>CM036619.1:98541150-99741150 GCA_020746105.1 Trogon surrucura | reverse complement strand
TGAGAAACTTAATGGCACGGCCCTTGTTAGCTCCTAGTGCTCGGCTTCGTCAGGATTCCAAACAACGTGGCAGCTCCAATAATGCTCAACTAGATAAACTGGAAGCCACCAAGAGATAACTGGGCTATGTTTCAGTTTTTTAACCACGCAAGTCCACTTTCAAGCTCGGGTAAGGCAAATCAGAACTGAAAAGATCTCAGTAGAAACATACTCTGCTTTCACAGTCTGTGGATATGCATGTTTAAGCTATCATGCCATGACACTGTGCTATTTGATTTATGTTTTTACTGATGCTTTGACTAGGTAGTTTGTTGCAGTGTACTGCTAAATGGAGGAAAAATCAGAAGCTGCATCAGACAACCACTCTGTATTTCATTCTAGAAAATAGCTGGCAATTATAATTACTCACCATGTTTCTGGCTCAGAATAAAAGTGGCATTGCACAAAAACCCCACTGAACATTCATCGTGATTAGAAAATGCTCCATACCTTGGAGTGCCGTGGAGACATAAGAATAATTTTAAATGCAAATTAAATTGTGGGGGTAGAAAAGAGAACAGATAAAAGACAGTAAAACAAAGCCTTTCACTTTCCTCAAATTAGCAGGCTAATGTAGTATAAAAAAAAGCAGTTCTACTCAGATCTGTGCTAAGAGCTTTCATTTCATCATAATATAAAACAGCCGATCCGTCACCTTTCTCTATTCAGTACTCTTGATTTCGAGGTTGAAGTGAAAATTAGAAGCTGCTCATTCTGGCTCGCAGGCTGGGTTGCATTTGCTTAGTCTCGTTCCATGACAGTGGGATGGAAAGAGGTCAGTAACACTGGTAAGTACTTTTCTCCTGCATCTGATTTTTATTTACTTGTTTTCAAAATCTTTCGCTGTGCCTTGGCTTTTTTTTAATCAATGTGTATTTCCTGTAAAAAGCTGTGCTTTGTATTTTGTAAAAGGCTGCATCTTAAGCAGAAATGCAATGATTCCTCGAGAATGCCTGTATCAGATGTCGGAGCTCCTTCAAGAATGAATGCGTTACTTAAAGTAGGAATTCTGTAACAGGAAAGGTTTCTGGATAACCTGTGTATTTCATAGCATCTCTGGAACATTTTCTGTGTTGCCTTTTCTGTCTGCCTTGTCCAGCAAGCAGTACCAGATAAGAAATTAATCTCTTCCGAGATGTTATTTGCATTATATTCATAGCAAAGCATTTAACAGTCTCATTACCCCTGTGGTAAATGATGGAGAAAGTAGGTATTTTACTTACTGGAAGCAAATTATTAGACAAAGCACAATGTTATGGTTAATCATTATGAAACACTTTAAAAATATCTCAGAATATGAGATGCAACAAGGAAGATCAGAGTGAAGAAACAAAATCTTAAGGAAACTTGCTGTTGAATATTTTTTTTTTTCCCTGGGAAAGTTTTCATCAAATCAAACCCAGGGGCTTAATTCTCCAGTACGAAGGGTGAGGGGGAGTGGGGGAGATGATGGTAGTGTCACCTCCTGTTGCTAAGTAACAACATCTCCTGGCCATTTTTATCTGATAAAGGAAGTCCAGTTGACGTTATGCATTATTCATCAGAGTTCCAATCAAACAATCAAAATTGTTTGCTTACACTGGGGACATTAGTAAGATCAAAGAAACCCTCCTTGAAACTCCTGGAGCTTACACCACTGCCAGGCAGCTCCTGACACTCGGCAGTAAGTATCGTTCCTGGTTTGGGAGTGGTACAGGAAAGTGAATTGCAGAGGAATTTTGAAAGTTTTCTCGTCAGGAAAGGCTTCTGAATTTTAGCAAGGACTGCGTGCTGATGGCTGAAAACCGAATCGGAGGAAAAAGGGAAAGCTTTGGAACCCTGGCTTCCTGATCTTTGCCAACACAATTAAAGGAATTGCTTGAAGCGAGGGTCAGATTCCCTGCCTCAAAACTTTCTGGTAGGTTTCCACAGAAAAGGACTAGAGGTATTTTTTGTCTGTCTGTCTTAAAATAAACGTTGTGCAGAGCTGACTGTATGCTTATGATTATATGCTGCAGTGAACTCAGGTGTGGAGGAGAGAATCAGACTGCATGTTTTCTGCAAATGCTGTGTTTTTATGTGAGTTGCCCAGAGTGGAAGAAAATGCAGAAGGTAGCAAGAAGGCTGGAGAAGGGTCATGAGACTGTGCATAAGCCCGGGAACTGTGCCCGGCAGAGGCAAACCCGATTCCATGTACATCTTGAACAACTGTAATCCAGGATCTAGACAGATCTGAGGCTTGAAAGAATGCCAGAAATATAAACCTTAACTAAGAAGCAGTGCTAGTAGTAGCCTCCCATTTCTTAATGATCATTCTTTTCAGAGCTTTTAAAATGATGGTGGGATGTCCTGTTGCTACTTTTGGTCAGTAAGAGGGTCAATGGGGAAGGCGAGGTTGGCTTCTGGTCATTTAGGTGGTATGAAATATCCAGAATATTGTGTCTTCCTTTTCCAGTGTAGTGTTTTGGTGTAAGTGGTACAAATGCTGCCTTTAATTAGTCTGTTATGGTAGTGCCTCCTCAGAGGTGCTGGCCGTGGAGCTGGCTAAATAAGATCCCTGCCCCAGCCTTTTCTGATCTTCTTTTTAAGAGCAAATGTAACAAGCAGGCAAATCTGAGCATGTATCATAAGAAATAGAGACTGTGGCTAGAATAAAGGTGATTGTACTAAGAAGGTACTAGGAATCCTGATACTGCAGCAGGACTTCTATGTCTTTAAACAAGGACTTAAACCAAACATCCTAAAATAGAAAAGGATACTTATGAAGTTCTATGAATAGTGATTTGGAAATGCTTTGACCCTAATATGCCAAATGAAGTACTTTAGTGACTGCCTACACAATTCTTTCCGCAAACAAACTCACGGCTTCTTTCTGTCTGACGTTTCTGTAATCTTTCCCAGGAATCTGACTGATCATCCACACCAGAGTACTGTCCACAGTCACAGAACTCGTTCAAAATGGACTACTTTCTGGATGTCGAGTCTGCTCACAGACTGTTTTACAGTCAAGGAGCTCAAGGTAAGAAACTCTGCTTCTGACTCAGAAAATCACTGTGTTGACGGTGTGGTTAACATGTAGAGGACCAGCTCTTCTGACTGACCTGCTGAAGTGTACAGAGGCCACAGAGAAAGGCCTTCAAAATGCATGGGGTGTACAAGGAATCCCAAGAAACAAAACGATAGGGTTGACCTCCCCTCTCAGAAGACAAGGAAAAGCTAGGAGAGCTGTTGGGTGTGCAGCAGGAGCAAAAGGAGCTGCCAAGATCCAGCCTCAGGTGTTGCAGAACCCAAATGGACAAGTCGGAGGGGACAGCAATGTCCCTGCTGCTCGCCCGTGGTGTCCCTCCCCTTCCTCCTCGCTTATCGATGCTGTTGGGTTCATAACGTGGCGTTACTCGGTGCTGCAGCAATGGCTGCTTTGGGAAAGCCCCAGGGCAGTTGAGCACACTGTCTGCAAACACAAGGCTCTCGCTGGTCTGTGTCCTTCCCCTTGGGATGTCGGCCCCCCGCGAGCAGCAGCAGTGTGAGAGAAGGAAAGCGTAACCCAGCTTCTGTGCTTTAATGTAGCTGAGACTTGTTCACGACATAGATGGTATTTCTGGTAAAGTCAGTTCACATTTTTCTCACCAGCTCTATTTTTGGAGAAAACTTGCCATTTCAGAGAGAAGGGTGGTTGTTGTGTTTGGTTTTTTTTCCGTTCCTTAAACTTCAAACACCACAATAGATTGAAGAGAACTGTAAGAATCAAGTAGCTCCATCAGCCTTTTTTGGTTTTCCATACTGCCTGTTTTCTCAAAACACAATCCAGCTTTCTTCCAGCATTATTTTCACCAGTTGCTAATCAAATCTAAAGTCCGGCCAATGGAGTTCTGCCTCCCCTCCTGAGGCCGTTCTCCCAGAGCAAGAACTAATCCACCCAGGGAACGCCGGGGTGCCGGGATGCACGGGGGTCAGGACCACCTTTGGCTCAGCTGAGGTGCTGCTGCACTGCCCAGCTCCTACCCCCGCTGTCGTGGCATGTTTTTCATCTATACAAGTCACAGAAAACCTTTGTTGTCAGAACACAGCCTTCTGCACTGAACAACGGAAGCAAATGCTAATTGCTTTAAAATCGGGGTGGTGGTGGTGGGGAAATCAGCCGAGGGCAGTGACGGACCTTGCTGGCTTTTTCTCAGTCTCTGAAATGCAATGGGCACCTGAGCATTGCTACAGAAGTAATATTAAAATAAGTTCGTTGATATCCCTGTGAGAAAAACCCTCTTCCTGTTCCACAGATACTAAAATTCAGGGATCTACAACTTGGTGCTTTACAAGCCATGGCAATTTATCAGTACCATCCTGGTGCACTGCAAGCTACAGAGGGGACTAGGGAAGAAGGATATGTATTGATGCAGTGAAGGTCTATTGCAGTAATGTGCACAAAGTGACTAATAAGGGCTGCACAGGCAACCTTCAGCATCAGTATTTCCAAGAAGGCAAGGGAAAAAACCCTCACATTATCTTTCCTATATTTGGAGAAATTATATTGTTAGCACATGCAGAAATGCTTGTGCTGGTCAGTTAGATGCATGAGTGAAATTTTAACCTCATCACCTGGTGCATTCTGTTTTAATGCAATGATTTTGCTTCTTTTAAATGCAAACTGAGGCAAAAAAAAATTGGTAATGAAGAGCTGTACGTCTTGATACAAAAGTCATCAGCAGGGGTTTTTGACCTTTAAATCTGCCATGTGGGCTTCTATCCCTTGGCCAAACAAGTAGGAACCAGCATTGAGACTCAGGGGAAGGTGTGTGTGTGTGTGTGTGCGTGTGTGTGTGGAGGGGTTTTTGTCCCCCTGCTTGTGAACATTTTATGAAAGATGTCAATGACCACAGCATAGTACAGAGGTTCCCAAATCCTAATTACCCCCACAACTGGTAACAGTACATCGATATAAGAGCCATGCTGTGCTTACACTCTGTCCCCTTCTTGCCTTCCTCTTTGCTCCTTTTGCTGTATCTTCCCCAGCTCCCGTCCTTCACATCTCTTACATCACGTGCTTGCAAGACCTTTTCCCCAAACTCCACTTCTCTTCACCTCTCTGTGTTTGAGGTCATCTGCTTGCCAGCAAGCGGGGTGCCAGCAAGGAAACTGCTCCAAGCACAGAAGCGACAACACTTCTGCTCTGTGTTTTCAAATGCTGCAACACAGCAGCCCCCTGGCAACAGGGGAGGTGCTGGAGGGGAAGGAAAGACAGACACTAGCAAAAAGGGTGAGAAATGAATTGTGGCCTGTGCAGAGAGAGGTTTCAGCAGGCTTTCACTGAGCATCTCTGAGGTGACAGAGAGAACTTTCAGTAAACCTCTGGAAGTGTTTCATCATCAAGGTTTCCGTTAGCAAAAGCCTTTTGCACCATCCTTAGCCCAAAACTTCTTTGGTAGCACCCTCTTCCTTTGAGCTATCTTATCCCCTGAACACGAGGAACTCGTCCCTATAAAGGGTGCATTGATGCTGCCTGTACAGCTCTGATAACGTCTGTCGTCCTTGTACCTTGTGCCGGTTTTTAAGGCTGCCCTCCACAGAACAGGCATCTCTGTATGAGAAAATGGCATGACTTCTCCAAACACGGGCAAAAATAACATTTCTTTCCTTATCTGCCTTCTGAGAAACAGTTAAAGTGCGTTAGCTATAACTTTCCGAAGAAAATGAAAAAAAAAACAACCCAAATGCTGAATGTGAAGCACTCATCTGCCACAAATAGCGTAGCTCAAGTAGCTAGTTTGGAACTGAATAAAAGGTGTGCAGGAAAGCATCTTCCCCAAATCTATCTAATGGGATCTCAAGTAACTATTTGATGCTAATATAATAACGATGCTATTAGCAAATCGTGCTATGAAACAGCATGTGTATATGCATTAAAACTTCATTATGACAGAATTGAGTGAAAGAAGGCTACAGTATTCTGCCATTTAATTAGAAACAACATCAGAACATTATATGTATTACTTGAGTTACATTATTAGTTATTACATTACAAAATGCTCTGTTTACAGGCTGTAGAATGGGGGTTTATGACCCACTTAGTCTTTTTGTGAGATTTGAAGATTTCTGCCTTTTAATTCTTTGATCCTCCAGCTCAAGAGAAAAAAAAACCCACCACCTTCTTTCCAGTGTTTTTGCATTAATGATACGACAGTGTTACAAATGGCAGCTGTAGAGCACTCATTCTCATCTGTACCCACTCCTTGTGGGTGGAAAAGAAGGGAAGGCACAGGGCTGCGAAATGTTGGGAAGGACCTCAAAGAGCTATGACGGCATCGCTTGCAGACGACACCAAACCCCACCTGACCCCAAGTCTCGTGTAGCTGAATGCAGGATGCTCTGACCGCAGGGAATGGACTGGAGCAGGGTTTTGGCCCCCAGCAGCTCCCTGGTTGTCTCTCCCTCGCTGCCTGCACTAACGCCCACGCCTCGTCCCTACTCCTGCAGAAAGCCGCAGAGCTGCCTTTGCTGCCGTAGGGTAGGAGGAGAGAGGTGTTACCTTATCAGCTGCCTCCTCTCCCATCCTCTCCTTCTGCAGAAGCAGCCATCACCTCACTCCCGTGGGCTGAGCGCAGAACAGAGGATGTTTGGCCATTTGGGCTGCATCTCCTGCTCAAACAGCTGTTCTCTGTTTCCTCCAAGGAAAGTAAAGCGGCAATGATGGAAAAGTCACTAAAGCTGGATCTGGCAGTAGGATTAGCTAGATTTAGAAAACTTGGTAAATGAAGCCAGCTGGCTACAGTCTTCACATACAAGCCAGAAATATCCTAAGCCCCACAGCCCTCCCTGTCTCTTCTGTTGGCCGTATGTTGGGATCTAGGAGATGGGGGGTGTCCTTGCCAAGTGCGTAATGCCTGGTGACGCAGCTGCAAATTGGAAGCAGGAAAGAAGGGACTGAGATCCCCTGGATCCAGCCCCTTGACTTAGAAAAGGCTGAATCTGAAATCTAAGCATGGAGCTGGACCTTAATTGTCAAAAAAAGTCTTTTTTTTTTCCTTTGAAGTATGTGGAAGATACGAGTCCTTCTTGGATATAAACGTATTTTAAAGGCAGATCTACCATGGCTTTCAGCTATGAGAGCTGAAATTATATAACGGAGCCTGGAATAGGATTCAGCTCACTTATTCTTTAGGTGTTGTCAGTGAAGATGTTTCTTCCTAAGATTTCTGGCACTCATCAGTGGAAAGAAACTGGCACTTTAAGTGCAGGGTTCACCTAATCTTAGATGTCTTCCTTGGGATAATATAAATCTTGCCTTATTACTAATTATAAAAGCCTAGACAGCTAACTTGAGTGAAAGATGCCTGTGCTAATGGCATTTGTTTGCACAGAGGAACTGCATGGTGACAGGCAACGTAGGATCTAATTCAGGGAAGGGGGAGTAACTTCCCCCAAACAGGTCAAGTTGTAATCCAAAGCTGTAAATGTGCAGAACACATCTTGGCTGTAGCGTCCTTCAGAGAGACACCAGCTTTGATCCTGAAATTCTATTTGAAAGAAGTTGTGGTTCGGGGCTTGCAAAGAAAGACCTCGCATTTGGCAGAGCTGAGGAGGCTGGTGCCTGCCTCCGCTGCTCCATGAGGGAAAGCGAGCCAAGAGCCAGCGAGATGGGCAGAGGCAGCAGCCTCGCCTCTGACAGGTAAAGCCCTCCAGCACAAGAGCAGGGCAGGTCCAGCGATGGTCACCAGGGCCAGCCAAGAGTCCAGATCATCAGGCAAGACCATGGTGACGAGGCAGGTACGAGGTCAAGCAGTCTAGATGTGAGGAATGTAGGCAGCCAGCACCTCGCTCAGCAGGCGGGCAATGGCCTCAGTGTAAAAGCAGCTGCCTTTAAAAGGAAGGGGGGAAGCAGCTGTTGAGGCTTCTTGCCTCTTTCTCAAACAGCTCCAAAGCTGGTCAGAGCTTCTCAAGCTGCTCCCTCCAACAGCTGTGCCACGTCAGAGAACCTGCCTTGAGCATGTCCCTGCTGGGAGTCCGGGATCTGCTCTTGGGTGACTTCTGACTCAAGGATCAAATAATTTCTAATTTCCCAGAGACCCATGTATACACTTTTCCAGCCTTATCTCCTTTCACACCAGCAGAGGGCACGAAGCTTAATTTTAACTGCATTAATGGAGCATTTTCAAGATGCTCCTATATGCCTTGAGGTCGCTTGCCAGTCCACTTGGCAGGATACACTGCATATATTTAAATAACTGAACAAAACTCTCTTGAAGGTTTATCTTAGACTATCCTTTGTATCTATAAATAATTTACAGATTCACTTACATTAAGTAAGCTTTTACTGGTTGCAGTGCTCTTGCAATCTACATGGTGGATGTAAGGAACAAATAAAAAAATGCAAAGTAACAAAAAATGGGAATAAAAATATAGTACATATGGCCAAGAGATAACAGATGCACAAGACTGTATAGACACACAGGGGATGACTGCTCAAAAGACTTCAGGAAATCCCTCTTGGTCAGGTTTCCAGGTTTAATAAAATATTCCCAGGTATGGATTTAATTCCACATTTTCCTCTCACACTCTTCCTCCACAATATATTTATTTCACTGTGCTTCACTTTTGCTCATTTATATTAATTCATACAGAGCTGATTCATTCTAGATATTTGACTTTAATCATTGCTGGCTACTCTGTGCTACTTCCCTTGTGCTTTTGCCTATTCAGTGATGTCCAGTATTTCACAACAGCGTGTTGCTGCAGTATACCCAGCCCCTAATCCGGAGTGACTCCACTGCAGATGTTCCTTGTGTACAGTAACATTAGGATGCTCCATCCACCAAAATTTTATGATTAATCCACCCTACAGGTTAACATCTCTTTAAAGTTCTGGTATTTTGCAGGTCTCTTTTTATTTGTGATGTTATTAGTTCTTAGACTAATAGCATTAATAATGGAAGAATGAGTAACAGCAAATGTGCATTTCTGATGTAATTTCCCTCCCTTTAAATCCCAGGAAGTAACCAATCAACATCAACCTTTTCCTTATCTTCTTTTAAACTTCTTTTTTTCTTCCCCTTTCCCACTCCTATTCTGGCATGTCCCCATTATTAAGAATTTAGGAATAGGCAACTGAGGGCCATGATCAGCATATCTGGCTTGCAGAGTCAGGTAGCCTAGCCTCACCACTTGCATACAAATAGCTCACGATGAGTTGCAGTAACTCCAGCTACTTTTTGTTCATTTACTTCAATACCCGCTCAGCCAAATTAAAGTCAGAAGAAATAAGGACCTTCTAATTCTCAGCAGCATACCTGAATAAAACTAGGATGCTTGAAGATCCAGTTGTCTATACCCCTAAATACAGAAAACTTTAGAATTCCTGTTCTATTTTGTAGTAACTTAGCTGGTTTGCTTATTTTTCATAGCCTGTCTTCTGAAGCCTGTGCCTCTGGGCGCAATGGCAGAGGAAGTTTCCTCTAAAAGGTACAAAAAATACCAGTTAGGCATCTTGTGCTCGTTTATTCAAATATCACAAGCCAGTGTAGCCAGGGTGTGGGTAAAAACGGATCTATCCTTTGGCACGTGTACTACTGTTTGCAACCCTCGGGCCTGCACCTGGGTACTCTGTACTTAAGTACTTTCTTCTGGATTACCCGATATCCAGCGAACCGGTGACAAAGATCTCAACAGCTTTGCTTTAGAGGCACGGAGCAATCCGTATGCATGTGCTTCTGTGTTTATCCAGGAGACACAAGCCTATAAATCTTTCTTCATAAATGACAAATCACATCCTCTCCAGTGCTTCCACGCATGTTCTACTCTTTCCTTCTGCCAGTCAAACCCCAGTTCCCATCTCTAATTCTTCAAATGTTGCTCTTTATCGGTTGCAATTAAAACAAGGCAAAAGTGAAGTGCCCTTAAATCAGACCAGAAGATTTTTATTTTCTCCTGATAAGCATCCATTTGCTTGGTCTGCCTTTAAAGAAGAATATTCACAAACTAATTTTTTTTTTTTTTTTTAGCACGGATGGAATATCTTGTCTAGGTGCATCAAAATGTACCTGAACTAATGTTTTTAAAGCTTACGTTTAGCCACAATTCCGTTTCTATGTGCGTTATCTACATTTTGTGCCATGGTGAGCCCTTTCCATAGAAACATGAATGAGAATTGAATAAGCTTATATGTTTTGCTAAGGAAAAAAAAGCAGAAAGAAAGAATTCTCCTCAGTAAGCCACAGCAGCGCTGCAATTAAAATATTTCCACAGGTATTCAATGACAATATTTTCATAAGTATTCTCCGAAGTTGTTCAAAACCTTAGAAAGAAGATTTCCCTCTAAAAAAGATTTCTGATGCAAAATACTCTCCTTTTATGGCTGTCTCTACGTCATCTTAAGTTGCTTGTGATTTTATGTGTAAGGATCGTGCTCTTTCTAGTGCATCTATGTCTAGACATCTCTGGCAGAAACGTTTTAGCACTTGGCTTGTACTACGAC
The DNA here is from genome assembly GCA_020746105.1 of Trogon surrucura. NCBI lineage: Eukaryota > Metazoa > Chordata > Aves > Trogoniformes > Trogonidae > Trogon > Trogon surrucura. The sequence goes on along the minus strand of CM036619.1, from coordinate 99,730,670 downwards.
CAAAATCATCAGGTCTCTAAAGTTCTTGCCATTTCGAGGTAAGAATCTGCTATGCAAATTAGGGTTTCTTGATGAAGACCCTATTGAGCCAAAAAAATGACCAGGGTACTTGTGCTACCAATGAGATATTTAAAAACTGTTTTAAGAGAAGTTGATTGGTAAAAGTGGATGGAGGAACCTAGATGAATATTTCATGTTTTCTCTGACTAATTTTTCAGAGGGTGGCTTCTCACCCCTGAAAGTTTCCCAATTAAAAACATCCAAAATTTCTCTAATTTAACACATCAACAATGTAACTTTTCAAAACATAAAGCTAGTTCTTGGCAAAGACAAATTAGTACCAATATTTTTTATTAAGATATGTGGAAATGTGTTTTAGTGGAAAAAACAGAAGCCATCAAAAATTCTCTGCAAACTGTCCCCCATGTTTTCAGTAATTTCAGACAGCATTCAGAAACTGGACCACCTACAGATTAACTAAATATATTGGAATTATATGTTCAAAATGCCTCTGAACATGCAATATAACCACTTATGTATTTCATGTTCCTTTCTCCCAACGGCATGCTTGTGTTGTACTGCAGTAACATACAATATTTTGAGACAACAAATGTGAGATTGTATATAATCAGTTCTAAGGTGCCATTACATATGTTATGGCATTTCTATTTTTAAGGTATTTTTTCCTTGATAAGTTACCTTTTCCCTTTCTAACAAATACCAGACAAGATGTTGTCACAATGTGCCAATAGTGGCATAGCCCTACCAGGATCAATGCAAAGATAAATGAAAGAATTTAACCAAAATGACCAATTTGCTGTTAGAGTGGCTACTTAAAAATGAGTTTTCAGACCCTGCTCTCCAACCCATTTGCAGTGTAAGCTGGCCCCTTAATGTCTGTCATAATGTCATCCCTTTACTCCAAGACCTTTGAGAGGGCACTTTCTGACTTTTTCTGACTTTTCTGACTGAAAAGCTGTCCCCTAAAAAACCGTGTCCCAGAGACTGAGCTGGTTTGTAGAGAGCAGCTGAAGCCAGAGATGCTGGTGGCTTATCTGTGATACTTGCAGTGGTCATGCTGGGGAAATGACAGGTTTGCTGAATAACAGATCATAAATCATTCTTGTACTAAGGAGAGTTATGGATTCCAGTTAGGAAAAAAGCATGTACAGGTGTATTCAGGGCATGCATAAATATTAAGCATCACTTTATGAATATTGGGTTGTGATTAGCTCTGCCTTGCAGTTCTGTAAGGACTGCTCTTAGGTTTTTATAGCAAAGTGTTTTAATGCTTAGTAGCATCCTCTGAAATGTTTACGTAAAATTTCCAATCCTTCTTGAAAACTCCTTTTGGTAATATACACGAAAGGGGAGATAATCATGGTTGTCAAAGTAAGATATAATGATTACTCCAGGAAACATTTTCTAGCATCCACCTACTTCTAGTCAAAATGAATACAAGTCAAGTCCCAATATTTTGACCCAAAAGGTAAAAATGATTTATAAACAATTATATGGAAAAGCCCACTCTTATTCTGTTTACCATACATGTATATGCAATTTGGTGGTTTGTGGTGGTGGTTTTTTTTCCACATAGATTCCTCTGCTGTGATCCAGTCAGCTCTGAAGTGCATGAGTGCCTTTCCACTGACTTTACAGCTAGATCGTGCCGGTTTTAAAAGACAAATTTTTCTCATGGTTGTTTCATGAAATGATTTTTACAGTGCTGACTTCATACACAGATAAATCTTCCTTAAGTGTAAATTTGATAATGCAGTACAAAAAATTCTCTGTGGCAGAGATTCTCTTTTATCTTCATTACTGTACATCCCCATTACAAGGGAGTAATAGTTTACAGTCTACAGGTTACAGAGTTTACTTAAGCTCAATCCAAATAGTTGACCCCAGTAAATCAATTTCAACTCTCGCCCTTTGCTTTTACTTCAAATTCAAATGTGAGAAATGAGCCAAAAACTTGAAAGACCTCTCTTTAAAACCAGAAAACAAGTAAGTTAGACCAGAGATAACCACTACCTCCAGCAGTGCAGATTTGCTTGTTTAGTAAACTCCGTAATGCTGCAAATTAAAAAATAGAGCGTGACAGCTTCTGTTAACTCCTACTAATTATATGCTATCATACCTAACACCTAAGTCAGGTTTCAGGCATCTGAAGGCTTCTGATTGACAGGTATTATTTGGAACTCTAAAAAAACTTTTAAAAGAAAGAATCACAGTTTATCACGCTGTGGAATATGCTCTTAGTCACTATCAGTCATGTTCTCCAGTCCCAGCAGGAAAATCTAGATCATTATTAGTGATTTGAAGAGTGGTGGCTTACAAAAGCCCAGAGACCAAGACTGACACCCTGCCAGATGTCATCCAAACAGCAAGAAACTGTCCAGGATTTAGGCTTCTAGGCTCTTACAGGTTCCAACACAAAATAATCTCACACTAAGGGTAAGGACAGGCTGTCAAGCTGAAATTCTCTTTCCAGCTATGTATGAGGTGGGGACGAAAGAAACACACTGAGAAGTCCCCTGTGCATGGTGCTCACTCCTTCAGTCATCAGCCAGACTCCATCGAGCAGTTGTGATAATCTTTACCTCCTCAGAGAGAGAACCGAGGTGGATATATTTATACGGAGGCTCTCCTGTTTGCCATTTGTGATGTATAGGCTCGGCACCCAAAGCGTTTGACAGCTGCTCATAATTGCATTTCACATAAAAAACACCTACGTTAAAGGGATGTTATCAAAGCCGTAAGGTCAAGCGCTAAATACTTAGGCAATGCCAGAACGAAGGTTGCTTCTGCCACATTAATTCAGTCTCCTTATACATATGTATTATAGTGTGGTTTCTAATTGCATGATGACACAGTAATTTTCTACTATCCTACCATTTGCTTCATCAGCGCATGGAGTGGGCAGTGCTCACTTAATGAGCCAGTATTAAATATTTTGCTTTCTCCTCCTTGAAGGCATGTCCCCAAGCCATTTAAACTCAGTTCGGAAGATAGAAATCTTAATTTCCTCATGGGCTTTTCATCGGTGCTTCACTAAAGCATATGAATACTTACATCTTCATGAAGCCTCTACTGAAAGAAAATAATGATTCGCCCTGCTTCACAACTAAGACATGAAGTGATCAAGAGCAAAAAGTAGCTGTTAATTTTGAGTGCCCAAAGCAAGGCAACAAGAAACTGAGTTTCAGAATGGTTGCTGTAGTCATCACGTCATGTGTTCCAAGCACGGCTTCCACCCATTTCCGCAGACTAAGCAAACACTTAAATACTTCCATTATTCAGACATCCAGCCTCAGAAACAGTATTTAGAATAAGAGGGACTGCAGCTATTGAGATGATGTGAGAGTGGTTTAAGTGACAAAACCAGGAACTTTGAACAAGTGATCTGTGGCAGGAGCAGAGCTATAACCTGTGTCCTTGGGATATGCAGCCCAGTGATCTTTTCTCTTCCTGGCATCATTCAGTGTGGCCCTTAAATTCTGCAGCACATGAGGCAGGGACTCTACAGCAAACAGCCTCTTCCACTGCCTGCTACAGATCCTCTTTTCCATTGAGTGATCTTCTTTCTCTTATCTTTTTTTTTTTTCTTCCTTTACCTCCCCCCCCTTTCCATTTCTCCTTTCTCCTGCTATTCTCCGCTGCACCTGTTCGTTCTGACCAGCTCGTCGGGCAACTCTTCTCACCGTGCCCACTCTGATGACAGCGTCTTCGGAGGATGACATAGACCGGAGACCCATCAGGAGGCTCCGATCTAAGAGTGACACCCCCTACTTGGAAGAAGCTAGGATCTGCTTCAACCTAGATAATGGTAAGACCACCCCTTCCCCAAACTGCATACGATGTTAATTAAAGATATTTTTTGTTGAGATGCAGATGGACCAGATGGTACCTCCTCGTTCACAAGAGGTATGGTGGTTCAGACATCCAAGGATGTCACGGTTGTCTAAGTACAAGCACTTGCATATGTATGAACAGGGATCCTTTCAAAAACTCGCCTGCAAGTACTAACTGAAGATTCTCCCCTGTTTTAGCTAGGGTGAGACAGTGAGATCAGAGCAAAAGAGAATGGCTTTGCAAACAAGATATATTTATACCTTATCCACTCCAGGTGTCCAGAAACACGAAAGTTCTTGTGAACATCCATGAAGGGATTAGAGCTAACAGCAGACTTCAACTAAACTCAACATTGTAACTGAGCAAGAACATCCAGCAATGCCCCAAAACCTCTCTAGGTTTAATTGGCAAGAGTGTAACTTAAAACTCTTAATTCTGCAGGAGTGAGTAAGAGACCTGTCCCCCAAAATTCAGACCAGTTGATGTTATTATCGCTGCCTTCAGACTTACTGAGGCCTCTAGTCCCTGGTCCTTTTCCTCAGAACAAAAGGTTTTGGTGGCAACTTGCTGACTTTAAGCAGACTGGGTTTTCTTTAAAACAATCTGATCTACATAGGATGAACCAGTACACCCCCTGACACATATCTGCACTGTTTAACTCCCGCTCTGTACAGTACTTTTTGCACTTTAACCCGTTCGTATTACACCGGTATCTGGGGCTCTCACCTGAAACTGGAGGCAGGCAGCCTACACAGGGTAAGAAGTAACATCCGCATCAAAATTTTTATAAAATAGAGAAGACAATAGGGGAGAAGCGGCAAAGCGTTGCCTCCAGTGTGCAGCTGGAGAACGGCGCCGCGTGGTTTTTTTTATTTTTTTCCCAAGAGACAAGCCAAAGTGACTTAGGAACGCGAGTCCCAAGCTTTCCAGTGACAGCCTGTTCCGAACACCGAGCTCCCCTTCGCAATTCCAACCCGTACGGCTTTGCCCAAGGGACGAGCAGCAGGAATGAGCCCTTAACTGCCCATCACTCCCCATCCAGGCGTGTTTTGGGAGCCCGAGGCTGGAAGCAGAAGCTCGGGGGGTGCCGAGCAGGGCGCTGGCAGGGCCGGGGGTCATCTCACCCGGCCGAGCTGGAGGGCGGCCCCTCGCCCGGGGACAGGGGGGGGTCACCTCAGCCGGGACCGTCCCCTGGGGGTGGGAAACCACTTCAGCCGGGACCCTGCCCTCCGTGGGGGCGGCACCTCGGACACACACACACCCACACACACACCCCCAGGTCGGCGGGCGGGCAGGGCCGGCGCGGCCGCTCCCGTCCGCGGATCCTTGACGGGTTTTCCCTGTGTCTCTCCCTCCCTCCGCTCCTTTCTCCCTTTCCCTCTCTCCTTGCCCGGCCCTCCCCTCCCCCTCGCCCCCCTCCCTCCCTCCCTCCCTCCTCGCCCGGCCGCGCCGCCCCGCTCGCCCTCGCCAGCTCGCCGGGCCACGCTGCTCACCGTGCCCACATTAATGGCGGCATCTTCCGAGGAGGACATCGACCGCAGACCCATCCGCCGCGTCCGCTCTAAGAGCGACACCCCTTACCTCGCCGAGGCCCGCATCTCCTTCAACCTCGAGACAGGTGAGAGGCACGGCCCGCTGCGGGGAGCGGGGGGCGGCCCGACCGCCTCCTTCCAGCCCTCCCGGCCGCCCGGGGGCCGGCGGCTGTCCGGGAGCAGGGGAGGGGAAGCGGCCGCCCCCGGCGCCGCGGCCTCCTCCTCCTCCCCCGCCGGCGGGTTGCCCGCGGCCGCGCCGCACCGGCCCTGCCCCTGCTTCCCTCTTCTTCGCACCTTCCCGGCCTCCTCCTCCTCCTCCGCCCCTGAGCGGCTGCCCCTCGGCCCCTCAGAGCCTGCCCCTGGCGCAAGGCGCCGGCCTTTGGCCCCCGCAGAGCCCGGTGCCGCTTCCCCGCGGGACTCGCGGTCTCTCCTGGCGTCCCCCCGTGGAGGCGCTGCCCTCGACGAGCCTCTCTCCCCCTTTACCCCCTCGCCCGGCTGGGTTTGTGCCCCAAAGTGTGAGGCAGCCGAGGCCCGCGCTGCCCACTCTTGCTCAGCCTCGTCAGTTTCTCCCCGTTGCTTTTTGGTGGCTCTCGATGGGCGTGAGCACCTGACGTTCTACCAAGGCGCTCGCCTCCGCCTGACCGTTAGCGGGACGAGCCTCCTGCAAGCCTGGACTTGACCTCTGCATCCCCATTCTCCACCGCTCCTCCTTCCTCTCCACCACCTCTTCCTCATGGTTCCAGCTGTCCCCTCTGGTTCATCCTGCAACGTGATGTCTATCCTGTTTCTTCCCTACTAGGCCTGTTGGTTTTTCCTTCCTTCCCCAACCTTTTCTTTCCTTACGGGCTCTGTCAATGGTAAACTACACCAGAGGCAACTTGCTCTCAAGGACAAAGGAGAATAAAGTTCTTTCTGTTGGTTCTCTGCCCCGAACCAGACTTCCTCTGTCCTCCCTAAGGAGGAAGCTCTGCTGCAGCCTCTCTCATGTCCCAGCAGAGGTGCGTGAAACGACCCAACTGTGTAAGTCTTTGGTGCTGAGCCTGCCGGCTCGCTGCCAGCTGTAAAGGGAGAAGAGAGCTGCCCCAGAGCTGCTGCTTGCCATGCTGCAGTCTCCCATCCCTCCTCCCCCCTTTCAGCTGGCAGAAAGTTGGGGATGGCAGAGGTTTTCTCCTCCGTTTGGTGTGGAGTGGACTCCCCTCCCCCTCCTGTTATCCCTGCGGTAATTACGCCCTTGCTAATGGGTAATATGCGGTTTGGTTTTACTGTTGACAGAACGGTTGGTTACGTCGTGTGGCGGGTCATTATTTGTTTCTGATCATGACTTCTTAAAAATTACCAAGCTGTAGGTAAGTTGGGTGGCATTTCGGGGCACAGGCCGGAAGACGGTGCCAGATGCCAGGTTTCAGCTCGAAAGAACGGGGAGTGAAAATGGAAAGAGCATCACTGTGCGTAAGGTGTAAATAAAAAGAGGCTGTGTATGGTTATTTTACTGCTGAAGAAAACCTTGCATTGACTGGTTCTGTCACTGGTGATGTTGTCATGTAGTTATAAATAGATAAACCAGTTAAGAGCAAGGCACCTTCAGGTCACCTGGTGCCTCACATCTCTGTGCTGAGCTAGACATTTTGTCTTTGCTGCAACTCCCAGAGGATGTGCAAGTCTCTAGGTACCTCTTTCCTGCAATGTACTGAAAAAATTGATAATTACACTTAGCTTCTTTCAGTTCCTCCCCTCTCCCTGTCTCCCTTTAATTTATGCCTTTACTTTCAAACCTGGGAATGGAATTCCTTTACAAGAAATGATTAAATGAAACAGTACTGCTGTATCAAAAATATAAATGAAAGATGTTATAAGTAGTGCAAGTGTGTGTTTTCATTAATCCATCTGGCAGTGAGTAGTTTTGAGCTTTTTTAAAAAAAAAAATTGCTTAGCAACCAGTATCGAGTGAGTGAGCCAAAAAGTGAGTGAAACGTGCCTCTGATACCCACTTCATTTCTGAGCTGTTGGTTTCACTCTTCTGTTTTCTCAGAGAGCGCAAAACTGAGCAGCCTGGGTTTGAGAACTCTCTATTCGGAGGAAAGAGACGGTTAGAAAATCTGCTTGGCGCACGTTGGATCAGCGCCACGTGGTGCAGGGCTTACTTTTGAACCGTACACCTTTACGAGGTGCCGTGTCCTTGAAATTTTATTTTATTTATTTTTATTTTTTTGGCGGGAGGAGATATGCATTAAAAAACCCCCCAAAACCCACAAAAACCTCACTCCGGTTTCTAAACGTCCCGATTGTGACCGGTCGCTTCCAGTGTCCCGGGGAGGGAGAGGGCGCTGTCCCCTCCCTGGGTGCTGAAGCTCCGGCCGGTTGCTTCACGCTCTTGGAATTTAAAATCCTTTTTTTTTTTTTACTTAATGAATACGTAAGCAGACGCAGTGAATACTGCTCTTCTCCGCTCTTAATTACAACCCCTAGTTAAGATCTAAGCAGGTTTTTTATCTACTTGAGCCGTAAGTTATAATTATGCCGTTACTGCTGTTATCTGTATTGTTGAACAACTGAGAGATTGCATACACAGAGTCAATTACGCGATTTGGGTGTAGCAGAGATTTGGTCTGGTTTGTAAAAAAACCCTGCAATTTATAAGTGATTAACAGTGCAACTTCTCCCTGCCCTTCTCTTTCGATTATATTGACAGTTCTGCTTTGTTTGATTTCACAATTTTTGCTTGTTTATTATGCTTACTTGATTTCCTAAAATATCCTTGTTTATTATGTTTGTTTCTAAAGATTGACCAATTAACTCACAAGTATTACCTAGCGTGAATTAACGAATGCTGTTCAATTAGTTGTCCCTGGTATATTTTCCTTGCTGGTGTTCCCAAACTGATTCAAACACAAAGCTGTTTTCCAAACTCAGGGTTATTCTCCCTACTGTTATATGTATGCAAATCCTATTAATCTGAGTTATGTACTCATATCAAGAGGATAATTTTTCCCAAAGGATTTAAATTACCTCTTCTGCCAAATGTAATGTAGCTACATTGTAAAACTATAGGCAGATATGAATTCCTTTTGTGTATTTGATATTGAGTCAATCCACGTACAGAAATTATTTTTTTTTAAATTTTGTGAAAGCGCGATGCTAGAGGAATGTGAATGAGCTCTCACTTTTGGGTGGTGATCTTTTGTTTTCCTTATTATGATTAGCAATCTCTCCGCATCCACCTTTGGCATTTTGTACACATCTTCTTAAAAGCAGTTTTGAAATTGTCTTCCTAACTTTCTGATTCAGGCATCTAAAAGCTAATCTCAAATTGCTTCTGGAAACTAGGGCCTTCATCTGTGACAGCTGGCCAATATCATAATCCTTCTTCTGGTCCTGTGCCAGCTGACAAGTTCAAATGTGTTTTCACGGGTTTTGACCTATTACGGGTTTTGACCGATTTCTGTTCTTCTGGTTGCAAAATATTGTACTTTTAAAATGGCAACGCATGGTAGGTAGCTTTCAGGCTTGATAAATTAGCTGAGGTGATAAGGAAATAGACCTCTTAAGACTGTCACTAAATGATTCAAGATGTGTCAGCGTTTCTTCTGCCTCCCCCTTCATGTGACTGCTTGGGGAATCCCTGCTAGAGTTTTATTGATGTTTGCTAGGGGTGGGGGGAACTACCACATTGAGCTGATCTGATCAGGTTCTCTTTTAGCCCTTGAAGTGTCAGTCACTATTGATAGTGCTTCTCTATGCAGACCGATACTCTTACTCCTTCCTAGCTGAAAAAGAATGAGCTTTGTAGTGCAATCTTTTGCAAAGTTGATTCTAGCAGACTTTGTGTTAAGTGGTGCAAGAAGTCGTCTTTATCTCAGCTGCCGTGGGGCCTTCGTTCAAGGAGGTCACCAAATGTCAGCCTTTGTTTGAACAAGGCTGATGGTCTACTTAGAATTTAACCTGGGGATGCATCGACTGAGGGAGGAAGCAATCCAGCACCTTGGAGAAGGCCGGAATGACTGTAGTAGCTGTACTGGGGGTCAGCAAAGAGGGAGTGTTCCTGCAGAGGGAATATATCGAGCATCCATGCTGTGAAATGAGGGGAGGGGAGCTGTTGAATGTGAATATATCCTGCCCAGCTGGCTGGCTCAGCCCTGGAGCGGAGCGCAGATTTGAAATGTACTGAAGTCACACTTGGTAATCTCACTGAAGTGGCTGGATCCTGAAGTGATATAAGTCATTTGTTGACTTCAGCCACGGGTCTGAGCCAGACTGTGGAAGTATACGTCTCTGCTTCCCTTCGGCGATGAAAGATCTGTTTTATCTCATTGTGGTATAGAGCCACGTGTTGCCCTGGAACCTGTTCTGGCGAAACAAAGCTGAGATGGAAAGGACTGAGAGGCTCTGTGCAATTTTGCCATATACGCAGAGGAAAGGTCCTTGTGTCTAGGAAGCCAAGTGAATTCGGTACTGTTTACTGCTCTTAAGCAGTGACGAGTTGGGGAGAGGGAGAAAAAACGCTCAGCAGCCTGTGTTAGTGCTGCTGCAAGCAGAATTAATTCACAGGATGTAAAGAGGGAGGAGGATCCTGGCAGAAACTGCTGAATGGCTGAGACAAATGTTTGTGAGCTGGGAAATGTTCGTAGTCGGCTGTTTCTGTGATGCAGAGCTGGTGTGGGGAAAGCCAGGACACAAAGGGTGACTGCTGGTTTTATATGCTGGAATTTTCCTGGTCTGAACCAGGCACAAAGTTGAAATCAAAAGCTTCTTCCGTTTTCACTGTCTTGGTGCCTTCCACACTCTTTCTGGGCCCTGATGCTTCTTACAGCCTTCATGGTAGCTGGCTTTACTGTTATTATAGGTATCGATGTATTCATTCCGTTATGTAGCTTTAGAGATGTGCTGAATGGTTTTCAGAGGGCAAAATGATGGCCCTAATGGAAAGATAATGTCACGTGTATTAACCTCATAGGTGTTGATTTGTCTGGAAGGATCTGATATGTTTTTCTGCAGTGGTGAAGGAGGAGGTTGTGCACTTCATTTTGTCTCTGTGTAAGGTAAGAGAGTATTCATACAGCTGACTGAGGTGGGTAAATGCTAAATAGGTAAAAATAAAGTGAAATGACTTGACTGGCTTTTCTGCAGGAAATCTCCATCCCATCCATTTTTAATTTTCTCTAAAACCCACCATTTGGTTTAAAAATCTGTTTTGAAGTTTCTGAGTTTGCCCCTGGTCATCCTTACGTATGATTTAGTACGCTAACCCAATTAATCATCCCTGTAGTCGTTTGAAATGCTATCACATCTGGAGTTATGTTTTTTTCTTTGGTGTTTATCCATCATATATTTGTGTATATCGGTAATAAAATATTCTGCATGGTTTCATGATTAGAATAAATAATCCCTAAAATGATATAAGAATTTAAACTACTTTGGATTTATGGAGTTTACAGATTAGGAATGATGCCAAAGGGCTAATCTGAAGGGCATATTTGTATTTTTTTTTAAAAACGATTTAAATTATGGTGGCTTAAAATTTCAGGTGGAAAAGATTGGGCTCAGGAGAATGGGGGAGAGAGAAATACACAATAGTAGGCTTTCTAATATGTGTGGGAGATTTTATTTCTTTCTGGGGAAAGTTTAGTAGAAATGCACGCTTGGAAAAATGCCACTTTCTCTCTCTGCTCTAATCACTCCCTCGGATTATTGTCATGGAGATCCTCTCATGCTCAGGACGCCGAATCACTGGTTTGGGCAAAGCATTTATTAATACCTTTATAAAAGGGCCTGAAGAACTGGCCTCCTTTGTCGATGCATCATATGTGGCAGGCAAAACGGTCTGTGTTGAGGGGAGAGAGCTTAACAGCAGATGAGGTTTTAACTCTCATACTTGGCTTTGAGGACCTTTGGTTTAAGACTATGACTTTCAGGTAGGGAGAGGTTTACAGGTTGTCCAAGCCCTGTAAAGGGGAGAGATGCACCGGCTTCACCAGCCGTCACCCGAAAGGATTTGTTGATGCAGACACAAAAATGATTGGGGACAATGTGAAAGAAAAGACATAGCCAAAATCATAGAGTCATAGAATGGTTTGGGTTGGAAGAGACCTTAACGATCATCTCGTTCCAGCCCCCTGCCAAGGGCAGCGACACCTCCCACCACACCAGGTTGCTCAAAGCCCCATCCAGCCTGGCCTTGAACCCTTCCAGTGATGAGGCATCTCCAGCTTCTCTGCGCAACCTGTGCCAGCGTCTCAACCCCTGTTCCCTGTGAATGCTGAATATATTGGTGGAATTGACTGGGGAAGAAAAAAAAGAGAAAGCGTTGATATTTAACATAACCAAGTTTATTCCTGCAAGCTAGGTCACTGCAAAGTCCTTTTCTTTTTTCTTTTTTGTTTTTTTTGTCATCAGGAATGACAGTTTTCTTCTTGGAACTAGGTCTTTAAGGAAAATACATTTTTCCAAAACTTCAGATAAAATGGTCGGTACTGGCAACCCTGTTCAGAATTCTTAGCTGTAAAAATTAGTAACAAGAAAGGGCCCAATACTCAGTAACAGGTATAATTAGCTTTAATGCTTAATTACTCTGAGTCATCTAATTGGTTTCATTGGGACTGCTCACAGTAATATTCACAGTTAGGCATGTGAGTGCTTTCAGAATCAGTCTTAGAGTTCCTAAGTTTTTGCAGTATGACAGAAGTCATTAGTGCAGAAAGAATGTCCCGGGCTGTCCTCAGATAATATAAAATGTCAATGGTAATAAAGTATCGTGCTATTATCATTTTTTTTCTTGTGCTTAGACTTTAGACCATAGAATCAGTGTAGAATACTTCTGTAGCGAAATAAAGCTTGGCTGCACACGTGCCTTCTTAGTGAAAAATATTCATGACAGTATATCTCTTGTAGATAAGGTGCAAAAAGCATCAGTTCTAACATTTTAATTAGATTAATTTAATGTATTTTACAATCTGTTGATCCGATCGACTAAAAATGCTTTCTTAATTCAGAGCACTTGGGGTAGAATTATTTATAATCATGCAGTACCCATTTGTAATCCGGCAATTCTGTTGCCTTTATTTAGGATGCGCCGGTGATCTTGTTTAATATTGAGATGCTGAGATTGTAGCTTGACCACCCTCGGTACGTGGCTGCCTCCTCTAGGTTTCATTGCGGAGCCGATGTTACGGAATAGTTGAAAGAAGATAATTACTGCCTTTACCCAGACTTTGTAATAGTTTTCGTAGCTTGAAGTTACAATTCTGTCTGTAAGAAACAAGATGAAGACGGCATCCAAAGAAGAATTGAAATGAGTAGCAAATTTGGCAAGAAAACAGGGAGGTGGAGTTAAAAATTTAAATAGCTGTGTTTTTTCTGCACTCGACTCACTGCGGTTTCGTTCTGATGATGAAGTACATGAGATGGGGAAAGTACATGACAAGTTTTTTGCATGCTGATCTATTGTGTGGACACATGCCATTTTAACTACGATGGATAACAACTGCAGCACGTATTTCAACTAATCAGAAAATCCTCACTATGCATAATTTATGGTGCAATATCATTTCTATGGTTAGTGCTTACAGTACTTGGACAGACAGACGTCTGGTTAATAGTTTATAAGCAAATTAAATACTCAATGCATTATTTAAACGGAAGAGAAATTTTCATCAAGGCTAAATCTGTTTTTTACTAGTGTTGGAAATAGTTAAAGCCTGATGCAAATGTGATGCCCTGAATTAGGGAAGACCTGCTTTGAGTGTGGCATTTGTCTGCCTGTGTGTTCTTATTTCTGTTCTGTGGATAAAAGGGTAAGGAATCTACTGATGGTTAGATCTGAGAGCTGACTGGGGTGCATGTCCTTGGGAAAAACGTTGCGATGTTCCCTCAGTCAGTCCAAAACCTGAAGTCAGTCAAGTGCTACAACAGTGTTAAGCCATCAGAAGCAGCCTTAAGTTAAAAGAGTCTGTCTCAAACCAGTCCCATTTTGCTACAGCTTGCACTAAGCCATAGGAATCTCTCTCAGAACAGAAAATATGCCTAAAGTTGGGATGGAATGAGAAATTAATAGTTACGTTGCAGTATTCCTTGAGAAAGAGATTACTCCCATTTGATGTCTCTAACGGTCCTTTGTTTTGCTTGATAGTACCATTTTCGTAAGTAACTTTTTTTTTTCTTTCTTCTGCTTAATTCTCTGTTTTCTCATAATAGAGAAGCGCTACAAACAAGTGCAGAGACCTTGATGTGGCTGGGCTTGCTGTGTAACGTTTGGAGGAGACCGGCTCTTCGCCGCGCTCAGCCTGGGTCGCGGTAGTGCGTGGGCGTGAAGGTCACCTCAAGCTGGCACAGGGGCCCGGGGTGCTTGCACCTCTCCCACGATGAGCTCAGCTTCTGCCTTCTGCGGGGTTTTGTCGTTGTTGGCATCTCTCTCTTTTTTCCTGGCGTCTTTTCCATTCTGCGTTTATCAGGGCTACATGTGCCGGCACCAGCAATATGTTGGCCTGTGGTTTCTTGAAGGATTGTCCCTCCTGGGCTGGGAGAGTCGCCGTACCGGCATTTAAAGCTCTAAGTTGGGAGTTATGGATTTAAAGGATCACCCTGTATCCTTGGGATCTCTGAGAAGGAGCTCTGTCACCTACACAGTGCACCCATGAACCCGGTTGAAGCAGTCGTTCCCTAGAGCGATGGTCGCTCCTGCTCTCTGCTTAGTGCTCTTTGGGCCCTTGTGGGTAAAGGTGATCTATTGAAAATACGCAGGTGGCGAGTTAGGAATAAACTCCGTTAAGCTGCTAATGAGTGGTTGTTTATATTTAAAGCATTTTGGCACATTCATCCATTCATGAATAATATAATTTTCCTTATCACTTCCTTTGTTCATCATTCCTTACGAACTTTACACTGCACAGGAAGGCTCTTTTTAGATTTCACTGATGTGATGCATGTTTTCTTCCAAAAGAACTGTAAAAGTTTTGTTTCAAAATTGTGATAATTACCTGTTAGGTTGAAATAGCCAGAAAATAAATGGAAAGTGATTGATCATTTTAATTTTCTCTGTGTGGAAGCATGGCAAAATCTTGGAGCATTTCAGAGCTAATAGTAAAAAATTAACTGGGATTAACTAATAACCTGTGAAATAATAGCCTCTAATTACAAGGCAAAAGGAAATCAATAAGGCTCGATCTGTAATTTAGTCTTATCTCAAAGCTCAGAAGAACAAACCATTCTGTGTGATAAATCTGGTAAGATTGCTCAAAATAATAATTTTCAGGACAAATTGATGTATAAATCACGTTTGTTGGGTTTTTTATTTAAAAGAAAACAAGATAGGCATCACTGAATGACCTTGGAGCCTGACCTTGCAAGCTTTTGCCTCCCCAAGCAGCGCGTCGAACAGCTCTGTCAGTGTTAAAGGAGACCCAAGGGAAGAGCGGCAAAAATGTTTGGTGGGGAGGTATCATTACACAGATGGAACAGAACTTTTTGTTAACAGGCTTCAGGACATTATAATAGGAAACTGGGGAGGAGGAGTCACCAAGAGGAAGGCAGTGTAAGGCATGTGATGTCCTTTAAAAAATGGCAGGGCTTACCGAGCTTGGCTGCAGAGTTAAGGCTGCCCCCCTAGGCTGCAGGAACGCGATCTTAGCAGGTACCCGCATAAGTGGCTTAGATTGACTTCTGTGGTTCGATTTAGCTGGTGTTGCTGTCCTAGGGAAAAAGACGCAGGACTCTGTATAAAGATGCCCCTCACCTGTTTGGTTTTTTGGGGCAGGAGGGGTGTTATTGCTACTGCTGGTCACCATGTGGTCCCTTAACTAATATGTCATTCAGTGAGAACATATCTATTGTCCTTTCCCTGTCTTCAAGTGTGCCCTGAGGACTCCAGGATAAGTCATCTCCAACCTCCTTTCTGGGAGGAGGAAGCTCAGAAGACCTAGAAGTCACCCGGAAGGAGAGGGTTGGAGTGGTGGAGAGAGGACCTGTATTGTGTCTTTCTCCAATCACAGTGGCCTTAATAAGTGAGCTTAGTAATTGTATGTGCTAACAATTTTCCCTCTCCAAATTTTGGGAGGGATCAGGATACTTTCTGGGAAGAACTGGTATGGATGGAGTGAGGGGAAGAATGTCCGTAGCGGATTCAGTCATTAAGATGTATTTCTTTTCCCGAAGAAAGAGATTCCTCTGTGGTAGAATTCAATGTGCTGGTTGTTTTTGCATTTTTTTTTTTCTTCTGCTTATTTGGTTTTAGACGACTGTATTTTTTTAATTTAATATTTCACTTCCCGTAGAACATTGCCAAGACAGTTTCTATAAATGCCTATGCACAGTGGTTTATGTGAGTCAAAGACTTTTTCTTGCTAGATCTTTTGCACCTTGTGGCACAATCGCACAGGTGTTTATGTTTACCTTGAGAAGTTTTTATTCTCTTCTGTAAACTCCAATCCCGAGTGCTAGCCTTTTTCTTGTGACAAAATCCTCTGCTGTTTTTCCCTTAGGAATCCCCTTCCTTAATTCTGTGCCATTCTGTGTGGTGAGAGGGATGCTTTCTCTGAAGGACTTGTCCTCCCTTCTGAAGTCTGCTGCACAGTCATCTTTCTTTAGAGGTGGGGGGGGACGAGTGCTTATTTGTAACAGAGCTCTGTATTGTTTTCATATTGGCTAAAAAAAGTGACTAGAAAAGCCAATAAAGGGTATTTTTCAACCCTTATCTACTGACTTAAAAGCACCCTGAAACCATGTTGGCCTTGGAGCAAAGGATGAAGCACACGCGTAGTGCAGAGAAGCTTCATTTCAGGACGTGGTTTAGTGGTCATGGTAGTATTGGGTTGACGGTTGGACTTGATGGTCTTTTCCAACCTTATGATTCTATGATTCTGTGTTATTGCCATATCTTGTTGCTGCATTTGCATGATTTGTCCTGGAAGGATTCTGACAATGTGTTCATTGTAGTGCACTTCTTACCTTAGGTACCTTTTCTGGTAGCTTCACAGTTAAGTAAAAGCAATTGTAAATTGCTTTTGTAAATTTTTTTTTCAGGCTGCTTTGTCCTCCGCTCCCCTCAGGAAAAGGATACAAAATGCAAATAAGTTTTCTTTTAATGCCATTTTGGTGTAGTTCAGAGCGGCTTGAAAACAAATAGGGAACATTCAGAAAAATAGATCTGACCTATTTCCCGTTTCTTTAAATTATGTGTCTATCCAAAGGCCCTCTTATATAATAGGGGTTTTAGTCCCTAGTTGGTAGGAAACAATAATCTGAAACACTGCTTACTTTTTACACTGTATCAGAACAAGTCCCCTGAAACAACCTTTAAAAGGTAGCAGGGCAATTAAAGTTCAGTGGTACAACAGTAACTAGATGGCCGTATTTAATTAGCCTTTCTAAAGTGGAATTGCTGCATCATGTCTGAAAGGCCCTTTGAGGAAGATAATGAAATATGTCTTAGAAGAGTTGTAGGAGGACAATCAGTATTTAAATTTTTTGCAAAGTGAGCTTCCATTACAGAGATAACGTGGCTTCTGATAGATCACCATTCCAGTCTCTTTCTTCAAATAAATAAATACATATTCTATTACAGTTCTGTATGATCAGAAAGGAAGAACCAATCTCTCACGATGGTACTGACTTTCCGAGCCACCTCCTGCTTTGGCTTACTGTGGCTGTGGCAGAACCCAGTTCAGGAAAGCACTAATGCGTCGAGGTTCTTCATGAGCAAACATCAGAATCAGCCTGAATCAGCCTCTGAGTTGCAAATTAAAATCTGCTTTGTGGAAATCATCATTTCACCTCCTTTTTTTTTTTTTTTCGTGTGTGTGTTTGTTTCAGGAAAGAGATAATAAACCAGCACCAATCCATCCCATGTATTTTCCCATTTAGGATGCTTGTATTGCCAGATGTGCTGGGCTAACTGTGGTTTCTGCCCAAACACAGTTTCGGCGTGGAGTAAAAAATTCAAGTTTGCCAAACATTTGCCAGGGATTTCCAGGTCTGAAGGAACTCAGTCAGAGCAGCAGTATAAGCCTGTCTCTGGGTCCTTGTAAGTCTGTGTGCTTTTCTCTAGGTTCAAAGAGCATCTCTGCAGAGCATGCTTGGCCAGTCTGACACGTCCTAGAAGTGTATGGTTTTCTGTCTAGGAAAAACTGTATTCTAACTGAAGCTACCCACTCCAGCCTTACTGCTGGCCTCAAGATGCCCTCTGGAAAGTAATTTGCAGTTGACCTCATGATGCCTGCACTAGAAGGAGACTTTTCTGGGCTGATGAGGGCACTGATGTGCTATGTATTTCGTTGTATTAGTTCACTAGTGCACCAGTGAGGTGAAAAACACCCATGCGGAACTGTTGCTGTATTTCTCATCCTAGAGGTGCTGACAGGTAAGTATTGGTTGACTCTATTGAAATATTGATAGACACAGCTGAGTTAGATGGATTCTCTGTTGACACAGAGAAACTGATGCACTGAATCAGTTCTGAGGCCTTGGGCTCTTGTTCTCTGTAGCATCTAAAGGATGGACAGTTCAGGGGTTTGTGACTGTTTAATTGTTGCAGAAAACATTGGTCGTGCTCATCGGAAGGTCTGAGAAATAAATAGTAGGCGAACATCTCTGTTCGTGGAAATCATGGGAACAGTTTAATTTTGGTCGTTTGGAGTGCAGGGTGGTTATTTCATTTTTGATTTGCATCTTTCAAACGTTTGGTCTTTGGCATTCTTGGAGGGAAGCAAGGGAAGTGGATGTAACAGCTGTCAGGTGGGAGCATTTCATTGGACATATCAAAAGCCTTGAAATTAAAACCTGTCCGGGAGCGTGCACAGGCTTTGGATTCTCCTAGACCAGCCTTGCCCAGGCAGTGGCAGCAGGGATGGATTCAGTTTTCACTGGTTCGCTGTTTTTCAGAGTAATGTGATCCCTGTGATGTCAAAAAATCACTAAGTTCCAAGCAAGAAGCTTACTTGAAATAAATGCAAAGCCAGCGGATCATTGTTCTCCCGATAGACGGCTGGTTGCTCTGGGGTGGGTTTACTACCCAGAAAGTCTGTTCTAGCTTTAGTGTGGCAGAGACCTTACGTCGGTGTGTGACCTTTCAAATCCTATGAAAGAGGCCATTCTACTCCCTAATTCAACATCACTCTTCCCTGGATGACCTGCATGGAATTTTATTAATTACACGCTTTTATGAAAGTGTGCTAACGTCCTGGAGTTTCCAGCATGGTTGCAGTTGGTTTGTTTGAGGGAATTTGAGGAAAACAGCAGGCAGTGTGACAGTCGTGGGTTATTCACCTCTACCTCTTGCCTGTTGGCTGCCGTAGATCTGAACTGACATGGCTACTGAGACATGGACTTTGTGGGTAGAAGGACTTGGGAGAAGTGAGGGAGGAATCTAGCTTGAACGGCTGTGTCCTTGAAGGATTTGATGAAAACCCAAGTTGTAAAATATGGAGCATCTTCACTGTTCAAACCATGCTTCCAAAGCTTATAGGCTCCAAATGTTAATGCACTTCCAAAGCTCTATTTATTATAGAAAATAAAATGAAACAGTGGAGGTCACGATTCCAGCAGGTTTTCTTTAAAATAGTAATGACTGTCAGATGATGCATTATCCGGCAGTTAATAGAGTAGCAGGGGGCTTTGTACTGGAATCTGAAATGCCAAGAAATGAAAAAAACAAATGTTGTCACAAATACTCTGCGCTCTGGAAAAAGGTGAAGGTGAAACTAAAGGGCCAAGCTTTGCCTTCCTACTCAGGAACTTCTTTTTCACATAGAGGCTAGAGTTAGTGGTGGGATGTGAAGGGCAAGGTGATACTCCATGCGAAGAAGTACAACAGGTTCTAAACTTAAGTAATTGTCTGCAGTCAATTAATTACCATCTTGCTTTTAGTCTCTGTTTCTTTTTGCCTGCATTTTAAATTCTGAATGTGCTCCCGCTGTGGTGTTCAGAGAACTGTGTGGACCCTGCTGAGCAGTTGTCCCTCCTGCTGAGCCGTGTGTCCGGCCAGGGGAGATGTCCAGCCCAAGGAGCATTAAGGTCGCTGATGTGTCTCAGCGCCAGCCGAACTCTGCTCATGTGTCAGGGAAGAAATCTGCCCTTCAGGGCTTCCCTGCTGTGATGCCGTTCTGTGCTGCTGCCAACGTGGAGTTATCCCTTGAAGAATGTTTTTGTCTGAAAAGCACCAATACTTCCTTCCTTGTTTAGATGTGTGTCAATGAAAAGCAACGCCTGTGAGCTAAGCTGTTGTAAACCTGGTGAGAAGGAGATGTAATTAATGCAAGCCCTCGTGTTAAAATTATCTGTTTCTTTCCAGCTTCTGCCTTGCTGGTCTGTAGGCTTCTTAGTGGGTGAGGTGGTCGATGGATCTGGTTGGGCTTTGACTGTGTAATCCAGAATGGAATGGGGGTTAGCAATGCACCAGTGGTACTCGAAGGTGAGAGAGACTTGTTTTTCCTCTTAGTGGATTTTCAGTCACTCTAATTGCCAAGTGATCTTTATGAACATCATTTAAGTTCTCCATATTGCATTTGACATGGTGTAGTGGTCATGGTGGTGTTGGGTTGACAGTTGGACTTGATGATCTTAGAGGTCTTTTCCAGCCTTAATGATTCTATGAATACTAATCCTTGGCCAGCCCTGCGCTGTGCTTTCTGCTGGTGAGTCCTCAGCTAGTGCATACGTAGTTTGATGCTGCTCTGCCACCTCGCAACTCCTTTGCCTGGAGGCCAAGGTGTGAAAGCTGGAGCAGCAAAGGCCCCAGTCACAGCCATTTGGGTGCTGCTCTGCTGGAAGAGGTCAGTGTAACAAAAGGATCAAAACAACATGTTTTTTTTTTTAACAGCACAATTCAGTGACCTTCTAGGAGTGTGTGCACACAGAGATTTCGGAATTCGTCATTTGGTCAAAGATAACCTGAAGTGAGGAGTGAAAAACGTAGGCATACTTCACCACCTCTCCGGCCAGTAGCATTGCCAGTTAAGAGTGCTACCTTTATATTTTTTCTATATTTTATATATTTTCTATATTTTATATATTTTATTTTAGCAGCTTGGCCCTGAGGAGCAGCTTAAAAAAACCTCTCAAAGGGTTAGGGGTCTGCTGCATTCATAGGTAAGCAAGGGGATGTTGGTTTTTGGGGTTTCTTTGGGTGTTACTGTGTACAGTTCAGCTCAAACAGAAACATTGTGATGCTTCCTATGTGTCTTTACTACTTGGCGAAGTATTACCTAAACATCCATGTACTTTAATAATTTCATGCTTGTCCTTTGATGCTGCTTCATAAGATATCTAATGTTGGATTCCCCTCCATTGTCATGGGAAGGTAGTCTTCAACCAGAGAAAAGAAACACAGCAAGAATCTCTTAAACCTGGGATTTAATCTGCCGTTTTGTCATACCAGGGTATCCCAAGTCTGTGAAAAACCATGCCCTCATTCAAACATTCGCCCACACCCCCAGTGATCTATGACCTTAATCTTGAAATGCCTTTTCTAGCCTTAAATGTATTTTTTTTAAAGGAGACAGTCATTCAGCCATTGCTCTAGCTGCTCGGGGCTGTGACTGAAAGGCCCTTCCTAGACCAGGTTCGCTTCTTTTCTCATCCTCTTGTTGCAGTGTTTGAGCCTTGCCTTGTGGCAGGAGCTCGTGTTACCCGTGTGGAGGGTGGAGGGCTTTCCTCCCTTTTTGTTATTGTGGGGTTTGGTTTGGTTTACTTAGGGTGCTGTAAGGATGTGAGCTTTAAGGAAATTCTTTTTCTTTCCGAGGGCCGGATTCTGGAAGTTAGCACTAGAGCCCGGCACCCCGTTTCATCATTTTGATTGTGTAGACCTGGATGTGTCTGCAGCGGACAAAAGCGTCATTTTTGGAGAACTAGCCTAGAGATCAGAAGGAAAAACCTGCTTCTCTCCACAAAACCTCTTCTTAGAAAAGAAATGCTTTCCAAGTTACCAAATGCAGACAAGTTGGGTACCACCATCCATTGCTGGTGTAGCAAATCCAATATTAAAGAATGCCTGTGTGGCCGTTCAATCAGATGAGAAATTAGTCATATATTTAGTGTAATTGAATGTTTGTGGTGATGTTGTATTGCTGGTAATTCGTCCTGACAGTAAGCTCTGAAAATATCAACCTGAATATTTTCTGGCAAAACTTTCCATGTGGCAAAACATAAATTTGCCTGTAGTCATTTAAAAATTGATGTGGTGTCCTTGTGTGGCTTCCTGAAGCACAGTGCTGTTTTATGAGCTAGTCATCTAAAGAAAAAAAATAAAAATAGATGCATCTCTTGTGAAATGAGTGTGGAGTACCTCAGATATATTTATTTATATTTGTTTTGTAGTGCTTGTTGGACCTCCAGGGATGTCTTTGAATCCTTCCCTTTTTTTTTTAAAAAAAAAATCTGAAAGAATAAAGAGTAGAACTGGTGTCCCTGCCCATCTAAGGTCCCTTCCAGCCTAGGCCATTCTATGATTCTATGTATCCCTCATCTGTCTCCTCTCAGGTGTTTTTTAGAGTTCGGTTTTCACGGTAAAACGATCTGTAGGTAGACTACAGGTTGATAGAGGGGAAAGGAGATGATAAAGCAAATGTTCCGTAGGTATCCCCCATCCCTCTTGCCAAAAGAAATTATTTATATATTATAAATGCTCTAGGAGAAAATCTGTGCATGAAACCTGAAAAATAACACCGAGGCCGTCTCCATTGACAGCAGAGACATCGCGATGTCCTAGATGGTTCGTCGGGTTTCTTCCTGGAGGATCCCAGCCTTTGTGCAGAGACACTCTTTAATCTTCTGTTGAAGTGGGGAGGATTTCATGCTCTGGAAATGTGCTTTATGATAGAAGGGTGCTTAGACAGTTAAAGCTGTTCAGTCACCTCGGTCAGCTCGTGTGCTTGTCCTTTGCAGGCCTTGGGCAGCTGTGCATGAATCAGAATAACCTGCTGTACCCTCCAATGTTACCAGTTTCTAAACTTGATCTCTTCTTCTGCTGACTCTCTGACTTCCAGATACCTTGAAAACTTCTTGGTGATGGAAGCGGCTACTTTTGCAGTGTCTTTTTTCATCACGGTGTTACACAAGTACTTTGCTGCTCCTTGTTGCTGGGCATGAGACATCTGTGTTTGAGCTGACACGGAAAGCTCAAAGTTGGCTAGCTCAAAATTTTTTCTATACTTTCAGAAGGCTAACTTCTGTGAAGTTCGTTTCCCTGTACTGCTTCTAAATCTGGTAAGTACTGCTTTGCTCTTCCACAGCTTGATTAAAATTTATGAAAATTTTAGAACCAGAAGACCTTTGTTTGCTACATGACAGGGGGAAGCAAAATAGCTGAAGCAGGAAGAGGCTGGTATGACTGCGAGTGCCAGTTAGCTGAAAATAAAAGCTGTTCGTGCTTGAAGATGTGCTCTGACTGAAAGTTTGTGTCTGATAAAGGCTGCTGAGAGAGGACAAGGGCTGCGAACAGAGCCTCGCAGAGTGTGGAAGGAAGGTTTCAGATACCTGATTGCCTTCTGTGGTCAAACAGAGCTGTGGAACCACCCTATAGCCCCAGCAAAGGCAGTGGGGAGAAGCAGAACTGCCCAACTCTCCCTTCAAAGCATCAGTCGTTTTGTTGTTAGTGTACCTTCCTATAAGAAGGCTTTTGGGGTAGGATAATTCTGTGTCTTAGAATTATCCTATACATATGTTCTATACAGAATGATTAAAACTAAATTGGTTGAACATCATACAGTTTTACTTTGGTGCAACTAAAGGCAGAATCAGGCCCAGAATATATAGGAAAGACAGAAAATTAACTGCTTCCTCCATAAGCTGTTCTTAGCACGAGAAGTATTTAGAAATATTTATTGCTCTAATTTAACTAGGTCATATACAGACCTTCTCTTTGTCTGGCAGAATTGCATGTAGGAGCTATATTAGACATGTGTAGTAATTTGAATATGTTGCAACTTCACTGTTTTGTTTTTTTTTTTTCTTCCCTAGCTGATTACCTAATGAGGATTGGGCAGCAGTAGTCCAAATGTGTCTTATATGCAGTAGTGTTGTTTTCAAGAGAATGATGCCAAAAGGTACAGTTAGAATACACTCAACCGAGTCATGCAGGTCTCAAGCAAAACTGGTGTGTTAAGAAGACAGACTTAAATAAAAGTCATAACTTTAACTATTCTTATTGGTAGGAATATAGCACGCTAGATGAAAAGAAGATTTCTGATGACAGGGACAAGCCATGCCGTATAACTTGCGCTGCTAAATGCAGCCTTTGTCAATTATTGCTGATCTACGTCTTATATCTAGTAGTAGAAGTAGTACTGGTTTCAAATACTTGCTCTGTGTTCTGGGCTTTACTCCGTGAGTTTCCATCTTGTAGTCTGCAAAAAAGACCTTGAACTTACTCGAGGGGCTTGTGCTTAGTTAAGCCTGTGCTTAAGGTCGAACTTAAGCATATCTGAGTCAAGAACACAGTAAGCAGTTGTAGTGTGGAAGCAGAAGGGAGATTGTTAAGTCTCTCATTGCTTTCTTAATGTAGTTCCTTGAGGAATGATGCAACATCTTTTACTTTCCTAGAACAGGTTATTGCCTTCTCCCCTTCCCTTTCTGTGATTTTGTGGTTGTGACGATTTGCTTACTGGTAAGCAGGTGGGAGAAGGAGGCAAACGCATTCCCACTCTCCCTTCCTCCCGTTTGGGAAGGAGGATTAACAACATGAGAGTGGCTGCTCCGACATCTGATTTCAGAGAGTTGTCAGCATTAACAAGGTTCATGCTTGTGTGCATCAGCAAAGAGTCCTTACACAGGACTAGTTGTGTCCAAGTCTCTGCTCACGTAGCTCACCTGAGGGTTAACCTGTGTGTTCTGTGCCTAGTTGAAGACCTTTGAGCTCTTGTATACTTCAGAAGTGCGACCAGCAGCTTTATGTTGGATAAAAGTGTATGTTTTTCTTTGTTTGTATACATTTGTTTTGCTAAACATATGTAAAAGCATGAATCAGAGGATAGGACACTTGCTTTAAAAACATTGATTCCCAAAACTGAAACAAGCTGTGTTTACAGCTCTTGTACCGGGGCAGCCATATCCTCACTCAGAGAATTTTGCTGCATTTAACCATTGGGTCTGTCTCTCCTAGTTAAAGCAACAAAAGTCTTATATGTCAGCTAAAAAGCTTGTCCGTAATAAAGTGTTTCAGTGAACTGAGACCCAAGGAACGCTCTCGCAACAGTCCTCACTTCAGTTAATTGTGGGTGTTCTGGCCTGTAAAAGCAACTTGATTAAGGATTTCAGCAGCAGGATTTTAACCCCTGTAATGATTTCTCCTGCGCAAGTTAACAACCATGCAGTGGAAATCTTGCAGATCAGGTCTGAAGGCGTTCATCATTTCATTTACTCAGGCTTTACCAACATTTGAAAGTGGTGATCTCCCTCCAAATCTCTTCTTAGGTCATAAAGCCAAGCAAATGCCTGATTGTGTGGGTTTTGTTGCTTGTGTTTGCAGGTGTTGGCTTTGCACCGTTGCCCATGTTGCACTTGGTTAAAGTTGTCCGTGAGAGGATCATGAGAAACTCTTGAAAGTTCTCACTGGTTAATAGGATTAATGACTTAAAAATAGGAACTATTAGGAACCCAGTCTCCAAACATTGCCATTGCTATTTAGATTTGAACAGTGAGAGATTGGAAAGACTCAGGGTTACCTTCAGCTAAGGGAGGAATCCCTGGAAAGGATAAAAACTGTCCCTTGAAATCAGAGGTTGTTCATTTTTGCTTGGGAGAAAGACCACAGGACCAAAGGCAAACACATTCTCCATCTACAGAAGGTCTCCTCTCGCCAGCCTGTTTTGAAATATCTCACAAAATATGCCCGAGAGCATGCGATTACAGTCTGCAGTGCCAGCTGACAACCAAAACCAAATGATTCCTCCGTGTTTCATTTAAATACTTGTGTGTTTGGTTTTGGAATTAGAGAAATCCTGAATCAAGCCATGAGACTGTAAAAGCTGAAAATTAGGGTTTAACCCAACTGAGGAGTAACACTGGCTATTTGTCAGGAGCTGAGAGACTCCTCTGAGAAGTTGACAGTGGTCACCACTATCTTAGACAGACAAGTACCACCTCTGAAGAGTCTCTAATGCCCAGGGAAAGAAGTGCTTAAATTTGCTTATCTTGGTCTGAGGTGGGAGAAGAGACTTAGTTATCACCAAAGACAAACCTTTGATATGTGCTGGAGGTTGGGAAGGGATGACCCTCTCCCTGATGTGGAAGCAGAGGAGTTTAGATACCGATTCCACATCTTTCTTTCTTTCTTTCCCTGTTTCGCCCTGAAGATAACAAAGGAGAAGGCAGTAGGACTCACCATAAGCAGAGAGCTCACAGTGCCCTCTGCCATAGTTTAAAGTGCCCCTGCAAGGCTTAGGTTGTTGTCAGTCTCTGAAAACTGATTGCAAGCATCAGCTTTAGACCCCTTTTTGTTGAGGACTTGACACAAGCGTTTATACAGTGCTTTAATACTATCAGGTGAAAAGGCTTTTTATTTTTTTCCTTCCCCGTGTGCATGTAAAAGTTTAGCATTTTTTTGTTAATAGAAATGACTTTTTAAAAAAAGTCATAGTGAGGACGTGTGAGCACTAACAAGTGCTAAGTAGAGAGATGTAATGATGCAGAAGCCAGAAAATCATAGGGCTGCTGCTGGCTGTCACTCAGATGATTTTGTGTGCCTTAGAATTAAAGAGATATATATCAAGTGGCAGGAGTGAGTCACCAGAATGGGAATGACTCAAGTTGTTGCTGTGAATTCTGCGAGGAGCGTTAAATGACGCGCTCCCACAGCGGCAGTTCTGCAAACCTCTGTGTCAGGAAGGGAGCTTAAATATTGGCAGTAAGATGAAATGAAATTTAAGATTACTCTGGGATACTCTGGGAACAATAAGACTTTTGCCAGTTGTCTGGTTTCACAACCTTGGAACATTGTATGGGAATTTGTTACTAACTCTCCTCACGTAATGCTGTCAGTAAGGATAAGAGTGAGGAGAGTGATGTTTAATTCAGTACTTCTGATTGTGCTCGGTTGTTTATATAAATGATTTAACTCTCTTTAAACATGGGACAAGGTATCAGCCTTGCTCTGATGAAGACTTCAATGAATATGCTGGAGAACTAGCCTGGAAGCCAGAGTATGCCAGGCATGAAATAAGAGCTGCTCAGTGGAGCATCGTGGTTGCTGCGCCCAAAGATCACTTCATGTTTTGGGAGCAGAAGACCTGAGCATTATCAGTGTTGGCATCGTCCTTCCAAGAAACCAGAGTTGAGAGCAGAAGTACAGCTTGAAAGTCTACAAGCCTGTTGAGTTCTTGCAAAATTTGGCTTATTGTTGCACGTAGGAATCGGTTAAATGAAGGAAAGGTGAGGGCGTAAATGAAAAAGAGAACAGCCCTCGCGACTGAGCGTTTTCAATAGAGTATCAGAAGACAATTTGGACTGGTGCATGAGTGCAAGGTTGTGGTAAGCTGAAAGCTAAAACAATAACCCCACAAAATTGCCTTTCTCGTGTTCTGTTGACATCTCCTAGCAAGTGAACAAACTTTGTTCAGCATTCGGCTCTATGACATGCAGGGTCTGGGTGCCTCGACATGATTCTTCTTTCCTGGATTGTGTGAAACAGGATAACGTAGAAAAGGCGCTCGCTTGCCTTCAGGAATCACGAGTGTTGCTGTGAGGCAGTCCTAAGGGGATGAAGCTTCAAAAAGGCCTTCAAATAGCAGTTGTGGTATCCTAACATGTTTAGTTTCAAGTACAGATTTCAGCCACGGAAAAGGATGTAAGAGGAGGATATCTCTTGCAAGTGGAAAATTGCTGGTGTTCAGAGCAAGGGTGCTAGTATTAAAATAAAACAATTTTATGGCTTTTCAAAAGCTATTGAGTATCAAGTGATTACTCCCACTGGCCTAAGAGCTCTTTGAGACCACACAGTTAATACAGCTGTGCAGACTGCCCTTACAAGCTTGTTTTTGCAGCCTTTGCACATGCAAAAGTGTCTTTCTTACAAGGAGCAAGCGATTCTGTATTATTCTTACTTATGCAATTGCCGTGGTCCTTGCATCGAGTCCATTTATTCTTTTGTTTGTTTCCCCCCTGTCATTGTGGAATCCCAGCTCCCTTTGATACATCCAGAAACCAGTCTTATGCACAGCTCAGGTATAAATGTGCCTTCTCAAAAGAGGGTGAGGTGCTGGACCTAAGGTAGTGTCAGAGTCCTGGTGCTCACAGTGTTAGTGTTGGCGTGTCATGCGAAGGAATTTGAAGCTCTGATGTAGTTCTTTCTGGCCTACATAAGTTCTTAGGGCCAGTTCTGAGATACGCTCGCTCTGGAGCTTTGTGAGAAATTTTATCGGTGACTTTCTCATGTCAAGGATTTGACAACCTGTGCTAATTCAGTGTCTGGAGTAATACGTATGTTCCGGAGGACAGAGATTCGGGTTGAGCTGCGCCAGAAGAGTTTTGACTCGTCTAACCAAGCAGTCTTTTTTCACCTGCCTCGTGAAGGTTGAGCTTTTTGTTGGAGGGTTGCTTGGTTTGATTTTTGATCCTTCTGTTTTGCACCTCTCTAACTGTGCATTGCTGTGCACGGGGAGAGAGACACTTCTCATGTGTCTCTTGGCCTTGGCTCCCGCTTGTCATCGTGTCCGTTAGTTAGCGTGTAGCCAGAGCAATGCTCCGTCGACAAGTTGAAGACAATTGCTGTTCTTACTGATGTTTTGACTACTCCACTGAATGATGTGCAAGCCAAAAATAGACGTTTCCCAACTACCTTTCAAGGCACTGAGGCTCCACTAAATATTTAAACTTTCTCACGTAACAGGTAGCCTGAATAAGAGCTTCTACGAAGAAACTGGCAATCAAAGCGCTTCAGAAACTTTTCAGCCTTGACGACTCCTACTCGTTTGCTATTCTTAGTGCACTCTGTTGCCGTCAAGAATCTAGCTCAAAGCTCTGAGATTCTTCTCGCTTCATCAGTATCGTAAGGCTCCTTTTTTGCATCTGTATTTTTAGACATACAGTTTCCTGCAATTAATGCGCAACCTCCTTTCCTGGGGAAAAGTGTGATTGTTAAGTACTGTAAAAAGAGCCCCTGTTTCATGGATGCTCGAGGGTAGAGAATGAACTATTTCATTCTTACTTTGGGGGCAGATGTTGCTAGTGCAGCCGATTCTGCTTCAGTTCTCTCAGTAGGATTATCCACACTCCTAAAATCCTGTCTTGCACTCGCCTAAATGTTTTACTGGCCTGGAGCTTAGTCTGAAACAATGACTAGGAAGCCTGTTCCAGAGTAATGAAATATGCATCAATGAACAAGTGAATAAACACAGCAGATTGCTGAATAAGAAACATGCTGCTTAAGGAAACGGACTTTGCTCATTTAATAAATGCTGTTTGGGTTTGTTTTTTTAATAACTCGTGATTATACTCATGTAAGATACTAACACGGAGTGATCCCGTGTTGGACAGATAAAGGGCTGCGTATGTGAGCAGAAGACAGAAGCAGCAGAGAGTTGGACAAGGGAACTTGATCCTGCCTGAATGAAAGCAGCACTGCTGGCTGCCAAGTTCCTTCCCTTGGCATCCGGGGCAGGTCTGAAGAGGGTACAATGACATTTATTATTGGTTAGGGTATGGCTGTTGCTAAACAAGATACAAAGAGCTCGTGATTTGAATAGTAGGCACAGAACACGACAGACCCCGAGCAAGGAATCAGCTGGTACGCTTGTGGTTTGCTTTTTGCAGCGGCAGAATATTTTTGAGCTCTTGGGAAAAAGTAAGGGTTGCTCAGGAGGACAAACTGGAGAGGATTTTTTGTATGGGGGCAGAAGTGGTGGTAGCTCAATGCATCATGTATGATAGGGAGCTGACTGTTTCCAGAGGACATAGTCTCCTCCTCTCTCTTTTTCTCCTTCTTCCCTCCTGCTAACAAATAGTTATAGAACTATTATGTATCTAAGGATCTGCTTATAAATATGTGGTGACCTCTGTGCCTTCGAAAGTCCCTTCTTGGCCTTTGAAGGTCCCGTCCAACCCAAACTGTTCTATGATTCTGAGGCTGCTCTCGCTTGACCCAAGTGAGGAACCATAATCTTGGAACTCGATGTGGATGGCGGAAGCTAAGTGAGAGTCACCTGCTTTAAGTGAAAAGTAAGTAGGCAGGAATGCCAGCAGACTGGGCCGGTAAGTGAGAAGCCGTGTAACAAATTGTTGCCGTGAATTTTGACTTTTTGCAAAGCATTACGCGGAGCACACCAGGTACAAGTGTAACATCTGCTGTTCTTCTGACAGTCTAAGTGTTTCCTCCTGGATTGCTGTTTTACCTTGAAGTGGCAGTAAATGCAATTAAAAATAGGAATGAGTCAATGTGAGTGTCAGCCATCTGATGCTACAGCGTAAACACGGTCTGTGAAAATGAGACGACAGGTAGGACAGTACCTCGGTTGTGTAGGGCCCAGAGGCCTTTTGACTGGATAATCCTAATCTGTAGATAGGAAATGAGGGAAATGCAGTGGTGGGAAGAGAGTAGGTTCATCCTTTCGGTTTAAACATACTGCTCTAGTTTAGAGGGATTATTTAAAGTTTGGGATAAGTCTCTGTTCTTAAAGTGGTCAGAAGCTTAACTGAGGAGCACTGTCTAGAGCTGTAGCTTGTATTCTGCATGTAGGTCAGCCTGCTTGAAAAGCATCTTTGCATCTGTCCTGTAACTGATGTGCTGGGAAGCCATGCGGAAAATCACAGAGTGATTTAGAAATGCTAGAATTAAGCTGAGCAGAGGAAAGCCAGACCTAACCTGCTGGAGTCCTTTGAAGATCTTACTACGAAGATACAGCGGGTGTTAGTGTGCTTAGCAATTTGTCTCCAGCTGCTAAAATCAAAGCACTCGATGCTTTGGCGTAGGAACCAAATGATCGTGTCTGTACTGCACAAATATTTAGCACATCACTCACCTGATCCTTCAGAGCTCAAGCCTCTGTGACCACAGCCAAGCATAAAAATCTATGGGTGAGCCCACTTTCTTTTGCTGTTACTGCTGTTATCATCATCATACTTCTAGTCCTTCTCACAGGGGATATGACAGTGATACTTTACTTAAAAAGATATTGGACAGTCTTTCCCCTCCACGTGTGACTCAACAAACAGAGGCTGTTGAGAGAACCAGGAATGCTTTTGTTGTCTACTCTGTCACCTCTGCTAGAAAATGTGCACATAATTGTTACTTAAAATAAATATTCCAGTCATGTTCTTCCCAGAAGATTTTAATATGCTTAAAATTACTGCATCTAATCCCACTAGACTGCTTTTAAGTCTGGAAGAAATCAGGAAGTAGCAAGGCAGCACGTGCTTTATTTAAAATAAAGCAAAACAACCCCCAAACCAGAGCGGT
The DNA here is from genome assembly GCA_020746105.1 of Trogon surrucura. Lineage (NCBI taxonomy): Eukaryota > Metazoa > Chordata > Aves > Trogoniformes > Trogonidae > Trogon > Trogon surrucura. The sequence goes on along the minus strand of CM036619.1, from coordinate 99,699,914 downwards.
TGTTCAAAAACACAGACATTGAAAACGAGACTTTTTCCTTTCTCAGCAGCCCAGGGAAGTGGCAGTGTGATTCCTTGCTGTGGTGCCTTGGTTCCCATCGGAGGAAGTTGCCTGCAGGGTTATTTCATGCCTTCATTCGTTCGCTTTGTGACACCTCTCTCGCCATCGGCGTGGAGCTGACGATGCAGCCGTTCCTCGGGCCGGCGGGTGGACTGTGGCCACCAGCCCATTTCACGCAGGCTACTGGTGAGCTGTGGCAAAGTAAATCCCCCCCACCACCGTGCCTGGATCTAATGAGGCACCCGGAGCTCAAATGCTCCATACAATGTTTCCTGAACAAGCTGACCCGTCTCCTTCACACAGCCTTGCTGTGGAGAACCCAATCCAGCTGGATTATCAGTTTTAAAGCTGTGAGCGATGTCCTGGCTCTTTGCTCTGGGCTTGTCAGGCTGTGAGAAAGAATTGAGTTTTCCCGGTCAGAGACACACCAAATAGAAATATTTGCCCTGCTTTGCTCGATGACAAATAAAATGAGAGCGTGGGCTAATTCAGCTCCCTCTGGGAAGCGTGGTGCTGCCCCAGCACCGTTAGTTTTCGGTTGGCGGTAGCTGTGTCCGTGGCTGGTTTTCCAAGTGCCACAGCAGCTCCTGACCTACCTGTGCCTCAGCCCTGCGTAAGCCACAAGAGCTATTTCATGCAAAATTACTCTCTAATTAAGTTGCACAGTGGTGGAGCTAGCACAAGCTGTGCTGAAAAGGAGATGCCACGTTTCAGTAGGTACCAGAAGCTCTGTGTGATCTTAAGTAGAAGCAACGAACGCCTCTCCACAGCCCAGTGCTTGCTGTGTGTGACCTTGCACTGCCAGCTCTGGTATGTTGGTGGACAGTACCCTGGCTCTGCTAAAACCAGGACCCTAATGGTGACCCCGGTTACGGTAGAGTTGCGCCCCAGCCGTGTTACAAAGTGAGTTTTGATTTGAAAGGTAGGCTGGGATGGACAATTACTTTTCATAACTCGGAGCTGCTCTGCTCCCTCAGGGAATTATTACCTGAGGCTCTCTGGAAAGAAAATTGAGAGGTAAGATGTCCATAGATATCTATGTTGCGTTGCCTCCACTTTTACTAGCAGGTGTCATGTGTGTAATTTCCGTGGAGAAAAATGTACTCTTTTGCTGCTGTTCTTGAGATGCAGACTATTTAATGTAAATTGAGATAACATTTCATCAGAAATTATAGATGAAGAATGTATTAAATCTTCTGCTAAATGAAGGAAAAAATTATACTAGGGAGACAGATCATCCAGCTGCAGAAACTATTCACCTCAAAGTGTGAAGAGACGGGAAAGTGAAAGCCATTAATCTGGTGGCATTAGAAGACTGCGTCAGTTACCTGAGCTGGTTACAAACCAAATGTAATTAGGTATGGTTGGTTGCTTGGGGCTAATTTAGACATCAAAGATGGGGGAAACAGGAGGGACGGAGCAGTTGCCTTGGCATTCCGTGCCCTGTGCTGCCAGCTGCTCTGCTCCACCCAGACCCATTCCCAGCTGTTATCTGTAACACAAACGAAAAGCTTTTGGGGTCTTTCTCTTAGAAAGAAAGTTGTGAGGCACTGACAGAAGGCGTGGAAGCAGATCCAAGAGGTTTCATCCAAGTGCGGAACATGTACTTGTGGGCAAGTGACCAAAAAAGTGACCAAAACATGAGCGTCACCCTCTGCCTCCCAGGAAAACTCGTGTTTGTTTTTTACAGCTGTGTTTCATGTTTGTTTCTCGGTGGAACATTACTTGCTCTCTCTACTTCCATTGATGCACCAGAGGCATTGATGAGCTTCGTGTTCTTGCCCAGCAAAATCCTTCAGGCTTGCTCGGTCTCAAGGTTTCTCTTTTTTTTTTTCCCCACACTCGCACTTGAAAGGAAGAGGGAGAAAGTGAGAGGGAACGTACCTGCAGCAGGTGCTTGGAGATCGGATCAAGATACCGTCTGTCATCATTGTGTTTAGACTGCCAAATAAAATAATAATTGAAAATGAAGATTAAAATTGGAAATCTTCTCTCATATCTAATGGAAATCAGTAATCTTGGCATAACATATGGTGCTGCGCTCAACTCTTAGTGCCGTAGGAGTAGTTTGCAGCTGACAGCACATATGTTTGTACAGTATGCTTCAGAATCCCCAAATTTAGATATTCTTTTGAATCAGTAATTCTTAAGCTTGAAACGTAAGCACATTCCTCGTCCCCTTTCTTCTCTTGCTCTGCTCCTTACACCCCCAAAAAGCACCTTGAAAAGTTAGGCATTTCCTAATGCTTTGGAATTAGCTCCTGGGCTTATTTGAAGTGATGCTTTCTCTCATGGTTCCAGTGCTCTTTTGCAGGAAAAACCCACAAAAAAATACCTAGAAGAAAGAAAAAAAAAAAAAGGTACGTGCATTTCTGATTAGGGGAAAAAATGACCCCAGAGATGCTCAGGTGGCATCTCAGAGCTCATAGAACACCTGCCAGAAAGCCTCCTGAGCTGCTATTTTCCAATTCTGGCAGCTGCCAGTACGAGTTGGAGCAAAAAGGGTGTGAATTATCTGTACGGTGTGATACTGTGCTTCTGACGTGGTAAAACTTTCACGATGTCTGAGCTTTCCCTTTACAAAGGATTTATTAAGGCAGCTGCCAAACTCGTCTCCATACCTTCCCCATGCATAAACTCTCACTAAAAGCGTGCGCAGAATTGTGTTCTCCAGGAAGAAAGAATACAGAGTTGTCTCATTAAAGTCTGGCTTTGCTTGGATCCCTTCAGGGTAGAATGTCAGACGTTTTCTTCTTCTGGCATTAGGTTGTGTTTGTGTTTTGTTGCTGGCATTATCAAAATTTTGATACAATCTGTATTCTGGCGCTGGGATGCCAAAGCAGAAGATCACATGTACATTAATTAAAAAATAGATTAAAAAAGAAAAAAAAGGGTGATTTAATGAACGTAGAAGTAACACCTCCTTAGTCTGAGTCAGAAGTTGGGGATAGCATGCGTTTGCAAATCCATGTGTCTCAGCTCACTGCTGAAGGCAAAAATCTAGCGGGTAGTGGAGAACAGATAACTGTTCAGCATGAAGTCAAGCTTAGGGATAAACTTTCGTGACTGCTAAGGTGCACTAGATTTGGGGAGATATTTGAAAAAGAAACATTTGGCTGTGGAGATCTGCATGTTAAGAGAGCCTGTATGGGGATATCTGAGCGCAAAATTAAATATACTGCAAAGGCACAGCGCTAGGCGCGCTCTCCAGCTTACTCATCTTAATACTTTGAAACTGAGCTTTTCTCTTTGAATATGCAATAAGACTGCGGGAGGTTGTGATTCAGGTGCTGTGTTCATGTGCCTACATCCAGCCTTTGCAGAGCCGTGGCACACAGGCTGCGTGCATTCACCTACCTGTTTTATCCTTTCTGAGGGCTTTTTTGTACTTAAAACCCCCTTTACCTCCAGCCTCTCACTGAACTGCAGCCAGTTTTTGCTGTTCCCACATGCACCTGGCTTAAAATCCTCCGCGCCTTTTGGCAAACACGCTTTTACCCTTCGTCAAAGGGATCCCGTTGCTCAGCTCCACTTCCTCAAAGAGGGATCCTTGGCTGTGAAGGTATTTCACAACTCCACAGTATCTGTTCTGTGACTCTTCTTAAAAGCCCAGACAGAATATACTAATAATTCTAGTTATTTCAAGTAAATAACTTTTTCTTGCATAAATGTGGAGAGTGGGTTATTGGCTTGAATAACCCAGACTTGTTGGAAGCTTAAGATTTCCTTCCCAACAGAGTTGTCTCTCTATATATTCAATTTTTTGAGAAAAAAAAAAAAATGTAGGTAGCACTGTATGGACCACTACCAATCAACAAGAGTTTGGGAAAAGAGGTTGAATCTGGAATGGAACATGTACAAAATCATCTTGAAAACAGTAGCCAGAACATTCCAATGGTATCCATGAACCCATTCGCTCATTTCTCATGAGCAGTGACAGAAGTGGTGTTTTGTTTGCAAAAATGTCTGCAGAACTCCACCTCCCTGGCAATTCTTCAACGGTCTTTTCAATGCAATAATAATTTATTATACAAATAAATCTTTAGATTTTCCAGCTGATTTTATAAAAAGTTTCAGCAAGGGAGCAGAGGAGCACTGCAAAACCCCAGATCACATGGCTAAGCAGCTCTCAGACAATTTATGTGCTGAAAGTTGTTTACTCAGGATATTTGGGAAAGCTAAGCAAATGAGGAAAAATTGTTTTGTAAAATGAAAAAGCAGCTAGATACTTCTTGGCAATATCTCTTTGCTTTATTTCATGCTGGGTTTATTTTCGTAGCTTAATATTTTTATCTTCTCTTCCCTTACCCCTGGGAGTCAGTGTTTTTGCTACCAGGGACAAAAATTGCTTTGTCTTCACCATGCCATGTTCTGAGAGAGCTGGCTGCTATAATCTGTCTTCCTTTTGGTGCTCGTCTTGGCTTCTCATCATGATCCACCTTATCAGGGTCTCAGTCCAGTCCAGCAGCATCTGACGTGTCGTGAAGAAACAATTCCTACTCCTGGTGCCATCTCCAGCAAAGGTGATTAAACACTAAACGAAGCTCACGTGAGTTTTAACCCAGTCTTTACCTTTTCCATGTCATTTTTTTGCCGGCTTTTAGGAGTATGTGTGTGTGGTGCCCTCTAGCAGGAGATCCTACAGCACAGCTATTGATTCGAAGTGCTCAGGTGCGTGGGGATGCTGCTTTTTGATAGGCAGAAAAGACCCCAAAAAGATGAGCTCGTACTTCGGAGCCCTGCTGCAAAAAGGAAATACCACTCAGACCTTCTCTCCCTCTCCGCACTCTCACTTTAGAAGTACTGTGCTCTCCACCTCGTCATTCGCATGATGTTCTTAGGTGGGTGTTTTGTACGTTGTGAATAGCTGAGAGAGGATGTCCCTGCGCCCCTTGTCCATCGGTTGGGTAGTTTTCTCTAGATGCTGCGAGAAATACTCGCGCTGCCTTTTCTGAAGAGCTCAAGAGAAGCCCCACGGATTGTCCTTGTGGTGGGAGGTTGAGCTCTTCTAAAAAACCAAACCAACCATGTTTGGATGCCAATATATCTCTGCTGTGACCGGTCCTTCACTCGCTTGAGGTCAGCTACAAGAAAGGAATCGTGTACAATATGAGAATGATCAAAAAGGTAAATGTTCCTCTGAGCCAAAATACTGGAGCAGAAACGCCAACGTGGCTCTCCTCAGAGACTGGAGGGTTGTCAGTGTGTCTTGTGTAATATGGGAGAAGTAAAAACGTCACGTGAATGACATTAAAGGTGCCAAGGAAATACATTACTGTCTACAGCTCTGTCTAGATTTAAAGATCATGTAATACATCTGTCATCAGAGAAAAGTTGGAGGCTCAAGCAGTGTCATGTATTTTTTCCCCACGGAAAGTTGCAATTTCGTGCCAAACTTTTATTTATTTCTCTTTAGTATGTGAAAAACATGCTGTTTAATTACAACTTTGTTTAAAGTCTCATAGAGAGGAACCAATCACTGGCCTTTTTTTCTTTTTCTGAATTTGTATTTGATTTTTAAGAGTGTTTTCAAGTGAAACTAGAAGAAAAAATCAGCCTCAAGCTGTTAGCACAAGTACCCCTATCCCCAAATCAGCGTTCTTTTCAGATTTTCATTAAGATGTGATAACTTCTGAAAAGTATTTCTTCCCTGTAATGTTTTTGTGCAGTGAGACCATCTCTTAATTTCTTTCGCGCAACACCACACCGGTGGTTCAAATACCGGGAGCAGAAAGATGAAGAGGGTAGGATTGTTCAGCCAAGAGAGTTGGCCATGACAGGTGTTGGAGGGCAGAAAAAAATTCTGTTTTTTTTTCTTAAGTGTGTCTGCTCAGAAAGCAGCCATCACCGGGTGCAGGGCATGTGGCTGACGCTGCCAGCGGTTAAGTGTGGTGAGGATTCTAAATGCCCTCCATCCCCGTGGTATTTATCCTCCAGGTGCACCAGCTGAGCCTCTTGCTGTGGATTTGGGCTTCCCCCCCAGGGTATTTAGGGAAGGGGAAGAGAGAGTGAGTCAGTGGCTGCAGTTGTTGCTCTGCTGCTTCTCAGCCTCTCTGGAGATATAATGGCTCACTAAGCCTTCAGAGGTGCTATAAAACTGTTATAAAGCGTAACTGCAGTCTTTTGACACGCTGTTTTTGTTGCTGGCAGTTATCTTCATCTTTTCCTATTACTATGTCAGTTATTTGTGTTGTTTTATTTTTTCCCCTTGTCTTGCAGTGATTTATTTATTTTTTTCCCCCTCTAACCTGACTTTCTCTATGGAAAGGGAGGGTGCGGTGGCTCTTTGTGGGGTGATGCTTTTCAGATGTGATACCGGGGGGCCCTGCCCAGGTGGGTCAGTGTGTTCCCAGTGTTGTTGTGCTGCAAGATCGGGGGGACCGACTGAAGTAAGTGCTAATTCCTCAGGAAACAAGCAAACCAAAATCGGAAGGCTTAATGCTCTGAAGGCAGTTGGTTCAAGTAGTTCTTGTTGGTTGAGAAAAAGGCTTAAAGGTGTTTTTAGAAGGAGTTTTTCGGTGAATTGCCCCGTGGCAGGACTTTGTAATGTTTTTCTAAGCATCCTTCAACATACGCAGAAAAAGTTCTTTAAGAATTGTGTTGCTAATGTGAGTGTATCCTGTAGCAGCAAGAATCAACAGACTGATTTTGAACCTTCTTTTTCTTCTCCATCTGAAGTACCTTGGAGCAAGTTGTCCCTGCTGGGACAGGAGGGACAACTGGCTCAACTCCTGAAGTAGTTCCAAAGTTTCAAGTCCCGTAGTAACCTTGTGTAGAGATTTAATTCAGAGTGGAGAGTGTCTAGTTCAGGTCTACCAAGAGTTACAATGGGGCCTTTGTGTGCTGTTGTCACGCACAGACCCGACGGAACTAAAGCCAAGATCAGGTGCCTCTGTTGAAAGAACCGATTCCATGAAGTTGGCACGGAACGTTTTCCTGAAGCAGTAAATCAACTTACTCTGAGATTTTAGTATGCCCACGGATCTTTTCTGGGATTACGATGCAGATTTACTGCGATCCCTGTGAGGTGATTTTACACCAGAGTTTATTTTGGCGGCGATGCACCGCCAGGAGCAAACGATCTCGCGCTCGAGGTCGTGTGTTGGAAACATCCTTAGATGGGCTGCAGCGCGAGAGGAGATGCGATTCCTCTGGCTCTGAAAATTCCTCTTCTGGCAGGAAGCCCCAGTGCCGGTGGTGCTCTTGTTTCTTTTGCTGGAGGACTCCCTACACCACGTGTAGTCCCAGGGGGAGAAAGCGGCGAAGATACGGCGTGTACAAACAGAGGCCACGGGGAGGAAGTGTCACGCTCTGAGCATAGGATGGATTTCGTCCTTGACAAAGTACTTGTTCCCCGGTTCTCTCTGATCTGTCAAAGAAAGGAAGGTCTTCTGAGCTTGTCTCCATGTTCCTGCACAGGGACCCAGTGAGGTGTACTGGCCTCCTCATTTTCCAGTCAAAAGAAGAAAACGGAGCATCTCTTTGCTCTCTAACTCCACCTTGCAGCAATTGAATCACAGCTTAGTGAAAAAGGAATAATTTGTAGATTAGTAGTTTTCCCTCTTTCCTTCTCCTAGTGTCTCCTAGCTCAGCCTAGCAATGTCACCTTCCTGCGGTCATCAGGCAGGCAGGTTCAGAAGGTACAAATTGGTATCCGGTAGCTGCTTTTCTTGTTTTTTCGCCTTGTAAATGCAGTAGGCTTTATATTTATTATTATTATTTATTTATTCCTATAGGAGGAAAAAAAGAAATTAACATATTTTAGCTTGAGAAAGATTTCATGCTGTTCTTTGCAGCGAGCAGCTACAGCTTGGGGTTCATTCTCAGCCTACCCAAGCGAGCTGTAATGAACACCATATTTAAATTAAAAAAAAAATGAAAAAAGCTTGTCTTCCTACTTACCTCTTCTTTGGTAACATGTACTTCGTGTTCAGTTCTGGTTTGCTTGTTTGCTTGGTGCTTTGCCAAGATGGATAACCAAGAAAGCGCTTGACTTGTTCTGCGGTGGTGGGAAACTCTGCTTTGTACGTCGCCCCCCTCCCTGGGGAGGACGGGGGATTCGCTGCAGGACGTGGCTTGGAAGGGGCTTGGGGCTGCGTTACGTACGTGAAAAGGTCGAGTCCTTCCCACTATCGCTTCTGAAAACCTGGTTTTGCTCAGTGAAAGTAGCTTTTTTTTGTTTGTTTTAATGTGAAATTAGCATTCTTTTAGTTTAATTCCACCTCCCCCAACTCTGCAGCTCATGAGAAACCCAAAATGCGCGGAAACTGAGCGTGCGGGTTTATAAGGCTGTTTCTCAGCACTCAGTTACAGATGCTTTTAGGTTTTTGCTGTTGCAGAAGTACGCGCTGCAGCGCTCTCGCAGCGAGCGTGGCCTGGGGCTAGAGGCTCGGGAGGCAGGAGCAGAGTGCTTGCTCTCTGGTCGAAAAAAGAAAAAAATAAAATCGTCGTTAGCTGTAAAACAGCTGGTGGCATTTTGAGCGAATAAACTTAAAATGCCATTTCATGCTTCTTTCTTTTATTTTGTTTCTTGCTGCTACTTGATACTCCACAGATAAAACAGAAGCGCTAGAATTATATACGGAGGAGCTTACCATTGATAACTGGACCCGTGTTTCTTCTCTGCGCTGTATATCTGCATATTCTGACCAGAAGCAAGTAAAGTGCTTTGATTTTGTGATAAACTGCACCTGCTCTGCCCCTTACCTCTGTGTGGTAACATCAGGAATTGCATCGGATGCATTTTCCAGAGCGTTAGGAGTTCAAACGTGTGCATATATTTTATTTAATAAGGAGAAAGTATGGCAAAATTAAGAATCAGGCAGGGTTGGGGTAGATGCAGATACTGAATTTACTGTAATATGGTCCTTTGTAATCTAATTACATAAGAATTGCTGCAGTTTGTTTTGTAAATGAAACTATGGGCGACTTAAAGTATTTAAATCAGTGTAAGATACAAAAGCATTTCCCTTAAACTGGGAAAAACCCAAGAAATTGCAGCATTGTGCATTCAGTCCACATAATAAATCATATTATATTGAATGCTCCAAATCTGAGAGGTGACACTGAGCACTGGAGACCTTCCAGGAATCAGCAGTAGCTAAAAGGTACAAATGGGCAAAAGATGCCAGTCTTTTGTTTCTTGGCCAGTTTACGGGTAGTCCCTTGGAAATAAGAAAGTAACAGGATTTCCCTGCGTTGGATCTTCAATATTCATCGAAGCCCAAGGAAAACAGGTACTTTTTCAGTGAAAGCCTCCCCAAAAGGAAAGAAACGTAGTACCTGGAAACTATTGCTCAACTTCTGCCAATTTTGATAGTAGAAGACGTCCTGTTTTGAGGTGGTACGACAGGAGTATGACGGCGTTGAGCCTGCAGCCTTCGCAGCACGTGGCTCTTACTGGTAAGTTTCACATTTGAGCTGGTACTGGCCGTCCAGTTGGAATTTTGCACCTCTTGGAAATCGATGGGCATTTCCTTTTCCTTTCTGCAGTGCATGAGCATGGGCCGCGTGAAGCAGACGAGTGCTCCCACTGCTGACCCTGTTCTTGCAAGACTTTGCGAGACTCTTACTGCTCTTGGTGAAGGATCGAAATGAGTTTTTGCAGCTAAATTTCAAATATTTTCTCAAAATGGCTGCACTGCATACCAGATTTTTTAGGGCCAGAGGCGGTTAACAAATCTAGCTTGTCAGGTTCCCAAATTGGATTTGACCTGAGCACATCATTACTTCTATGAAATGCTTTCCAATTGCCCTGATTACAAAATACTTCTTGTAATCAGATCAAGTTGAACAGGAAATCCTGACAAAGTGCACTATCTCGTGAGTAATTGCTCTACAAATACTTTAAATAAATTGTGAGCAATTTCTTATGCAGTGGCTTTGGCTAATGCTATTAGGATGCTTAATTGACTTTTCTGTGTGTCGGGTTTAGCCAGAATGCTGAAATCTGAAGGGAGGAAAACATCTGCACTGAAATTGAGGCTTGAATGACAGTTTTTCTTCGATAAATCTGTAAGCATCGATTAAAGATGAAAAAGGAGGAGGTTAGGAAATAACCAAAGTTGTGGACTTTTTAATAATACCTGTTTGGATACGTGGAGAAAAAGATTTGGGGAGTCAGATGGGGGCCACGTGCAAGAGGAGGGGAGTGTCTATAGACATGGAATATCTCACTTTTTTTTCCTCTTACTTGTGTGGGGAAACCCCAGTGCCAAACCAGTCCTGAGACATGGAGATGAGGATTTGAGATGGTCGTGAGTGAGCAGTCACAACTTCTTGAACCACGGTCTCTATCCTGGTGGGATGTAAGTGTCATCGTATGGTGAGGAGAGTCTTTTTAAAAAAGAACCCTATTTTTCTTTTCCTCTAATAAAGCCTTTAAAAGCTTAGAATTTATCTCCTTGTGGCATGAGGAAGTGCTTCATGTATTTCTAGAACACAGGCTTGCTTCTTGCCAGGTTCCACTGAAGTGGCTCGAAAACTTCTGCTGAGTTGGGTTTGGGTTAGGAAGGTAGAAGGGTGGGATGGTTTTGTTTGGTTTTTTGTGTGGTGTTTTTTTTTTTCTTCCCCAATACACTTCAGGTTGGGTTCACTGAGAGAATTGTTGGTTGCTGGGAAAGCCAGCTTTTTTGATTTTAGAGTTCTTGTGGTGAGTCTTCGGCAACTTCGTCAGCACCTTGGCAACGGCGTCGCTCGCCAAGAAGTTGATGTAACGTCAGCGCGCTTTCTTTTGTCACTTGGAATTTGCATTCAGCTCATCACTGGAATGTTTAGTCGCATGAATCGATTTATATCAGTTATCTAGTTTGTTAAGCAAAATACGTTGCTTAGATCAGGTTTATTACAAAGGTAAGGACAAAGACGCATGCTGGTACGTGTGTGCTACGGCTACGCGAAGATGACACGCTTCTGTGAAAGTAAAATTCATTCCCGATAATTTTGTAGTCTTTTAATGTCAGCATTAATGTATGTTCAAAGACTATCCTAAATTAAAACACTACAATATCTACATGAAAGGGAGCCCCCTTGATTCGACTGTTGGTGTTTAAGGCAGAGGAAAGAAGAAGCCCTACAGAGCTTTGCAAGCTTTTCATTGAATCAAATCAGTTTATTTTAAGACTTTGGATTATGTCTCTTGTTTCAGTCATTGCAATGTGAATCTTTCACATAACATTAAAAGGCGCTGCAACTTGTTCTACGAGATAGCACAGCAGTATTTACATAAAACATTGGGATAGAATCAAGGGATTTCTCTTTCATTTGCTGTCCTGTTTTAAATTATTTCTATTTTAAAAACTAAAACAAAATATATATTGAGAATTGCTGGACGTGAGGGGTGAAGAAACCCCTCTTTTAACAACTCCCCCGGTGCCTCCCCTGTTAAGACTATTGATGAGAAACTATTTAGAATATGCATGAGTATTGCTGAGGAACTGCAGCAGAGACAGATTTAATAATTAATGCATGGGAATTATTTATTTCCCTAATATATTGTAAAGCTTCGTCATTTCAGTAATGAAAAACAGTCTTGATGGTGCCAGAGGATTGAAAACAGGCACCGAGACTTGTTTATCACTTGAATATGTGGGTTTAATATTTTAAAGTTAAATTCTAAACATTTTTTCTATATATATTCAATGTCTTTTTATTATTTACCAGTGGACATTTGTTAGATTTTAGTGAAACCTTACAGAAATATTGATCCAAGTGAGACTTTTTTTCTTCCCTCGGATGGTTCCTTTCACAAAAAGTATTTGTTAGAAAATACCATCTCTGGTTCAGCATGTGCTGTTGTCGAGCTCATGCTCACACATACGTGACTGGTTCCAGTAGAAATATAATTTTAAATATCCATTAGATATTTATTTTTCAAAACTTAGCCAGTTACTTCAATGTTCATGCACTTCTCTTGGTCTTCACCTTCTGGAGGAAGGAAATTAAATTGATTAGACTGAACCATATTCTTGACGAGTGTGTGACATTTGGGGCTTGGGGTGGAGGGAAGGTGGCGTACAGCTGTTTGTTTAATAATTTAATATCATTCCAAGCAATCAAGTTGTTTTGTCTGTATGTCTTTTTCTTCCCCCTTTTTAAAGACTAGACACTGTTTGTTTTTTCCTCAGAAAACACTTGCTGGTTTTTCCATGATTTTTTTCCCAGCTTCTTCTTAAGAATACTGGGGTAAATATTATTGTCCTGTTGATGTGACTAAAATTAACTTAACTAAATATTTCTTGATCTGTTCCTTCTGTATTTTGACCTGTATTCCTCCTCCATTGTCAAAGCTAATTTAAGTACTTGGTTATATCTAACATTTTTATAATGAGGAGGTTTTGAACACTTCAGTCTTGATTAATAGACATGTTAATTAACTGAGGTAATGGTCTTCCTCTTGTTCCTCGTGTACTTAGAGGATCCTCACTAGTTGGAAGTTTTTTGCCTCTTTAGAGCCTTTCTAACTTTATCTCTGCCTGTTTTTTTCCTTCGTATGAATGGTGAGCTTTGTGGGTTTGTTTCCCTGTTTTCTATGATTTCCTTCTGTTTTTTAAGACTTTAAAGTGTCTCATTATTCCTCATTAGCGCAGTTGTTTGCTGTGCTATTATTATGCTCCCTTCCAATAACTGCAGCTCTCTGGAATATCCCTGAGCCTTCTTTCTAAGAAGTTTCTAACAGTTTGCTACATTTTGGGGGTTTGGTGTTTTTTTTTTTAGTAATAAAACATAATTGTCCTTATTTTGTATTTCTTATCAATAAATCCTGGAGCACTTGCTCATGTTTTCTTGTACAATAATACTTAGTTTCTAGTTTTAGACACATTTTTCTACTGGACAATGCATTAAAGGCATGACGTGGTGGTGTCTGACTGCAAAAGGGACATGGACACACTGGGAAGAGTCCAACAAAAGGCCTTAAAAATGTTTAAGGGTCTGTACAGGGACAAACTGAAATACAGGAGGTTCCCTCTGAGCACCAGGAAATACTTTTCCACTGTGAGGGTGCCCAGAAAGGTTGTGGAGTCTCCATCCTTGGAGATACTCAAAACCCAACGGGATGTGATCCTGGGCAGCTGGCTCTAGGTGACCCTGCTTCAGCAGGGGGTGGGACCAGATGGCTTCTGGAAGTCCCTTCTACCCCTTGTATCTTCCCTCACCAGGCTGCAATTCTCTGATGGCTTGGCACTTCACGGCTGTGGCACGTTCTCGTGCTCGAGGCTGTGATTGCCGCTCACCACAGGCGCTTCTGTTCACTCTGGTTCAGTGTAATTTCAGACTAATATGTGACAAAACAGCGGCACTTTTGGAGATTCTCTGCCCCGGACATGCCTGTTAATATGACAGGGAGCACTGACGCTGTCACCAAGTGGTTTTATCTGTCTTTTTTCTTTAGAGAATGTTGTTGGGTTTTCATTGTTGGTTGGGGTTTTTTGTTTGTTTGGGTGTTTGTTCTTTGTTTGAGTTCTCATAAAAAATACCTGCATGGTTTGAGTCTGAGCTCGGCAGATGCGGTCAGACTTCTTTCAGGAAGATGGGCTGGAGAGGACATTTCTGGTCAGCAAGTCCAACCAGTACCATACACATCACCTCAAAGATCTCTCCTCACAAGCAGTCGTTCTTCCTTCCATACCCTTCCAGTTGGGAGGAGAATCAGCAGGCAAACTGCTTCATTGACAACTGTTGGTGACAAAGTCTTCCTGCCTTACCCTAACTTCAGTTATTTATAGAAGATTGGAATTAGTCATTTGGAGTGTCGTCAAATACGACTGTCATTAATGTGTGGGGTATTTTCAGTGAAGCGCTGTTCCTGGGCCCATTTTTTCTCCTCTCCTGCTTGCTATATCTGTCATCTCAATATGTAATGATACTTCTTGCTGATATCACTTCTAAATGTAGCATGTTGTCAAGTAAGTGTTCATCTCTTACCTTAGGAATCCTGGGACTCTGATGGTTTATCTTTTTTGGTCCATCCACTTGACAGCTAATCAAAGCAGCTTCATTCCAAGTCCTGGAAAGCTCTTCCTTGTCAGGTCTTCAAGCTAACGTTGCTCAGGGAACAGTTGTGGGGTGGGTTTTTTTTTTCTGTTTTCTGATGAATGGCAACAAATTTGCTTGGAAGGGTGACATTAGATGAGCAATTTCCTTCTTTGTAATTTCATTTCAGTTAAACTGATTTTAAGATGGATTGTACATGCTCTAGGCATGGGTTTTGCCAGGTAGCTTAGATGCTCTGAAAACCACGACACGCCACCACTCTAGCAAACAGAATTTTGTAACTCTGTTGTGTGCAGAAATTAAGCTTATCTAGACTTCAGACAAACTTGTATTTAATTTTTGCTTTAAATGTCCTCTTAGGCAGTTCTCCGTGGTCTTTCAACTTTAAGATTCTCTTGAGGATGAACACCAAAGCCCACCATTGCTGCCTTTTTTTTTTTTATTCTATCATCAGCTGTTGTCTTTCTGTTTCTAGACTTAAAATTTTTCTTTTTTTTTATTTTTTGCTCAAGGTGTAAAGTAGTTGTAAAGAGAGGGTGAGAAATATTGCCTTAATGTGAAGTTGAGGTAACCTGTCATAAAACACACATTAGGAAATGCAAATGCTTCCCCTTAAAAAGTTGCTTTGGCAACACTGGGCATGAAATGTGACCACTTTATCTTCTCTAATATAAATGGGTTAGCTTTTCTTAATGAATTTTGGGTTTCTGTCATTTCACAGGTAAAAGCATAAGATCTTTAGAGCAGAACGTCCCCTGTACTACAAAAAAATGTTTCTGTTTTGTCTATGTAAACTGAACACTGTTCTGTTATACAATATTTTTAAATATATATATATATTTTGAAATGAAATAACACATTTCCTCAGGGGGAAGAGGAGCTTGCATATACTGAGCATTTCAATGATCTCAGAATAGACCTGGGAGACTACATTTGGGTTAGAGGAGAAGACTGAGGAAGCACTCTCTTGCTCCTGTTCGTTGCTCCAGAGTAGCACAGTGGAAAGGTTCAAAAATGGGTGGAGGAAGAAAGATGGCACAGGCTTGCACAGATTTTACTCAGCTTAATAGCTTGCGCAGTGCAAGGGGTTTGGTGCTCGAGACCACCTCTACGCTCGTGCTGCCGTTGGATTATTTGCCCAGGATGTTAAACCATGAGTAGCTGCGGTTGGAGGATCACACCACGAGCCCCGCTTTGCCACGTCCCACCCTGGGCAGTTTCCTCTCAAGCCCTGAAGCAGCCAACTACCTTCTTCTCTCTTCTCTTTCCGCTGATGTGGTCGCTGCTGAAAGGCTTGTTGCAGCCTGATGCAGAGAGCTGGGCAGACCCTCGGTTTGGGATGGACATCTCGTCTACTGGAGCTTGGGTTTCTGCAAGAGAGGGCTGAGGAACAAACTCCGAGGACAGAGGGAGGATCAGCTCGTGCTCAAATCCAGCTCGGAAAAGAGGAGACCTTCAGGTGCCTTGGGCTGTGTTTCCTTCTGGCACGTGGTTGCCCACTTCTGGGGCAGAGGCAGTGGCCTGGATGGACTGCCCGCTGGACTGCACTAATACACAAGCTCGTCGGCTTCTTTTAGAGGTGCATTTGCAGATGTAGAGTTTGAGCTGTGTGTACACGAGTGGCTTTCTTTTCCACCGTAGCATTTCTGTGGAGTAACTTCTGCAGGCGGTCCCAAGCACGTAGATCACCCTAACCCAGCTAGGCAGTGCAGGCACTGTATTGCAATAAAGTTTTAGGTCGTCCCTGTTGCTCAGAAACAGCTTATTGTGATTTTTAATGTGTCGTGAAAGGTCTCTGACTCATATCCTGGTTATTTGATACTTTGAACCCTATTGTCTTGAGTGACTTCTGGGAGGCCAATGAGGAAGTATTTTGCAGAGCAAGAAATAGCTCCCATTTATGTATATTCTTAAGATATTTCCTTAGTACTGTTTTCTTATCCTCTCTTATTTTATAGTCTCATTTGTTTTCCACTTAATCTTTTCCTCAAATCATGTGCTTGACTGCTGCCCTGGCCAGCTAAAGTTTCTGACAGCAGATTTCTTTTTTTTTCTTTTCTTCCTTCTTTACCTGAGAAGGCTGTTGGAGTAAAAGTTGCCTTTCTTGCTTATTGAAATTGCAAAACTGGTGTGAATGCAAGTTGCTCTTCTAGATGTATTAGATGAGCATTTGTGTAATGAAAGAGGTTTTCTTCAGGTTTGAAATGAAAGATTTCTTAAGCCTTTAAGCTTAATAAAGAGAACAGAATGTGTTTTCATGAACCCAGGAAGAAATGTTGTGTGGATGTATCTTCTACGGTACAGCTGTAGCATTGAAAAAACCAAAACAAAAAAAACCCAAACCCCAGACAACTCCAAGTAGAGGTTGTTTTCTGAATATTTTTGGGTTTTCTTATAACAGGAAAATTGCTCCTATTTCCTGTGTTTTCATTTCTAAAAATTAGTGTAGATGCAGTTCTGAAGTTCTTGCTAACAAAATACCTTGTTAACTTTGAGCAGTGGTTCAGTCCTTCTGAAACAGCAAAACTAATGCTCTGTCTTTACTCGGCTCCTTGATAGCGTTTAAATTCTTGTCTGTGATGGATAGGAGCAAAGCTGACTCTATTCTGTGGCTGCTCCAGCTTATTGTATGGTAAAAATAATATGTCAAGTTTAGTGGTGTAGCTCATAGCCCCAATCGTTCATGTTATCCAAGTAATGAGATGTTAAAAAAGTAACTTCTGTGCGTAATACATCTATTTATTTCTGTGGGAGATAAAACACCATTTTGTTTTGTGTTTGTAATGGTGAGATCAGAATTACAGGTTCAGCAAAATTTAAGTCTCTTCAGGAAAGTTTCAGGTCTAAGCACGAAGAGTAAACCTGGCTCTTTCGCTTCGGAATATGAAACACAGGTGGTCAGTCTGAGTTTTAGTTGTGTTTCTCTTTGTGTCTGTCACTACTTCTAGGAGACTTTGGAAGGGGCGGAAGGGAATCTTTTGTATACGAAACAAATGCTTTCAGATTACTTTCGTCCTGTATGGAGGAGAATCTAGACTTTTTTTTTTTTTTTTTTGCACCGAATCTAGGCTTTTTCCCACTGAAGGGAACTTGCAAAGCTCTGACTTATGTCCAGTGGCAGAGTTATTTAATCTGATAAATGATTAATATGGTCACGAAAAGGAGCTTTTGCTATTCGTAACGCGTCAAGTAAGGAAATCAAACAGCCACAGGGAGGACACCCAATTAAAACTATCTGCCAGCTGTTCCTTTTTCCTAATTTAAATATAGCTGCATTTAATATATAGCAAGAAGAAATTCTGAGTCTGAGCACACAGAATCTGACTGATCATTGGCCATTGGATTTTAGCATCTTGAGTGACAGTGGGTGGGAGCTGCTTAGCAGCTCCTTAACGGGCTGATGGCTCGTTCTCGTGTATTTCTGCAGTTGTTGTGCCCTCTGCATATTTTATTGGGGGTCTCTGCAAAGGGCTTTCCCAGCACATCATTAGCTGCGCTTGCCCGCTGTATTTATGTTGCTTAACTGTTCCTTTTGGATATATTTTGTCTTCTTCTTACTGTGGGGAGTAAGGTGTGTATCTGAGCGCAGAGAGACCGGTATCTTCCTCTGGTGCCCTCTTTTCTGTCATTCTTCCTTCCCCTACAGCAATGGCATCTTTTCCTTCCCCTTCGCCTCCTGTCGGAGCTAAGTACGTCTCCTTTTTTGTTCTACTTCTGTGCTCTGAACTTCTTTAGAGTCAAGACACATGAAATCCTGTAACACCAAAAGAAACAAGAAAATCATTATCTGGGTTTTGACTAACCTGAAGGTTCGCGTTTGTAATTGTTCCATTTAGAAAAAATGGCAAATAGTAGAACAAATGGGAAATTGCTGTCTTGTGTAGTATTTGTGTCGACGCCCTAGAATTGGCATTAATCTGAAGAAATTTGATGATGGTGCTGAACTAGTCTGGGGAAAAAAAAACAACAAACAATTAGTGTGGAGGAAATTGAAGAGGCAGAGGGAAAAATTGTTCTAGTCACTGTGTGGATAGTTCATGACATGGCTCCTTGCAGAAGATTTTCCTTAGATTCATATTTCTGTTGGAAAGAGTGAATATTCAAGGTTCTGCATGTACTTTATTGGGTTTTTTTTTTCAAAAAAATTGTATGTCACTTGATATAATAGAACTTCTGTGACAGGCATGTTTCTTAATAATATGTTTTTAGGTAACCACAATGAAAGTGATACTTCTCCGAGTGCTGTGTAATTTGAAGTTGTGTAATGAAAGCAATGTAATTTAGAATGAACTCCAGGAATCCAAACACTTCAAGGATACCTTTCCTTTTTTCAATTCACAGCCATGGCTGGTGTGAACGTGTTTTTACATCTCGTGAGCGTTTAAATGCTATGTTCCCATTTCCCCACACTTCCAGTTGCTTTTTTAAGAGCTATTTAGCGCTAGCCTGCCTTTAAGGGTAATAAGATAATATGATATATAAATTGTTCTCACTGTTTATCTGGAGCTCCTAAGCTTTCTTAGGAGAGTTGGGTTTCCTGGTGCAGTTAGAGGGTGTCGTAGCCACTTGGGAACGTAAAATGAGATCTTGGCAGTGGTTTGCCTGGCTCTGGCCACGTGTTGGTGGGAGTGGAAGTCCTTCCCTCCTGGACGGGCTGTTTCGATGCACCTAATCCCCCACGCAGAAGCTACGAATGCAAATCCAGCTCTAGACTTAAAGATGCTAAATTGAGAATTAGTATCGGGGAAGAAAGGCTGTAAGGGGATTTTTTCTTTTTATTTTTTTTTTTTCTTTCATTCATGTGAAATAAATCCTCCATGCAGGGGCTGATCCAGCTTGATACCCTTAGCAAGAAGGATATGCTGAACAAGCACACTCACTGCCGAGACATCTCTAAAGCTGTTTAATTTTATCGCTGGGCTCGTGGGATTAGGGGCCAGGAGAAAATTGTCAGCCACTGCTGGCCTGAGTACCAGCATCATCCAGAATTAGGTCCCACCTCAGCCTGTCTGAGCTCTGCAAAGATATGTCAGCTTACAGGTGAAAATGATTTTAGCCTCAAGTCTGTGTGATGGTGTGGTGTTTGGGGATTTCTCATTTTTTTTTTATTTTTATGTTTTTGACTTGGAAGGGAAGGAGGGCTGCTTCTTGATGGCATCGGGGCGTTGACAAGCCCTCACCAGGAGGAACAATAGCGAGTACCTTTGCAATTTCGGTGTTCGAGTGCTTTACACACATCAGTTAAACGTTACTCACCTCTCTCGATTCAGCAACCCTTAATTTTCCTCGCCTTAAGAAAAGGGAACAATTGCCTGCTGTGATTGGCAGTTTACTCAGAGCTAGAATTATCCGCACAAAGAGGGAGCCGGGGGCTGAGGTTACTTAACTAAACCTCTCCAATCGCCGTGGGCTGAGTGGGCTGGCGGTGCCGGGGAGAGATTTTAATGCTTTGCCTGACTTGCAGAGTTCCAATAGAAATTGTCATTATGTTCTGGGTTTTTTTTAGTTTTTTAGTTTTTTCTTTTCCTTCACAGTTAGCCAATGCAGTAATATTTCAAGTAGGTAACACGGACCTGGCACGTGTCTCTTGCCTGCTGAGCTCGACCCTGGGTAGGGATTGATTTTGGACGTGGCACTCCTGAAGGGGATGGTGAGCTCTAGCGGGATTCAAGGCGGTGGCTGGAGGCCAAGGGTGCCCGCACCGGTCTGTGCGAGCCGTGAAAGCCTGGTGTTCTTTGGCAGTGAAAGTGTTGGAAAGCTCAGGAGAGGAAGAACATTTCCATAGCATTGTGCTGTTGTTTTTTTGTTGTTAAAACCATCCGATAGACCCGAGTGCCCAGTGGCGGTCCTGCTAACACATGGGGGAGGTTCAGAACCGAACGAGTGTTTTGTGCTACGTTATACAAGTATCTATCTGGTTGATTTCTTGGGATTTTTTTTGTTTGGTTTGGTTTTGTGCTTTTTTGTTTTGGTATTTGGGTTTGTGGTTTGGTTTCTTTTTGTTAATTTCAAATGTAAACTGAATTTATATTCAACTATAGTATTGGGCTATCTTGTACCATTCAAACCAGGAAATTTTTCTGAGTAACTCCTGTCAGTTCCCCTACAGTAAGTTCGCTCTGTCCCCTTCTTCCATTTTCCCCCCTGTGGATCTTCTCCATGAACGTACCTGCAGGAAAAATGATCACCAGTGTGGCTAAAATGTTTCTTGGCAGCATTCTTCCCCTCCAGTTTTGCAAGAGGCAGTATCTTTCTACCACGTCGGGAAAATTTAGGTCACCTGATTGATTACATCTCTTAAAGAACCTGAGTTCTGCTTGATCAGCACGAGGAGGAGAAAATGGTATGGCTGAGCGTTTATTTACTTTTGCATATTCAAAGCTCCTAACAAAAACAGAAGTTAACTTGATTTGACACAGTTATTTCCTCTAGTGGAAGTTTTCCTGCCTCGAGGTTTGGCTCAGCCCAGAGATGGGGCTTGACTCTTGACTTTTATGGGGCCAGAGAGGAGAGAAGGACGTTCTTGTAGTATAAGGAAATATGTGCAGCAGCTAGGTAACCATGCAAAATTGATTTTGTGTTTGATACACGATTGGAAAGAAGCCTGCCTCAAACCTTGGTTCTCAGGTGGGTTTATTCCAACAAGATACTCTGCAGAGTCAGACAGAACATGCTTCCAGATATAGTGAGAACTAATTAGTTTTACGCTTTCTTTTCCCTTTCACTTAAAATTTATCTCTTGGTTCCATCCATTAGAAAGACTGGGTGGTGTAACTCACCCAGTGGGATGACTTAACCTCATTTTGCAGTGAGAAAATTGAGGTTCTCGGGAACAGTCAGTGGGCAGCCAAGATTGCAGCAACAGCTCTGGTCACCCAAACGGCAGTGGTGGTGTTCTCTCAGCTCACTTCTTTCTCACCCTCCTTGAATCTGCTTAATAGTGTTGTGGGAAGCAAGTGGATGTCAGTCGGTTCACTCTTTCAAGGGTGGGCTGAAGCCCTGAGTTTACTTGCTTTTTAAAAATTCAGCATTTAAACCTGCTCCATGGAAGACTTTTTATCAAAAGACCAAGTGTCCTCTGTTGCACACTTCCGTCTCTTTCTGATTTGGTGCTAGCTTATAAAATTGCGTGCTGCTCTCTTCTTTTAACAGCAGTACACTTGATTCGGTTTATCTCGGAATAAAGCCAGTCAGTGGTGTGCCAATAAATGAGCCTGCTGTTTTCAAACCTTCTAATGGCAGGAATCCCTTGAAATTCCTGGAGGGAAGAACTTGTGCTTTTCTGCTCAATGTTTTCTTTTCCAGCAAGATTTAACTGTGCTAGGCTGAGGTTTCTCCTCCCCGTGACCTCTGAAGTCTGAAACAAGCCGTGCCCAGCTCCAGCTGATGTCCCCTGCGTCCCCTCCATCAGAACATCTGCCAACTCCATGTCACTTGCTCTGCCTTGTTTCCCATCTCCTTTGGCATCCCTCCTGCTCTTGGGAGCTCCCAGTCTGTGCCTGGCATCTCTCATCTTTTCATTTCTGGAGTGGCAAAGCAAAATACCCTGTTGTGGGGTTTTTTTTTTGGTAATTATTAATTTTATCAGTGTCTGCCATTTGTCAATAAATAGTCCTTACTGAGTTTTAAAGGCATTGCAGCCTTGAAATCATACAGTCCCCATCTCCTAAGGAAGGGAATATTTTCTTTACAGGTCCTAGTTGTGTTAAGTAAAATTCATGCTACTATGCAGCAATTGTGCCTGTGCAGGAGTGATTTTTATTTTTTTCTCACTCTAAGACGTGTGCTTTTCCTTTCAGCAGTTGTTCTTTATTGCTGTATCTGGCTGATAGATGTCACGTTAGCTTACAACCACAAACCAGAAGTGGCACTAAGCAGTTAATGCTTTTCAAGACACAGTCTGGCTTTGCCAAAAAGGTAGTTTTGTGATCAGTCTGGGTTTAGTCTAGATAGAAAAAGCCTGGCAGGGAGACCTCTTATGTTTCTTTTCATTACTATTTCAAACTCTTTGCTGAACTGGTTTTGACCTTGCAGCCCTAACACATGGCTTCCTCTCACAGTGCTTGAACCTCGTCTTTCTGTTTGACTCACGGTAGTGTTGGGTAGGAGGTTGGACTAGAGAAGCATAGAAGTCCTTTTTCAACCTTCGTGACTCTGTAACCCAGTGACACAGCTGCCTGCAGACTGGGACTTCAGGCCAGTTTGCAAAGCCGCAGACTGCCTCTGCTCTAGCCCAGCCATTTCCCGCAGCTGGTTCCTGGCGCTGCCCTGCTCCTTGCCTCCTGCCCGAGTCTCGTCCTGAAGGCTCTTCTGCAGCCGAGACCTCGACTGGAGATGGCACGGGGTTGGTGAGGATGATCAGAGGCAGGGAAGTAGTTCTGTAGAAGGAGCTACTTAGGCTCAGAGTCTTCAGCCTGCAAAAGGTGAGCTGAGAGGAGGTACGATACAGGCACATAAAGAGTTGGGTGGAAAGGGGAAGGAGATGGGAGACTTTGGTGGGAAGATGATGGTAAAATCAAGTGTCAGGTCAGGAAGAGCGGAGAACTGTGGTACCGCTGCGTGTGCCTTTCTAACGCACCAGTAAGTGAGGATTTCAACCCAGATATAAGGTCGTGTGTAGCTTAGGTGGCAGCTGAATCTACTCTCGTTTTTTTTCCTTCATATCTATTTCCATACTTTCAGCGTTTATTTTATGTAGCTATTGATTTCCCCTAACCCTGTTTTAGCTGTACTCTCTCATGCATATTTGATACAATCATTTTGGCATCATAGCAATTTTGCAAGGCTTAGAAAAGTGCTTTGAAATCTGATGGAAATGCTAGAAGTTCTCTATTTATCTTCGTAATTTTTCAGTTAGTTGTGTGTGTCGTGTTGTTATTTTTGAACGTCAGCCACTGTTCTGCAAGCCTAAGAAGTCAGTATGAACTAAGTATGGAGGAAAAAAAAATCCAGGAAAAAGTTGCCTCATAAGATAAATCTGAACTGTAGACTACAAAAAATGGGTAGATGGTATCCACTTAAAATCCATTTCTGACGATGGAAATAATGTTAGCATAGTACTTCTCATTTTACGGTGTTCCTTATGACAGGTTAGAGAAACCATTAGAGTTGTCTCCAAATTACTCTTTTATTGCTAGCTCTTCTGCTCTTCATTAATAATCTGAAACTTCCTGCCGTGAAGAAAGGCTTTAATTTTATAAAATGTCGAAGGAGTGAAATTTGAAGCAATTCTTCTACAGGAGTTGGCTTTCTGTGTAGCAGTTGACAAATGATACTGTGGGATACGTTTTATACATATATATATATAAAAATATATGAAAGTTAAAATTGTTCGTGAATATCTCAGGCGATTATTCTCATTTAGGGCACGTGATTTCTTCAGTCGAATTGTGAGCACTCTTTTAAAAATTATAACTTGCTCCAGAATACCTCTGAGGCTTTAAATGTAGCATGTGCATAGTCTGCAGGGTCTGGAGTGCTGCTTCCCAAGAGCATCAGTGGGTTTTTAAGCAGACGAGGAGGGCATTTAATTAAGATGGAAAACTCCTTGGCTTAAAACCATGGTCTGATTTTATCAACTGAAAGGTTGAAAACTGCTTCTTTTGTTGCTAATGATGCAGCTTGTATTGATTTTAAGCAGAACCTTCACCAGGGATGGCTGGTGGGTTTTGGGGTGATTTTTTTGGTGGTGGTTGGGGGTTTTTTTTTGGTTTCTTTTAAATGGAGCTGATCAGAAGATTCTCTTCTATGGCTTTTGTAAGACTTGAGAATTTTACTACATTTTTTTTTTTCTGCAGTGAGAAATCCATTTGAAGTGCTCCTGCCTTTTTGAACGAGTCAGTCACTTTAGTCTGTAGATCTGAAATACTGGCACATGAAGAAAAGGACATGACTACACATCAAAAGCAATGGAAAGAGATGCAGTTTTGCTGCCTGATTTTAGTATGGTACTGCTAAAGTGGGCACACTTTCCTCCTTTTAATGTGAATTTCATTAAATGACCTGTTGACTTCAGTCACGGTAATCCATTGCTGATGGCACTGGAAGGTCTGAATGTTAAGCTTTTCTATTTTTTTTTTTTTTTAAAAAAAAAGGATTCCTAAGCTGAATGCATAATTACTCTGGAAAATAAGAGAAGCATCGCTAGAAAAGATGCAGTGACGCAGCTGTAGTTCCATGCTGAAATCTCGTAGATGTGGAATTGCACTAAGATGAAAAATGCTTCAGAATCTATTGTGGAGAATTCTAGTCATTTAGATAATTTCTTAAGATTGCTACCAATAAATCTGCTCCGGTTGTACTGAAGTGGAGAGCACAAACATTTGTCATACAAGTAGGGGATTTTTATTCTTTTTATTCAGTGAATGTGTGTGAACTATTATGATGATGAATCTCGAGTTCCTTTATTTCTGCAGTGCCAGCCAAAATAGACCCATCTTCAATCACGGAAATCTGGCCTCAGAGTGTCACTGCAAACTATAGTGTAGGTACATTAGTTACAGGTATCATTTGGAAAATAAATTGACCTCTTTTATGCCAAAATTTACTGCTATCTTCCTTTCTTTCTGCCTTCCATTTTAAAAATAAAAGCTGGAAGAGCAGAAGATAAAAATTATTTGTTGCTCAGTAAAAATTTTCTATGTCCAAAGCCAAATAATTGTGTTTGGAAAAAAATCTAGAAATCCTTGCGTTGTCTTCTTAGAGCTTAACTAATCCCAGATGGTAGATTTGCAGGATGCTCCTAACTTATTTTCTGAGTTCAAGTTAAAAATCAAACCGAGGTGTGGCAGAAGCAATCAGCCTGTTGGTGAGCGTTGGCAAGCATACACCATCCCTACCCAGCTAGGCAGTGCTTGAGTTACCGTTCTGTCAAAAACTCCCCCAAGAGTGTTCATGCCATCCAACACGAGTGGATTATCTGCGATGCCTACAGTCAAAATTGATGCTAAACTGTTTCAAATTTATTCCACGCTTCCATATTGATGGTAGGAGCTAGAACATAAAAGGAGTTGAGCTTTCACTGGTGGCAATAGTTGTGTACTAATAGAGTAGAGCAGGACTGATGCATGGTTTTAGCAGGGAATTTCATTCACAGTCGTCGTGTGATTTCATTGCATTGGTGCAACATAAACTGTAATTTACTCGTTTAGTGAATAACCCATGAAATTTCCAAGGATCAAACAAAGTATTTCCTGTGTTGTCTTATTGTCTTTACTCTTATAGGTGAAACTTTGTTCACGGTTAAATTGTGACGTGGGAAGGAGAGAGGAGACGTATTCTACATAGAGCTGGAAATTAATGGGAAACCCATGGAAAAAGCGATTTACTTCCAAGGATATTGCCCAAGGCTCGTGGTTGCCTAGCGTTGCCGAAGGCAGCTTTGTCTGAAGAATTGCAATAGCTGCAGTATTTTCTGAGCTTCAAACTAGGGCAGGCTTCTATTTTAGCCGTTGCTTGCCTGGCTGGAGATGCCTCTGGAGCAATGAGCTGGGTTACGAGCAGGAGAGTCAAGGTGCTGGCTCGGTTCCCTTGTTTGGTGACTGCCACTGCAAAGAAATGTCACAGCCGAGATGTCCCGTCCTCTTGAGCTGCTTACAGTGAAGGCAGTTACTTGTTTTTTTTAAATATTGAAGAGAAAAATGTTTCCTTTGCACTTAGGTTTTCATAACAATGGCATTTGAAAGTGACAACGTTTTAGTTTTGAGAGGCTTTTTGTTTTACATCATGCCAATCTTGAGGTATGACTGTCTCAAACAGAATCCCTTGCTGCTCTTTGTGTGGTCCAACATACCCGAGCGTACTCCATCCTTTCCTGATATATTTCTGAGGAGCTTTCTTCACCCGCACAGTTCTTGTATCCTACTCCTGGGGAAAGTTGTTGGGAGAACTTCAGTTTCGTTTTCAAGTCCGAACAGGCTGAGAAATCCTTGCTCATGCTTGGATATTCTGTGGGACTGGGAAGTGAGATCTGGTAATCCTAAACAATATCTGTTAGAATGAACACAAGGATTTTAAATTTCTCTAATTTTGAAAACTTAGAAATGCTACCGTTTACCTGGGGAAATTGTGCCTGGGTAGAGTAAATGAGCAAAATTCTCTGTAGCATTTACCATCCTCACAAAAAACAAATAAATAACAACAAAACCCCAAATGAAAACAAAACCCTAACCAACCAGAAACACCCCAATCGAAACCCAGCAGCTTTTATCTCTGCCTGCTTTAACTATTTGTCTGTGAGTATATAAAATACCAAATGACAGGAAAACGTCATAACATATGAATTATAAAATAACTCAAGCATGTGTATACCTTAGACATAGGCGCAAGCATGAAGTCTGTCTTTAATAAATAGATCCGTGATATTTTTCTTAAACCTAAATTTTAAAACACAGGATGCAGGGGAATCTTGCCAAATGTTTCTGTTTCCATTGCCTGAGGTTGGGTGTTTCAGAGCCGTATCTGGTGGCTGCTTTCTGGAAGTTTTGGGATGTGCGGCTCTCATCAGGTTGAACAAATGTACGGCGGTTTAAGCGTTCAGTGCCATCCAAAGCTTTCTTTGCCCAGAACTTGACCTCAAGAAACACCAGGATGTAGCCTGCAGATCCCAGTCACTGAGTAGGAAAAATAGTTTAAGGATGCTAGGTAGTATTTAGAAGTTACTGTCTCTGTTTCTCATACATCTCTCTTAATAATTGTTGAGGGGACCTCCGGAAACCACGGTTGCATATATGCTTCCCCCTGAAAATTAACAATATTTAAATGTCTTTCCGAATAGATTAGACAAGGTGAGATGCTAAGTAAAGCTCGTGTTGCTATGTAGACTTTGCTCAGTCATAGTTTTACCTAGAAATGTACCAATTTCTTTGTTTTGCTTCCTTTCCCCTCATACAGCTTTATGGAAAAATTTCCTGCATTAATCAGAGCTCAGTAAAATAAAATACTTCCTCAAAATATATGGCTCACTTCTTCAGCGGGTTACGTGGTTTTCGCTTGAACAGTTCTAACCTCAGTTAAGGCTTAGAGGTGCAACGTATCTGAGAATAATTTAATATCGGAGCAGCAAGGGCCGTGTTTTAAATTAGATCTGGATAATGCCGCGTTCACCAACTGCTCCTGTCAGCTTTCAGTTGAGACCAAGGGCTTCTGCTTTCTCTTAAAAAAGATGTAGCATCTACCCTTTCACGGTGTGTTTACACTTTTCACGTGTGTTTATACGTGTCGCGGAGCTCTGTGATCTCAGACCAGGGCTTGCCTGTGCTTGCTGCTGTGCAGGTACAGAGGAACTTATTTCTGCAAAAGCTGCTTCCATTTAAACAACCCTTCTGCTGAGTTTTGCTCCAGGTTCCTCCCCACCGCTTTGGGCTCAGCAGATGGAGCCGCTCCAGAACTGCAGGGAAACCCTTTGCGCAGAGGTGGCGCAATGACTCGGCTAACTAGCTAAATTTTACGTAAGTTAATACAGCCTTGCTGAGAGTTTGATCTCCCATTTTAAAAAAAGAAAATAAAAACCAACCAAATGCTGCTCTGGCATAGTGGATCCCATTGGGATTTTGGTATCCAGGGCAGCAGAGTCACTGAATGCTGCCTCGGGGTGGGAGGGAAATGAATTTATCTGGAATATGTCCACATGTAGAGAGAAACATTGTTGGCTTGTGTGGATGTTTTGTTTGATAATGATCTGCCTTATCTCCCCATTCTTCTCCAAGGAGGAAATCATTATCTTGTGCAAATGTGTTCTTCCGCTGACATGGCTAGGGGAGCTGGAGTTCGTTTCGGATGGTCTTTTTTACAGACATGAAAAAAAAACCTCTTGAAAGTGGTTGTTGGGCTGAGGTGCACTGGAAGCCTCAGCCTCTGAAAGCAGATTATGACTTAAACTGCTCCTGAAGCATTTAGTCTAGATATTTCCTCTTGCTCCTGGAGGAATTGTTTGTATTTCCAATGGGGTAACTGGGGGACTTGTTTTGGACCAGAGGTCATCCGTGTTCTGCTCCTCCGGTGTCCTGCCTGGCTACTGTCACATCCCTCATGAAGCTCTTCCAGAGGTACCCTGCCCTGGCACGTAGCTAAATCATGTCCTGGAGAGGGACGAATCTCTGACGAGGGATAAGCATGTATCTGTTATCTTAAGCTGGAATTTTTAATGAGAAAATGCATTTGTTTTTCAGACCAGAGGAAATAGCATAGTTTTGCTAGAAGTGTTAATCTCAGTGTGACATTTGGTAAGGTACTGTCTCTTAATATGAATTAAATGTACCGGGCAGAGTTCATTTCCCACATTATTACTTTGATACTAGCCTTGGATACTAGTCGTGTTTTCTTCTCCATGCGTCATAGTTTAGGTCACGTTCACCGACTTCCCTCTAAATCAATTACAAGTTAATCATATGTATTAAAGAATTTACCAAGTCTGTATTGTAATGCGAGCCTGCTCCACCGAGTTCATACAGCCTCAACATGAAATAATTTTGTAATATTCCTATTTGTAAGAAGGATGTGAAGTTTGTTGTGTTGGGTTTTTTTTTCTGTATATGCTTTTTAATATATACTCATTTATAGTTTTGTTGGGTGAAGTGAGAATTTTTCAGCATCACAGACCCTAAAGCAGAGGTTTGTCTCTCCCTATAAGACAAGGCTAAAGTCAAGTCCTTCCCGCTTTTAGGGAAAGCTGTAGCACCTTAACAAAACCTTAAATAATTATGCAATAAAGCAATACAAGTACTTTGGTTAGGTGAGGTTTAACTTTACTCTGCACAGGTGGAGGCAAGTTTGTTACTCAGCCTTGCCAGCGGTACTTGTGCCTTAGGTTGTCTGAGGGAACTGGGGCTGCAGTAAAATGAATAAAAATTAACTCTGCTTGATCATTCCGCATTCCAGAGCTGCCAAAACCTTGAAAAATGGCCTTTATTAGTGTAAGAGATTTTTGTGGAGGAATCCCCAGGTGAGGATATAAGGGCTCTCCTGTGTTCTTCCCAGTTATGAGTTGCCTTTGAAAGGCTGAGGAGAAGCTGAGTGATAGTTTACTTTTGAAGAGGGGGAGGAAAAAGTATTTGCATTGAGGGGGGGAGAAAAAGAAAGGGATGGGGTGGGATTTCCGATTGTAACATTTAGTGCTGCGGTAAATGACGGGTCAGATTAGAACGTTTAAAGAACTTTAAAAACCTTCTTCCTATCAGCAGATCATGAAGTGTCAGGTGGGTGAGTTAAAAAAGCACTTGAAAGTTGTTTTTTTTTTTTTCCTAAGTGTAAGCATGCTGTCTGCATTTCATGCTTCGGTAGAAAATATGGTTAAAAAATATAAAGAGCAATAAAAAAAAAACAGGGATGTATCAGTCAGACCAAAGGAAGAACACAGCATGACAGCTTAGGTTAAGTTTAATGGGTTATTGAGAAGCTCCTGTGGCAGTTATTGCAGAGCTCAGAAATTGCTGAAATATAAATCCTTTACTGTTGTTAATATTTCAGTTGTTCTCGCAGGGAACAGATCTTAATTTTTCAGCGCACTGGTAGAACAGCAAAATCTATTAAACTCTCGCTTTTGTCAAATCCTGCCAAAGAAAACCCAAAACACTTTTGTGAAATTGGCCTCTTAAATTTATAGCAAAAACCAATCACGGGAAATTGGCCTCTCTAGTGCCATACACATTTATGTTTCGTGAATCAAAGTCACTGGTTGTTTCTTTTTGACATGTGAAAAATGCTGCTATAATTTTATGCTTACGAAAAAAAAAAAGTCACAAAGATTCCTCCCTGTAGGGAAGTGGTGTCGGGCTGAATGCTTTGCTGAGAGAGGTTTTACAAATTCTCACTGGGGCGGTAACAGGTTGGAATGATCTCTTGAGGAATTCTGGGGCTCTTCATAAAATGCCTTCAGTTTTTAAAACAAATACTGGGAGTGCTGCTTTCCCTGAGATGGGTGGACTTCACTTTCCAAGCTGGAAACTGCTGCAGCATCCCTGGCAGACGTTACATACCTGAACTTCAGGCTTTGTCTTCATAGAATCATAAAACGTGTTGGGCTGGAAGGGAGATCCCATCCCTTGTAGTGGAGGGAAAAACGATAAAATCCCAGGCAGTGAATCCTCCAGGTTCTTGTCTGTTGGGAATATCATGGAGAAAGCCCGACAGTGTGAGCGCTTCTTGTGTTACGTGGGAAGGTGGGACTTGATCGTGAAGGTCTCTTCCAGCCAGATCTGTTCTATGATTCTATGGTGCTAATCCTAAAGGCTTGACCCAGTCAAAAAACCTCAAGAAAACTAACCAAACAAAACAAAGCAAAAAAACCCCAAAACACTGACAGCAACAAAACAAAATAAGACAGTCCCAGCCTTCTCTTTCTCCCCGAACCCACACATTTATGCAGTACTTCACGTGCCTGGCACATGGCAATCATTTTTGGATGGTGGGGTTTTTTTTTGTGTATTTTTCTGTGTGTGGATGTTTTGACTGCATAAACTAGGGAGGGAGAGAAGACGGTTGGAAGCAAAGGGACGGCAAGAGATCAGGCAAGGTTGAATAGCTTTCTCATTTCTGCTGCTATTAGGAGTAAGGTAGGGTATTCTGAGACAGCCCGTCGGCACTCAAGGTACCCGGTTGTATTTCTGCTGCAGGCATTAGGCAAAGAAAGTTAATAGGGAATATTTGTTTCCTGCTCTGGAAGTATTTGGCAGTTACTGCAGCCCTTCACTGATGCAAACCCCCCAGTTCTTAGAATTTCTTTCTCTTTTAAGTGATGAGAACCTTTTTCCAACTCCTGTTTCTCTGTTTTTATATCACTGCATAACTTGTCCCAAACCAGAAATCCAGAAGTTGAGTAAATGACCCCTCAGTGGTGGCTCTGCTCTATGCTGGGGAGGAAATCTGGCCAGGCAAACCCAGTACAAACACACTGTGTCTGCAACTCCAGGGGATGCTCCTGATTTAATGCCTTCGAAACTGGGCATAGGATGAAATCCCCAAGATTGCGTATTTCCACGAAATAGCACAGCTGTTGGTTCTGTTTTGTTAGGATTTGCATTCGTTTTGCCACAGTTCATGGGCTTTAAAGGAAAATTAGAGTGGCTACCTCAGATGCAAATGTTTATACTAGAGGAATATTCTAGATGTATATAAATACACGCAAAAGAATGTATCTTTTTTTTAATGTGGGTAAATCTACGTTACAACTTGTGTTGTTTGGGTTTCATAGCACTTTCAGTGAGAGTACAGCATGATTTTGTATCTGAATTCTTAATTTAAGACTGCTCTGTCCTCGCTGCATATACCAAACCCTGTCCTAACTTGTGACTTTCTCATTCAGTGGCCCAACAGCAGCGATTAGGAAAAAACCTTCGTAAAATCTGATGGTGACAAATGGTTGCGCTGAACTAGTTTTACGTGAATTATCTTCACTGTTTGTTTTCTTTTTTTGAAATTTACAGAATTATTAGAACTTAAAATAGAAGACTACAGAATTAGATAGCATTCTTGCTTTTTCAGTTCAAGCTACCTGCTTCTGAGGAATTCTCTCCGCGTTTTTCTTAGCTGTTTGTCTTGAATGAAATGATAACACTTTATTTTAAAAGAAATCCAAAAGGAAAAAAGTGTGGCTGTCAGAGTTGAGGCTGCTAAGGCAGAGCTTCATTAAAACACCGTGTTTTCTTCAGCCTGACACCCACACAGCTGTGCAACGTCCCTGTGATGAACAGAGAGGCTATCAGCCCAGAGCTGGATTGCATGGGGTGCTTCTCCACACCAGAACCTTCCAAATCAGAAGGTGGAAAACAAAAACCGAGAGGTTTTCTCATGGCTTTTTTTTTCCTGCTACAGTTTGGACTGGGTCTTCAGTGAGTGCAGTGATAAACAAAGCATGACTAGACCCTGTTTTCCTTCTGTTCTTCAGTGAATGCTGCCTGTGTTGCAGGCTTTATTTAACCAAAAGGTGCATATGTTTATTTGATACCTTGTTTTAAAACAATTGGCTGTTTCAAAGGAGGAAGTAACGTGCTCTTTCATTGCATTCTTTACAATGTGTTTCCAGGACAAAGTGTGGTTTGGCTTTGATAGTCGCATTTCTGATCCTCTAGGGTGAAAGCTTGTGAAATACCACTGCAGGCTGTGCAAGTCAAAGCTTTCCTGAGTAAAGAGGTGAATGGTTTCAAAATCTCTAAGGGTTGCTGCAGGGGTGGAGGAGGTTCTGGGTGGCTAAACACACTGTGTGGCACTGGTGTAGTTCACAACCCGGAGGAACAAGGACACAAAAGTCATTTATAATCTTTCTAGATAACTGAGGGTGTTGTTTGAGGAGTGCTTCACTAAAATTCAGCAAATACATAGAAGGAGCGGATGCTAAAGCACAGAACTGCAGCTATTGAGTGCACACGATGAGGTGATTTTTCTGAGTGTAAGCAGAGAGTAAGAATTAAATGCGTGCCTGGCTGTGCGGGTTAGAGGCAAAGATGTGCATCAGAGGTCATCTTTATTAGGAGTCGGCATACCTGTTGTTTCCACTAGAGTTTTATTTCACTTGCTCGTGGGTTATGCCGGGTAAGGATTTGTTTTGGGGCATTACATACGCGTGTTTCGCCCTGTGTCTTAGTGAAGTGAGAGGATGATGGTGCTTGTAGGTAGACGAATATTGTTGCTGTGTAGAATCATCTCTTAGCTCGGTGGGTTAGCACAGGGGAGGTGCTGCGATCATCTGGTGGAGCTGGTTTTGTGTAGGTAGGTCCTTGCAGCCGTGTGTGCGTTGGGTACATGCGTAACAGGTTCAGGAGAGCCTCTTCAGTGTAGCTACCTTAGCACTTCAGACGTGGATTTATTCGCATTACTGTAGCACAGCATTAGTGTCAGACACGGTAAATGGTAATTATGCCTCCCATGCAGCTCCTCCTCGAGCTCTGTTTCCCACTTCATCAATACACTCCAGGAATGATATCTCAAGAAATCGTTTCTTCAGCATCTTGGCCTGCCCAGCATGTTTAGGTTCGATGTCCTGCATACAGAAATCTGCTGAGAGAATCTGTTGCTTTTTCACCTCAAGTGCGTCATCTGCATTATTAAGTGACAAGGTGCCTGCACACCAGAATTCACTCTACAGAAACTTCAGTTAAGTACCGTTCTCAGAAGCAAGCTACTGTCTTGCAGGACTATTTTAAACTGTTTCTGTTTATTCCGGTGAAAATCTGCTTGACCTTTATTTGGAGACGTCCCTTACCATATGACCTGACGGAGGCGGGGGGCGTCCTGCGCGAAGTCGCACTCCTCGGAGCGTGCATCTGTGGTGATCAAATAATTCACACCCTTTTCTCAGCGACAAATCCGTTGATGCTCAATGTGCCAGACTTACGCGGAGATTTTGGGTGGGTTCCTAGACAGATTGAAACCAAGGGCTACGCTTCTTCCACTAACTTCTGCAGGACCAGATTTTTATCCTTGGATGTTCTCGACAGAACACTTTTTTTAGGTACGTGACAACAGTGACATTTAAACATCCGATCTCAAGACTTCCTTGTGAGTTCTCCAGCCCAACCAACTCCTTTCCCCAGCCAAAAAAGCCTGTCACAGAAGTTAATAAAGAATAAACGACTAGGATGACTTATTTGTTGTGAAATAAGTTGCATGGAAATTATGACTCCTAGTGCATAATCTGGGGTGCTGCTGTTATTCCTGATTTTTAAGTGGAAGACAATTAGCTTCTGTGCTTCTTGGCAGCACCGACAAATCCTGAAGTGTCGCAGTGAGTGACTGAGGAGAGTGTTGCAGTGTGACACCGTGTTCTTTACTCAAAGCCAACCTCATTATTTTCCTGCTTTTCTCAAGGAGGGGAGAATATGAAATTACTGGTTATTCTTTGGAAATGTACCAGCGGGTGAGTGATCTGTGTCATTTATGGCAGGCACAACTTCTCCTAAAAATGTAAAGAAAGAAGTAGCAAGAGGCTCTTTAGCTGGGGATTGGGAAGGTGTTGACGGACGGTCTTAGGATATATCAGATTTCTAATGCACCATGACATCCCCATTTTTTCCCCTGACAATGAAAAGGCTTTTGGTTTTCCTCATGATAACAATTCTTAATTTAAAATAATTAACAAAATCAATGGCTGCGACGTATTCTACGTTTTTTTTTCCCTCTGACATTCATATGAAAAAATATGCAGTTGACCAAGAGGCGTAGAGAGCTGTAATTTTAAAGAAAATTACCGCTCGTCTTTGTGTACCGAGGCTGACACCAAACCCAGGATAACAGGAAGGGTCAATCGGAAAACTTCGAATTGCAAAGTAACCTTTGACTATTCAGCTCAGTGAGAAATCTGGTACCAGTTTAAGGCACAATCTTGCAGCAGGATTGTTTATTTTGTTGGACTGTCTAAAAGAAGTTTATCTGTACTAATCAGGGAAACTAGTTTGGGTTTGGTGTCTGGATTGTGGGGTTTTATTGTGACACGCTTCTGCTTATGCATAATCTGATGGTTTCTGTTTTCCAACACGAGTGTTGCTCCTGTCTAATGTGAACTTGTGATCTGCTGGAGATAACAGGTTGCTGGTTTAGATCAGCACAGCTGTATTTGGCCAGAGGTACAGGTGAAGCAGTTACTTATCAAATGATGCTACTTTCATCAAAACACATATAAGTAAATTCCTTTTAAATTCTTCTGGGTTATGAGTATACAGAATAAAATATTCTACCTTTATGGACAATGAAAGCGAGTGGCTGGAATGGCCCTGAACTGTAAATGCAAACAACAGACACGACTAGGATGAAGACTAGATGACCTTAGAGGTCTTTTCCAGCCTTAATGATTCTGTGGTATGATTAGGCATTACTCAGTAGTGAATCATCTCCTGGAAGCTCTAGTCGTGAGATGCCTTAGCCTGGTGACACCAGGAGAAGACAGTTTATCCTGCAGGAACTTTGTGACAGCGGCAGGCCCAGTTTATGCCAGCCTGGCAGCTTCCTTTATATATTCTTTCCATGTGCGGTTGCTGATTTACTGACAAGGCTTGATTTCCTCCCTCTTGTCCCCAGCACCCTGCCTCCGTAACCTTTGTGGATCTTGTGGGAAATCGTTATTTGCTGGCAGGGGCAGGCAAACGATCAGGAGACTTGGATCATGCTGGTTTGTGATTTTCGATGTTTCTATGATGGCGTTTCCATGGGAAATTTAGGGATGAAGGAGATGCTGAAGATCTGTTTGTCGCCACTACTGGTGCTTGCGATCGAGTTGGCTATCAATTCTGCCATTATGGGAGACAGTTAATTTGAGTAGTTTTAAATAGCTCGTAGACTTGCTCGGGTCACTGGATTGACTGGATTTTGAAAGGTTGATTGGCACCCTACTGAGAGGAAAAGCTGTCGTAAATGACGTGAGTCTGGGTTGTAGCCAGCTGAAATAGACTTTTAGAGTCCAGCTCCAGAACCTTCTATTGCTTGAGCAAAGTAGTCACCAAAGGAGAGCCTAGCTCTGTTCCTGGTGATACAGGACTGGAAGGAAGAGTAATTTTTATGTGTGCTTAGCTGTGCTCCCACTCTGTGCAGATGTTGCTGCCTGCCAGTGCGTCGGCCGCTGACTGCCTCGCCTCCCTTGTGCCCAGCGGTTAGGGCAGTCCCCAAAGAGATCTCTTCATGCTGGAGGAGGTCGTGTGCACACAGAATTGCTAGTTGGAAAAAAACTGGATGGGGAAAAGATGGCAGCATGCCCGACTCTGGTTTTGGGGCTGTGCGCAGGTGCCGTTCTAACTAATGGTGGTAAAGAGACCAGGAGAAAAATAATGGTAATGACTGGAAATAGAAGGCCAGTCCTTCGCGTGCTCCCCAGAGTAAGGCTGTTCACAAATACTCTAAGAATGGAGATCCCATTTCTGCACTGTCCCTTCAGAGAGGCAGCCTCGTACCCCTTTGCCACAAGAAAGCACTAGTTGTTTGTCACTGATGTTTCATCTAGCGAGCGTGCCAGCTGCGTTTGCCTGTTTTCTTCAGCAAATGCTCTCTCCGGAGAGGGATTTGCTACTGCCTGCGTTGGGGTGCAGAGATTTGGGATCTAATGGCTGGGTCACGGTCTCAAGTGAGATTTAGGCTCTCAGCTCCTAGTGAGCATCACAGGGAGCTGAGTACCCTTGCAAATATTTACTCTTGCTAAATGATTTCCCTTTTATTCTCTTCAGTGGATTGTAATTCTCAGTGGATGTTGCTGCAGGCAATAGTGATTGAGCAGGGCAGGGGCTAGGGACAGAAGGGACCCGAAGTTAATCATCCACATGGTCACACGGCAGCAAAAGGGTTATTTTCTGTAGACTGGCTCCCTGTCACTGAAGTCTCTGCTGTTGAAGGAGCACACGACAGAGTGGAAACCTTCACGGACACTGCAGGAAAGGCTCTGGCTGGGTTAGATCAACCTCAGCCAGCCGAGTCCACGTTCTCCAGTACCGACATGACGGCTGCTGGTGACGCCTCAAGGTCCAACAAAAGCTGAGTCTCAGGTGCATCATCTGAGTATTTTTCCTTCCCCATAGAGGCACTAATGCTGCTAAGATTTACCTAGTGACAGCTCTGGCCACCAGATTTCGAAGTTCTTAGGAAGGACGAGGAGAAGGAGACACATTGTGAAGCCAACTTCGTTTCTCGAGGCCACTGATCAAACCAGCAAAGTTGGTACTGCTGATTTATCTCTTAAAAACTCCACTAACAGTTGCTGAGAAAAATGTGCTGACAACTCATGGGGTTTTTTGTCTACAATTAATTAGTGCCTAAGAACACTGTATTATTTTTGACAGTCCGCTGAAGTTGTTGAATTGCTATTTCTTGCAAATAACTTCTAAACAGAAGGAATGTCTTTACAGAGTTGATGGGTTCGAGATCACGATTAAAATAGATCATTTAATCAGCCAGCAGAAATCTTTTACGTAAACCATTCATTTTTGTTTTCTGTTTCATTTGTACTTGCTAGTTACTTTCCAGAAGACGTGCATTCTTAGGGTGCATGTGACTGTTTAAAACATGCTGATTTACAACTCGCTAATGCTTCTGAACAAAAAGCATTCCTAAACTGGCAAATGCACGTTATATAATTGTCGGCGTACTTTCACTCCAAATGAATGCACGCCAAGTATTCCTCATTTTTATATTTTCTTATTTTATTGGCAAGATTTGCTGGATCATTTTTTGGTTTTTAACCTCCATCTCGTGTCAGACGATCTATGAATGGGAACAAGTGAAAATGCAATTGAGATTCCCGTCAGCGGTTTGAACTGGTTTTATTTGATAAACGTAATAATGTGCATTCTGCCATAGACAGCAAGTCCATTTAGCCTGGTCTCTTTAACAGCACTGAACCGCTGATGCCTCGGAAAGAATGTGATAATGAGGTAAGGATACCGTGATACTTCTCCAGTGCACTGTACTGCTCTCTGGAGATTTGTAGCTTATGGGCTACGTGAGACAAATGAGCTTTTCTATGTTTAATAGCCCCCGATAGACCTTTCCCCCCCCACCCCCCACACACACTTTTTTTTCCCCCCTTCCATTTATTTTTGTGAATGCTTTGTGAGCTGGGTAAGATATTTTGGCATCTCTTCCCGTAGCGAGTTGTTTCACTGTTGAATTGCGCGTCGCATGAAAAAAGCCTCCTTCTGCTGTTTTTATTCTGCCACGTGCTGGTCTCATTGATTTCATTTGATTTCTATTAGGAGAAACAGTGAACGTTGCTAGGTGCTTTCTCAAGCCGATGAAGATTTTGTGGGTGCCTGTCATCTCTCCTCACTCATTTGTCTAGGTCCTGACGAGCCCTGGTGTGTTTAATTGCTTTTTGTGGAATTGCTCTGTGACTCTGAGTGTCCGTTTGTCTTTATCTGTACCTTTTCTGATTGTCCTGCACCCATACAGAAAGCATTGTCTCTACTTCTCTCTTCTTCTTTAAAGATAGCTTTATTTAATACTAGAGTGCTAGGAATTATTACAGTGCTTTACGGAGGGGAAAAGTAAGTTTGCCAAGATGTGTTTTGTGTTCAAACCTTAACTGATCCATTCGAGAACTCAACTATAGTCAACAAATTGGACTGGCAGGTGTTGGTCATGCACTGCTCATATTTATAGAAGTAAAAGTTCTAGAAAAGAAACTTGTGCTGTGTTGTTTTTATGTGTAGTGGATTTTCTTATCACCTCAAATCCTGGTTGATTTTATTCCCAGCTGCATGACTTAGCTTGACACCAGTAGAGATGCATCTGATTTTATTATGGGGATTTGCATCAGGAGGAACTTTTATCACCTGATCTTTCTGGGAGATGAATGATGCCAGGTACCCTTGGAGAAAAAATACGAGCCTAGTAAGAATCACACTATGAAATAAAATGACAGTTTTCTTACTTCTAATTTCTTAGAGAGCTATTTGCGCACATTTTTCACATGAAGGTTAATAGTACGAGAACTTATTCCAGCTCAGCCCTGATGGGTCTCTATAGTTTTACATAATAGAACAGTGTTAGCATATTTTTATTAATTTTGCTTCTTTCAGTTAATTCTTCATACCATTAAAATTTGATACGCATGTCAGTATTCGCGCAATGTCACATCGTTATTTTTAACTATTACAAAAGCGATCGTTGCCTGGATGTTTAAATGTAGTTTAAATATAATGACCTTGCCTCTACATCTAAGCAAAGTAAGATCTTTCATGACGAGAAAATATTTTTTAGGTAAATAGAAACAGTTGGAAGAAATAGGAAAGCTCTCAGGCCCCCAGGCCTTCCCTTCTCCCTTCTCAATATAAGAACCTATCGCTCCAAAAATTATCTGGAAAGACCTATTACAAGCTACGTTACCAGTAGGCATGTATAAAATTAAAACCAAGCAATTAAACAAGCATTTTAGGTTGTCTCAAAGAACACTTGAGCGATGCGTTTCCTTTCTAAGGCAAAAACGTAACATGACCATGAATTTTTGTCCCAGGGGCAAGCCTGCCCCGTACTGTATTTAACTAAGAGTTTCTCTTTGAATGCTGCTGGCCTTTTTTCCTGTTTCGGCTGTGCTGCGCGTGTGAGCCTCAGCTGGGGATTAGGGCTTTGATTGTGACTGTGGAGTGAACTGGGATCTCCATTTCATCAGCTCTAGGTCACCCTGTGTAATGAGGGAATTTAGCTGGAGGGTGAATAGACAAGGGAAATAATGGAAAGCGACTTCACTAACCTATTGAATCAGACTGCAAATAAATATCAAATGTTTTGCAATTGTTTTCTTAAGAGCTGTGATTACAAGAACATGCGGCGCTTTACATCCTCTTGAAAAGGTTTTAAGGACAAAGGCTGCTGCTGCACAATGTCACAGATTAAATACCTGATTTTGTTTCAGTCCTTACCCCTCGCTGGTCTTTGTGATCAGAACCCTGGGCATTGTGCAGAGAAGCTGCCCGTTTTCAAAACAAGCTCATGTATCTTTTTAAGCATATTAGAAAAGCTTACTATGGCGTGAGCGCTCAGTGTTAATAATAATGCGAAAAATAGGTATTATTATTAATGGTGTGACTGTTTACAGTTGCCAAGACTGACTGGCAGGCAGAGGTACGTGAAGAAACCCATCACCGCTTGCTTCTGAACCTGTAGGCACCTGCTCTGAAGTACCTTACAGGAGCATCTCAGAGTTGTCAGACCCACTTTCTAATGAGCCACGTTTCAAAAAGACTCTGTTGAAATCAGGGTCTCATCAATAAGGAGAGGTTTTTTTGCTTACGGTGTTACCCAGAACTACCTGAACTACTTTGCCTGTAAAGTTGTGCAGGGGCAGCCAGTGTCTCTACTCTTAATCATCTCAGTGATACTTTCTTCTCCTTACATGAGTTAAACAATCACTGGCAAGTGCTAAAGAGACAGCCCGGTCCTCTTGCCCACACGAGGGATGTCAGGAATTAACAAGCTCGCCCACTGAAAGCAAAAAGAGAAATGGGAGGGAAGGAACAGGTTAATTAGCTACCTTAAAGACCACTGTTGTTAGAAAGCTGGGTACCAAAGATTTGTTATGTTGGCTATCACCCTCAAGACTTTCAAAACAAGATGATGATGCTCAATGAGAGGGACCGACACAGGCCACATTTAAAGGAATGCGTGAGGGTTGCGTTAAGTTCCCGTGCTCAGAATTTTGATTAGAGTCGCGATGCTGTAACAGGTCTCGGTGTGAATGCAGGTCTTTGCAGATGGAGCTCGCTCTCTCTGGGAGAAATCGGTGATAGGAATCCAGACTCCGGTATTTGCAGCTTGTGTGCGCCGTGCGCCAGGCAGAGCTCGGGCTTCGGTGTCGCTTTTCCACCTGCTCTGCACCAGGAGTTTCAGGCACCTGAAGATGAGGCACACCAGAGTTCTTGTTTTACGGAATCTTTCACATAAAGTTTTGGCTGCTGGGTGATGTGCTTAGTCTTCTGTTTCCACAGTGAGGCCATTGAAGTGGAACCGTTTCAAGTGGAGTTCAGTAATGCCACTGCAGGATGCTCTATAGCGCACTCTTTCTCCAGGTTAGGTCCTGTGCTGGCATTTCCTGCCCGTTATTTCTATCTGGTAGAGGTTCACTCAAATTGCTTCTTTATCTTTCTTTTTCAAAAAAAATTCAATTTAGTACTTTACACAATTTAATAGGTAGGTGCTTTCACTCTGATTTCCAGACCATTAAGAAAAGTGATGACATGCTCCAGGTGACTTCATGCAGATTGTATCAGCTGGCGAGGCAAACTGTTAGTCTCTCATCTCACTGGAGCTCTGGTTTAAATTTGCTGTATGAAACATCTATTTCCTGTTGCACAAGGTGCCCTACTTAAGTCTAAATTTTGCCTTTGCGAGTCTCTTTGAATAAAGGGAGCCACCAGAGGCCTAAATCTGAGGATGCAGAATGCCAGATAAACAGCCTGTTGCCTATGAGAGGGAGGATTAATAAAGTAATTGTGAGGTCATATGCACACAATTCCTTATTTCAGTTGAGACCGTAGCCTTTCTAGACCTGTCGTATATTCTTGAAGAAGCAATACCACGAAGATGTAATAAACTTGCAGACTAAAGCCAAAAGAGATGTAAAACTTCCCACATCCTGAGGAAAAAAAAACAACTACAGAGCTTAACAGTCGTGGGTTTGTGGGCTTTTTTTCCCCTGAGGCATGCAGTTCTGATACAGGCAAGGAGGAAAATTAGGCCACTGTAAAGCTCTGGGTGTAGCGGAACCAGACAAGTGAAGCAAATTGCAGAGATAAGGAATTCACCTAAGAAACCCCATCTCCAGCAGCTGACGGTGCTGCAGCTTCAGGGTGTCTCTCCCCTGGCTCTGGTGGCGGCTCCTGAGGACAGTTGTTGCCAGCTGAAGTTTCAAATTGAAGCAAGGCAAGTTTAGGCTGGACATTAGGAGGAAATTCTTCACAGAAAGAGTGGTCAGACCCTGGAACAGACTGCCTGGGGAGGGGGTTGAGTCGCCATCCCTGGATGTGTTTAAGTGTCGCTTAGTTGTGGTGTTGGGAGAGATGGTTTAGGGGTGAACTTGTAGTGTAGGGTTAATGGTTGGACTCGATGATCCCAAGGGGCTTTTCCACCCTGAACTGTTCTATGATTCTGTGATCCTGTGATTCTAAGATCGGTCAGAAGGCCACTCTCACAGTTACTTTACAGTCCCATCCAAGACACCCATGTTTTCTCCTCACGGTTTTGCATTCTAGTTGTCACTCTTGCCGGAAGTTTTAACAGAGAAGCCAAAAACTAAGTGAATGTGAAGAGCGGCTCTCCTTCCGGGACCATTTACTCATATTTTGGTTGTAAGGCAGTTTTAAGTTTTGGATTAAGGTGTGAGCCCGAACTGGGTAGCTGTTGGCTTGTGAAGGATATGGCACGTACAGCACACATGGGACTTGTGCGCAGGTGATGCCTGTTTTACCGCCGCTCCTTGGGCTCTCGGTGAGCTGCACCAGATGTTGCATTAATTCCATTTCACTTGCCGTCTCTGCGTTCCAAGCACTGTTTGGCGAAGTTCTCCAAGTACTTAATTTCCTCCCTTTCCTTTCAAGTTCCTGAGCTGGAGCGCAAATGCGTGAAGATGTCATGAGGAAAAAAAAAAAACAAAACCAAAAACCCAAAAAGCTATTTTTGCATTACTTCACACCCGAGTAAAGCTAGGAAGAGCTAGCAAATCTTTCTTGCATGTACCCACCCACCCACATCCATGCTTTTCCCTCTCGTCCCTGTGTGCACACTCCTCCTTCGTTCTTGCATAATGCTCCTGCCTGAAGAGGAGTGGGTGGGCTGAAGTAAACTGCTCGATGCTCATCTGGCCTAAAGAGCTAAATCTTTCAAGATTTCCCATCCCCACTGCTTTAATCACTCCCTCATTATCTGCACCGCAGTTGATGGTGCTGTGTACACATCCGTCTTTTCCACACTGCCCACTTCTGAATGGTTATGATATCATAAGGTTATAAACAGCCAAGCCTTATCTGGTAAAGAATTGCAATAATCTTTTTATTGGTCTGTTTTCTTTGTTTTATGAAGCCTTTCAGATCCCTCTTAAGGTTGCTAAGGTGTGCACATTTTCTGTCTTTAGTTAGTGTGTTTGCTCTCAGGCAATTCAGGCTTAGCAGCAGTATTAAAGTTTGGTAATAGAGCAAGATAAGAGTTAAAAACTTACCAGAACTTTCCAGCACTTAATAATAAGGGCATATTTAAGACCATCAGCACAGGGCATGACCTCGGGGCTTAACACTTTGCTAGTACTGTTGTCTCTCTGGTGTCATCACAAGGAACCAGAGCAGCCATGAGACATCAAACTAGCATTCTGCAAAAGAGCTGCTCTTAAAGAACTTCTAAGAATTTCTCCCTCAACGATGGATTCCCAGAACCACTTCCCAAATGCACAGAGCACTTCAGCGTGTCATCGGATGTTTATTCTTCTCGAGCTCAGTCTTGGAGCAATAGGAAGAAACACCACCTCGTTGTAGCCTCCGAACAGAGGAGCTGCTGTGTCCTTCCCCTGAGAGCAAGGATCCATCATACTGAGTGGCA
Source organism: Trogon surrucura (assembly GCA_020746105.1). Taxonomy (NCBI): domain Eukaryota; kingdom Metazoa; phylum Chordata; class Aves; order Trogoniformes; family Trogonidae; genus Trogon; species Trogon surrucura. The sequence continues at coordinate 99,656,870 of CM036619.1, read as the reverse complement.
GGACCTTGCTGCTTACCCCTCAGCACGTCTGCCGGGCAATCCTGGGCACTTGTCTAGCAGCTGGATGGATACCTGCATCCCTGGAAAGGTGATGGAGCAGCTCGTTCTGAAGGCCATCTCTAACCAAATGGAAGAAAAGGAGGTTATCAGGAGTAGCCAACATGGATTCACCAAGATTCACTTTTTTTTTTTTCCCCCTTGCATTTGAAACTTTATTCTATAAATCCATCTTCTCTGTGTGACATCTCATCTTAAAAGGATTAAGTAAATGAACCCTCCCTGCTTTTGGCAAGAAGCAAGGAAACTCGGTGAACATTCAAAGTCTTCTGGTTCAGGGTCTCCGTTAATTTCATACCCATTGACTGACAGCATCATTGTGATTAGGCCAAAGAAAGAAGGGGCAAAATACAAATATTTTTTGGAAACATGCAATTCTGGAATGCATGCTTCAGATTACACACGTTTATGTGGTTTGACAGGGCAAGCTCACAAAACCGTGTGAATAGTAGTTGTGTGTGACTTCTCTATTCTCCATTACTCCATATAAAAGCAATCAATCAATTCTTAAAGTAGACGAAATCTGGGGGTTTGGGGCTCCTCCTTAAAATCCCCCCCCCCCCAACCGGATTTTTACCCCTTGTGCAATTTTATACCACTGTAATTCTGATACTTTCATGGGACGTGACCCATTTTGTGGGAGAAGAGGATAATAATAATTGATGTAATAATGACATCAGTTAAGTTGTGTTCTTAACTGAGTGAAACAAAGCAGGAGTTTCAGGTGATCAAGTGAGTCTCCTCTTGGTGCTTCAATCCTCCTTAGCTCATTAATATTTAATATTGGCTTTGGGGACAGCTTTATTTTTATTTTGAATACAACACACAGCAATTCCCAGTGTTGTTCTTTACTGGGACATAAACCCAGGTAAACCAGTCTGTCAAAAAGGATAGGTTCAGGGTTGAAATCTCCCCTAAACAACAAATTCTGTCTCTAGCTTCGGATATCCTCACGAAAGGAAAGTAGGAACCCTTCCTGACACGAGGTCTTACGCCAAGACTGAAATTGCGGCACTGGGGGCAGGCAGCCTACTAACAAATAGAGTCAGGGCACTAAACCTAAGTCTAATGAGCCGTGACGTCTCTATCTAATGAGATCTGTAATTTGCTGTATGTTGGAAGAAACGGAAAGCGAGACAGTCAAGTCTAAATAATCAGGGCTTGGTTTATATGCATTTCATTAGTGCTCAAATGCAGTCACAGAGAGGTCACGTCAAGTCCCACTGTTCATCCTGCTAAGATAAATATTTCTGGGCATTACGATAAATAAGAAGAGCATTAACTTATACTACATGGGACTTCAATTTGCATATTTAGAAGTACACAGTGCATCGGATTAGCTTTGCGTTGGGTATTTTTCCAATAAGTGGTGGCGTTAGTTGTTTGTGGTTTGTTTGTGGTTTGTTTGTGGTTTGTTTGTTTTCTTGCAATGATCTGCCCTGTGAAATCAAGGCTGTGTTTCCAAGAATCAAAGTGAGGAACCAGATTTGAAAATTCTGGAAATTCAAAGACACCCACAGCTAAACGGGAACTTTCTAGCTCAGGCTCCTTGCCCACCCAATTAGTTCCCGTGTCAGTTTTGCAGGTATACAATACTTTTTTAGTACTGAGAAACTTTCACACTTTTATGTTTGTTTTGTGTTTTTTTTTTGTGTAAAACCTTGACTACTGTATTTACAATATTCAACATCCTGCCATGACTTTTAGAAAAAAATAATTTTAAAAAAAGTCCACAAAAGTCTTGATGCTAACATAATTTTATAAATTGGACGTATGCCTAGTTTGCCTGAATGATTTGGGGGTTTTTGTTAGCTTTTCAGTTCAAAAATGGCTCCATTCTGCATCTTTTTCACCTGGAACAAAACCTCCGTTGCCTGTGGTGTGAGTGTGAGCTGGCCTCGCCTCTCCAAGATGAAAATCACAACTTCTGTGTAAAATGTGCGCTGTGCCGTGGCAGGGAGGTGAGCTGAATGCCAGCAGACTTGTGGCGATTTGCATCCTCTGGGAAAACTTGCAGATTGAATCCAGCAGCATTTTCGTAGTCATGGGTTTCAAATTCAAGCTTCTAGTTGAAAAAGGTTAAATTCCTCTTCTGCTTCCCTTCTCTCCTCCGCCCCCAGATCCCCCCGGCTCGCCTTTTGTCTGTCTTAGCACCTGGCTCTTAAATGCCATCCGTGCATCAAACGGCGTTTGAAGGGCTCTGAGATTAAAGATTGCAAGTTACAATTAGAGCTGCTGTAACGATGATCAACCCTTAGTTGGTGCATAATGAATAGGAAAACGAGTCACAGAAGACTCAGCTCAAAGCCTTAGCCACTGAATCTTCTAAGAGACACTTTTGTGGTGTGATTTTGGGTTAAAGGAAAAAGAAGGGAAGAAATTATGGCCCTTCTTTCTGCACGCTGGAGGTTCAGGTGATTTGGAGGGTAGGCTTGGACTTGCAGGCACTCGGTCAGCGCGGAGCGTCGCAGAGTTTTGTACTTCCGTACCTGAGACACCTTCACGCTCAAACCCTTCTGTCAAGGCGTAGTTGTGTTTTCAAATGACTGAAATGCATTAATTAGACAAGAGGTTGGGATGGGGGGAAGATACATTTTTTTTTTTGCTCCCACTGTGAGTGATGGCTGATTGAGGCACGTCAAGCAAGGTACTGGTTGAGGAGTATGATTGACGTGTCGCAGTCTGCGTTATTACCAGCACCTATGTGCGAAAACAGGGATTTTGCTTTAAATAGCAAAGGAGAGCCTGCGTTGTCACAGTAAACATGGTTTTAAGCCGTGCAAGCTTTCAAAGAATCTTCCTCCCCAGAAGAGAGAGCACGCGTCAGTGTTTTAGGCGGTTTTACAGAGCGGCCACACAGACCTTCAGCTGGCGCAGTGCTGTGCTGCACCTCCTCTCACAAGGAAGGCTACGAGACAAATATTTCCATCCATTATGGAAATAGCTAGGGAGCTGCTGTCATCTCACAGCAGGAAAAATGAGCACCCTCTGCTCTCTGAGCTCTGGTAGAGTGGACATGTCTAAGCCACCAGAGGTTTTGGTGTCTGGTTTCCAAATGTGGGACCCCTGTTTCTTTCCCAGAGTTACTCAAGGACTTGCATACTTCACCGGTGGCACTGTGGCATGACACCCTCTCCCTGCCTCCCAGAACTAAAATTATTTCGGAGCATTCTAGATGGGCTCTGTTCCTTGTGTTGGTAGCTATCTCAGCCCGTGTTTATTTGGGGAAAAATGCAGGCTGAGTATTTAATATGAGGAAGAATTGCCCTCCTTTATGACTTGCCAGCTATTTGCTCTTGATGTTTATTTCCAGCTATAGCAGGAATGCAATGATGTGAGGAAGTGATTTACCAATCTCTCCTACCATCTGTATCGCCTGCCAGCTTGGAGAAGTATTTAGAATTACAACTCAGCTGTCCCGAGAGGAAAAACTGTGTGTGCCCTAAAGCAACTTCATCTGATTGCTGTGCCACTCAATTTTACCTACAAGGAGGAAAACAATTCTCAGCTCGGTTTCCAAGCCTATTGTGCTTTTGGTCCGAGTTTTGATAAATGTAGCCTGGTTATTGTGTTTAGGGATTTTCAGGTGTGAGCAGCAGGTTTCTTATGGGTCCCTGCTCTGCTTTATTTCCAGCCTTGTGTATTTATATACATGGTCAACCAAAATAATCTCGCAAGGTGATTACAAACGTACTGGTGACAGACACCCTTTATGTATTTTGCAGGGGGAGTTTGCACTTTATTTCCTGCATTTCTGTGCTCAAAAAAAGTATTTTCCCTGTCCTCATCAATTCCCTAGTCTGCAGGAATCATCCACTTGGTTTCCAACCGTTCATTCGTGAGACCACGTTTCCGTTCACACATCCTCGTTCTTGTACCTCCGAATGGTGCTTAGCAGGGGTAAGCACAAATTAACACATAAATGCTATACCTAGAAGAATAGCTCTGAAAAAATAGTTTGGTCTCACCTGTCAGGCACGTAATGGACTGGTACGTGGTCCTCCCTCTGCAAAAACTTGCAGCTAGATTCTTACTCTGTCTGAATGCTCTGTAAACAGCTTAGGGCAGTTTAATACTTTTCATATTTCTCCCCATTTCTGCCTGTGTTACCTGATATAATTCCGTCTCTTCTGCATAGGATGCACGCGGTTCAGCCTGACCTCTGGACTGAATAAAGGCACACTAGAGTAAGAAAACAGATTTATTTACTTTTTCTCCACTGTGGGCTGCTCCTGCTTTACCGTTAATCTTTTGTCTTGTGCAAAAAGGACACAAAAAAGGGGAGACCTATTACCCCCACAGATTCTTTGTCGAAGGTGCGTCAGCATTCGCAGCTCTGTGCATGGTAGTTAATAATCTTCGTCGTCTTCGACTCCAGTTCTGTGCGTGGCAACTCGTTGCCTAATTACTCCTGAGCTAGTCTGATGTTTCCAATGCACACATTTAAAACATCTGGGAATGAGGAGATCCCGGCTCTTCTCGCCTACCAATGAGTTATTTCAAGAATAATCATCCCCTGGAGCTGGAAGGGGAGAAACGGAACGGAACGTGGCTTGCTGTGCCGTATCGATCCGGAATCCCAGGCAAGAACCAGAGGCTGCTGACGAGACGCTCTCGTCCTTTATCCATTCCCCCCGATGAAATCCCGCTGCGACGTGGCAGCGAGTATTTGCTTTGTGCCGCTCGCATCCTGCGAGCGAGCGGCTAAGGAATCCGCGCGCTGATGATAACCCTCGCCTGTCAGTTCCATGGCGTTAGCAGGTGACTGCAATTCCTGCTCTGGCCAGGTTTTAGTTTTAATTTTTAAACTTCGCCTCCATCTCGCGTTCAGGCTTAGGCATTGCACGCAAGAGGGATTGCTCGTTCTCCTGGCAGTTCAACTCAGATTTTTCAGGCTTTCTCATCGGTACCGTGGTGTGACTGTATCCATTGTGAATGCGTATTGTTGGATTTGGGGTTTTTTTCCTTTTTCTCTTTTTTCACAGATAAAGTGAGGCAGAAGGAGGTTTCGTGGTGCAGCAGAACTAACGTAATGACTCTTTCCCACCGAAGCACGGTTCCCACTGTTTCATGACTGAGGTATGGGTTAGGAAATAATCACAGAATCACAGAACGTTGGGGGTTGGAAGGGACCTCCGAAGATCATCTAGTCCAACCCCCTGCCAGAGCAGGATTCCCTAGAGTAGGTGACGCAGGAATGCGTGCAGGCGGGTTTGAATGTCTCCAGAGAAAAAAAATTAAATATATCCTGTGACTAGAGAGACCTTTGTTTAAAAGAATTACCTACATGGCAGTTATGAAAAGCTACAAAGAGGTATACTTTTTTCCCCATTAGTGTTAGTGGGACTATAATTTCTGCTACCGTTCTGTTTAGATAAAAGTATTCCTCTCCCTGTAGTAAGATGGTGTAGTAGTAACTGGTGGCTCAAGTTTAAGAAGCATTTTTTTTCTTAGCAGACAGCTCGATAGTGTAGGAAAAGAAAGGATCAGTTAGTTTCCTGACGTTTAAACAATCCAGAAAATAGGATTTAATCAGGTCAATTTATCTTGTCCGTGGGCTTACCCTTAAGTTCAGTGGCAGTTTTGTTATTGACGTAAATATGTGTAAGTTGAAACTCAGCTGTGAAGGAATGCCTGTCAAAAGGGTGCTGAAATTGTGGGCAGCTCACTCGTACCAAGTCTCATTAAGCAAGTCACAACTGTTAAACCTTTTCGTTATGGCTGTTTCCTCTCCTGCAAGATTGCGAGACGTAGCCCAGTAACTCACGTTATATCCTGGAAGAGAAATTCCAGTAGAGAAACAACCAAACCGACGGGGTTTTGTTGAACTTGGATTTGTCTCCTCACAATGGTCTGTGACTTTACCCTTCTTGCATCATGTGCCTCCTGCAGTACCTGGTCTGTTCTTTCACTTGCCATAGTTTTAAGTCCCGTGAGTCTTTATTTTATTGCAGATTTGAGGTAATTCTCTTACAAGAGGCAGCTGTGTTTCCGAGACAGAGTGTTTGGTTCGTTCTTTGGATCTCTGTTAGCACAAACCTGGCCCTTCCGTGCCAGTGTGGGAAAATGGACAAAATAAGAGGAGAGGATCGGAAATGGGTTTCTGAAAATTCCGGTGGGTGGTGCAGATGCCACAAGTAATCACTTTATCAGTGCTGTTCCGTGCATCGCTTTGTCCTGGTATTTTTACTGATGCTTGAGGGAGAAGGCACTGTTCAACCCAACGTGCTCAGCCGTTGAAATTGTTGGGGCTCCTCCACCACAACGTACAAAAAGATTGCACTACAAGTGAGCTTCAGTGTCCATGTTATGGCTTAACTGTCCTGAAATAACAGTTCTGTTGCTAATTAAATAATAGCACCATCCAGACTTTCGTGCAATTATATTTGCCGTGCCTGACTGTTAGAAACTGTGTTGTCATAATAAGGGTAGTTTCCTTTATTTGCTTATGCTGAGTTGCAGAATCTATGATTATATGCATAGATCATCAATTTTAGACTTGTTTGTGTAATTATAAGTAATTGAACATGAAAGCAATTTAGGAATATCAGACTATAAAGTATTCTGTCTATTGTGGAAATGGAATAATTAGTAGATTAGAGGGATGAAAGAGCTTCGTAATTTGGTAGTAATTTAAATATAAACAAAATCCCCACTTTGTGAGTTCAGCAGCAGCTTGCCTTGCTCATGAGCAGATTTTCAAAGTTACTCAGCCGTGTGCACATCCAGAATGATTTTGGGTTGGTCTAACGTGTTGATAAATTAGCACAGTAATATATTTTACGGCCTGTATTAACTTCTGACGTTATTAATAGCATTGTTAATTTATTAGCAGTACATTTTATTGTTAAAAATGGAGGGGCCTATTAAACACAGACTGATTCTCCATATTCGTGGGGTGTAGATAATTGCTCCTTAGCTGAAAAGACACGTTTTATTTGGAAGAAATTGATGGAAAGCTCGGTGCAGAAGAAAATGACCATTCTTCCACATGTCTCACAAGAAGCACAGGTGTGTGAAAGGATGTTCTCTTAAATTGTCTCAGATCTGAGCCCCTGGGCTAGATTTTGTGTCTCGCCGAGAAAGCAGATGCTCGGAACTTTGAGCTTGGAGCACGCCGGTCCCGCTCTCCCTCGCTTTCAGTCAGGTCAGCTGGTTACTTTGGGGATCCCACAAGTGGCTTTCATGGTAGGAGACAGGTATTTGGGGCTGTGTCACAAAGCTGTTGGCAGAAAGATTGTTTCTGTAATTCCCACCTCCGGGAGCAGTGGCTGGAACCAAAGTGCTTCACAGAAGTTCTTTTTCTTCCCCCCCCAAAAGGGAACTGTCTTCTATACACTTTGTTTTACTTATGGTTTACTTCTCTTTCCTAAAGTACATAAAAGCAATGAACACTTAAGAGATAATCAAATTTCCTTGGATTAATATCATTTTATACCTTGGAACTATACGGATAGTCCTGAAAATGGGACCCCTCGCATTTCAAACCCCAGAGTGCAACTAGAGAGCACTGAAAATATAAGTTAAAAGCACCTCGGGAGGTTTTAGTGACACTGTGGGGGGATATCCCAAAAACTCTAAGCAGCAAAAGGAGCCTGACTTCAGCAAACTTCATAAAACGTGGGCAAACGTCGCTCCATCTCCACAGGACATGAAAGGAGATGTCCTTGTGGTGTGACTCGTGGCTGGTGTTTGTGTTGGTGGTGAGATTTCAAGCAGTTTAGGAGTGTGCTGGTGTTATTTATGTGTATTCTTTATGCAGCGCTGACATCTTGTGGCAAGAGGCTACACGAACTCCCTGTTAGAGTCCAGCGAATGGAGCAGCAGCAATCTCCGTCACGTTCTTCTTGTCATGTTTTCATGCATTTTCCAATAAATCCATTGTACTGGAAGACAAAGCAGTCATGGAGGACTTGAGGCTTAGTAATGCTGCAACAGGTTAAATGTTAATAAATGAAAGCTGAGGTTAGTCAAAACCAAGTAGCTGCTGTTAAGCGGTAGTTAAAGTTGAAGAGGGGGGAAAACAAAAATTAAGCAGAAGATGGAAATTCAAGGCATTCTTTTTCAGCTCCGTCATCTTTCCAGAGTAATCGTCGGGGAAAGAAAAGATGTTCTAAATGTCCTGATCAAGTTGCTAAATACTCACCAATACAACTTCTGTGAATGGTGCAAGGGAGAATTCTCTTCTGCGCTCTCCCTCTTCTAGTTAGGATTTAGAAATGTTGAAGAGATTCATCGTATTTCTCTCCTGCCCCTGTTTTTCCTCCCCTCTTTTCAGCCCCATTGCCTCCAGTGAGAGCGGGGCTGGCTGTTGCCAGAGCGCTCGGATGATTTCATTCGCAGCGCCAAACCCAAGAGCTTAAAATCAGGGGATATCCCCCCCAAAGTCACGAAAACCTCCCGAGGTGTTTTTAACTTACATTTTCAGTGATCCCTGGGGTTTGAGATGCAAGGGGTCACATTTTCAGGACTATCCATACAGTTCCAAGGACTAAGGTTTTTGTTTTCTGTAGGGTTTTGGTTTTTGGTTTTTTTTCCCCTTCAGTAAAATCCAGTCCTGATGCACTCGCCTGGTTCCACAGGCTGGGGCCTCCAGACTGGTGCCAGCCCCTGGGAGAGCTGCAGGAGAGCGGTGGCTTGGCTGCACTGAGCAGCTGGAGAAACGCAGGTCTCCACATGCCCAAACCCCCTCTCCGTGTCTGTTCCTCGGTGTTTAACCAGCGCCTTGGGTTCCTGTCGGGAACGTTGTTTTTGGCCCCCCCAAAATAGAGACCCCTAATAACATCTCACTTTCCTCGAGTACATGCATTAAGATCTTTAGAGAAATTATTCATAGGGTGATGTTTCTTATTATTAAGCGATAGCTTAAACTCTCTGTGAACTTGCCAGGTTTTTAAGGCAAAAGCTCATTTCTGACAGAGCTTGCAATTCTTTGATACCTGCTAGGGGGCAACATCTGTTAAATAATATCATCTTTTATCTGTGCGGCCAACGCTCAGATCTGTAACGGCGATACAGTGAGGAGGAAGTGTGTAATAATTACATACAGAATTTCTGTGCTTGGAGGAGGTAAATAATAAACAGCTCTGAGATGCATAGAAAGCCAAAGAACAGCAGTGGCCAGAGATCTGGGTTGTAGTTAGAGAAGGTGCTGGCTTAGGCCTTCACCTGGGCAAGTGTTCACCCGGTAGATTATGCGCAGACAAGTGTTTAACTTCCACATAGAGAGTGCAAATGGACCATGCAGGTAAGTCAAATTCTGTATAAATGCAGTTTCCATGTCACAGGCATTGCAGTAAACACGGCAGTTATTTGAAGGCGTGAAATCGTTCATTGTCAGTGGTTCTAATGAGTAAAGCAGGACATCGGAAGACACGTGTTCTGTGCAGGTAAAAAGGTGTTTCGTGCTTATTGACCAAGCCGCAGAGAGAAATTTGTGCCCGATTTTAAGACAAGTCTGATCGCAAATTCAAGACAAGAGTAATAGAAGGGACTGCAAGTCTCTTCACAGTCCCTAAACGTCCTGTGCAGTAGGGTGCAACAAGTGCACGGTGGGTAACGTGCTTCGTTTTCCGTCTTTGTTAGCATCTCTGACAGTTACCTTATGCCAAGCGGATGCTCAGGGTTGGCTGATTGTAGCAACTACAAGTGTTACCTACGTAGTCGGGCTGAACTCCCGTGTGTTTCGTGTAGGAGAACCTCGCGGACGAGAAGTGTGTTTGAAGCCATTCGGTGGGATTGCTCTGATAATATTTGATCCTTCGTGGAATTCCGCAACGCAGATTGGCGTGTTTGTTCTCGGACGTGCTCACGTGCTGGCAGATGGTTCGTGTGCCCACCGGGAACGAATTTCATAAGAGCTAAATGGGCTTTGCAAGAAAGAAAGAAATCCACCGTGGAAATAATTCAAGAGAGTAATGGTAGAAATAATTCAGTTTCTTTTATTAAAAAACATTTATCACCACCCTATCCTTTTAAAACTGATGTACCGGTGTGGGTGCGTTTAGCAGAACGTGAATTTTAGAAAAGGCAAAACAGGCACAGACGTAAGTGAGTTCTTTTACTCACCCGAGTAGTCAAATTGAATTCGTTACAGGATATGGGCCCCAGGGAGTGTGATGAGTGGTTTAATTAGTTTTAAACCACCATATTTAATCAAACGCTGTGCACTTTTAAACTGCTACGTTCTTTCCACTTCTAGGAAGGCTGTTTCAGATCTTTTTATCGTTAGTAGTTTAGGAGACTTTGGAGCTCTAGATTCAATGCAAAGCAAATCTCTTTTAATTGGCGTCACCGTTCTCTAAAACGAAATGGTTATTCTCAAAGTCAAAGCTTAGACCCAAAAGAAGGAAGAGCCATTAGACGTTTCTGAGCTAAAATTTTAATTGGGATATGGTTCAACTGCAAAGCAGCCAGGGTTCATGCCATTTATCCTTATGATGAGAAGCTCCAAAAGCCTGTGGGCAAAAAAAAAAAACCAAAAGGAAGTATAACCGTAACAATTAATTTAATTTTGCTGAACAAATTTTTGAATCAGAGCTGCTATGGGACAATGGAAATGTTTGGTTTACATTTTTATGACTTCATTCATCGAGCGATTGTCAAAGCAAAACGATGACATCGTAACCTCTTGCAGTTGCACTAAATAAGCTTTGATCAATTTAGAGGGAAGAAAAAAGCAAGATAAAGGCTCTCACTGTGTTGTGGTTTTGATTAGATGCAAAAGAAAAGACATAAATTGCCCTTTTCTTGACCTTCTGTGTGGAAGCAGCACGCTCTCAAGCAAAGAAGTTGGGTCAGGCCGTGTTCTTTGCTGTGTTCAGTACGTTGGAGTTTCGCTGATGCTATAAAGCCAGTGGGACAACATCTAATTCTTATTTGGGCACGGGGACTCTCCTTGAGGCTCCCCACCACCCTCCCCACATGATGCTCAGAGGATCTGGAGCAGTTCTGTGTCCAAGATGAGACTGCAGCTGTGAGGGGAGAGGTAGCCCAGAGCTCCTGCAGACCTCCTCCTTCCTTCATGAGTGGGCACCTGTTCTTCAGGCCTCGTGTGCAGCACGATCTAGTTGGACGAGATGATCTTTCAAGGTCCCTTCCAACCCCTAACATTCTATGATCCCTCGGGGCAACCTCTGAGGTTCTGGAAATAAATAATCTTTTGCCGAAATGATCTGGACATGTGTGGGGAAGCCCTGGAACAGGCTGCACAGGGAAGTGGTGGTATAGATTCATAGAATGTTGGGCGTTGGAAGGGACCTCTAGAGATCAGCCAGTCCAGTTCCCCTGCCAGAGCAGGGTCACCCAGGGCAGCAACACAGGAACACTTCCAGGAGGGGTTTGAAAGTCTCCAGAGCAGGAGACTCCACACCCTCTCTGGGCAGCCTGGGCCAGGGCTCCGGCACCCGCACAGGGAAGAAGCTTCTCCTCATGTTGAGGTGGAACTTCCCATGTTCTAACTTCAACCCATTATTCCTTGTCCTATTACTGGGCATCACCAAAAAAAAGACTGGCACCTTCCCCTTGACCCCCACCCCTCAGATATTTCTACACGTTAATAAATCCCTTCTCAGCCATCTCCTTTCAAGGCTGAACAGCCCCAGGTCTCCCAGTCTCTCTTCACAGAAGAGATGTTCAAGTCCCTTGATCACCCTCGTAGCTCTCCCTTGGACTCTCACCAGTAGGTCCCTGTCTCTCTGGAACTGGGGAGCCCCAAACTGGACACAGGATTCCAGGAGTGGTCTCACCAGGGCAGAGCAGAGGGGGAGGAGAATCTCCCCAGCCCTCCCGGACACACTTTTCTTGGTGCCATCCCTGGAGATGTTAAAAAACACATGTAGACGTGGCACTTTGGAACAGGTTTAATAGTGTGGTAGTGTTGGCTCAACAGTTGGTGATGTTAGAGGTCTTTTCCAACCTTAATGATTCTACAATTCTGTGTCATGTCTCTTAGTGCCAATACTGTGCCGTTCACAGATTCAGGAAGTTATATTGGATGTTTGAGGTCAGTTTTGGTAGTCTCCTCTGAAACTGCGTGAGCAAAATGCGTACTTTTTAGACAAGCATGGAGTTAATCTTAAAAATCACTTAATCTGCTTTTTTTCACGAAACGTTTGCATAGCGGATTACAGGAGAAGTCTTTCAGAGAGGTATCTTCTTGTCAAGCGATGACTGCCATAAAATTTCAGGGCATGAAATCTCAGGGTTTAATTTTTTTGCCTTCATATTTATAACAGTTCTAAGTAGCAAATTAGTTTTAAAGAGTCGGCACTGTCTGTAAGAGAAAATAAGAGACAACTGTTTTTTTTCTTCACCTGGTAGATCATCACCATGCCTACGTACTTTGGAATCACATACGGCTATCAGGCTTCAGTCTTTATTAATTACAGTGGGAATATTATGCTAAAATGTAGAAGTTCTGGCAAACTGGAGCTTCTTGAAGTAGCCCTAGCACGAGCATAATCTTTACCTTGAAACATTGACAATCTGAATAGACGAGATGCCCGGGGGAAGTGCTTGCTGAGGGAAACGCAAAGTGACTTGCACAAAGTCACTATTTATAACAGAGCTAAAAATGTACTTCTTGGTGCCCTCAGAATTAGGTGGAGGTTTTCTAGCCGGTGTCAGATTTAAGGTTTGCTGCCTCACAGTCCTTCTGATCTAGCTTCAGGATTTGCAGTGTCGCAGTAAAATTTATAGTGATTGCTTCTACGCCTGGAAGGTCTTAAGGTGTCAGATCTGGAAACTGCAGGAGTCTTATATATGGGTCACTTCTAGGTGCTTCTAAAATTGTATCAGTCAATTCTCTACCTAGTCTATAACATGAGTAATTTCCCCCCTTCCCCCCCAAATAAAACCAAAAACCTCTTAAACCACATTGGGTTTTCTGTCTATGTGAAACAATGGTATGCCTGTGGGCTAAATGTTTTACTGACGTTTCTTAAAAGAAAAATAAAATGAAAGCATCCCAAGTTCATGACTTCATGATAGACTTTGCAAGCAGCTCTGCAGCAGAACGATCTTTTTTCCTACCTACAAAATGCTGATTCATCAGAATTACAATGTTCTTGGGGAAGAATTCAAAACAGGCAAGAAATTACAATGCTCTTTGGCAAGAAATCAAAACAGGGAAGAAAGCAAGTGAACTTTTGCTGGAAATCTCTCTGGTTTTCCCTTGGCTGGTTTCTCAGCATCCCCGTGGTCTGACTTTTAAAGGGGCTGAGAACTTGGAGCTCTCATGGTGCTGGTTCCCCAGCTTGCACCTCCTCGCTCAGGCAACGGGTTGTTCTCTCGCCTTGGAGGATGAAGAGCAGGCAGGAGAGGAGTGGACTCCCCCGACCCACGTGACTGGGGGAAGAAAGGTGTCTCTTGCCTATAAATGTGTCTGTAGGCAAGGAGGTGTAGGTGTGCACAGCAAAATTTTGGCCCGTGATCTTGTTTGGGGTCGTTTGGTTTTTTTGAGTTGTCTACATTCACTCATGCAGAACACCTGTAATGCTTCTTTGTTTACATAAGAAACCTCCACAAGCTGAAATTTGCTTTCTTCCCTGCTCACCTTTTCCCCCAGAACTCAGCTCAGTGATACATTTAAATGTTAGAAAAGAGAAACTAATGATGAATATTCCTTGCTTGGATGCAATGCTGCCAAGTGTTGGCTGGGGGAACACTTCCAGTGGGAAGGATGCTGAGCAGCAGGAAGGTGCAGGACCACAGAACGATGCCGGTTACTGAAGAACCCAGAGTCTCCAGGGTGAGGCCCAGGTGTTTCAGGCTTTCCTGAAATGCAGGCACTGTAGGGCACAGCTATAACGCCTTATGTCCTGACGAGCCTGTCTGAAGTCCTGACCGACAGACTACAAAGGCTTGCAGAGACTGAGGCTACGGCTTGCAACGCTGCAGAGATTTCAAGATAAAAGAAATCAGGTTGCTGCTGCTGTGAGCTCTCCATCCCCTGCTATGCAGGTACTCTAACCTCTCTTCTTTCTTAACTGGACAATCTCCCCTATGCCTCTTTGAGGCACGGTACTGGGCCTGAAACTTTTGTGATCTGGGTTTCTTTGTAGTCCCTTGATTGTATTTCTCTCTGAATGAAAAGAGAGAGTATTTTTTTTTTCCTTTCCCTTTTTTTACTTGATGTATTTTTCCTCTCCTGGGTACTGTGATATGATAATTTTCTATTTCAGAGTTTTGGCAGCCACCTCAGGATATGCATCACTTCTGCTGTTAAATAAACCCCAGCCTGTTTTATTAGTAACAAAGTGATCCTGTGGCAATAAGACGAGCACAGGAATTCATAAAGCTGAGGTTTTCCTGTAAGGGAAGGGAGGTTGACTCTTTGAGTTGATACGGCTGTGGAAGCAACCTCGTAGAGTACAGAGCTCCAGGTTCTCAGTGGTGAATGAGCAGAAGAGGAGGAGGTTGGGAGCTGTAAACTGATTTGTGCTTTTTGCCAAAAGAACAAACAACCCACTACTCTTCTTTGACCTTTAATTGTTCCCGAGAGGCTTTTCTGAAGGATTTGAGAGTCTGTTTTCCTGTTGCGGGTGGATGTGTGAACGTGTGTCAAGGCTGCTGGGCAAGATCCTTCTTTAAGACAAGGTCTCAAAGGCCAAAGTCTTTATCTTCATGGTCAGAGGTGTTACTGTTTTTGTTTGTTTTTTAAAACAGGAATTCAGTGCATTTGAAATTCTGGCTTTGTTTGATTTGTCTGGTTGGTTGTAGTTGTAGATTCTTTCTTCGGTCACGCGCTGGCTTTTATCCTGGGAGGGCTGGTGTAGAAGGAGCTTTGATGTGTTCCACATCAGCTACTGGTGCACCTCACAGTGCTGCATCGTGTGAAACCCCCTCCTGAGCAGAACCAAATCCTGGGGAGATCCCTGCAGGGAGGTTTCTACAGCATCTCCTTGCACCTCCTGTGGAGGTGTGACCTTATTTTCATTGACAGCTCAGGAATTGTTCGTACATGTTGTCGTTGATTTGTGGCATATTAGACATCAGCTCCGGAGCTGAATTTAGCTGAGTGGCTTTTTTTTTGTGTGAGTTCAGTTTAGGTTAGGATTTCTTTGAATAAATTTAAGAAAACAGAAAGCTTAGTGTTACCAATCAGAGAATACTTCATTTTTTTTTTTGGAGTGGGCATCTTATGCCTTTAAATTTGAGGTAAGAGAAGCAAAAAGGCTGCTAATTTCTAGGATGTAGAAGACAAGATGATCTCATTGTATCACAGAGGTGGCTTTATGGACAAAGTGATGAAGTCTGAGTATTTGTCAAGTTAGCTTTGACATTTTCCCAAGCGTTGTGCTCATCATGGTGAGCCCTGGCCAACCGATTCTGGAGCAATAAATGGTATTTCAAAAGAGTCGCAGCAGTAGGCTGTGCTCTGTCTGATTGTACTTAGCAGATGAGGGAAGTTGGGTGGCTTTCAACACCTGAACAAGGGTCCACAGAATCACAGAATTAGAGGATGGTTTGGGTTGAAAGGGACCTTAAAAAGTCATTCAGTCCAGCCTCCCTGCAGTGGGCAGGGACATCTTCAGTTAGATTGGGTTTCTTGGAGCCTCATCCAGCCTACCCTTGAATGCCTCGAGCGATGAGGCTTCGGTCACCTCTCTGGGAAACCTGTGCCAGGGTTTCACCACCTTCATTGTAAAAAAAAAAAAAAAAAAAATCATCTTTATATCTAGTCTGAATGTGCACTCTCTTGTTTTAAAACCACCAACCCTTGTCCTATTGCTACGGGCTCTATTCACAAGTCTGTCTCCATTTTTTCTTAGAAGCCCCCTTTAAGGATGGGAAGATTGCTATAGGGTCTCTGCAGAGCTTTCTCTTCTCCGAGCTGAACAACCTCAACTCTTTAAGCCTTTCCTCATGGGACAGGTGTTCCTGCCCTCTGGTTGTCTTCATGGCCTCCTCTGGATGCGTTCCAACAGGGCCACGTCCTTCCTGTGTTGGGGGCTCCGGAACTGGATGCAGAACTCCAGGGAGGGTCTCACCAGAGCAGAGCAGAGAGGGAGAATCACCTCCCTTGACCTTCTGGTGACACTTCTCTTGATGCAGCCCAGGATGCATTTGGCTTTCTGGCTAAAAAGCAAATGTTTCTGGCCAAAAAGCAAATGTTGGTGCCTCATGGCCAGCTTTTCATCCCCCAGTACGCCCAAGGCTGCCTTCAGTCCCGTCATCCTTCAGCCTGTTCTGACACCAGGGGTTCATGCAGTTGAAGAGCCTGGCTGCACATCCCCGAAGGGCTACAGACCAAAGAAAAAACATGTTAAAGCAGGACAAAAGAGGAGCCTCGTCTTCCATTATTTCAGGGAGGTTCCCAAAAACAGTGCTGCGTGTCCTTGAGGTGGTTCACAAATATGTGATGAGAAGACGTTTCTTTCTAACGCTGATACCTCCAGCATGGATTGCATCATCTGCACTGCATCCATCCTAAGTGAGCTCTCGGTATTGTGTTTGCTGGGGACGGAATGGTGCGGGTTCTTTTGAACATTACTTTTGAAGCATACAAATGGGTTTTTTCATTAACTGTGCCAGTACTGCGGTCTGTGTTCTCTCAAACGTTAAATACGAAAATAAAGGCATTCTTCTGAAAAGTTTGAAAGCAGAGATGTATTAACAGTGCTGTAGTAGAAATTCAGTTTGGATCTTGTTTCTAAAAGATCGAAATCTTCATTTTCTCCATGGTAATGGCAATTGCTGGCTCAGCTTCTTCCACCTGTTGTCTCAAGGTTTACCCTCTTTTTGAAGATTTACTCCATTTTTCTCCATTTTGTTTCACAACCTGTGGTACAGACCAGAACAAGGTTTTTTGAATGATTATTAGTTTTGATATTCTTTACAGTAATTTAAAGAAGTCCTAATAGTTTCCTAATTTTTCTACTTTGCACATACGGTAAATTATTGCAAGTGGCAGCATGATTCTTCATTTCCTAGAGGTGTCTTTCAGGTGGCCTTTGGTGGGTGTCAGGATGAAAAGTATCTGCTTAATGATACACACAATATTCATATTACTTACGAGCATTTTATTGTGTTCTCTTAGGCGCGATTCTCACAGTTTAAGAGGCGCGTAAACTGCAAATAGCAAGAAGTGTAGATTTTGCTTGAAGGAATGGAACCGAGCAAGGTTGCAGAGGAGCCTGCAGGCTTATTTTGAAACCTCACCTACATCCCTTTCCCTTCTGTGGGCCAGATTCACGCCTGGGGTAGGACCCAGGCTCTGGAAGGAGCGTAGGAGTCAAATCTACACCTCCCGAAACCGGAGTTTGGGTCCAGGCTTTTGGTTGCCAGCTTTTGGTACTGGGAATTAAAAAAAAAAATTAGCAAAAAACCCCAACAAGCCAGCATTTTTATGCTAAGAATTTTTATTATATTATGGACTTTTTTTTTAAATATGCATTTAAGTTGCCTGCATGAAACACCGTCCGATATGAGCTATATTAGTAAATTACTGCAAGTGTTGCAGACAAAAGACTGAATTCAGAAACCCCCTCGCTGTCTTACAGTCCCCTGAAATGCCTCATTACTTTGTGATACTTAATCAAATTTAATCTGCAGTAAATCTCTCCATGTCATTAAAATTCTGCTAGGTATTACTCTCAGATTATTTCTAGGGAGTTTGAAGTAGACAAGGTTTTGGATTTATTTTTTTTTAAGGCGTGTTACACTGAAGAAAGGAAAAATAATTTGATGGGCTTGCTTCGCAGAGATAGAGCGTTAAAAATAAGTCTGTCTAGCAAAGCTGGGAGAAAATACTGCTGCCTCTGTTTCACATGTGCCTTCTGCTTGACACCAGATAGTTTTGCCCATTTTCTGCTTTTGATATGTCTTAAAGTTTTGACTGAACGGGTTTTCCTTTTTTCCATGTTTATCTCTGCCACGCAGAAACAAAAGGCGGTTGGTTTGGACACGCCGCACTGAGTTCAGTGAACCCAAGGGTGGCGGCTGCCCAAAACGTTCCGCTTTGTGGTGGGAAGCGCAGCACGGGGCTTCATTCCACTTCTCCCCAAGTCGTGTGAACATCCCAGAATCGCAGCTGTTTGATGAGGTTTATTTTTAAAACACGGAAAGTAAAAAAAAGAAGACCAACCACACACAGAATGCTCTTCTGTATTTATTGCCGATTTATGAAATATCAAAATTTAAGAACTAGGTTGTATTCCTTCCAGAGGTCAACAGTTTTAGGGCAATAAAATCACAGAAACCAGTATATTCGGTCAGCTTTCTGCTTTAAGGCTTTTCCTACGTGCCAGTTTTCATTTGCAGTTAGACATCCATCCATTTATGATGGAGCGGGTATAACCCAGAATCTCAGATCCAAGTATTTTTATGGAATCACTTTAGACTTTATGAAACCCTGGAATGCTCTCGTGGCTGTGAACAGCTTTAAACCTTGGAGAAGGCTTGTATGGGACTTGAATTTAAATGTTTCAGCTGTGTTTACACTGTTAAAACCTTTGCCCCCCCCCCCCCCAGTCTAATGAAGTCACATTAATATCTGTTCTCTGAAGTCACGTTCATACGTATTCTCTTCTCTCTGGCAGCCGTTCCCTTATTGATGAAGGCAGGTTGAACCCATTTGCCTGCTTAGTTCAATCTTCAGGCACTAATGGGTTCTTTTCTACCTTAGGTGAGGTTTATACCCCTGTACAACTCAAGACCTGCTCTATGATAGCAAGCCCTGGGTGCGTCAAGCCTGGGAGAGTTACAAGCTGCCAGCTGGACAGAGATCTTCGTCCCTTGTCATCGCTTGGTTTTATTTATCGCTCCACCTCATACAATTTCCAGATCAAAACGCCGAGGAGCTTAGCACGGTTTGAATCCTCTAATTGTGCTGCTGGAGCCATGTGACTGCCTGGCTGAGTAATTCCCTGCAGAAGGAGACAAACCGCATGTTAAAAAGCTCAACAAATAGTGTTTAAACCGTGAACAAGCCGTGGTAGCACACGATACCCACACCACCTCACCCGAAAGCTCCTGCCGCAGACGTGTGGAAGCTTGATGTGTGGTAGCCAGCTTGGTGATCTGAGGGGAGGAGCATGGGTGGGGAGGGAAGGCGAGCCGGACCTTTGGCTTATTTTCTCTTCCTTTCAACAACCCTCTGTCTCCGAAAGCAGTTTCTTCGATCATTTATCAGAACAAATGACTCCTCAGAGGTCTGGGCCAGGAGGTAAGGAGCAGTCGCCATCCCCACCGCTGAGGAGCCCAAATCCCTTCTTGCTGTTCTGCAGTGGTGTAAGACAGAGAGCATCTGGCACAAGATATGCAGGGATCTGCTAAAGACCGTCTTCATTTCTAGGGAATATATGGGAGGTTGGGAAAAGGGCAGATAAAACCCGCTCGTTCCCGTTTTACAAAAAGCCTCGCGCTGCTCTCAGGAGCGTTAATTGCATCGATTGTTCCTACCTCTGCATCTTCCTTTCATACGGGGAGCTGGCCACTGAATTGCAACTTGTTTTTTTCCGGCCGGCTGACAGCGGAGGAGAAGGGGCCGTCTGTCACGGCGAGGCTGGAGGGGTGTGTGGGGAGCCCGTGCGTTTTCAGAGCGCGACGCTTAGCCAGGCTGTTGCAGAGCGAGGGAGGGAGCCGGGCAGCAGCTTTCGTGATCTCTATCAGGTAGGCAAACGCTCAAACTGTATGCTTAGTCCTGCCTAATTTGATTTCTCAAAGCGGGGTATTATTAGCAGGTAGCTTTGGGGCTCACAAAGTCCATCCTCTCTGCTCGTGGCTGTCGGACAGGGTCGATGCGAGCAGCTGGGTGTGTTTGCCCAGAAGCGAGTCCGTACGAATGAGGAGATCAATAGCTGAGCTGAAAATCACAGAGCCATCTGGGATCTGCAGATAGAGGATTGACTTGCAAATCCCACTGACACTGAGAGCCGCAGCGAGCGCTGAATAACTGCACATGCGGTGGAGGTGGTGTGGAAAGTTATCTGGAAGACCTGAAATGGCCTAGTGGTCCTTTTCTCAGCCCTCAGTTGTAAAGCAGCTTAGGAAAGGGTGAAAAAGTGCTGAGGTAGGGAGAAATTATATTCTGCTGCTGATTCATTCATTTATTTATTAGCCCTGCTGTTGACATGTGGTTCTGAACATACAGTAGAACATATAGATAGAAAATGCAGCTGTATTCTACTAGTACCTGGTGGCTTCCAAAACTTAATCTCTTTACGTTTGCGTTCAGACTGGGCAAGCCTGCAGGCAGGGAGGGGCAGAAGGGGAGAGCACGGCAGAGAGGATGATGCAGAATGAGTAGGAGGATCACAGAATGCCCTGGCAGGTGACCGGCACTGCAATTTTTTTTCCTCTGAATAATTCTTGTTTCACCCAGTCTTGGTCTGACGGAGCTGAAATGTCTGTAAGAAATGGCAAAATGTACCTGATTTTCTAGTTCTCTTGACGAGTTGTCAGATCCCTGCAGATTCACGATGTTGACAACTTAAGAGAATGCCGGGAACTTTTTTGAGTGCGGCAGCAACGAAAAAAGAGACCTGTTTGCAGAAAGAGAGAGCATTTTTTCTGAGAGACAAGTGTTGTTCAATAGCGCTTTCCCCTCCCTCGTGACAGACGCAAAGACCAAGAATGATGAGCGGAAGCCTGCACTGTGGAATAAGTAACATTCTTGCTTGAAAATAATTTTTGTCACACTTTGAGTTGTTTCAGAACAGTGAAATAGGAAAAAAAGTCCCATGTGATTGCCCAGGCTTTATTCAGTACCAAAACAAATTGCAACATTACTCTCAATTTTTCATGCTGTTTCTCTAAATCTATTTTTTTAGGGATCTCCAGCTGGAGTTAGACAACTTTCCCCAATATTATTTTCCAGCTGAACAAAATTCAGTCTTGAATAAATGAACACTACTCAGTGTCACGGAATAATTTAGGTCAGAAGGGACTTTAGGGTTGCAGGTCACTCAGTGTAATGGTTTGATGTTAAAGTGGCCTAGTTTGGTGTAAAAGTAGGCAGGACTTTGGAAAATTTATATGGTGAATCTTTAAAGCTGTAGAAGAGATTTGGGAGAGTCCCTGTGAAGAGGGACTTTATGCAAAACCTGTGGGGTTTTTTGTTTTGATATATTTAGTTTTTTGGTTTCTTTGTGGTTTTTTTGGGTTTTTTAACAACGCAGTGGGAAGCTCAGTTTTCCTCAGAAATGCAAAGCCAGGCATTCCTAGAGAAATTATCTGTTTTCCAAAATACTCCACCTGTTCTGGATGTAACGGCAGGCTGGGCTGCAAGTCGTAATTTCCGTGGTATGTTTTGCGCTCACGAGCTCAAATCTTGACTGTTCAAGTGCGAATCCAACCCAGACTGTTTTGAAGCATCGAGCGTTTGTCTTTTTCATTTTGATAGTTTGTGTACACCTGGGAAAAATGCTTGAAAACTCTTCAGTGTCCAGCTGGAAAACAGTGATTGGGAGAAGCCCTCAGAATCCGCTTGGATTTGGCATCGAGTCGGAGCCTTTCCAAGAGGGAGAGGGATCTGCTTTTGGAGTCAGTGACCCGGGGGATAAATGTGTCTCCCCTCGTACCTTTCCCACCTTGTTGCTTCATGTTGTGCACTGAGCTAAAGCTTGCACCTCGTTCCCACTGATAGAAATATCTGCAGATTAATCAGGCTGCAGTACTTAACACTAAATCTTGCTTACTGTAATTGACTGGTAAGTCATGCTAATGAGATTTCTTTCAGTTTTACTGCCAGTGTGCTGCTGATCCAGGCGTCCAAGAGTTTTGATATTATTTTATGCTCGCCTACGCCTTACTGGCTTTTTCTTTTTTTCTATTTTTTTGGGGTGAGGTGGGGCATAAGGAACACTTGATGACTTCTCTGTTGTTTTATCTGTTTATGTAACAAGTGAATAGAAGAAGTGTGTGTTGAAGCATATGAGGCTTCTGAGGCATCTTAGTTTTAATTAACCAAACCCCAACAGAACCAGAAAGAAGTGTTGTGTCTTTGTTAAATACCCAGAATAACAAATGACCGAGAACAAGGGTGAGGAGTGGAGTGGGACAGGATCACATTTTTATGGAGGTAATTCAGAGTGGCTTATCTCCTTTCGTTTCTGCCACCCTAAGCTGTTACACAGAGTAGTGGGAGAAGAACCAAATGGTGTAACTTTGCCTATTTCCCCAAGGCCAAGCTAGTCTACTCATTGGAGACCTGAACCAGATGAGAGTTACATCTCCTGGGAAAAACTTCAGGTCTTGAAAGGAAGGTTGGTGGGATTGTTAGGAACCCCCCACACTTGAGATGTCCTTGTTTTCATGGACAGAAAATAACGGCTCACCCCACAGCAAGAAAATGCCCTGGGGTGATTCCATCTGTACGGACACGTTTGTATGTAGGTTGCAAAGTGGACCTTGTAGTTCCTGGAGGGGAGAGATGAGCTTTGTGTCCCAGTGACTTATTATTTGTTACTCCTGTTTTTAAGACAGGTGTCAAGTGAGAGGAAATGATTTAGCTGTGTTGAATTTGATAGACTTGTGCTATCTTACACTTGCAAGTGTACCAAGCTGATTGGTCGGGTGTTCTGCGTATTTATCTCCGTGTGAAAGAAGCTTTGTCCCATTCACAAACCGTAGAGACGTAGTAGCTCCAAGGGCTAAGCAGGCAGTGCTGAGCAGCAGGAGTGACCAACTTCCCCTTAAGAAACCTCCTTTAGGCCCGAGATGGTGTTTTTCCCCTCTTCTGCCAAAACAATCAGCCATCTGCAGAGATAAATAAGTGCTGGTGCCCTTATCGGTGATTTACAGATGCCCTAAATAGCAGAAGCAGTGAGAAGCGTTCAGTCTGGATGCCATGGTGTTGAACAGTGATTTGTTGGCGTTTCCACTTCAAAAAAAAAAAAAAAAAATTAAAAAAATGAACCCACCACCACGAATCTGCAGTGGCCCTGAAGATGTCTGGCCGTGGAGAACTGACAGGCTAAGGAGAGTGGGGAGAAACCGTCTGACAAAGAAATCAAACAGGCAGTGCCAGCAGGGCTGAACAGAGACATTTCGTGCAGGGACCGTACTAGTTTGTTTGGGGTTTTTTTTTTTGTTTGTTTGTTTGTTTGTTTGTTTTTTTTTTTACTCCCATTAAATCTGACCTGTTGTTCTCGAGCTTCAGAGACCTCTGAGTCATTCTGGAGTGTTTTTGACCTGTTCTGCATCTGAACTTTCTTGCTTACAAGCTGCTTTTCCCTGAAGAGCGCTGTTGTAATTGCTGCACTTGCAGCCCTGCCGCTGTCGCTTACGTGACTCCGTGTCTCCAGGAGTCACGCTCTGCCGCCACGGAGCCCTTTCTCTGCCACCTGCTTGTAAAGTTCATGGCGTCGCTTCGGAAATTGTATTTCAAGATGAGATTAAAATCGGTGGGGTTTAGGCTTCCTTTTTTGCAAACAAATTGCTGTTTCATTGGTGTGCTGATGTGGCCAGCTGGACGCATCTTAAGGGGGGCTGCCTCTTAGAAAAATTCTCATCCCTTGCTTTTGAAAATCTTTACTGCGCTTCAAGCTAGGCTAGTCACATTTGAAAGTGTGGACCTTCAGATTAGCCTTTTTTATTTGTTTTCTTTTTCAAATCCACCTTTCTTGGAGACCTCAGGGGAGAGCAAATTAATCATGATCGGGCGACATTTCATTAGGGAAACAAAATTCTTTTTGAAGTCTCTATGCACTTATTGCAGGGGAACTTTCATTGTGTCAGAACCTCAGAGATTCAATGTGAGAAGACAGACAAAAACAATATCCATTTCAGGAATGCAACAAAACAGTGAGTTTGTGCTGTGACCTAGTTTGCGGTGTACTTTGTTCTGCTTAAAGCAGACACAAGTGATCTAGAAGGGTCATGTCGGCAGGCAAAACTGGGCGCGCTCCCCACGTCTGAACAGGGGGTGGCTGTTGCCTCGCCGAAGACCCTCGCTCCACCCGGACTGGAAAAGGAGAATGCAGAGTGTGTGTAAACTGCTGCTCTTTTATCAGAGCAGGAGAGCTTTTCCGACAGCTGTAGAGTGACCCTTCCGCACGCGTCCCAACAACACAGATCTCTGCCGCCCGTAATGAATTGCCTGGTCGCCAGCAGAAGAGTGAACTGGGCACCTGCTGGAACTCAATAGGAGCATCGAATGGCTTTACTGGGCAAGTTCTAGAATTCAACAGTCATTACTTGAAACTGAAATTGCATTCTGGCAACATGTAATTGAGTGCAGACCCAAGCACTCTTGAGATGATAATGAACCACAAAGGCTCGAGGTACCAGATTATGATGCCAGCTCTTACGGGTAGGCATCAATTTATCAATTGTCTTCATATAAATGAGTGTCCTCGTACCATGCTAAAATTGTGTTTCCGCAGCAAATCAAAGCTAAGCAGTAGTGTACGGATAGATAGCTAGATAGACAGATCGCAGCTGTGCTTAGCAGCGCTCCCTGCGTTTTTCCTCACTTCACAGGGATGGTGAAGTCATTAATCTTTGCTAGTAAGAAGCTTCGCAAAGACAGACAGAAAAGCGAAGGAGAAAGTATCCGCTCGGGCACACGCTGCTTCCCCTCGTGTTGTTTCTGCCTGTCCTGTGAATGAACATGCTGCTTTACCATTCCTCAGGTCCCCCACCGCATAATACAGCCCCTGTGAAATGTAATGGAACGTCACTGCTGTAATTAACTCATCAATTGTTTAAAACAATTGCTAATTGTACCTGGTTGGAACGCTGGGAGGATCTCGCTGTCACTAATGTGACTGGATAATTACAGATTTTTCTTCCCTCTTTTTTCTTTCTTTTTTTTTTTTTTTCAGTAAAACATATTTTCTTTGCGGGAGCTTTTATTTCTGGCCAGCTAACTTTGGGTTCCCGTGAATGGCAGATGCAAGCTAGCAATCAACCCTAGGGCAGCAAAGGGGATGAAGATATTTCAGACCTCAATAACTCTGCTCCCTTAGGGACACTCTAGGCAAACCATGTATTTATTGTCATGTCTAATGCACAGAGGCTGCTATAAAGCTGTGAAAAACAAAGGTCTGTGCAATAGCAAAGAAGCGTATGTACCACTGGAAGCACCATCTTTGGGAGGCTTCTTCGAAATGCCAGAGTGCAACAGAATACAGCTACTCCCTCCCGATGTCTGCCATGCAGCTCTGTCTCTGGCATCCCATCCATTTGTGCAAACCATTTCTGGATCTCAGTTATTTATCCGCAAAATCAGTACCTCCTCACCTGTCTGTAAAGAGTTTTTGAGGACATATTGTACTATAATTATGAAATAGTAATCGCGAATGGCCTCACGGCGTAGCCTCAGAGCTGTCGGTGTTCTCAAGCCTTGAGGCTGAGAACACAGTGGCAGACGGGGCCTATTTGGCGCAGGAGAAATGTTCTTTGGTTACGTATTTTCCATGAGAGGAAGCTGGGGTGTTTGCTTGTATAGTATCTTATGGCCAGAATTTGCTAGTATTGGGTTTTTGCCAAAAAAGGTGTGTTCTCCCAAGACGCCCAGTTTGACTTAGTTGGATACCTCTAAGACAGAAATCCATTGAGTGCTTATTTAAATAATTCTTTACCAGCTTAGTAGATTGGAAGTTCCGTTTCATTTCTGGTATCAGTGACTCCCTTTCAAAAGCCTATGAAGGAATGAAGATTCATTTCCTTAGCCTAGATCTGAATCTCGCTTTAAATGCTGGGCTTGTTTCAGTCCATCTCCAAGAAGAATAAAGCAAAAGTGTGAATAAATTCTAAACCTTTCTGACCATATCCCAACACTTAAATTCGTATGTACATCAAAAAAATCAGTGCTAGTGACCAGAAATTAAGATCTTAATGCTTTGCTCTGGGAAACAACGTTGAGTGGAATGATATATTTTTAATTGCTCCTGCATAGAAGGGGGTTTTGGAAAATGGCATTGATCAAGGCTGTAGTTAAATGGTATCTTAAAGAAATGAAGAGAAGCTCGGCATAGATTTAGTTTTTAAGGAAAGCTGGATTTACAGTGCTCCAGATGTTTTGCTTAGAATAAGCTTCATTGACCTGGAATATGTTAAGTGTGCCAGCGTACTCACTGGAGCATTATTAATGCCCCTGGCTGGGTTTGTTTCAGGATCTTTGGTTTGAATATTTCATTTTGTGAGCACAGTGATCTCTACAGAGAACATTTATAATCTACAGAGATTAAAATCAGAAAGGTATACCAGGCATCCGAACGCAAAGCTTTGCATCGTGACTTTTCCCTTTCCTGTTTTGGTTTTAATTAAGTCATCCCAAGCATGTAGATACATCGTTTCCTATTTTTGCAGGGTTTGCATTGTCAAAAATCTTGCTTCAAACGCAGTAGTCCTAACAATGTTTTCACAGTTTTAAAAGGCCTTTGTCATATCTGACCTCTCATCCAGGCACCTTTTGTAGCCAAAGATGTCAGAAGGTGATGTTTGAAACAGTTGAAAAATTACAAAAAAAACCCTCAGGTAATCATCGTTAAAATAATAGTTGAATGCTAGTTGCTGTTCACCCTAAGTATTTTTTTTAACTGCCTGTCCTGCCGAGCAGTCAACAATTGCAAGTTATTCATTTACAGAATGTTGGTAAGCAGTGTTAGACTCTTAGGACTGAAAAAATACTGATATTACAGTGTCTCTCATCTCAGACAGCGCCGTGCATCTTGCAAACAGAGGCAAATGGATCAGGCTTGCAGCACCTCCTGCATCTACTGGCGCAAGGAAGCAGCACCCTGAACTTCACAGGTATCTGTGATGTACAGACAAAGGGTATTTTCTGAGTTGCTGCTGTGAAGCAGTTGAGCTCTGTGTTCTGTATTGGAAAAATCACACTCAATTTCAGAATGTGTGAGCAAAAACAGAGGTCATGGACGTTGTCCTTCTGACCTCAGGACTGTGAACCTTCCTTGCTGTTTTCCTAAAAGCCAGGGTTCTCTGGGTACCTGCTTGTCCCTGGATGATACATCATCTTGTCAAATCTAGCATCGCCAGCTCTGCCGCTGGACAGTTGTAAGCCTTTGGATATCCCGGGGCTGCGCATCACAAATCTTCATCTTTGTAGAAGGGTCCCAATGTCACCATTACTGCGCAGCAAAAATGCGTTGTTACATGCTCGGAGTCAAAAGTGTCCAGAGACAGTATGGAAAGATGATGGCTGGTAAGGAGCTGAGCTACGACTTGTGGCTTCTCCGACGGTAACATTGCAGAAGAGGCAGTTGCCCATTGTGTGAAGATAATGCTGTTTATAGCTCTTGCTGCCAAGCCAGAAGCTGACACCGTTCCTTGGTACTTACTAACACGCCTTCTCTTTCTCACTGGAGGGATTTGTGAGAGCAGAAGTAGACTCTTGAAAGATGCTGATGAACGTGGTGGCTAGTAAAGGGCGCCTTATGTTCTTCTCTTCTTTATATAGACTGCAGTTCTGCCCAACAGGCGCTGTGCAATTTTTAAATGCCCAGACAGGAAAAACTGGCTTGTAATTGAATGTGGATGCAAATAAAGCTCTGGCATATACTTTCTGTAAGGCATTGGACAAGCTACACCATTTTTTCCTTTGTCATATTTAAATTACACTTTTACAGTTGTATATACTTGAATCCTAACCTGTTCAAGGCTGGGCTGTTTGAACACTACCTTGTATAAAGCACCTCCTCATGCACATTGAGGTGCTTATTACAATAATTACTTATGAATAAGCCTTTGTCCCAGAGAGCTTACGAGAGATGAAGCTCATTCCACCCAGCCTGATGCAGTAAATCAGATGGCATTCACATTCAGTTGGTACTGACTTGACCTGAATTCAGCCTGTCTGATACAAAGATGAAAATCTTTCCATATCATTATAAAAACCCTTCAACCATTCATCATCGCTAATGGCTAACTTCATTATCCCCTAGCTAAACATCGAGCCAGCTATCCATAACAGCTTTAGAATAAGCTGCTTCGTTCCCTACAATCCGTATTCTTTGTTTTCTCACCTTAAGTCCTTCTTCGGTCAGAACAAGAAGAGAAAAAGAGCAAAGGAAACACTTGTTCCTGTTACTGGTCCCTGGGATTCCACTCAGAGGCCAGACTGGCCTCACAGAATTCCTGTTCCTCTCCCGTGTGCAGCCCCAGCCAGCGCCCTGTGTTGTCAGGAGCTGGAAGCTTTCTTTCCCCTGCTCTGTGTTTCTGCACAGACGTCAAGAGCGGTGCCTCGGACAGCCAGAGCAGCCCTTTGTGGTGTGATACTCATCGTGTTTCCCAGGATATTTGTCTTCTGGCAGCCAGAGTGTGGAGGTGACATTCCTTGAGATGGAGGTGATGGAGGAACCTCTATTAGGAAAGGTTAGCAAGCGTAATTGCAAAATGTGCGTAGTTCAGGATTTCTTGAAGCAGCTAGAAAAATGATGAAACGTGGCCAGGGAAAAAAAAAAACAAATAGTGCCTTTAAATGAAGAGCTTATTTGCAGCTTACAGTGCGTGAGATGTCTCAAGAAGAGAAGCTGCAGGTCCCACGGGGATGAAAGCCAGAAGGTTGTGTATATTCCCATGAGCACGGCTCACCTGCTTCCTAACAAGGGGCTGTAGCACAGTCACGTCCCACTGAAATATCTCATTGGAGTGGCTGAAAGCTGTTACCTGGACAAGCGAGCCTGGTCACTTGGCAGTTGCAGAGGACAGAAATACACTGGGACCTGGCTGTGAGCTCATCTTTGGCCCTAGACTGCCTTCGGTTGTTAGCACAAAGATGTACAAGTCAAAGGAGGATATTACTCATCTGATGTTTTAAAAACATAGAATAATTTAGGTTGAATATGACCTCCAGAGCTCCAAGCAGGTCTAGTGAGATCAGATTGCTTGAGGACTTAGACATTCCAGCCTTGAAAACCAACAGAGATGGAGATTTTACAGCCGCCTGGGGCAACGTGGCCTTGTGCCTGGTTGTAATTAATTAGTAGTCTCACCTTCAAGCCTTAACCTGTTGTGGGGAGGAGAAAGCACATTTTTCTGCAGAAGTGTTTGCTCAGTGAAAGCATCACAAGACAATGCAAACCGTGCTCTCCGCTGAGTCTTCTCTCAGTGTGGCCTTTAAATACTGCTTGAAACAATAATTTCTTAGTTGGTGGAGGTGATGTAAGAAACATAGATGTGTTTGGCCTCCCAGTATACATTTAGTTGATAGATTTCCAGTCATAACCCATAAAGTGATTGAAAGCTAAAGCTTCTGTCTGCTATTGGCCACATGATGCACTTAGAGCCTTTACCAAAGTCTCGGTTTCTTGCAGCTGGGTGTTTTAAGCACAGAGGATCGTTGCACCAGAGAGAACCTGAAGAAGCTCATTAGGACACAAAGTCTGTTAAAATGTCAGAGCGCATTGTGTACTGCAGTCCTGAGCTCTGCTGGGGCCCCTTGGAATTTCTGTAATACAAGGCAATAAAAAAAAAAAAAAAAAAAAAAAGATCTGCAGTGGATTTTACCATGATTTTGCTGCATTTTCTCCGCTGTGAATGAAATGCATATTGTACTGCAGACTTTCTGCTTCAGCCTTCGGTCACACGTTCTTCTGTGGTTTAAAGCTTTGACAACAGCATAATCTTGCTTTTTGTGTTACCGTTGTCTGCTGGGGGCTTAGGTTTTGGCAGATTTAGGTGTTATGCGTGATGCAGGTGGAGCAGTTGGATCTGTATAAACCTCGAAAAATAACAAATACAGGAATTGTGCATGATGCAGGTGAGACAGTTGGATCTGTAAAACCTTGAAAAATAACAAATGTTAGAAGTAAGTTCTTACTTCTGAAGAATAATTTACACACGTGATAGTGAAGATTCCCGAGAGTGGCATGGTTGTGTAGTTATGCATTGTGACAATGCATCGTTGGAAAAGCCGAATGAGATTCCAGCTGCTCATATTTCTTCCTTTTCTAAAAGGCCCTGAAAAATTACTACAATCGAGCCTGGATCTTGAGGCTTTATAATTATGCGATGGGCAGACGTTAAAGAGCTTGGCACATTTCACATTAAGATACGTTCCAGGATTTCAGCAAAAACTGATTATACAGCTATTTTCTTCAGATCCTTTAGCACACTGCAGCTTCTTTTGTTGACTGCTATTCAAGGCTTTTAAAGAGGCAAACAATGCTTAATATGGCCTTTTGTCAGCAAGATCTATCGGCGGCACACGTATTGTCTGTTGGCGTTGTAAAGACCGGCCTGGTTACGTTAAACTCTGGGGACGGTGGGGGAATGGTGACGTGGGACTGCTGCAAAGCCAAACTTTCCCCCTCCGTGCTTTGTGCTTCACACCAGTCCGCAGCGAAAGGACAAGCAGCGAGGAGCGTGATGATGAAGAATGGGCTGCAGTGAAGATCATAGGGGTCAAAGGAGGAAAGCAAGAAGCCCTTTTTTGCTGCTTTTCTCTGGAGAAAGTGAGAAGCTCCTCATGCGGATTCTGTGCTGTTCAGAGGAGCCTGTGTTTATGCTGAAGGAGGAGAAAGACTGAAAAAGATGCTCATTATATTGTCAGGAGCTTCTTGCTTCATTCCAGTGCCGCAAGCTGCTGGCTCACTGGGAGATACGTATAGAAACTGCAGGCTATTCCTTGGCATTTGTGGGTTTTGGTTTTTTTTTTTTCTTAATTTGAGGAGAACTGTGAGGGCTTATTGAATTGAGGAGACTGACGGTGTGTTGGGCAGGTGCTTGGGAGAGTTTCCCCGCACAGCTCTGCCAGCGTACGTGTGCCTTCATCGTCCTTCTGAGCTGTGCCCGGTACTCTTGGTTCCTGCGCTGTTTGTGTGTCGGTACAAAGAGCTTTCCGTGGTGGCGAAGCCTCTCTACTCATTTGTACCTCTGTTAGACCCCACAGGCGTTTAGTTTGCTCCTTCAGCTCAGCCCCTCGTCCTCGCTGAGCTTCGTCAGGCTTTGACTTTACTGGGCTTGCCAACCCCACGCATTCATCTTCTGAAGCTTTTGCATTTATGGCTTTCTCGAACCGCCTCAGACACTGTGGCCCTGGAAACCACAGGAACCGTAGAGGGCGGTTAAACTTGAAATGAAAACTCGTCAGTTTTGTGCGGTAGCCCACAAGAGATGTGGCAAATCCCAAGCCATTTGCCCAGAAAGTTTGGGTAAGAGTGTAAAACCGTGTTGCTGCAAATGAGCTCTTTGGGGCAAAGTCTGCAAAACGTACTCTTCTTCGTTTGCCTTTTTTTTTGTGTGAAAGCATTCCCTGAATGAGTGGGTTTCATGCACAGTCATATCCCTGACCTTCAGGTAAACTGTACTGAACTACAAGCGACAGACTTAATATGAGTCATTTATAAAGGCAAAAAAATCCGGTCACCCCTATTATGTGCTGACGGTAACTTTGTTCGCTGTAGGCTGGTGATCTCAGTAGCCAGTAGAGAGTTTCTGAGATAATAGCTATCCATTTAATTGCTTAGAAATAAACCTTTTGGCCTGTCTAGCGTTTTCAAGCCACGCTGTTATTTATTTTGGATGTATTACTTCACCAGAGATTCCTGCAGGCTGATCCTTCTCCAGAATTTTGGCCTGAGAAGCGACAGTAAGAGTAAGGATTATCGGTGGGGATTATTAGTCTGTGTATAATCGTAGGGAAGCCGTGAGACTTGATATCGTTGGGAATTAATTTGATTAGTCGTGTAGACAGAAGTGCAAGGGCAGTTTGTGCTGAGAGCAATGCTTTTGCGAGCTGATGGACTTCATTGCGATTGCCCGTGATGGAAAGCTCAGTTTGACCTATTTTCTTAGATTTTCCTTAAAGCCAGATGACTCAGACCTCTCAGGAGCCAGAGCAGACAGAGCATTGTGAACGGCTCAGCCCTGGAGTGTCTGTGACATGGAATGGGAAGTCTTAGACCTCTGGGATTTCCTGATATTCGTGTCCACCCCACATGCTGTGAAAGGGATAGAGTTTCAGGATATCCCAAGTGGCAGATCTAAAAAGACCGAGGTTTTCATCTCGAGTTGATCACTCAAGGTTTTCAGTCACTAGCAATCACAAGGAGATTCCGGCCCCCCCCCCCCCCCCGCAGTGTTTTTTTTAATTCCCATCTTGAGACGTGCAATTCTGGAGAAAATAGTGAGAGATCCACAGTGGCGTGCTGAAGGATGATGACTGTGGCCTGCCTTACTGAGCTTTTTTGCCATGCAGGAGTCTCCAGAAAAGGTTGTCCGAGTCGTCTGTTTGTCACACGCAGAAGACTTGATCAGTTCCACAGCGTTTGAAGTTTCTCTGCTGCCCGTTTCAAAGCTGGGGCTTGTGTTTTTCGTGTTACTTAAGGTCAAACATTTAATTTTGTTCAAATTACTGTTCCAGAACGGTCGTGATGCACATCTCGGGAATCCTCCTGTTACCTTCTTAGCTTTGCTTTTCAGACGTGCAGTTTTACTTAGGGCCAACAAACCCACATCTGCCCGGGTTCTGTATCTGTAGGAAGCAGTATTAAAACTAACCCGTGATGCAGGAGCTGCTCTGCTTTGTTTACTGCCCAGAGGTGGCCAATACTTGACTTTATTTACTCTAAAGGCTTGGACTTCTCCTCTAGACCTTTTCTCCTCCCTTTTTCGTGGCTAGGAGCATTTCTGACAAGAAGAAGTCACATGTGGTTTTTGCCCCTGGGGCTTGCCAGACACACAGGCACGCACACAGGCACGCTCTGCCTTCTCCCATCACTGAGCTTTTTTTAGCGTGCTGTGGGGGAGCATAACCTTGTGAGGAATTAGAAATGCAGCTGGATACCTGAACGTGGGTTTGGTTTTGTGGGGTTTATTTAAAAATATTTCTCTGTGCCTATATATAAGACAGCTCTGGTTTTGATGGGAGGAAAGCAGAAGGTGCAGAGCTGTTTATTTTATGAGCAGGAGGAAGAAGGTGCTTTGGGGGGTGCGAGGTGTGAAAATCCAATGTGGATTGGACTTTATTCTCTCAGCGTCAATCAGGGAGTAACTAACGAGGAAGATGGTGCATGTTGTAAGTCTTTCAAGTGACCGGGTTTGAGCTGAGTTTTGGTATATGTTAAGCTGTGCAGCCGTGTGAATTGCTAAATTGGCCAGGCAGGTCATAATTCAGATTCCTCCTTGGTTTCACTCTCGTGATTGCACTGAGGTTTTTGGAACTGCTTTTTGTTAACTTCAGGATTGCAGCTGTGTGTAAACTGAGGGTGCAGGAGTGCTACCGAGTCCTGCTTCACGCCTCTGCTCTGTCCTGTGTCTGTCATTGAGGTAAAGCTGGTGTCGGCTTCCATTGCTCTGGAAAGCCAGTTGTGCAGTATCTGCTGGGTGCTCCCGACAAATCACTGAAACCCCAGGGCATGCCACATCTAAATTAGTGACAGAAACTTAGAGTGGGTTTTCTAGGATGGAGCTAATGACCTCATTAGGACCGTAGCGACTGGTGGCTCTGGGGCTGGCACTTGCAGTGACTTTGCTAGAGCTAGAACTTCACCTGTAATTTCAGCGTAAAAATTGTCTCTTCTTTTGAGCGTCATCTAATGCTAATGGTGGCTTGCTCAGCTCTTTTGCAAATCCCCACTCCACGTTGGTTCACTGCTGATGTTTACCCTTGGCTTCATCAGGCCTTTGTGCATTAATTACACCTGTATGTTCGGGCATTCAAATGGCGACTCGGCAACCTGCTGTCCGTCCTGCTGGGTGGGATGGTATCTCCCTTTTTATCCTTAGAAGTCCTTTACCGTCAGCAGTTCTTCACACTTGCAGCAAACAGGTGTTTCTAAGTTTATGTGGTTTTTCAGTGTAACCTTTTCTGTTCGTTTTTATCACGCCATATGGTATCACACTGAAATGAAAGCAGGGCCTCTCCTAAAAAAAGGAGAGAACTCCATCGTGGCAAAGTATGTGCATAGGACGTGGAGAGCCCTGCAAGGAGAGCAGGAACGAGCCTGTGATGCTTCAGCAGCATTGCTGAATGTAGGAATGCCAGAAAACACCATTTTCTTTCCTTTCTTCTCCCTTCACTTTGCTTTTGTTTGGCCATCACTCATCACCTGGCTCTCTGGGGCTCCTGTCTGCGAGGTGTCGCTGGGATTGTTGCTTAAGAATGTGTTTATAGCTGCAGAACTAAAAAAGGTCAGATTCTATTTTGGCCCGCTGGAGTCTCAGGCTGATTCTGCCTTCCTCCCTGCCCTCCCGGTTTTGCTGATGTGCCATGGTGTAAGCAGAAATACGCAGAAACACCATCAGCCTGGCACCCTGGAGCCCTTGCCGTGGAGCAGAGTCCTGCTGCACTGAGCTCCTGGCACGCAAAAAATACTTGGGTATCCAGTCTGAGTTGTGGCTTGCAAGCGGAAGGATTCTCCACCTGGCAACGATCTCCTTTGGCAAATGCCAGCTGTTCTGAGGTGGCTTTTTGGGGCATTTTTTTGGCAGTGAATAGCAGATGCTACCAAAAGAGGTACTGTTTTGGTGGCCGATTCCTCTGTTGTAGTCAACGGATCAAGTTGTGTGTATCTTCCTCTTCAAGTTGATCAGCTTGTTTCGGTATGTGTAATGCAACATCAATATATGCATTAATCACCAGAGCAGCTGGTAATTAGATAATTTATCTCTTATCTCTTCTTTTTTTTTTTTTTCATTCTCACTGGGATTCATAGTACAGTAGGCAGGGGAAATAGGAAGGAAAGGAAAATATTTACAAAAAGTTGCCAAGTGCAGGGGCATCCTTGCCTAAATAGACTGTAAAACAGATGAGTCATGGTGTTTCAGAAAGAACTAAACTGGTGAGAAGTGATGCTGTCTAGCATTTCCACCTGGACGGTGCCCTTCTGTGAGCCACAGCCTCTTCAGGGAAACGCTACGGCTCTCCAGGACAACCCTTGTATTGAAGAAAGGTGGCTGAGGGGCTTCCACGTGATTGCTGATGTCCACCTCAAAAGATTTTGATGCAGATGTGAATCCGTATCTCGGTTGTCATCTGCTTAAAGGGGATGCTGCTTTCATCTCTCCGTTACGGACAGTGCTAGCAGCGCTCTCCTTAATGGCAAAGGCTGCGGTGGGTGGGAACTGAAGGTACAGATGGTTTCCCAGCCTTCTACAATGTGGGCTGGGCATAGGATGAAAGTTTGTTTATTCACTGTCAAATAACCAACTGCCTGACATCCTTCTCATTGATTTTGTTGTGCGCTGTGCAGCAGTATTATGCCAAGGTTTACAGACGTGTGTTGAGGCAGTGAAAGAGTTATTATGCTTCTTTTTTACTTATCTTTGAAAACGAGGCAAAGCAAGTAATTTTCTGCAGGAACACTGTAGTAGGTTCATTTTACATTATTTGTCCTGGAACTGATGAGCAGAGGCAGCTTTCGCCATAATTATACAGATCATAATTAAATGTATTTTTGTTTTATGAGCTGTGGCAAATTCAGATTCTCTATAAGGCAGCTCTCAGGAATGGAGGCAATTTGCATGTTACAGCGAAGTGCATGTTGCAAGAGACATTCTAGCAGATGGTTTCAGGGCTTGTTTGCATTCAAAATACCTAGCACCTGCAAGCAAAAGTGCGGTGCTGGTCTTTCTCCATGATAATTTGGAGTTCTTATCCACACAGAATCAGTGTCACCCACTGGACCAGTTAATTCTCAAATGCTTCCAGATATGCCAGAGCAGCTGGGCTTCCTCAGTCTCCTGGGGAAGAGCTTGCAAAAGCTCTCTCCCTTCCTGTCATATTTGGTGGTTTTCTCGGAAAACATGTGAAGCTGGACAGAGAAGGAGCTTTTGACTTGACCTGTAGGAATAATTGCACCAGTAGTCTCCTTCCAGTGTCTGCCTGAGAAGGGAGTTGCTTCTGTCCCTCTCTAGAAGTTGTTTGAGGCTGGGAGACGATAACAGATTCACTTAAAATGCAGGGTTTTGGATACCCAGTCTATTTTCAGACCTGAGTTGAATTTCATGGTTTTAGAATAGAAAGAGTTGGAAGAGGAGGGATAAACACTGTTGAAACGAAATCTGGTGAAACAAAAAAGCTTAAGTTTGAGACAAGTGGACTAAGCCTAATGGAGCATGTTTTTCCTGTTTCCCCTCTCATTTTGCTGCAAATGGTAGATCTCTGTATTTGAACAGCCTGTGTTTTCTCTCTCTGTCATACACAAACACCTTCAGAGCACCTTGAAGGACGATTTCCTAAATTTGTCTGAAAACCAGAAACACCAACATCCCTGTTTTTTAACCGAGGAGCTGAGATATCAAGATGTTCTAAGTAATTTATCCAAGGTCACAGAGGAAGTCTGCAAAAGACTGATGACCTGACCCAGTTTTTCATGCCCTAAGTCCTACCCAATTCCTGAACTACAAGACCATTTGCCTTACAAAGACCAGCTCTGCTGAGTATATCACTTGAGTTGCCTTTCTTAAGACAGGTGAGGCACAACACGCTGATGGTGCCCTGAGGCAGCAGGTGTGGTGTTCCGGTTCTGAGTTCACCCCGTATTTCGTTAACACCCTCATTTCCCAAATCTGGGGAGGTTCACACTGGAACTGGTGGCAGAGCCAAGTACCAGGAGCAGCCAAGCCATGAGCAAGTTCAAGTGAATTATGGTCATGTCTTACCTAATTGTTTTCTGAATCACAGCCGGGAAGGTGTTCTGAAAGGCAGTGACTAAGTTAGAGGGAAATCCACGGCGAATGTCGGCGCTGGTGGGGGATCAATCTCTTCTCTTTCACTTTCCAAACACGTAAAGTAGCAAACGGCGTCTTGGCGTCGGGCATGCGAAGGGCCAGCGTTTCAGTGAATTAACTCGTAACTGAATGGCACGCACGGCTGGGGAATTCACCCGCTTGTTTCTGAATAATTTTGCATTCCCTGTTCTCCTGCCACTTCTATGAAACGGGTGAGGATTTTCGATGAGCAACACATGCAAAGTCAAATCCTGTGGGGCAAAGCTTAACCTGAGGTGACCGACTCTTTGACATAAACCTACGTACCTAGAGCCCAGCGGGCAGGGTGCTCGGCAGGGCTTAGTGAGCAGTAAGATTCTGCTGAGAGCATGCTTTAGCCCGTGTATTTTCTGCGAGATCTGATAGCACCTAGTCCTACTTGTGAACGCTGCTAAGGAAAGTGAAGCCTTGCAGTTTTTTGCCGTGTGTGACATCTCAAGGTTTCAACTCCCGGGAGCGCCAGGTGAGAAGCCAGACCTGCATCAGAATGACGCAGAACAAGTAGGTCAGCAGTTTCATTGCATGCATCTTCTATGTGTGTGTGTTTGAGAAAATGGAAAACCGCGGCACTGAATCCTTAAGTTTCTGCTCCGTCTTTCTTTAAGCAAAAGGCTCGCCGGCTGTTTCATGTGCGGCTGAAGCGAATCAGGACTGATTTGGCCTCTTGCGGCAGCAAAACACATGGCAATAGTGTGGGGAAATGGTGAAGAACTGTAGAAGGAGTGGGTTTCTCCTAACAGTGAGCAAGG
The DNA here is from genome assembly GCA_020746105.1 of Trogon surrucura. NCBI lineage: Eukaryota > Metazoa > Chordata > Aves > Trogoniformes > Trogonidae > Trogon > Trogon surrucura. The sequence goes on along the minus strand of CM036619.1, from coordinate 99,619,440 downwards.
GCTTTGGCTAAAAATAAGGAGAACGGTGTTATTCTTTGCCATGTCTGCCCCAGTTGCACTCTCTGTTTAGTGCCTGCCAAACTGATAGCTTGCTGAAGATTTAAAGGAGCAATGCTCCAATTCTTGTAACAGCTACCAGAATAGCTGAGGTTATCAACTCTTCTCCAGGCTTGCTTTCCCGAAGGCTGCAAGAAGAAGGAGCCCTTGCCTCTGCTCTCTGTCACAGGCACTGTCCTGAGCTGCCGCTTTGGCAGGTTGGGCGGCCGGGGCTGTTCATCATGCCGCAAAAACAGACGGCACATTTCGGGGCAGCTGGGCAGCAAGGGATTGACGGAGCTGATAATCCCCTTCGGGCTGGGGAAGCTCTGGAAGCTCTGCCCAGGCCGTGGGCACCCGGGGGTGATATGGGGCTGCTCTCTGGAGCAGCTGCAATTTGGGCAGGAGGCGAGGGAAACAAAGAAGGGGGTTACTCATCTGCTGGGATAAGCGCTCAAAATGAATTCTCTGACCGCCTGCACCTCTCCGGTCAGTTTGTGCCTGGCAGGAGCGGTCCCACTGTGCGGGGGCTTGGGCACGATGGCCACCCTTGTGAGCCCCGTGCAGGCCAGGCTGCTCATCTCTCTCTGTTTAAAAGAAGCAAATGGGGAGAAAAAGCCCAAATGAGAAGCAAGAGGGGGGGAAAAATGGTTTTCCTGGGGCACCTGAAGCAGAGCAGCCCTGAGCCACCCCCCACCAGAGCTGAAGCTGCCTCCAGAGGCGGAAGGGGGGCCCAGCCTGCTGTCACCCTGCTGCCAGCCCGTCCTTTGTGTGTCAGGTATTAATTACGGAGGGATGAGCACGGAGGCGAGGTTGCCGGGGCGGGAGAACGGCAGCAGGTCCTGCCAGGTGTCCGTGGGGCCATCGGCTGTGCCCGCCATTCCTGAGGGCTGCGGCCAGACACGGGGGTTTGGGGTTTTTTTTTTTTTGGGGGGGGGGGGATCTCACCAGAATGTGGGAGGAGAGGGGAAGGGTGGCAGGAGAGGGGAAGGGTGGCAGGAGGGGAAAGCAAAGGGATGCTCTGCATGGCTGGTGAAGGAACCAAGAGTGTACCAGGCTCTGCTTTGCCGCCAAAAATGCCCATCACCTGGCGGCTGATGGTCGAGGTGGGGGGTGTGCGGAGCCCGGGCGGGTTTGGGTAAGGAGCAGGGTCGTGGAGGGCAGCGAGGCTCTGGCAGCGCCTCTGCTCTGCCTCCCGCCTCCTCCTCCTCCCGCCTCGTTTCTCCCTCCCCTCGGTCCCCGCTGTGCGTGTGGCAGCGAAACGGCGCCGAGGCGAGAGGGAGCGGATGGCGGCGGAGTGCTGGCGCGCCACGCAGCCCGGGATGCTGGCTTTTCCTCCTCTGGGCTGTGAGCGGGGCTTGGCTTCAGGCATGAGTGGAGAGAAACCTAAAAAGAGAGCTTTCTATCTAGTGAGGATGAAGCCACTGAAGGAGCCCACCGCCGCCACCACCAACAATGTCTCTTTTGTGATACACTGTCACATAGGCAAGGAGCTCAAACACATTTGCAGCAACTGCAGTCGCGGGGAGGGAGCCCGTGACGGTGAGTGCTGAGATCCGTGGGTGTAGGAGAGAGGCAGGGGAAGCGCGTTTGCCTGCATGGGGGGTGCGCGGACACGCGTGCGCTCCCGCCGGAGGCTGGGATGCTCGGCTCGCCCCGCCACGCGTCCCCGGGAGAAGAGGAAAGGGAGCGTGGGAGGAACGCGCTGGGCATCGATTCAGCCCGTCCCTCAGAGAGGTGCCAAGAGGGACAGGTCCCCTCCATTGCCACAGAAGCTTTGTGCTATCTATTAAGGCACCAGCTCTTTTTTCCTTTTTTTTTTTTTTTGGCTCTTCCTTTCCTATTTAACCCCTAGTTGCTATAGAAATCGCTGTGTGTATCGATTGTGTTTTGCTCCCGTGAATTTTCGATCGGGGTTTTCCGCCTTGATACATCAACTTTTTCCTGCCGTGCTGCGGTAGAGTTTGCCTGACTCAACTCGGCAGCTGGAAGGACTGGTTTACCTGGAATCCAGCTAGTGTGATTTTCACCATGCTGTCAAATGCATGGAGGAAATTGTATTTTTATTGGAATTAATATAGTGCTCTTCACCAGACAGCTGTTCTCATCCCTTCCCCCTCTCCTTTTGGGACTGAGCAAAACCTCCAGAGGGTATTCAGAGAGTGGCGGTGTAAGCAATCACAGGTGTTGCTACAGGTATGTATATGCTTTTTATGGTTCTGGGAAATCAAATACTTGAAGGCACCGACGACAAATTATTTGGATTTTGCCAAAGTCAGCTAGTAGGAGAAGCTGAGGACTAAAAGAGGAGCGTAAAAGCATTCAGGCAAAAAACAGCTTCACAGATGCTACCCTGCATTCTTTTTCAGTGTTGTGTTACTTGGTTTTGCTCTGTGGTTTTACGTGTTACTTAGGACTGAAGGCGCTTGGCTTAGGACTCCCAATTAACTGATGCAGTAGACGGATTTAATTTTCCAAAGGTCAGGGAATGGCTTTTTTTTTTGCAAAACAATGTGAATAGGAAATTGTCTTTTTCTGACCCAAGATTCTCGATATTTGTTGGCACTTTATTCTTCAGCTTCTGTTGCTGAGGCTATCGTTTTTATTTTATTATTATTATTAACTAAAGCTGCTTTCGTTTGCCTTGTACGAATGATCATGATATTATTTGTGATCTGGTGATCCTTTGTCAACCACAGGTCTGTAGTTTAATGAAGTAACTGTGGTTTTGCTCAGAATTAGCATCCTCCTAGTGTGATTAGTTTCCTTTGATTAAAAAGCAGCTAAAGCTGAACGGAATTGCTTTTAGTGGAAAGGGAGAAGGTAGCCTGAGCTGTTTCCTAAGCCTGGAAACCCGTAGGGGGTTAAGCACTCTTACTGCTTGTGCTGCTACAACAGAGGGAAGAATCTGCTGAATGCTATACAAAATGTTGAGTTTTCTTTCCTCTTACGTGCTGCTGGTGATGGCAAGCCCCACAGATTTTAAAGGAAGGGCTATGTGCAGCAGTAGCAGGTACTTTACTCTATTGGTGTGGTTTATTTATTCTTAAGAGCAAATGAAGCTTGCTTTTTAACAGTACACTTCCCCAAATTAATCAAACTGACCTAAAACTCAATTGCATCAGCATGTCAACACATTTTGCTGGTTTTGGGGGGAGTTGTTGGTTGTTTTTTTGTGGGTTGTTGTGGTTTTTTTGTGATCTTGTACTCGAAATCTTAGCACAGTAAGACAGAAACATTGCTTTCCTCCCCTTTAAAGCTTGCATGTGTATGTCTGGATGCTTGTGAATGCTGTAACTCCAGCTGCCTGTACCTCTTAACAGACTAATGGGTATGTATTTAAGGACTTCCTTTTTTTTTATGTATGATTCCTGAGCTTCAAACCACTGCGTGCTCTGAGGGGAGGGTGTGCCTGTTGACAGGAGGTAGCCTGGTAACCCCAGAGAGGTGAAGAGTACAGAGCAGGGAGGCTTCCAGCCAGCAGCCTGCCAGAGCATCTCATCGCGCTGTTTTCACCTCCTCCTCCCGGGAGGTAGGATTTCATTCCACCTCATGCAAACAACTTTTCTCGTCATCATTTTAAAAGTATGTAACACCAGTACAGCCTTAATCCTTTCTTACCCACCAGCATGCACAGCTATTAGTTTCTTTCAGAAAAGTAAAGAAACTATTACATTAGTTGGAACTGTGTATAAGGACGTTACAGCATAGGCAGGCTGGTGGGGGTACAGTGATTTAATGCTAAAAAACCTTCCAGATCCAGTAGGAGTCCTGGATTCTAGTTGTCATCTAACTCTGAATTCCCCTTGTGCCACTGTGCTGGCAGAACTGGAGAAAGAAATGTCATGCTGAAACAGAGGGGAGTCCTTCAAAGACCACTAACTAATCTAGCAGAAGTCGTGATGAGGAGAAGAGCAGAAGAGAGAGCTGTGAAAGATGAAGGTGAGGATGGAGGCAGGTGGGGATGAAAGATGAAGATGGAGGCAGGTGCGGAGTCGTGTGACATCTTGGAAGGGAAATGTTGGACTTCGGGGACAAGTCAGTGAAGGGATTTGGACACTCGGGCTCACTGAAATAGGGAGAAAGGGAGTTGATGTGGGTGCAGCATTTTGATGAGGTAAAGAAAGAGAAATGAGAAGCAGAAGGTTACAGTAATCCAGATGGAAGTGGGAGATGCTTTAGCCCTTGGAATGAAAGGAATGATGTATTTAGTGCTAATTTAGCTGGAAAATAGAAATCAGAGAGGGATGTATAAAGCACCGACACGGAGGTTTTGGCGAGAATAGCAGAAAGGGTGGTGGAAATGGAGAAGTAGTGAAAAGGTGTGTGAAGGAAGAATGAGGTGTGTAGTTTCATCCTGTGACGTTTGAGTAGCCACGGGGCGTCCAGGGCAGGATGCCAGAGAGGCGATCTGACGTGGCAGGCTGAGCCAAGGGGTTGAGGTCAAGCGTAGGCAGATTTGAGTCACCCCCAGGAATTAAAGAGCAATCGGGGCTGAGTGCTCGATGCTGCCGGAGGAGGGCCACGAGGGAGATGTTGCGAGAAGGAGGATGGTGGAAGGGATGCAAAAGTCCTGAGAAAAGACAAAGAAGTGAGGATGTAACACAAGTGGAGGCATTTTGAAAGTGCCAGAAGCATGAAACAGAAGAAAGTCCTTCAAAGACCACTAACTAATCTAGCTAAAGCCATGAATGAAAATACTTTTTGATTGTAAATGTGGGAAAGCGACTGGTAAGCTTGCAGAGGAGCTGACAAGAAAAACTTAAGAGGAAAGCAATAACCTAACATGGCACTGCAGGAGAAGGACTTCGCAGAGAAAAGCGGTTTTTTATCAGCAACATGTGAGGGATCTCAGCTCAGGGTTCTCATCTCAGTTCCTGCCTTGGCAGAGAATCTCTGGGCAGCTTCAGACACGTCAGTCCGTGTGTCGCTCCGAATCCAAGTTCCTAGTCTGTAAGATAGACGAAAATAAAATGAAGAAGCTGGGATTTCCTTTTCACCTGCCTGCTGGTCTGTAAATAGCCCATTAGTCGGGGATGGGCAAAGGCTGTCTCTCGCCATTGGCATTCCCAGTGCGAGGGCTGTGAGGCTCCAGTGTTTTGGGATCTCTGGGTACATATAAATAACATTAAGAATGAACGTACCCAGTAGGTTTCATTCAAAGCTCAAACCCAGTCTGTTTATTGTGTGCTCTGTACTTCAGAGTTTTGCTGTTTAAGCAGGACTGATTCATTATCATATCTGTGCACGAGAATCAGCACGGACTGAGATTAACTGTTGCCGTAGGAATTCCAACACTTGTTCTTCTGCTGCCTTCCTTCTTCTACGGCTTCCAGATAAATATCTTCTCCGAATTAAAAGGGGAACCTGGGGAGGTTGTGTGTGATGTGTGTGTGTGTGTGTATGATTCCCACCTGGAATTGAAAACTTATTTTTTTTTCAGTGGGGAACTTTAAGAGCATTTACTTTGTCATCCTTTAAGAGATTGTCTCCCAGGTGATTATTTTGCTTCCTACCAAAGTAATTGTTAAATAAAATAGTTATCTTCTAGACAAACCGTAAGCCCTGCAGAAGCTGTGTATAAAAAAAGGTTTTCTTCTGCTGATTCTCACGTTATTTCAAACAGCAACTGCTCTTCCATTGCCATCTCCGGAGTGAGCTCAGCGTGTGGCTGTGAGGTATCGCATTCACAGTTGTACCTGTTAAAAATCTTAAAACATTTTGGAGGGGGAAAAAAAAAAGTTAGACTACACAGGATGGAAAAGCAGGCAAGAGAATAACAGCGTACCTGGTCCTGCTGCGAAGTGGTTTGTTTGAGGTTGCAGCTGCTGATAAAATTATGCAGCGTGTGTCTTCAGTCGCTGAGGGGTAGTTACCTTAAGGAAAGAGGACGGGGGCAAAGGCACGGGCTTTGCTTGCGGAGTGAAATATGTCTCCTTGACAGCACGGATCATAAAATCAAATTGGTTTATTTTTGGCCGTTGAATTCTGTGATTCTGTGATTGGAGTGAACACGGTGCTATGCCAGACAAAGTTGATGAGGTCAAGTAAAGAGACGCCACGTGCTGCTGGGGGAGCCGGGCAGGACGCTTTGCTCCCACCAACATCTCTTTCCACTCGGGCGATATGAGCCCTCAGCGGTTTGTGGACCGAGGATAAAAAAGAGGAAGAAAAAGGTCTGTTGAACAAAAAGAACTGTTCAACCAAGTAACAAGCGACAGGACAAGAGGAAACGGCCTCAGGTTGCACCAGGGGAAGTTTAGATTGGATATTTGGACAAATTTCTTTACTGAAAGGGTTATCAGGCACTGGAATGGGTTGCCCAGACCTGTGATGGAGTCCCTGTCCCTGGAGGGATTTAAGAGTCGGGTAGACACAGTGCTTGGGAATATGGTTTAGTTGAGGGCTCATATCCTCTTAAAACTGCTCATAGTGCAGCAGAGATGATGAAATTGGTCCCAATGCCTCAGCATCCTCTCCTTTTTATTGCACAGCATTGAAACAAGGGCACTGAGAAGAGGACACCTTAATTCTGTGGGTCTTTACGGCAGACCTATTCCAGCCCTGTCTCTTCTCATTGATTTGTCTCCTTTTCAATGCTATAACTCAGTTGTCATCTCTTGATAGCATCTTACCATCCTGCTCTCTATTCTGAGAGCCAAGTTTAAAGTCTCAGGATGTGTAAGCCTCTTAAATGCAAAGACTGAGGTGACGCTGGACACGCAGTGGAATGTGGGTTCCTTGCGGGAAGTCCGAAAAAGCAGATAAAGTGCCATCAAGTATGATGAAAGCAATACAGTGGTTTTCCTGTATTTAACAGTAACACTCTGTTCCAGGTATTTGTTGTCGTCGTGAGTGGTATGCCTAGTTTTGATTTTTCTGTACCCAGTTAGATACATCATAAATAAAATACAGAACTATTTCATCAACCACAGAAGGCCACAAGTTTTCCATGTGTAAAAGGAGGGGAGACAATGCCTGTGAAAGGGCAAGATGATGGCACAGATCGTAGAGGAGCAGGTTCTCGTCTCACTCTGCTGTTACTGAAGCACTTCAAACCATCTGATACGGATCTGGCTGAGCAAGCCTGGCTTTCTGCTCCTTTTTTTGTGTGTTATTCCTGTGTCCCATTTTATGCTTTGATCCCTGCCCAGGTGGGCAGTTCGCTTCCATTCCTGGGTTTTGTCTTTTCTGAGTACTTCTCTCAGAGTAGATGCTTAGAGATGTTTCTCTTGGAGGCTGGTTTGCACAGTTGGCCTCTCTTTTGAAACTTGGGATTCTTTAGAAGAAAATTAGGTCTATGGAAGCACTCCACTTTACATCCATTACTGGAGTTTTATTCATTAATATCATCACTGCCTGTCAGAGCTAAGCAGGAGAGAAATACTCGGTGTATAGGGAAGAGAGCAGAAGACTCAGTATTACACTGTGACATCTGTTCCGTTCTCTTTTTGTTTGACTTTTAGTTTAACCGCATTAGTTTCTGCTATTATAATACCTCCTGCCTCTGTTTAGAAATGAGAATTCATATATCAAGCAGCAGATTTCATTTATGGGCTCCCAGACCGATGAGCAAAACCTATCCTTTGAGTATACCGTTGTATTTATAACCTTATCGTTCACTGCTGCTACCTTGGTGAAAGAGGTGGGCATTCCACCTCAATTTTTGCAGTGTAGGATTTTATTGCTTGATCCGTTTCAGTGGCTGAACGTTGCGATCGCTTTCTTAAAAACTGGAGGGTACCATGATGTTTCCAATTATCTGGATGCATGCTGCAAAGGGGTCAAGTTGGGACGTGCTTGGAGGCCCCGTTCTTCTCTTGTGACTTTGATTTGCATGATTCTCGGAGATTAATGATGTTCTTGCCATCCCCGTGAGCTGGAAAACTGTCCTCTTGCTGATATTTGACTCCTGTGAAGTGACATGAATCTTCACTGGTCCGTCGCTTTTAGTCTCCTTGTCTCAGGAAGAACTGGGCAGAGAGGAATAAGGGAATGTGTGATCTTGTCACTCTCATCTCTCCCCGACTTGCCTGGCTTTGGGTCCAGCTTAGTGAAGATGAGGCAGATCTAGCAGAGCCTCTACCTTTGGATGAGCCTCTTGGATTCAAAAGGAGATGAATTGTTTCAGTTGCTCTGAAAAACAATGACCACGCGCTCTTGTAGTTCAAATCAAAGATAAAATTGGTCATTACAAAATGACCTGCTGTAGCTTTGTTGGAAACACTAGAGCTATTGTTCTGGCTTGGTTATGCCCAGGCCACCCTGTCTGAAAGATAACCCCCAAATCATAGTGCCCATCAGCCACCAGCAATGTTGAGAGAGCGCTCACGGACAAGCACTGTTCCTCCCCAAAGGAAAACTGCGGGTCCTGGGTGAAAAAACCCACAAGTAAGTGATGACCAGACCTTTTTTTGACAGCCCCTGCAGGCTTTCTCTGTGTCGATAGCAGAAATTTGGAAGGTTTGAAAACCCGACTCAGAAAGTAGAACCAAACATTTCCCCAGCTTGCTTTCTTTCAAGGTAAGGTGTAATTTGTCTTCTCTTTCCTTCCTCCTGCCCTGAGCTGTGCAGCCCAAGACTCAGGTGACAGGCTTAGTGCTGCTATTCCGTACACACCCTCCCCTATCGCTACTTAAGAGAAGGATCTTGCCCTCTGTCATCTTTTTTATGACATTTTTCAGGCCATTAGTCTAATGGCTTTGTGCAATAGGAGCACAGGGAATAAAACAAAAACGGATCCAATTATTTAATCTATCTTGGGAGACCTTGGTAGCAGAGAATGATTTTTATTTCACCTTGCCTCCTAAAAGAAGTTGATGATCTGTTCGAATAAACAGAGAGTAATAGAGACATGGAGCTTTATAATATACAAAGAAATACAAGAAAAGTAAAACTTGCTTTAAGTGTGCCTTGCACTAGGAACCAGTGTTTTTTAATAGCTTTATTGCTGAGCTGCACAAACACACTTAAGGATTTGATCTTTATAGCAGGACATTCACGAAATCAAAATATATTCCCACTTGAAAGAAAAAAAAAAAGAGAAAAAAAGGTTGTGCATGATTAAATGCAAAAACCCACTAAAATACTCCAATAGTGCAGGCACCATTAAAAAAGAAAAAGCTGGAGATGCCCCTTAGCTCTAAGTTTTAAGGAAGCAAGTTTCTGACCAGTTTGACTTGGCTTAAAGCCAGCAAAACAGGGATCAGCGATGGCAACTGTAGCGTACAAGGTATTAAATGACAAACTTTACACAAGGTTTGTCAACCTTGCTATATGTGTGTATATATATATAGGTGAAGCAAATAAATAAATAAATAGTCAGTGGAAACTTTGTTTCTTCTTTGTCCGCTGAAACTGAACTAATATGAAGAGTGCGTGTGTCTTGTTGCTGCTGTAGAGCTCTCAAAGCATCTTGTCTTTCTCATTTCACTTTCCAAACGGCTTAAAATGTCAATACTTCTGAAAATTCAGATGCACGGGCTGATGGGTCAGCAGTGCAAGTGCACACACAGTTGGGTGGGTGGAAGCTGTTTGAACCAGAGGTTGAACCAGTATGGAAACATCTCTTCCCTCTCCTCTCCCCCTGCAACAGCAGATGCTCTCCTGACGCTGGCACGGGGGTTTTATGGGATAAATGGCTTTGAAATTTGGGTTCAGCCTGAAGGAAAAGCCAGGTGCAGAGACTTCTGTGGAACTTAGGCTGTTTGAATCGGAATTGCACCCTGCTGAGACGAGTGAGGTGACTAAAGCTTTCCTGAATATTTACAGCCCCAAAGTAATTGTCTGCTGGTTTATCGCCGCTGTGAGAGGTTACCTTAAAGAATCTGCTGTGGAATTTTCTACCTGCTCCAACATCTGGATCGAGAAGAGCAGTTTCTGACTGTGGCTGCCAGTCGTTTGCTCCCGTAGCAGCCGTTGGAGAGAATTAGACACGATAAAGAAGGAAAGGAGGGATTCATGAGGCTCATGTAGCTTAACTTTCCTTCAAAGCCTGTCTGACCCCGTAAGTTGCGTGTATAGACAAGCTAGAATTCAGGAGCTATTTTCTGTTCTCTTCCTTGCATGTCTCATTAGAATAAGGACAGCATTATGCCTGCATGAGTTGACTCTAGGAAAGTACTGGAGTTACTGATGTGGGTTTCTGTCATCAGAGTCAGACGTGGTTTTGCTCATGAGCTCAGTATGCTCGTACCGTGCACGGAAACCCATGGCCTGAAGGAAAATCGGGAGATCCTGCAATTCCAGCGAACTGATCCTTCCTTCTCCTACTCATCTCGAGTTGGCAGAACAGCCAGTTCGCGACGCAGCAAGACAGGCGTTGGTTCACTAATACATTTCCTGGCATTGCACAGAGGCTCAGGAAAGATGTTTTTTGGTGGTATTGTTCTCTGGGGTTATTTTCATTTGTTTTTTGTTCCCCGGGCCTTCTTCAGACATTGGGCTCTGTATGATAAATAAAAAACCCAATAAAAAACTTCAGGCTTGATGAAGATGGGTGGTAATTTTAGAATTCAGCTGCTCTGATCTAGTATTGACTATTGCCTGTGTTTAGCAAATGAATGGAGGTGTTCGTCATCTGTAATGATAAATTTATTTCAGATTTTTGGATTAATTTTGCATTTGTTGAGCACCAGGCTTCACTTCCGCATGTTTGTGTGTAAGTACCTGCAAGCACACCTGTTTTGTTTCAAAATGCTGGGGAGGTTTGTCGTGCCGAGCACCATCACAAACCTTGAGATGCTCAGCCAAGTGTTGTGGCTTAGGCAAGTGTCTGACTTGCGAATTTAACCCAAATGCTGTTAAAGTAAAGAGATTTTGGAAAATCAGGTTTGCGCAGCAAAAACTCAGGTTCAGCTGGAAGAGTGCACGTGCAGGTTTGACGTTTTGACGGAAGGGGGTCTGTGATACTTGTAGGATGTTGTACCGACACCTGGCCCAAAAGAGATCAGCACTTGAAAATTGAGAACGCTGTTATGGACAGAGGCAATTTACATTATCAAAAATGCTCAGAGAGACTTATGTTGTACTTGTTGTGTTTTGGATGTTTTGTTTATTTTTAAATTTTTTTTTTTTTTAATTTTTTTGTCTGCTTGGTAGCAGAATCTTGATAACTTTGACAGGAAACTTTCAGCATTTAGGGGAGTCAGATTTCATCAGTTCTTTGTTGCTTCGTCTAGGGAAGAAAAAGGATTACTTTGTTTTACAGCAAGAAATGTCAGGTTTTGGTTGGTTTTCGTCCTGCTTCTGTGCTGAAGTGAAATCTCACACACGTGCCTGTCACAGTGGCCTTTGCAGTGCTGCAGAATGAACTTTACTGCAATTTTGTGGCTCTGTGGAGGCACCACCCGCAAGGTGCCACTGGTTCCTCTGGCAAAACACCGCAGAAAAGTGATCATTCCCATCAATACAGAGGAAAGCACTCGTTAAGATCATCCTGTAGTGTCTTCTCTGCCAATTTCTTTTCCTGCAGGTGAATCCTAGCGTGCTGGAGAGGTCCCTTTTACAGCTTTGGCTAATACAGTTTTCTAACGACCACAAGGAGGCTCGGTAAGGCAGCGTGTCTCAGCCCTACGTGGGAAGGTCCACACATAACGCGGTTCGTCTTCTCTTGCTCCTCCATCTCATTAGCCACGAGCAAAGAGCAGAGGACCACGTTTTTGCCTTCATTTGTGAAGTTTTGATAGCACTGAGGACGAAGTACATCCCCAATTTCCAAGTTGGTCACCCAGTCACTGGATGGCTCGGGGAAGGTCATCCTGCTTCCTGTGACCTTCGCTGTTCCCTTGGGTCAGGATTTCATTCGTTTCTCTGCTGACGTTATCTCTGTGCATAAAGCTGCTGGCACGATTTCAGTTGCTTTTTCAATGATTGTGTTTTCTCGGTTCCCTGTAGTATTTTTTTCACTTTAGCTCTGATCTAAACTCTTTCTCGTTTTCTGAGCTATTTCTGGTTGCCGGACTTGGAATTATTCATGAACTTGAAGCTACGTGCGTAGATCCCTCCTTTGACTGGAGCATTTCTGAGGGAGATACACCCATTTGGTTACCTGATGGGCTCCATCCTTTTTTAAAGGCAGCAGCTTTTTTAAAAGCAGAGACTTTCTTCGAAATCTACTGAGCTAGAGCAATCGCCTGCAGAGCTCAGCAACTTAATGCTAAAAAAAAAGAGGGTGAAAAAAGTGAAATCATAGCTATGAAAACCACACATGTATTTTAGCCAGCAACCCACCATGCTTTATTCATGATTTTAAAGGAGCTGTGGGTATTTTTCTCCTCTTTGAATATCGATCACTGAAACTCAAGCCTCTACTGCAAGGGCCTGACCAGGTATTTCACCCCAGCCAAGGGTCTAAACTGTCACTTGAATCCAAAGAATTCCCATTATAATGGCAGTCAGCAACGTAGCTGCACTTAGTTACTCAAAGCACAAGTATTCAGTCCTTATTTTAAATTCCTGAATGTGGATACAGGCTCTCTCTTTCCCAGAGTCCAGTGAAACATTTAGTATTTTTTTTTGCTAAGCTGTTACTGACTTTTTTTTTTTAAACTCATATTTACGCTCATTATAAATGTGCCATTTGGTATAATTACTCTTTTCCTCTTGGCTGACTTCCTATCGAGTTCTTTAAAGAACAGAACTAGAACTTTCTTTCTCCCACGAGAAGCACTATAGAGTTTACAAGGGGAATGGTTTGAACTTTCTGGCTCTTAAATGAAGTACTTTGTGGTTTTTTTTTTCCTGGCCATTAAAGTAATAAAAACCTTCTGTGTTTAGCTGTAGGTGGGATGATACTACTGCGTTTAGAAAGTTTAATGTTTGTAATGCCAGCTCTGTCCCCTCCCAACTTCTTTTGCACCCCCAGCCTGGTGGCGTGAGGAGCAGAAAAGACCTTGACTCTGTGCAAGCCCAGCTTAGCAGGACCTAAACCAACCCTGTGTTACCTGCACTGCTTCCCACACAAATCCAAGGCGTAGCCCTGCACAGCTGCTGTGGGGAATATAAAGCCCATCTCAGCTAGGTCAGTTCCATCTTACTGATGGTTCGGCTTCAGTCTCTGAAGCCGAATGGGTTGAATTGCAGGATTCCTCCAGCCCCAGTCGTGTTTGCGCTTAGAGGCTGCTCCCTTCCAGGTTGTGTGCAGTGGGCTGGGGGTTTCCAAGACCCTGGTGGTGTAGCGATAGCTTAGAAAAGTCCAGGTTTTTTCAGCAGGTGAGTTTTTAGTGTAGCGATGTGATTACGGTGTGAGGAGGATGATACCCTAGATGGGAGATTCTGCTTATGGCTGCCATTTCCACCAGGACAGGAGGTTTTTATGGTAGTTCCTCACAGGCTGAAACATGGATTCCTCTTGCTGGGTGCCCATCCAGCTCTGCTAATGGCTCTCTGTCCGTCCATCCCTCCATCCATCTCCTGCTTTCTGGGGAGAGGATTCAGGAGACAACGCCTCACCTCTTCTCTCTGAAGTTCCCCTATCAGAAGTGAAAGAAGGGGTCTCCTTTGTGCAGAACTGGACAGAATCAGGCTCTCAACAAATCACAGCTGGGAAGAGCAGTTTCTTTCAACCCATGAGCGAAGCAGAAGGAAGTTTGGGTTATTTTAACGCAGGGCGAAGCCCAGGATTAGTCTTGGGAGAAGGCTGCTTGTGCTGACAGACAAGTGACCTGTCAGGAGCTGTGCTTCCCCTCGTGCTGTCTTTCTGACCTGGTAGGTCTGAAATTCTTTAAAATAGCATCGCTGTAGCAGGATAGATGGGGAGCGCTCTCCCGTCCGTCGCAGTATGCAGTGTGGTAGTGTTCTCAAGGAAGGTAGGAGGTGTGGGCTTGAGCTTTCTCAAGACGAGACTGAAAGTGCCCCTGTGATTCTCCTGCCTCCCAAATAAATCCTCTACCTGTTCTAACAGAAAAGTCTTGGCATTTCATCCGACCTTCTCTGCTTTCTTAAAAGGACAAACTGTGCATTGCTCCCTGTTTGCAAGGGCAAATGGGACAGGAAAGGTAAAATGTCCCTGCTTTTGAAGATGAAGTTTCTTACCAGAGCAATTCTTGGTAGTTGTGGAATTGTCTTCCTGTAGCCCCAAGAAAAGCAGGATATCTGGTAGGGTTTCAGCTGGCCCTGTTTAATAAACACTTAAAAGGTGGAAAACTCAGTGAGTAATAAGAGCAATGAGGGATACACAGAATAGCTGAGATTGGAGAAATCTAGCAATCCTTATTTTCTGTAACTGCAGGGTTGACAAGAAGAGATTATATAGCTATTGATGGAGCAACCTCATAAAGTGCTTTTGTTGCAAGTAAAAATCTCATGTGCAGTGTTATAACACGGGAAATACTTGGTGTTTGGAGAGATTTCATTTCAGTGAAGACATGTTCAGAGTGATGTATGCAGTGCAGCATGGTTTGCGGAGGTTAAAAAAAAGGCTTTCAGATAGCAATCAGCATGAATAATTAACATTTTACGTCAAAATGCGGGGAAGTCGAAAGCAGGGTCCTAAAGGGACTTCCAGAGCTCTTCCTTTGCGATTCTGTTCTGACAAGAGAAATAAATACGCCGAGAAAGAGAGATCGCAGCAGAGCTGCTCACCTGGGGAGCAGGAATAGTTGGCACGGGTTTGGAAAACGTGAGGGCTGCTTAGCATGCGACAGCCTCGTCGTGGCTCATAAGCCCACTACACCAACCCAGTTAGATCCATCGCAAGCTCGTACATCCAGTGGGAGCTGTTGTCAACCCAAGAGGTAATCGTCCTCGTCTGGCAAGGCTGGCTTCAGAGCGCTGCGTGCCGTGCCTTGTCTTCTCGTTGGGAAACGGAGCTTTGAGAAGTTGGACGAAAGTTTAAATGGGCAATTCAAATAGTAAAGGCATGGCTGATGAAAACTAATTCCAGGTGCAGCAGGAAATTAAAGGGAAATAACGGACCAGATGATAATAGAAGATCAGAAAATGAACCATTTTCCCGAAAGAAAAACAAGGGGTGTTTGGTGTTTGTTTTTTTCTAATTGAAAGTGTTTCCATTCAGGTGAAGAGAAGACATAAGTGCTCAGCAGTTAGAGCAGTCACTCAGGTTTCCTGTCATTTCAGAAAGGTTACAGGCTGTGTCTGCTCCTTTTATGGGACAAAGCTGCTGGAATAAGGTCTGTGCGGGCCGAACGATCTTTGGGGTGCAGAGTTCAAAAGAAAACTCGCGTTGGAAAACTCATTTGCAGAATAAAGGCCGGTTGGATTTGGATTGGGAATAAGGAGTGTTACGTTGTGGGTTTTTTTAATTTATGTAAAGCTCTGGCCATTGAATAAAATGGCACATTTAGTTAATCACATCTGGTTAATCACATCTTTAGGGCCAAGGTCATTTTCAGCTTGTTCCTACAGATTTGCCCAAATATAAGAGGAAGAGCAGCGTAGCCATTGGTGTTTCCTAGAAAGACTTCAAATCTGTGTGAGGTAAACGTGCCTGTTAAGATAATCACGTGTCTGGTTATGAGCTGCCAGTGGTAAGAAATGGTCTGAGAGAAAACCTAGCACGGTTACCGGAGAGGAACGGGAAATTTAAGATTGTGGATGAGATGGGTGGGCTTTAGCCTTCGGCACTGAAATTGCTCTGTGTGGGAAACTCGTAAGAACGTACAGAACAGGTCTGAGATGGTCTTGGCCTCTTTTTTTTCTTTGACTGGTCAATTGACTGTTTTGAAGAACTGCTTTTCAAACTGCTTTTCCTCAGCCTGCTGATGTTGTCCATATCTGGTGTCCACACAGTACATTACAGCCCATAAACCTCACAGTGACTTTAGCCAAAAAAACCCCCTCAAACCTAGGATTTGCTTCAAAATGAAAAAAATAAAAGGAGGGTGGAGGGTGTTGAGAGAAGCTTTTAGACCTTCTAGTGTTTTAAATCTTCACAGTCTATTTCAATCACGCTTGTAAAATTTCTTTTACATCACTTGGATGCAAAATATTTTGCTTTGCGGTGCTTTTTCTCATTGAAACCACAAGTCTTGCTCAAGTCCTCCAGTCTATATGAACTGCAGATGTCTTAAGGACTACAGTAAAATCTTGAGAGCTGCCTCAGAGCCAAACAGCCTCCGAGAAGCTCTCAAGTTTGGTTTCCCCGTTGCTATTCTGGGATGACAGCTCGGACAGAAGAAAGCGGGAGGGGAATGCATCACACTCTTGCCGTAAGCGCAGGTCCCAGCCTCTCAGCAATGGATCCTGAGGAAAAAAAAATCAGAACAAGTTCCCAAATGCACCGAATATCCGCAGCAACTGGGACCTGTAAGCATCATATTTGTAGCTCTGGTCTTAAGACCTCAACAGTGAGAGTCCTCTCTCTCAGTTCAGCAGGCTAATTGAGCTGTGGTCTCTTTCTTCTTTAAAAAAAAAACACAACCACAAGGCCTGGGTTGGTTTCCATTCGTGCAAGTACCACCTTTTTTTGGGAACAGTCAGGGTGTGAAACCAGCCTACGGAGCCTGCTGTCAGCAGTGGGTGTCGCAGCCCACAGCCAGTCAATAGTCATTGGGAGCCAAAAAGGCAGAGAAACGCGGCCAACTTGAGCGAAAGATGCAGCAGCAACGAAGAGCGCAGAAATCTGGCGATCACTTCTCGTGTCGTGGTCTGCTTTCGTGTTAAAACGGTCGTGGCTTCATGGTGATGGGGTTTGGTCCTAGCCAGTGATTGTTATGCTTGGAATTAGCGGTGCTCTTGGGGGTATTTTTTAAGGGGAAAATAAAAATAAAATAAAATAAAAAGATAGTTCTTAAGAGAAATGGGAGCAAGAGGGGAAAAAGAGCTGTTACTGGCTGTGCACCTCTGAAGAGGGTGAAGGAGAAGGGTTCGTGGCTGATGGGGACCCCAGCAGGACTCCTGGGGCTCAGATCAGCGCGAGAGACAATGCTGAGTTTCAGGGAGGAGCAGCCAAAATATGGGAAACGCTTTTGACCCTGCATTCAGCTTTTAATGAACCTGCCCTTTGGGTAAATTCCTTTTTGGCTCCAGTGTTAGTTTTGCCTGTGAATCCATCCAAAGTCCTTTACGCTGGGTGGGAAAATACCCTCCGAGAGCACATCTGGTGTGCGATGCGGGGGATGCGTTAGGGAAGGAGAGAATCCTGGAGAGATGTCGGTTCTCCAGCAGCACAGGTTAGGACCAGCTCTCAAAGAGGTGTTACTGCAACTCTGAGATTTAGTAACTGAGGCACCTGGGTCGCAGAAATGGTGGCGCGATGATGGGGAAAAGGAGGGTGAGCAGTAAGAGGAATTTCATCACGTTTCAGCGAGGGCTTTACACCCTAATTCCTGGGTCATTCCAACTTCTGTGCCCCGTATCTCCCAAGTAAGGCAGCAAAGACAATACCGCCCAATACTTTTAGCAGCATATCTGAAAAAAAAAGAATAAAATCACAGCAGCGGGACAGGGTGTGATTTTACGTGCTTTAACTAAAGGCAGCTTAAAAATGGAGGAGGTGGAAAAAAGGCATGGTCCCCTTGGGTCTGCCTGGAGAGGGAGGTGGTCTGTACCCCATGCTGGTCTTCAAAGCCAGTGAAATCTGGAAATACAAGGAAATTTCCAATTTCCTCTCTTTTTTTTACCAGTTTGTTCACAATAACCAGGCAATTTCCAGCCTGGCTGCAGCACGTCCCAGCCCCCTGTGTAGGACAGAGCCTCATAACGGGTTCTCTGGATCAGAAGGTATTGCTCAAGGCAGTCGGGCACAAAGAACTGGCACGGAATGAAACGCTTTGGCTAGATTACCTTTTTTTCTTTTTTTTTTTGGTTTCCCTTCCCCCTCTGCGTTAAATGGAAATAAGATGTTCTCAGCAATGTTTGTCTTTGTCTCCATTACCCCAAAGAATAGTTGGGTTTAACCATTTCCACTGAAACAGTCGGGCTCCCTGCATCTTGCTGGCTGGCTTTTGCTTATTTTCCTCAGGGAAGTTATGGGCAGCTCTGTCTGGCAGTGATATTTTATAGGGAAACAAAAAGAAAAGGATTGTGTTGCTGAGGTTCAAAGCAAACAAAAGAGCAATAACAAAATAAACAACCTTCTTGCGAAAACCTGAGCAGCTCAAGCAGCTCATCGGTTTGGAGTTCCGATAACGAAACCTCCTTTGTGTCAGAAACGCGTCTCTTGGCTGTTCCCATGAAAACCGACCTAAATTTGGCACGCTTAGAGCCTCGGGAAAAATTTCCATTGAGACACAGAAAGAATTCACCAGCCAAAACCTCCGGCGGTTCTGTGTGGAGTGGGTGTGCTTATCCCGTCAGAGCCACGTCCTTGCTCGGGTTCCTGAGCCCGTGCTTGTGGCTGAGGTTGATATTTAATCTCCTGGAGGTGGAACGGAAACTCTCAGAGCGGGAGAGGTGACGATCTGTGTCCTGTCTTCGTGAACCCACGCTCTGTGGGTGTGCAAACCACTCAAATCGGTTTTACTGGCGGTGTAACACCAAAAAAAACCCCAACAAATACACCCCAACACTCCGCCTCCCTGCACGCTGCCTCAATTGCACAGATGCTTTTTTTTGTTAGGGGAGAGAGCGCGTGTCTCAGCACAGGGCTGGGAGAGCTGCCCTGAAAGCAGTGGTGTGGAGAGACCTCTCTTCTCTTTTCTCCCTTCTTCTCTCTTCTCTTTTCTCCCTTCTTCTCCCTTCTCTTTTCTCCCTTCTTCTCCCTTCTCTTTTCTCCCTTCTTCTCTCTTCTCTTTTCTCCCTTCTTCTCCCTTCTTCTCGCTTCTTCTCGCTTCTTCTCCCTTCTTCTCCCTTCTTCTCCCTTCTTCTCCCTTCTTCTCCCTTCTTCTCCCTTCTTCTCCCTTCTTCTCCCTTCTTCTCCCTTCTTCTCCCTTCTTCTCCCTTCTTCTCCCTTCTTCTCCCTTCTTCTCCCTTCTTCTCCCTTCTTCTCCCTTCTTCTCCCTTCTTCTCCCTTCTTCTCCCTTCTTCTCGGCTGCTGCTCCCTTCCCCGTGTGGGCGTTTTCTTTTGCGGATGTTGCTTTTCAAGACTATCGGCATCCCTGCAAATACGAGGCGGGGTGGGGGGGAGGCATGTAATGTAATTGTGCCAAGTGCCCACCCCCAGACTTCTCATGCTCTCGTCGGGGAGGAAGGAGGATTTAAATTCTTCCACTTGGTTGGGTTTGGGGTTTCTTTTTTTAAGTATTGAGGCTATCATGATGTATTACACTGTGAAGGCTGCAGAAAACTTATTTTTTTTAACAACAGAAGCTCAGTGAAAACCTGTAAAACCCACCGGGGTGTTCAGCCCTTAGTGGAGACTCTATTAAAATTCTCCAAGTCCCCATCTTTAAAGATAAGATTTGGAGGAGAGTGAGTGGGCAGAAAAGTGGGACTAGAAGGAACCTTCCGAATTTTTCGCACCTTTCTGCGACTAGGAAATTCCTAATGCAGCCCCGTTGGCAACCCAGGCAGTTTTAATGGACCTGGTGATGATACCGGAGGGTCATTATTTACCAGAGTCCTTACTCCTGATAAATATTAGCTCGTGGAAATGCCTTTTTCCATTACAAAAAAAAATAAAAAAAAAAAGACTTGCAGTATTTCTTTTAAGCAGTATCGCATCATTTTTTTGGAGCTCTTTCTTCCCGAGTCTCTGTGCCGCTTCCCCAGGAACGGCTGACGGCTGGGCTGCCAGCTGTCTAGAGCAATGCAGAACAATTTGTTAAAGATTAGGACTTTGCTATTGTAATAATCCATATTCCTGTGGAATCCGATTGTTAATACTGACCTTTGCAGTAGCTTATGGAGTTCACTGAAAAGAAAAAAAATTAATTTAATAATAAATGCTGCATTTTTTTCCCCCTTTTCTACTCTTTTCTGTAACCATGGAAAATTTTGACCATCTATGTGGTTTCCTGATAATTTCTTAAAGCATTTATTTAACTTTCTCTCTCCTCTCCTTTTTTTTATTCTTTCTTTTCCTTGCTGCTGCAGCTGAAGAAGTGGAAAGACTGGCTGCAATGCGTTCAGATTCTCTGGTACCTGGGACTCACACGCCTCCGATCAGAAGAAGGAGCAAATTTGCCACTCTCGGGAGGCTTTTTAAACCATGGAAATGGAGGAAGAAGAAGAGTGAAAAATTTAAGCACACTTCAGCAGGTAACAGTCACGGTGGTGTCGGTTCGTTTATCTGGAACCGTTTGCTCAACAAGGCTAAAAATTTGTGACGCAGCCCCAATTTATATATGTTTTTAAGGTGGCTGGAACTTGTCTGGGAGAGGTTTCTCAGAGATCTTTAGCTCTATTACCAGCTTTTTCTTTAAAAACAAGAACCAAGTTGGGTGCGCTACAGTTAGAGCAGCAGCTTTAATTGTGTATTGAAGTTCTGCTGGAGGGTAAGCCAGAAGAAATCTTGTTCCATTGGTCTAGCACGTGATGGGCCAAGGAAATGGCAGCGTGACAAGACGATGCTAGTGGAGGATTTAGCCATAAGTGCTAATAGATGAGTGAGAAAAATGCAGGACAAAATGTACATTGTGTAACGGTAAATTGTTTTTTCCATTGGGCAGGAAAGATGTGTCACTTGTTTTCTGGGGAAAAACCAAACCTCTCTTCCTGCCACACCCCTCCTCCTGCCACCCCTTTCGAACACTCTTGGTTTAGGACGCTTTGTAATTAAAAAATAACTATGGAAAACTGCGACAAACACATGGTTTTGTGTTGTAAATTGGTCTGAGCAAGAATCCCAGATCCGGGCACTGATGCATGTGGTGGAAGTTTCTAGCTGGCAAGTGTGTTTTTAAGCTCTGTCATCTATTTACAAGGTTTCTGTGATGACTGATAATTACTACATGTGGCTTTGCAAGTCTTGAGACTGGATGGTCTGAGAGAAAACATGAGTTGTCTTCTGATTTCTTATTGTACGCGCTAGAACTAGCAAGCAAGCAGTGAGGATCTCGCTTTTTTTTAAGTGCCAGGAGAGGCTGGACTTACAGCCCGGTTGCTCTCTGGTCTGTTTGTGACACAGGGGAAGCTTTCAGGCGGGGCTTGTCTCCTCCTTCTGGCACCTTGCATGAGGTTAAATGCAGAATAAGAGTTTCCAGGGCTCATACCTGAAGGTGCTTTTTCCTGGGTGCTGTTCAAGCTGCTCTCTGGTTTGCCAGGCACAGACTGAGGAACTGGAATAGGTGGCTGCGTTACTCTGAGTGGTGATTGTATTTTTTGACAGTTGAGAAACTATTGTCACCAAAAATGATGTGTTTCCGCAAAACAGAAGGCTTGTCTTTCATGTTCTGTGTCTTAGGGATACGTGGATGCTGAGGTGACAACTACTCTGAAGCTGGTTCCAGCGTGCTGGGCTAGTTGTCTGTGACTGGGAGGGTAACCGTGGCAGTTCAGGATGTACCCTGGGTTGCAAAAACCTGCCTAGTATTTATTTGTATGTCTAGTATTTGTTTGTATGTCTAGTGTTTATTTGTATGTCCAGTTGTATGTTTTTATTCGTATGTTTATTTGTATTCATTTGTATATTTATCCAGCTCCAGGAGCTGGGACGAAGCTTCGTGCTGCGGTGGTTACACTGATTAGTTTGAAGCTGGTTCGAATACACTGGCATAGACTGCTCTGGGCATTTATGTAGATTTACCCCATTTAGCAAAACATTTGCAAAGCACAGTGATTGAAACCACAGTAAAAAAACACATATTTCCTCTTCTCAGGGGAATAGGAAGCTTTAGGAGACATGCCCACCTGTCACCTCTCCCAGTAAGAACAACTTCAGTGTCTGAAAAAACTTTATGTAAAAAAAAAAAAAAAAAAAAGAAAAGATAATTTCTAGTAAGCTAACTATCCTGCAGCCACTCTGCGAAATTGATATTCCTGTCAGCTCTCTGCTACTAATTGCAGCAAAATTGACAAGGATGTCAAATTTGCTGAGCAGCCTGAAAGGAGGCAGAGGGAGAGATTCGCTTCTGGTGGGTCCAAGAGCTGGGGACCCCGCAGTTTCCATCATCCCTGACCTTAAGGAGTGACAATCCACCAGGATCCTGCCAGAGCCCCCTGGCAGTTTGGCAGCGTTGGTCAAACCCAGGGCGTGTAGCGCAAAAGGTTTTGCGTGTGGAAAAGCAAGTATTTTTCTGCCTGCATTTCCATGACCTCTCGTCTAATACCTCTGATCTCCCTGAGAAAATATATTTAATTTTTGCAGTAAATCAAAGGGCAGCCTTATGAGATGGCATAATGAGAGCCAGCATGAAGCTTTGTAATACAGCACGCTGATAAAGGTGATGCTTGGAAAAAGAAAAAAAATCCCATTAGTGTCCTACAGGCATGCACCCAAGCTTTTCCTCCTGCATAAAGCATCAGTAATTATCAAAAATAAATACTGAGTGTTTTATTATGCTCTTACTTGCTGCAACAATAGATTCAATTATTTTTAATGTCAGCAGTGCTAAGGGTCAAAACACGTGATCTTATCTGTTGAAACTTCCTTTGAAATTAATGGGAGGTTTTTTCTGGGAGAGAAGTGGCAAGAAGAGCCGGGCTGATATTTCAGGTTGAAAGGTTGCCTTTTTCTTGAGATTTCCAAGTGCTAACATTTTGTGTCCGTGTCTTTATCAGACTAAAAGCTCTGATAATTTATTCAGAGACAGACGATTTAAAATGCAGTTCAGTAGTCAGTGGGCAAAAAAAAGCCCTAACCCCTTTAGGTAATAGGAAAAGTTATTTTCTGAGTCCTGGTAATTGCAGAAGATGAGATAGAAAAACTGTAATTTGGTTGATGGGGACCTTTACGTTGTGCTTGTTCCGTAGGATTTGTTTCAGAACGCCAATGCTCGCCCTGTGGTGTGTGAGCATAACAAGTCCCCCATCCTCCGTCTTCATTATTGCGTGGTCACTGACAAGCAGAAAGTTAAAAGGATGCGTGTTTTGTGTGTTCCATATGTTCCTTTGGGTTTTATATCCCTGTAGCGACCGTGCAGAAGCGTTCAAAGTCTGACATTGCCTCGGTGCTGACCTGGTCACGAAGGTGAAAGTCACATTTTTTGGTGCAAACCTCTAAGGCCTTTGCTTTGCAGTCTGTGTGCATCATCTTTAAGGTATTGTGTAGGAAAAAAACTCACACTACGGGGTGGTCTGTGGGTGCAGATGGTATGCAGGAGCCAGATGAGCTGGGTTTGATTTGAACAACTGCTTCTGCTGGAGCAGCGAGAAGGTCGTTCAGGACGTGCGCCATGAGGGGCCAGATGGGCGCCATCCATGGACAGGCTCGATCTCGGAGCGAACGGGGAGGGAGATTATACCCTGTGAGAGATGCTCGTGTGCCACAATAATCCTCCTCACAATAATCCTCCTCTTGGACAGAAGTGAAGGGCCCACCCCCAGCACAGAGAGCTTTTCAGTCTCAGGATTGCAAATTATTTTACCACAGAAGGTCCTGATGAAAGTTCTTTGGTGGATGCTAAAATTCCCACAGTACAATATAAAAACTCCTGACAGTGAATTTTTATATACAGGGAGATATACAGAGAAATTAAACTCAGCCACAATGTCACCCATGCTATAGTTCAAGGTGTCATTTATTTATTATTTTTTTAACTCACCTGAAATTTCATCTTGTGCGTAAAGTGTGGAAACCTTTGTAACTGTGGAGGGCTGAGGGTCCCTCACAGCCGTGAGTAGAACGGTAAAGCTGACACCTCTCGATTTGGGAGGCAACCTTCTGAATGGCAGGATGGTGTCAGCTAATGGGATGGTTTCTTATAACCGCTGAGGAGCAGT
Source organism: Trogon surrucura (assembly GCA_020746105.1). Lineage (NCBI taxonomy): Eukaryota > Metazoa > Chordata > Aves > Trogoniformes > Trogonidae > Trogon > Trogon surrucura. Next base: position 99,595,683 of record CM036619.1, on the reverse strand, counting down.
CTGACTTATGGCAGAAGAATCACAGAGTCACGGAATGTCAGGGGTTGGAAGGGACTTCTAGGGATCACCCAGAACTGGACACAACATTCCAGATGTGGCCTCCCCAGGGCAGAGCAGAGGGGCAGGAGGACCTCTCTCCACCTACTAACCACCCACGTTCTAACACACCCCAGGATGCCCTTGGCCTTCCTGCCCACGAGGGCACACTGCTGGCTCATGGCCATCCTGCTGCCCACCAGCACCCCCAGGTCCCTTTCCCCTGCGCTGCTCTCCAGCAGGGCAGTCCCCAACCTGTACTGGCACACGGGGTTGTTCTTTCCCAGGTGCAAAACTCTGCACTTGCCCTTGTTGAGCTTAATAAGATTTCTCCTCGCCGAGCCCTCCAGCCTGTCCAGGTCTCTCAATAGCAGCACAGCCTGCTGGAGTGTCAACCACTCCCCCAGTTTCGTGTCATCAGCAAACTTGCTGACAGTGCTCTCTAATCCCTCGTCCAGGTCACTGACGAATATATTGAACAGCACCGGCCCCAGCACTGACCCCTGGGGGACCCCACTAGACACAGGCCTCCAACTAGACTCTGCCCCAGTGACCACAACTCTCTGGCTTCTTCCCTTGAGCCAGTTCCCAACCCACCTCTCTACTCGGCCATCCAGACCACACTTCCTCAGTTCAGCTACGAGGATGCTGTGGGAGACACCAGGAAAAACTGAATTTTCTTTGCCCAAGCACATCTCCTTGGCTGGGTGCAGCTGGGGTGGCTCCGGTGGGCTGTACAAGGCTCTCAAAGCCACGCTGGGCAGCAAGAGAGAAAGGGGGCTGTCTCCTCAGCCAGACCTTTGTTTTGATACCTTGATCTTGTTGTGCTCCCCTTGATGTGCATTTGAGAACAGTTCCTGGTTTCGCTGTTGTTTTATTGCAGGGGCTGCCCCATGTGCTGGTGAAAGATCATTTCCTGGCGATGTTTTGGAGAAGGAAGCGCTGCTGAAATTAAGAAGCCTGAGGGAAAATAGGTTCTGGGCTTACTTGAAATAGCATTGAAGTTTTTTATCCCTGTTTTCATCAAAAGCCGGCTGCTTGCAACCTTTCAGAAAAAAAAAAATGTTTCGGCTGCTTGCAGGAGTCTGAACAGGGGAAAATGTCTTGTTTCGCCTCTTCGCATTTCTGGTGACCCTCTCTTTAAAGAATTGGGGGGTCTGTCTTCCCCCACCCTTGCTCCCTGAGGGCCTTAGGACTCTCAGTATTTGAATGTAGACAGGATGACAATCTTCTCTTGCTACCAGTTACTCCGTTAAACTGGAATAGCTGAGGTCTGCGCGCAGGATCAAAACACTGAAGCCCGAAAGGGAGCATCTGGGTTTTTTTTTCCAGTTTGTTTTTTTAGCAAGGGCATACATGCTCTTCCGTTTACTCTCATTCTCACTCAAACCGTGTAGAGAAAATCAAGCGTGCCAAAACAAAATCTACCCATGCGACCTTTAGTTGCCCCACTCCCAGAATCTGCATTGAAACAGCAATTCATTTTATGCTCAAATGCTGCTTTTTGGGTGTTTTTTTTCCTCTTACTATGCCTCGGTGCTGTAGTTTTTCTAACCAGAGTTTCTTAAAAAGCACTCTATAAAAATTCATATGTCACCGTGTTTATATAGGTTAAGTCTCCCCGTCAGCAGAGGGGTTGTATAAATTTGGCAACACTTAGAGGCAAGGGCTTTCAGTGTTCCTCGTGAATAACAAGGAGAAAACAAAATGTGGTCAATCTGTGCAATTAGAGGAACTGCTATTCATAAACCACACCCAGATCATTTTATCCCTACTGATGGTTATTTCTAACCGCAGTAGGTAAATATTTTTGACTTGGCTTTCCAGAATATTCCAGTCAGTAGAAATTCAGCCACGCGTTGCCCAGCGCTGCTTTTAAACCTTCCTGCTCCCTTCTGCTTCGCCCTTTTTCTCCCGTAAAACTGTGGGGCTGCTCAACTAATGGTGCGGTTTGGGCGAGACCTTTGCCAGGGGAAGGGAGAAGGAGACGCTCAGCCCGCAGACGTGCCTGCCCTCGCTTCTGCCTGTCCCTTTGGGAAGGGTCGTCCGGGAGGAGGAGAGATCTTGGGGATTTTCTTCCATTCCCTTCTTATTAAAAATCCTATCCGCAAAGGTCTTGTTTTCAGCCTGTGCTGGAAAGCAGTGGGCTGGTTTGGAGCGTTGGCTGACGAGGATAACTGTTTCAAAGTGGGTTTTGGCCCTGTTCTGTTTTCCTGAATTTTATTTAAGAACTGGCTGGTCCCAGCCGGGTGTTCTTGCTGTGCTCATAGAGCATCGACGCTGGAAATCGCTGATCATTTCCCAAGATTTTGGGAGAAGAGGGGAAACAAGCGGCACTGATGATAAAGCTTAGGCTAGACTCTCACAAAAGGAGCTCTGGTTTTGTTAAAACCCAGCACTACAACTGCTTTCCAGCGTTACCGAGTGCTTCTTTGTTCACTGTTTTGCTTTCTTTTGTTTTTTTAGAGGGAGGTGCAAATTGTCATTTTTTTGGGGAAGAAAAGCCCACTTTTGCAGGAACTTGGGCTGTTCTTGAATGCACGTTGGCTTAAGCAGATATTTTTATCGGAAGAGAATTCCAGACAGTAAGCACATTATATTTCAGTATTTTCTAGGTGAATCTTAGAAGCGTTATTATTCAAATTTGCATTTCCGTTTCAAATTTGAGCTAGATATTAATGAGTATAGCTACAAATGCGAATTCCAAATATAAAATGACCTGACAGATAGGGAAACCGTTTGCATTTTAAATCTGCTGGAATATTACACTGCTTGTGCTCAGGGGCTGAGTAAAAAATTGAAATAAATTCTCAGTTCTATTTTTTGCATTGATCCAGAACTGAGGTATTCTTGATATTTGAGGTACTCTTGACACTTGAGGTATTCTTAATTTTGGAACCGAGGGGAAAAAAGTATATTCTAGGTCTAAATGCACATTGCCCATTGCTTCTGTTTGCATGCACCGACATTCTCTTCGTGTCTTTCGAGAAGCTGCCCAAAAGTTGGGCCGGATTTCATGCAAAACTATAGGCAGCTTTTAACAAATTGGACTCTTTGCTTTTCTATAAGAGCAAAACTGTATCTGCTTACTGCTCAGCACCACAGGTCGACAGATTTTTAAAAACAGTGGTAGTTCTTCAACCGTGCCGTTAGATCAACAGCCCAAAGCTCGTGGTGGCAGAAGGCACCTCGTAGCAAGGGAAAGCAGTGGGCGATGCTCGCTTCTTTGTTACTGGATTTATAAATTATCGGCAGCTTTAGATTTGTCATTTTAAGCAGATTAAGAGAATTCGAGCGCGTTTGGAATGCGCAGACCTGCTTTGGGGCGCAGAAGGCGGTTGTCCGGTTTTAGAGTTGATTCGCCAGATGGAATCTCTTGGCTCAGAAATGGGGGGCACGCTCACTCCGCGGCGGAGCGGCATCGTTGTGTCTCCCTGAGATCTGCTGCAGAACATCTCCAGGGTTTAAGAAGTGGACTTTGCTGAAAAAAAAGAGGACTGAAAAATGCGTTTTGGGATTGTTACAAGCTCTGATGGAACGTGTGAGACAAGGCCCTTAAGTGTGTCCCTTCTTACAGGAAAGGGATGTTTAATGAAGCTGTTTGGGTTTTATGCTAATTACATTTCCAGCTGCTGTGAAGATTATAAGAGGCCGCCCAAACTGTAGTGCTGCGACGTAATTCTCCAACAATGCATTCCTATTAAACTAAAAATGCAATTAATCCATTAGAGAATTTACAGCAGAGTTTTGAGGGCTGAAAGAATAGGTGCTGTTAATAGCAGAAGCTCCCGCGTGGTGTGCGGATTAAAGAATGGCAGTCGCTGGAGATGTTTGAAGAAGTGTCTCACCAACAAATCGGCAATAATGGAATATTTGGTTGGGGGGAGAGAGGATGAGCGTGTTTGGAAGCAGCTCATTCTTGTGTAAAAACTTGCATATCCTCAGCTGCTGTTGCCATGACTCATGAACGTACAGCCTTCATCAGGCTGGGACCTTACAGATTATTTTAGAACGCTTCCGTTTAACAACAAGCTGCTTTGAAGCCGCTTTTTATTTTTAGATTGTGTTTGAAGCATGGAAATTAATTAGTATTTCTCCGACGGTTGCCTTTTGTTCTTCAGGTTTTCATTGCCCTTTTTAAAGATGCGGAGAGGGGTGGGAACAGCAACGTTTCCCGGTGACACGGAGCCGTGAAGCATCTGCTCTGTGATGAGACCAAAGATTCAGTGGGCAGCTGTAGAGCCAGGTTATCCCCGTGACCCAAAAAAAGCCGCAGGTCCTTTCCATGAGGATTCTTACCAGTCGTGTGACAACAGAGAGGAAAAACCTCCCCGTGCCTTCCAGAAGCGGGTCCTTTTCCAAAAGAGAAATTTGTTCGATGCCTTCACTCAGAAGTTTTACTCCTAAGTACGGTTCTGCTCTTGCTCGGTGTTGCCCGTGGTGGGGAAATGACGCAGGAATCCTCGAGGTTGGGTTGGTGACACCTCGAGTGAGCCCCCCACCGTGTCCGTGAGCCCGCCGACATGTTGTCATTGGGAAATGGGTCGGCGTGGAAGTGTGAGCGTGCAGCCCGATGGCTCTAATCGGGTGGGATTTTATTAATCGCTGCCTTTTATTTCCCCGTCTGTGAACTGCGCTAGGAAGGCACGTACAGCTGGATGGATGGGGTGTTGGCAGCAGGGGTGACAATCCCAGATCCGCGGGGATCCAAAACACAGATGGCAGATACCCAGACAAAACCATTAGCGTCACAGGCTCTTTCCAGGGCTACTGGGGCTGATATGTTGAGGGATAATAAAGAGTTACTGGAAAGAGAAACTGAATTGCCCTGCGTACAGTGGTTTAAGAGGAAAAATCAGGTGAGGGATTGGGAATCGGGTTGTGAATTAGAAATCAAAGATAGCTTGATGAAGGATGGCTACTTAGAAATCTTAATCTGCCTAGTTTATACTAGAGCTTGTTTCTACATTGTAACTTGAATTATTTCAGTCGTAAGTATGAAACAGATTCATTATTCCACCATAAACCCTTGGGTGGATGTTTATTCACTTCGTAAACTCATTCATTTTACTTTAATTCATTAAGGCCAATTCAGTTCTGAATTAAAATGTCCACACGAGTGTTTAACGTGGCACTGGTGATCCTCCTTGAATCACTAAATTCAGATTTCTTCTCCTGAGCGCCCGTGTACGTAGCAATGGGAGCTCTCGTGTGCAGGGAAGCTTCGAGCCGATAACGACCTGAGCTGCCACAAGAGATGGGATTTAGAGGCTCCCTCTGGGGAGAGCTACACCAGCTTACTTGGGCTGACCCGAGGGACTGGGCAAAAGGAGTCCGAGGGGGGTGATTAGAGCATTTAACGAAGAGAAAAAGCTGCTGTGCTCTCTTCCAAATTCTGCTGCTCATCCATCCCGGACTGGTTGCGTGTGATGCCTCTAGATCGTTACACTCAAGTATTGCAGGACTTAATTTTGATTTCACCAGGTCGCCTCATTTTGAGGGTTAATCTGTCCACGCGTAGGGTTTCTTCAGAACTGCAGCTCACTAATTCAAGTCATTCAAAGAGAATCTTGAATTCCGGTAATAAAAAGGATTATTAAAACCCTCGTGTGGCTGTAGAGGAAAGTCTCAGAAACCAAGGCATGGAAGTCTTGTTAGAAATCCGGCTCATTTTTGAAGAAACTCACGGATTCTCTGAATATTTATCATTTGATTGGAGTAGTTGAAAATAAGACTTGTTTTGGTTTCCATTTACTTCCGTAGGCCAAAGATATAATGTTGTTAACTGCATCTGATGCAGTGGGGATGTCCCACGCTTTTAGATGAAAGTAGTGGTAGAAGCTGTGATGCTGAACATCACTTGCTATTCCTTTTGTTCTTGCTGGAGTAGCACATACATGTTTCTAGGCTGAAAAAATGGAGTGTCTTGCTCTCTTATTTTGCAGCCAAATAAGTGTATGTAGATTTTTGAAGGAACAGACCTTAGTTCCTCTTAAAACTGTTTTAATTTGATAATTAACACTCTTGGTCCTTTATATCTTCAGAGCTTTGTATGCATCTCTCCAAGTTAATCAGGCAATCAGACAATTCCGTTTTCCAAAATGGGCGGCAGAATTCATCCCTTTGCTGTGGTGAATCATTCTTTCTCCGCACAACCCAGCAGCATTATTTGCCTATTTTAAAAGAGAAGTTGTTAGGGAATTTATGTCTGAAAATCTCCCACCTCCCTATGTTTTGCGGAAGGCTCGTGGTCTTCGTGTGCTCTCATCTTTGCACTGAAAGTGCTGGATGGTGGGTTTGATTTTCCTCCTGCTGAAGCTGATGAATTCTCCCCTTGTCTTCCTCGGGGCGCAGGGTGCCTGGCAGGCACTTGCTGAATACCAAAAAGCCTTTGCTCAAAAGGACGGGCCACAAAGGCTTCTGCCAGCTGCACGATCTGCCTTCTCTGAGGTGCTTTGTTCCCAAAAGAGGACTCGGTGGGTGCTCAGCACTTGGTGGTAGTAAGCAACGTGCCTGCAGGCTAAAATGCTCCCAGGATGTTCATGCATACTCAAAATGCACCCTTGCAGCCTCTTATATTTAAGTTCTGCCTCAAGACGCTTTGAAGCCCGTGAATTTTTTATCACCATCCCCAAGAATCGATACAGCATTTACACTTCTGTGCTGGCACTTACATTTTCAGGACTTTCCAGGTACCCCTATAGCCTCGGTGCTTTATGGACCTGATCAAAAGCCCCGTAAAAACGATCACTGGATTCTCTCTGGCTTTCATGGGCATAGAATCAAGCCAGTGTTAAGCAGTTGTAGTAGGATTCCTCCTAATTTTGTATCTAATGAGAAAAATACGTTATAGGTAGATTCAACATTGTGTAAAAAAAATATAGCTGTCTGTGAGTAAAATATCAAGACTGAGGTTTAGATATGCCTGAGTGGTGGTGGTGGTGGTTTCTCTTTAGCTAGTGGCTTCTTATGCATCATCTCCTGTGGAACATTTTAGTTTATAGTTGTGGGGAAAAACAACTTGGTAATTCCCCGAGTAACAAAACTTACGAAACCCAATTTTGTAGGGCTTGCTCCTTCCTGGATCTTTTGTTGTTTAACCATGAGCCTAGGAGTGGCGATTTGGATCGAATTTCTCTAACCAGCCTCCCAGTTTCTCTGAACTTGAGAAACAGAATTAATTTCTCGTCTGTTGTCCTGCCACCATCATTCATATGGTAATTCGCAGAGCCCTCTTCAGGGCAAAAATGAAGATTATTACAGAAAATCCGTGCGCATTGGTTCATAAATTAAAAGAGTGAAATCTTCTTCATTAGCAGTGGCTCTGAACTGTTACTGCAGTCGCTCGGGCATCCGCCGCTCGTCTCCGGAACGTGGGGCTCTGTCGTGTTGGCAGCACTGGTGCAGGAGCTCTAGCACACGTACCCATCCCTTGCAGTAACCAAGCCCATACACCATCTTTTATTTAGATGTGCTGTTTACGCCCCAGAAAGCTTGTGGTTCGGAATGGCTACTGCTAAATATTGATGTTGACTTCTTGCATCTGAATCTGCAAGAGCATTGTAGTGAAACGAGAGGCCGAGGTATTTCTGGCATTAATGTGCAGACAACGTTCCCGCAGGCTAAAATGTGCTGCAAGTAGCTGACAAAACCGATCAAAATCCGCCCCCACCTCGTTTGTTAGTCTAGCAGATTAGTCCATTTTCTGATGTCTCTGCAGAGGTTGTGAGACTGGCTGTTAACTCACCTGCCCTCGTTTGAGTGACTGCGCCGAGATCAGGCCAGATCTCAGCCGTGTCATCCTTGGTGTCCCACCTCTTGAACTCATGCAGCTGAGGCTTGAATTGGTGCCGCTGAATTAGCAAATTTAATGCTAATTCACATTTTGGGCAGGATGTTTTAGTTGGGGTTCCTGCACTTGTCGAGAGGGCGGTAGCTGAGCTCCTCTGGCAGGAGGTCACGAGCCAGCCCCTCGCTGGATGAGCTGCTGACAGCATCCCATGGGCTGTCCTGTGTGCTGACACTTGAACCTCGGTTTCCAGAGGACCAGAGTCCCTGCTACTGGTGAAGAGGGAGCAATTTTGCAGTTTCTTCCTTGTCTTCCAGCACTGGTTCGTTTGCAGAATTGAGCTGGCTCTTTGGGGTAGTCAGGACATCTTCCTCCTGGGATGTCCTGATCGTAAAAAATGACCCCTGGGAAAAAGAACTTGTATTTGACCAGGATCTTCAGGATCTATCTCTGGAATTGTGTGCCTTGAGGGAGAAAGTGGCTTTTGTGTATGGAATCTGTTGTCTTGGTAACGAGGTCCCATCCAGGAAACACCGTGTGGGTTTGACCACCCTTGATACCCCGGGCTGCAATATGAGTTAACGTCAGTCTGCTTTCTTTGCTTTCTTTTCTTGCATCCTTGGAGGGGGAGACCGTAGAAGTGAACATTGCGAATACGCAGGGTAGGAAAAGGCACAGAGGGAGAGAGCTGAGACACTGCCGTTCTGCGCTAATGGAAAATTTGCCAAATCACAGTTCACTGCACAGATAAACAGGAGAAACAGAAGACGGGCTTTGAGGTTTACGCTATCTAATCAAACCCAGCAGTGTCTCCAGAAGAGCAGAGCTCTCTCCTAGCCAGTGTTAGAGCAAACATGGCACCGGTGTGCATATGGTGAATAAATCGCTGCGCATCCTTGGCCTGAAACTCCCTGTAGGTTAAGATTAACAAAGCGATAGCTATTCCAAGCACACGTGGCAAGGTGTGGGCTAAGTGCCTCTGCTGCTGGTCTAATGATGTCTCTTGTGTTGCAGAGGAGCTGGATGAAAAGAGGGCTGATATTCAGGAGCCCTAGATCCATATTATAGTTGATTTGTAGCAAGTAGGGTAGAGCCTCCCTATTCATGCAGCACCTGCTAGTTCTGTACAGCCTTTATGTATATATGCTTATGTCCTACTTTTTTCCCTAGGATCTATAGGCGTGTTTGAGCGCTGCCCCTCGCTACGTTGGCTCCCCGCAGCAGATGATGTAGGGCGCTTTTATGTCTGCTAAATGCGATGGTACAATCCTCATCACCTTCAGCATCAACAGGCTTGACCCTGTGTAAAACTGTGGTGAAGGCAAGAGGCTTTCTGCTCCGTATCTAGGGCACTCCTGTTAGTGGGAAGATCCTTTTAAGTAGTGCTCTCAAAGAAAGACCGCACAAAAGGCGTGCACGTTTATTAGAAGAGGGAACTGTGGAGCAAAATTATGTTCTTGAATAACGAAGGGGAAATTGTTTACAAAGTCCTGATTTTTGGGTTATCATTTGCTTAATTTTTCCTCTTTCACTTCGCTCAAATCATGAAAATGCCTTGGTCCCACTAGTCTCCAGATCTTTTGTCGTTTCCATTTGTTAGTTGCTTATGTGTTTCCCAAAGTCTTTTGAAGTGGGACTACCTCTGTGTAGGAAGAGTCTCAAGAGCCACCTCTCATCCTGCTCCCGACTCCGTGGCATCCCCGTGGTAATCGCACCAACTGCTTATGTGGGAAAGTAATAGGAGGAAACCACTGAGGCAATTTTAGCTGTCTCTTAATGAAACGGAGCAGCTGGAAATCAGGAAAAGTGTGAGCGTCATAGGACCAACCAGCCCTCTGTGGAGAAAGCAGCAAATGCTGTGTAAACCACCATCAGTACGGCTCTGACGAGAGCAGCGCTGTGCTGAGCGGGTAGCTTATACTATGGTGAAGTGCTTAAGTCCAAACACCACTTTAATTAAAATTCGCAAAGTATTAGGCTAGGAAATATAACCTAAGAAGTTGACAAGATTTTAAGAAGTTGGAACCAGGCCTGGGCTGACGTGAGCACGCTGACCTGCGTCTTCTTGCCATCTGCCCAAGCTCATTTTCATGCCCTAGGATATCCTCTCCAGCCAGTAGTCCCCTAAATTTTACTGAAACCTGAGCTGTTTTCCATCCTTTCAATACTATCTGCTCTGAGGTTGCTCAAAGTGTGCCTGTGTGGGATTTTATTTCTTTTTTCCCTGCTCTATCATGGAAAAATCCTTAAGTCAGAGAGCAGCTTCCTCCATACCATGCAAGTTGGGTCCCCAGTTCTTCCTGCCGGAGGTGTCCCAGGAAGATGTCGATGGCATCGTGTTCACCGCAGGAACTGACGGCAGAAGACAACTATTCCCACAGCAGGAACAGAGCACGCCCGAGAGACGCGGGATGGTTCCATCACTCACGTTTCAGCCCTTTTCCATCAGGTAAAATGCCTGCAGAAGTCCCAGATCTGCCCAGAGAAAAACTGCCACTGTGAAGGAACACTGTGAGACAGCCAGCACGGTCTTGTCCAAAGCCGTGCTTGCAAACACTTGCCTTTGGGTATCTCAGGCAGGCGGCCAGGCCAGGCCCTTGCCTCGCAGCATCTTCTCAGCTTGTTTTCTCTCCTGCAGCCCAGATAAAGAACATACAGATTGCCTTCAAGTCATGCTAGCTACGGAGTAGCGCTAGGCTAAGATTTAACTTCATGTTATTTTGCTGTATATTTAATGAGAGCTACGTTTTTTATTTTTTTAAGGTAGCACCAACGCCATATGAGTATCACGATGCAGCAAGTAACGATTGGCTTTTGCTTGTGTAAGATCAAGCTGCACTTCGCTTTACACCTTTATGCCAAATATCTCAGGTGAAACTTTGCTTGTGGTTATGGCGAGAAATTTCCTGTTAGGTCCGTCAGGGGTGGTAACGCCGGCATTGTATACAAAAGCATATTTTTTTTCCCCAAACCGCATTGTTCTTCCAATCCCTTTTGGTCTGTTCAGTGACACATCTTTTAATTGCCAAGGTAACTCCTAAACCGAATGAACCTCTGCTCAGGGTTTTTGGATAAGCACGGGGCAGATAATTTACTGCTTAAACGCAGGGAACAAAGGCTGAATCAAAATGTCAGGAAGACAAACAAGGCAAGAATAGGTGTCTAATGTATACGCGTGTGATTACTGCGTGATCACACACACTCACACGTGCTCATTCTTACTTTCCTCCTCCTGGTTTTAAAAAGCTAGCCAAAACCCACATGCTGAAGATGTGTAGGAGTTGATGTTTTGGTGGTACGTGATAGGTGTGGATCAATTACACTACGAGGTTAATTGTGTTAAGAAATACGTAATTACGTAATTACTCAAGGAGTGAACCATCCAGAGCAACTTCGTCAAGGGCTGTATCTAGATATAGATATAAAATATAGATAGATAGATATAGATAGATAGATATGACAGCTCAGTAAGCTGGAACAACCTGAACAGGCATAAAAAGGTGTATGCACTTGTTCTTAGTATATGTGTTTTATTTTAACTCATTATTTTTCGCTGTATAACTTTAAAGCCGTTCTCATTCTTGGCCCTTGGTAGGACACTTTTAGCCTCGGTTATATAAGCATATGCATATTTTATATTACTTTTGAGTTGAATTTATGAATTGGGTGGCCCTGAATAGAAGTAAAGGCAATGCAAAACAGTAGTAGGTTTCTGGTTTCAGCCCCTTTTAGATTTGAAATGAGACACGAGTAGCTTAGGGTCTGTTTTCTTATTTGATTATTGCTCTCGAAAAGTACAGACGGTGAGAAGCCTCTAACAAGTAAAATGTTTTGCTAAATTTGCAGGGCTCATAGTGATACAGAAATAGCTGTGGTAATAACAAGATACCAAGTGATTGCGTAGCATCTGGCCCCTTGTAAGAAGGTGCCTAATTTTTCCAATCTCCTCATATTCCAGCGTGTGATTCAGCAGGGACACACCGTGTTTCCTTCGGCTGTACATTAATGTGCACAGGCATAAGCTCTCTCCTCCTCTCTAGGATTGTCAAAGCCCATCAAGAGCTTCGGGTGGACAATTCCTGTTGGAATTAGTTGCAGCTGGAAATGCTTAGTGGCCAGAAGCTGAGGAGAAGTGAAAATTTTCACTACACTTTCTGGTTTATTGGGTTGTTGCTTCACACCGCGGTGTTCGGAGGTGCCCAGCGCGCTCTTGGTGTTTTCGACCATTGCTGAGTGGCCTTAAGTTGCTCCAGGGGAGGTTCAGGTCAGGTATTGGGAAGAATTTCTTTATTGAAAGGGATTGTCAAGCATTGGAACAGCCTGCCCAAGGAGGTGGTTGAGTCACCATCCCCAGAGGTGTTTCAGGGGTGGGTGGATGTTGTGCTGAGGGACGTGGGTTAGTGGTGTTGGTAGGGCTGGGATGAAGGTTGGGCTCGATGATCTTGAAGTTCTCCTCCAATCGAAACTGTTCTGTGATTCAGTGGGTGAGGTGCCAGAGCAGTGCAGGTGAATTGGGTTGTGAATGACTTCAGACCCTCATGAGAACATTCAGGCAGCTGAAACCCCACAAACTGCATCTGACAGAGTAGCCTGTCAGACTTGCAAGCTCCAGGAGGCTTCGTAACGTGGAGCGGCGTGGCGGAAATGGGAGGAAATCCATGGAAAAGAGAGCCAGCGTGAAAAAAAAACAGGCAGGCACCATTTTCAGCGCTGCCAGCACCAATCCGTCACAGGGGCAAAAAAGAAACGCTGAACGGGTGGCTTTCCTGGGAAATGTAAATCCTGATAAACCTATTTTAGCGCGTCTCGGATGTTTTCGATGGTGTGTCCCACTTCTGCTGCCGGCGAGACGGTTCGAAGCGATGCCGTCTGGAGCGAGGTCGCGGCTAGCTGAGCCTGCTCCTCCTGGCTCCCCAGAGGGGAACGGATTATCCGTCTGCCGTCGCCTCCGTGAGCACAAAGGGTCGGCAGGATTTCAGGAGCTGCCAGCCCTTTGGCAATTTTATCATTGAGAGTGTCTGGGAAGAGCAGGGCTTTAGAAATAGACCCCTGGGCGCGGTTTTGCCGCGTCAGATTTGAGAGGTACGTGTTGTCGGTGTAATTAATTGGATCACTTCGGTATTAATGAAGTGCTTTTGACGTCCTTGGAGAACTTCACCTGTAACGCTTCTGGTCAAAGTAACGCTGGGTCAGGTGTACCTGAACCTCAGGCAAGGTGTGGAGATGAGAACAGGTAAATCGGATGTTCCATCAAAAAATTCACCGGCGATTTTTCTGCGTTGGGTTTATCGCAGCGAATCAAATTATCACAGGGTTTCAAACATTTTGATAATGATCTTACATTCGTCATGTCCTTTCCCTGCTCTGTTCCACTTAATTACAGGAGAGTGAAGTGGAAATGCTGCCTTTGTTTACGTTTCCATGTCCCGCTTGCGAATAAAGGGATTGCTTTGGTGCACTGAGAGCAGTATCTGACCGACAATGGCTGTAACACCATCTGCTCGTTAGAGGATTTGGCAAAATAATTGCAGTTTTCCACTTAAATTAGAAAAGTACTCTTTATAGAATCTGCGATTCTTCTTCAGCTTGGGGGATATACAGAAGGCTTGCGTCAGGGCAGGCAAATAACCACTTGTTAACACAACAGGCTGGCGTCAGAAAGACCAAAGCCACAGATTTTTATAGGGGGGGGAAAAAATTTCCAATATTCTTCCCAACTAGGACATGTGGTTCTCTCAACCTCTCTCTCACAACTCTTTCCTGTTAACTGTGTTGTTTTAATATTAGTATTAATAACATTAATAAAATACTAATATTAGTATTAATATTAGTATTTAGTATTAGTATTCCCCAGCACAGCAGCAGTAGAGTTGTTTGAGAAAAGGACAAAACATCATTGCAGCATCTTATGAAGAACAGCGGGAGGTGACAAACCACTTAAGTTTCCATGCCACAGAAATACGATTATGTATTTATAAAGATTAATTTTTAATAATGCTGTTAGCTACAAATGTGCTTAGATCACATGTTTGAGTGCAAATATTCCTTGAACTCTGGTGGAGTTCACAGCTAAATTCAGGACAATGAAACATGTGCAGTATTTCAGCTAGGCATGGACTGGACAAAAATGCTGGATATTCAGCGACCGTGAAGTTTTCAGAGCTGATTAAATATTGCTAGAACTTCTGGTGCTTGTGTTACAACTATGCCCATCATCCATTTCTTTTGATGTACAGTCAGGACAGTGCTGATACTGCAAAGAAAATTGTAGTCCGATCGTTTCCTTTAAGTATGAACTCATGACAGCGCAGAAATGGTATTGAACAAACCGGAAAAACAGATACTTATAAATTCATATCCTAAGCACCATTCATCTGAGCATGTTTTCAGATAAAAGCTTTATGATCTGCGGACTGAAAACACGGCAGCGCTACCAGGATTGGACTTTGTAATATCTTCATTTCAGCTTCTGGAAGCCGATGTGCATCTGCATATTGAATCTGCTCTGAATCCTTTGTGGAGAAACCTCCATGAAATTCAGAGCCAGAAGCACCAGCCTTGCAGAACTTGTCCTTCTCAGAGAATGAATTAACTGAGAAAACTGTTACGATCAGTGCTCGCTCTTGCTGTTCGTTTTTAACTGAAAGCTTTTTGGGGGGGACTCCTCAGTTGTTGGTTTGGGATGGGCAGCCTGGCTCAAGTCACCGTTGTTTTTCAGAGACTCCTGGTGGGAGCTTGGAGAAGCCATGTCCAGGAGCAGCTGTCCCACCGCTGGTTGAAGCTGTGGTTGCTCTGGGTGAAGCTGTACAGATGGGTGTTAAAATGATCTTTGTTTGTACACGGGTTAATCTTCTCCATATCGTATTTTCATAGGTACAGAGTATATACTGGTTTTGTGTTTGTCACTTCTGCTTGTCTGCACGGTAGGTGCCTCCGCTGAGCAAACCATGTCAGCCTCTGTGTTATGAAGAGGCAATTACTTCTAGCGTTTTATTTTAGCTTTAATAACCCTACTGGTATTTGTCAGAAAGCACATGGCTGGCCATATCAGAATATGTAATCTCCTGTATCTGTTTTGTGTCCGTGGTTATTTTGCTGGACACGGTCGATCCCGTAGCAGTAAGGTGAATTTGAAGTAAAGCAAGTACTATAGAAAATGCTTTCTGATCTTTAGTGCTGTTTCCAAAACTTCTGTCTCTGCTGTCCTACTTCCTTAGCATGGCTGGCTGGGCTCCCTCGCTCTGTATCGTTATATTCTGCTCTAGAGAAGCACCTGAAAACTCAAGTTTAGGTGCATCCATTCTGATTCCTCGGATGAGGCTGGTGCGTCGAACTGCTTATTGCAAGTAATAATCTAACTGCTTATTGCAAGTAATCTAAGCCTACCTTGTTCATCCCCCCTGTATCTTTAAGCAATTCACAATGAGCAGAAAACAAAGAGCACCTTGTGTCACAGACTGCCCATTCTTTAGCCTGTTTTCCCACTAGCATATTTTCCCAAAGCAGAAGAATAAGCACAGATATGTTCGTTCACCATTAAAATTTAGCATGCCTAACTTTTGCAAATATTAGTCTGCAAAAACACCTCTGAATTTAATTTTGAATTTATTTTAGGCATGCGTATCTGCCTATTGGCATTTTCTTTTTATTAATATTTGCACATTGAAGTTTCGCTCACATGATGGGTGGTGTGTCTGTATGGGAAGGGATGTTTGAAGTAACGTAAATGGCCAGAGTTTACCAAATCCCATCACCAGAGCCTTGGCTTGGTTGAACAACAATCCGATCCCCGTGTGATACAATGCAAGCCATTTGAAACAAAATTAAGCCTCAACTCTGTATTACCAATATAATTCATCGCTCGGCCTCGTTTTTGTAATGGCCTTTTTGCTGGTGGTTATGTGACTCAACAGTACTTGGCTGGTGGGACCAAAAAATATGCGTGCGGATCTTGTTTGTTGTGTTGGAACGTGTAGGAAATCTGTGTAAGCTGTAGAAATAACAGTGACAAGCAAGACTTGCCTGAATTGCTGGGGAGATTTTTCCAGCCGTCTTCCAGATGCGTTTTTCTTCTGCAGGTTTTAGTTAGGCGGTACGTGGTAAGCGTACAGCTTTCTGTATTTAAGGAGTGCTCGGCGCGGCATATGTAGCTCTTGAGAAACCATCCGCCTGAACTAGGTTTATTTCATGTAGATGAAATTCGGCAAGGAAATCTCCCTCAGATGCCTGTACTAATTATTAATATTGCTGGTTTTTAAGGGAGCGCGGGAGAGTGTTAGACTGGAAGAGCTCATCAAAACCAGAGCTGGGACCCTGCTAGTGGCAAACAGAGGGTGGTCAGGACACCGCAGAGCTCCGATGTGGTCTGAAAGCTCCCCTTCCTCTTAGATTTGTAGCTCCGAAGTTCAGTTTTGGCAGAAATTGCAGCGAGGGGTGGGATTTATTTCTGAATTTTGTTCCTCAACGTGCTTTGAGGTTGATTGGAGTTGGAGTGATGACTAAGCAGCTGGGCTGGAAGTCAGAAAACCCCCATTGCGCTCTGAGCTCTGCTGCCAGTCTGCTGTGCGGTACAGAGTGCCTCTTCCTTTCTGCAGTGGGGTATCATCCTGGGACTGCATGCTTACGGCTTCCACTGTTGTGTGCTGCGTCTGGTCAGAGATCTCTGTGTCTCTCTGCAAAGCAAATTCCTCATCCTCAGCCTTCACTTTATACTTTCTGACCTTAAGTAAACCTTGCTCCTCAACCTTGCTGCCCTGGACATTAGTGTGAGCCTTCACCCAGTCGTTTAGAATCGTAGAAGAGAATCATAGAATGGGTCGGGTTGGGTTGGGTTGGGCTGGAAGGGACCCTGAAGATCATCTCGTTCCAACTCACCTGCCATGAACAGGGACACCTCCCACTAGACCAGGTTGTTGAAACCTGCCCTACAACTGAAAACACCTGGGTAACCTGCCCTGTCACAACTACAAAGCCTGGTCAGGCTCTGTTGAAGCTGGTTGAGCTCTGATTAAGTTGCTCAGTCACTGAGCAGCTCTTATTACTAGTGGTAAAGAAACTAGCTAAGGGCAGCTGACTGTTAAAAACATGAAGAATGTGCCCGTTAAGTCAAAAGTTACTTCTGCTTGGTCCCATTTGTAACTGATATAAGTAGAGATTATTTTGAACTGGAAATTTGTGTCATACTGGGAGTATAAAATGAATTAGGACTAAAATATTTGGCATGACAATACTCAGTGTGTGAGCCCCAGACGGGAAGAGAGGAGAACCCAGCAGTCTCTGGGAACTTCGCTTAACTTCCCCCAGCCCCGTTTTGTTAGTAAAGCGTATGAAAAGTGAAGCAGATTTCTTGTGACAGCCTAGTTATGCTGTTTGTTCTAGGGAGTTTGGTCTCTATCATTAAAGTAGTTTCAATGCAATTAAACACAGACAACTATCTGCAGCCCACCTCTGTGGTTTTTATGCCTGCTGAGTCTTACAAAGAGAGGACTTTTGTTTGCTGTGATCCCATAACATCAAAATAAACTGACAGAGTGCTCTCAGGTAGTCACAAAAGATAAATTAAAAACTGTGGTGAAATAAAGCCCACTGCTCAATATGTTTGTCACATAAAATAGACCTGACTTTCAAATTCAGATTTTCAGACTCTATTCCTGTCTAGCATCTGACAGGAATCAGACTCCAATCTTATTTTGACTTCAAATAAGCCAGGCAATTGCCTCCCCTGTCTCACAGTTAGCAACAAGAGATAATCATAAAGAAAATGACCAAGTGGAAGAGCGAAAGAGCAAAAAGAAACTGGAACTGGGTTTGTTTTGTTTTTTTTTTTAGTTTCAGTATTGATCTTAAGTAGAGGAGTTGTGCTTACTGTAGCCTGAGGCTTTCCTTTCTCTAAAAATAACATTAATATTATAGGCATTGGTTGTGACAGCAGGGACCAGAACACCCACAAGCATGTGAGTTACAGAAATACACGGTAGAAACATAATGTTTGGAAATGCCTTGCAATAGCTCAGATTCCTTAGCTACCTGAAAGGGGGGGCCAGGCAGGCACGTGAGTGGTTTTCCTTAGGCACCTCACCGGTTTCCCTTGCTTTATTCATCGCTTCTTCAGGAAATCTGCAGCACGGCAGCGGCGTGTGCTCTTCCTAAACATAAAACCGCTGGCACGTTAGGATTAGAAATTTGTACACAAAGGAAAAAAAAAAAAGGCAGCTGGGTCACCCCTCGGTCCCGAGCTGGGTGAGTCTCAGAGCTGAGCCCCCGATAGCCAGAGGCAGAGGTTTATAAGGACACGATCACCCCCGGGTGAGTGGAGTTGAGGCAGCAAGAAACTTGACCGCTTGAGCCGTGCCGCGGGCGGATGGTTTTGCCTCACGTCTGTAGAAGGGCAAAGCGAGTTCAAGAGGAGAGTGTCGCACTCCTCCAGCCCTTTTCCCCCTTAAAGCCAGTAACTCTCATATTTTGATCTCAAAGGGCTGGGCACAGCCCCCGTGGGTACTTCTCTGGGCCCTGACCACAGTAAAAACAGGCAGATATCTCCACCTGCTCCCTCCCCACCGCAGCCAGCCTGCAGCTCTGCTGGTGGGTCCGTATCTCCGGCTGGGACCACCCTTCACAGGAAAATAACACCCAGCTCAAGCTTCTTCTGAACTTTTTATGCAGTTTATCGCTCAGAGCCAGTGTACCGAGCGAGAAATGGTACATCTCCGGCCTCGCTCTCTGGTTCTCTTCTGGGCTTGGCTTTATGCTGCAGAAGATCATGATCTTCCCAAGTGCCCCGAGGCGTCCGCAGGGACCTTGTAATGATTCTGTGGCTCTCACCGAAATTCCTGCTTCTGCAGCACCCAGCAGGGAGACCGTGGTGTCGACAGTTGGCTTTGGGTGTAATTCCATGACATTTCCCTTCACTCCCTAAAAATAACACTGAAATGTGTTTTCTCTGGAGTGTTGCGGTTTAGGGTTATATTTTTTTTATTAAATGGTAGCTTTGATTGCTCGTATTTTTTGCAAGGGATAATCAGAGACCTGTCTATGACTCTGTGTAGATATTGAGGACTTTTCTGAACGTTAAGACCGTCTAAGTTGAGCACTGGGAAAAAGCAGCACAGGTTGTGTGTTACGTGGCTGGTTTTTGATGTGCTGAGTAGCGCTGAAGTGAGCCTTGATTTTAGGTGGTAGCATTCAAAGTGCAAGCGCACGGTGACAGTACTGCAGCAGGAAATATTAAAATAAGAGATATTTCTGAGGGAATGCATAATTGTAGCTTATATACGGAAAACTATTAACTAAAAATAAACCACAAAAATAATTCTTAAACAGACCCGCAAGGATGTTGTATGTATTTTCCTCTCATTAAAATGAAACTTTTCCTGTTGTCTGAAATTATACTTAATTAGGATTGCACAACCTAACAATAAAACTGCTGAGGATTAGAACCAGCAGACACATTCAGTTCATGGCTTTAATTAGATTAAACTCTTCATTGCCAGAAGTAAGAGACGGAGCATTAGACCTCTTTAACATTTAATCTGGAGAACGCTTTGTGATTGTATTTAATATTGCGAGGCAAAAGTTTGGGGGGAGTGGGTTGGAAAAAAAAGCAGTCTGCCAACATCTTTTTATGTAATGCTTGGCTTAGCTCTTTGTCATGTTTTAAAGACAGATTGTTTCAGGAAGGCGTCTCACGTGTACGCACAGTCTCATAAAAGTCCAGATTGCCTCTACAGTGGCTTTGTCAGTAGTTACCTCCCTTTCATCCCTATTTAATCCCGTTTTCCTCAAGGCCCATGGAAATCATTTGAAAAAAAAAGAGTAAGCCTAGTCGTGTTTCTAGTAAGTCATCGGATCCAGGAGCAGTCAGGCCCAATGGGTGGGTTCACTGGTGCAGCGTGCTCTCTGTTTAAACACATTGCGACTCGGGGTATCATGTTAGATGGCTAATAAACAAAATTATTGGCCTTTTCAGGGCTGCAGACTGCAAAATCCCAGCGCAAGTGTTGGCGACTCAAAATTACCCCATCCCTGTCTGCACCAGCTCCAGTAGCGGAGTCGAGGGTATTTTGCAGAGCCTTGTTTTGTTCCAAAATACAGTTCTGGCCTACACAGCTCAGTCCAAAAGATAAACACTATGGTGTTTAACTAAAAGATGCCAGTTGTAATTAAAACGTGAAGCTGAGATCCTGAGCCCTTAAGTGCCTCTATCCCCAAAATACTTTGCCAAGTTTTTTGGGGAATGTTCTCTCTGGAGTTCCATAACTCTCTGTTCTCCTGAATTCTGTTATTTCGACAGAATAGAGGGATTGCAGCGGTTGTGGTCGTGTGAACTGTGTGGATGGATGATGATAAAGGGATTCAAGACCGAATGGGTTTTAAGCTGATAATAAATTTAAGTTCTTTTTACTAATAGGTACTAAAGTCAGCCAGGGGCTGCAGCTAATAATCAGCAAATTCTGCTGTTCCTAAGCAAGCAAAATCCTGGGTAATGGTTGTTTTTGTCCTGGTGTACGTGGATCCTGGTCCAGTTGAATGTGGGTGTAATGGCACAAGTATTTCCGTTAACCACTCCAGTAATACCCCTACAGACAAAGAAATAATCGGTGCTTTTTTCCTCGAGAGAGGAGGTTGCCTTAAAGGAGTTCGACCTTCTGCTGCTTTACAAAATGCCCTTGGTGAGCAGAGTTCAGGTAACTAAACCTGTCTAAAGGTTGTTCTGCTAGACTAATAAAATCTGTCATTATTCAGTTCCTTACATTCAGTAGTAAATTACATTGTGGGAGTGTTTACCCTGAGCATTCAGAGATACATGACATGGTCGTTCTAAATAAAAATGTTATATGAAGGCAATGCGGTCTTAAGGGAAAGCAGTTTGTATTAGGACAGCACCTTATCTCGTTTAAACTGGATTCCTCTTAACTGAACCTCTCGTTACAGACCTATCTGAGGGAATCACTACGATATGCATGCTTATTTCCAGGCAGAAACGTTAATGTTTCTAATTAGAAAAAGGCTTGCTAAGGTATTTTTAAATCGGCTGTCTTTGATCATAAAGGCTTCTTACACATTTTAAACTTTTTATTTATTTATGTTGAAACCATTTGTTCCTCATTTAAATTCCACTGGAGAGAGCAGAGGCATCACAAATGTGTTGGGAAGATGGTAGTTTCCAGCTAGCTGAAACAGAACTTATTAAGGTTACAGGCTTATTCTCCTGCCTTAAATCAGTGTTCATGTGAAAAACATCATGTTTCAATTTTCCCAGCAAGCTTTCGTTTTTTAACTTGTACATTTAAGGATGACATCTGTAATGTTTTCAGAGCAGTCCTGCTATTTTTGGTCACCGAAGTTGAATTGATTTCAAAGGAAAGAATGCGTTCATTTCAAAAGAGTTAATCTTTCAACCCCCAAGTTTCCGGGACACTTATGAAACTACTTTTGTTGGAGTTGCAGGTGCTATTACTTTCTTTAATTAATTGGCCAGCTTTCTGGATGCAACCAGCAAAGTTAACCAGGTGATGACGGTAGCGACTCTGGCCGGTTGTTCCTTCACCCACAGGAAATTATGGGAGCCACAAGTTAAAAACTAAAAATATGAGTTGTATTCCCACTTCTGAAGCAATTCAGTGCTTTTGCGGGGAGCAACAGTGACCCCGTTGCAAATTGCGACAAGGGCAGAGGGGCAGAGGGCAGTGGTGCTCCATCCAGCAAGATCCATGGGGTGCTCCATCCTCCGGCGTTACCTGCCCAAGGGTGGTGGAGGAGCTTTATCCACATATCAAGCACCAAGCACAGATGGGGAGTTTGCCTTAGATTTCCGACAGGAATAGCACCAGAGGATGTTAAGACACTAATATTTGAGTTCTTTGATCTTCTTTGGCAGAAGCTGCTGTTGAAATGCAAATGATTTATTAATTACAGCACGGCACCTCACGGGGTAAGAGAATTGGGTTGTGCTGTAATTTATGAGTACGGCGAGGCAACCTTGTGGAACTTAACAAAAACTGGGGAGCCTGAGAAAAAAAAAAAGTGAGTGCTCATGCCCAAATTTAGCAAAGCAATTAAGCACCTACTTTATCAGCCTGGCAAAGCAATTGCCTCCCCTCCTCTCCAGCTGCCCTCTGTGTAGTTATTGCATGTTTCCAGGGACTGAAGGAGAGGAAGAGAATCAAAGAACAAGAAAGGAAAATCTTCCTGGAAGAAAAGTACAAATTCACCAAAGAGAGAAGAAAATATCTTCTTGCTTGTGGTTGTCTCCCCTGGTAAGAAGATCTTCACTTGCTCAGGATTTGATAATATTGTAGAATCACAGACCGGTTTGGGTTGGAAGGGACCTTAAAGACCGTCTAGTCCCAACCCTCTGCCCTGGGCAAGGTCACCTCCCACCAGCCCAGGTTGCTCCAAGCCCCGTCCAGCCTGGCCTGGGACACTTCCAGGAATGAGGCTTCCACAGCTTCTCTGGGCAGCCTGTGCCAGTGTCTCACCACCCTCACAGAAAAGGTTTTCTTCGTAACATCTAATCTGAATTTGCTGTCTTTCAGTTTGAAACTCTTTTGTTGGGATACAATTAGCCTTTGAGCCCCACTCATCCCTTTGTAGGGTTCGAAAGGTGCAGCACTTTACAGTTTAGAGGAAGTTTTTTATTGTATTAATAAAAAAATGGCTCGAGGAAGTATTCTTCAGTGAAACATGGAATTGCATTTATAAAAAAAACACATACAAAAAACCCCACAGAATTGTTGTGCCACTATAAAAGGGTGTCGGTAGTGCAGGGAAGGCTGTCCCTACTCCAGACTTACCTTTGGGGTTAAGTTAAATGGTATGAGAACAACTCTTTCATCTTCTTTTTGCACTCCTTGTCACCTCTGTGAAATAAGCAGACTCCTGTTTCTCTTTTATAAAAAACCTTGAGAGCTACCAGTAGCCCACGGTCAACAAATACCCACTGATGTGATGGGTGCTCTTCGTTAATTGGCTGCAGCACACGGTTCCGTGTGAATATGAAGGTATTTTAGGGGACCTATAATGGTGTGAAAGCAAAGTACTGCTATTAGCAAAACTGACCAGAAGGAAAATTCCTACATTTATATATTTGTTTATTCATAGTTTCTAGAAAGCTGATTTCTGTCGTGTTTTCTTACACACACACTTTGGGGAAAAGCTAGGAGAACTTTCTTGCATTATCAAGCTATTTGCTTTGCAGATGTGGTCGGCTGATGAATTCCATGAAGGGCGAATTCATGAATAATCAAGATTTCACCAAATGCACTTCGCTCATCTCCTTTCCCCGTGAAAATTCATACATATGGCTTTTATTTCAGAAAGCGCCTGGAAGATCTAACCTAGAATTGGTCTTTATTTCCCAACTTCTGGTATCTGTTCTGCGCTTCGCTCATCAGCAGAGTTGTTTGGGGACGTGCCCATTCCCCAAGCATTTTTTTGGGGGGTCCAAGCCATGGGGAAGAGGAACACGATCACCTCCACGGCCACGGAGATATTGGGACGGTTCTCTGAAGGAACGCCTGGGTTTTGCTTTGTGAAGGCTGGGTTCTACATCCCTTGTTTTTCACACCCTTTCCAGGGATACCAGCAAGGCTGTGGAAAGTGTTGCTAGTTGGCTCCAGTGTATTCTCTGAACCTAAACTATAGCTTTACTCCGTGGCTAAGGAAGGTCATTACATTTCAGGCATTCACAACTACTTGCAGTCAGCGAAGATACCGCAGACGTTTTCGCAAGAACAAGGACGCTGGCTTAGCCTTTGGGTCAAGTCCCACCTTGGGCAGTTATTGCAGCCTTCCCCTTTTCGTCCTTTGGCCGTGCAGTTTCAACTCATGGTGGTTTGTTGTATTTTTATTTTTTTTTTGCATTCCCTCAAGAGTTGCTGTGCTGCGTTGCTGGCACATCGCGATTACCGCTTCCCACCCCAGCCCTGGCTGCACCTCAGGGCTGGCCGAGTAATCTGTTTATGTAGGCTCAGGATGTATTCCCCGCTTGCTGATGAAGGATGCAATACCAAAAGCAGTTTTAATGTGACAATTGATTTTTTTTTTTAAGTTTGATTTGGTTGTCAGTGCCTGTACCTAATGGATATGTTACTGTGATTGCTCTCCTTGAAGCGTGCCGAGCCAAAATAAAGGGATAGAGCAGAACACCATCACAAAGTCACTTGGAAAAATCATTACCTCTTCTTTGCAAAGAATGTGGGAAATCAAATGCATCATAGATTTTCCTTTGAGCTCTGCTGTCTGATCTTTGCTAAAAGTGACCTACAGTGGGAGGACGACTTCTGTTTTCATTTTCTTAAATTTGCAAGGAAGAGGAATTTATATTTGCATTTTCTCCTATATTAAAAATTTAGATTTTTATCTGTCCTGGAAGACACTTATCCCGAGTAGTTCCATTTATGTCTTCTCAAGATCAGACTGGTGAGAAAATGTTTACCAAATCTATTCAAAAGTTTGCTTTTCCTAGCGTAAGTTAAACATGTACAAGTTAACTCTTTGGAGAAGGAGAACAGTTTTACAAAGTGCAGCAGCATTGCACCACAAACATCATTTATATCCCTCAAAAGTTCATTTGCAAAACCAGAGCTTTACCTGATATTTTTGAGATTACAATGGTGTGGAGATACTGATCATCTTTATTTTTTTTCAGACCTTTTTGTGTACCAAAAAAACCTAAAAATCAAATGGGGCAAGCAACAGTAAATGTTTTTTAAAAATAGACTCTGCCACTTTAAATTATTTCCTGAACTGTCAGCTTACACCGTTGTTTTGAATAATTCAAGTAATGCAAAAAGATGTGCACCCTGCTGTATCAATTTATATCTGCAATAAGCACATGAACCCTCGTGAAATTTCATCTAAGATTAAAAAAGGGAATGAGAGCAGCATTTGGTTCTGTGGTTGGAGTAATTAGTTACCTAAATTGGGCCTTTATTTTCGCTCTCGGGAAAAAAAAGTCAGAGCTCACTATAATATGTTGAGATGGAGGGAAGCCAGCTGGCATGCCCGTATCTATCCATTGACTAAATAAATACAATGTCATTAAATAATTTTTTTGCAAATATAAAATCATAATTATTTCATTATCTTCTGTTCTTTGCCAAGGCAAGTAAGCCTGTTGTGAATATGCCTTGTGCCACTCCGCATGTAATACTGACTGAATATTCTTCTGCAGTGATACTTAAGTCACACCTGTCTGATTCCCCCTCGATGTCTAAAAGACAAGATAAAAGGCTATTTGAGCTCCAGAATAGTCAAAATAATGCTGAGCAGATTTTAAGTGCTTCAGGGTTTTACTTCTTCAGAGATGCTTGCAAAAAGAACCCACCCAGGAACGCGGGTTTCGTACATTCATCTCCAACGTGGTTAGCCCTCGGCTTTTTCTCAGATACAGCCTCCAAAACCCTAATATGTCATCTGAAGCCCAGCAAAAAATCAGGGTTTGATTTTCTGCTTTTCCCTGGATTAATTTTTTGGGGGTTTTATAATGTCACTTCTCGTTCTGCACTGGTTTATTTACTGGCTTCTTGAATAATTGCATATTTCTGTGGTTGGTGTCAGCTCGCATAGTTATTTTTATGCGTATTATTATGCATAGTTATTATGATGTCAGACACCACAAAGCAGTCTGGAAATCCTGCCCACATTCATCGCCACGTCTGGCCCGTTTCACCAAGCTTAAAGCTTAGAAACAATGCGGCACTGACATCTCATTTGTTTTCAGCCAGTACCTATTAAATAAGCAGCGAAACAGGAAAAAAGTCCGACAACTCCTTGCTGCTGTTCAGTAAATAAATTGCATCCCAAGGGCCAGAAAGGCTCCCCAAATGCCCAATGCTCTTGGGCTTTTCTTGGTTTCTTAAAGACTGCAGTTGCATCTGAAGGGGGCTGGGAAGCAGAGTAAGTGGTTAGTTTAGTCTCTTCTCAAGAGTTACAACTGATAGGGCAAGAGGAGGTGGCCTCAGGTTACTCCGGGCAGTGTTTAGGTTAGATTTTAGGAAAAACTTGTGCGTGGAAAGGGTCGTCAAGCACTGGAAGAGGCTGCCCAGGGAACTGGTTGAATCGCCATCCGTGGGTGTTTTTAAATCCATCTAAATCTGGTGCTCAGGGACACGGTTTGGAAGGGAGACAGGTAGAGTCAGAGAACGGATGGACTTGGTGACCTTAAAGGTCTTTTCCAACCAAAATGATTTGGTGATTCTATATGCAGCCTCTAGTTTGGCCGACACAGACAAGAAATATCCAAACCAGATGCGTTTTCAGTTTTATCTTTATTGGTTTAATTGCCTGCTAAGCAAAGCCCTTTAATACACACAAACAAATCAGTTT
This sequence comes from Trogon surrucura, assembly GCA_020746105.1. Classification (NCBI taxonomy): domain Eukaryota; kingdom Metazoa; phylum Chordata; class Aves; order Trogoniformes; family Trogonidae; genus Trogon; species Trogon surrucura. The sequence continues at coordinate 99,569,531 of CM036619.1, read as the reverse complement.
AAAAGCAAGAAGGTTTGCTTCAAATTAGCCTCGTCATCAGGCTACCACATCAGCAGTAGCGGGACAAAAGAGTACGATAAATGGGTAAGGTGAGCGTGTTTTGGGTTTGGCTTTGGTAAGCAGCTGGTGTGAGCTCTGCTCTGAGCATCAGGGTGGGCCAGAAGGGCGTGTACTAGTTCATCCTCACACAAACAGACCTCTCCCTTCCAGTGTCTTTGAGCTCAGAAGGTTTGTTGGTACTAAAATCACTCAGCGCTTGGTTGCTCAATCCATGTAAATCCACTAATGCCCTGCGGCTCCACCGTCCATAGGTCAGTCTGCCTAAAGCATCTTTTCCATCTTAGTAAGATACCAGGATACTTGCGTGGTGGTTGAAGAGCTGTCCAGGTAATGGCATGGAAATTTTGGGAATGTGATGCTGATACCAGTCACTCGACTATGCTCAGAGAGGGGAAGAAATCTTGTTTTATGAGCAGCTGCTTCCCACCTCTGGGTAATGCTTCTCGCTTTCCCTTCGTGTTTCAGAATGTGGCAGCTTAGCTCTGAACAGCAATACAGGAGAGGGCGTTTAGCTCAATATTTAACTCAGTCAAGCTTTAAAAAGTTCACTTCTTCATAAAAGCATAATCTGGGGAACCCTTCCTCTTCTTTTTTTGGTGCAGGCCAATTGCTTCCTGCAGCTGAGGCAGAAAAGGCAAAGCTTTGATAACGGTGTCGTTTGGGAAGCGCGCGTGGCGCCGCACAAAGGAGTTCGGTTGTAGAACCGTACGTCAGGAATTTTGGTTTTGTCTACTTTGTCCTTCCTCCCTCCAAGAAGCTCATTAGTCTCCAGGGGAAGACACGGTTCAATTCTTGCCTTTTAGAGAACTATATCAAGGGAATAATTCCAGCCACTTTTCCTGCAGATACTCGAACACCTGTTTCTCCTTCATTTATCTGCCAAAAAACCATCAGTTCAGGATAACACCTACTGATTTTAGGTACTGCTGCTATGGGCTTTTTCGCCTCGTAGTAATAAAGGTGACTACCCTGAGTGGCTCTTCGGAGGGCCTGAAGCAAAATTATACGTAACAAAATCATATGATGCTTGGGTTGTGTGATAGTGTTGCTTTACCATTAAGCTAAATTTAAGATGCTGCCATTTGAAACTGTCGTGTTCCTTCACAGTGTTTTCATCCAAAATGTATACCACCCCCGTTTTCTGTAAGCCTGCTCTTTATTCTGGCAAATTCAAATATCTTGTAGTTAACTAGTTTCGAGGAACCTTGCAATATTTGCAGTTTATCAGTGTCATCTTTTCCTGCTGCTTATTCCTCATTTGCAATTATAATAATCCGTGGTATTTCAGCCATCTCCACAGCAACTAATTATGATGGCAGAAATAGACTGACATGCATTGCTATTATGCAACAGAAATAAGTGAACTTTCACCAAAATAAATCATTCAAATCTTACTGATGTAAAAAGAAGATCAAGATAAATTGGGAACAGAATAATATTTAGGTAGAGTTAATGATTTAATTGTATTATGTCTTCACTTAGATCTGAATTTTAAAGCTGCTTCATGAATATTTTAATTAACGTATTTATAACAGACTAGCATTTTGATAATCTTCAGAAAAATATTTCAAAGTAGCGTCAACTTCCATCAAACTTGTAATTGTCAGTGGAGCGGTGATTTTCACCCTCTTCGTGATTCTTTTGTGAAGCATTAGTCAAAATCTGCACAACAGCCCAACTTTATTCTCGTTCTTAGGAAGCTGTCTGCAGTCAGGTCATCACCCAACATTGGGCAGAATTTCGAGTTTCGGATTCACATTCCATTGGCCTTTCATGTACTGCCCTGTCAGAAAGAAATTGGTAATAATTAAGGTTTGTCCAACATGAAATACAGCATGTTTGTCCTTCCTTGATCGGAAAGGAAAAAAAGTGTGTAGGTTTTTTTTTTTAAAAAGTGGATAAAATTCAGGTTCCTTTCAAAGGCAAATTAGACGCCTTTGCACATTTCCCACCAATTAGGTAATTGAACATGGTGTGTAGGTCTGTGCGTTGGGATCGAGAGTGTTTTCCCCTGATTCATTAAATGCGTCCTTTAAAGATGAATACGCTCAAGGACAGATACAGAAGGTCAAACCGAAGTCCGTGTAGCCCAGTACCTCTCCTTGCAGCCGGTGGTTACGTTCCGTAGCTTCAGAAGGTGCGTGTGTGCATCTGTCCCAGGAGGTTGTGGCGCGGGGAAATTCCTCAGCCGAAAGCTGCATCCAAACCAAGGAGCCGTGTGTGGGTTTATCCTCCATCCCTTTGTATCATTTGAGCCTCGTTATGCTTTTTGGCCTTAATGGCTACCTCTGGCAGTTAATTATGAAGCTCAACAGGGGTGAGTGTAGAGTTTTGCACTTAGGAAAGAACAACCCCATGTGCCAGCACAGGCTGGGGACTGCCCTGCTGGAGAGCAGCGCAGGGGAAAGGGACCTGGGGGTGCTGGTGGGCAGCAGGATGGCCATGAGCCAGCAGTGTGTCCTCGTGGGCAAGAAGGCCAACGGCATCCTGGGGTGTGTTAGAAGGGGAGTAGCCGGTAGGTGGAGAGAGGTCCTCCTGCCCCTCTGCTCTGCCCTGGTGAGGCCACGTCTGGAATGTTGTGTCCAGTTCTGGGCCCCTCGGCTCCAGAGGGACAGGGAACTGCTGGAGAGAGTCCAGCGCAGCCACAGGGATGATGGAGGGAGTGGAACATCTCCCTGGTGAGGAAAGGCTGAGGGAGCTGGGGCTCTGCAGCTTGGAGAAGAGGAGGCTGAGGGGTGACCTCATTCATGTTGATAAATATGTCAAGGAGGAGTGTCAGGAGGACGGAGCCAGGCTCTGCTCAGGGATGTCCAATGACAGGACAAGGGGCAGTGGGTACAACCTGGAACACAGGAGGTTCTACAAAAATATTAGAAAAAACTTCTTCCCTGTGCGGGTGCCGGAGCCCTGGCCCAGGCTGCCCAGAGAGGGTGTGGAGTCTCCTGCTCTGGAGACTTTCCAACCTGCCTGGACACGTTCCTGTGTGGCTGCCCTGGGTGACCCTGCTCTGGCAGGGGGTTGGACTGGGTGATCTCTAGAGGTCCCTTCCAACCCCTGACATTCTGTGTGTAATTCCACAACAAAACAGACACAATGTGCAAAAGCACCTTTGTTTCCCCTCATTGTTTTGTTGGCGAACACAGCCTGGCTGACGGTTAGAAAGTATTTTTGTGAATATCAGAGGACCAGGACCTTGGTATAGAAGAAGAAGTGACCAAAAAATGCAGTTGCACTATTGCTCTCTACTGCTGCACAAGATACCTCATCCTTTTCATTATTCTTTCGCCATTTTTTCATAACTTTTTTAGTTCTCCTGTATCTTTTTGGAGATGGATGACCGGACTTGCATTTGCTCTAGGCTGGTACACTGTCACAAAAGTACTGTATTTATTCCCTAATAATTCCTAGTTCCTGTTTCCTTTTTTAATGTCCCAGGCATTAAGATGATGTTTTCGCAGAATTCTCTGCAGACTTTCCAAGCGCTCTCTTCTGAGTGGGAATGACTAATTTAACTGTTATTGTGTTATTTCCCAAATGTCTTTTTTGCTCTTATCAATGTTGAATTCAGTCACACATCATTTAGTATCATAAAATCTTTTGTAGCTCTTTACAGTCAGCCTTAGTTTTGACTGCAATCAGCAAATTTTGTCTTCTCCCTATTGGCAGCCTTTCCAGAATGTCTTTGTATAGAAGAGAGCAGGTTGTACCACGTCCCTCTCGTTTGCGAATGGGACATTCCTCCTTGCTTTCTGTGTGTTATTAGTACACTAGAGGATGCTTGCTCTTATCTCATGCAATTTTAATTCTTTCGGTGACTTCATCACAGGAATTTTGGAACTCTGAAGGCAGTGACATGGAACAGAGCATCTGCAGTCATTGGCTTCTTTGAACTTCCCACCTCAAACCCAGGATGAGTCTTCTCCCGTCTCTCTTCTGTTCTAGGTTTCTTATTTTAGATCTGTTCGGTATCACTGTTCCTAGACTGGTGGTCTGGAAAAAAGGCTTACTGGTCTGGAATTCCCAGGTGACTTTTGGGCTCTTAAAAATAGCAACCCTCTATTTGCCATCTCCCACTTTTCTGTCTTATCTGGGCTGTATGCCACGCTTACTGCTTCAGATTGGAGTTCCTGAGGAGCTCTGGGAAGCAAAATGCCTCATCTTTGCAGTTTAATACTCTTCATTTTGTTGATTTCTTTAAAAAGTTCCCCAAGTGATGCTTCACGTAGACTTCCATGGCTCCTTGAAGTGTCTCACTCTGCAATTCAGCTCAAGCTTTTCAGGATTAGCACTGCTGTGAAAGATATTTGGCTTCTTTGCCGTGGACCATTGCTTTTAATCTTTGATTATCTCTGAATCTACCAATTTTCTGTTGGGTTTTCTACACATTTAACAGATAAAGCTTATTAAGTTTGTCTGGCCAGTAGGGATGCTTACACTGGAATACTGAAATATCAGACTGCCATTATACTTTTATTTTATACAATATTATCTACATTTATAAAGTGATTACAGCATAAGGAATGTCTAGGCTATTATTGTATCTCCTTCACCTCACTGTCCCTTATGCTTGTTATTTTCCAAATTTGTTTCTTACATGAGTGTTTCAGTTAAAAACCGTTACTGTCTGAAGGTGTCTTGTATCTTCCACTCGGTCTCCTCATCCCAGACAAGCATCCTCACTATGTTTTTGCGCACAGAAAAAAGCACTCTGTAAGAGTAAAAATGCCTTATTTTCATAGAATCATAGAATAGTTTCAGCTGGAAGAGACCCTGAAGATCATCGAGTCCAGATCACTTCAGCGCTTGCTAGAGAGGAGCATAAACCCATTTTGTCATTGATGGATTTAAAAAAAAAATAAAAAAAAGACTCTCCCATTGGGATAGCGGAATAATTCACACTACAAGGGAGGAGGGTGCGTGCCAAATTCTTATGAAGCTGTTCTGCCTTCATGTTACTGCGGCTGGAATCCCAGCCTCATCTTTTTTCACTCTGTTGACTCCAGAGGGCTGCCGTGTGTAGTGGGACTTTCCCTCCATCTGGGGAAGTTATCTTCTCAGCCAAAAGGAAATGCGAAAGATCAGACCAGGATTTTGAGTGTGTAAAACACACTGAAATGGCACGCGTGGCTTTACTGTAACTTGAACCTCTCACCAGCTTCCAAAGCAGAAGGTCGATGGCACTATTTTGGGTGGTGGTAAAGATACTTGGGGCTTTTTTCAGCGTTAAATCTGTTATGGACCAACCAGTTAGTGCCGTTGCACAAGGTGGGAACACCATCCAGAGATAATTGCTCGATGATGTGACAGCCGCAACTTGGATATCTTCGGATTTTGGAGGAAGCGTCTGTTGCTTTGTGATGCAGTCATTTCTCTAATCAAGTATTAAATGAATGATTTCCTGTTTGGCTCCTAACAGGGGGCTGTGTTGAAGGGTTGACGCCGGTTCATTCTGACAACAAATGCATTTTTAATTTGCTCGTGCTTGGTCGAGGTTTTCCTGGGTGTGTGACAGCAGCGATGGTTTCCAAGTGTTTCAGACCTTATTTCGTTAGGCACTAACACACTGTTTTCACTTAGTGTAGCTTTACACAAGTAGTGTGATGGTTGTGTTCTGGTGCTCTGTCTAAGCATTCCTCGTCCCTTCTTATCATCAGCCCGCTCTTTTGGTCCTGTCTTGACATTTTTCCTCCTCTTTCTGTCCCAGGAAAACTGACTCCTTCACCTTCTAAAAGTTATGCCGGAGAATCCAGTTTTCTGACATCTGTTAGACTTGTTTCTGTAAACTATGCTCTGTGTTTTGCCATCTGGATGTGTTGTCTGATGAGGAGCAAATCCAAAAGCAGCAGCTTGCCCGGTTATTTATATCCCATGTGTAAACTCCGTTCTGGAGAGAGTTCTGTTCAGTTGCAGAGAGTCGCAGAAGTCATCATCTTATTCTAGCGATGCCCACCATGAGGGTGGATGCTCTGGTTTTCCCTTTGAGGAAGGTGCCTTGAAGTATTATGCAGGAGAATATTGCAAATAAACATTTCTGCCATTACAGATGACACTGCAGATCCCTACTGCAGTATCTTCGGTCTGGGTACCATGTTCCCAGGGTAGGAGAAGCACACTGCAGATATCTCACCCAGGTTTTTGCTCTTTTGCTTTCGGCGCAGTTGCTGGTTGTTGCTGAGGCTGCGAGGCGCCTGAAGCAAGTTGAGGCACTGGCAAAAAGCACCCGTTCTTCGGGATGTGCAGCTGCTGCTGCTGCTGTTCCTACGAGATTCTTTCAGATGTCATCACTCACCTCGTCTGGTTGCAAAGGCTCGATGAGTAGAACCCCTATTCGGGCTGTTTCTTTGAAGCTATGACTTGTGCAGGTCGTAGCACAGAATCCTGTAGGAGAAACCAGTGTTTTGTGTGCTGCTGGTGCCTGTGAAAACGTGAATGGACGCGTTCCTGTGTGGCTGCCCTGGCCGGTGATTGGACTGGATGATCTGTAGAGGTTCCTTCCAACCCCCAACATTCTGTGATTCCGTGAACCCTGCCCTAGGGGTAGTGTCACCTGCCTTCTGCTGGTGCTCAGGACCTCGCTTCACTGCGGGAGGAGCTGTGGTGGTAATAGCTATGCTCAATTTATCCTAGGGTGCTGGTAGCAGCATGAGCTGTTCTAGCCTGCCAGGTTTCTTACTTGGATGCAAGTCTTCAAGTAAATCAGTGCCACCCCCTCGTTACTGTTTTTGGTGCCTAAATTGTGTGTACTCAGAATGCCCCGAGTATGGCTTTCTGTGCTGCACTCACGCTGCGGTCGCAGAGCAGGTGTACTTGATGATATGCTTTGTCACCTGCTGCAAATTTCTTTAATTAAGCCTCATTTTTCATTAAGTTGTGGAGAGCAATACTTGTTGGTGGCTCAGCTTTCTCGTTCAAGACCAAGTATTACCTAGGAATTCATGAAAATGCTGTGGGAAGAACAGAAGGAAGGTGTTTTCTTGTTTTTTTCAATATTCTGGTCAGCTTTCTGAATTTCCCCCTAACCTGCTCTACAATGCTTCTCAAGTGTGACAAGAAAAGCAATCATGTCGAAAGGGGATGAAAATAGGAACCTTTCAAAAATACTGTTTATAGACCATCACAGATCCTTGGCACAGTGAAGTTCTGTTTTGCTGTTTATTAGCTGGGCAGTTGAGGGTGTTAACATTTATCTCAAGGGTGTCTGCAGTCTTGTTTTCTTTTTATTACTATTTTCTTTGATCATTTTTTCTTTTCTCCAAAAACACACCTTCTGTTATATTTGTCAAGATTTCTTGTCTTCTTTCCCATTTTCGTGTATTCATCTTCTGCCAGGCTTGGATGTGGAATCCATTATGTTGGGTTTCTTGGGATCTTGCTTGAAATTTAACTTCCTCCCCTAGGAAGGCAGCTTCTTTGATTATTTTTTTTCCCTCCCTCCTTCTATATGAGAAAAATATGATCTATCTGCTCTTGGATTAGAATTCTGGTTTCTTGACATCACTTGCTTCTGTTAATTATGGTAGAGGTGCTCAGATTTTACTTCTCTCCCTCTGCTTGCGTCGGCTGAATTCCTGGTTGTGTGCCATGTTTCTGAGTTGTGTTTCTGTGTTGTGATTGTCTTCGCTTGCTGTGGTTTGCAGTATTTTGATTACCTCCTGCAATTCTACATTTACAGGTCTGACTTCGCTTCCATGTTCCTCTAGTCTGGCATCTTACGTGTAGTGATGATCAGTATAAATCCAGCCTTTTCTTAAGGCTGATTTCAGCTTCTTTCACCATCAGTAAGGAGGAGAGAATTCAACTCACATTTAGAAAAGCAAAGCAAAAGAGTTTTTTTCAGCCAGGCTGTGTTTTGGCGCTGGTCAAACCCAACGCTCACAGGTGAATCCTGCTGCAATTGGTCATCAAGAAAGTCGACACAGCTGGAAGAATTTCAGGATGATAGAACATGTTTTGATACATGATCAGTCGCACCTGAAAAATCTCTGCTTCCCTACAAGTCTAAAGGAAATGCTGATGGTTGTTTGTCCTAATGCCACGCAAAGCAATTGGTTTATTCCTGTCGAATTACTCAGATTATTATTAGCAAAGCAAGTATTGCATCCAAGTTTAATTGATGCGCCAGAAAGCTCCAGCTCTGAGCTCCCTTTGCATAGAGATCTTTTGCTTCCTAAAATCTTCATGGAAATTATAGTGGCCTTTGGAAGGCAGAATTAATGCAAAGCAGCCCCAAGTGCTTTTTTAAGGCAAAGGCTGAGCGAGGTGAAGCTCCAGCTGTCTGGGGTTTAGTTTTGGTTGTCAGCTGAGAAGAAAGGGCAGGACTTGTTTATTTAGCCCAACCCTTGGTTTTAGGCAGCAGCATGACAAGGTGTGCAGAGGAGGCTGGTTTGTTCCTGGGTAAATCCAGGCTGGCAGAATTCATCCGAGGTGTTTGGTCGTGGGACAGGAAGGTCACCCATCCTGACCACGTAAAACGCCTCTTTGGCTGGTTAATGGAGCGGCAGAAGCGCTTGGCACCGAGGCAGTGGGAGCTTCACCTTCTCAGCAGCCCGCAATTGCTGCCGTCACAGGGCTCAGCAGCTTGTTAAAGCAATAAAGACAAAACTGTGCTTGATTTCCAGAGCGGAGGGGCAGCAGAATCCTCCTGACCTGCCGAGGCTTTGCTCGTCCTAATGGGTCTGCTGCAGAGAAAAGCTGAGGGGTGCTGCTCCTGAGGGACCAGGTTAAAAAAACCCCGGCTCAGGAACGTTAATAAAAACCGTTTCCCACCATTTCTTCATCAGCCTCTCAAAGGGAACGGTGTACCGCAGGGCACACTGGCAAAATCTGTGAGTTTATGCCATGAGATGTGCGTCCGCTCCTTTCTATGAACTGGCAAACGCGGGCTTGTCAGAGGGGGGATGAATTTGTGATGATAACCAGTCTCTGGCATAAGTAGACCCCATAAAGAGGGCTTAATGCTTATTTCTAATCTCCTGGAAGATTGTACAAATGAAAAAAAAGAAAAGAAGGTTAATCACCCAGGAAAATTGACAATGAAGTAATACATCTTTTGTTAAATATTAATTATATTTTAATTTTTCCCCATCCCAGCATTTACAAGGTTCTCATGAATCGAGGATTAATTCGGAGGTTTTTATTCGTCCTCTTCTGTGAATGGATCCCTTCTCAATGGAGAGTGAATGAATTTATTTTGTATCAGCTTTCTGCTTGAAAAGAAAATCCTTCGTAAGAGAACTGGCAACCTTTGTCAGAGAAATCTGAGCCGAGTAAAACATTTCATTGTTCAGGCTGGTAGATCCTAATGAGTTCTGCATCTAAGCGCTTGTGATTTTTTTTTTTTTTTTTTTTTTTCCCCTGTCTGATCCAGCGGTAGCAGAGCAGTTTATGCACTTAAATCTACGAGACTCGCTCAGGAGGAAGATTTATATTAGAGGGAGACAGCATGTTCCATAGTTTTAGTGTAACATCTGTTATTATCATTCAGTGCTGCTCTTAGCCCAGCATGCCCTTCCTCTAAATATCTTATTAATTAAACTGGCTTAGTAGGGAAATAATTAATGCTTTAAGTCCTGTACCTACTTAGAAAGGATTTAGAAACTGAAAAAAAATTTTAGTCTGAGCTTCAAACTCAGAGGGTTGTGGTGTTTTTCGTTCTTGAGCAGAAGCAGATTACATCTAAGAGGGAGTGTCTGAAAAATTCATGTATGTGCAGTCTTCCAGAAACATATATTCCATCTAGACTGCAGAAACAGTCTTTGAGAACTCGTGGTCGATATTTGAGCATCTTCCCCAGCGACTGATTTTGGAGCAGGAACTCCTGCCCTTCAAGAAGTCCTGCTAGCCCGACTTAGCAGCTGATCCTTCGGGAGCCTTAACCCCAATCCTCAAAATGACCGTGTTTCTGACCACTGCTCTGATAACGTGGTGGGACTTCTTAGCCGTGAAGTCGACAGCAATGCCGCTACCTGGCACAGCCACCTGTCGACTGGGCAGGAGGGCGAGACTGGAACCCATTCGTGTATAAAACGTGGGTGTGTTACGTGGCTCTTTATGGCGGAGTTCCGAAAGAGCGGCGTTTGCCCCCACGCCTTTGGTTTGTGAGCAGCACCTTCCTGCAGAAACTGCTGCTTTGTTTCACCCAGCTTGATGTCCCGGTGAAGAACAAGCTCAGACAGACTGGGTGCTGTTACCCCGGAAGAAAGTTGCACTTACTCAGACCTATTGGAAGAGGTGCTGGGGGCTGCCAAATTGCTCTTTAAAGCCAGCCGGGGTTTTAACGCTTTCTTAGCTGTAGCTTATTCCATTGGGTTTGTTTTTTCTGGAGGGGCTGTCCTTAAGGATGAAATGAAAAATGCTGTACCAGAACCAGGCTCCTTCCGCACAGGGGAGTCTGCAGCGTGACTCTGGAGTCTGATCGATGGGTATTTCTTTTCAAAAGAGATTTAGGAATCAAAGTTTTTTTGAAAGTCGATGAGGTGACTTAAAGCGCTTCTTCAAATGGGACTAAGGCACTCCTGGCAAACACTGTGGTTATGTTAACAGCCCCCAAAATAAAACCCCACCGTGCGACTGGCTAACGGGTGTGGGGTCTTGCACCCCAGCAGAGGGACCTGCCTTTAATTCTGATCGATGCTGGAGTGCAGAGGGTGCCCTCAGGGTTTTGGGGTTTTTTATTAGCTACAAACTACACCTACAGGCTGTCTTTGTCCTGAAGAATACATGCTCAAAACTGATTTTAAAAATGAAGAAGCTTAGGTTTGTTCTGCGGAAAAGAGTGAAGCAGAGCTGGCCTCACTCGTAGCAAGCTGTGAGCATCCGACAGCTCGGAAGTGCAGTGTGTCAGGACGAGTGCAATTTATTCCTCAGGCGTACAGCCAGAAAAAGTTACACCCTCATGTTTTGGGGGATGAAGAGGGATTTTGAAGCCTTTTTGCTTGGGTTTTCTGGGGTTTTGGGGGTTTTTTTCCCTTTAAGGCTGCCTTGGGCAGACCAGAGATGCTAAGTCCCAGCTCGTTTGTGCGTGCATCCGTGCCGGGTGGCAGAAGCGACTCGCCCTTGGCGGCGCCTCTTGCCTTTGGCAGGCGTGGGTTTGTTTCTTGCGAGTCGGTCCCGGAGCCCCTCGCTTGCTGGCTCTCAGCTCGTCGCCTCGACGCACGTCCTTTGTGGTGGTTTGGTTAATTGGAACATGGGTTTAATTACTGCCGAGCTGAACAAACATGAAATTTCTCTCTGTCGTTTTGCCGCCCCAGTGACCATGGCCTCCGAGCAGGCAATTTGGGACTCGAGCTGTTTGGATCTGGTATAAACTGCAGTGGCTTCCGTGGAGTTTCCCTCGTTTACACCTGGTTTGGGGGTAAACACCCCTCAAGGAAGGAGAAGGCTCCATTAAACAGCTCTTTTTTGGTTTTTTGCACCATCTCAAGCACGTTTTAAAACGAGCATTTTCCTTCTTTTCTATTTATATTGTTCTTTCTTCTTTGCTTACAGCTTTGGAAAGAAAAATATCAATGAGGCAAAGCAGGGAGGAGCTGATAAAACGAGGAGTGCTGAAAGAAATTTTTGATAAAGGTAAGTGTTCTTCTTTTCACAACATTAAATTGCCATCCCATATAGTTTTACGGCCAGATATGACATTATCATCACACGAGGAATTGGGAATGCTTTCCTGAATTGCAGAATAAAACCTCCAAATGTCTCTTTTGATTTCACCGTGGGCTGGCCCACGTGGGTACGTGTGATAGTTACCTATCGAATAAAACTGAAACCTAATCGGAAAAGTAAAGCAGTAGAAATAAAAATCACAGCAACTCCCTGCCAACCAGCGAGCCGTCCAGACTGCAGGGAGGTGGAGCAGGTCCATGCCTGCGTGTGTTATCGTCGTCTGGTTGAGTCACTGTGAGATTAACTCTTGTGGAAAAGGGAGGCATTTAGAGGTTTTGGACCCCGACGAGCACAGAACAGTGCACATTCCCCTGAAGTGGCTCAGAAGACAGAATAAGTCCTCTTTCAGGATAATTAATTTGTGGAGCTGGTAATGTATTATTGATGCAGAGCACTGGTTTATGAACACCATTGTTTTATGCCACACATATTCGACGTGTATTCAGTATGTGTTGATCTTTAACTGCAGCTTTTATTTACTTTGCTGCTTTCCTCGTCAATGACTGAGGGAATGAATACAGCAAAAGACATGCCAAAGTTGCCTTTTAATTTCAGTAGAGCTTATTCATGTGCTTTAAAGCCTCGTTATTTCAAAGTCTAAAGGTCTTCAACAAAACAGAAGTCAGTAGAAGTTATAAACTTGCACAGTTATTAGAAGTAGGTTCTACTTCTAGCCTAGAAGTAGGTTCTGCTTCTAGCCATAGCAGTGGTTGAGTAGCTTTGACAATACAAGGCTATGAGTAAGGCAAGAGAAAAAGCAGTATTTCCTTCAGTGGTGTAATAATCTGGGAGTAGTTCTAATAAAGGATACTGTATCTCACTGCGAACCTTAAGTGGAAGGTTCATTTTCCTTGTAATTCCTGTTAGGTGAGCTTGAGTCCTTCAAGAAAACACAGCAGGCTTTAGCACGTCGTAGCAGAAGGCTCTATGTGGTGGTGGTAGCACCTTCCATGCCAAGAGGCGTCTTGCACAGACAGTAGGTGCAGCCATAACATTATATCTCTTTGTTTCCCTTTCCTGAGAGGTGGATAAAGCAAACAGAATAAGCCAGTGAGCAATTCTGCCTTTTTCTTCCTTAAAAAAGTCCATGCAGATCAAAGGAAACTCAGTACGGATGGGCCGACCTAAGAGCAAAAATTCTGGAGCTTGCCAGTGTTCTTAGTATTAGTTTTGTCCTATCGTCTGTGTTGAAAAAAACCAGAATTTAGAGATTGTCCGCCTGCTGTTTCCAATGACGCTCTGACCCGTTTGCTTCAGGATTTGCTGGCTTTCCAGAGGGTGTCGTGTGGGTAAGAGTTAGCAGAGTGCAGTAAGTCCCAGTGTTCCCGCGTGGGAGAGTCACTGCAGCCTGGCCGCTGTGTTTGGGAAACAAGAAATGCTTTTATCACCCCAGTAACCTCCACACTTAAGCTGGTCAAGTGAAGCCACTGCAGACTGAGCTGCAGAGAGCTCTGTTCCTGGCAAGGGCCAGACGCGTGACCGGATCAGCTTCTGTCATCTTCCAGGATTCTGTGACTTGAGTCTTCTGAAAATGTAGGCAAAGGTTGTAATTTTATTTTTTTTTTTCCAAATGCTGTATACTTTTGGAAAAATGGCAAGTTGTAGAAGTATCCGACGAGGCACCTGCTGTTCTAATAGCTTGTGGGCAGGCGGTGCTGAGAGGTTAAAAATACAGCTTCCTCCTGCGACTCTGCACTTAGCCCAGCGTTTAGAAGAACTTACATTTTTGCTGTGCCGTCGCTCCCACACACAGATAAGAGCTTTGGTTTTCACGTGGAGGTGTAACTGTCCCAAAAGCAGCTGCCTTTAGAGTTCGGTGGTGCCAGTTAGATAATTAGAGGTACTTGTAATATTATGATACTTTTTATATCTGAACATAGATGAGATTGCCTGTAGTGAGAAATTTATGAGTCTGAGTGTGTCCTGATTGCTTGCTTTGGAGACCATAGTGCAGGAGAGCATGGCACTTCCCGAAGAGCGGTTGGTTCCTCCATGTGTATGTAATCATCACCTTACCAGGGTTCTTTTCATCTGTATGTCAGCTAACCAGAATAGCTCGTAGTACTTTAAAAATAATAAGTGATTTACCTTTTATAACTGATTGTCAAGCGTGTCTCTGATCCGGGATTAACTCGCACCAAGATATTCTTCGCTCTACAAATTGTTTTATCCGCATCTTTGATCTCTTTGCTGCACTTGAGCAGCTCCCCGTGTCGCTCCTCTCTAAGCGAGATCTGATTTAGCGGGTGTGTTTCAGTCACGATTCTGCATCGTGTCTGATGAGTTCGGTCAAATCCAAGGGTAAGTTTGAGAGTCTAAATGAAGATATTCAGAGGTGAGATGGAAAGAGGTTACGCTATCACTACAGAGAGCTGTCATGTTTGATATTACGACAAACAGTAAAAGCCAACATTTTATTTCACGTTCTACTCACAATCATAAGCCTTCAGCGTGTCGTTTGAACGCTGTCTCCTTAAATTGTGCTGAATATCCCTTGAGAAGTGCCAAGTGTGCTTTAGACCATAAGATTTCAAAGTGCTCAGAGTGTTACAATAGGCATCCCCCTTTGTTAAAAATGTGTAGACATCCTTCCAAAAAAATAAAGGTTACTGGTTTTATCGTGCATGGTTTTTGCTGCTCGCAGTTACGGTCCAGTTTAGTCCTGCACTGAATTAACGAATATTGCTGGACACAGTCACTGTCTTTCTTTCAAGAAATGGTTGCTCAGTGTAAGAAACAGTTAATGCGTTTTCATAAAACCGTGTAACTGAGACAGCAGCAGCCCCCACGCCAAACACGTGTAAAGGCGTGTGTTTTATCAAAGAGCAAACACAGAATACGCAGCATTTCCACCCAAAGAGCTAAGTCGGAAAACATGCGGCTTAAATACTGGCTGAGCTGTTGTTTGATTTTTGCTGCCTAGGGAAATAAACAGGGGGGTGTATTGAGTGACCACAGCGGTTAGAAGGAGGCTGGGCTGCAAACAATTGGCCAAACCCTTCAGTTTTGATTAATATTGCCACCTTTTAGCCAGCTCAGTCGATTGCTCTGACAGGTTTCAGAACAGTATGATGTGGCTCTGTACCCTAATAGCTCTCTAGGTCTTCAAAAAGCCTCCAACAAAAGCAAAAAAAAGTCAAGAGCTTGGTATTTCTACTAATTCCAAAATAAGCAGGAGACCATCTTCACTTGCTGCAGAGAAGCTTTAAAAGGCAGAACCATAATTCTGAATATTTTTCAACTGCCATACTTCCAGACTTGATAATTGCCGTGTACTGACGCTTCAGTCAGACTTTGGGGTGTTTTTTTCTCTTTTCAGTATTGTTTTCTGAGGCGTTCCGCACATCTCAGCCCCGCGAGGGGCAGATGTGCACTCACCGGAGTGAGGTACATCTCTGCTCCGTATGTTGAGCAGGAATATGGCTAAAAAAAACAAGAACCAGATCCTAAAATCCTGAGTTAATGCATAGTAGAATGACTCTCCGTTTATTTGCATACTGGTTTTTCGCCTTACAGGTAACTTTCCATTATACTTCCAGGCTTCCACTCATAACCACAGGGGCTGAACACGTCCCTTTATAAAACGGTAATTGAGGTCTCCTCGCAGTCTTTGCCTGCAGGTACCGGAGCGCTGCGCGTAACAAGTTCCGAGATAAAAATCGGGGGGGTTGACACCACAGAGAATGATCTGATCCCTCATTTCTTTATTATTTCTAATGTGAAGTGACAGTTGACAGGGAAGAAGCTGCCAGCTGCTCTTACAGATATTTTGCTCAGACAGAGGAGACATTGATAATAACTTCAGAAACAGACTTTGTAAATGGAATCTGCTGTACCCCAGTATCAAGACCATGCACCAGGCAACTATAAAAATTACTCCCTCCCTTCCTTAAAATCTTGGTGCTGGGAGCTGTGATGTTTTTATTTGTGGGTAAATTAGGGACATACTGCGATTTCGTTTGTGTCCCTTGTAGCAGAAAACTTGGTGTAAGGGAAGAAAATTATTCTTGTCGTTATTATTATTAAAATGTTATAAATTATACATTGTGTATTCTTGAAGAAAGCTCCTTAGCTTCAGTTCCAGCTCATTTCTCATTCCTGACTTCCCAGCTTCAGCAGAGACGGAGGGAATGCAGATTTTAGGGCCCTGGAGAGGGTCGTGTGGCTCCATGGCTGGAGGATGGTCAGGAACCATCCAGCTTAGACCACGGGTCATAGTGACCATCCTAGGGGAAGCAAAAGATCAACACAGATATTTGACAGGTCTTTCCTAAATCTTGACAACCCCTTTTAAGGCAAGTGGAATGCTGTCAGACAGAACACTGCAGTCAGACATCTCCAAAAATTGCTCTGCACAAGCTGTGTTTTTGAGATATAGACCATGTTGTTTTGATCCTTACCCCCGTGTCTTCCGTGTACACACAAGATCTCAGTCCAGGTTCCTTGCTTGCAAGCAAGGTAATGGAGACAGGAGGTCTAATTTTAAATTCTTTCTGCATCTTACTCACACGTCTTCTGTTGTTGTTGTGCTTTCCTCCAACTCTGAACAGATGGGGAACTTTCCATACCAAATGAAGAAGGAGCTTTGGAGAACGGGCAGCCTCTGGGCTCCGGGCAAGTGCTGAGCTCCAGCCAGGTGTCCCTGCCAGCCCTGGCAGAACTGGAGTCAGGTCCAGCACCTGGGGAGCCCTGCTCATACGAGGTGCTCCCAACCACAGACATCATGGATGGGACAGGTAACACCTTGTTTACATTCTGGTGTCAGTACTCTAAACTGTCTGAAACAAGTGTTTTAACGTCAAGTGGTTGGCCTCTAGCCCTGAGAAATCCGTGTCAAAGACCAAGGTCTCCTGGTGGAGGAGAAGGTGGTGGCAAACAGATTGTCACCGGATGCTCTGTGACAAATTTTGACTGACGTGGTGTAGCAGTAAACCCTGCTTCTACACAAGTGACCTCTTTGTGAGCAGAGGCAAAGTCCCTGAGCTTTGTGACCATTGAAGAGTAGATTTTTAACTCGCTGGCTACATCTGGGCTGTGCTGGTGAGCCCTAGAGCAGAAAGCTGACGTTTTTAAACCTGAGGCTGCCCTGCCCATCTTCCCCAGCCCACGCAGAGGGACAGCGATGCTGTACGTCTAGGTTAGCTCCTCTTAACGCTGAGAGTTGTAGACGAAGGTCAAGCGAGGAGAGACGTCTGGTAGAACTGTTCATCCGCGATCCTGCACAGCTGCGCAGCCTCTTTGGAACGGAGTAGGTCCCGTGATGAGCTTTTTACATTTGTAAGATAAGTTTAGAGACCACCTGCTAACGTGTCTGGTCCTGAGCAAGCTGTGGTGACAGACCATCTGAGATGTGACACTTCTAAGGCTCTTTGGTTTATGTTCAGGAGGTGGGAATACGTCCCAGCCTGGCATAAGGGAGCTGGCTTCTCTCAAAGGTAACGGGGAATTTGGCTGTCGTGTAGTTGTGTGTTGCTCCTTTTCTTTCTCTCCTCCTCTCTTTCTTGCTCTCCTCCTCTCTGTGTTCTCTGACGTTGGAGTGAAATCTATTAGTCTCTCTTAACCTGCGTTGCTGCGCTGCTTTTCTCGTCCGAACCGCGGCTGCTTTGCTCGTAACGTTGTTTGTGTCTGTGATGTGGTTGTGTCCTCCAGTGTCCGAAGAGAGTCCCACATCCACTGAGTCCGGCGTCCTCCTCTCCCAAGAGCCTACAGCTAAGCCAGTCCTGCTACTTCCCCCCAAAAAATCTGCCGCTTTCCCTGGAGACCATGAGGACACCCCAGTGAAACAGTTGTCCCTCCTCAAACAGCCCCCCGCCCTGCCTCCTAAACCTATTGCCAGGATTGCCAGCCACTTAACTGGTAAGTAGGTGTCCCTGGACCCTCAGCACCACCCTTAGAGTAAAGAACTGCCCTTGCAGCCCCTTGTCCTCCCTCCTTCCATAACACCATTTGCACATGTTGTACCGGTTGTGTATCTGTGTTGTACCGGGGGGGCAGGGATGCGTTTTCCAAGCTAGAGCTTGACGGAGGTTGCTTCAGGGCACGTCCCCTCTCAGCTGTAATTACCAAAGACCACCACGGTGTTTCCTGACCCCTCCTCGCTCTTATTCATCAAGGCGTAACCATCACCACCGAAATTGCAGGATGTGCTCTGATGGGAAGGAAGAAGTATCAGGAAAACACATTAAATACCTTTAATGACAGAAGGACCAAGAGCTGAGGGGGAAAGGGAGAGTTTCGCTTTCCTCTTTTGCCCTTGGTTCCTTCTCCCCCCTCGCCTGCCAGCTGGGCAGGTTCCTTTGTGCACGCATCCTGTGTCTTTCCATATGTTTGTCCTTTACTTGCCCTCCCGATCCTTACACGGGCTGTTCTGTCCCACGGCTTCTTGCCATCATGCTCCGCTGCCCCCTCCTGCCTGCCCAAGTGCTCCCCCTTCCCAGCCCTGCTCTGACGGCTCCCCTCTCGCTGGCGAGTCCTCCAGTTGCCCACGACCAGGATTTTCACCTCTCGCTGCATGGCAGCTGGCACCAGTAGAGCATACAGGCTCCTAATTTTGTCTTCCAAGTGTTTTCACCCGGCTTTTTGGGATTCAACACTCTGGGTACACGTGGAAGGAGCATCAATGTGTCTCCTCTCTCCAGTCCCTCACTTAGGCCACTGAAGCAAAGAATGACCATATTTACACAGACCATAAAAGGTCCCCTAAATGCTTGCCTGCACCTTTCGAACGGTCCGCTCACAACTGCACCTCAGAATCCTGAGCTGAAGGTGAGATGCGGTGCATCTCCGTGCTGGGGCAGCTACCGGTCTTCTCACTGAGTCGATCTCCTGTTAAAACTGCCCTGAGCTTTTCAGGGCTGATGTGAGAAATGCTCAGCCAACACTAATGTAGTCTAGATTTTTAATTATTTAATTTTGACCGTTAATACCCATTTTATTCGGGAGAAGATCTGTATCAGGAAAGAGCTTGTTAGGAAAGAGCGTGTTCTGGTTTCCTCTCACATCTCTACGTAGTCTTTCATGTTTCTGTTTGGATTGACAACACGTTTTTGTTCTGTATGGTTTTGTTCATTTTATGTGAAACCTCTGCTTTCTTGCCTGCCAAAATCTACGCATAGTGGTTAATATTTTGCTTTATATTGCAAACTGAGTGGGCAGTTCTGCAGCCTGCAAAGCCAGGCAGCACTATTAATGGCTTTAGGTGAGGACAAAACCAGCTTCCTATGATCTCCCGTAACATTCTGTCCCAATTACAAGAAGCTGCTCAGAAATGAGGCCAACAGGGAAGAAATAAAAAAAAAAAATAAAATAGGAATAGCATAGGAAAAAACTCGGGTACTAAATGTCCTTCATTCATAAGCCTTTCTTTTGTAAGAGGCAGCAGAAG
Organism: Trogon surrucura; assembly: GCA_020746105.1. Lineage (NCBI taxonomy): Eukaryota > Metazoa > Chordata > Aves > Trogoniformes > Trogonidae > Trogon > Trogon surrucura. Next base: position 99,550,426 of record CM036619.1, on the reverse strand, counting down.
AACTGAAGGTGAAGGCTTCTGGTGTTTCTTTTTTTGTGTGAAGTAGAATCAGGCTCAAGCTATCAGCATAAGTCACTTAATGGTGACAACTTTCCAATGACGGTGAAGCAGAACTGTGACTTCTCTTACTTTGTGGTGGCCTTTGGTGGTCTCTGATCCAGTCCTAAATAAACTCTTGTATGTGCCTACGGACAGACTTTTGTACGTGCATGTATAGAACCCCCAGGGAAAAGGACGGAGGTTCAGATGTAGTCATAAGGCCCTGGTTTAATTGACATTTATTCCTGGTGCAACTGAAAGCCTTATTTATACATACCTTGTAAATAAAGGTATTAAAATTATTCTTAAGAGTCCGCTTACCTTGGTGGTCTAAAGGATATACGTGTTGTTCAGCGCCTTTTGTTCCCCACTGGTAATTATTTTAGCTGTGTATAATCTTTGGAAATGAGCAATCAATCCTAATGAAGCACCCTCCTCAGTGAGAAGCAGAATTAATGCTGTTCTGTTGCTAATTACTCCAGAGACATCCTTAGCTTGTGTGTGAGAAAACATGTAAAATCTGAATTCTGGCTTTCAAGGCAACGACTTTTCTGTTCTTGTTATGCACTCGTTTTTCTGCTGGATATTTTGTGTGAAGGCTGAAGGACAAATTGAGACACACTGGGCATGGCTAATGGAGAGTAACAGTGGTTTCATGGTCTGGTAGGTCTGTTCGAGAAGACTACAAGGTGAAATGTGGTCTTGGGAAGCATTCAGGTAGACATCTGAAAATGCAGAAGTGCTCTTAAATTCTGTTTTAAGATAAATATATGTGTGTATTTAATAGAAGCATTTTATACAAGCATATTATAAAATCACTAAAGGAGTGGTCAGCAGGAAAAAAACAAAAGAAGAAATACTTTAAATACAAAATTTAAAGAAAGAAGAGCTTTCTTTGAGTCTGACCACCTTCTTGCTGTTAACTTCTTCCAAGTTCTGCAATAAAGGCATGAAGACTGACTTGCATGGTTTGGCAAAAGAATTAATACAGGTTTTAGAAACGGAAAAAGAGCATTCCTCATCTCTGAAAGAATCTCCAAACTATCTCGGACATCTACCTGCCTGTGCCAAGACAAAGATTGGCTTTTTCCCTCGATAAGAGGCACCCAGAAAAGAGCAGAAAAGCATGATGCTTGTTTGGATACTGTTGTTTCACTGCTTGGCGTTTGCTGTTGGCCAGTCACCTCCTGGTGAGCTCTCTACTGATTTTCAGATATGGTTATTATTAGGTGACATGCATAGATGGAATTTCTTTCATAGGCTTAATTCTCCAGTATCCACATGCAGAACCCAGGCATTTAGGACAACACTTGAACCTTTTTCCTTCTAATCCAGTCTTGAACCTCTTTTGTTTCAGTTTTTGCTTACTATCTCTCCTCCTCCCACCATGCACCACTGTGACAGCCTGGCTGCACCTTATTGATAACCTGCTCGTGGGCACTGGAGGGCTGTTGTGAGGTACTCCCGCCACGAGCTGGCTTGTCTCCAAGCCAAACAACCCCCGTCCTTCAGCTTCTCCTCAGGGATCAGGTCCTCCTGCCCTCAGCGATTGCGGTGGCCTTCTGCTCAACTCGTGTCTTTCCTGCAGGGTCCTAAGCTTGGCACAGTAAGCTAGATCCTTATTTCTCCAATTTACAGAGAAGGATGTTGTGGGAGACAGCAACTCTAGGTACTAGCAAAAACATCTGTATGGAAAGGGTAAGGGCTGACCTGTTTGTCACAGGTCTGACGTGCAGCAAATATTGCGGCACCCGCAGCTGTCTTTTAAATAATTTATTGTCATCAGCAGTAAGAAGGTTTCTGTACCTAACATCTCTCTCATCCATTCTGGCACAGTTGTTACTTGCCCACGGACAGTGCTGAGTGGTCACAACCCTGCTGGGAACCAACATCTTGCAAAATTGCTCGTTATTCTCTTGAGCCTCAAGAACCTCAGCCAAAAGAGATTAATCAGACTTGCACACCTGGCTTCGCACAGTTTGCTTCTCTTCTGTCACGAGAGCTTTGTGCAGTGATTAAAGACTCCGGTAAATGTTCCACAGAGGAGACCCTTATCACAGATTCCGTGTTCGTATTTCCGCTGTCCAGCTTCTTACTCATCTACAGAAGTCCATGTCTGAAGGATATTCCATGCTGGAGACAATAACTGTTTCCCCCCCGGTTCATACATCACGGACGTTGTGAAATTAAACCAAACAAAGGACAGAACTGTAAAATGCAGTCATCTCACCCCTGCGGGCAGGGACAGGTAGTTTCCTTGTTTACTCCGGGTGACGGTAGCGCAATTTCCCACCGGAGCCTGTGGGTTTGAGCAAGTCCCCATTCGTTCAGCACGTCGATCCAACCGCACAGTAAAACTTGCCGTACGAGGTCTCCATTAATAAGTCAATGATGATATACTGGTACATTTCTGAGCGAATGGACAGAACTCCTCTCCCATTGCAGTCATTCTCCTTCTAGATGTTGGTTTGGTTTTTTCTTTAAACCGACGAGCAGAGTTCTTACTAAGGTGAAGGGCAGACAAGTAGATGGTTCATTTCCAAGGCCGTACTTAGGTGTAAGGGCCTATTCAGAAAGGCTCAAGGACTTGGGTGAAATACAGCCAGTCTGAATAAATCCGTAACGTTAGAAATAACGGACAAGATTTTTGACAGGTGCCCAGTGGGGTCACCCAGCGCTGATCCTACTGAAAGCTTATCGATACGAAGGATTTCTTTGCCCTTAAGCGGAAACTAAAGGTTCATATCTTTGTTGTGAGAAGTGGAAGCCAGAGCATGCACATCTGATTCGTGATGGAGTGTGCGGATACTTGAGATAATTAAGTTGGACTCGTTCTCCCGTGCAGCTCCAAAGCTGCAGTGGCTCTGTCACAATTCGACCAGATGAATGCTTGCATGAGGAGGGAAAATACATATTTTAGGATGGAAGGATTGCTTTATACCTGGACCATTTGGCACGTTATGCTCGCTCCCTCCGTACAATATTGCTCTGATCTTCAGGATGACAGAAGGCAGAAACCCCATAGATGCTTCCAGTTATTCTATTGCCAGAAGCAAGATGCCTGCGGTTGGGATCTCTTTGAGTTCGCCTTTAAGGATGACTCCCCTGCATTGTACGCAGGGTGGTGGGACATCCAGGTACAGGAAGCGTCAGCTGAAGATTTTAATTGAGATGCAGAACAAAAAGATCTAAAATTAACAGTCAAACCTGCACCTTTCAAAATGAAAGTACACATCTCGGTGCAGTCTTTGTAATTCAGGACCAGCTCCAGAAGTGAAATTGCCTGGAGCACAAATGTATGAAAACACTTTGTTACTACAAATCCCACAAGAGTCTTATTCTCTATATAATTTACTCTTTTTTTTTTTTTCTGTTATTTACCTTTTATTGAAGAGTTGTGTTCTTTTATGCGGGTACAAAGTGGAAATACACACAGATAATGTGTATGTAAGAAAAACTGAGTAACTTGGAGACCTTCCTGCGCCTGAACAGAAAATCATGAAAGTGGAAGGCAATCTGCTTTAGAGGAGAGGGCAGTGCCCTGTGGTTTGGCAAGCCCACAAGTTAGGTTTCAGCCTTGGTGGAGCCATCAGAAGAATTTTTGCCTTCAAGAGACGTGTCAAGTGGATATGATACCACGCGGAAGGCCAAAAGACTTGAGTTCTACCCTCTGTAACTCTTCCACTCGGAGTGGAAGGAACGCTTTCTCCCCATGCCTCGTTTTTATCTCTGCACCCCTTTTGCCTCTCCTATGTCTTTAGCCTGTAAGCCCTTTGAAGAAAGGGCAGACTTGCTGTCAGTGTGTTCTCAGCGTAGTACAACCACTAGATGCAGTGAAGCTGTGACTAGCAATTACAAATGTCCAGTGTCAGATCTGAGCTTGGCTCCATGCATGGCCTTTTCCCACTCTTAATCTTTTTCATAATCTTTTTTCAGGAAGTGTTAGTGCTTGGAAGTCCTAGTATCAACCTTGTGCACTCTGGCTAGTAGTTACGGGTACTAGTACAGGCAATACTAACACAGAGCTCCGTTGTAGAGCCAAGTATCCGTGGTATTCCAGGCTGGAGAGGGCCTGGCCTTCCTCCTAAATGCAGACTCCCAGTTGCAGCTCACAGCATATATTTGCTCTCGTTTTTTGCTCTTAGCATGTATTTTGACCCTTTCCCACCCCCACATCTTGGCAACTACAAGCCCTCCCATTGCTTTCTCTCCCTTCTGAAAACAATTCATGGTGCAACTCCAAAAATCTCCATCCTGCAATCAAGTCTGTGCCTGGCAGGTCACCTGTGTGGTTCAGGGAACATGACTTGAGTTAAAAAAGGTGCGTGAGTCCAGAGAAAGCGCCTGCCAAGTCTTCTGTAAAAGAAGACATTCGCCCTAACGACCTTTATCATTTTATCCTCTTGTACCCTTCATTTTTCCCCACCTCTCCTTTTTAGTAGTCAAGCCCTACTTCTTTTCTCTCTTGCCCTGTAATGTGATTTTTAACACCAGATGCTTTGCACGTTACGCAGCTGTGAGGAATGTGGCTTGTAGTAATTGCACTGCAGTGGCTGAGAAGGATCAGGAATCCCGGAGCTTTCGCTCCAGCGGTGATGCTGGTGAGTCAGTTCAGGCACCAAATTGCTCTCCCCTTATTTCTGTGCCTTAGCTCACAGGGCTCTTTTGGAGGATTGGAGCTTTAAAGCATCAAAGCATGCCACAAAACCTCGTTAAGCATTGCTTAACGTGTTCATTAAGGGGTATGCACAGCCTTGAGATGTCTGGGGATTTTTTGCAGGACTTGGAAGTGCTGCAAAACAACAGTGTTTTTTCTGAAGGCTGTCTGTCACAGTCAGTGAACACACAGGGGTGAACACTCGTGTGTTGACTATCGACCTCAGTACCTGCTCGATCTTTACTGACATGAAAATTAATACCAGGGCCTCTCTTTCCTCTGTTTTAGATCCTGGCGCTCCTGTGAAACTGCCTTGTTTGCCAGTTAAACTGTCACCTCCACTACCTCCAAAGAAAGTCATGATTTGCATGCCTTTAGGGGGGCCGGACCTCTCTCTCTCATCCTATTCCACGCAGAAGAGCTCCCAGCAGCCTTTGACCCAGCACCATCACACTGTCCTGCCATCCCAGTTAGCAGCTCACCAGCACCAGCTCCAGTACGGCGGCCACAGCCAGCACCTGCCTTCGGGGTCCAGCACGTTGCCCATCCACCCTTCGGGCTGCCGCATGATAGAGGAACTGAACAAAACGCTAGCCATGACCATGCAGAGGCTAGAAAGGTAACAGATCCGCTTCTAACGTTACGTTTTGGCGCGCGCGGTTCCCTACTAACCTCTCCAGATTTCCTGAACCCCCTTGTCCTGTTTGAGAAAGATAGTAAGGCCAGTGGAGATGATTTGAATAGGACGGTATGTATTTATTATCTATTGCCTGGCTTGCAATGTGTGCTGCAGAGAGCATACCCGCCGAGCTGCAGTTATCGTGGAGGACTGCCAACAGCAAGGAGAAGAAGTGGAAGATTCAGAAAAGAGCAGTAGAAACCAAACGTGCCACTCAACCGAGGCATCTGATTAGTGTTACCAATTAGCTCGAAACAAGTCACTCAGAGGGCTTTTAATATGCTCTTTAAATTATTTCAGGTAATTTAAATGCTGCTACGTGTTTGATCTTAAAATAGGCATTTAACCCATTCCACAGCAGTTGCCTTCTTAGCCATTTGCATCTGGAGAATGGTGTTACATTTGGTCAGAAGTGCCTTAACCCACCCTGGGGCTGTGTGTTATTACTGTCACTCGTAAGCATCTCTGAACGCCGCTCCAAATAGTCCGAGTAAATGATGCATGTTGTATAAATGCAAGCTGTCCTCATAGACTGCAAAATCAGCAAGCTTGGGAAATTTATTTCGACTCGTAGAGGAAAACTGAGCAAGCCCCAGCATAGGGAAGGCAGTTGAAAAAAATTACATGTTCTGTTTAATACCAAGGGCAGCTTTGCAGCCAGCGTGTTCTGTGAGCGTCAGATCATCCTTTTGTTAGGCAGGAAAGTAAAATGTTTGGTCGGAGAGATGAAATGCCTAACGATTTGCCCCGATACCTCTTTGTGATGGTGTTACCTTCATTGTATGATGCAGTTGAAAATAATTCGATTAGAGATGGCAGATTGTCCTTGCTGCATGAAGAGCAGACGGGGAACCAGAGGTTGTCCCACGCTGCCAGCTTGTCTTAGTGCCAGGATGGTGAGACCGCTGTGGTCACATCAGTTGAGGCTCCTGTTTGTGCAGCGTGAGGGAATTCTCAGCTGGGAAAGAACTGCTCGGGCTATGAGGGAGATTCCTATTCCCATCAGTAAAAGAGCTGTAGGAGTAGGATTGGAAAGAGCATCCACGTTTCCTCCGCCATGCCCAGCGCTTACACACTTACCTCTCGCATTGCCGGCAGCCAGGGCTGGTCAGAGGCATCTGCATCGCCCCAAAGCTCCGTGCACCAAGCCCAGAGGGTGGCTGGTGTCTCCTAAAAACCCTTTTGGAGCTGCGCTGCCCGTGCTGTCCCCAGCTTAGCTCAGATATCTCACCGCGTGCGGAAGGCACTGCATTATCCTGAGCCCAGCGACGTCTCTCAGACCACGACTTCATTGTGGCATCTGTTGCCCCACAGCAACGAGTGCTCCTGTTTCTAGGAATCCACCACATTTATGTGTGCAAATGCATTTAACTGATTTGAAGAAGGTGTTGCTGTTTGGTTTTAAGTTATTGATTTGAAGCTGGAGCTCTGCTGCTTGTTAGCAACTGAGCAAGCAAGGATTCATCTCCCAACATGAAGCAATTGCCTCCCTTTGCAGAAGAAAGTACGAAAAGGTTGTGGCACTGGTACTTCACGTTTTAAATGAAAAGGAATCCTAGTTTGTGATATTGCAGGCGGCTGATTTTTCAAAATCTTTCTGCATTGATTGTTGTTTCAATCATGAAATAAACTATCGAGTGCTTCAGTTACTCTCTTTGTCAAAACAAATCAATAGCGTTTGTATTCACAAGAGAGAAAATAGGTGGTGACTGTTTCCTCTGCAATAGCCGTTGTTATTTTCATAGTATTTAGAGGTCGGAGTATTTCAAAGTATGCTCAGGTCTGTGGAGCTGATACTTGCTGTTAAATTGCTTTTTCAAGCCACATTGTGATCTTAGTAAATTTACTAATTTTTTCTTGCAGATTTGTGCGGATTTTCTAAAATGCATGTATTTAACTCAGGATTATTTGCACCAAATGCCACTGGTGGTTTTTTTAGTATTTTTCGCAATACTTCTTTTTTGTGCTTAATTGCATAAAATCCGCCTGAAACACGACAGAAATCATCCTGCAGTATTTTGCCATCGGAGACTTCAGCCCAGAAGCCTAAAGGGCTTGTTAAAACTGCAGAGATCCTAGATCTGCTTTCCCCTGTTTAAAATTGGGTAGGGTGCTCACATCTGTTGCGTGCCTAGGATGTGCAGGGACATCCTGAGCTGTGCTGTTCCTTCCAGGAGAACGATGTTCCGAATCGTTGCTGTTGGGTCAGGAATCTTGAGAGAGCCTGACAAATCCCCAAGGCACCTTCTGGCAAACTCTGAAGTTCATTGGCAGCATTTATTCTTGCTGATCTCAGTCTTCATCTCGAAAGAATCCTACAACTTGATGGGATAATTGCCACAATGCTGCAGTAATAGCGCTGCCAAATCTGGCAGTATTTAGAATACTGTTTTATTTTTAATAAGGGAGGATCATGTCGACAAGCGCAGATGAGTTTTCTGCTCCAAAGTTTTTCTTCTTTTTTCTTTTCCTTCAGGAATCTTTTTTTTTCCTTCCCTTTTTCTGGTTTCCTTGGTCCTGGTGCAGCGGAAGCTCCACAAGTCTGTTAAACTCCATTGCTATTTGCAACCAGTCCGTATCAATTCTGCATTTTGCCCAGTAAACTTTTCTTAGACCTCACGACTCTTCTGACCAGCAGGACTGTGGGTGTGGAACAAAGCGTAAAAGGCTGAAACATCCCCTTCCTCTGGCAATCTGGGTTTTTCGCTTTCACATTTGAGGTCTCTGGGATTGGGGTACTCTAACAAAACCCAAAGGCTGATACTGGAAATTGATGCTTTGCCAACGAGCCAGAAGCCCACCAGAGGAAGATAAACTGTCCCTCTGTACCAGCCTGGAAGTTATTTTACTGTCTTTGACCTTGAGAAAGCTACTGAGCTTCTCCACCTCTCTTTTCCCCTCTGCAGGAGTGGCTGCGTGTTACTGCCTCGCCTAGGTCTTGTGCATATTAAAAAGTTGATGCCTTAAGGTGCATTAAAAGCTTGTAATAGCTGTTCAAGTCCTGGTTGTTCTGTGACTTAAAATGAGAGTTAATTCCTGCATATTTTTTTTTCATTCCATTTTATTACAGACATTATAGAGCATTAAGTTCATTTGCACACTTAATGCCTCTGATTGCAAACATTTTCTGGTACTCGTGACATCTATTCGTAACCTGTTCTCACAAGGGCAATCTGTCCCCCGCCGTAGTGCGACTATTAGGACATGTCATTTGTGCTACCGGTTTGCCTCTATTTTCGCTCATAAATTACCAGCTTTGTGATAGCTTGAGTTAAAACAGAGGAGAGTGTAATTTCCACGTAACCTTTTTTCTGCAACCTCTGCTGCCAATTCTTGCCCTGCTGCAAACGACTTTCCCCTTCAACCCAAAGGGTGTGTGTCAACCGTAAGTAAAACTTGAGATTCAGGCATCCTTTTTTTACCGTTTCAGAATGCATTTTAAGAGTTGGTAAATATCTGATAAAATAATAATAACAAAAAAGCTGATGAAAAAAGAAGCTGTGCATCACGACCAGCAGCAAAAGAAGCTTTAGAAACCCTCTCATATCTTTAATTTTGGCTTAGGGAGGCATCTTCTTGCTCTGAAATGCTTTCTGCCTTGTCCGTACAGTTTCTTGGTGTGTCTGCTAAGACAACAATTAATTTCAATTACTCTGTGGGCTCGTGTACGCTGGCAGCTGGATCAAGGGCTCGGTTTATTCACCGTGTGTACTAAGGAGCTGTGAAGGGACAATATCTCACTCCGGGCTGGAACTGCACCTGTGGCAGAGCACTGAAAAGGCGACGCGTGAGACCGGTTCCTCTGGGACACCCAGCTCAGCCTCAGACTGTGGATTTCTGAAATGAAATGCATTAGACCTTTCCTGCTGTTGCCTTGTAAATCTCACGAAGCGTGTCTGAGTCAGGAAACATTTATCTTCCATAAAACTTGTCAAGAGAATTGCTTTTTGTCTAAACTTTAGTGTTGCCTAAGGACAGAAACACTATTTACAGCTCTGCCCTCTGTCTCTCACACACACGCCTGTAGTGCAGAAATGTACGTACGGCGGTTTGAAGTCTTTTTCAGGTTTCTCTTTTAACTGATACGTGCAGAAGAGGCTACTACGGATCTGAAAACGTGCTGATAAAAATGTAACTCTTTATTCCAAAAATCAAAGAGCCTGGGATGAGAGGCGTGTGGGTTTTTTTCCCCACGAGATCTTACAGGAGGGATTTCACTTTTTTCTTTTCCTGTTGTGCCCATACCGTGAGTCACTCACATGCTGAAGTTCTGATTTTTCATTAAAATATATTCTCACGTTGTAAACTACAGGGGTGTAACTTTTCTTGCTGGTTTGATGATGCAACAGTAATTGCAAGCGCTTGTACTCGTCAGCTGTGAATTATGCAAATCCACGTGTTAACGTACGTTTATCTTCTTAAAACAAGCGCTCGCTGAGCTGGAGCTTTGTTCTCCAATTCCGCTGCAAAGCACGAAGCTGATTTTAAATGGCCTGTTTGAAACAATTGTGTGCTTTTTGGTAAATAACGCTCAACAAATTTTGCGATGCAGCCCACCTGACTGTGTAGGGTTCTCGCTCGTGACCCCGAGGAATTTATACACGATGGAAATACCCCGTGACCTTGACTCGTTTTTCCTAAGTATACTGCAGTACGGCGTGTATTTCGTAAGCGCTTCGCTTAGACAGCTGACTGAGTCAAAACGCTGTGGAAAAGGCTGATTTTAATCAAGAAGAACACAAAACACCAGGCGAAAAAAAAATCAAAAATAAATGAGAGGCTTAAAATAGGAAGTAGTATTATCAAGAAAGTAGATGATTCAGAAAAATCACAGTGAGACAAGAAGGCACCGGCATCTGCTGGCTAGTCCAAAGGAAGATCCTCTGGGGTCATTTGTAAATCTTGTTTTGCCACCCAATACCTGCTCGGTACCCTCAACTGGTGACCCGCTCTGATACCTGCTCCCCTGTTCCGTAACCTTCATCTGTTGGAGAAACAGATTTTTACAAATGACGTTCCTAAAATTAAAATTATTAAGGCGTATCAGTAAATGGGAGGCTAGCTGAAAGTTTTTTAAAGGCTGTGGTGCCTTTAGCAGAATTCAGCTGATGAATTTTAAAACTGCTGCTGGGATAAAATTTTTGGGGTCAAACTGGTTGAAGTCTCACACAAAAAATCACAAGCCAGTTCTTCGTGGAGCTCTCTTACTTTGCAGTACAGAACATGATGTATCACCAAGAAAAAGGTGCTCCTCTCTTGAAAGCATCCCGTAAAGCTGCGCATCTGGTTGTTGGTTGGTCTGAAGCAGTAAATGTTGCAATTAACAAAATGATCTCTTTGAAGCCGAAGAGGATAACGGCACGGTGTGGTTTGCTCACAGGATCTGAAGCCTTTTCTTCTCCTTAATCCCTCAGCAACCTGTGGACTAGCATTATACGCCCAGAAGTACCTTAAAAAAAAGTCTTTCTGTGATGTTATCTGGCAGCTGTGTTAACTTTAAGGTTAGAAGAGAGAGAAATGCTTCAACTTGACTCAGTAGTAGATAATTAGAGAGAGGACAACGTTGTTTTTTCAAGCTGCAGAATGCCCCTGGTATTCTGAGCAGGCTGGAACATTGAAGGGAGTGAAGCCTATTCAGCGCTCACTAAGGTCAGACCCAAATTTGGGTGCCTTGAGTGCAACTTGGCCGGCATGTCTGGTTTCACACCTGCGTTCTTCTGGAAAGTAAAAGGGGAGTTTGGCATAAAGAGAGCAAATGTTCCCCACCTTTCCTACAGCTGTTGCCTCCCCTGGGACTGAAGAGAAGGAGCAGTTTCTGGTGACTCACAAATAAACCCGAGCCACCATCGGTTTTGCCCGCCACTCTCTTCTTCTGATTTGACATTGGAAAAGCAATGTGAGCGGTTAGATAAAAACGGCTTAGGAAACCCACTTCTGCTCCTGACTTTTCCTTTCACCTTTTGTTTGGCTTCGATCTTCACCTCCTCACGTTCCTGTTTCCTCACCTGTGTTGATGCGTTCCTTGGGAAAGGGAGACTGTATTTGCCTCAGCTCGTTAGTTCTCAGTATTTTATTTCTGCCAGTATTTCTGCCCGCAATGTGTTGTGCCTTAAATGGAATGTTAACTCAGTTTAAACCCCTAGATGTCTTCCCGGTCATGAAGATCTTTCTGTCCTCTTTTCTTCTCAAAAGGGGGTGAAGGACCACCACTTTGCCAGAAACAGAGAGCAGCACCTCGGTTCTTCCACTGAGCTCTTTCCTTCTTTTTCTTTGCCCACAGCTCTGGTTTACACACAGGCGACAGCGTCACGAAACCAGGACCTGGGGGCCTTCCAGACATGAGACAAGTGCCAACTGTTGTGATCGAATGCGATGACAATAAAGAAAATGTGCCTCATGAAACCGACTATGAAGATTCTTCCTGCCTGTACCCAAGACAGGAAGAGGAGGAGGAGGAAGATGAAGATGAGGATAACTCGTTATTTACAAGTAAGACCCACTCCATTTTTCCTTTCTCTTGTGTTTAATTTTCACTCTGAACTCTCACTACGCAAGGGAACCACAAGGCCCGCGAATTTTCTTTCTTCACTGTGTTTTTCCCATCTCTCAGGGCTTGACTACATAGGGATGCCTGATCAATTAACCCGAACTAACAAGTAGCACAAATTTATAGTGATTTCTGTAATCCACGTGAGTCCCAGTCAAGATTCAGCTCTCGGGCAGGATTCAGGTGACTGGGTTTGGCTTACGTTACTCACTTTCAAATTGACTTTTGGATTCACTTTCCCAAGTGAAGTTCTGCCTTTGACTTAAGTCAAGCTCAGCTCAGTAGAGTTGCTTCAGGAGGATGAAATAAGTGCTCAGAGAGAATCAGAGCTTTTGCATATAGTAAGTATTAAATCACATCAGAATCATCTGCACATACTTTGAAAAGGGGTCGTCGGAGAATTGGGCTCAAATAGGAAGAGAAGAGGTTAACTGACTGATTTTTACAGTGCCTCAGAAGCAGTATCAGTTAATGTACGTAGAGATCTGTGCTGCTTCTGACTGACTTCTGATTCCTTCTAATGCCAGCTTGGGTGTCTAAATATTACATTGCGAAAAAGAGCTACCTCTGCCTTTCAACATGCCATAGCTCGGTTGCCTGCCCAGATCCTGAGGCTGAATTATTCATTCCGTTACATGGACGAGAAACGCTGTGCTAGAGAAAGCTACAGATGCTACTAGCAATTCTGAAACAAGCCCTCCTGCTCCACTCCCCTCTGTGGAGCAATATTTTAATTCCTTTTTTCCTGTGTACCTATCAAATTCAGCTTCTCTTTATTACGAAATGAACTGAGGTGAACTGAGCACCTGAAGTTAATTGATGCCCCTTTTCCCAGAGCCCATAGCAGTGTAGATGGGAGCCTGGTACCTTGGCCAGTGCTTCCTTGCCTGCTGCGTGCTCTGATGAGATGATGACACCTCCTTTGGCAGAACCTCTCCTCTCCTTCACAGGCTCCCTGGCAAGGAAGGTCTGCAGGAAGGACTCTTTAGCCATCAAACTGAGCAACAGGCCTTCCAAGCGAGAGCTGGAGGAAAAGAACATCCTCCCCATGCAGACCGATGAAGAGAGGCTCGAGCTTAGGCAGCAGATTGGGACAAAGTTAACAAGGTAGGCCACGAAGAGTTTTTCTAACTCTTGCTTTTAGAAATACGTGATGGGATGCAATTTTTGTGCCGAGAGCTATTTGTTTGTAAATGTTGAGGAGGAAGAACCGTGGGGCCGGGGAGGACTCTAGACACCGTTTGTGCCCCGATACAGCCATACAACGCCCCGTTTCATTTTCCTGCCGTATCCTATGAAGTCTTTCATTGCGTTAAGTATCGGCGTGAACTACGTGGAGTTGGTTTTTTTCGGTGCACCGAAAGATTCTGTGATTCTGTGATATCTAGAATAAGGATTCAGCCTAATACTTAGACTGCAGCTGCACATGGGGCTCTGGGTCCCAAAGAGCAGGACATACAGGTCCCAGTGCTTATATGATTAATTTCGAACGCTTTTGAAGCATGTAAAGAGTTGAAATTTTTGTCTCTTAGCGTATCTTACTGTGCAGCACTTGACCTTTCGATGACATTGAAGAGCATTTCCACTGTGTTGACCATTTGCCTGAATTACTTGGGTCTCTCAGAAGTTCACAGCTCTGTCTGATGAAGGCAAATGGTGTCATTTGCAAACGCTGACCCTGCACAGCTCGCTGTGCCCCAGGTGCTTTTTTATTTTATATCTTGCCTCTCCAAAACCTGCTTTTTCCCAGTTAAAGACTGTTTCTCCAGCGTATCCCTTTTTAATAAGGGAAACTAATTTTGGCAATACCCAGAGCGCGTCCTGCGTAAGCCCCACGTTCTCGCAGTGTTTGTTTCCCCAGTTGCATCTCTGCTCATTCAGTCAGAGGTATAACACTTGATCTCGTCTTCTAGTATAGCTGGGACTTGGGGGCCATTACAAATAGTTCAGGTAATTAAAACTGTGTATATATGAGCTCAAAATGTAGCTGAGCCACTGCTTTTTCATTCCAGCTTTATACCAGTGTAGCATCACTGAAATTGGTAGAATTCCACGAGCCTTACCTGGAATCACAGGGTTGCCAGCCTGACCTTTTAATTACTAATATTTACAACTTACTATCTCATCCTTCTGAGCAGTTAAAAACAGTCTAGAAATACGTAGAGAAAACGTCTTTCCTCGCCTCCAATGTGCGAAAAGCCACAGATATTTTGTCTGCAAAAAGGAAGGTACCTGTCTTACCAATGCTTTTTAGCTAAATGTGATGCATCCGTGTGCACAGACTGATGAATATTAGATGAAAATAGAGAGGATATTTCAAGTTGGACAGTATTTCTTTACTGTCCAGACTTCATTACTGAATCCATCCTTTGCCATTGCTCAGGAATTGTCACACAAGTGATGCAAATGCCGAGCGATATTAAAGTAGTGAAGCATTTATAGTCCTTAGAGAAGATGCTACATGCAGACTGTAATTGCAGCTGGCAATTTTGGGCTTCAGAGGGATTTGTACTGTTCCACCAATCGCCCTCTATGGCTTAAAATAGCCAGCCAATAAAATCACATGTGCTACTTGCAGAAGTAAAAAATGCAGAATAAAAACTTCAGCAAATAGTTATTGTCTGTAACGGATCAAATAATTTTCACCAAGGCGCTGATTAGGATGCTTCAGTATTTATGCGTAATCTTCACAGTATTTAGCTTGGAAGAGCTCATCGACTGCCACATTTGGCAGATGAGAATTTAGTACTACAAAGAGAATGCCATTTTTAAAGATGCTTACATCCAGGCATATTGAGAGGTTGCCCATTGACATATTGTGTGGGACCAAGATCATCCCAGGTGTCGTTCCTCCAGCCTTATTAGGGTTGCACCAGGTATCAGTTTGGCTCAGAACTGTGTGTTCAGGCCCTGTTTAAATGTAGTTTGGAACCTCTGAACCAACACTTAGTCCCAGAAAACTGCTCTGGCTTTATTACTGCATCTACCAACTGGTAGAGAGAGTCCAAAGAGACTTCATCACGTCACCACAGACTGTTTCTGGGCAGTCTTTACACAGCAGTGACAGCAACTGATCAGAAGACCTCCTCCTCTAACCAAACCAGAATGGACTAGTCCAAAATGTGATACCTGCTGTGAAGCGAGAAGCAAAAATAGCGAGTGAAGATGCAGAACTTCCAGCTCGTAACCGCATGTGACCTGGGGATAGGAAATGCAGCTGGAGGCTGTGTTCTTCCCTGCTAAAACCCCTTACAACTCCATTAACTTCTGCTCTGAAATGCAGACCTTCTGCGCTAACTAAATCTTTAAGTGGGTATGGTTTTCTTTGTGGCTTTTTTTTTTTTGGCTTTTTTTTTTATTCTGCCTGCACAGCTTCACCCAAACTCCTCCTCCCTTTTATCCCTCTGGTGCCTGCACAGCTTCACAGCTGCTCAAGAAGTGCATATAGGTGACCATAAGACAGAAAGGAGGAAAAAAAAGGGGAAAAACAGGACTGAAAGTTAACAGGCAGAAGAAGAAGACAGACTTCTGCCTTGTGCCTGGCTCTCCAGCTGTGTTGGACCTGCTGGGAAACACTCCAGTCTTTCCTGAGTCTCTTAACTCTTCAACTCTAGCAGAGGTGCTCATTAGCAATTAGACACAGGACTATTAAAGCTGAGATTTTGATCCACTGCTTTTCAAGCATGCATGGAAGTGTCCTTTTGCCTCTTTTCCTTGAATTGCCTCCGTCCTGCCTGTTCCCACCTGCTGGAACAGGACAATCTAATGATAATGAAAAAGAAAATACATATCAGGTAATCCAGTATTGTTGTCGTGTCTGAAGACCCACCTCCCACAAGCAGGTGCCACCAGTGGCAGCCCAGTAAGATTTTACAGCCCAGTAAGATTTTTGTGCTGCGCTGCTGCCAAAAGCCGTCAGTAGTCGGAATCAACGTTTAACCCAAGACCGTGCCAATACCGCCTTGAAACAGAAATCCTGTGATGAAATGAACAAGTAGAAATAAAATACCATTGAGGTGCAGGTTTTTTTTAAATGTCGAGAGGCTGTGGTGAGGTTTTGAGGCTTGTTCACAGCAGGTTCCCATTGCCCTTGAGTGCCTCTGCATAGGAGAGAAAGAGCAACAGAGTAGGTCTGTAAGCAGAGAGAGAACGTGAACCAGAAAGAAGAGGAGAAAAATTGCAGAATTTGGGGAAAGGATCGCCCTGCCAGTGCAGAGGACGGGTCGGTAAAATGCACAGCATCTCCTTCAGAGGCCTGAGGGGAAGAGATAGTCCTCAGTGATCATTTTTCTAAGTGCTGGAAGAGTAGGCTGGGAAGGGAGATGCAGTGTTTTTGGAAGTGGTTAATTGTTTAAACGGCGTTGAGGGGAGTTTATTCAGCCAGAGGATGGCAGCAAGATGGCTCCGGCTGCATCTCCTCCTGGCTGTGCAGAGCATTTCGTAACCCCCCCCGCCCACCTCCGAGTCATTCGGGGATAAAAAGAACAGGCAGACAGCGGGATTAGGCTTTATTCACAGATCTCACTTTGTTGGGCAGCGCGGAATAATTTCTTCCTAATTACCTCTGACGTCTGCAGTTCTCGCGCTTATTGTCAGCTTTCCCCTAACGAGAGAAAAAGCAACTGCCTAAAGCCAGAAGCTCGTCCCCCCGCCCTGGCAGCGCTCACGCACGCGTGTGTGGAGCTCGCCTCTTCCCGCGGCGGCTGCTGGGGGGATAAATCACACAGAAAATGGGATTGTGGTAAACAAGCTCATCTAAATCCTGGATTAGAGGGGTTGACGATGCGACAGCGCGAGATGCATGAATGGGGGCGGCCAAAAAAAAAATAACCACAAAGTGGCTGAGCCTGGGTTTTAGCCGTGTTGGTACCTAGGGAAGAGGGTGGATTTTTTCCCTTTTAATTTAGCTTGTACATTTGTGAGAAACCCCCGAGGGAGCTATCGAGATTGCCCCTAGCATCAGGAGGAAGGCAGCAACAGCAGGTGATTCTTTTGGGGCGACAAGCTGAAACCGAGTTATCATCACGCATCTGGGCTTAACCTCCAGGAATGAATACTCATGGCCGGAACTGATCTGGGTTCCGTGCAGGGGTACAGACGGGAGACGGGCTCTCGAGGCCCTTGTCAGACCTCTTTGCTGTGATTGATGTCCTGGAGTCGCAACGGAGGGAAGTGTGGCTTTGTAATTAAAAATGCTCTGGGAAAGCCGTGTCTCGCACGGGCTTTCCGATCTCAGGCAAGTCACTGATAGAACATGGGCACACATATACGTGTGTGTGTATTATTCTATTTAAGGTCTCCAGATACACGTGTGTGCCTATGAACTTTGGAGAATTGCACTAGTTGACAAACTCTCATTGACAGCAAGGTTTGTGTGCTTTCAGAAAACCACCCAGATACCAGGATCTCTTTAGACATCGACCTCCGTGTTTCAGCAGGGCAAGGATCCTCATTTCTGGGCACAGTTTGGACGTGTCTCTCTATATTAGGAATTTTTGTAGCTAAACATCGTCATTCGTCACGGAAAAAGACAAGTCTAACATCACGAATGATGCTGCTGCTGTTGTTCTGAGATGAGTTTCAGCAGCTAACAGCAGGGATTCGCTTCATCTGAGTAATTTCCTATGGCAAAAGGTCAACGGAGCAATCAGGGGAAAGGGGGAGGTGACAGCAGGTAATGTCACCATAAAACACATCGTCTCTACGTGCTCCCTCGTTTGTGGGATGAGCAGTGTCCCTAACGTGGGATCTGGATGGGCCGTGGCGGCGCAGTCCCACCTCGGCATGGGATGAAGCCCCTGACACTGCTCAGCTGGGGCCAGCAGGTGTTTTGCCGTGTACGAAAGCAAAGCCTCGCAGAGTGCACTTAGCCTGGCCTTGGGCAGATGTGTCTCTCCGTGTGCAGAGGTGGAGCTCCAGATGTGCAGAGACAACTTTGTGTTCCTGTGCAGGTGGAGGAGAGGGGTGTGCTCTTAACCGTAGGCAAGAGGCAGCGAGAAGCAGCGTTTGAGGGCAAGGTCACTGATGGAGTAGAAAGAGTTTTCTCAGTGTCAAAAGATCATTTCAGTCAAAGATGTCACCAGCCCAGAGAAGGTATTTGTTATTCTTGGGGTCTGTCGTTGCTCCTGTTGCCTGCTCCCATGTGGAAGTCGCTCGGCGCTGCCATAATATCTGTTTCTCCAGCTCTTTCTCTGCCAAAGCCGAGGCAGAAGATGACAGTATGGGGTTACCATTTCCCCTTTGTGCTTCCCACCCTCCTGGCACAGCCTGCATTTGAGGTCTAACTCAGCTCTCAAGACAAATATATTTAGCCTACCTTAGTTTCCTTTGCAGTTTCAGCGGCGGGTGGTATCCTTCATTTTCTGCCCCAAATTGATGGCAGCGTTGCTTTTTGTTGTCAAACCCCTGTCAGGAAGCCACATTTCTCTGCCAGGCAAAATAATTCATGGTGGTATAACACGAGCTTGTGGCAGTAATGAAATAACATATGTCGGTAATAGAAATAGTCTTGTATTTCTCCAGTAAACAAGAGGCTGCGTGGAGGCCACACGGTACTCTCTTTTGTGTAAAAGAATGACAAATGTTACTAAAACCAGGTGAAACAAACACAAGCGAGGAAGTAGCTGTTTCAAAATATTGTGTTCTGGCTTTAAAAGAAGAAAACAAGAGTGGTTGGTTGGTTTGTTTTCTTTTGCTGGTTAATGCTGACAAATTTAGGGCAGCTCCATTAAGAACTAGCTCATAAATTTCCGCCTTGAAAATATCTAACCATAAATCTTCGGGTTTTGTAGCTGCCGATCGTGGGGAGTTAATCACAAGCACAACAGTTGCTCAGCTTGGCTGACTTTGTAATTTCTGTAAAGGAGACAAATCAGATGGCAGGACAAGGAGATAAGAGGACTGGCAGGAATAAATTTCACTTTATAGGTTTGTATAATGGAGAAATGGCTTATTGAGCAAAATATTTAACCACTCTCAGAAGTTACAGTTTGCATTTTTTCCCCCCCTTATGGCCTATTTGGCAGCGCACGTGTGGGGGATTAACACAGGTAATCCTTGTAAAGGAGTCAAACACATAAACCCATTTTTTTTTATCCTGACTCCAGTCGGCTTTTAAATATATACGGGTGTGCTGTGACTGTTGTTGAACACAAGCAGGACTGCTAGAGAAGGAAGTCCAACTTGTGTGCATCTGTGTCCAGAGAAGCAGGAGTTTCCCAGGCAGGTTATTGTATGTGAGTAAAGAGGGGTGACTTTTGAAGAGTTGGCCCTGTAGTAAATAGGATTTAATGTTTTATACATCTGGTTTGCATAGGATTAAATTTGGACAACCGTGCCAAGGAAGCAAATGTACTTTACCATTACGCCTGATACGATTCTGTAAGGTTGGAGTTTTGCATGTATTCCCCGAGACATAAGAGTCAGCAGCTAAAGATGAACAGGGACTGTTTCTGGAGTACATGCAGAACAGTTACAACCAGTCTTTTGGAGGCAAGCGCGGATAAGAATTATGCTCATAATGCTTCAATGCCCTGGGATTCATAAGCACTGCACAGACCATACGAGGAGATTAAACTAAGTCCTTAGCCTCAGACCTGACCGTGTGAAATTACCATTTATGCTAATAACAGTAGTGAGGAGGAGGTGTTCTCGTGTGCAGGAGACCACCCCAGCGCTCTCTAAGCATGCAGCCTGTAATGATCCTTGCTTGCCTTTCTGATGATACATAATTTTCAGACCGGTGAACTACAGGGAGTGCACAATAGCACTAAGGTAAATTCAGTAACACTGACATCCCTGAATTCAGGAAGAACGAACACTGATGGTTAATAACCAATTAATAAAATAAACATTCAATACATTGTACTTGCTAAATGAGCAGGCGTCTGTGAAGTCAGGTTGGACTGTTTATCCTGCAGAATATCCGAGTTTGTGAGCGTTCTGGAGAAGTCCTTGCGCTTTCCTTCATTGCAGTGATCAATGCAGAAAGGGTCTTCCTGCCTCCCTGCAATCAGCTGGCTTTGATTTAAAAGCTGGTGTTGCAAGCAAGAGACCCAGACCTCAAACAGAAGAGACAGCAAAGGTGCCATCCCTCTCCTTCCGCGGGGAACAGGAACGCTGCCTGGTCTGGGACCGCTTCTCCTGCACGTGCCCAGGGACCTCAGCCCCCGGTGGAACGGGAGATGGCAGCTGAGTTGCACCCAGTCCCCGTGAGGAGAGCGACGTGGATTCACAAGGGGAAGTCACGCCTGATCAACATGATGAACTTCTACATTGAAGTGACTGTTCTGGTGGACAAGGAGGGGAGCAGTGGGTAGTGCCTACGTAGGCTTCAGAAAGGCTTGCGTCGTCGTCTCCCGTAAGATCCTCAGAGCAAATTGCTGGAGCGTGGGCTGGATGGGCAGATGGAGCAGGGGGATCTCATCGATGTGTGTGAATACCTGCAGGGAGGGTGCAAAGAGGATGGGTCCAGGTTCTTCTCAGTGGTGCCCAGTGACACAGCCAGAGGCAATGGGCACAAACTGAAACACGGGAGGTTCCCTCTGAACACCAGGAGACTTTTTTTTTTCACTATGAGCATGAGCAAGCACTGGCTTAGGTTGCCCGGGAAGGTTGTGGAGTCTCCCTGCTTGGGGACTTTCAAAAGCCAATTGGACCCAGTCCTGGCTCTAGTCACTTGAGCAGAGGACTTGGACCAGAGTGATCTCCAGAGGTCCCTGCTAACCTCCACCCTCTGTGGTAGAACACGGTATCAAAAGAGCTGACAAAGTCTTTGTGTGTTAGCAACACCTTTGACTTTCGAAGTGCACGTCGGTGGCTGATTCTTTCTGTGCCTTTGGCACTGCAGGGTGGCCGAGTTCTGTCTGAGACTTTCCCAAATCCTGACTCTCCCCAGTCTAAGGTTACTGTGAGTGTGTCTCATAAAGCTCTTCTGGTGCAATGCCTGGCAAATTTCTCCTGCTTTGTGTTATTGCACAATTGTTACGCCGACACAGACAGCTTAGCCAGGTCACACGCCTGTCTGTGGCATATAAACCATAAAGCCTCTAACTCACTTCAGTTCCAAGAGAGTTTGGTCTCAGTTAGCCCTTGAGACCAAACTGCTCATGCTCCTCTCCATGGAAAAAATTACCGGGACTCTGTTTCTAAACAAGAACATCTCACAGACATGCTGTGCTCACATGGAAATCAACTCCAGATGCCCAGCTTCCCTCAACAAGCATTTCTCAGCCCTGCACCTCCCCGTCTTCTCAGCCCGCCTCTGCCCTAGCCGAAACAACGAGCCCACCATCTCCGTTTCACTGCCGAGAGTTTTTCAAGTTGCTTGCACCCTGTATTGCTCTTTTCAACTTTCCTCCCTATTTGAAGCAGAACCTTAATATCCGCCTCCAAACTTTCTGTCTCTGGGTGGATCCAGAGACAAGAAGCAGCAATTTATTGTTCTTTCTCAGTTTGGGGAACTGGGAGAAACATCCCAGCCAGCCTGCAATGGTCCTGTCTGGTATCTGTATGACAGCAACCAGTGGCTCTAGTAAGAAAAAAGGATGGAAGCGAGTATTTGATGCATGTTTTGCCGTTGGAGTTTGAAAAGATGACAGAATGTTGTAGTTGTGAGACGTTTCCCCCCCCTTAGCAGCTGGGGTTCATTTGCTGGGCTTGGCAGAGCATCGGTGCTGTCAGGGAGGAGCAAAGTTATTAGCACTCGATAATCCCCAGTCACGAGAGTGGGCTTAATACCCAATAAACTGGAAGGTAAGTAAATTAAAGTATGTTTGTAAAGCAAAACACAAGTCCCCCATGGCCAGGGGGGCTGGAAGGGAGGGGCTGAGAGCGTGTGTTGTTTTACTCCAGCGCTGCACCGATGCATCAGAAACTGCGCGTTTTCAGCTTAATAATAAAATTGAGCGGAGCTGGGAAGCAGGCGCTGTATTTGAATTCCAGAGTATCCCAGCCAGCACGTTTTAGTGCCGATCCACAGCCTCTCCTAGCAGTAGGTGCAATTTTCATTTCTTCAGATGCTTTGTGCATCATCGATGCGTGTTCAGAAGGGATTTTATTTTTTTTTTATCAGGGTGCCTATTCCCTTTGCCACCTCTCTCCAGTCCCCCTCTTTTTGCCTTCACTGCAGCTGGATATGTGGAAACCAAGTGGATGCCACAAAACCAGGGCACTGAAAGCCCAGGACAGAGGTGATTTCAGTCCTGGCATCGGAGTGTGCCCCGCAGGGAAATCCAGGCTTCTTCTGTAGCACGTCAGCAGCCGTGAACAAACATACTTTGCTTGTCTCACATATAAAATGATTTAAATATTAACTGCCTTCAACCTCGCTGCCTGAATGGCAGCTCCATAAACTACTCAGAGCTCAAAAATAATCACCAGTTTAAGGTAGTCGTTCTTCAGAGGGTGAAAAACTGCAGAAAATGTGGGTTTTAACAGCACCTTCATTTGAAATGTCACAGGGAGGATGTCTACAACATTGTCCCAAGGGAATTTAAGAAGTGAAATGTCTGGATGTAAAGGAGAAATGACTTTCCACGTCAGCCGGGCCAGGAACATGTTTCTCACCCATTTTATGTAAGGAAGATGTCGTTGGGCGTTCCCTCCCCACTCCGTAGTTCAACATCGGCTCTAATTAAGGAATAAAATAATGAAAAGAATCCCCAGCACCTAGACTGTGATAACAAAGCAGGTTTTTACATCAGGAGGAGCTTGGGGAATGTGCAGGAGAAGTAAGGAGGGAGAAACTTGGGGAGGGATTGAACCGAGCCCCCCCAAAAATTCATGGGGAAAATGCAAGAAGCTGATCTCACGCCGTGCTGGAGACAAAAAGCAAGGCTACCGCCTGCTCAGCGTGGCGCGTAGGGCTTGGGTGTCCCTCTGGAAGTGTTGGGTTTTGTGGGGTTTTTTGGAGTATTTGCCTGGATATGGGATCTTTGTTACTTCGGGGATTATTGATTCCCGCTGCTAATTCCCTATTTGATATAATAAGCCTCTTTGTGACATTCCGTTTGTTTTGCTGTGCAAATACTTACGAAGCAACAAGAAAAACAACAAGAAGATTATCCTTTATGGTCCAAATTTAGCCTCCGGGTGATTATGTGCATCTCAATAACTTTGAGAGAAGAAGATGCAGATGGAACAAGAATTCTCCTGAGTAGAAAATACCTTGTCATGCTTTTAGGCCACTAGATCTAAACCCAAAGGTGACAACATGAATGTAGGCAAATCGTGTCTAATGCCTCATCCAAATAACAACTGTGCTGTATCCTAAGGCAGGGTTGGGGTTTTTTTTTTTTATTTTAACCAGGTTAATAATTTCTTTTTTTAAAAAAATAAACGTTTCTGATATTTTCTCTCTCTGGTGCAACGTATTTCCAGGGATGTTCCACAAGATGCTGCGATTTTCTTTTTGGTGCCCAAGTGAAACAAAATAATTAACAAGTGGGGTAGTGAAGGCTGAATAAAAATAGCAAATTCAAGGCTTTTTGGTTTTTTATTTATTACAAATTGAAAACCAGCATTTCAGGTCAGAATCAAGTATTTTGTCCAGTGCGTTCTTTAATGCTTTTTAAAATTAATTTTTTTTTAAGAAAAGTATGTCTAGTGAGTTGTTTTCTCAACTGAAACTGCTCACTAAGTTTGACCTCTCCTCGCAGATAGTTTCTGACCTGCCGGAGCTCAGGTTTTCAGCAATTTCACTGCTTGTCACAAACATTTCACCCAGCCCTGATTCTTAATCATCAGGAGAACGGCTTGGGCCACAGCCCTTTGCAGTAAATCACTGCTCTTTGTCCCCTGCCTTTCATGCAAACTGGGGAGCTGAAATCCCTCCGGCACAAAATAGTTAATCACTCGTAAAGGTCTCAGATTTGTTCACTTCCAGGGATTTTCCACTTGGGTAATAAGACAAAGTGAGGGCACTGTGCCATTTCTTATGCATCTTTTCTCCTAAAAACTAAATTATCAGGGTTTGAATTGCTAGCACTGCCGCCTTCTGCGATAAAAACATCTATCTAGACTCCTGTGTTGTATTCTGAGACACTGAGTATTTTAGCTTTCGATTTGGTTTCTCAGAAAGCAGATAAGCTGCGCGTCTCTTTGACGTTGCCGGTGCAAAGTGCCTGTTTGGAGATGAACTTGATTTCCGCGGTGTTGTTCGTTTGCCTTTCTCCACGATGGCGATGGTAAAATGGTCTGGAACAAGCTGACACAGTCGGGGAACGGAGGTGATTCTGGTCTTTGGGTGGTCTGCTGCGTAACGGAAAACTTGATTTCCAGTTGGTCGCATGAGCATCGAGCTTGCCATCCGCGAGCTGATGAAGCTCCCCACCCAAGTTTCCTTCATCAAAACCACATTTTTGGTTGGGATTTGCCGTGATAGTCACAGATCATTTGGACTCCCAAGCAAAATCGGTTGGTTCCCGTATTTTACACGTCCCTAGTTTGGCATTTTAGTGTTAACAGTTGTGTTAGCACGTACGTCTTTCAAGACTTGTTGCTGTAAGTGTGTTTATTCAAGTCATTCGTGGATTGACCTTGAGCTGTGAATTACAATCTCTTTAGCTTTGTAAAATCAGCTTTTGGTTCCGTATTATTACCTTTGGAGAAGCGAGTGTCTCCTCCCAATGCTGTACAGACAACAGAAGGACAATCACTAACGTTTTAGAGCTTTTTTTTTTGCTTTATTACAATGGGTCCTAATCTCCATCTGGTTTTTCTGGCATGCCTCAGATTTTCAACCAGCACTTAGTACGTTTTTCCCACTGGATATCTAGCACTCAAAAATATCCCATTTTTATTGTTCTGAAGATATATTCTTGAATTAGATACTCAGTGAACTCCCTCCTCTAGAAAAGATTGCTCTCTGTTTCCTACTGCAGTTGTTCGATATTTTGTTCTTGGGATTAGGGATAAGAGATTTGAGAATTAGTGCTGCAAAGCTCATGTGGTCTAACCCTTTGAATTCCACCGTGCCTTTTTTTAAATCATTTAAACTTGCTTGATCATATTTTATGTGACTTTATGAAGCAGTACGGTGCTGAAACAGAGGAAGCATTTTAGAGCTTGAGGTGTGAGACATGAGCTTGCATGAGCTTCCACATACCAGTAGGCATTTTGCAGTTAGTATTACTGAAAAGGAAACCTGAGCTTTATCTTTAAGAAAGACTAAGAAATTAAGTCATTCCTTGGGGAAATGCAGGTGTCTGCGCTGTGGTTCTGTGGTCTAAGGAAAGATTGATGACACAAGTCTCTCATTAGTCACAGTTTCTAGCCAGAGCCATGGGACTATCTAGTCATTCCTTTATTTCTTTTCACAAAACTCAGAGTTCATGGCCCAAAGATGATTTTGCTTATTTGTGTGTTTTAAAGGAATATGCTGTGTACACGATAGGCGAGGCTTTAACTTTATGCCGACGTAATGAAGCGTCAAAATCCCCATTTTTTAATATGATTCTCCTTCCCCAGGAGACCTAATCTGGGCAGCCTGTTCTTTCTTGGGGAGCTTGTAACTTGCCCGAGAGTAAATCAAAATCCCTCAGCCAGCTGGGACAGAAAAGACAGAAAAGTTGTTTAAGCCATGAGTCAAAAATGGATTTACATTGGCTAAAGAACAAGAAAACAAATTGGTCAGGTTTAGAGTTTTAAACAAAGGGCCAGCCTGATTATATTTTTCACTATCCGCAGATGCTTGAGCAAGCAGAAAACTTGCTGAGTAGTTTTCCTAAAAATCCTCACCACAATCTAGACTGGGTGGGGCTTTGAAGTTTGTAGCGAAGCTGTTTCTCAGTGCAAAACCAAGTGTGGGATAAGCAAAATTGTATTTTTTTGGACGGGGGGGTGGCTAGGAAAAGAGTGCTTGTAGTGCTTATTAAAAATCTGAATAATTTTTTATAAAAATCTGATTTTCCTGCAGATCCTCATGTGTTAGGGGAACTGTTAATGGGGTTGGTTCGTGTGCCAGGACACTCTGTGGTTTTTTGGGGTGCGCCAGGCAGAACGGCTGAGCAAACATTATTGCCTCTCTCCTCCAGGACGTGGGACTGCTGGTCGTAGCTCTCCTGGACCAGACAGCCCAGTGTGGGGAACAAACTGGGATGCTAAGGCAGCAGAAGTACCTTGCCCAGTAAGGCACCGTCAGAAAATGCTCAGATCTTCAACCGATACTTAGTGGTTTTTAAAAAATTTTCACCAAAAGGCAGCACTTCTTACCGAAATCGTCCAGCTAGTTCTCATCCAAACTCTGAATGTTTAAAATCAACAGGGAAGGGGAGAGCAGGCATTACACGGGAACTGAATCATGGCAGACACTCCTTATGGTTTTATTGCTTAAATTTCTCAGGAAAAAGGAGTTATAAGGCGTATTATCGTGACTGGTAACAGGAGACTTGTCACACAAGGAAGAAATAATGTGTCCTGCAAATTAGCCAACATCTTAGTGGAGTCTAGTGCAGGAATCTTAATAGCGTAAAACCCTTGCATTTGCTTCTCTGTGTCAGGATTTTCTATGTAATACGCCTTTGGTTTATTCACTCATTGATAAAACTGTTTAATCCCATTTTATAAATCTCGTTAGGAGAAAGATAGCTCTCTGTAGGCTCTAAAGGCTGGCTAGCAATTTCTGGGCTGATACTTCAGAGCAAGTGAAGGCTTACAAATGATTTTTTGCTCGTTGCGCCGTGATGTAAGGAGGAGGAGGTGGTTCATTCCCACCCTCTGCTAACCATTAACTGGAAGGAGCAAATAAAAAGATTTTCTGTTTTTCTCTTCCAGTTTTCTGTACTCAGCATGGGAGTGCAAAGAGCCCCTGGCAGCCTATACTTTATCAATACTGCTGTGCTATCAGCATTATTATTGGGAAAGGGAAGCTAAATTAAGCAAGAGCAAGGCTCTCCACTCCCATTGAATTTTCCTCATGTGGAATTCTATAGCTGATGTAAATCAGCGCAGTTCTGCTGTCTTCAGTCGGGCTCGTTTACCCCAACTAAGGAGCGATGTGACAAGTAGTTCTTTGTAGCAGCTGTCTTCTCACGTGCCCTGCTCAGATTTAACTCCTCTCTTAGAGCAGTCTCTAGGGTGGTATGAACCCAGTTGCAGCTGAGTGAAAAGTGTTGCATCTGCAGAACAAACTCAGGAGTTGCTCCAGAGGTTATGGCCCGCCGTGCTCAGAAGTTATTTTACATCTTAAGTGATTGGGAAAAGCTGCGTTGAGCGTGTCCGGGCTCAGAGATGTTTTGGTGATGTTCCAGGCACGCTGTGTTGCCCCGTGGTGACCACCCATGACCTGTTTTGCCCATCAGTCCTGCTCTTGGATCGTTCGTGCTAGATGTCCCCGTTCAAGCGCTGGATGGCTGCTGGGGGCTGCCTCTCGTATCTGCAAACACTCAGAGCTAATAAGCCCAATAGGTATATGTGGCATCCTTTTCCAGCTAATATATTTACTGATGACCCCGTGCTAAGCTCTTAAATTTTCTTGTCCTCTGGACAAAGATGAGTTCATGGTACCCAGAAACCACGTACCCAGTACCATCCTGTTCACATAACGACACGCTGGATGGCATTAACCAGCTCTTTCTCAGAACTCATCCACCACAAAACAAGAGACGGAGGGAAAACCCTTGACCCCGAGTAGGGGGACAGCCCGGGCAGCCAGGAACACCTTCCTTCAGAGGTGCTACTAGGCAGAAAAGCTGCAAGAACCTGGCCCTCAGTCCCACAGCTAGTTGGCTGCTATCCTCTGGGGTAAACAGGGAAAGGTGGGCTCTTCCTTGAACTGTTTTGTATTGCCTGGGGAGATGTCCAGCCGTTTGGTTTTTTTACTTTTATTGTTCCTGCAGGACACATGGAGCAGAAAGTTCCCATTCTGAGTTCCCAGTTTGGGCAAGCTGCACACAGTAGCATCCATCAGTGGAAATGCCACCTTGCTTTCGCCTGGCTCCCTGAACAAATTACACCCCCCAGCCCCAAAAGCCAATATTTTAGGTCTACAGCAACTGATTTTGCATGATTGCCCTTCCTGCCCTCCAACTCCTGCTCATCTGCCATGGCGTGCTCAGGTCAGAGCAAATTTTAAAACAAACAAACAAACAAACCCCTCCAAAAAACCCAAACAAAAAAAATCCACACAATGTCCTTACGAAGAGCTGCTCAGCTGTTGTTGTATAGTTCTAGCATAAGGAGCGTGATGCATTTTGATCATGCTGGGAATTAATTCAGAAAATCAGTTCGCTGTCATGTTTGTCTTTGTAAATGCGAGCAAACGGTTTTATTTTTCACTGACAATCTCATTTGGGTATTATTTTCCCGGCGAAATCCTAGCGAGGCTTTCTTTATGTCACCGTACGTCTTAGGAAGGTTTTCTTTGTAGCAGAACCTTTGCCAGTGTGTTTGCAAAATCACTCTTAACCATATTGCAGAAACAAATGATGTATGAACCAGGCAATACGTGGCAAAGTGCAAATTACCAAAAACCAAACATTCCTGCCCCCTCGAATGCCTGAAGCCTATTGCAGAACTGCATGGATGGCATGGTGAAGGCCAAGCACGTCCACACGAGAGATTTTTAGGTCCACAAAGTACTGTTAAAGGTCATTAAAGGGCTGTCTTGCCTGTTTCTTGGTTAGATATCTGTGCCTATACAACTTTGTGGAGCAACCAGAGTTACTTTTCTCATCAACACCAGCTGCTGCACATCTGACTGGATAGGATTTTCACAAGCAGATGGGTTCTTTGCTGTTGCACCAGGTTCCTTCCTTGCCTCCATTTTCTGCTGTATATTCTGATCGTGCTGCTAATGAGACGCTTGTTTCCTGACCTCTTGACAGCCTCATGCAGCCCCTGCAACGTTAAATGAAATAAGACACAGCGGCAATCCAGTAATCAAACCACTGAAGTCAACCTCTACAAGATAGGAGGGCCTCATTATTATTTTTTTATTTATTTATTCCGGGCAGCACAGGAGGGAGGGTAGAAGAGGGGAAGTATCACGCCTGGTGGTTGCTGAGATCAGAGGGGCACACTGGAGATGGTGCACTGAAATTTGTTGGGGAAAAAAGAACGTATCTTTGAAGCCATGGAAACAAAGCAATAGCTGCTTACGTTTCTTGATTTGCGGGGTCTGTAACTAGCATCAGGATTTTCAAGGATGGTAATGTTAACAGCTGCTCAGCATCTGGGAAACCTAGAATTTAAGAGGCGAGAAAACAGAACTAAGATGACGCTCTTCTGAGGAGGCGATGGAGTTGTTTGTAAAGCCCAAAGATAGTTTGGGGATATAAGTCACTGTAGCAGCAAGGGAAGAAATGAAGTAGAAAAGAGCAAGAGACTAAGAAAAGAGATGACTGCGAGAGCTTGGAAGGGAGGGGCTGGGGAAGGGGCTGGATTTGTTTGAGGAGCTCCTCAAGGAGGGACGCACAATGAGGGAGCAGGTGCAGGTTCAGTCAGGCCAAAAGGTGGAAATGGGGATGTAGCAGCAGTTCGTGGAGGTGAAAGCAGACACTGGTGCTGGAGACCAGGAACCTCCACAGCTTCCATACACCACCTCCTTCATCCTCCAGCTGTGCTTCGCTGCTTGTGCTGTAAGGACTAGTCATGATGTTTTTCCACCACAAGGGTACCTTGTCTTTTCCTGCTGCCTGAGTCTCGCTATTACAAATTCTTGGGTTTATAAGAGTCCAGAAGTGACCAACAATCCATGGATGCAGACAGCTTCAATCTGGAGATCTGAAGCTCTCAGAAGCGTCATGGCTTTTTCTCCCATGTAAGTGCATCACTTGAAAATGTTGGTCACTGTTTTAGGCAGGAGCACTCTGCACCCTCGCAAGGGTGGATAATAGGATCTATAAAATAATTTGATTCTCAGTGGGGAACACAGGTATTCATGGCTGGCTTTCACCGAGGGCCCTGCCAGGCAGCGTGGAGAAGAACCCCACAGTCTGTAGATCTCTTGAACAGCACGGGAGTAGAGGGTGTGTGTAATGCCAAGGGTATACTCGGAGGAAATCTCTGTCCTCTTGTGTGGAAACAGCGACACAGTGAAGGGAAAGCTTCTTTTAAATGCATTCTGGGTACCCCAGTAAACACACGGAAGACTTGGTCCTTCTTGTACCTGGCCTTTGTAGGTAGATAAAGCTGTCTTTTGTTGGGAATGCTCCAGTGTGAACTGTTCTTGACAGAACTGTTAGCTGAGCCCTTCGGTGGGGATGGAGAGGACCTTTTCAGGACCGTTCTCTTCAGACTAATTTCTCCTTTTACTGCCTGGGTGATGTCTGCTTCTATAGAGGCAGCCACACACCAGATGGCTGGAGTCCGACCTCAACGCCCCTCTGATGCGTCCTCTTGAAAAGCATCACGGTGCAATGGATTAAAAGCCTTGTGTAACTCAATTCCTGCAGCCACACGCGGTGGGGCTGCTTAGCAAATTCTGCTCTTGGATTCCTGTGTGCTGCTAGAAATTAGTTTTAATTGCTTCATAGTTCTAAGGTGAAGTCTCCCATTGGCAACAGCTTCTGTAGCGCAAGAACTCAAGTAGCATTTTCTGTCTTCAAAGTCCTTTGCAGACATTCTTTGCTTCTGAATTAAGGATGAATGTTTGTCCCTTACAACACTTTTCTGATGAGATAAATGTTCAAACTGCCACAGGAAAGAGACAGAGCTAATGGCTCCATATTCTCTGCTGGAATGGGGCCGTATTCTCCTGTTTCGCTTCCGTGGTGCAAAGTGGCCCCAAAGGACACAGGGCTATCACCTCCACTGGGGGAAATCTTCAGGCTGGGTAAAATCAGGTGCCTGTATCACTTCTGCCTTCCCTCAGCTGGTGACGGGAAGGAGTCCCACCAGCAGAGACTGGGGCCCCCAGGTTGGGAGCATCTCTGAGTGACCACACCTGAAGGAAGGGGAGGCTCCGTCCTGCCGCAGGCATCATTGACAAACGTCCCGTTGGCCCTGAGGGGAGGATGAGGATGCCTAACAGCACTGACTGCTGATGTCATCTCCCCGTGTTTTCCAAAGACCCCTTTGTGCTTCTCTCCCTTACTTTGTGTTCTGAATATTCAGACCATTTTGACTCTCGGGGTCCCCATTTGTAATTAGGTGGCGTTTTCTGCGACCCTATTACGTACAGATTGGCAAGCGAGTCACGCTGATCCCTCAACATACGATTTAATAAAAGCCAGCAGAGGAGGAGGGCTGCTATTGTGCTGCCCTCGGCACTGCCTAAGCCATCCCTTGTTTTTCCTGTGTGTCCAAATGCTGTTTGAACAAACGGGGCGCCGGCGAGAGGGCAGCAAGCGGGTTAGCCGGGTCTTCGCTAGAAATACTCCCGCGAGGCAGGAAGCAGGCATGGGAGGAAGGAAATTAAGTGGAGACATCTGTGCGGCTTAGCTTGCAGCAGCTCTGCCTGGGCTCGGAGCGAGAGAGTCATGCCTAGGGTGACATAACGTCATCTCGTCTTTTTTCGTGAGCTGGGCACAAGAGGAAGGCTGCGAAAGCGAAGCATGGTCTGTGTCACGCGTGGTCCGGGCGTACCGAGTACATAATGGAGCAGCGTCAGGGCTTTCTGCTCTGCTTTTCACGCCCCAAAATAAGCCTTCAAGACAGAGAACTGAGGAGAATGTGATATGGTCCAAAAACTCATCTTGGACTTTTTCCGCAGACGACTGAGCCAGAGGCCGACTGCTGAAGAATTGGAGCAGAGGAACATACTGAAACGTAAGTCCTGGTGCTGCTGACATTTCAGCTAGTTTGGGTTAGTTTAGATGTGTGTTGGGTTTTTTTTATAAAACGTTAACTGTTCTTTATCAATAATAATAATAATAATAAAATGCATCCTGAATGCAAGTAAGCACACAAGTGTACAGCAACATCTAGAGCTGCATAAACAATTCTTTAAAAGTCAGAGTCAGTAAATTCACAAGAATGAACAATCGACAGTGAAAAAAAAAGAAACAACCCAGAAAAAAAATAGATGTTGAATCTCCCGTGCAAGTTCTCTTCCAAACAAAGGGTTGGTCATTCTGAAAAGCCTTTCTGTGGCTCTTACACAGATGAACATCCCGTTACAAGTTAGTGAAGACATTGGGGCATGGCTTGCTTAGTGTTCCTAAAAATCTTCACAGCAGTCTAGACTAAGTGGAGCCTTAATTTGATTAAAAAAGAACACAGCAAATGTGACTCAAGATTGTTCCCTTGAAATGTTTCCCTGAAACTCCTCCTGAGTGTTCCCATCTGGGCTTTTGCAAACTGCATGATCTGCTTGTGCAGAGAGTTTGCAATCTCTTCATTATTCCTTCCTGTGTCTCTTTTTCTCTAGGCTCGAGTATGTTTATTACAATTCTCAGAAGTCCTGGGAAAGTACGTAAAGTGATGCACAAACCAGACAACCAGCCCAAAACTTGCTGGTAGATCCTACAAGTGTAAAATGATATTTTAAAGGGACAAAATGCAATTTAGAGACCCTGATCCCAGTTAAGTTAGTACGTATGTTGCCACCAGCTTCAGGGAGAGCAGGACCGAGTCTAGCACAAATCTCGTAATCTCATGAATAGGGAAGAATGACTGTTTCTGTACTCACATTGTTTTGAATATGTGAAAAGGAAAGAAAACCAAACTGTTTATCTTTTTGGAAACAGAAAACAAAAGAAGCAAGTTCTTCCCTTTTTAGGTTGATAAATGCATTATTCCAGGGAAATTTATAAAAATGACTGTAGAAAAAGGGTCTCCTGAGTGATACCTTATGCATAGTGTCTCCTTACGTAGGTCCATAATTTACCTTCTCTTGTTGTTCAGATAACTGCATTGTACAGAATCATAACGATGTGGTAGCAGATTAATCATCAAAAAAACCCAAATGAGCAGAATTGATAGATTAAATACTTCAGAATCGAATTCCTAACAAGTTAACAAGAGTGTGAGCACTCAGGTGGGGTTTTTGCGTCCGTTCACGTTATTGCACGTGACAGACAAAGACAAAGAGAGAGACACCGCTGGGAAAAGCCCCGGCGAGCCCGAGGCTGCCAGAAAACCCATTTATTTTGGGCCAGCCCTTTCCTGGGAGCCGTGCTGCCACCCTCTGCCCCTGCCTCCCGTGACGGGCTGCTGGGACCTGGGGGAGATCAGGCAGCGCATCCAGATGTGGTTATGTCACGGGATGGGGGGGGCAGAAGAACAGCTGGAGGAGAAGCGGGGACCCACGACGTGACCGGCGCCAGGCTCAGAGGGACAGAGGCCGATTCTCTGAGCAGCTCGTGTTGTCACCCCTGGGGCTTAGGGACAAACAGGCGTCATTCACCACCTGGCACTGGTGCGTGACCAGTAAGCGCCGCCCTGGCACTGGTGAGGGAGGCTGGGGTCTCTTTGGCTGCAACCAGCATCACCAGCTGAAGCACCCATCTCCAAGGCTGGAGGCCTTGCAGAAATTCTGTTGCCGAGTGCAACAATCACACAGTGACCCAAAGACATCTTGTGTTGCAGAGGAGTTATCCCCTGAGTCACGATAGATTCTTTTTTTGAATTGAATTGAACGACACGGGTGTGTTGGAAAGTGTTACCCTGAATCTAGAACTATATTGTGTTTCCCCAAACGGAGCTTTTGTTGCTTGGTTCCTAAGCACAGATTTGCCCCAAAACACGCGTGTTCTGGTAGACAAACAACTTCATAATAATTGATGTGGTATTTCCAAGGCATCCCAACTTTTGATGAAGCACAGTGGGAAAGGAACAAAAAATTAAAATAGTGACATAATTTTAAAAAATTTAAAAAAATCATAGAAGTGGTCCAGCCTTGAAGGAGTCAATAGTGTCTGGTTTGTGCATCACTTTGTGTACTTTCCCAAAACTTCTGAGAAGGAGAATTGTGATGAATATACTCGAGCCTAGAGAAGAAGAGACATAGAAAGGAGTAATGGAGAGATTGCAAATTCTCTGCACAAGTAGATCATGCAGTTTGCAAAAACCCCAGATGGGAACACACAGGCAGAAGGACACATCAAGTTCCTGAATAGACAAAATAGGGTTTCCTCTGCAGTTGAAGCTGAAATCTCAATGCAGGTGTCGTGTCTGGTACCCCCTCAAACTGTGCTGGGGGGCGTTTCACAGTGGCACAGAAATCTGTCCTGAAAGTTGCACCCAAGCCCACGGACCCTCACAGCCACAGGTCTGGAAAAACAGAGCATCTCCTGAACACAGAAGATAAAGCCACAGCTCTGTAGCTTCGCAATGTTGGCGTAACTCAATTAATACTGAAAAAAAAGTAGCTAAAACAAAGTCACTTGCTGGTTTTGGAGGAGAATGTGTTCCTAATTCCCAGCTTTTGCCTACCTGGCTGTCTCTGCAGGTGGGTGGCTGGGCTGAGAAGTGAGGAGAGAAAAAAAAGACGTCGCACACCAAGTACAAAAATGAATGACTGAAACTAAATTTTATACATAACCCCTGGGCTGCTTGCATTTCCACCCTGGCTCTGTGTGGGCTCTGTGCCTCACTAGTTTAATCTGAAAAGGATTTATTAGTGGCTCTGTTTCTGAAAGTAGGCATGTGCAGGACCAGCTCCTCCAAATTTGAGAGGAGGGAAGAATGAAATTGCTAGAGGAGCGATCTCTAGAAGAGAATCCAGCCCAGCAGGGAGATAGGAACCATTGCAAGAGGAGAAATTCTCTCCAAAGGGTATCTACAAGAAACTATTCTGTAGATAGGGGGGAGGAAAGCGAAATAAAAGAAGCGGGTGTTTCTCTTCCAACCATTGACCTTGCAGCCTCTCAGAATCCAAGTGTATTGGAGCTGAACCCCCTGAGGCCACCAGGGCTGGCGGCAGGGAGAAAGGGAAGGGGAAAGGGGAGGGGAAAGGGGAAAGGAAAGGGAAGGGAAAGGGAAAGGGAGAGGGAAAGGGAAAGGGAAAGGGAAGGGGAAGGGGAAGGGGAAGGGGAAGGGGAAGGGGAAGGGAGAAGGGAAGGAAAGGAAAGGGGAAAGGGAAGAAAGAGGAAAGGAAAACAGAAAGGGGAAAGGAAAAAAGAAAGAGGAAAGGGAAAAAGGAGGCAGTAGGTGTTTTATGAGCCCACAGGCTGAGATCCTTGTAAATCTTTTACAGCCCGCAATGAGCAAGAGGAGCAGGAGGAAAAACGAGAGATAAAGAGAAGATTAACGCGTAAGGTGAGAAGCAACTTGGACACTGCTGTGACTCTCCCTGGTGAACAGTTGTTTGCCCTTTTCCTCAGCACCATTTTCAAAAGTAGAGCATGAAATAAGTGGTAAAAGAAATCTCTGTCAGTCCACAGAGAGTGAAGGGAACTGCTTTGCAGGTGCTGGTGGGTGACATTTGGAAACGGGACAAAAGACCTTGTCTTCATGAGCGAAGGAGCTTTGAACTGGGAGAGCCTGACATTGCGCTTACCCCCGTCCCTGTAAATATAATGGCTTCTGCAGCCCTTAAAAAGAGAGCAAAGTTAAACCAATGCTGATTGCATTTGAAAATTCCACCTAAAAAAAGCGGAAAACTGGGAAATAAACTTCTTTTTACCCCTGTTCACATTCCTTTTAGCCTTTTCTGGCTTCTTCCCTAATAAAGATTTTTCTCTGCTGCGTCTGTGAGGTTGGTAGCAACAGACCTTAGCATGGTTTTGATTTTGATCACCTTCTTAAGCTGTTGTAAATTGTTCAAGTGACACACAGAATTTTAAAGAAAGAACCACCACAGGCCGGTTTAACGACAAATTTTGTTCTCACCTACCAGACATACTGTCCACAAAAGCTCAGAAAAACCCCGCCAAGTCTTATTACTAAAGGATTTTAAACCTCATGTCAAGCAGAAGGTTAATTCCGCACGGTGAGTGGTTTGCCCAGCAGACCTTTCTGTTTGCATTGAGTTTTAATGCCCACGGGGTAAATTCAAAATTCATAATGTGCTGCATTGCCTCCTTGCAACCCTGTGTAATACGAAGGGGAGGGGGTTCTGCAGAAGATGAAACTTTTGACCTTGCACTATAGAAGCTGCGACTATCCTTGATTTTTTTTGGTGGCATCATTCCAGCTCCAAGGGAACAAACCCACTTCATCCATTAAATAGCTGTTCTTAAGATTCCTTCATTGCTGACATTTTGGTAGAGTATTATGATGATAAGTTGTAACTTGACATGCTGCAATAAGTAAGATTAGCTTGTGAGGTCTAGATGCCTTATTGAAGTCAGCAATAAATAACCAGCTGAATTCATCATCTGGACAGGCAATTTCAAAAAAAAAAAAAAATTTAAAAAAATGAATCAGGTGGTCTATAACAAGCTGCCTCTTTATCACTTTTCATCGTCTCAGACTCACTTAATTCCATATTAACTGGGAATAGGAAAGAGCTGCCATTCAAAAAGGAAAAAAACGGAGCACGTGGACGTGTGTCGTTTGAGTGGAGGGACGTGGGGGTTAAGAAGGGATTTTCTCTGGGCACTGCTCTTGGCCCACGAACCCATTCCAGGGGTGTTAACGTGCAGAAGCCCTCTGGGAGAAGTGTTGGAGGTGGATCCTCTCCACGAGGAGAGCTGGGCCCCCAGGAATTGCTGCTAAGAACTCGTCCTCTCCGAGCTGCGGCGAATTTGGCCGAGCACCAAGGCAATTAGCCCAAGCCTGAACTCCCCTTGAGGACTTCCATTGCGGAAAGAGAGTGGTAGCCTGGATTAACAAGTCATTTGCAAAGAGGAGTAAAACTCTTTTCCTACCTTCTCTTCTCTCAAATAGTACCAGGCCCCCCCCAAGCTGTTTTCTGCTTCCTATCCTCCACTGTCAACAGTTAATTTTTCCTGGATATTTTACTCCGAAACAAGAAGTCTCCTAGCTGTAATGTCAGCAACCAAAATGATGAGGCGTGGCAGTTTGTTAAAAATCCACGCAATAAGCTGAAATCTTTGCTCCCATTAAATTCCCACCCTGGAACAACTTAAATTCTCTGTTCACCTGTCTGAAGCATCTTTTCATTCAGTTTTTCCTTTAACTAACCTCCTGGCTTGCATCAGCACAGGCTGTTCAAAGTAATGAACACTTGAGAGAGGTGGGACTCGTCAGAGGGAGGTGAGGCAAGGGGGAAGGTCAGGGAAGGAGAAAGGTGGCTAATTTGGATAAACTGCTTTTGTAGTAAGAGGGAAAGGTCTTCGGGGCATTTTCATCACATCCTGCTCTTATGTCTTACCACAGAAGGTGAGGAGCAAAGCAGAGAAGGGATTGTGTGCGCTGCCAGTTAGGATCTGTACGTTTTCACCTTGTTTTTTTTCCCTAAATAACAACCATTGCGCTTTAGGGAGGCAACAAGGCAGGCAATGATGAAGCGTGCAAGACAGCAAGCTTCGCTGTAACTGAAGTGGAGCCAACTCGGTGTTTCACATTTGGCTAAATCAGCACCCAAATGCTGGAGAAAGGTGGGATTTTTCACCCTCCGCTCAGCATCCTACCTGGTTTGAACCCTCAGTTCCCCCTGGAAGGTGACATGCAGGGAACCGAGATACTTAATTCGAGAGGAAGGTGGGGTTGCATGTCAGGATTCAGGAGCCCGAAAACCTTTTCAGAATAGGCTCCCGACCATTTTATGAAATATTTAGACCTTTCGCTACTCAAGGGTGAAATATTGCCAAACACACCTATTTCCAGTGAGTGGGACTAGCACAATACGCTGCGCAGCTCTTACCAGGATATTATTTCTCCTGATGTATCATGATTACAAGTGCTTCGTAAAAGTTTTGCAGCTGACGTACAGCCATGTGCACACACGCGTGTAGCACCTTCTTCAGAAGCAGTTGTTCAGTTGCTTTTGACATTGGCCACCGTGCTGTGCCCCTGAGGAGAGCTGATCCCTGGCAGCCAGTTCCTGCCCACGTCCATGTAACTGGTTGCACGACACGTGTTTCTAATTTGAGAGGGGAGTTTTGACTGGGGCTGCCTTACTCTGCTGCGGAATTTGAAAGAAATCCTTTGAAACAGTGAAGGTGCTTCCGTGGCGTGATGCAATCTGCCCTTGCAATTCATATTTTTTTTGACTGGTAGTGTGCATTATAAGCTGTTAAAAGTCAAATACTGGTGACGCCATGCAGCACACAGTGAGAAGTTCGGCGAGCAGTCCTGTGAAAGGTCGATAGAAACAATGATACTGAAAATGCCTGAACCCCCTTCTTACCATGACAACGGTTGTGCTAAAATAAATCCCCCGGCAGCACTCCGCAAGGCAAAAAGCAAAGT
Source organism: Trogon surrucura (assembly GCA_020746105.1). NCBI lineage: Eukaryota > Metazoa > Chordata > Aves > Trogoniformes > Trogonidae > Trogon > Trogon surrucura. The sequence goes on along the minus strand of CM036619.1, from coordinate 99,512,305 downwards.
CCTGATGTCTTTTTCTACTCCTTCCTCAAACCTGCAGCTGAGCCAAAGGCCCACGGTAGAAGAGCTGCGCGAGAGGAAGATCCTCATCCGCTTCAGCGACTACGTGGAAGTGGCCGACGCGCAGGACTACGACAGGAGGGCGGACAAACCCTGGACACGGCTCACGGCCGCCGACAAGGTAAGTGGAGCAGCCTCGGGAGAGCCACCGTCCAAGTAGCAAGAGAGTGTCACAGCAAACGGCGTCCCTCAGGTCCCACGGTGGCCGTCAAGGAGCAAACCTCCACCTGGCATCCCTTCCCCGAAACACCCAAGGGTTCTTCCCGTCACGAGGTTTGTTGTTTGAGTCACAAACCTTTGGCAAGCAGGCCAGTGGTGTCTCTGGTGTCACCGGTGGTGGCAGAGGGGTTAAATTGCTGGCAAATTATGTCGGTCACATCTCAAGGGTCTTAATGGTGCCCCAGGAAGAAGGCTTAAATGTTTTATGGCCCCTGTAAGAAAAGAGGACTGTGGGGCTGGTCAGGGATTCCCATGCTCACAGTCATGCCGTGACAGCTGTGTCATTTTAAAGGTTTTGAGTACCTGACTGTTTCTTTGCTCTGTGACTCGCTCAGCGATGGACACCGTGGTGTTCAGGGTTTAGACACAGGATTTCTGTCCATGCCACTCATTTATGGTGCTCTTGGTTTCATTCACACACATATATACATATATAAATATAAATATAATAAATATATATTATATATAATATCTAAAAAATATAATAAATATATATATTATATATATAATACATATATATATATGTCTATTAACCTTAGAACTTGTGTAGTTTTGTAACTCCTGATTTTCTCCGTAACAGAAGGTTGTTTCAGTTCAGCTTTGAATAAATTAATGTAGCATAAACTGCTCTGTAAAAAGGAAAAAACTTCCTCTGGACTGTCCAGGCTGTAACATACCCAGCTAAAATAGCTTTCTCTGTTTTACCTCGCCACATTGGACAAGCTCTTATTCAACGGACTGTAGGTACATTCTCCCAGTTGGTAGATGAGGGAGGTTCCAACTGGTTGTGCAGCCTTTGAGAGATCCCTGTCTGGGATACAAAAGGCGTGGAGGCACTTCAACTGGGAAAGGAGATTTGGTGTCCAGAGAGGTCCTTCCTCATCCTGTGAAAAGAATAAGTGTGAAATGCCACTATTAAATATGAAGAATTCAGTCTTAAGGCAAAATAATTTGAGATTCCTTTTTTATAATGCCTGTGTGTAGAGCAAAGGGGTCAAGTTCTCCAAACAAACCTTTTCTAAGCGAAGCAGGGGCAGAAATGTTTGTCGTTCTGATGTGAACGCCCCTTATGGCGTAAGAAAGCGGATGTATTATTTTGGCTGTTGGGTTCTGTGGATGATATTCCAATTTCTGCAGCTCAGGTTCTGCCCTGCTTTTCCACACCACTGTGTCGGCTGTTGGAAAAAAAAATAAAAAATAGCCAGACAAATTGGAAGCAACCAGACAAAGCCGCAACATCCTATAAAATATTATTTTCTTCCGGAAATTCAGTAACTGTCTTCCTTGGTCAGCGCAGGGCAGGTCCATTGCAGGAATGCATTTTAGGAACAGGCTTCGCTGTTGGTTGGTAAATCTTGCTCTGCGTGCCCATTGCACCGAAGCATTTGTCTCTTCCGTTTATGTGATGTGGAACAAGTGTATCTTGTCTTTTTTTATGGTTTTCTTTCTATCTATCTGATAATGTTGTCTGCTTCACTTCTAACATACTGTTTTGAGAAGTGAACTTAGTTTGATCTCTCTCATTTATACATTTATGAGTTTATTTGTCCTTTGCAGGCAGCCATTCGAAAAGAGCTTAATGAGTTCAAAAGCACTGAAATGGAAGTTCATGAATTAAGTAGGCATCTAACAAGGTAAGCCGAGATGTTCTAAGACTATCAATGAATACTGCTGGGTTTTTTTAAAAAACAAAACAAAACAAAACAAAACCCCCAGCAGCTGTTTCTCCAACACCCACAGAACACACCATGAAGTCTAGAGGATGTTTAGAATTCCAGGCTGTAACAGAAACTCACACAAACTCCTGCTGCCCCATCACGTGGCAGTGTGCAGGCACGTGCCGTCTGTTTGTGCAGCCTCCTTTTATTTTAATTTTTAAATCATTATGCTCTAGCCACACGTCTGTTGGGCATTCTAAGATGAATGCTATTTTTTTTTATGCTTTCAGGCTTTTTTTTTTTTTTTTCATTTAAAAAGGTAGAGACTGAATGAATTAGCCAGGACCCCAAACTAACAGCCCTCCTCTCTGACAGGCAGGGGCCAAGACGTTGCTCTCACACAGCCTGTGCTTGCTCTGCTGATTTTGGTGCTGAGATGAGCTGAACTTGAGGCTTTTCAGCCTTTGCAAATCAATATTAACCCCCTGTCTCTTGTTAGGCATTAGGTGTTAGGTATTGAGGGACACGTGAGAGTGAGCTCTGGTGCAGAACTGGAGCTGTCCTCGTGGTAATCCGTTCACCAGCTCGTAAAAAATGCAGTTAACACTCTTAAGGAAAACACAGAAAAGCTGAAAGCGAAATTAATTTTGTATTAGGGGATTTTTTTGTGTGTATAAATTAGTAATTGTATTAAAATTCACCCCGTGTATTCTGCACGTATTCCCTGGCAGAAATGATTTTTTTAAAGGAGGTGGTTGCCACCGTGCTCTCCACTGAGAGCTCCATCGATTTCCATGAGACTGGTTTGGTTTTCCAGAAGGGTCTGACCTGCTCTGCTTTCACAGGTTTCGGGGCAGTATTTTGCTTTGCTTCCAGTGTCGGGGTGAGCGATGACCCTTTGACGTGGCTCAGTTTGCAGCTCACATGATGGAAGCTGGAACAAGGATTCATCTGAAGTTCCGCAGGACTTACTAGACAAGTGGCTTCGGGAAATACGTGCTTGAAGGAAGCGCACTTCACCAAAATAGAGCAATTCCCTTAAACAAACTTGGATAAATCACCATTATAAAATCATTAGCAAGCTAATGAGCTATTCATGCCATTAAGCGGTGGCATGAGCTGAGCAAAGAATGTGTTGTTTTACTAGTGGGACCCATTAATTAATTCATAACAGAGTGAAAAATCAAAGCTTAAAAAAAATAAAAATACCTTTGCAGAGCTGATAAACCCAGACCTCCTGACACAGGGTGTACGTGCAGAAAGGGTGGCCTTTTTAGCTCTACTTATCTCTTTGGCCTCTGACTTTAAGGAATAATCATACCTGACCCGTATGTAAATCTTTTTGGCTGAAAAGCATGAGGTTTGGCTAAACGAGATGATGATTTTTTTGTGTGTGTGTGTGTAATTATCATTATCTTACTACTTCTCTTTTTTCTTTTTTTTTCCCCCTCCCCTTGGGTTTTAGGTTTCATAGACCGTAGCAGTTCAATTCTACCTGACTACTATGCCGTCTTCAAAACATAACTAAAAAAAGGAACCATAAGTGCTGGTATTATTCACTTCCCTGTTACGTACAATGTAAATCTTCTGAACTGCCTTTTTAAAAAAAAAAAAAAAAGAGTAGAAAAAATAAATATAAAAAAAAAGGAAAATTGTATTTACATGTGATGGGTACTGCAGCATCATCAGACCTGCTGGTTCAAGCTTCAGTAACAGAAAATACCCCTGGTGGGAATCGTGCCAAGACTTGGCGTCTGTGTAAAAGACTTCCCTGGCATGTGGATTTGCCATATACGTGTTCAAGCCCAGCTGGTGGTGCACCCATTTCGCCTTCGGGCACCCCCTCATCCCGACAAGCCTCTGTCATCAAGTGTAGAGAGCCCTGAGATGGTGTTCAGGGGATCACTGGGTGAAGTCTCCAAAGGACAAGCACCTGTGGCACCGAAGCCCTTACACCAAACACTCCTTTCAGGAGCACCTTACGAGAGTGAAGAAGGAGCAGAACTACTCTATGGCCAGCCCGTCTGTGAATATCATCCCACTACAAAAGCATTTCTTTCCCTGGAGAAGTTTATTTAGGCGTGTTCGGCTCCCGAGCAGGAGCAGGCATCACCTGTGCAGACCAGGACTCCCTTCTGAAGGCCGGTTCCATTCTAGCAGCTGTTTGTTCTTCATATCTTTCCAGCATGGTTTTCTGCACCCGGGCGCAAACCCGTCAGCAGCGAGCAGCCGGAGCGGTGAGGACGAGCGAGCAAAACTCGTCTCTTTGTGGTGGCTTCATGGTGTTCTTCAGCTTCGAGTTTTCACCCGAGAGGCCTCGTGACTGTGGGAGAATGGCCGCGCGCCTGGCAGCGAGGAAGTCTGGGACTCCCGCTGGCTCTGCAGCGGGACGCGCAGCGGGAGGAACTGGTGGGAAGGTTCAACCAGGGATGGGTGTCCTCTCAGTATCAGATATTTCAAGAAATGATCCTAAACTTGCGAAAAAGGTGATGGGTTGTGTTTCCTGGCCTCACAAAGAGTCGGGTGGTGGGACTTGTCACCCACAGCGGAGGCGCTAGGGACAGCAATTCAGAGGGGTTCTCTTCTGGTTTTAATTTATTTTTATGACAGTGGTTTAACACGCCAAGTAGAGCTCAGAGAGCTGGTCACTCTGCGCCTGCTTTACCTGCCAATTCAAGCGTGTGCTCAATGCCAGCGAAGCGTGCAAACAGCCTCGCTGCATCTGAGAGCGTGTGCTGACGGGCTGGTCCGAAGCTGAACGCATTTAAGTGCTTTTCTGAGCTTAGGCCGGCACCTTCCAGAAGCAAACCCTTCCCTAGCACAGCACCAGCCGGCTGGGGCAACCGTTGTCTAGGATTCCTTTCCGCCTCTGACAAGGAACCGTGTTTTGGGTGGGTGGTCCAAAGCGCTCTAGCATCATTATTGTGACATTATTGTCTCAGATTATTACTTCATGACACCTTTTTTTTTCTTTCTTGCATTCCTTTGACAGTTTGAACAGAGAGGCCAAAGTTTTTTACTGTTTTTATTTCTGTTATGATCTTATTTATTTTTATTTTCCCTTTCTTGCTGTCTTCTGTGTATCTCCCCACACTCCTGTGCTCTGTCTCTACCTCCCCTCATGCTAACGTCACCTTTCACATTCAGTGAGAAGCCCCTCAGACATGAGCATTTAACGGCCAACGGTGCGTAGTGCCAACACTCCTGCCTCGACACGTTCCTCTGGTCGCAGGAGTAAAGCAGAAGGGACTGCACACAGCCCGTGGAGGCTTTTTCCTTGCTTCCAGCCTGCCCAGACACCTTTGTGCTTAGCAGTGGTGCTCAAAACCTCACAGATTTTCTCTCCATCAGAGACAGGCGCCAGCACTTCACTCTCACCTGTGGCCATCCTTGCAGCGCGACGGCTTGTTAGTTATTAAATAAGAATTGGCCGTTGTGGGATGCAGGATGCTACAAATTAAAGTCAAAAACCAGCTGGTTTCTGGTGCCTCATTTTTTTGAGGCATCGTGCCTCTGATGTGGTAACACTTCCCCGACTGGGTAATGATTTCGGAAGAAACACGCAGTGATCTCTGTATCGCCAGCTCACAGTTGCTTTAGATACGAGTTCATCAGTAGCGAAAGCCTTTAATGTGCAATGTTGAGTGCAGCACTTATGTCCCAGCCAGGAATACACTGCTTCGGGGTGATTTTCCTGAAAACCTGGGGTTTGTGTTTTTAAAAATTCATTCGCATACACGTGCACCCGTAACAAGACGGCATCGCAGCTTCAGAAAGGGAAAAGAGAACTGTGCTGTTGACTACACAGGTGTTGTACTGGGAAAGGGCTCTGCAACATCGCTGGTTTGAAGAGCTAAAAAAACCCCACAAAACCAAATAAGTCGTGATTTCCTCCCTCCAGTCTGGATTATGTGTGGGACATAAAGATGCTCAGGCTCTATTAACATCACACTTAACACCCGTCATCTTCATTCGTGTTAGGAGGAGATTAATAGTAGTAATAAAGAAATTACATCAGGTTTAGAGAATGGAGAAATCAACGCAGAGCAATAAATGGCTATTCCAGTCATCCATCTCCAGGGCTTGTAGTGGAGATAATATTCTGGAGTCAAGGAAAAAAAAACACATTTTGGTCATAATCTACTGAATCCTGATGGGTTCTTGCTTAAAATGTGCAAGTACCGTGCCTACGGAGCAGTGAAGTGGAAGGGGGAGGAGCGAGTCTAATAGACTTTTTCATGTTGATTGAAGTAATTTAGTGAGCCCGTTGCACAAATATCTTTCAGCTTAAGACTTACAGGTAACCACAGCACTTTGTCATCACTGCAACTAGTCATGGAATCACCCTTCGTTATTTCTGCGGTGCCGTCTGTGCGGTGGAAACACCGTAAACCAAGAGAGTGGGGAGCAGGTCCAACATGCCTAGTGAAAGATTGCACTTCAAAAAAATAAAAATAAGTGAGCAAGATGGAAACCCATAGTTACACATGAATGGAGGCTCCCTAACGTGCCTGCAAATAAAAATCACTTTGCATAAATAAATAGCCATGGGAGGTGACTAGGCTAATAAAAAAAAAAAATCAGGAAAGAATAAGGGGGACAAATGATTTTTCAGTCTGCTCGAGCTTGGAACAACTTCTGTAAATGAAGAGGAGGTGACGGGCACATTACCTGCATTCCTGTGGGTCCCAGTTACTCCTGCACCAGTTGCATTTTCCAGTTGATATCCAAGTGTATGTATATAGTTTGTCTGTGTATAGGAGTGAGTGTGGTGGCTGTCAATCATGTGCTCTTCCAGTATTGTAATTTAACAGATTATGGCTGTATGAAAATGATGTAAATAACTAGAAGAAAAAAAAAAAAGAAAAAATTAAACTGGATCTCTATGTCCTAGGTTTTGTACATACTGAAACTGCATGGTATTTAAATTATTGTTTGTCTCTGATGTATGCAGTTTCTTAAAAAAATTAATTTAAAAAAAAGCATTCCTGTGCCCGTGTGGTTTATACTCCTCCGTCCCAGTGACCGACGGTGTAAGAAGCGGATGCAGCCGAGGATACGAGCCCTCAGGTTGGGACCAAAAGAAAAGCAAACCAAAAAAACCCAGCCTTCCTATGACGGGCGGGTGGGAGCAGCTCCCTTCGCCTGATGCACACAGAAGCTGCCGATTACACAAAAAAGAAGTGTCCATGTACTTTAACTGACCGGATTCTGCTCTTTTCTCTGTTGGTACAAAGACGTGCCATAATCAAAACTCTGATGCTGGGGGGATGGATTGTCTGTTTCCATTTGGGTAAGTTTTCACTGACCTTGTCCGTGTGCATTTGTATCTATCTCCATTCTGACAGCCAACAAGTCTGTAGCTATCCCAGCGAGGTCTGGATAAATGAAGTAAAACCACAAAATCCTAGGTTGTGACTGGAGAACCCCTTCCCCCACAACTAACTGTGGCTTCCGTAGTGGCATTATATCCTGTTTTGGTTACACACGGTAAATTCTGCGCTTTAAAAAGAAAAATGTTGCTGAGGATACCTTGTACAGGGGATGTGAGAGCACTGAGAGTGTGATTTTGTGTTTCCACTGAAGCATTTCATAAACCCTGAGATCTAAGGAAGGAGACGTGTGTGCCTTCAGTGAAGTCCACGTAATTACAAGCAATCAAACTGCAATCTAATGCAGCAGGAAACAAAGAGGAGAGCTGAAAAAAACAATCAATTCTCCATTACACAGGCAGCCCCTTGTGAGCCGCTCGGCGGTACCGTTTGTGTTTTTACCAGCTGCTTCCAACCACCTCAGAAAAAATTGGGGGAGCAGGAACAACCGGCAGCCGGGTCCACCCTGCAGTCGCTCTCTTGCGGCATTCCCTGTTAACAGGACGTAAGATACAACAATATCTGTTTTAACGTCTGCTTGATGAGTGTCTTAAATTTCACACACGTGGTTACACGAACCCTGAGAGGTAGGAGATAGACATCACTGCTCAGCAACCAGTTAACCAGCCAGTTTGTCTCCATGCTCTCTGACTTTTCTTTCCGTACTCTCAGGGTTCTCACTAGAGTTCAAGCCACTCGTCATTTTTCAGTCATCATCCTCTGGCATCTGCCATTCCTTTTCTTGTCTGGAGTTCCTATCCCATTTGTATGTCAGCTGGAAGAGAGCTGGTGCAGAGCGCAGACACGTGGCATTGCTCTAAACCTCTATGGAGAGAAAGTACTGCTCAAGGAGGGAACTGGAACAAATTAAGCTTATTTTTCTTGTTTGCAAAGCCCATGAAGATATTTGGTGGGCGGGGAAGGCTTGAGGCGGGAGCTTTCACTCTCCAAAGTGAATGGTTCAGTGTTGTTTCTCTTGTCTCCAGGGGGTAAAAAAAAAAAAAAAAAGAAGAAAAAACCAAACCAATCCAAAACCCACTCTCAGCAGCTAGTTCTGTCTGGACAAAGCAGCAATTACACACTCAGCCAGTCAAGGAGAGTAACATAAATGGGAATCTTGCAGGACCCGCTAATAACTTTGTCCCAAACTCTACAAAAAATTGGAAAGGCGTCACTAAGCATTATTCTAGTGCTTGTCTGCTTCTTTATCTGCTAGAACAGTGTTCATACAATCACAGATTCTTTTTTCTGAATAATGGCAAATTATTTAATTATTCAGATCAGGATAAATAAAAGGCATTTTATCAACTCCTAAATCTGTACAGAGGGAAGTGATGACTAGCAGCAATACATCGATATGGTGTGTTCTTGTTTAGAAATGGAACTGTTTACAAACAAATACAAAAAGCAAATCTTGCCTTAATAGCCTGAATCGCGACAACTGTGGTACAGCGTATGGCAAAGGTGAGAGTTTTTTTCTAGTGCAAAAAAGGAAACGGACTTTATTAGTGTGCCTGAGATACTCTTTGAACAGTTAAGTAGCTGAAAATTCAAAAGGGTGTAATGAACTACTACATCTCAAGAAGCTAAATACTCCAAGTCATTGCTGTACAAGATACAAATACCTCAGCCAGATGTAACCCCTGATGTTTAAATTAGACACAAGGAGAAACTATCAAATCTTCCAAGCCCTTCTGCTGCGCTCAGAGTCTCTCAGAATTACCTGAGCACTCCCACCACTTACATGGAACTGTACCAGGACCTCGCAGTTCAACCAAAACCTGGAGGTCACACCTCCAAAGGCTGCAAGGGCTTTAGCAACAGAACTTTGACGAATAGTGAAAGGGATCCACACTACTAAAGCAGCCTGCAACAATTTGAAAGCATCCTTCACCCAGCAGCTTTATCTCAGGCCCAGCTCCACAGACTCGGGATGAGCGATTGTCCAAAAACCAGTGAGAAGCCATCTGTCACATGGCAGCTGCTATGGACTGGCATTATTTTTAGTTCTCGAATTCTAAGAGAGACTTCCTGAAGATTACTCTTCTTGCTCCTTCTGGGCACTTGTTAGAAGTGTCTCTCCTTCCAAATAAAAACACGGGGGACAAAGATCACAAACTATCCTTCATAGTTTCTGAATACCTAAGTGGAAAACATCTTCTGCAGCCCACCTGTAAACTCAGATTTATGGGTGTGCTTCTTCCAAAGACAAGTTTTATACGGCCTTCCCCTTCAGCCTGGAGCACCAGGAGAGCACAGGAGAGGCATAACGTGAACTTGTACAGGGGAAATGAAGAGCAGATATCACACCTTTAAACAAGGAGTTGAGAAGTGACATCATGATTCTTTGTGAAAAGCTTTTATGCCTCCTACTCTGGAGTGGTGGCTGCTGTTACATGGTGCTTATTTCTGGCCCTGGGACTCAATTCCTCTCCAGTTCTTAACCTTCTATTCACATAAATCCTTTGACACTAGTTTCACAACCTTTCCATTCACAAAAAAAAATATATTAGACTAGAATTTAGCTTATAATGAAGAAGGAAAAGAATATGTAAAATCCTGAGGACTGTTCTTAAAAAAAACCAGGAAACAAATACACAGCTCACACGGACAGATGGGAGAAAAGGCATTGCCAATTTCTTTCCCCTTTGCGATTTAGATTTGACTCCCTGTCTCACTACAATTAAAAATGAATATAATTCCCATACGTGCGGAAACAATAAATAATCCAAGACAAAAGTCTTACTGCTGCCTTTGTGGTTCAGGCATCCCAGGACAAGTGGTCACTGTAAATGCTACATTTTGTCGGAGGTCAGGTCTAGAAGCTTTAAGCAAGACTATGAGAAAACGAAGATCACATTCCTGTTCCACACTGTACAGGTCCTCCCCCTTCACTTCGAATACGTTTTCCTTCACAAACGTATCTGTTCAGGACCCAAAACCAGCTCCCCATGTGCTTCATGAACATCAGAATTCTAATTATGAATGATGATACAGAGAGCAGCAGACCTCAGAAACAGGGAAGAATTTTTAAAGTTCATGTTAAAACTCATGTTAATTCAAATACAAACTTACTAATCCTAATATAAAATACCATTCATTATTTTGCTTCCAAGTCTCCTGACTTAGAAGTCTCCATAATTTCATTACAGCAGGATACATTTCATGCTCAGAAAACACTCTTTATGTTTTCCTGGTACCAGCAACACACACTGTGTTTACTTAGAATAGCAAAAAAAAACAAACTAGGGTGGTTTCAAGGAAATGCATATTTTGATAATTCTGTTCTAATACAGCAACCCATATACGCTGCAACTCTATTGAGGATGACATAAGTATTCTACTTTCACTTTTTAAATAACAGCAAACAACTAAGATGAAGTACACTGTCAGAGTTTGCAACTTTTTACCCACTTTTTGATGCTCGTAGGGATGGGAAAATTCAAAGATGTCACACAGCTGTGCCTATAGCCCTACTCAGGAACACTAAGAAAGAAAGCACACACTAAAGGAATTGGTTTTCATGAACATCATCCTCTGTGAGACAGAACAGTATTCAATCAACCACAGGAGCACTCCCGTAGGTGTTTCTTGAACAGTGAAATAATATTAACAACCACAAGGAAAAATAAAGAGAAGAGGGAAGCTACAAGTGTAAAGATCGTGCCAAGAACTGCACAAACGAAACCGTTGACTTTTCACCGCTCTTCTGCCGTCGCCAGGACACAACTTACTCGGTGTGTGCGTGTGCGCGAAGGCACGGCTTCCTCGGCACTCAAAGCATCAGAGCAGCACCGCTCTGTCTTTTTCTGAAATATTGTGATCATTATTCTCACAGCTTTTTTCCCTGGGCCACAGAGGAAACACACGCAACCTGATTCCCTGGTTCTGGTCCTGCAAATCGACTGAACTTTCTCTACAGGAGCAGCCCACATGCACATTCCATTGCAAATCTAGGGCATTTTCCATAGTTCACAGAATCACAGAATCAGAGAATGTCAGGGATTGGAAGGGACCTCGAAAGATCATCAAGTCCAATCCCCCTGCCAGAGCAGGAACGCCTCGATAATGCTACACAGGAACGTGTCCAGGCGGGTCTTGAATGTCTCCAGAGAAGGAGACTCCACAACCTCTCTGGGCAGCCTGTGCCAGGGCTCCGTCACCCTCACTGAGAAGAAGTTTCTTCTCGAGTTTAAGCAGAACCTCTTATGTTCCAGTCCATTACCCCTAGTTCCGTCATCCCTGCTAACAAATTACTGTGGTATGACTAGGTGTCACTTGTGCGGGACACAGTAGAGAAGCCGGGTATTAGCACATGAGGCAGTGCCAGTCTGAAGGGCAGGCACATGGTTTCAGGAGAACCACCAAATGCTTTGCCACAAACAAGCAACCAGAGGCTCACGACCGAACACATCAGCGACTACAGCCAAGTCTTCAGCGCAGAATTCCAACAATGTTAGTCAGGGCCATGATACGGGATTGGCAACGTTTAAAAAAAAAAAAAAAAAAAAAGTAAAAAAAAATGCCTGGCTTGCAATTGCATCTGCAAAGCCGCACCGCTTCTGTTGTAACTGGCTCATCTGGGGTGACAGTGCTGAAACAAACTGGCAGCCAAAGTGCCTTTTTTGACATTGCATGAGTTCCGAGGAAAAGTTGCTACGTGAAATCTGTCTTTGTACGTTTTCCAAGCCTATCTAAATTAAACTGATGCATAAATTTTACCTATCGTAGAACTAGAGGTGTACTGCAAAACATATGTGAATGACAGTGTTGGTCAGGAATAAAGCTGGTACTATGCTACTTCCATATTATTGGATAATATTTCTGCATAGCACATGCAAATCTTATGCCTCTCAGATTAAAAAAAAAAAAAAAAAAGAAGAAGAAACCCATGAAATTTAGGTGTAGCTCCCTGGCGGAGAAGAATATGATTTATAGAAAGTAAGGAATACAGTGTTAAATCATAAATTAAATCATAAAAGATTGAGCTCGGATCAATCTCTCACTTGATTAAAAAAGTACATAAAACTCACAGCAGAATGGAAGACCTGTTTTCAGTTCTCAGCGGTTCCAGCACTGCCGTTTGGATGCATTTCAGATAAGCATTCAGGCTTCTAGATTCTAATCCAAACTGAAGCTCCAAGCATTAATTACGTTCATCTGTCACATGCTACCTATGAAGTATGTTGTTTCCTTAGCAAATTGGGTCATTATGATTACAACTGAATAATTCAGAAACCTAAACTGGCAAGAAAAAGTGAGCTTTTAGCATGTTCCCACAAGAATTGTTAGGAGAAGGGATTCCTGTGCCATAAGAAGTACCAACGACTAAAATTTGGTTTCACTCCAGACTGACACAGAAAGTTAATAGCTTGACCTTCTTCATGAAAAAAAAAAAAAGTATAAAAAAAAAAAAATCAGGTTATGAAATATTCTGTTTCCGTGAGGTAAAACACTCTATGAGCATGCTATGCAGTACACTAACCAGATGAACTGTTTTATATAAATCATAGAATCACAGAAAGCGTTGGGTTAGAAGGGACCTTTAGAGGTCATCTAGTCCAATCTCCCTGCAGAGAGCAGGGACATCTTTAAAAACAAATTATTAAATTAAAAATGAATGATTAAAGGAACTGATTGAAAATGGTCTCCCCTGGGGAGGCAGGGGGATTTGGGGACCAGAGAGGAGTTGGGGGGGGAGCAGAAGGGATTTAGGATCCCCCACCAGGGAGGCTCGGGAAGGCAAACACAGAGAGGATTTGGAGACCCTGGCAGGGGGGGATTTGGTGAGGCCAAAGAGGATTGAGGGGGGTTTAGGGGCTTTTTTGGGAAGCAATTTCCCTTTCGGGTTCTAAATTCCACTGAGAAATTAAACTCAAGACTGATCAATGAAGGCACAGTTATTGAAAAGACTAAATTAACTTGGGAGTCTCTCAGTACCACTATGTTACATTTCAAACTCATTTTATTAAGACTAGTGAACTTTTCTAAAATTTTTTAAAGGACTTGATCAAATGCGTGCCCAGTTCGTCTCCTGAAACGTCTGAAGAGTGGAGCTGAAGCCTTCACATTGTTGGAACTCGGGGTCCTTGGGGGTGTGTGGAATCAGACCTAAGCGGGACTTTGCTAGTCAAAACCCCCTTTATGGAGATTAGAGCGTACCAAAACATCAACACGTGTTTATGAAAGGCTGAAAGCGAGCAAAAATTAAATGCAGCAGTGGGAGATTGCAACCATCACCTCAATTCAGAGCGCCGAAAACTCCCCCCACGCCCGCAAGGAGCACGCGTGCTAATTTACATGAGAGAAGCTAATTTTAGTATACTGATCCAATGATGAATGTAACCATTATCACTAACCAGTCGTTGTAGAATTAGTGGCAGGTTAGGTGTGTTTGTACTAGTAAGTTACAAAATCAATACGTTGCAGTTTTTCAGTGCAGCATGCTGGTTCCACCTACCATCCAAACTTGTGCAACTTTACTCTCTAAACCAAATGATAGTTTAGAAAGCCGACATTGGTTTACCAGAACTTTCTTTGCACTTGCTGCTTTCGGAGACACAATTTTGAGAAACGGAAGCATGTACCAACAAAGACAGGTTCCTCCTGAAATCAGTCCCACGAATTAGCTCCTGCTTTACAGGCCATTGCAGCAGAGAGGGATAGACGGGTTGTTTTTTGATGGTTTAGAAATCATGGAAACACCTGAGAAGGTTCAAATATGAGGAAAACTTTCTGTACTGAAAGGGCTGGCAGGCACTAGAACAGCCTGCCCAGGGAGGGGGTTGAGTCACCATCCCCAGAGGTGTTTCAGAGGCGGGTGGGCGTTGTGCTGAGGGACGTGGGTTAGTGGTGTTGGTAGGGGCAGGACAGAGGTTGGACTCGATGGTCTCGAAGGCCTCTTCCAACCAAAACTGTTCTAGCATTCTATTCTATGACTCCTCAGTTGCTCACCCCTCCTGAGGGGCTTTTTTGTGGGAGTAAAAGTGGAATCACAGAGTGGCTGAGGGTGGAAGGGACCCCTGGAGGTCACCTGGTCTGACCCAGTTGCTCAGGCAGGGCAAGCTAGAGCCAGTTGCCCAGGCCCATGTCCAGGTGGCTTTTGAATATCACCCAGCTTGGAGACCCCCGTGGGCAACCTGTGTAGTTCTTGGTCACCCTCACAGTCAAAACGTGTTCCCTGATGGCCACAGAGAAGCTCCTGTGTTTCATTTGCACCCGTGGCCTCGTGTCAAGACCCCTCTCTGGGGACATGGAAGGAGGGCGCATAGACGCGTACCCTGTGTAAAACAACCTGCTCTCTTGTCTCTGGGGAAAAGCCTGATGCCGTGCTGTCGGTGGCTAAAGGCTGTTGCCAATATCAGCCTTTCACAGACTGTGCAAGGCTCTGTTCAGGGAATGTCACAGGCAACTCCTGTGTCTTACTTCCCCCTGCTGACAGTGCCCAGGAGGTGCTCTTAAGCTTGGGATAGAAAAGAAAGCTTGAACCAGTTCAGCGAAAAAACAGATAATGTTAATGGTAACAATAAGGATGTGGAAGGACACACAAACACAGCAGATTGCAACCCTCCCAGCACAGCAGGCACAGAAAGCCCCAGGGCTCCATCCAGGGACCCTTTTCCACTGACCACATGGGAAGGGCGAGAGCAGGGGTGGTGGCTGAGCAAAATTTGCAGAGTCTTCGGTGAGGATCACACATACGGTGGCACCTCCACGACAAGAAGGGAGGGACAGGAGCTCACAGTGGGACCACCGAGCTGAGGTGGTGTGGTCAGGGCTGCCCTGGGCTCTTCTCTGTGTCCAACCTGGCTGGTGCTGGAGGTGGTCATGACCCCTCAAGGCCCGAGAGGGGCCACGCAGCTGACAGCCCCCAGCCTCAGGGTCACCCACACGTGCTTCTGCTGACCTCAGGGTGCAATCAGGGAAAAAAAAAAAAGTGCACTGGGCTTTAGGCACCATGCAAGGAGCTTTATTTAATTAATTCCTTGGTGCTGGCTGGGGCCAGGTGTGGCACAGCGAATCCTCATTCGTGGGATCTCCATTGGCCTCTAGTCCTGAAGGAGCTGGAACAACACCATTAGCGCTGTGAGGACCTGGTCCGGGCCAGGGGCTCCCCTGATCACCCCGCTCCAGGGACCCTTTCTCCAGGCACAAGGCATTTCTCCACAAGAAAAGGTACGCCCAGCAGCAGTTTCTCCACAAAGCCCCTCGAAACCCATCCTTCCCGAGCCCCTGCCTCACCTCAGCCAAGAAAGCTCCAGCTGTCACCCGCAGCTTAGCTGAGCAGGAGTCCAGCCACGGCAAGAGGTTCTTCACCAGAGCTGGGGAGACGAGCCCAGCCTGGAGTAGGACACTGCACAAAGGAGGGACACACCGTTACCCAGGAAGGCCACGGGCCAGGTCTCCGAAACTCACTCGCACCGACACAGACGCTCTTCTTCAGCTCGGCACAGCTTCCCAGGCCCATGGGGCAGAAAGGTCCCGGCAGCCATTTCCCTGGGCACAGGAGGTGACCAGATGCATCCCTGGGGCTCCTACCTGCTCAGGAGACGCACCCCCTCCAGGTGAGCCAGGGGGTGTTCCAGGTGAGCCCATGCTGCCTGATGGAGGAGCAGCTGCACCCATTTGCCTGGCATGCACCTGTCCAGCACCCGCTCCAAAGCCTCAACGAAAATCCTGGCAGGAGAAACAAAACACGAATCAAACACAGTCGAACATAACGAACCAAAAGATGCACAGGCACAAAGCCCCTCCCGCTCCTGACCTGCAGGGCTTCGACTCGTGGATCCGGCCCTCGAGGAACAGCCTTCTCCAGCTGCTCTTGGGGGAAGGCAGCCTCTCCTCCCCCAGAGTTTCGCTGGCCCACCTCAGGAGGCTGGGAAGGAGCTCGGGGAGCACTTGCTTGAGCTCCTCTGCGTTCCTCAGAACATACACCACCTCGGTGATGGCACGGGTGATCTGCAGGGAAACAGGACCAAAACCACCCATTCAGGCAAGGCCTTTTCCCACCAGCCTGGTTCCGCCACTGTCACTTCTGCAGAACCGTGCCCGCCCTTGAACGCACCGTCAGAGCCTCCAGCGCAACCTGAGGGTTGTGCCGCGCACAAGCGGAGGAGTTGCTCCCCAGGCGGTTTGCTGCTTGGTCGAGTTTCTCCCGCAAGCAGCTCAGGACACGAATCCCGCCCCTGTTTCTCCCCAGGCTCCTCCACAGCTCCACGGTCTCACTGCAAGGCAACAGCCATTCACCCCTGAGCCTGCGTCCCTGCAGCCCTGCGGCGCCCTCAAACCTTCTCCTGCTCTGCAGCGGGGCTTGCAACGCCCCGCCACTCAGGGCGGAGACACAGCTCGCAGGCTTGCCAGACAGCTCAGGCAGAAAAAAAGATCTGCTTCTTAAGCAGACCCTCCCCAGCACAAGGAAGCTGCAGCGGGGTCTGTCTGAACACAGTGGGGGCGGCGGGTGGTGCACGTACCTGTCCATGGGCAGACCTCTCTGCAGGAGACAGCTGACCACGGGCTCCCCGTGAAAGCAGATGAGCAGAAACTCTGCGTGGAGGGCGAAGGACCCGTGGGTGCTCTTCTGCGCATAGGCGTGAAGGATGGTCAGGATTTTGAGCAGCTGAGTGGAAGAAGTGGAGAAAGAAGGGCTCGGTGCATCCTTTGCCCCCTCCTGCACGGCCCACACATGGTCACAAAACCCAGCGGAAGGGAAGGACCTGGACCAACCAGAGACTGTGGGGAAGAAGTCAAATGGCAAAACAAGTTCCCCTTTACCTCCGGGAGGATTTCCTTTCTGCGTTCCACCAGGAAGAAGAACACCCACTGCCACACGGCCGTCACAGACGTGGGTCTGACGTGCCGCCAGCTGCGCAGGACGGTGGCCAGAAAGTCCGTGGCCTGTGCCGCGGGGATGCATTTGCAAACAGCCTGGGGAGAAGTCGGTGACAGGGGAGACCGCGTCACAGCTCTGCTCCAGCAAGGAGGAGAGGAGATGAGACTCGACGGGACTGCTATTTCAGCAGCCGTGATTTGGGGGCAGTTACCTTTGCTACTGTGGCCAAGGGCTCTGCCAGGCTGTCGGTGTCTTGGCCCTCCAGCTCCTTACACAGGCGCTCGATCTCATCTGCCTGAGGCACCGCCTGCACGGTCTTGGCTGAAACACAGCGCGGGAGAGAAGATGAGTCACATCTACAAAAAGCCAGCCTCTGGCCCCACATCCTGGTGCAGGAGAACCCAGGAGGTGGCAGCCAAGTCTGCAAGGAAATCCAGGGCCCTCCTGGACTTGGGGCAGGGCTGGAAGCACCCGCTCTCCTCACCTCGCATTTGCGGGAGGTAGCTGAGGCAGACCCACGCCTTCTGGCGGGACGTGGCCAGGCCATCCAGGGTCAGAGATGCCAGCAGTCCCGTCAGAAAGCCCAGCTGCTCGCTAGGCTGTCCTTTCTGCAGGCGAGAGCAGCAGGGAAAGGGTCTCAGGGAGCCCCAGCAGCCGCTTGCCTCTCCCGGGCAGGGGGGCAGGCAGGAGGGCTGCCCCATCGTCCCAGAAGCCCCGAAACCCAGCCCCTGGCCAGGCAGGGCTCCCTTTCTGGGCGCATGCATGGTGGCAGTGGGGGCACACGAGGGGTCCCTACTCACCGTGAGCTCAGATTCCTCCTTGAGAGCTCCCAGCACACGGGCAAAAACCCACAAGGCTCTCTCCCGCTCCCATGCTTTGGCCGAGGTGAGCCAGCCCTTCAGCACCTGAGGCAGGGCACATCTCTCTCACAACAGGCACCTTTCCCTCCCCGAGATCCCTCTGCTTCTCCCTCCTTGTCCACGCCTTTCCCGGCGCAGCGCCCAGCCCCATCGAGCCCTGGCACCGCTGCCTCCTCCGCCCCGGCCTCTCCCAGTGCCTCTGCCCCAAGCCGGGCGTTGCTTCCCTGCCGGCATCTTCCCAGCCCAGCCTTTCCCCCAGCCCCAGTGACCATTTCCCTGTTGCCCCTTGGCTACTCACGTGGACCACGTCATCAAAGCAGGCAGAGCTTGCCTCTGCCTTCAGAAGGGTTTCTATGAGGTGGCCCAGATCCTCCATGTGCCTCTTGTGCAGAATCTAAAGGCGCGAGAGGAGAGCTGAGGTTCTGCATCACGGGGGCTGCCGGGTGTGCTGAGGTGGGATCCTGACCCAGAGGTGGGCAGGCACTGGCCAGGGCATTACCTGAACGTTCATGGCTGCCATCGCCGTCTTCGTCCCTTTTTTAATCTCGTTCTTGGGAGGATAGGACAAGACACACCGGCAGCACACTGCCAGCAGGTTCCTGCTGTCCTCCCTGCTCAGAGGTGGCCTCAGCTTGCTGGCCAGAGGCAAAAAGGGAGAGAAGACAGAGAGGGGATTAACTCCGGAGTGGCCTAAACCACAGCTGGGTTCCTCCGAATCGAGGGCCTCAGATGCACCCCCAGCCCATGCCAGCGAGCACTGCCTTCAGCTCCAGCAGTTCGTGCCTCCTCCCAGGCAGCAGCAAAACCCTCTCCCGCGGTTAAGGACGCCCTAGGGCTCCCTTCCTTCGGCAGATACCCCAAGTGGGGAGCACCCTCCCACTGCACAGCTCCAGCAGCTCCCAGCCCCATGATCGACATCCCCCTGGGAGAGCCCAGAGCCCAGGGAACAGACCTCACCTCAACCCCTCCAGGGCCTGAAACACTCCGTAGACCTGCGAGTCCCAGGGCTCCTCCTTTATCCAGTCCTGCAAGTCCCAGAGGCACAAGAACAGAGCTGGCGGTAAGCAGGGGCACCAGACGGCCCACCCAGCACCCGAGGACCCACCAGCTCGGGACACAAGCACAAAGCCAAGAGACCATCTTGCCTCCAGGGACAGCGGCCTCAGGGCACAGCCCAAAACTGCCCCGGGCGACTGCCCTGGCTACAGGCACTCACCAGCAGGGTCTGCGTCGCCTCCTGCTTCGAGGAGAGCTCAAAGCTGCCGCCGTCGCCCCCAGCCTGGATGATGGCAGAGCTGACCTCGGTGATGCTCTGCACCAAGGCAAGCTTGAGCCGCAAGCCCTGAGGCCAAAGAGAGCAAAGCAACACTTGGACTCTTGGAAGGGCTGTGGAGGGGGAGAGGAGGGTGGGCAGGGGGAACGCGTCGGGGCTTCGGATCTGGACGTCGAGGACAGAGCCTTCCTTGAGGGATCTTTCAAAAGAGGTGCTCCCTCTCAGTACAGCCCAGCCCTGAGGCGCCGGCGTGAGGCCACACAGGCATCCCTGCTGCCCCGTGTGCCCTGCGCTCCTACCCTCTGTTTGGCTCTGGACAGCCGCAGGATGTTGCCCATGAGCTCTTTATCCACGCGGCTGAGCAGCTGCTCCTTGGGGGCGCGCAGCGCGACGCGGCTGCAGACGAGCATGAGAGCAGCGCAAGTGGCCTGGGCTCTCTTGCTCTCCTGCTGCTCCTGTCCCTGTGCCAAAAGAGGTGCCTTGAGACATCAGCCCCAGGGCTCCCGCGGGCTCCTGGAGCTGCTGCTCCAGCAGCTCAGCAGCTCCTGCCCTCCCTGAGGACCCGAAACACAAGTCTCCGGGAGCTCTTATGAGAGGGCTTATCGAAAGGCAGCTGCCACAGGCATAGAAGGGGAAATAAGGGCAAAACAGGAAAGCGAGACAGCCAAACCCGGGATGGCTTACCATCAGGTCCATGGAAACATGGTCATGGAACATGGTCAGTGTGTCCACGACCAGGTGGAAGCGGCTTTCAGCGATGTGGGACACAACAGAAGCTATTCCCTGCAAGCACAGAGCAATGGGGAGTCAGCTCCAGCCCCAGCACTCGGCTGTGGCCGGTGACCACAGCCAGGAGGAGTGTTGCAGCCGGGGGGAAATCAAGGAGGAGGTCCGGAGCAGCCCTCCCTCTCCCCCAGGCACAGGCAGGCGATGCTCAGGACGTGAGCGTCTCCTCACCTGGGCCTCAGACAGCTTCACATTGACTGTCTTGTAGAGGAACCTCAGGATCTCATCTTGGACATATCTGAGGTCCCGACAAGCTGCCAGCGCCGTGCCAAGAGCCTTGTGGAGGAAAATCTGAAAGAGAAGAGGCCAAGCCCGAGATGCGGCCACGGTCCAAACTCTCAGGAGGGGGCTGGCCCCAGATGGACCTGACCCACTCTGGGACAGGTGCCTGGCTGTAGCCAGCCCCAGGGGGAAGCACCTCATGGGGGCGAGGGGAGGGGAAGAATGAAAAGTGCCCGCATGGGCAGAACAGTGGCTCCAGCCCCTGGCCCAGTGCGGGGCTGGAGTCAAACCTCCTCCCAGGAGCTGGGGACAGAGCTGCCCAGCCGCTGACTCAGCTCCTGGCTCAGCCCCACGGTCCAGGCTCTGTCCTCGATGGCCTCCAGCGACGCTCGCAGGAACTGTGGGCAACAGCAGGGGAGGCGAGTGTCACCCTGACCTTGGCCAGGATGCCCGACACACCCCGTGGCCTGGGACACTGTTGGGGGAGAGCTGCTGGGAACAGCAGCAGCTTCCCCCTTCTCCCCCTCTCTTTGTGACATCCCCCGCCAGGATGCTGTACCTTAAGCACACGCTGCTCCCACTCTGCAGAGCCCGGGGACCTCTTGGGATGTCCTAGAAAGCAAGAGGAAGCGTAAGCCCTCACCGCTATTTAAGCACTGGCAGCAGCGCTGACCCCTGCCTGACCCACTGCTCTCTGCCACTTGCAGCCCTTCTCCCTCCCCACTCGCCCTTCACCTTCCAGCTCCTGCAGCAGGAGGGGGATCTCGGTCGCCCACACCGTCCCCAGGGCTCTGTGGATCCAGCTGTGGACGGCCTGCAGCAGCTGCAAGGCAGCGACCGCGCGCTGGCCGCTGGTGTGAGGAGCTGCCGCCACCACCTGGGTGAGGGATGGAGAGAAGGGTGGCTCCGGTCCCTCAGCCACAGCTTCTCCCGGGAGGGAGCTCGGGAACGCAGCGCCACTCGGCCGGTGCCCGATGGCTTCCCTGGGGGGCTGCTGGCCCCGAGAAAGGAGTGGGAGCCCTCACAGGCTCGGGCAGCCTTGGACGGGCTCACTGCTCCTCGGGGTCTCCTCTCCCACTAGCCCAGGGCAGGAAAGATCTTCCCCAGGGCCCCACTACTCACCAGCAGCTGAGCCAGCAGGACCTGAGGAGCCGGCAGCCGGGCTGTGGGCAGAAAAAGAAAGTTTGGGTGAGCCGGGGAGATGAAGCATGAGATTAAGGCAGCTTCGGCATGGCCAGGAGCCAGCCCAGCAGAGTGGGGAGAGCCAGGCTTGTGTGCCAGGCAAGGGGCAACGCAGGGAAGAGTCCCTTGTGGCCAGCAGCAGAGCCTGCCTCTGCCCTTTGCTTCTGCCGGGGGCACGTGTAGACACAGACCGGCCCCAGCAATCCCAGCAGCACGCTCTGGGCTCCTACCTCGCTCCTCAGAGTCCATGGCATCAGGCTGCTCTTCTTCTTCGCAGCCTGCTCTCTCCCGTCTCTCAGCCAGGGCTCGCAGACAGCGGGAGAGCGGGATCAGCATTTCGCTGTACTCGGCCGGCACCAGGTACTGCAGCAGCCTTGGCCACAGGAGCTGCAGAGAAGAACCAGGCATTTCCACTCAGCTCCGAGACAACGAGGAGGGTCTGCCTTTCCCCGAGCCTTGTGTGCTTCAGCGCGTGTGAGGGCAGAGCTTCAGGGCATGAAAAATGCCCTGAAAAGCGCCCTGAAGTCAAGAAGCGGCCACAGCAGCAGGGCAGAGGGCAACCTACTTTGCTCATCCCTGGCAGAGAGACATCCAGCGAGCCCACGATGTCCATGCACAGGGCCCGAATGTCTTCATCCTCTGGCGTTTCCCAGGTAAAAACGCCTCCTGTGGCCTGTAAGATGGGGTAGGTTGGCACCTGGGCAGGCCACCCAGGGCTGCCTGCACGCCCCACGGGCTGAGCTGTGTCCACCACAGGTGCCATCAGCAAAGCCGGGATCGTCCATCCTTAAACGCCGGTGGACAATCAGCAGAAAGCAGCCAGCGCAGACAGGTGGCTCCTAGAGGAGCTGTGTGTGGCCAAGGAGGCCTGCAGGAGCTCTCAGCACAGCACAGGCACCAGCCGAAGCCCCGCGCGTCCCGCTCTGCCCTTACCAGTCTGCCGGAGGTGCGGGTGAACTCGTCGAAGACGTGTCCCACCACGTCCCATGCCCAGCAGCGCTGGGGGACGCAGCTGAGCAGCTCCCTGATGAACTGCACAACTGCCAGCTGCACCTGCCAGGGGAGAGCGTGGTGGTGACCCTCCTGTTCCCAAGGCGACGGGAAGCTGCCTGCGCCTGGGGCAGCCTTTGTGGCTGGCTGAGAGCACTGGCAGAAGCTTTGGCTCCCGGGTTCAGGGCTGGGCTTTAGCCTCGGGCTGGACGTGCACTGCCCTGCAGAGTAACCTGGGCAGCGCGAGGAAGCGGGGAAAGGGAACGGCCGCCTTCCTCGCCCCGAGGGAAGGGGTTTGTGTGCCTC
Source organism: Trogon surrucura (assembly GCA_020746105.1). Classification (NCBI taxonomy): domain Eukaryota; kingdom Metazoa; phylum Chordata; class Aves; order Trogoniformes; family Trogonidae; genus Trogon; species Trogon surrucura. The sequence goes on along the minus strand of CM036619.1, from coordinate 99,489,551 downwards.
CCAAAGCAGCTCACCTTGGCACTGGGGTCCTTGCACAATGACCGCATGGCCTCCACCACCTGGGGCAGCTTCTCCCTCACTGCAGGTGCTGCAAGAGATATGGAAAGGTGTGCGGTGAGGCACAGCCCCAAGGGCAGTAGGGATCCCTTCAAGCTTCCAAGCTTTTCGAGCTGTGGTCGCACAGCACCCAGCAGCCCCAAGCCCCGCCTTGTGTCCCTGCCCCACAGCACTGACCCTCGGAGCGGGCCAGCACTCCCAGCAAGCCCACGGCTGCCGCACGACTCCTCGGGCTCCCGGCGCTCAGCTGGGACTGCAGGAACGCCATCGTCTCCTCGGGGCAGGATCGGGCTGCAGGCAAGAAACCGGGTTGTGCATCAGCAGGCAGCTGCGTCCCACCGCCAAGGATGGGGACAGAGCTGCCACGCACGGCAGGACATCGCCCCATCTCCTCTCCTCACCTTGCAGCACGATGCAGCGGGTCAGCACGGCCTTCTGGGCTGGGCCGGGCTCTTGGGGCACATCCGAGAGCTGTGGGAACAAGGTCTGCCTTAAGCAACTTTGCAGCAGCATGGAGGGGACTGAGAAGCCACATTAAGGCACCTACAGGGCACCTGCAGGCCAGGAGCTCGCCAGGGCTCCCCTTACCTGGCGGTGCACAGCCGTGCTGATGGCAAGAACCGTGCCCTGTGAGAGCGGGGTCTCCAGTCCCTCCAACTTCTCCAGGACATAGTTGAGGCTCTGCAGGAGAATGCGGCAGAGAGAGGAGGCTGAGGCCACCAAAAGCCCCGTGGAAAGGGAGAAACCCAGCACGTCTGGCATAAGGGGAGTCCTGACACCAGCTCCCAGGGAAAACCCCAAACCGCCCTGCGTGGGGCTTCCTCTGACTCCTCACCTTGGTGACCAGGGAGGTGTCTGGCACTTGCTCGTATTGGCGCAGGAGCCAGGGGAGCTGCTCGCAGGCATGCTGTCGGTGCCGCTCGTCGTGCAGAAGAACCCGCATCATGGCGGCCACCGCCCCGAGGACAGCCTGCTTGTCCTGGAGAGGGAAGGGAGAGCCTCTGCTAGGAGGGCTGCAGGTGTGTCTGGAGCTCAGCACGCCCTGGACACCAGCCTGCCCTGGCCTGCCCTCCTTCCCAGCCCCGCTCTGCTCGCACCACGCCGGCACAGACAGACCCACTGACAGGGACATCACCAGGCATGGAGAGCAACCCCTCACCTCCTCCTCCTCGCAGCCCAGCCAGTTCGCCACCACGTAGTCGAAGATGGGGTAAAAGTCTTCGCAGAACTGCGCCTCCCCCTTGCCAGGGAAGGGGCATCGCTCCCGGCTGCAGAAGTACGCGTCGACCCCTTGCGACCAGTGCTCCAGAACTGCAGCAGGAAGAAAGAAAAGGGAGCGCGTCAGAGCCTGCAGCAAGGAGCCTTCCTTGCACCCTCGAGCAAGCCTGCTGCAAGGACAGTCCCGGCCTCAGCCCAGGACCATGTCTGGGTGGAAGGATGAGCGGTGCTCTCGAGGAGGCTGCATTCCGGCAGCCCGCTGTGTCTCTCCTTCTGCCTTTTTCTCCTGCCCCTGCAGCCTCTTCCCTTCCCACACGATCAACTGCCCTCTGGGTTCAGGGACTTCCAAGCCCCGAGGAGCCGACACTCACCTCCGCAGACGGCGCGCAGGGTCCCGCCGCTCCCCACCCGGCTCAGCACGGCGCGCAGGGCGAGCAGCGTCATTCCCACGAAGGGGATGCACCGCAGGGCTGCGGGGAAGGCAGGGACAGAGGAAGCGCGAGGGTCAGTGACAGACACGGGAGAAGGGGCTCCATCCCCAGCAGGGCTGGGGCTGATGGGTGTTATCACACCATCCATGGGCCAGCCCGGCATCACAGACCCCGACCCAAACCAGGAGGCTGAGAGCGTCGTACCGTAGCTGCGGGCCATTTTGGCCAAGGTGAGGAGCACAGCCTCGTCGGGGTCCTTCTGCATGGCCTTCAGGTGGCTCTGGAGCTCGGGCATGACAAAGTGGAAGTGGGAGCGCGCCAGAGCAACCAGAACGTCGCTGGCAGCCATCCTCACATCATCCGTCACGCCCTGGAAAAGCACCACAAGTTAAACGCTGCCGAGAAAAAGGCACTTGGAGAGCCCGAAGGACCCCGTTTGCCCTGCAAGACCCCTGAGGGCAGTTGTGCTGGGGCCGCCTGTCTGCCGCCTCTTGTACCCCAGGCTGGGTGAGCAGCTGCCCAGTGAGACAAGGGAGGCTTTTCCCCAGGGAGCCCCGAGATGCTGCCTCCTCTCCCTCTCTGCTGGCAGAGAGACGCTGGCAACAACTGTCCCAGACTCGAGAAACCCCTGGGGCCTCTCTGTGGAGCTGGTGGGCTCCTCCGGCTCTTCCTCAAGGCAGGAGAAATAACCTTGAGCTAAAACTCAGTTTGAAACAACCCCGAGGGTGCTTCTCTGCACAGCTCTCTGCGTCCCCTTGTCACAGTCTCTGTAACGAGGAGGCCCCTGGGCTTCTCCCTTCGGACCTGGGTCTCAATAACCGAGGAGCAGCTCTGCGCTGTTCTGTATTTCCCCAAAGCCCAGGGCTGTAGGCAGACTGCTTTGGTGGCCTCGAAAGAGAAGCAGCTCACCTGGGCTGCTCGCAGGTCGCTCGACGCCTCCGCGATCAGGCGGTTCACGACCCCCCTCTTCTGCAGGCAGCCGTCCTGGCCCTGCAAGGCGCCCTCGAGCTCCCGGTATGCCTCCAGGCGGTCACCCTGGGGACAAACCACAAAGGGCAGTGATGGGACTGACTTCAGGCTCGCTCCGAGAGAGCCACAAGAGAGACCTGCTGCCCCCCTCCAAATCATCTGTGTGCCTCGGGCTCCAGCTACGAGCTGCAGGCGTGGGTCAGGACAGCCACGGGGAACAGCAAGTTCTTCTGTGCTGCCTCTGACACCAGCAGAGAGCCAGGCGGGAGGTTAACTCCAGATGGGTGAAAGGGCGGGCAGGAGACCAGAAAGTCCTTGCTGGGGGTGGCGGATGGTGGAGGTCGGAGGACCAGGGAAGCCAGGAGCACGGAGGACAACCCTCACCCCCCCACGCCTCACCTTACGGTCTTGCAGCCGCTGGACCAGAGAAGTCCCGATGGCCGTCAACGTCGTGACGGCCTCACGGTTGGTCCCCTCTGACCTGCCGTCATCCTCGGGATGCGCAGGTCTGGAGCGGGAACCCAGGCATGAGCAGAGAGCTGGGAGGAAAGGAAGGAAAGTGTTTGCTGGCTGCAGGGCTTCACAGCCCCAGCCAGAGTCCTCTGGGCCGGGTGGTGCCCGAGAAATGCCCAGCTGCCCCACGGCAGGCAGGGAGGGGATGCAGCCAGAGCCCTCTCGGAGGTGCCTGGCAGCAGCAGGAGAGGTGGCGAGGACGCAGCCCCAGCACCTGGCTGGGACGGGCACTGCCTCCCGTGGGCACCAGCCCCCACCTCCCGCCAGCCCCTCACCTCGCAGCGCTCTCATCCTCCTCATGGCAGCAGCAGCAGGATCACCCAGACAGACGCAGCGCTCTCTCCGGGTCCTCCTCCCGCCAACGCCAGGAGAAACTGGGGCAGCCCTGGCCCCGGCCGGAAGATACAGAGACTCCGGCCGCTGTGACCTCACTGCGGGTCGTGGTGCATCACAGAGGGCTGCGATGACACGGGCACGCGTGCTGGGGACCGTGCGTGGGGGCACCCTGGGCACCTCCACAAGCCCAGAAATGCAGGACTTTCCCATTCTCCATTGCTACTCGACAACATTCTGGGCAACAACGGTCTCCCGAGAGCCCTTCCCAGCCCTGTCCCCAACCCACATCTTCCTCCTGGGACCTGAGGCAACACGGTCTCCAGGGGCCTGACCCAGCCTTTTCCCTCGGTGTTGTCTCTCCCTGGTTTTCTCCAGAGAGGAGGCCTTGCTTACGTCTCCTCCAAGAACCTTGGCTTCCCTTCTCCAGCCAGGACCGAAGTGGGCAGAGATAGGATCAGGGCACAAGTCACTTCCCATCACTTCCCACATTGTCGTTTTCCACCAAGAACATCAGCCCTGGCTGTGTTGCTCATCTTCCACAGTGCCCCTTCTGCCCCAGCCTGGGAGAAGGTCCCAGGTTTGATGGGTGTTTGACGTGGCTCCAGCCTTTCTATGACTTTTTTACAATAGCATCCACTGATAGGACAAGGGGAAATGGGTTTAAGTTAAAGAAGAATAGGTTTAGATTAGATCTTAGGAAGAAATTCTTCAGTTCGAGGGTGGCAAGACTTTGGAATAAAATGCCCAGAGAGGCTGTGGCTGCCCCCTCCCTGGAGGTGTTCAAGGCCAGGTTGGACAGAGCCTTGAGTAGCCTGATCTAGTTGAGAGCTGTCCCTGCCAGTGACAGGGAGGTTGGATTAGATGATCGCTAAGGTCCCTTCCAGCCTACGTCATTCTATGATTCTATGACACTTTCTAGGGGCCTTGCCGTGCCCTCCCACAGCATCTGATGGGGGTACAGTTGGGACCCTTGACCTAACAACTAGCTGCTTTGCCTTCTCCTTGGTTTAAGGAGCCATAAGTGAGTGTACAAGCACACTCTTTGGGCCGTCCTACTGCACGTCAGAAAGAACTTGCATATCTTTTCTGTGGGACTACAAGACTCGCTACTAAATCAAGAGGAAAATGTAAAAGAAATCAGCCAAGCATAGAGACCTGTTGTTTTATTGAGAAAGAAAATGCTGTTGTGTAAAATAAGAAGCTATTAAAGGTCCTTCCCTCTTCTGAGAGCAAGTATCGCTTATGTAAGGCGTATGCAATAGATGTTGAGAAGTTAAAATACTCCAAATGATCAGACTATTCAAACAAACTCATGTTCATGTGAAAACCTGATCTGGTTACCGATGCCCCTGCTCACTGCAGGAGCATTGGACTAGATGACTTTTAAACATCCTGTGATCTTACAGTTCTAAATTCCACCAAGAAATTAAAAAAGAAATCAAGACTGATCAATGAAGGCACAGTTCTAGAAAAGACTAAATTAACTTTTGACTTCACAGAGCACACCAGCAGCATCCCCATGTTTAGCTCATTGCGTCAAGTCTAGTGAACTTTTCTAAAGTCTCCTTGAAGGACTTGATCAAGTAAGTTCCCAGTTCGTTGTTCGTCTCCTGAACAGCTGCATCATAGCTGCCAAAGAGGGGAGTTGAAGCTTTCACATCCTCCCTGTTCGCTTGGAGTAAGATGAGGTTTAGCTCCTCTGCTACACTTTCATATTTTTGGTGATCAAATCTACAGAGGCTGGCATCATCAATCGGATAGGTGATGCCAGCTGGGTAGCAGTCCCTTGGGACTGGGAACTCCACATTTTCCAGCCTTGGCAACTCACAGAGAAATGTGAAAAGGCGTTTAAGTGCTCGGGATGACAGGGGGTTTCCAAGAAACCTGAACTCCTGTAGTTTCTGGCAAGGGCTTAAACCTAAAATCAACATGTTGACATGAGTGTCTTGGATGTTACAGTCCTCCAGGGTAAGACTCCTGAGCACTGCAGAGGAATGGCCGAGAAGCTTAAAGAATGTCGATGGGTAAAGGTCGGGTATATTGTGACCACTCAAGTCCAGGGCTTCCAAGTGATTAGCATGGAAGCTGTTGGCTAAATAGGCCATATCAGCATGGTTCAAGGAGCAGTTGGAAACATCCAGCATCTTCAGTGGAGTTTTTAGTGGGCTGCAGAATCAGAGAGAAAAGAAAATAAATATGGTGTAAACCACTGAAAAGTTGAATTTGCAAAATTCCGTGCAGCTATCCACATTATGAACGCAGCCATCTGCCACATTTGTTATTTTTTTCTGACCTCTTTTGAGAAACAGAAGCGTGCACGAGCAAGGACAAGTTCCTGATTTCCTCCTGAAATCAGTCCCATGAATTAGCTCCTGCTTTACGTGCCATCTCAGTGGAGACAAGGGACAGACATGTGATGGGAAATGAGCAGGCAAGGGTTGTTGCTGATGGTTTAGAAATCATAGAAACACCTGAGAACGGTTGTGAGGAGTGCCCCCATTCTCAGTTAATCCACAAGTGTAATTAAACTGAATTTATTAACAAATGAAAGCTCACTCAAATGCATAAGTTCTGGTATCAGTTGAGAAGAGCAATTACTACACCACACCCAACTCTTAAACTTAGAATAATGGTCCAGACTGTAGATTCACTCACCCATATAAAGATGAGGACTCTCAAACTCAAGGAGTTCTCCTGGCCGGCACCCCAAACCAAGGGGGAGGCTGCGCCCCAACTGCAGGACCTGCTGCTCCAGAAAAACTCACTCCCACACACCCCCGGCAGGACTCCCTTTTAAAGCTCAGTCGACTCTCAGCTGTGGTCAATCAAAGTCACCTCAGCCTCCCATTGGCTACCAGCCAATTTCCTGGGTGTGGAGCTGGTGGGCTAGACCCAAAGTAGCCAGAAGCTTCCAGCAGGTTCTCCTAAGCCTGCCCGGCAACTGCTGTGAGGGAAGGGATCCCAGATGAGGGCAAATGCAGCTGCCACAAGGGTCTGGCAGGAAATGGGGGCCTCGCTCACAAAAAGGTGTTGGGATCATTAGCTCATCCGAAGTGCATCAATACTGACACACGCTGTATGAGCAACAAACAGGGGGTTTGAAGCCATAATGCAACAGTAAAAGTGTGACATAGTGGCTGTCACAGAAACGTGGTGGGATGCCTCCCGTGAGCAGAGTGCCACGATCGATGGCTACAAGCTTTTCAGGAGGGACAGACAGGGAAGGAGAGGCGGTGGGATGGCCCTGCATGTTAGGGACTGTTATGAATGCTCAGAACTTCCTGCCTCCTACTAAAGGGATTGAAGAAAACACTACCTGTGCCCCCCCATCCTTCAACCAGCGGCCTAGTGACTTAAAGTCCTTTTTAATCCTCTTCACACTCCTTTCCTCGATCTCATCACTGCCAGCTTGGACAACCAGCAGCAGGTAACAGTCAGTGGGACGCACAAGACCAGGGAGTTTTCTGGTGATATCCCTAACCCGAGCTCCAGGGAGGCAACAGACTTCCCTGCGGGCTGGATCCAGGCGGCAGATGGGACCCTTCACTCCCCTCAGGGTGGTATCTCCAACAACAATTACCCTCCTTTTCTTCTTTGTCGGACTGGTCCTAATGCATGGGGCTGACTCACTCACCATAGACAGCCCCATGGGTGCACATCCATCCGCCTCTTTGCTTCCTTGGCTCTCCTGTTCCAGAGCCCCATACTTGTTCCGTAGGGGCAACAGGGCACGGGAGGGAGGCTGGGCAGGGACTCACCTGCCTCTCCGAGCCAGGACCCGTTTCCATTTCTCCCCATCTCTTGGGTCCGCTCCTTTGGCCCGATGGCCTGAGGGGAGGGGATCCCCCACTGCGTATGGAGCTTGCTGTGTGTGCCTCGGAGAGTGGCTCCACCAGTCTGTCTCTCTTTCGCACTCCCTGGTGCTCCTCAGCCTCTCCACCTCTTCCTTGAGCTCTGCCATGAGGCAGTAACGGCCACCCAACTGACCGCCCCTCACACCGGCTCTGGGAGGCACAGGCTCAGGCACTCCCTGCTGCCTGCTGGTGCCCACTTTGGGTCCCCACACTCCTTCTCGTGGTGGCTTTCTGTCTGGTAGCAACCATGACAAAAAAAAAAAACAATAGAAAATGACCAATAACAGAATTAGCCCTTTCCTTTCTTCTGCCTGGTGCACAGCAAAGATCCCTGCGCTCCCGCAGGCCTCTCCCAGGACAGGAGCTGCCCGTTGCCGTGGCAATGTCCCCTCCTTCGTGGGCTGGCCGTGGGTCTCCCTGTTGCTGAAACCCCTCTGGAAAAGCCCTGAAAAGCGGGATCAGGGGCCTGGGTGCCGGGTCAGACTGGCTCCGAGGTGGCTGCTCTTGGTGCCTGAGCTTAAGGGGGAAGGCCAATAAAGCTGATAGTGCTGTGGGATCCTGCTACAGACCTCCCAGCCAGAGCAGGGAGGTGGAGGAAGCATTCTCAAAGCGTTCTCTGGGGAGAAATATTGCCCTTGCTTGCTGTTGTTCTCATGGGGGACTTCAACTTCCCAGGAATCTGCTGGAAATACAACACAGCAGAGAGGGAACAATCCCAGAGGTTCCTGGAACATGTGGAGGAGAACTTCCTCATGCAGCCGCCACATGAACTGAGAGGGAAGGCGCCTGTGGGACCTGCTTTTTTGTGAGCAGAGAAAGCCTGGCGCAGGATGTGGCAGTTGGTCATTTCAGGGTCCCTGTTCCCCAGACATTCTCTATTCTTACGTCAGGAGGCAGGACAATGAAACTGCCACTTTGGGCTTCTGAAGGGCAGACTTGGACTTGTTTAGGAGGTTACGTGCTGGAATCCTGCAGCAGTCAGTGTTGCAGGGTATGGGAGTCCAGGAAGGCTGGGCACTTCTTAAGAAGCAAGTCTAAACGGCACAGGAGCAGGCTGTCCCCATGTGCTGCGAGGTGAGCCCGCAGCAAAGAAGACCAGCCTGGCTGAACAGGGAGATTGGGCTGAAAATCCGCAGAAAAAAAAAAAAGAGAGTTTAGGGTGTTGTCAGCAGGAGCAGGGAGGCGATCATTGCCCTGTACTAGGCCTTGGTGAGGCCCCGCCTGGAGCACTGTGTCCACTTTTGGGCCCCTCCCTACAAGAGGGACAGGGAGGTGCTGGAGAGGGTACAGAGGCAGCTGCCAAGCTGGGGAAGGATTTGGAGCCTGTGTCAGACAAGAAACAACTGAGAGATCAGGGGTTGTTCAGCCTGGAGAAGAGGAGACTGAGGGGAGACCTCATGGCTCTCTGCAACTCCCTGACAGGAAGCTGTAGCGAGGCAGGGGTCAGTCTGTTCTGCCTCGTGGGGAGTGACAGGGTGAGGGGAAATGGCCTGAAGTTGCACTGGGGGAGGTTCAGGTCGGATATGAGGAAAACTTTCTGTGCTGAAAGGGCTGGCAGGCACTAGAACAGCCTGCCCAGGGAGGGGGTTGAGTCACCATCCCCAGAGGTGTTTCAGAGGCGGGTGGGCGTTGTGCTGAGGGACGTGGGTTAGTGGTGTTGGTAGGGGCAGGACAGAGGTTGGACTCGATGGTCTCGAAGGCCTCTTCCAACCAAAACTGTTCTAGCATTCTATTCTATGACTCCTCAGTTGCTCACCCCTCCTGAGTGGCTTCTTTTCTGGGAGTAAAAGTGGAATCACAGAGTGGCTGAGGGTGGAAGGCACCCCTGGAAGTCACCTGGTCTGACCCAGTTGCTCAGGCAGGGCAAGCTAGAGCCAGTTGCCCAGGCCCGTGTCCAGGTGGCTTTTGAATATCACCCAGCTTGGAGAGCCCCGTGGGCAACCTGTGCAGTTCTTGGTCACCCTCACAGTCAAAACGTGTTCCCTGATGGCCACAGAGAAGCTCCTGTGTTTCAGTTGCAACCCTCCCAGCACAGCAGGCACAGAAAGCCCCAGGGCTCCATCCAGGGACCCTTTTCCACTGACCACATGGGAAGGGCGAGAGCAGGGGTGGTGGCTGAGCAAACTTTGCAGAGTCTTCGGTGAGGATCACACATACGGTGGCACCTCCACGACAAGAAGGGAGGGACAGGAGCTCACAGTGGGACCACCGAGCTGAGGTGGTGTGGTCAGGGCTGCCCTGGGCTCTTCTCTGTGTCCAACCTGGCTGGTGCTGGAGGTGGTCATGACCCCTCAAGGTCCGAGAGGGGCCACGCAGCTGACAGCCCCCAGCCTCAGGGTCACCCACACGTGCTTCTGCTGACCTCAGGGTGCAATCAGGGAAAAAAAAAAAAGTGCACTGGGCTTTAGGCACCATGCAAGGAGCTTTATTTAATTAATTCCTTGGTGCTGGCTGGGGCCAGGTGTGGCACAGCGAATCCTCATTCGTGGGATCTCCATTGGCCTCTAGTCCTGAAGGAGCTGGAACAACACCATTAGCGCTGTGAGGACCTGGTCCGGGCCAGGGGCTCCCCTGATCACCCCGCTCCAGGGACCCTTTCTCCAGGCGCAAGGCATTTCTCCACAAGAAAAGGTACGCCCAGCAGCAGTTTCTCCACAAAGCCCCTCGAAACCCATCCTTCCCGAGCCCCTGCCTCACCTCAGCCAAGAAAGCTCCAGCTGTCACCCGCAGCTTAGCTGAGCAGGAGTCCAGCCACGGCAAGAGGTTCTTCACCAGAGCTGGGGAGACGAGCCCAGCCTGGAGTAGGACACTGCACAAAGGAGGGACACACCGTTACCCAGGAAGGCCACGGGCCAGGTCTCCGAAACTCACTCGCACCGACACAGACGCTCTTCTTCAGCTCGGCACAGCTTCCCAGGCCCATGGGGCAGAAAGGTCCCGGCAGCCATTTCCCTGGGCACAGGAGGTGACCAGATGCATCCCTGGGGCTCCTACCTGCTCAGGAGACGCACCCCCTCCAGGTGAGCCAGGGGGTGTTCCAGGTGAGCCCATGCTGCCTGATGGAGGAGCAGCTGCACCCATTTGCCTGGCATGCACCTGTCCAGCACCCGCTCCAAAGCCTCAACGAAAATCCTGGCAGGAGAAACAAAACACGAATCAAACACAGTCGAACATAACGAACCAAAAGATGCACAGGCACAAAGCCCCTCCCGCTCCTGACCTGCAGGGCTTCGACTCGTGGATCCGGCCCTCGAGGAACAGCCTTCTCCAGCTGCTCTTGGGGGAAGGCAGCCTCTCCTCCCCCAGAGTTTCGCTGGCCCACCTCAGGAGGCTGGGAAGGAGCTCGGGGAGCACTTGCTTGAGCTCCTCTGCGTTCCTCAGAACATACACCACCTCGGTGATGGCACGGGTGATCTGCAGGGAAACAGGACCAAAACCACCCATTCAGGCAAGGCCTTTTCCCACCAGCCTGGTTCCGCCACTGTCACTTCTGCAGAACCGTGCCCGCCCTTGAACGCACCGTCAGAGCCTCCAGCGCAACCTGAGGGTTGTGCCGCGCGCAAGCGGAGGAGTTGCTCCCCAGGCGGTTTGCTGCTTGGTCGAGTTTCTCCCGCAAGCAGCTCAGGACACGAATCCCGCCCCTGTTTCTCCCCAGGCTCCTCCACAGCTCCACGGTCTCACTGCAAGGCAACAGCCATTCACCCCTGAGCCTGCGTCCCTGCAGCCCTGCGGCGCCCTCAAACCTTCTCCTGCTCTGCAGCGGGGCTTGCAACGCCCCGCCACTCAGGGCGGAGACACAGCTCGCAGGCTTGCCAGACAGCTCAGGCAGAAAAAAAGATCTGCTTCTTAAGCAGACCCTCCCCAGCACAAGGAAGCTGCAGCGGGGTCTGTCTGAACACAGTGGGGGCGGCGGGTGGTGCACGTACCTGTCCATGGGCAGACCTCTCTGCAGGAGACAGCTGACCACGGGCTCCCCGTGAAAGCAGATGAGCAGAAACTCTGCGTGGAGGGCGAAGGACCCGTGGGTGCTCTTCTGCGCATAGGCGTGAAGGATGGTCAGGATTTTGAGCAGCTGAGTGGAAGAAGTGGAGAAAGAAGGGCTCGGTGCATCCTTTGCCCCCTCCTGCACGGCCCACACATGGTCACAAAACCCAGCGGAAGGGAAGGACCTGGACCAACCAGAGACTGTGGGGAAGAAGTCAAATGGCAAAACAAGTTCCCCTTTACCTCCGGGAGGATTTCCTTTCTGCGTTCCACCAGGAAGAAGAACACCCACTGCCACACGGCCGTCACAGACGTGGGTCTGACGTGCCGCCAGCTGCGCAGGACGGTGGCCAGAAAGTCCGTGGCCTGTGCCGCGGGGATGCATTTGCAAACAGCCTGGGGAGAAGTCGGTGACAGGGGAGACCGCGTCACAGCTCTGCTCCAGCAAGGAGGAGAGGAGATGAGACTCGACGGGACTGCTATTTCAGCAGCCGTGATTTGGGGGCAGTTACCTTTGCTACTGTGGCCAAGGGCTCTGCCAGGCTGTCGGTGTCTTGGCCCTCCAGCTCCTTACACAGGCGCTCGATCTCATCTGCCTGAGGCACCGCCTGCACGGTCTTGGCTGAAACACAGCGCGGGAGAGAAGATGAGTCACATCTACAAAAAGCCAGCCTCTGGCCCCACATCCTGGTGCAGGAGAACCCAGGAGGTGGCAGCCAAGTCTGCAAGGAAATCCAGGGCCCTCCTGGACTTGGGGCAGGGCTGGAAGCACCCGCTCTCCTCACCTCGCATTTGCGGGAGGTAGCTGAGGCAGACCCACGCCTTCTGGCGGGACGTGGCCAGGCCATCCAGGGTCAGAGATGCCAGCAGTCCCGTCAGAAAGCCCAGCTGCTCGCTAGGCTGTCCTTTCTGCAGGCGAGAGCAGCAGGGAAAGGGTCTCAGGGAGCCCCAGCAGCCGCTTGCCTCTCCCGGGCAGAGGGGCAGGCAGGAGGGCTGCCCCATCGTCCCAGAAGCCCCGAAACCCAGCCCCTGGCCAGGCAGGGCTCCCTTTCTGGGCGCATGCATGGTGGCAGTGGGGGCACACGAGGGGTCCCTACTCACCGTGAGCTCAGATTCCTCCTTGAGAGCTCCCAGCACACGGGCAAAAACCCACAAGGCTCTCTCCCGCTCCCATGCTTTGGCCGAGGTGAGCCAGCCCTTCAGCACCTGAGGCAGGGCACATCTCTCTCACAACAGGCACCTTTCCCTCCCCGAGATCCCTCTGCTTCTCCCTCCTTGTCCACGCCTTTCCCGGCGCAGCGCCCAGCCCCATCGAGCCCTGGCACCGCTGCCTCCTCCGCCCCGGCCTCTCCCAGTGCCTCTGCCCCAAGCCGGGCGTTGCTTCCCTGCCGGCATCTTCCCAGCCCAGCCTTTCCCCCAGCCCCAGTGACCATTTCCCTGTTGCCCCTTGGCTACTCACGTGGACCACGTCATCAAAGCAGGCAGAGCTTGCCTCTGCCTTCAGAAGGGTTTCTATGAGGTGGCCCAGATCCTCCATGTGCCTCTTGTGCAGAATCTAAAGGCGCGAGAGGAGAGCTGAGGTTCTGCATCACGGGGGCTGCCGGGTGTGCTGAGGTGGGATCCTGACCCAGAGGTGGGCAGGCACTGGCCAGGGCATTACCTGAACGTTCATGGCTGCCATCGCCGTCTTCGTCCCTTTTTTAATCTCGTTCTTGGGAGGATAGGACAAGACACACCGGCAGCACACTGCCAGCAGGTTCCTGCTGTCCTCCCTGCTCAGAGGTGGCCTCAGCTTGCTGGCCAGAGGCAAAAAGGGAGAGAAGACAGAGAGGGGATTAACTCCGGAGTGGCCTAAACCACAGCTGGGTTCCTCCGAATCGAGGGCCTCAGATGCACCCCCAGCCCATGCCAGCGAGCACTGCCTTCAGCTCCAGCAGTTCGTGCCTCCTCCCAGGCAGCAGCAAAACCCTCTCCTGCGGTTAAGGACGCCCTAGGGCTCCCTTCCTTCGGCAGATACCCCAAGTGGGGAGCACCCTCCCACTGCACAGCTCCAGCAGCTCCCAGCCCCATGATCGACATCCCCCTGGGAGAGCCCAGAGCCCAGGGAACAGACCTCACCTCAACCCCTCCAGGGCCTGAAACACTCCGTAGACCTGCGAGTCCCAGGGCTCCTCCTTTATCCAGTCCTGCAAGTCCCAGAGGCACAAGAACAGAGCTGGTGGTAAGCAGGGGCACCAGATGGCCCACCCAGCACCCGAGGACCCACCAGCTCGGGACACAAGCACAAAGCCAAGAGACCATCTTGCCTCCAGGGACAGCGGCCTCAGGGCACAGCCCAAAACTGCCCCGGGCGACTGCCCTGGCTACAGGCACTCACCAGCAGGGTCTGCGTCGCCTCCTGCTTCGAGGAGAGCTCAAAGCTGCCGCCGTCGCCCCCAGCCTGGATGATGGCAGAGCTGACCTCGGTGATGCTCTGCACCAAGGCAAGCTTGAGCCGCAAGCCCTGAGGCCAAAGAGAGCAAAGCAACACTTGGACTCTTGGAAGGGCTGTGGAGGGGGAGAGGAGGGTGGGCAGGGGGAACGCGTCGGGGCTTCGGATCTGGACGTCGAGGACAGAGCCTTCCTTGAGGGATCTTTCAAAAGAGGTGCTCCCTCTCAGTACAGCCCAGCCCTGAGGCGCCGGCGTGAGGCCACACAGGCATCCCTGCTGCCCCGTGTGCCCTGCGCTCCTACCCTCTGTTTGGCTCTGGACAGCCGCAGGATGTTGCCCATGAGCTCTTTATCCACGCGGCTGAGCAGCTGCTCCTTGGGGGCGCGCAGCGCGACGCGGCTGCAGACGAGCATGAGAGCAGCGCAAGTGGCCTGGGCTCTCTTGCTCTCCTGCTGCTCCTGTCCCTGTGCCAAAAGAGGTGCCTTGAGACATCAGCCCCAGGGCTCCCGCGGGCTCCTGGAGCTGCTGCTCCAGCAGCTCAGCAGCTCCTGCCCTCCCTGAGGACCCGAAACACAAGTCTCCGGGAGCTCTTATGAGAGGGCTTATCGAAAGGCAGCTGCCACAGGCATAGAAGGGGAAATAAGGGCAAAACAGGAAAGCGAGACAGCCAAACCCGGGATGGCTTACCATCAGGTCCATGGAAACATGGTCATGGAACATGGTCAGTGTGTCCACGACCAGGTGGAAGCGGCTTTCAGCGATGTGGGACACAACAGAAGCTATTCCCTGCAAGCACAGAGCAACGGGGAGTCAGCTCCAGCCCCAGCACTCGGCTGTGGCCGGTGACCACAGCCAGGAGGAGTGTTGCAGCCGGGGGGAAATCAAGGAGGAGGTCCGGAGCAGCCCTCCCTCTCCCCCAGGCACAGGCAGGCGATGCTCAGGACGTGAGCGTCTCCTCACCTGGGCCTCAGACAGCTTCACATTGACTGTCTTGTAGAGGAACCTCAGGATCTCATCTTGGACATATCTGAGGTCCCGACAAGCTGCCAGCGCCGTGCCAAGAGCCTTGTGGAGGAAAATCTGAAAGAGAAGAGGCCAAGCCCGAGATGCGGCCACGGTCCAAACTCTCAGGAGGGGGCTGGCCCCAGATGGACCTGACCCACTCTGGGACAGGTGCCTGGCTGTAGCCAGCCCCAGGGGGAAGCACCTCATGGGGGCGAGGGGAGGGGAAGAATGAAAAGTGCCCGCATGGGCAGAACAGTGGCTCCAGCCCCTGGCCCAGTGCGGGGCTGGAGTCAAACCTCCTCCCAGGAGCTGGGGACAGAGCTGCCCAGCCGCTGACTCAGCTCCTGGCTCAGCCCCACGGTCCAGGCTCTGTCCTCGATGGCCTCCAGCGACGCTCGCAGGAACTGTGGGCAACAGCAGGGGAGGCGAGTGTCACCCTGACCTTGGCCAGGATGCCCGACACACCCCGTGGCCTGGGACACTGTTGGGGGAGAGCTGCTGGGAACAGCAGCAGCTTCCCCCTTCTCCCCCTCTCTTTGTGACATCCCCCGCCAGGATGCTGTACCTTAAGCACACGCTGCTCCCACTCTGCAGAGCCCGGGGACCTCTTGGGATGTCCTAGAAAGCAAGAGGAAGCGTAAGCCCTCACCGCTATTTAAGCACTGGCAGCAGCGCTGACCCCTGCCTGACCCACTGCTCTCTGCCCACTTGCAGCCCTTCTCCCTCCCCACTCGCCCTTCACCTTCCAGCTCCTGCAGCAGGAGGGGGATCTCGGTCGCCCACACCGTCCCCAGGGCTCTGTGGATCCAGCTGTGGACGGCCTGCAGCAGCTGCAAGGCAGCGACCGCGCGCTGGCCGCTGGTGTGAGGAGCTGCCGCCACCACCTGGGTGAGGGATGGAGAGAAGGGTGGCTCCGGTCCCTCAGCCACAGCTTCTCCCGGGAGGGAGCTCGGGAACGCAGCGCCACTCGGCCGGTGCCCGATGGCTTCCCTGGGGGGCTGCTGGCCCCGAGAAAGGAGTGGGAGCCCTCACAGGCTCGGGCAGCCTTGGACGGACTCACTGCTCCTCGGGGTCTCCTCTCCCACTAGCCCAGGGCAGGAAAGATCTTCCCCAGGGCCCCACTACTCACCAGCAGCTGAGCCAGCAGGACCTGAGGAGCCGGCAGCCGGGCTGTGGGCAGAAAAAGAAAGTTTGGGTGAGCCGGGGAGATGAAGCATGAGATTAAGGCAGCTTCGGCATGGCCAGGAGCCAGCCCAGCAGAGTGGGGAGAGCCAGGCTTGTGTGCCAGGCAAGGGGCAACGCAGGGAAGAGTCCCTTGTGGCCAGCAGCAGAGCCTGCCTCTGCCCTTTGCTTCTGCCGGGGGCACGTGTAGACACAGACCGGCCCCAGCAATCCCAGCAGCACGCTCTGGGCTCCTACCTCGCTCCTCAGAGTCCATGGCATCAGGCTGCTCTTCTTCTTCGCAGCCTGCTCTCTCCCGTCTCTCAGCCAGGGCTCGCAGACAGCGGGAGAGCGGGATCAGCATTTCGCTGTACTCGGCCGGCACCAGGTACTGCAGCAGCCTTGGCCACAGGAGCTGCAGAGAAGAACCAGGCATTTCCACTCAGCTCCGAGACAACGAGGAGGGTCTGCCTTTCCCCGAGCCTTGTGTGCTTCAGCGCGTGTGAGGGCAGAGCTTCAGGGCATGAAAAATGCCCTGAAAAGCACCCTGAAGTCAAGAAGCGGCCACAGCAGCAGGGCAGAGGGCAACCTACTTTGCTCATCCCTGGCAGAGAGACATCCAGCGAGCCCACGATGTCCATGCACAGGGCCCGAATGTCTTCATCCTCTGGCGTTTCCCAGGTAAAAACGCCTCCTGTGGCCTGTAAGATGGGGTAGGTTGGCACCTGGGCAGGCCACCCAGGGCTGCCTGCACGCCCCACGGGCTGAGCTGTGTCCACCACAGGTGCCATCAGCAAAGCCGGGATCGTCCATCCTTAAACGCCGGTGGACAATCAGCAGAAAGCAGCCAGCGCAGACAGGTGGCTCCTAGAGGAGCTGTGTGTGGCCAAGGAGGCCTGCAGGAGCTCTCAGCACAGCACAGGCACCAGCCGAAGCCCCGCGCGTCCCGCTCTGCCCTTACCAGTCTGCCGGAGGTGCGGGTGAACTCGTCGAAGACGTGTCCCACCACGTCCCATGCCCAGCAGCGCTGGGGGACGCAGCTGAGCAGCTCCCTGATGAACTGCACAACTGCCAGCTGCACCTGCCAGGGGAGAGCGTGGTGGTGACCCTCCTGTTCCCAAGGCGACGGGAAGCTGCCTGCGCCTGGGGCAGCCTTTGTGGCTGGCTGAGAGCACGGCAGAAGCTTTGGCTCCTGGGTTCAGGGCTGGGCTTTAGCCTCGGGCTGGACGTGCACTGCCCTGCAGAGTAACCTGGGCAGCGCGAGGAAGCGGGGAAAGGGAACGGCCGCCTTCCTCGCCCCGAGGGAAGGGGTTTGTGTGCCTCCCAAAGCAGCTCACCTTGGCACTGGGGTCCTTGCACAATGACCGCATGGCCTCCACCACCTGGGGCAGCTTCTCCCTCACTGCAGGTGCTGCAAGAGATATGGAAAGGTGTGCAGTGAGTGAAAAGCTTCCAAGCTTTTCGAGCTGTGGTCGCACAGCACCCAGCAGCCCCAAGCCCCGCCTTGTGTCCCTGCCCCACAGCACTGACCCTCGGAGCGGGCCAGCACTCCCAGCAAGCCCACGGCTGCCGCACGACTCCTCGGGCTCCCGGCGCTCAGCTGGGACTGCAGGAACGCCATCGTCTCCTCGGGGCAGGATCGGGCTGCAGGCAAGAAACCGGGTTGTGCATCAGCAGGCAGCTGCGTCCCACCGCCAAGGATGGGGACAGAGCTGCCACGCACGGCAGGACATCGCCCCATCTCCTCTCCTCACCTTGCAGCACGATGCAGCGGGTCAGCACGGCCTTCTGGGCTGGGCCGGGCTCTTGGGGCACATCCGAGAGCTGTGGGAACAAGGTCTGCCTTAAGCAACTTTGCAGCAGCATGGAGGGGACTGAGAAGCCACATTAAGGCACCTACAGGGCACCTGCAGGCCAGGAGCTCGCCAGGGCTCCCCTTACCTGGCGGTGCACAGCCGTGCTGACGGCAAGAACCGTGCCCTGTGAGAGCGGGGTCTCCAGTCCCTCCAACTTCTCCAGGACATAGTTGAGGCTCTGCAGGAGAATGCGGCAGAGAGAGGAGGCTGAGGCCACCAAAAGCCCCGTGGAAAGGGAGAAACCCAGCACGTCTGGCATAAGGGGAGTCCTGACACCAGCTCCCAGGGAAAACCCCAAACCGCCCTGCGTGGGGCTTCCTCTGACTCCTCACCTTGGTGACCAGGGAGGTGTCTGGCACTTGCTCGTATTGGCGCAGGAGCCAGGGGAGCTGCTCGCAGGCATGCTGTCGGTGCCGCTCGTCGTGCAGAAGAACCCGCATCATGGCGGCCACCGCCCCGAGGACAGCCTGCTTGTCCTGGAGAGGGAAGGGAGAGCCTCTGCTAGGAGGGCTGCAGGTGTGTCTGGAGCTCAGCACGCCCTGGACACCAGCCTGCCCTGGCCTGCCCTCCTTCCCAGCCCCGCTCTGCTCGCACCACGCCGGCACAGACAGACCCACTGACAGGGACATCACCAGGCATGGAGAGCAACCCCTCACCTCCTCCTCCTCGCAGCCCAGCCAGTTCGCCACCACGTAGTCGAAGATGGGGTAAAAGTCTTCGCAGAACTGCGCCTCCCCCTTGCCAGGGAAGGGGCATCGCTCCCGGCTGCAGAAGTACGCGTCGACCCCTTGCGACCAGTGCTCCAGAACTGCAGCAGGAAGAAAGAAAAGGGAGCGCGTCAGAGCCTGCAGCAAGGAGCCTTCCTTGCACCCTCGAGCAAGCCTGCTGCAAGGACAGTCCCGGCCTCAGCCCAGGACCATGTCTGGGTGGAAGGATGAGCGGTGCTCTCGAGGAGGCTGCATTCCGGCAGCCCGCTGTGTCTCTCCTTCTGCCTTTTTCTCCTGCCCCTGCAGCCTCTTCCCTTCCCACACGATCAACTGCCCTCTGGGTTCAGGGACTTCCAAGCCCCGAGGAGCCGACACTCACCTCCGCAGACGGCGCGCAGGGTCCCGCCGCTCCCCACCCGGCTCAGCACGGCGCGCAGGGCGAGCAGCGTCATTCCCACGAAGGGGATGCACCGCAGGGCTGCGGGGAAGGCAGGGACAGAGGAAGCGCGAGGGTCAGTGACAGACACGGGAGAAGGGGCTCCATCCCCAGCAGGGCTGGGGCTGATGGGTGTTATCACACCATCCATGGGCCAGCCCGGCATCACAGACCCCGACCCAAACCAGGAGGCTGAGAGCGTCGTACCGTAGCTGCGGGCCATTTTGGCCAAGGTGAGGAGCACAGCCTCGTCGGGGTCCTTCTGCATGGCCTTCAGGTGGCTCTGGAGCTCGGGCATGACAAAGTGGAAGTGGGAGCGCGCCAGAGCAACCAGAACGTCGCTGGCAGCCATCCTCACATCATCCGTCACGCCCTGGAAAAGCACCACAAGTTAAACGCTGCCGAGAAAAAGGCACTTGGAGAGCCCGAAGGACCCCGTTTGCCCTGCAAGACCCCTGAGGGCAGTTGTGCTGGGGCCGCCTGTCTGCCGCCTCTTGTACCCCAGGCTGGGTGAGCAGCTGCCCAGTGAGACAAGGGAGGCTTTTCCCCAGGGAGCCCCGAGATGCTGCCTCCTCTCCCTCTCTGCTGGCAGAGAGACGCTGGCAACAACTGTCCCAGACTCGAGAAACCCCTGGGGCCTCTCTGTGGAGCTGGTGGGCTCCTCCGGCTCTTCCTCAAGGCAGGAGAAATAACCTTGAGCTAAAACTCAGTTTGAAACAACCCCGAGGGTGCTTCTCTGCACAGCTCTCTGCGTCCCCTTGTCACAGTCTCTGTAACGAGGAGGCCCCTGGGCTTCTCCCTTCGGACCTGGGTCTCAATAACCGAGGAGCAGCTCTGCGCTGTTCTGTATTTCCCCAAAGCCCAGGGCTGTAGGCAGACTGCTTTGGTGGCCTCGAAAGAGAAGCAGCTCACCTGGGCTGCTCGCAGGTCGCTCGACGCCTCCGCGATCAGGCGGTTCACGACCCCCCTCTTCTGCAGGCAGCCGTCCTGGCCCTGCAAGGCGCCCTCGAGCTCCCGGTATGCCTCCAGGCGGTCACCCTGGGGACAAACCACAAAGGGCAGTGATGGGACTGACTTCAGGCTCGCTCCGAGAGAGCCACAAGAGAGACCTGCTGCCCCCCTCCAAATCATCTGTGTGCCTCGGGCTCCAGCTACGAGCTGCAGGCGTGGGTCAGGACAGCCACGGGGAACAGCAAGTTCTTCTGTGCTGCCTCTGACACCAGCAGAGAGCCAGGCGGGAGGTTAACTCCAGATGGGTGAAAGGGCGGGCAGGAGACCAGAAAGTCCTTGCTGGGGGTGGCGGATGGTGGAGGTCGGAGGACCAGGGAAGCCAGGAGCACGGAGGACAACCCTCACCCCCCCACGCCTCACCTTACGGTCTTGCAGCCGCTGGACCAGAGAAGTCCCGATGGCCGTCAACGTCGTGACGGCCTCACGGTTGGTCCCCTCTGACCTGCCGTCATCCTCGGGATGCGCAGGTCTGGAGCGGGAACCCAGGCATGAGCAGAGAGCTGGGAGGAAAGGAAGGAAAGTGTTTGCTGGCTGCAGGGCTTCACAGCCCCAGCCAGAGTCCTCTGGGCCGGGTGGTGCCCGAGAAATGCCCAGCTGCCCCACGGCAGGCAGGGAGGGGATGCAGCCAGAGCCCTCTCGGAGGTGCCTGGCAGCAGCAGGAGAGGTGGCGAGGACGCAGCCCCAGCACCTGGCTGGGACGGGCACTGCCTCCCGTGGGCACCAGCCCCCACCTCCCGCCAGCCCCTCACCTCGCAGCGCTCTCATCCTCCTCATGGCAGCAGCAGCAGGATCACCCAGACAGACGCAGCGCTCTCTCCGGGTCCTCCTCCCGCCAACGCCAGGAGAAACTGGGGCAGCCCTGGCCCCGGCCGGAAGATACAGAGACTCCGGCCGCTGTGACCTCACTGCGGGTCGTGGTGCATCACAGAGGGCTGCGATGACACGGGCACGCGTGCTGGGGACCGTGCGTGGGGGCACCCTGGGCACCTCCACAAGCCCAGAAATGCAGGACTTTCCCATTCTCCATTGCTACTCGACAACATTCTGGGCAACAACGGTCTCCCGAGAGCCCTTCCCAGCCCTGTCCCCAACCCACATCTTCCTCCTGGGACCTGAGGCAACACGGTCTCCAGGGGCCTGACCCAGCCTTTTCCCTCGGTGTTGTCTCTCCCTGGTTTTCTCCAGAGAGGAGGCCTTGCTTACGTCTCCTCCAAGAACCTTGGCTTCCCTTCTCCAGCCAGGACCGAAGTGGGCAGAGATAGGATCAGGGCACAAGTCACTTCCCATCACTTCCCACATTGTCGTTTTCCACCAAGAACATCAGCCCTGGCTGTGTTGCTCATCTTCCACAGTGCCCCTTCTGCCCCAGCCTGGGAGAAGGTCCCAGGTTTGATGGGTGTTTGACGTGGCTCCAGCCTTTCTATGACTTTTTACAATAGCATCCACTGATAGGACAAGGGGAAATGGGTTTAAGTTAAAGAAGAATAGGTTTAGATTAGATCTTAGGAAGAAATTCTTCAGTTCGAGGGTGGCAAGACTTTGGAATAAAATGCCCAGAGAGGCTGTGGCTGCCCCCTCCCTGGAGGTGTTCAAGGCCAGGTTGGACAGAGCCTTGAGTAGCCTGATCTAGTTGAGAGCTGTCCCTGCCAGTGACAGGGAGGTTGGATTAGATGATCGCTAAGGTCCCTTCCAGCCTACGTCATTCTATGATTCTATGACACTTTCTAGGGGCCTTGCCGTGCCCTCCCACAGCATCTGATGGGGGTACAGTTGGGACCCTTGACCTAACAACTAGCTGCTTTGCCTTCTCCTTGGTTTAAGGAGCCATAAGTGAGTGTACAAGCACACTCTTTGGGCCGTCCTACTGCACGTCAGAAAGAACTTGCATATCTTTTCTGTGGGACTACAAGACTCGCTACTAAATCAAGAGGAAAATGTAAAAGAAATCAGCCAAGCATAGAGACCTGTTGTTTTATTGAGAAAGAAAATGCTGTTGTGTAAAATAAGAAGCTATTAAAGGTCCTTCCCTCTTCTGAGAGCAAGTATCGCTTATGTAAGGCGTATGCAATAGATGTTGAGAAGTTAAAATACTCCAAATGATCAGACTATTCAAACAAACTCATGTTCATGTGAAAACCTGATCTGGTTACCGATGCCCCTGCTCACTGCAGGAGCATTGGACTAGATGACTTTTAAACATCCTGTGATCTTACAGTTCTAAATTCCACCAAGAAATTAAAAAAGAAATCAAGACTGATCAATGAAGGCACAGTTCTAGAAAAGACTAAATTAACTTTTGACTTCACAGAGCACACCAGCAGCATCCCCATGTTTAGCTCATTGCGTCAAGTCTAGTGAACTTTTCTAAAGTCTCCTTGAAGGACTTGATCAAGTAAGTTCCCAGTTCGTTGTTCGTCTCCTGAACAGCTGCATCATAGCTGCCAAAGAGGGGAGTTGAAGCTTTCACATCCTCCCTGTTCGCTTGGAGTAAGATGAGGTTTAGCTCCTCTGCTACACTTTCATATTTTTGGTGATCAAATCTACAGAGGCTGGCATCATCAATCGGATAGGTGATGCCAGCTGGGTAGCAGTCCCTTGGGACTGGGAACTCCACATTTTCCAGCCTTGGCAACTCACAGAGAAATGTGAAAAGGCGTTTAAGTGCTCGGGATGACAGGGGGTTTCCAAGAAACCTGAACTCCTGTAGTTTCTGGCAAGGGCTTAAACCTAAAATCAACATGTTGACATGAGTGTCTTGGATGTTACAGTCCTCCAGGGTAAGACTCCTGAGCACTGCAGAGGAATGGCCGAGAAGCTTAAAGAATGTCAATGGGTAAAGGTCGGGTATATTGTGACCACTCAAGTCCAGGGCTTCCAAGTGATTAGCATGGAAGCTGTTGGCTAAATAGGCCATATCAGCATGGTTCAAGGAGCAGTTGGAAACATCCAGCATCTTCAGTGGAGTTTTTAGTGGGCTGCAGAATCAGAGAGAAAAGAAAATAAATATGGTGTAAACCACTGAAAAGTTGAATTTGCAAAATTCCGTGCAGCTATCCACATTATGAACGCAGCCATCTGCCACATTTGTTATTTTTTTCTGACCTCTTTTGAGAAACAGAAGCGTGCACGAGCAAGGACAAGTTCCTGATTTCCTCCTGAAATCAGTCCCATGAATTAGCTCCTGCTTTACGTGCCATCTCAGTGGAGACAAGGGACAGACATGTGATGGGAAATGAGCAGGCAAGGGTTGTTGCTGATGGTTTAGAAATCATAGAAACACCTGAGAACGGTTGTGAGGAGTGCCCCCATTCTCAGTTAATCCACAAGTGTAATTAAACTGAATTTATTAACAAATGAAAGCTCACTCAAATGCATAAGTTCTGGTATCAGTTGAGAAGAGCAATTACTACACCACACCCAACTCTTAAACTTAGAATAATGGTCCAGACTGTAGATTCACTCACCCATATAAAGATGAGGACTCTCAAACTCAAGGAGTTCTCCTGGCCGGCACCCCAAACCAAGGGGGAGGCTGCGCCCCAACTGCAGGACCTGCTGCTCCAGAAAAACTCACTCCCACACACCCCCGGCAGGACTCCCTTTTAAAGCTCAGTCAACTCTCAGCTGTGGTCAATCAAAGTCACCTCAGCCTCCCATGGGCTACCAGCGAATTTCCTGGGTGTGGAGCTGGTGGGCTAGACCCAAAGTAGCCAGAAGCTTCCAGCAGGTTCTCCTAAGCCTGCCCGGCAACTGCTGTGAGGGAAGGGATCCCAGATGAGGGCAAATGCAGCTGCCACAAGGGTCTGGCAGGAAATGGGGGCCTCGCTCACAAAAAGGTGTTGGGATCATTAGCTCATCCGAAGTGCATCAATACTGACACACGCTGTATGAGCAACAAACAGGGGGTTTGAAGCCATAATGCAACAGTAAAAGTGTGACATAGTGGCTGTCACAGAAACGTGGTGGGATGCCTCCCGTGAGCAGAGTGCCACGATCGATGGCTACAAGCTTTTCAGGAGGGACAGACAGGGAAGGAGAGGCGGTGGGATGGCCCTGCATGTTAGGGACTGTTATGAATGCTCAGAACTTCCTGCCTCCTACTAAAGGGATTGAAGAAAACACTACCTGTGCCCCCCCATCCTTCAACCAGCGGCCTAGTGACTTAAAGTCCTTTTTAATCCTCTTCACACTCCTTTCCTCGATCTCATCACTGCCAGCTTGGACAACCAGCAGCAGGTAACAGTCAGTGGGACGCACAAGACCAGGGAGTTTTCTGGTGATATCCCTAACCCGAGCTCCAGGGAGGCAACAGACTTCCCTGCGGGCTGGATCCAGGCGGCAGATGGGACCCTTCACTCCCCTCAGGGTGGTATCTCCAACAACAATTACCCTCCTTTTCTTCTTTGTCGGACTGGTCCTAATGCATGGGGCTGACTCACTCACCATAGACAGCCCCATGGGTGCACATCCATCCGCCTCTTTGCTTCCTTGGCTCTCCTGTTCCAGAGCCCCATACTTGTTCCGTAGGGGCAACAGGGCACGGGAGGGAGGCTGGGCAGGGACTCACCTGCCTCTCCGAGCCAGGACCCGTTTCCATTTCTCCCCATCTCTTGGGTCCGCTCCTTTGGCCCGATGGCCTGAGGGGAGGGGATCCCCCACTGCGTATGGAGCTTGCTGTGTGTGCCTCGGAGAGTGGCTCCACCAGTCTGTCTCTCTTTCGCACTCCCTGGTGCTCCTCAGCCTCTCCACCTCTTCCTTGAGCTCTGCCATGAGGCAGTAACGGCCACCCAACTGACCGCCCCTCACACCGGCTCTGGGAGGCACAGGCTCAGGCACTCCCTGCTGCCTGCTGGTGCCCACTTTGGGTCCCCACACTCCTTCTCGTGGTGGCTTTCTGTCTGGTAGCAACCATGACAAAAAAAAAAAACAATAGAAAATGACCAATAACAGAATTAGCCCTTTCCTTTCTTCTGCCTGGTGCACAGCAAAGATCCCTGCGCTCCCGCAGGCCTCTCCCAGGACAGGAGCTGCCCGTTGCCGTGGCAATGTCCCCTCCTTCGTGGGCTGGCCGTGGGTCTCCCTGTTGCTGAAACCCCTCTGGAAAAGCCCTGAAAAGCGGGATCAGGGGCCTGGGTGCCGGGTCAGACTGGCTCCGAGGTGGCTGCTCTTGGTGCCTGAGCTTAAGGGGGAAGGCCAATAAAGCTGATAGTGCTGTGGGATCCTGCTACAGACCTCCCAGCCAGAGCAGGGAGGTGGAGGAAGCATTCTCAAAGCGTTCTCTGGGGAGAAATATTGCCCTTGCTTGCTGTTGTTCTCATGGGGGACTTCAACTTCCCAGGAATCTGCTGGAAATACAACACAGCAGAGAGGGAACAATCCCAGAGGTTCCTGGAACATGTGGAGGAGAACTTCCTCATGCAGCCGCCACATGAACTGAGAGGGAAGGCGCCTGTGGGACCTGCTTTTTTGTGAGCAGAGAAAGCCTGGCGCAGGATGTGGCAGTTGGTCATTTCAGGGTCCCTGTTCCCCAGACATTCTCTATTCTTACGTCAGGAGGCAGGACAATGAAACTGCCACTTTGGGCTTCTGAAGGGCAGACTTGGACTTGTTTAGGAGGTTACGTGCTGGAATCCTGCAGCAGTCAGTGTTGCAGGGTATGGGAGTCCAGGAAGGCTGGGCACTTCTTAAGAAGCAAGTCTAAACGGCACAGGAGCAGGCTGTCCCCATGTGCTGCGAGGTGAGCCCGCAGCAAAGAAGACCAGCCTGGCTGAACAGGGAGATTGGGCTGAAAATCCGCAGAAAAAAAAAAAGAGAGTTTAGGGTGTTGTCAGCAGGAGCAGGGAGGCGATCATTGCCCTGTACTAGGCCTTGGTGAGGCCCCGCCTGGAGCACTGTGTCCACTTTTGGGCCCCTCCCTACAAGAGGGACAGGGAGGTGCTGGAGAGGGTACAGAGGCAGCTGCCAAGCTGGGGAAGGATTTGGAGCCTGTGTCAGACAAGAAACAACTGAGAGATCAGGGGTTGTTCAGCCTGGAGAAGAGGAGACTGAGGGGAGACCTCATGGCTCTCTGCAACTCCCTGACAGGAAGCTGTAGCGAGGCAGGGGTCAGTCTGTTCTGCCTCGTGGGGAGTGACAGGGTGAGGGGAAATGGCCTGAAGTTGCACTGGGGGAGGTTCAGGTCGGATATGAGGAAAACTTTCTGTGCTGAAAGGGCTGGCAGGCACTAGAACAGCCTGCCCAGGGAGGGGGTTGAGTCACCATCCCCAGAGGTGTTTCAGAGGCGGGTGGGCGTTGTGCTGAGGGACGTGGGTTAGTGGTGTTGGTAGGGGCAGGACAGAGGTTGGACTCGATGGTCTCGAAGGCCTCTTCCAACCAAAACTGTTCTAGCATTCTATTCTATGACTCCTCAGTTGCTCACCCCTCCTGAGTGGCTTCTTTTCTGGGAGTAAAAGTGGAATCACAGAGTGGCTGAGGGTGGAAGGCACCCCTGGAAGTCACCTGGTCTGACCCAGTTGCTCAGGCAGGGCAAGCTAGAGCCAGTTGCCCAGGCCCGTGTCCAGGTGGCTTTTGAATATCACCCAGCTTGGAGAGCCCCGTGGGCAACCTGTGCAGTTCTTGGTCACCCTCACAGTCAAAACGTGTTCCCTGATGGCCACAGAGAAGCTCCTGTGTTTCAGTTGCAACCCTCCCAGCACAGCAGGCACAGAAAGCCCCAGGGCTCCATCCAGGGACCCTTTTCCACTGACCACATGGGAAGGGCGAGAGCAGGGGTGGTGGCTGAGCAAACTTTGCAGAGTCTTCGGTGAGGATCACACATACGGTGGCACCTCCACGACAAGAAGGGAGGGACAGGAGCTCACAGTGGGACCACCGAGCTGAGGTGGTGTGGTCAGGGCTGCCCTGGGCTCTTCTCTGTGTCCAACCTGGCTGGTGCTGGAGGTGGTCATGACCCCTCAAGGTCCGAGAGGGGCCACGCAGCTGACAGCCCCCAGCCTCAGGGTCACCCACACGTGCTTCTGCTGACCTCAGGGTGCAATCAGGGAAAAAAAAAAAAGTGCACTGGGCTTTAGGCACCATGCAAGGAGCTTTATTTAATTAATTCCTTGGTGCTGGCTGGGGCCAGGTGTGGCACAGCGAATCCTCATTCGTGGGATCTCCATTGGCCTCTAGTCCTGAAGGAGCTGGAACAACACCATTAGCGCTGTGAGGACCTGGTCCGGGCCAGGGGCTCCCCTGATCACCCCGCTCCAGGGACCCTTTCTCCAGGCGCAAGGCATTTCTCCACAAGAAAAGGTACGCCCAGCAGCAGTTTCTCCACAAAGCCCCTCGAAACCCATCCTTCCCGAGCCCCTGCCTCACCTCAGCCAAGAAAGCTCCAGCTGTCACCCGCAGCTTAGCTGAGCAGGAGTCCAGCCACGGCAAGAGGTTCTTCACCAGAGCTGGGGAGACGAGCCCAGCCTGGAGTAGGACACTGCACAAAGGAGGGACACACCGTTACCCAGGAAGGCCACGGGCCAGGTCTCCGAAACTCACTCGCACCGACACAGACGCTCTTCTTCAGCTCGGCACAGCTTCCCAGGCCCATGGGGCAGAAAGGTCCCGGCAGCCATTTCCCTGGGCACAGGAGGTGACCAGATGCATCCCTGGGGCTCCTACCTGCTCAGGAGACGCACCCCCTCCAGGTGAGCCAGGGGGTGTTCCAGGTGAGCCCATGCTGCCTGATGGAGGAGCAGCTGCACCCATTTGCCTGGCATGCACCTGTCCAGCACCCGCTCCAAAGCCTCAACGAAAATCCTGGCAGGAGAAACAAAACACGAATCAAACACAGTCGAACATAACGAACCAAAAGATGCACAGGCACAAAGCCCCTCCCGCTCCTGACCTGCAGGGCTTCGACTCGTGGATCCGGCCCTCGAGGAACAGCCTTCTCCAGCTGCTCTTGGGGGAAGGCAGCCTCTCCTCCCCCAGAGTTTCGCTGGCCCACCTCAGGAGGCTGGGAAGGAGCTCGGGGAGCACTTGCTTGAGCTCCTCTGCGTTCCTCAGAACATACACCACCTCGGTGATGGCACGGGTGATCTGCAGGGAAACAGGACCAAAACCACCCATTCAGGCAAGGCCTTTTCCCACCAGCCTGGTTCCGCCACTGTCACTTCTGCAGAACCGTGCCCGCCCTTGAACGCACCGTCAGAGCCTCCAGCGCAACCTGAGGGTTGTGCCGCGCGCAAGCGGAGGAGTTGCTCCCCAGGCGGTTTGCTGCTTGGTCGAGTTTCTCCCGCAAGCAGCTCAGGACACGAATCCCGCCCCTGTTTCTCCCCAGGCTCCTCCACAGCTCCACGGTCTCACTGCAAGGCAACAGCCATTCACCCCTGAGCCTGCGTCCCTGCAGCCCTGCGGCGCCCTCAAACCTTCTCCTGCTCTGCAGCGGGGCTTGCAACGCCCCGCCACTCAGGGCGGAGACACAGCTCGCAGGCTTGCCAGACAGCTCAGGCAGAAAAAAAGATCTGCTTCTTAAGCAGACCCTCCCCAGCACAAGGAAGCTGCAGCGGGGTCTGTCTGAACACAGTGGGGGCGGCGGGTGGTGCACGTACCTGTCCATGGGCAGACCTCTCTGCAGGAGACAGCTGACCACGGGCTCCCCGTGAAAGCAGATGAGCAGAAACTCTGCGTGGAGGGCGAAGGACCCGTGGGTGCTCTTCTGCGCATAGGCGTGAAGGATGGTCAGGATTTTGAGCAGCTGAGTGGAAGAAGTGGAGAAAGAAGGGCTCGGTGCATCCTTTGCCCCCTCCTGCACGGCCCACACATGGTCACAAAACCCAGCGGAAGGGAAGGACCTGGACCAACCAGAGACTGTGGGGAAGAAGTCAAATGGCAAAACAAGTTCCCCTTTACCTCCGGGAGGATTTCCTTTCTGCGTTCCACCAGGAAGAAGAACACCCACTGCCACACGGCCGTCACAGACGTGGGTCTGACGTGCCGCCAGCTGCGCAGGACGGTGGCCAGAAAGTCCGTGGCCTGTGCCGCGGGGATGCATTTGCAAACAGCCTGGGGAGAAGTCGGTGACAGGGGAGACCGCGTCACAGCTCTGCTCCAGCAAGGAGGAGAGGAGATGAGACTCGACGGGACTGCTATTTCAGCAGCCGTGATTTGGGGGCAGTTACCTTTGCTACTGTGGCCAAGGGCTCTGCCAGGCTGTCGGTGTCTTGGCCCTCCAGCTCCTTACACAGGCGCTCGATCTCATCTGCCTGAGGCACCGCCTGCACGGTCTTGGCTGAAACACAGCGCGGGAGAGAAGATGAGTCACATCTACAAAAAGCCAGCCTCTGGCCCCACATCCTGGTGCAGGAGAACCCAGGAGGTGGCAGCCAAGTCTGCAAGGAAATCCAGGGCCCTCCTGGACTTGGGGCAGGGCTGGAAGCACCCGCTCTCCTCACCTCGCATTTGCGGGAGGTAGCTGAGGCAGACCCACGCCTTCTGGCGGGACGTGGCCAGGCCATCCAGGGTCAGAGATGCCAGCAGTCCCGTCAGAAAGCCCAGCTGCTCGCTAGGCTGTCCTTTCTGCAGGCGAGAGCAGCAGGGAAAGGGTCTCAGGGAGCCCCAGCAGCCGCTTGCCTCTCCCGGGCAGAGGGGCAGGCAGGAGGGCTGCCCCATCGTCCCAGAAGCCCCGAAACCCAGCCCCTGGCCAGGCAGGGCTCCCTTTCTGGGCGCATGCATGGTGGCAGTGGGGGCACACGAGGGGTCCCTACTCACCGTGAGCTCAGATTCCTCCTTGAGAGCTCCCAGCACACGGGCAAAAACCCACAAGGCTCTCTCCCGCTCCCATGCTTTGGCCGAGGTGAGCCAGCCCTTCAGCACCTGAGGCAGGGCACATCTCTCTCACAACAGGCACCTTTCCCTCCCCGAGATCCCTCTGCTTCTCCCTCCTTGTCCACGCCTTTCCCGGCGCAGCGCCCAGCCCCATCGAGCCCTGGCACCGCTGCCTCCTCCGCCCCGGCCTCTCCCAGTGCCTCTGCCCCAAGCCGGGCGTTGCTTCCCTGCCGGCATCTTCCCAGCCCAGCCTTTCCCCCAGCCCCAGTGACCATTTCCCTGTTGCCCCTTGGCTACTCACGTGGACCACGTCATCAAAGCAGGCAGAGCTTGCCTCTGCCTTCAGAAGGGTTTCTATGAGGTGGCCCAGATCCTCCATGTGCCTCTTGTGCAGAATCTAAAGGCGCGAGAGGAGAGCTGAGGTTCTGCATCACGGGGGCTGCCGGGTGTGCTGAGGTGGGATCCTGACCCAGAGGTGGGCAGGCACTGGCCAGGGCATTACCTGAACGTTCATGGCTGCCATCGCCGTCTTCGTCCCTTTTTTAATCTCGTTCTTGGGAGGATAGGACAAGACACACCGGCAGCACACTGCCAGCAGGTTCCTGCTGTCCTCCCTGCTCAGAGGTGGCCTCAGCTTGCTGGCCAGAGGCAAAAAGGGAGAGAAGACAGAGAGGGGATTAACTCCGGAGTGGCCTAAACCACAGCTGGGTTCCTCCGAATCGAGGGCCTCAGATGCACCCCCAGCCCATGCCAGCGAGCACTGCCTTCAGCTCCAGCAGTTCGTGCCTCCTCCCAGGCAGCAGCAAAACCCTCTCCTGCGGTTAAGGACGCCCTAGGGCTCCCTTCCTTCGGCAGATACCCCAAGTGGGGAGCACCCTCCCACTGCACAGCTCCAGCAGCTCCCAGCCCCATGATCGACATCCCCCTGGGAGAGCCCAGAGCCCAGGGAACAGACCTCACCTCAACCCCTCCAGGGCCTGAAACACTCCGTAGACCTGCGAGTCCCAGGGCTCCTCCTTTATCCAGTCCTGCAAGTCCCAGAGGCACAAGAACAGAGCTGGTGGTAAGCAGGGGCACCAGACGGCCCACCCAGCACCCGAGGACCCACCAGCTCGGGACACAAGCACAAAGCCAAGAGACCATCTTGCCTCCAGGGACAGCGGCCTCAGGGCACAGCCCAAAACTGCCCCGGGCGACTGCCCTGGCTACAGGCACTCACCAGCAGGGTCTGCGTCGCCTCCTGCTTCGAGGAGAGCTCAAAGCTGCCGCCGTCGCCCCCAGCCTGGATGATGGCAGAGCTGACCTCGGTGATGCTCTGCACCAAGGCAAGCTTGAGCCGCAAGCCCTGAGGCCAAAGAGAGCAAAGCAACACTTGGACTCTTGGAAGGGCTGTGGAGGGGGAGAGGAGGGTGGGCAGGGGGAACGCGTCGGGGCTTCGGATCTGGACGTCGAGGACAGAGCCTTCCTTGAGGGATCTTTCAAAAGAGGTGCTCCCTCTCAGTACAGCCCAGCCCTGAGGCGCCGGCGTGAGGCCACACAGGCATCCCTGCTGCCCCGTGTGCCCTGCGCTCCTACCCTCTGTTTGGCTCTGGACAGCCGCAGGATGTTGCCCATGAGCTCTTTATCCACGCGGCTGAGCAGCTGCTCCTTGGGGGCGCGCAGCGCGACGCGGCTGCAGACGAGCATGAGAGCAGCGCAAGTGGCCTGGGCTCTCTTGCTCTCCTGCTGCTCCTGTCCCTGTGCCAAAAGAGGTGCCTTGAGACATCAGCCCCAGGGCTCCCGCGGGCTCCTGGAGCTGCTGCTCCAGCAGCTCAGCAGCTCCTGCCCTCCCTGAGGACCCGAAACACAAGTCTCCGGGAGCTCTTATGAGAGGGCTTATCGAAAGGCAGCTGCCACAGGCATAGAAGGGGAAATAAGGGCAAAACAGGAAAGCGAGACAGCCAAACCCGGGATGGCTTACCATCAGGTCCATGGAAACATGGTCATGGAACATGGTCAGTGTGTCCACGACCAGGTGGAAGCGGCTTTCAGCGATGTGGGACACAACAGAAGCTATTCCCTGCAAGCACAGAGCAACGGGGAGTCAGCTCCAGCCCCAGCACTCGGCTGTGGCCGGTGACCACAGCCAGGAGGAGTGTTGCAGCCGGGGGGAAATCAAGGAGGAGGTCCGGAGCAGCCCTCCCTCTCCCCCAGGCACAGGCAGGCGATGCTCAGGACGTGAGCGTCTCCTCACCTGGGCCTCAGACAGCTTCACATTGACTGTCTTGTAGAGGAACCTCAGGATCTCATCTTGGACATATCTGAGGTCCCGACAAGCTGCCAGCGCCGTGCCAAGAGCCTTGTGGAGGAAAATCTGAAAGAGAAGAGGCCAAGCCCGAGATGCGGCCACGGTCCAAACTCTCAGGAGGGGGCTGGCCCCAGATGGACCTGACCCACTCTGGGACAGGTGCCTGGCTGTAGCCAGCCCCAGGGGGAAGCACCTCATGGGGGCGAGGGGAGGGGAAGAATGAAAAGTGCCCGCATGGGCAGAACAGTGGCTCCAGCCCCTGGCCCAGTGCGGGGCTGGAGTCAAACCTCCTCCCAGGAGCTGGGGACAGAGCTGCCCAGCCGCTGACTCAGCTCCTGGCTCAGCCCCACGGTCCAGGCTCTGTCCTCGATGGCCTCCAGCGACGCTCGCAGGAACTGTGGGCAACAGCAGGGGAGGCGAGTGTCACCCTGACCTTGGCCAGGATGCCCGACACACCCCGTGGCCTGGGACACTGTTGGGGGAGAGCTGCTGGGAACAGCAGCAGCTTCCCCCTTCTCCCCCTCTCTTTGTGACATCCCCCGCCAGGATGCTGTACCTTAAGCACACGCTGCTCCCACTCTGCAGAGCCCGGGGACCTCTTGGGATGTCCTAGAAAGCAAGAGGAAGCGTAAGCCCTCACCGCTATTTAAGCACTGGCAGCAGCGCTGACCCCTGCCTGACCCACTGCTCTCTGCCCACTTGCAGCCCTTCTCCCTCCCCACTCGCCCTTCACCTTCCAGCTCCTGCAGCAGGAGGGGGATCTCGGTCGCCCACACCGTCCCCAGGGCTCTGTGGATCCAGCTGTGGACGGCCTGCAGCAGCTGCAAGGCAGCGACCGCGCGCTGGCCGCTGGTGTGAGGAGCTGCCGCCACCACCTGGGTGAGGGATGGAGAGAAGGGTGGCTCCGGTCCCTCAGCCACAGCTTCTCCCGGGAGGGAGCTCGGGAACGCAGCGCCACTCGGCCGGTGCCCGATGGCTTCCCTGGGGGGCTGCTGGCCCCGAGAAAGGAGTGGGAGCCCTCACAGGCTCGGGCAGCCTTGGACGGACTCACTGCTCCTCGGGGTCTCCTCTCCCACTAGCCCAGGGCAGGAAAGATCTTCCCCAGGGCCCCACTACTCACCAGCAGCTGAGCCAGCAGGACCTGAGGAGCCGGCAGCCGGGCTGTGGGCAGAAAAAGAAAGTTTGGGTGAGCCGGGGAGATGAAGCATGAGATTAAGGCAGCTTCGGCATGGCCAGGAGCCAGCCCAGCAGAGTGGGGAGAGCCAGGCTTGTGTGCCAGGCAAGGGGCAACGCAGGGAAGAGTCCCTTGTGGCCAGCAGCAGAGCCTGCCTCTGCCCTTTGCTTCTGCCGGGGGCACGTGTAGACACAGACCGGCCCCAGCAATCCCAGCAGCACGCTCTGGGCTCCTACCTCGCTCCTCAGAGTCCATGGCATCAGGCTGCTCTTCTTCTTCGCAGCCTGCTCTCTCCCGTCTCTCAGCCAGGGCTCGCAGACAGCGGGAGAGCGGGATCAGCATTTCGCTGTACTCGGCCGGCACCAGGTACTGCAGCAGCCTTGGCCACAGGAGCTGCAGAGAAGAACCAGGCATTTCCACTCAGCTCTGAGACAACGAGGAGGGTCTGCCTTTCCCCGAGCCTTGTGTGCTTCAGCGCGTGTGAGGGCAGAGCTTCAGGGCATGAAAAATGCCCTGAAAAGCGCCCTGAAGTCAAGAAGCGGCCACAGCAGCAGGGCAGAGGGCAACCTACTTTGCTCATCCCTGGCAGAGAGACATCCAGCGAGCCCACGATGTCCATGCACAGGGCCCGAATGTCTTCATCCTCTGGCGTTTCCCAGGTAAAAACGCCTCCTGTGGCCTGTAAGATGGGGTAGGTTGGCACCTGGGCAGGCCACCCAGGGCTGCCTGCACGCCCCACGGGCTGAGCTGTGTCCACCACAGGTGCCATCAGCAAAGCCGGGATCGTCCATCCTTAAACGCCGGTGGACAATCAGCAGAAAGCAGCCAGCGCAGACAGGTGGCTCCTAGAGGAGCTGTGTGTGGCCAAGGAGGCCTGCAGGAGCTCTCAGCACAGCACAGGCACCAGCCGAAGCCCCGCGCGTCCCGCTCTGCCCTTACCAGTCTGCCGGAGGTGCGGGTGAACTCGTCGAAGACGTGTCCCACCACGTCCCATGCCCAGCAGCGCTGGGGGACGCAGCTGAGCAGCTCCCTGATGAACTGCACAACTGCCAGCTGCACCTGCCAGGGGAGAGCGTGGTGGTGACCCTCCTGTTCCCAAGGCGACGGGAAGCTGCCTGCGCCTGGGGCAGCCTTTGTGGCTGGCTGAGAGCACGGCAGAAGCTTTGGCTCCCGGGTTCAGGGCTGGGCTTTAGCCTCGGGCTGGACGTGCACTGCCCTGCAGAGTAACCTGGGCAGCGCGAGGAAGCGGGGAAAGGGAACGGCCGCCTTCCTCGCCCCGAGGGAAGGGGTTTGTGTGCCTCCCAAAGCAGCTCACCTTGGCACTGGGGTCCTTGCACAATGACCGCATGGCCTCCACCACCTGGGGCAGCTTCTCCCTCACTGCAGGTGCTGCAAGAGATATGGAAAGGTGTGCGGTGAGGCACAGCCCCAAGGGCAGTAGGGATCCCTTCAAGCTTCCAAGCTTTTCGAGCTGTGGTCGCACAGCACCCAGCAGCCCCAAGCCCCGCCTTGTGTCCCTGCCCCACAGCACTGACCCTCGGAGCGGGCCAGCACTCCCAGCAAGCCCACGGCTGCCGCACGACTCCTCGGGCTCCCGGCGCTCAGCTGGGACTGCAGGAACGCCATCGTCTCCTCGGGGCAGGATCGGGCTGCAGGCAAGAAACCGGGTTGTGCATCAGCAGGCAGCTGCGTCCCACCGCCAAGGATGGGGACAGAGCTGCCACGCACGGCAGGACATCGCCCCATCTCCTCTCCTCACCTTGCAGCACGATGCAGCGGGTCAGCACGGCCTTCTGGGCTGGGCCGGGCTCTTGGGGCACATCCGAGAGCTGTGGGAACAAGGTCTGCCTTAAGCAACTTTGCAGCAGCATGGAGGGGACTGAGAAGCCACATTAAGGCACCTACAGGGCACCTGCAGGCCAGGAGCTCGCCAGGGCTCCCCTTACCTGGCGGTGCACAGCCGTGCTGACGGCAAGAACCGTGCCCTGTGAGAGCGGGGTCTCCAGTCCCTCCAACTTCTCCAGGACATAGTTGAGGCTCTGCAGGAGAATGCGGCAGAGAGAGGAGGCTGAGGCCACCAAAAGCCCCGTGGAAAGGGAGAAACCCAGCACGTCTGGCATAAGGGGAGTCCTGACACCAGCTCCCAGGGAAAACCCCAAACCGCCCTGCGTGGGGCTTCCTCTGACTCCTCACCTTGGTGACCAGGGAGGTGTCTGGCACTTGCTCGTATTGGCGCAGGAGCCAGGGGAGCTGCTCGCAGGCATGCTGTCGGTGCCGCTCGTCGTGCAGAAGAACCCGCATCATGGCGGCCACCGCCCCGAGGACAGCCTGCTTGTCCTGGAGAGGGAAGGGAGAGCCTCTGCTAGGAGGGCTGCAGGTGTGTCTGGAGCTCAGCACGCCCTGGACACCAGCCTGCCCTGGCCTGCCCTCCTTCCCAGCCCCGCTCTGCTCGCACCACGCCGGCACAGACAGACCCACTGACAGGGACATCACCAGGCATGGAGAGCAACCCCTCACCTCCTCCTCCTCGCAGCCCAGCCAGTTCGCCACCACGTAGTCGAAGATGGGGTAAAAGTCTTCGCAGAACTGCGCCTCCCCCTTGCCAGGGAAGGGGCATCGCTCCCGGCTGCAGAAGTACGCGTCGACCCCTTGCGACCAGTGCTCCAGAACTGCAGCAGGAAGAAAGAAAAGGGAGCGCGTCAGAGCCTGCAGCAAGGAGCCTTCCTTGCACCCTCGAGCAAGCCTGCTGCAAGGACAGTCCCGGCCTCAGCCCAGGACCATGTCTGGGTGGAAGGATGAGCGGTGCTCTCGAGGAGGCTGCATTCCGGCAGCCCGCTGTGTCTCTCCTTCTGCCTTTTTCTCCTGCCCCTGCAGCCTCTTCCCTTCCCACACGATCAACTGCCCTCTGGGTTCAGGGACTTCCAAGCCCCGAGGAGCCGACACTCACCTCCGCAGATGGCGCGCAGGGTCCCGCCGCTCCCCACCCGGCTCAGCACGGCGCGCAGGGCGAGCAGCGTCATTCCCACGAAGGGGATGCACCGCAGGGCTGCGGGGAAGGCAGGGACAGAGGAAGCGCGAGGGTCAGTGACAGACACGGGAGAAGGGGCTCCATCCCCAGCAGGGCTAGGGCTGATGGGTGTTATCACACCATCCATGGGCCAGCCCGGCATCACAGACCCCGACCCAAACCAGGAGGCTGAGAGCGTCGTACCGTAGCTGCGGGCCATTTTGGCCAAGGTGAGGAGCACAGCCTCGTCGGGGTCCTTCTGCATGGCCTTCAGGTGGCTCTGGAGCTCGGGCATGACAAAGTGGAAGTGGGAGCGCGCCAGAGCAACCAGAACGTCGCTGGCAGCCATCCTCACATCATCCGTCACGCCCTGGAAAAGCACCACAAGTTAAACGCTGCCGAGAAAAAGGCACTTGGAGAGCCCGAAGGACCCCGTTTGCCCTGCAAGACCCCTGAGGGCAGTTGTGCTGGGGCCGCCTGTCTGCCGCCTCTTGTACCCCAGGCTGGGTGAGCAGCTGCCCAGTGAGACAAGGGAGGCTTTTCCCAGGGAGCCCCGAGATGCTGCCTCCTCTCCCTCTCTGCTGGCAGAGAGACGCTGGCAACAACTGTCCCAGACTCAAGAAACCCCTGGGGCCTCTCTGTGGAGCTGGTGGGCTCCTCTGGCTCTTCCTCAAGGCAGGAGAAATAACCTTGAGCTAAAACTCAGTTCGAAACAACCCCGAGGGTGCTTCTCTGCACAGCTCTCTGCGTCCCCTTGTCACAGTCTCTGTAACGAGGAGGCCCCTGGGCTTCTCCCTTCGGACCTGGGTCTCAATAACCGAGGAGCAGCTCTGCGCTGTTCTGTATTTCCCCAAAGCCCAGGGCTGTAGGCAGACTGCTTTGGTGGCCTCGAAAGAGAAGCAGCTCACCTGGGCTGCTCGCAGGTCGCTCGACGCCTCCGCGATCAGGCGGTTCACGACCCCCCTCTTCTGCAGGCAGCCGTCCTGGCCCTGCAAGGCGCCCTCGAGCTCCCGGTATGCCTCCAGGCGGTCACCCTGGGGACAAACCACAAAGGGCAGTGATGGGACTGACTTCAGGCTCGCTCCGAGAGAGCCACAAGAGAGACCTGCTGCCCCCCTCCAAATCATCTGTGTGCCTCGGGCTCCAGCTACGAGCTGCAGGCGTGGGTCAGGACAGCCACGGGGAACAGCAAGTTCTTCTGTGCTGCCTCTGACACCAGCAGAGAGCCAGGCGGGAGGTTAACTCCAGATGGGTGAAAGGCCGGGCAGGAGACCAGAAAGTCCTTGCTGGGGGTGGCGGATGGTGGAGGTCGGAGGACCAGGGAAGCCAGGAGCACGGAGGACAACCCTCACCCCCCCACGCCTCACCTTACGGTCTTGCAGCCGCTGGACCAGAGAAGTCCCGATGGCCGTCAACGTCGTGACGGCCTCACGGTTGGTCCCCTCTGACCTGCCGTCATCCTCGGGATGCGCAGGTCTGGAGCGGGAACCCAGGCATGAGCAGAGAGCTGGGAGGAAAGGAAGGAAAGTGTTTGCTGGCTGCAGGGCTTCACAGCCCCAGCCAGAGTCCTCTGGGCCTGGTGGTGCCCGAGAAATGCCCAGCTGCCCCACGGCAGGCAGGGAGGGGATGCAGCCAGAGCCCCCTCGGAGGTGCCTGGCAGCAGCAGGAGAGGTGGCGAGGACGCAGCCCCAGCACCTGGCTGGGACGGGCACTGGCTCCCGTGGGCACCAGCCCCCACCTCCCGCCAGCCCCTCACCTCGCAGCGCTCTCATCCTCCTCATGGCAGCAGCAGCAGGATCACCCAGACAGACGCAGCGCTCTCTCCGGGTCCTCCTCCCGCCAACGCCAGGAGAAACTGGGGCAGCCCTGGCCCCGGCCGGAAGATACAGAGACTCCGGCCGCTGTGACCTCACTGCGGGTCGTGGTGCATCACAGAGGGCTGCGATGACACGGGCACGCGTGCTGGGGACCGTGCGTGGGGGCACCCTGGGCACCTCCACAAGCCCAGAAATGCAGGATTTTCCCATTCTCCATTGCTACTCGACAACATTCTGGGCAACAACGGTCTCCCGAGAGCCCTTCCCAGCCCTGTCCCCAACCCACATCTTCCTCCTGGGACCTGAGGCAACACGGTCTCCAGGGGCCTGACCCAGCCTTTTCCCTCGGTGTTGTCTCTCCCTGGTTTTCTCCAGAGAGGAGGCCTTGCTTACGTCTCCTCCAAGAACCTTGGCTTCCCTTCTCCAGCCAGGACCGAAGTGGGCAGAGATAGGATCAGGGCACAAGTCACTTCCCATCACTTCCCACATTGTCGTTTTCCACCAAGAACATCAGCCCTGGCTGTGTTGCTCATCTTCCACAGTGCCCCTTCTGCCCCAGCCTGGGAGAAGGTCCCAGGTTTGATGGGTGTTTGACGTGGCTCCAGCCTTTCTATGACTTTTTACAATAGCATCCACTGATAGGACAAGGGGAAATGGGTTTAAGTTAAAGAAGAATAGGTTTAGATTAGATCTTAGGAAGAAATTCTTCAGTTCGAGGGTGGCAAGACTTTGGAATAAAATGCCCAGAGAGGCTGTGGCTGCCCCCTCCCTGGAGGTGTTCAAGGCCAGGTTGGACAGAGCCTTGAGTAGCCTGATCTAGTTGAGAGCTGTCCCTGCCAGTGACAGGGAGGTTGGATTAGATGATCGCTAAGGTCCCTTCCAGCCTACGTCATTCTATGATTCTATGACACTTTCTAGGGGCCTTGCCGTGCCCTCCCACAGCATCTGATGGGGGTACAGTTGGGACCCTTGACCTAACAACTAGCTGCTTTGCCTTCTCCTTGGTTTAAGGAGCCATAAGTGAGTGTACAAGCACACTCTTTGGGCCGTCCTACTGCACGTCAGAAAGAACTTGCATATCTTTTCTGTGGGACTACAAGACTCGCTACTAAATCAAGAGGAAAATGTAAAAGAAATCAGCCAAGCATAGAGACCTGTTGTTTTATTGAGAAAGAAAATGCTGTTGTGTAAAATAAGAAGCTATTAAAGGTCCTTCCCTCTTCTGAGAGCAAGTATCGCTTATGTAAGGCGTATGCAATAGATGTTGAGAAGTTAAAATACTCCAAATGATCAGACTATTCAAACAAACTCATGTTCATGTGAAAACCTGATCTGGTTACCGATGCCCCTGCTCACTGCAGGAGCATTGGACTAGATGACTTTTAAACATCCTGTGATCTTACAGTTCTAAATTCCACCAAGAAATTAAAAAAGAAATCAAGACTGATCAATGAAGGCACAGTTCTAGAAAAGACTAAATTAACTTTTGACTTCACAGAGCACACCAGCAGCATCCCCATGTTTAGCTCATTGCGTCAAGTCTAGTGAACTTTTCTAAAGTCTCCTTGAAGGACTTGATCAAGTAAGTTCCCAGTTCGTTGTTCGTCTCCTGAACAGCTGCATCATAGCTGCCAAAGAGGGGAGTTGAAGCTTTCACATCCTCCCTGTTCGCTTGGAGTAAGATGAGGTTTAGCTCCTCTGCTACACTTTCATATTTTTGGTGATCAAATCTACAGAGGCTGGCATCATCAATCGGATAGGTGATGCCAGCTGGGTAGCAGTCCCTTGGGACTGGGAACTCCACATTTTCCAGCCTTGGCAACTCACAGAGAAATGTGAAAAGGCGTTTAAGTGCTCGGGATGACAGGGGGTTTCCAAGAAACCTGAACTCCTGTAGTTTCTGGCAAGGGCTTAAACCTAAAATCAACATGTTGACATGAGTGTCTTGGATGTTACAGTCCTCCAGGGTAAGACTCCTGAGCACGGCAGAGGAATGGCTGAGAAGCTTAAAGAATGTCA
Organism: Trogon surrucura; assembly: GCA_020746105.1. Taxonomy (NCBI): domain Eukaryota; kingdom Metazoa; phylum Chordata; class Aves; order Trogoniformes; family Trogonidae; genus Trogon; species Trogon surrucura. The sequence continues at coordinate 99,449,474 of CM036619.1, read as the reverse complement.
ATGGGTAAAGGTCGGGTATATTGTGACCACTCAAGTCCAGGGCTTCCAAGTGATTAGCATGGAAGCTGTTGGCTAAATAGGCCATATCAGCATGGTTCAAGGAGCAGTTGGAAACATCCAGCATCTTCAGTGGAGTTTTTAGTGGGCTGCAGAATCAGAGAGAAAAGAAAATAAATATGGTGTAAACCACTGAAAAGTTGAATTTGCAAAATTCCGTGCAGCTATCCACATTATGAACGCAGCCATCTGCGACATTCGTTATTTTTTTCTGACCTCTTTTGAGAAACAGAAGCGTGTACGAGCAAGGACAAGTTCCTGATTTCCTCCTGAAATCAGTCCCATGAATTAGCTCCTGCTTTACATGACTCCCACTGCGTTGTTTTAATGGGGGTTAAATTAGTAAACATTCTGTGTGTCTATTTTGTAAGTAGTTACATGTTGGCAGGTGTCTGTTATGCACTGAATTAACAGATCATTACTACTGTAAAAGCATTGATTGCTGCTTCTTCTAGAAAGCTATTGCAATGCCAGAGATTTGGATCATTTACATTAAAGAAAGATTCATTTTAAGATCAAAGCCACTCAATATTTTAACAAGACATTTGCTTTTCTTTCTGGTTTAGTTTCTATGATTTTTTTAAGGTGCCCAAGGGGTTTACGTGTTTTACTGTTCTGGAGTTGCAAAGACACCTTCTGATGGAGAAAGTGGGAAGAAGTGTACCTGAGGTTAGATGCAAATATTCTAGTTGAACATAAATTAGTTCTGACAGATGAGAATCAAGAGATCACTTTCATACATGCTAAATCTTAGTGAGACTTCTGTCACAGACCTCAGCTAGATCAAGGTTGGAAACCTGTAATTTCTTTCTGTCAATATAAGCAGCATGTCATTCACAACTTCTAAATAAACTTATTTCTTCCTACAGAAAGAATTTTAGACCACGGTGTTCTGTCTCAGTAAAACATTTGTCAGCTTTTTTTAGATGCTCTGAAAAGCACACAGTTAACTTAGTTTCTGTTCAAATGTGAACACTTATCTTTTTGAGAATTGCCAGTTTTTCTCAACTATTCACCATGGATACTCATATATTAGCTTAACTTGCAGTACAGGAAAGCATCAGATGTCTCTTGTCTTGAGATCAACAGACACAGCAAACAACTGAAATCAGTATCTCGAATCAAAGTCTACTATCCCCGCACCCACCTGAAAATACACTATCTGTGGAATCTTAGTATATTTACTGCTTGCTTTTTAGGGGACAAAAATTCACTGGAGACCCTAAAAAATACTTAGAATGTGACTCTAGTCCTGCACCCTAGGCCAGCCCAAGGTGACTGCGCTAAAAGCTCAAGAATGTCGCAAATCACAAATGTCTGGGTGTAGCCCTCTCTTACATGGTAAGTAAAATATATGTTCTCATCATACGGACTCCAGAAGACAAACAAGAACAGCCAGTTCTAAGTATATTTTAGATACACATAGGCTTCCAATTCCTCCCAAGAAATACGCTTTCCTAGATTCCTTCTGCCCCTTCTCATATACCTACCCCCACCCCCCAAGATCTACTCACATCCCTTATTCACTTGCTGGTGGCACCAATGGCTGTTGTTTACAGGTTTGCTGAAGGCAGGATGACCAAATTACCTGAGCAGTTTGTGTATTCTTCCTGTGAGTATAGAAAATGGCACACTCAGCTCGGTCAGCTGCGTCATTTCACCCATCTTTTCTCCAATGTTAGCAAGCATCTCTTCGTCTGTAGCTGTGAACCTCTGCACGTTAAATGTCCGTGCTGGCAAGGTCAAGGACATCAAGTGAGGGAAGTGGATGCTGTTCAAGAGCATTTCCAAGTGTTGCATTTCCAAGCGGACGTTGTGAACTATTTCCAGCTTGCGCAACAAAGAGGGGTCAGTGAGCTTTATGATATAGAAGAATTTCTGCAGAGCCAGGCTGTCAGATCTGAACGCCACGCAGCAGATCTTCAGCGGGCAGTGGCATTTCTTCAACAGGGCTTGCGCCACCAGCTCGTAGTTCCGCTCCGTAACGAACAAGTCAATTAGCACGTCAATACTGATTTCAAAGGTACCTGGATTGCACTGTGTTTGCTGTGGGTAAACCAGCAGTTCTAAACAAAGCTTAGAGAGCAGCTGTGTCCTGGCCCACCTGCCCATCGTCTTCTTACACTCACAAAACTGCACTTCGACATCTTTGATACCTGTCAGGTCGACCACTTTCAACCGTTTCGTGTAGGGAGAAGGGCAATTCAGCACATAGTCTCTCAGCCCTGTCAGGCAGTTCTCCAAGCACACCAAGCATGTTCTATGGCTCAGGTCTTCCTGGTAGTCTGCAGTAGTTCCCAGAAGTTTTCCCATGTTCAGGTCAACAAGCGGCCAGTTCTCTACCAAGTCGTGAAGCACTTCCCCTTGCTCTAGTAAATAGCTGGCTTTAAATAGAAGAGGAAAAAGATTATGGGCAACACCACCGAGACTCTTCCTGGCAAATTCTGCATTTGACACGAATGCTTCGGCACTAATGAATCGGAGAGACTTCATTGTTGCTCTGGACTCCTTGCTGTCATGGAGAGCGACTTCTGCGTTTCACTAAAGACCCTAGCTGCTTATCACCTTCTATTTTTATCTGCAGCTGCTGTTTGCTGCTAATGGAAGCCTTGCTGGGAAGGCAGAATGAACAGTCACATGCTGATCCTCTGCTTTCTATTTTGGAGCTATACTGTGATTCTGCAGTAATTAACTGTGAGGTGTTTAGTCAGAGAGCGTTTCTTCATTTAAACACTCATACGTATAACAAAGCTAACTCAATTAAGCACAAACCACTGCCCAGTAGGAACAGTAAGGTCAGGGCAGGACACACAGATGAAAATACCTCTGTCTTTCATATGCCTTACGATAAAAGCCCTCAGGGTTCCAACTAAAACATAGCATGATCTATATTCCTCTTCCTCAGTGAGACCAGACTCTACCATCCTCATACCAGGCTTGGACTTCTGCCAGGAGAAGTCTTACTGGAAGATATATATCGCCATTCCCAGCGGGAGGGGGGAAAAAAAAAAAAGCACAGCATGGCAGAGCAGGGTTAATAAAATTACTTAAAGATAAATGTTGGCACTCGTGTAATGGATTGCACCGTGAATCAATGGGGGATAGAAACCATCTTGTTACTCAGTCAAGTCGCTCAGCAAAAATGGAACTGAAGGCAGAGATGTGAATCAGTAAATTGTTTTCAAAAAAAAAAAAAAAGAAGACAATTGTGCTGGTTGGGCTAATACTTCTAGTTTCTCCAAAACTAATTATAAAAGATGGGGTTTTTTTTTAAACGTAAAATAACACTGTATGGGATAGTATGCTAAAACCAAAAGCCTACTCATGCACAGTTATGTCACCATTGGAACACAAAGCAAAACACGGCAATTTTGCAACAAGAAATCAAAATACTGCAGGCAGGCAACTGATAATTTGAGTTACTCATCCTGTAGAGGTTAGTTGGGCACCCACAGGATCTGGATCTTCAAGAGACCACAGCATTAGTTCAATATTGCCGTTTTTCAAATATGATAAAGATGTACAAAATAAAGATTGACGGGATTTTTTGCCAGTAACAGTACTTAGAGGTGTGACATACTGCCTGTTGTGTTTTAATCTGTGATTCCTCTCAAGGAGAGGAAGATGCATGCCCTGAGAAAAATATTGGGAAGGAGCACTTGAAACACTCTCATTCAAAATCATCTCTGTAGTAAGTTGTGACAACTCCAAATGGGCAGAAGTACTAAAACAACTCACACTTTGCTGAAGTTTAGGGCTGGTGCAGCCACTGACCTCCGACCAGGGCTCTCTGTGGTGCCCACAGCCCCCTCCCAGGGGAGGGGAACAGAGAAACCAGGGAGGGAGACTGGGAGGTTGGCAAAAGAAAACCTGAAATGGCTTGATGAAAAAGAGAATAATACTAACAACAACAATGAAGACACTGAACTACACACAGATATATATATAAATAAGCAAATATATTCAAAAAGACAAATGATTATATTCATATCCAACTTAGACCTTCTGGATGGCAACCAGTCCCCAGGCAGAAAAACAGCAGCACAGGGAGAGATGAGGAACAGTTGCTGACAGACCTTCTAGCCCAGCAGACACTAAAAGCCCCAGGGCTCTTCTTAGGGTCCCTTTTATACTGAGCACGTGGGCAGGAATGATGTGATTGACCCATTTGGGTCACCTGACCCATCCTCTCCTCCCCATAGGCACAGCTGCCCCCCTGCCCCATGGGGATTGCCGTATAGCCCAGGTGTCCCTGTGAGTGTATATGTGTGAAGAGCTAGATCCTGCCATTTCCCTGTCATTGTGGATTCTGACCTGATTTGACTTTGGTCACAGAATCACAGAATTGCTGAGGCTGGAAAAGACCTCTGCTACCACATGGGCCAGAGCAGGACACCCAGTGCCACATCCAGCCTGTCCTTCAACCCCCCCAGGGACGGGGACTCCCCCCTGCCCTGGGCAGAGCATCCCAGTGCCTGAGCACCCTCTCCGTGGGGAAGGGCTGCCCGAGATCCAACCCAAACCTCCCCTGACACAGTTTCAGGCCGTGCCCTCTCATCCTGGAAGAAGAGCCCGACCCCGCCTGAGTGCACCCTCCCTGTGGGGAGTTGCAGAGAGTGATGAGGTCCCCCCTGAGTCTCCTTTTCTCCAGCTGAACCCCCCCAGCTCCCTCAGCCTCTCCTCACAGGACTGTCCCTTCAGTCCCTTCCCCAGCCTCGGTGCTCTCCCCTGCACCCGCTCCAGCCCCTCTGGGTCTCTCTTGCAGGGAGGGCCCAGACCTGCACCCAGGGCTCGAGGGGAGGCCCTCCCACTGCTGAGCTCAGGGGCAGAATCACATCCCTGCTCCTGCTGCCCACCCTGCTCCTGACACAGGCCAGGATGCCACTGGCCTTCCGGGCCACCTGGGCACCCTGCTGGCTCCTGTTCCACCGGTTGTCACCCAGCACTGCCAGGTCCCTCTCTGCCAGGTGCTCCCCAGCCACCCCTGCCTCAGTCGGCAGCGCTGCCGGGGGTTATTGTGGCCAAAATGTAGGACCCTGCACTTGGTCTGGTTGAACTTCATCCCATTGGCCTCGGCCCATCGACCCAGCCTGCCCAGGTCCCTCTGCGGTGCCTTCCTACCCTCCGGCAGATCGACACTCCCCCCAGCTTGGTGTCATCTGTGAATTTACTAAGGGTAGACTCAATCCCTTCATCCAAGTCATCAATAAAATTGTTGAATAAAAGTGGGCGCAGTACTGATCCTTGGGGGATACCACTGGTCACTGGACGCCAACCGGGTGCAGCACCAGTCACCACCACTCTCTAGTCAGTTAGGTCCAAGTTAGTTAGCCCTCCTCTTCCATAATCTCTGTCTTATGCACTATCATCAGCCAAATGGTCACTCATCCATAGCCCCACAGTTCACAGCCCCGTTACACAGAGAAGTCAAATCTGGTTTCTTTGAATTACATGTTGGATATAATACTGACATGTTGAGGATTCAGGATGAAGACGTCAGTGTTTCAGAACAGCAAGTAATGAAGCGGAAAATGCCCACCGATGAGAAAGATCAGGTTTTGCAAATAACAGAATGCAGTAGCTCTAACAAGAGCAATGTTGGATTGTTACGTGTTCCAGACTGTTCTTGACCAGAGACATTGCAGGCCAACCAACTCACCTGTTATTGATGGAAGGACAGGTTCTGTGTGACATGTCACCCAGCCAATCAATCAGAAGGACCTGTTTTGTGAGGCAGAAGTGACACCACTCAAATCTGTAATGGTATCAAATGAAATTCTCTTTCAGTCACTGTTGAGCCTAGTGGGATGTAATACTGGGAAGGAAACCTCAGGTGTGATTGGGATTTCAGAGTGGGTTAGAATATTGAAAACTCCTCAGGTATGCATAGTTTTGATTCTAGGTAGGCAAGTGGCTGTTGTTGACTGAGCTTCATTTTATGTCTTGATTTGAATGTGAAACCTGATCTGTAAAAGCTCTAAACCAAAAAATTTCTCTATCTACCCAAAAAATAGAATGTCCAGGGCAAAGATGGGGTATCCAGCCTTATCTAATAAAACTATGACACACACAAATGGCCAGAGAAGACCGTCTTTGGACGTTGGCTATGATAGGTGTGATGACATGAGGACTGGAATAGCCATTATCTTGTGTCATAGCAGGTGCTGGTATAAACTGATATCGGTGCATGAAGATACACCTTTTAAATACAGAGCTCCAGTGCTCAAAAAATATAATCTGAAATGAATGTTATTACTATGAAAATATACTCCAATTTATTAAAAAAAAAAAAAGATAAAATTATGCAAAGCAGCAACCTTGCTATATATACTGTGTACCCCAACACTGAGCTTCTGTGACTTTCTGAGAGAGTGAATGCTGTAGCCTCCAAAAACCATTCTCTTCTGTTTGAACGGAGTCAGATCCACAGCCAAAAGCCAGTGTTTATATGCCACTCCGTATTTCTGCTTGCTTTGGCTGAAATTGCTATTAACTAACCTTGTGCCGTGAGGCACAAAGCTTTGGGACGTCCCTCAGAACACGAGGAGAGCCTGAAGCAGATGTGAAGGGGAAAGAATAGAAAAGTTTTTGTGGCGTGTTCAGCCCATCAACACTTTAAAAAAAAAAAAAAAACCACAGCTGGGATTTGAAATTTAGTTATAATCTCATTGTTTTTATCAGGGATTAGAGTCCATGTGGATGATCACCTAAAAGCTCTTGGACTGTTCGCTCTTTCCCTTGCTTGGGTCTAGTGTGCTGACCACAACTTTGCATTTGTTTGTGTTTCTAAGCAATGGACAGCACTGAATTCTCTCATTTTTCCTGTGCCAGTTGTGTTGTGCCCATGGCTTTGCAGAAGCCTGTGGTTTGTTTCAATGCGATGTAACTCTTGGCTCATCAAACTAAGAAGCCATTAAATTGGACCTGTCAGCATCCTTACCAAAAGCTTCCAACAGTGATTTAGAAATTTTATTTATGTTCGGGCACCTGTGCTATATTTTTAAATTTCTTCAAACCTATACTTGGAAAATAATGTTTATTTAACTCCATTAAATCTTGAGTTTCATTATACTGCAAATGAATTGAGAAGTTTGAGGTTTTTTCACCCCATGCCTCCTATCTATTGCAGAAACCATCGCCATGTATGAAGCCATCCTAACAGCAGGGTGGCAGCTGAAATGGAAATTTGCACTGGAATGACAGAATTTTCAGGGAAAATCAGGTCATCCAATACAAGGCATCTTAGCTTAAGTTTCCTTGGTTTCTGTGTGTCAAGCTGACTGGCTTTAGTGCCTATCAAATCTTCAAAAAGCATTGTACAGTAAAACAAAACCCTAAAGGGCCACCTGAATCTTTGCATCCAAAGAAGATTATAATGAGATGCTATATGGCATCATACATGTAATTTTTAAATTACTGTGTTGCTATAGTGACGACACTGTATCTTGACAAAACTCTCTGTATCTTGACAAAATGTGGACCCTTCTGTACTAAGCATGCAAATATTAACTTACAAAATCAATTGGAATTCTGTCATTGACTGTAGTGGGGCTAGAACTAGGTAGGAAGTGTTGCAGTGGTCACAGACTCAGAAATTCTACAGCTTCCGTGGCTGCTTTTAATGATTTGCGTTTTACGAATGACGTGAATTAGCAGCAGCACACTCTTGTGTTTTTTGTTAACTTTGATTCGGGAGCAGAAATACAATTTTCTCAGAAGTCTTGTATGGAAAGTTTTCTCTAAATGGCTCTCTAAATCACTTGCCAAAGAAGTGTGATTCCACCAAAGTGACACAATTTATTGCCAAACTTCTCATTATGATATACTATTAAAATGTTTCTATAAAGACACATTACCAGAACAACTTGACTTGTTTAAAAATATACGCAGTAAGTTGACGCCTTTTGGAAAGTACACACAAAGATCTCAGACAACAGCACTCCAAAGAGTGACAATTTAAGGCACGTGATTATTTTGCAACCTTTGTTACATAATTTCATGTATTTCAATAACTAGCTTCACAGCTCAGAGAGACAGAATTCATCTGAATGCAGACAACACTTTTTTTTTTTTTTTTTACATTGCTAGGTCATAGTGCAGCATAATAAACATTGTTAAAAAGAACCTTATCCATGGAGCAAAATTTATAGGAGAGATATCGATTATTTCTGCCTTTCATCTCATTACAACAAGGTAGGTAATAGTTACTTGTTCAGTAAATAGTGACTGTGGAATTTCCAACTTGCGTTTCTTTGACAGAGCATGTCACACAAAAAAAAAAAAAAATAGACCAAGTTTTCAGTGAACCAGTTTATAGACTGATCATTCCAATCTAATTCACACAGGAAAGAAAAAAAAAAAAAGAAAAAAATAAGTTGATCCATCCAGCCAGATCCTCAGCAGCTCTAAATCTGTGTTGCAGTAATGGAAATTAGTGATGCTTGAGTGCTTAAAGTGTGCTGAAGAGTCAAGCAAACGCACCCACAGGACATGTACTGAAATGTGAAAGTACGTAGAAAGAGTATGGGCAGGGAGTAGAGACAGGTGATGAACTCTTATAACCTATTTTTTTGTATATTCCGTGGTAGACACTGGGAGCAATTGCCTCCAAAAAAAAAAAAAAAAAAACATTGGGAATTACAATCCACTGTATTCTAGCCAAGAGTGTGTTCTCAACATAGAAATTGGGGACACGAAACTTTCTTCTCATCAAATTTCAAATTGAGAAACTATGCTAACCAAAACCTTGCTGTAGAGGCAATTATACTAGAATACGCCTTCCAGAGTTTTGAAAATCATGCAAGCTATTCCAGGGACAGGCCTCTTCACTCTCCTAATTATTTGTTCAACTATGGTGACACAACATACAGACAACACCTAAGGCCTTTGAAAGGAAATGGAGAGTTAAGCCCGTGGTATGTGGTGTCTTTCCATTTCTTCTGTTGTCAAAAACGGCATAACATTCCCATCCGTTTTGCAAAAAGTTCCTAGAGCCCCCAGTCTCCTCAAAAACATACAGGATCCTGCCGATTTTGCACAGACTGCTGTTGTTTCTAAGCACTGGTGTGTGTCGATCCTCTCGTTTAGTATCAAAGCGCACAAGAACATCAAAATCTTCTATCCTGCGATTTTCCAAATTGCGTGCTCTTGCGTAGGAAACAGTTATCTGGTGAAAGCTCCCGTCTGCTGATGCCGATTTACGAAAGTTTTCTTGAGGTAGCCTGTACACAAAGAGATTAGGAGTGCTCTAACAAGGGTGCAGAAACCACAGTCCACTGCGTGGTGCTCTCCTTCCAGCTGCAAAGCAGCCGTGACCTCTGTACAACAGCAATGAGAATTTAAAGTTTTATCTCAACGCCATCTTGCCAGCTTTAGGTGTTGGTACTTCATCGTTACGCTACGAGACTGGAGGTTGGGTTTTGGCACATTGCACTTTATGTGTGCTAGTATTTGGGAGCGGTCGTGGTCCTGTTATATATCCATGCCAATGATTAAAACACTAGTTCAATTATAATATCTGGAACAGCATTAATACGCTCTACTTCACCAAAATAGTAGGTTCATATGTATGCAGTTAAAAAAAAAATGTATTTACATTATTGAATTATAAAATTAGCATCCCTACTGGTGATGGCTTTATGTCTTATGACCTTCATTAACAAGACTAACTCTGGCTGATGAAGCTTTCCAATTAGGGACACTGATTCGAATCAGCACCCAAGTGCAAAGAAGCAGCTGCTTAGGGGTTCATGTTGAAGGGTCAGTCCTCTGAACCTAGTCTCTGAAGGCAGATGTTATGTATCTAGCTACGTTTGCGTATGACATTTGCCATCTCATTTCTGCAATTTGCACAAGCCCGACGGGCAATTCTAGCAAGGGAGGACAAAAATAAGACAAAAGGTGTGAGCACAGTTTTCACACATCACTCCACTCTTCCTGGGTGTCTGGGTAAATCTCAGCTTTGGCATCTGACACAGAGTGACCTTGAGTGTGTTCAGAATCTGGGTAGGCAGATTTTTCTGGAGAAAAAATAAAATTTACCAAAGAAAGCTTCCATTAGATCCAATCTTAAGCAATTCAGATACCTCCCTGAAGGTGACTTAGCTCATTTACAGGTGGTGCACCCTGATATCAAACAGGAATAAGGTGCACATTAGGATCCCAGAAGTGGCTAAGCGCTCGTTGATATCACAGAACCTCTGTAACTTACACTGCTGAAGATTTCAAGTGAAAAATTCAGAACTGGAATCATCCAAGGCAAAATCCAGATAGGCCAGAGGATTGTACACCAGCATACAGCATTATACAACCAGAGTTTTCACTTTTATTTAGAGTTGGCTTTCACTAATGTCTCCAACTGTCTTCAGGGTGATGTAGATCAGACTCATACGCAACAGGCGCCTGGCACAATCTTAACTGTCGCTTAACAGAAAACTGGGGACAAAAGGAGCAGAGGAAGTTCCTAACACAAACAGGTATATACATACACAGTAGCCAAACTACCTCTCTACAATACTTTGAACCATCAACATCCTGAGTCGTTGTGGCACTTAAACCATGTGGCAAACACAGGACAGCAAGTGAGAGACCATTATCCTGATCAACTGTTGGAAGCAACACATAAATTAACGAGATAATTGAACAGAGTATTTGGAAGGTATCTTCCAAAAGCAGCAGTAAAAATGACAAGTATTTATACTTCTGTCTGAGTGAGGCTGTTTGAAATAGAGCAGCTTAGTTAAGAATACAAAATGAGTTGCTTGTGACCATGCAAGGTAAAATTATGAGCTAATTCTGGGTGTTCTTTCATTCCAGTGCTACTGAGTAGGGGAAACGAAGGTGAAGGAAGGAAATGGCCTTCCTGGAGCCCTTGATTAAATTTCAAGATGCCAGGGTTTTCCTCTCCCTGGAGAGCTTTCCACCGGAGTCAGTATCCCGCAATTGCTCAGTGACACAAATATTCACGATCAGAAGAATATGTTCAATGATCAGGAAAATATTTTTCTTTAGCTTGCACTTATAAAAGGCACTGATCCGTTTCAATCAGAGTAGACCTAGCAGACAGGAGGCTAACCATTGGCTTCTCCTACATTACTCGCATGCATCATAAATATTGAATTCTACTACTGAAACCGCAAATGCAGCCTATTTTTTAAAAATGTATTTATGGCATAATGGCATAATAAACCATCTCCATGTAGGAAAAAAAAAAAACCCACAAGGATTTACCATTTGAAAAGATTCTTGGGTTAAACCTCCAAAAATAATAGTGACTTTTTTGTAACAGTCTACACGAAAAAATAGCAAGGAGGCATATTTCCCCTTCCCTATGCATCCTTTCATTATGAATGAGAATCTAAAAATGTAAGTGCAGCAGAAAAGCTCCAGTGTTTCCGACATCACGGGACCCCGCTCCCTTTCCATCCGAAACCGTTCCAGAGCAGACCCCACGAACAAATAGATCGCTCGCTTTTTTTACAGAAGGCCTTTGTTCAAGTTGCTCTCTCCCGTCTTCTCCTTTCAAGTAAGTAAGTCCTGGCTCACAATTGTGTTTCCTCTTGTTCCAAAGAATGTGGAGGGATATGGCAAGATGCTGGAAGAGATGCTAGCTTCTGAAGCTTAGGGTGTTGCAGAGGTTTTGGCCTGTGAAAAGAGCGTCGGCTTTGTACACGTCTGGCTGCAGCAGACCTGTAATTTCCTTGCACATCAAGCAACATCTTCTTCTCTTGGGGCTCCTTCATGTAAGAGTCTTCCAGCCCTTCAAACAAAAGCAGAGAACTCTCTTCCTGTGAATTCTCTGACTTGTAGCTGACTTCAGAACAATAACCTGAGTTTGCTGTCTCTTTGTTATTTGTATCTGTACCTGCTTCCCAGAAGAGATCAGGTACGTTTGGGTCACAAGAAGCTATATACTCAGAGACAGTAGAAAGAGATATATTCCCTCTGTTTTCCAGTGAAGAATAGTTCTGTGTCCAAGGCATTTGAAGACAAGACGGGAAGAAGTGGAGGGGAGTCATCGGGACATTTTGGTTTTGGTTTAGCTGGTCATCCGAAGAGGAGTATTCTGTCATTTCAACGTCCTGGTCCATATCACCTAGGGAGCACAATTAAACAGAAACATTTGTAATGCACACTTTCTATACTAATATGCTGGCTATTGGGCTTTGCTTTTAGCTTTTTGCACAAGTTCTGTGTGGTTTAAGATGCCTTTTTTGCTGAAGAACTCTACCCTGTCCCAATTTGTTTCTTGAACAACCCAAAGTGAGTTTACTGAACTTTTTATCCTTGCCAAGTATCAGGCAAAACGGAGTTCAGTGCTTGCAATGAACAGCTGCCTGTCTGAGATATCTGGGAGGTGGAGCCATCACCTGGTCTCTTGGAACATTTATAGTCCTGATGCTCAGCAAGGAAATCTTTCAGAAACTTTCGAAATAAATGGTGCTCTTTCAATCAAGTAACAGCGGGTGTCACCAGGGAGCCAGTTCCTTATCGACTGGAGGCTGCGATCAGTTTTTTGTGTACTTTATGCAGAGAAACTTTGTGTTCCCACCCTCAGCTTCTAGCTTACATGGGTTTTTTTAAACACCTTTTAACTGACATTTCAGTATCATTCTTCCATTAGGAGAATTTTGTTAAAGAGACAATTCAGAGGACTGTTTCAGAGAATAATCAGGATCTAACCTTTTTAGCTTAGGAAGTCTAAATCCCCGAAACATTTCTTAAGAAACACAGCAGTCAAAAAAAGAGCAATTTTGATACCTGCGCAAGAACTTATACATACCAGTTCCTAATAATAAAGTGAATTATAAATAAGGCAATTATAAGGTAAGGTAAATTATATTTATAATATATTTATTATATTTATAATATATATTTATATTTATATTTATATTATATTTATATTTATAATATATTTATAATTAATATTTATTATATTTATAAAGGGGGAAAAGAACAAAGGTTTACAAGAAAATGTTCAGTGAGTCATATGCCTATATTTTATGACAATGTTCTCAGTGGGGGGGAAAAAAGCAAAGAGAATTACAATGTCGATGGGTGCCAAGGAGAAGTCTTCCTTTTGGAATGCTGCTCATTGTGCAAGTTTTTCATTGAGATATTGGAATTTAATTCACCAGTTTTTTAATTGAGCTAGTGTTCCTTTCAAAACATCATTGAAAAAATAATCAGAGATGCATTAATAAGGAACAGAGTACTAGAGCCAGCCACAGACCTATAGGCTACTCCAGTAAAGAAAGTGATGTGCTTCCTGTAATTACCCTTGAACTAGCACATCTTCTTCAGGGACAGAAAACAGAATCAAAAATGGAACTTCCTTTTCTATTTCTTTTCAAAAGGTTATGAAGTTCTCCTCAAATCAAAACTACCAGCGTTCACTCTTCGCCCGAGGTATTTTGTCTGAGCAAAGTTTCGTCCAACCGCCACAGAAGTACTTTGAGCTTACCACGTTCCTTTTATTTGGTGATGCACAGAGGACACCAGCTCGAACATTTGCCATCACAGATGCCGCAAAAGCCAGCTCGCGATGAACCGGGTTATTGCATTTCATTGCATAACCCCAGCAGTGCCCTATGTTCTGTCCAATTACGGTGTCTGGACTGTGACCTGGCCCACCTCATTTACAGCACTGGCTGTTGATTGTAGAAGTGAAGCTGCTTTTTATGGCGAGGAAAATTTCCAAGAAGCGAAAATTAAAGGGCAACTGGGATGGGCATGGAAATGCAGAGTCAATATAATTTCGAGCCTCTAACGCTTTTGCAGCCACAAGTTGTTACTGCATCAGAAAGCTAAGCTTTGTTTTGGTTTCAAAATAAGGTGTGAATTAAGATAAATACACAATTTAAGGATAAAGCTTGAACTAAAACTGGCATTTTGCATCTCCAGCGTCGGGCTGTTGTGTAATTATCTCTACTTGTGCAAAGGAACACTGCTGCATTCTAGCAAACCTGCTTTGGTTTTAAACCCTTTCCTACATAATTTAACGGTGACACCAGCAGGGCCACTGAGTGCTTGTATTGTAGCAGTGGGATCGTTTTCCTTTCCTGGGCACTGAATAAATAACCTGGGCAAATGTTCAGAACAGACTCGAGGTTTCTTAAGCAGCAGGGTGAAAAATCATATTCTAATCATGCTAAGAATGAGGGACAGCCCAGCTTGTGGCTCTGAGGCCTGGAGCCTCTTGAAAACAGGTGCACAATATTCTGGTATTTGGTACGCTATTTTCTTGGCAGTTTAAAGTATTCAAGCCAAAACAAAGAGCAGGATGCCAAATAGATGGACAGCTCTTCTGCAGAGGAAAATAGAAAGATGTTTTGTTATTCAAGCTGGAGGAAAACAGAAGCTGCTTAGTTGCACAAAGAAATCAGGAAGGAAAGAGACGCCCTGGGAGAGGAAAAATCAGAGAAATAAGTTTGCTTGTCAGTAGTCAGGGTTGAGAGGAAGGCTGATTAAAAACAAAGATGATAATACTTTTAAAAATATTACATATGTGTTGATTCTGAGAGAAAAGGTCTGGGTCGGTCCTCTGGGCCATCTGCTAGCAGGAAGGAATCTATTGATTTATTGCTGAGCCGGAATGGAGCGAGTCGTCTGAAGTTGCTTGGAGAATACGGGATCTGCACGCGAGCCCTTTGCGACGGCACCACGGTATCTTCGCTAGATAACCACGGTGAGAACTTCATGTAGATGCTTTGGTCATCGTCGGCTGAAAATACTGGGTTATCAATTCCTAGAAAAAGAAGTTCACGAGGGACAAATACAATTAACTGAAGTAATTTCTCGGTAATATAGCGAGATGCTTTGTGAAAGGAGGATATGGGGAAAAAACAGGTTGGTATAGTTGTGACTACACCAATACACACACACCATTAAACACACATAGGTTGCTCTTTCTACCTTGGTTATTGCTAGTCATTTTGGATTTCTGTTAAAATAATAATCTTATATTATATCCATTATGCAGTTATGCTTGGGTTATCTGGAGACAAAACATAAAACCAACTAAAGAAGAAAATCAGCAAATTTTAAGCAGAATAAAGCACAGCATAAAATAAGTGCAGAAAATTCAAAACAAATCCATTAAAAAAGAAACAAAAAATGGAAAAAAAATATGTAAAATCATAAACTGCACAACTCCGTGGAGGAATTAGGTATGCGTGAGGGAGCTAAAGCAGGCCATGGAACAGTCAGAAGTAAGTTGCAGGAGCCTTTTAACATAGACATTAAGTCTGTGGTGTTTGACCAGAAAAAGGAATTTCAAAAATGAGTCTAGGTCTGCATCTTGCCGGAGTTATGAGTTTAAGAGCAGCAACCCTGCCTGAAAGCAGCAGCATTCGATTTACCACAACAAAGCACTCCAAATGCGAGTAGAAAACAGTAACAAAGGACTCGTATTGACTGGCCTTGAAAAGTAGGACAACTCTGAAATAAGATTTTCTTCTCCTAGAAGCAATTAGTGGGTTTAGATCTGGTTTGTGTAGTCATGCTCACGGACTTCCGTCAGTAGCAAATTTGATGTTCTCCATACCTGCGGGTGTCCAAAACCTGTCGTCTGTTAACACTGATATTAAGCAAATGTATTTCCTAACAGAACACATCAAATTAAAACAAAACAAAAGCGCAGGCTAAATCAGCAGCATTTCTAGTATTTTTTTTATAATTTGAGAAAAAAGAACACCTCTACAGGTAATTAATATTTTTACCGTTAGGAGTATCCGTGAAATTTTGCTTCGTCACATTAGCCAGGAAATCAACTCCTTTGCCTAAGTGCAAAGTTTCATAATCATTATTTTCTTCTGATTCAGAAAACTCCAAATCTGGAAGAGAGAAAACGAAACAGAAAACAAGTCTGATTTAGTTGGAATTTGTGTCAGTTCTGAGAGAAAAATGTTATTTCATGGTGTTTTACCAAATACTGTAAATACATCTTTAACAAGGTTCTGGATAAGGGCAAAAGTCAACCAACAACTGTAGCACTGAAATGTGAATGTGGATGTATATAGAGCTTGCAGCTTAGATACCAATTACATTAAGAATACTCAGCCTGCATTGCCGCGTAAGTCAAAGAAAACCAAGGTTCAGAAAATTATTCAACGTACTTAAAGAAAATACCTTGGCTTGGAGCTGTTGAGAAAAGACAAATCCCTCTCTACTTCAGTTGTTTTTCAGAAAAAGGGATTGCATGCATAAACAGAGGAAAGAACACAAATAAAAGGTAGTTTGGTGGTTTTCCAACCATGTTTTTAAGTGACACGTTATTTTAAAATCATGCAACAGACATATTGGCGTCTCATCACGTCTCACTGTGACTGACATCAGTGACAGCAGCTGGTAAAATGCAGTCAACGAAACTGGCTTAAGATCATTTTTTACCTTTTTCCTTCAAAGCAAAATCTTGCACTGGACTTTCTGACGGTATTTTCCCATTTGGTATTACGCTGCTGTTCCGCTGAAAGAAAACAAACGAAGTTACCAAAAACCATCATTGGGTAGCAATGGCAGTGACGCCCTCTGAAACCAAGAGTTCAGCAGCGTAACCCTGAAATCTGTTGTAATCTTTGCTTGAGACTCGATATCGATGTCATTAGTTTCCCTCCTGCTCTCGAACTGATTACAGGAAAAGAGAGGAATTTTGACTTTTTGTTCGCAGTCACATGCAAACTTTGAGGAGTGCTCAGTGCTGCCCTGCTACATCTGCCCTGCGACATCTCCCCACTGTCTTGTAGCACGGCTCAAGGTCTGTTGTTTCTTCGCGTGACCAAAAGTCTCTCAACCCCGAAGAAGTGATCCAAAGCACAGAGAAAAGCAGAGTGAGAAAAGATGCCCCTCGATTTATCTCATAGTTTAATCTCTTCTTGCTTAGGCCCTTTAAGTTCATGAAGTTCTACAGGACAGAGATAAACGCAGGATACAGGACTCTGAAGAGTCCTCCCTGCCCTCCCCACCCTTTAGTTCTATATAATAGGTGGCTGCATCTGCATCCTCGTGAGAAAATTTTACCCTTTTTTGGCCCCGGTCTCGCTTGTGGATTTTATTGAGCTTCTTGGGATGGTTTATTCCTAGTTTGGTACTCTTGAAAGATTCTAAGCGTTTCCTCATTGTCCTATGGAAAATCTCCTTGTCTTGTTTCTCATCTTCACTGTGCATGATCTCATGTCGACTGTACAGGTGTTTGTGCTGTGGCCAGGAAGGGAAGACAATATTCATTTATTTAGAAATACAGCTGGAAGCCCTGAATCAATGCATTCAATCAGTGTCAGGCAAACGTAAACAGCTCCGTAAGAAAGAATGAACCAAAGACTAGTCTGAAGGCATTAATGAACCTCCTATTTTTCTTCACCATGGAAAAGGTATAAGTCCGGGAATTTTAAGTATGTAGGAGTGACCATCATTCAAAGTAAGCCTCTCCCTACAAGTGTCTGAATCACTTCAGCTGATACACTCCGTTTAACCCTGCTTCAGAGCCTACGTTGGACCTGGCTCCGCATTCCACCGGCCCCGGAGGAATCGGAAGCGCCAGTTCTGCTAAGGAGGTGTGTTCATAAATGAGAAAGGACATAGACAAAGCGCCCGTCTTCCTCAGGGGTGCAGATTTTGCAGATGGGTTCTCTCCTTCTCAAGTCTCGCTCCCAAGTTTTGGCTCCTAACATCTCCTAGTTTTAGACTGGGAAACAGCTGCCTGCTCTCACCTCCTGCCTGGGTTTGTACAGGTACTGTTGAAGGGTGTGATGAGCCACCATGTCTTCTGTGTCCCGGATGCTTTTCCTTCTCTGCTCTAAAGCTTGCATGTCGAGGCAAACTGGTCCGGCTTTTTCTCTCCTGAAGAGAACAATATGTAAGCAGCAGTCTTAAAAATCAGTAATTGATGCAGAGGAAGGAAAAATAGGAAAATGGGGGATGAGAGGGAGAAACGAAGTTTAAGAAAAAGAAAAAATTGAAAAAAGGAGAGGTCAAAATTGGTGAAAAGGAAAATGAGTGAGCAGATACCTAGTGGGAAATGTGAAATGTCTTTCAGATGGCCATAGCCTTAATTTCTCAGTTTATGTGATGCATGGTCTGTTTGGTGAAAGGCTCATGAAAGAGGTAAGGAAGAAGCATTTTTTTTCCCCTTGCGTCTCTCCTAAGCTTTTTTTGAAGACGACACACGAAGTGACATCTAGCTCTGTCTTTTTTTTTTTTTCTGTTGCTGAACAAAAGGCACATGAAGCAACTCTAATGTGGATGTCTGCTTCACCTTACCAGCCTTTACTGCAAAAATTTGTGTGTAAAATGCTACCCTATAGCTGTACGTATACCTGTTTGATGTGGGAGAAACTAATAGAAGTTCTAAAAAGTAGTGAATGAAACTGGGGTAATTCGCATTTCTCAATTTATAACGCTGTTTCCGTTTCTTCACATAAAACATTTTAAAAAAACCAAAACATCCTTCTCCCCTCAATCAGTCCACATTACTTACAGTAAATAAGAGACAGAGCTTTCCATGGTACTTGGGAGCGGGGTGCTGAAATCCACATTTACCATGTTGTCTGTGCTTGGAGAACGTATAAATGCCAAGGAACCTCTGCGCTCTCCCTGGCCACGGAAAGAAACGAGACATATTATAGCTGGAAGCACCCAGGGCAAAACATGCATCAGAAAACGCAGATAATTTGTGTACGCAAAGGGTGTGAGAAGCTGTACCGAGGTAAGGAATACAAACCATTTTTTGGTTTTATGGTTTCTTGTAATGTAATCGCAAGGAAAAAAGCTAGGAGAAAAGCTTTGCTTCCAGTTCTAAAACTGGTGTAATAGAAATGGATTACTGGAAAAGCTCAGATTTATGCCCTCACAGTTTTCCCTACTGTTTGTATAACCTCTTGTTCAGGTGAAAGGCAGCTGCTAAGTGACACCGTGGTTACGTGGGCTGAACCCATCCATGTTTTTGAATCGCAGCGAAGAGAAACCACGTAGCAGGTCTCTACTTTTTAAACCGTAATAAAGGATATACCAAGAAAAACCATCTCCTTTGCAGAATGCTGTAAGAGATCCTATTTGTGTTTCTCCAACTTTAAGTGGGTTGTGTCCCCTTTGTATTTTTATGTTCATAGAGCAAAGCAAATATTTCCTTTTACTGTGGTGGCCCACATACGTGTTACAGTGGTGGGTGCTGGATCAGGTCTGTGGCATTAAGTAGGCTCTGTAGGCAAAATACTTAGGAGGAAAAAAAATGAATTCTGGGTCAGCATCGTCCGATCCATTTTCTTAAGCGCATCTGGCTTTTCTTTCAAATCAAGTTCAAGGTTGCATATGTGCATCATTCCGTATCATCAGTGGAGGAGTTTTACCCAGAAGAAATTATGAACTGTAAGTATTTTTAAGCCACTTCTCTTTGCTTGTTCTGGATTATTTTCATTTTGCCTGGCTTAGTTAGGGTCTCCTCTCTCAGTTGTAAGGAATATGTTTAGAGTCAGACCCAATCCCTCAAGCTCTTGTTTATTTTACAGATGCACCATAGCAGAAGAGCTGAAAAAAGGAAAATCTACAAAATAGTTTAAAAACTCCTAGTTTCTGGCAAGTGACAAGAGAGTGAGTATCTGGGGGAGGCAGCTCTTTCCTCCTCCTGGAAGAAATGGTTTCAATTTCAATGTCAGCTTGTAATTCACAGATATTTAGCCCAAAGATACATTTCAGAAGTCAAGAAAAAATTGTTAAAGCAGGGTGAAGCAAATATTAACAAGAGAAAGGCAGAATCACTATAGGATTCACAATTCATGACTAATCAGGCGTATTAACGTAACTGATTTCCACTGGTAGAAACTGTGTTGCAAATCTTTTGCAGAGCCTGGAGAACTTTTCGTTTCTTTATTTCTCATTGTTAGATCAGTAAACATTTGCCAATAGAATTTGTCAGCAAGACGCAATATAGAAAAACAGTATTTGGACTGGGCTAGCATAAATTCATTTTCCTTGTGTTATGAACTGTACTAAGGTATAGTGGAAAAGGAAACTCACCTAAAAAGAATAATCTAGCTCAATTTGGGATTACTCTATGGGATTCAAGACATAATTTGGTAAAGATTCT
Source organism: Trogon surrucura (assembly GCA_020746105.1). Lineage (NCBI taxonomy): Eukaryota > Metazoa > Chordata > Aves > Trogoniformes > Trogonidae > Trogon > Trogon surrucura. The sequence goes on along the minus strand of CM036619.1, from coordinate 99,429,340 downwards.
GGGGCTGAGTCTGCATGTCTTTAGTGATCTATAGAGCCCTTTGCATCTGCTAAAGAGAAAAAAATACTGTAACGAATCTACTGCACAGGTTCAGGAGTGGCTCTCAACACGAGCCTCATGCTCACCAGCATCAAAGTCACCTAACTTTCTTCCTCTGAGATGTGACCCAGAAAGCACCACGAGAAAGAAAATTAGTTCTTCAGCTCAAATGGTCTGAAAAGTGAATGGGTAATTTAATCTCAAAAGGAAGTATTTGCTTATCTTGTGAACCACTCCTCATTTTTTTTTCACACTAGCATAATTTCTGGATTTAATCTTATTTTCGGAACACAGTCTTTGAAATTCCTTGTTCCAATGGAAGAAGTCTACCTGGGTGTAGCCCATTTTCAAAAAAAAAAAAAAAGAAGATTAGTAGTAGTATCAGTCTTGGTAATAGTGGTTTGTTTAGTTAAAAAAATTAACTATATATCACCTAGCTGTTAAAAGGAGCTCACCTGGAGACCATGGGCATAAACAGATTCTGTCTTCAAAGATCACTGTTTAAAACGTGCCATTTAAAACTATTTTCTGCACTGCCTGAACACTGCACGTCTGTGGTGATTTGAGCTAAGGAGGCCAGTTTCATGCTGAAGATGTGATGTGTTACCATTGCTCCAGTCTGGGAACGGGACTCCCGCAAAGGGCCAGGGACTTTCTCACATTCTGTAACCTCAGAAATCTCTCCTGCTGCAAGTCTCAATCTTCCACTACTTTGGCCCTACAGCCACACCATTTGGAAGTAACTTCTTCAAACTTTGTCATCACATCAACACTGTTCCCCAGGAGCCAGACTCTGTTAATGCATTTATAAAGACAGTAGCTTGCCTGATCCCTTTGGAATTACAGTATTTTTTTTCCATGCAGCAAATATAGAAACAAAGCTTTTCAGTAAAATCCAACAGGGAAGTTCACTGACGTGAGTACGATATACTCATACTTGTGGATTGGGCATAATTCTGAGAACTACAGCCACTCAAACAGGCGATATGGAGACTCAAAACACATTCAGAACAAAAAGCAGAGCAGAAATGAAAATAATTTTCTTGTAGACATCTCCTGCAATATATCAACTTTAGGTTATGTTATAAATTTTTTCAGAAGACAAAGCAAAACCCAAACGATGCTATAATACATCAACAAGTATTCATAAGTACCTCAGCCACATAGCTAATTGCATCCTTCAAGTTGAGTTCATGGAAAACATTAAGGATCTGGTCTCTTGATTTTTGAGCAGACCTTCTCATCAGTACTTTACTGAGGAATTTCCTATCAAAATTGGACCACCTGATAATTTAAACAAACCGTGTTAATGGCAACAAGCAATTTTAGTTTCACAGCATTTTTAGTTCAGCATAAATGATATTTTTGTGAGCGAAGCACTTTTAAAAAAAAAAAAAAAATTGGGAAGGCGGCAATGTGAGGGGTTTGTGTTTTGCAGCTTTTCAGTTAGCATTTAAGGACAGTTAAGGAAAAGCCCGCTGCAGAGTTACGCGGCTGTCACAAAGCGTTTCACAGGTTCACTTACCAATCACCGCTACGACAGTAAGAATGCTATGATTGCAGTAGCCCGTTTCAGAGTCACTAGGATGTTTTATACCCTGGGAGATCATGCTACCTTATTTTCTCCCTTCTGCTTGTGCAATTATATTTAAGTTTCACTCGAAAAGCTTAATTTTCTTTCCTCCTTCAGAGTGAAATCTGCTTCTCCCCAGCTGTACTGTAGGACAGCCAGCCTGGAAAATCAGTTCACAACAGTGTCCTTCCAAAAGCACTGACAGAGACGCCTTATTCGAGCCACCGATGTCCTCTGAGGCATAGCAGCCATGTGTATTTTCTGTGGTTTACACTCCAAGCTTGACCGATGGCAGGATATCTACCATTTCATATTTAGGCTCCAGAAGATAGAGGTTGCTTTGCTCTCATCTACCTTCCTCAAGATTTTCTCTACAAGATTCCTCTAAAGGCTGCTTTGGAGACTACCATTCAAAATTATTCTATCCATCTTGCCCAGTAGCTACTTTGAGTTTATGAATTTTTATTCAGATTGTCAAAACCTTTTTGCTGTTAAACATTATTGCTGGAATTGATAATTATTCCTCTTCTCCAGCCAGAACATTTGACAAGCAGTCTTGAATTCAGGCTGTCACACCTGAGCACGTCGGTCCTGCCAGTTCTTTGAGGAAGCAGCTCTTTCATGTACACGTAGTCCAAAAGAAGCAGCCTTAAGGTGGTCTCATTCAAAATAAATCAGTCATCAAACCACATAATCAGTCATGAATAGACATGAAGTTTCTTCTCTTGTTATGAGATTACTTTCTAAGAAGTCAAACTCTGCCACTTGAGAAATATTTAGCTCTGTCTTCAAGGCAGTATTTCAAAGCTGGAGATGTACTCCCCTGTGTTATACCCTGATGAAATTCCTCCCCCAAAAGTAAACTAAAGACTTAGACCAAAACAAAGAGGATGTCCTGTCTAGTATGCCTCATGAAAAGTCTTCATCGCATTAATGGAAGGAAGAGAAAGGAAGGAAACTGTCCTTGTAAGTGGAGGCAAGTGAACAGTTCTGCTTGAGCTCGGATACCGCCCAGCTCCAGCCTAGGAGCTGGAGAGTTTTGTGAGCATAATGCTACACCTAAACCGACACCCCCAGCAAGGGTTAGGGCTCTACAGAAAATTCACGCACCTGGACGGCTTGTGCATTGCGAATGACATGGCCAGGGAGCAGGACATCAGCAGGTCACAACTGTAACTGCACCTACTCCAGGGAGAGAGCTGCTTCATCTTAAATAACACTCTTAAAGATGCCCAGATTTAACGCCCTTCTTTGGCACTTGTTCATCCAGATGATGGAAGCCTGCCCATCACGACGGTATCTCTTCACAGGTACTCTAAAGAAAATGATGCCTGCGTCTCTCCGCTGAGTAATTTTGATTCTTTCAAGATGAATCAACTCTAACCAGAGGGGGATGGAACTGATCCATCCTTTTCATTATTGGTTTCAAACCAAGAGGCTTCAACTGTCCATTTCAAAGCACCCTCTGCCAGGTCTCTCAGATGTGTTGAACACACACTTTGTAGAAACCACCGCACAGTTAAGGGGGTTTTTTTTTTTTAGAGTCTCCACACACAACTAACGTTTGTGAAATGGAGTATTACAGAGAAGGACCAACATTAACATTTTAGCTTAAATCTATAGCAAATGGCCAGTTCTTGACCCTTGAGGGAAGCTGATCCCTGGATGTGAACCAAGACATTCTGAACTGTGGAGGAAAAATAAAATATTCCAGCGCCAGGGGACAAAAATAAACAATTTCCACATTTTCTGCATTTCCAGCGTTTTCAGTATATAACTTTTTAAACTACGTTTCACACCCTTGCTGTCCCTAAACGCACAGGCTTAAAAAGCCATAATTTACAGGTAAGATTTCCTAGTAGTATTTCAACAATACAAATTAGTGACTACTTACTTGTCTCTCAGATAATTATGTCCTATTTGTCCAGAAATGTCTTCTATAGCAGAAAGAATGTGATCAAAGGCCTAGGAAAGCGAAAGTGGAATTAATACCCTTATACAAATAAAAGACATAATCGGAAAATTATTTTATGTCAGGTTAGATGAAATAGCTAGGAGCAAATTTTATTGCTACTAGGCAGATTTTTTCCCCATTTGCAGAAATACTAACTGCTATATGCTTTTCTTCAGCAGTTCTGAGCTTTCTAACCAGCTCTTAACAACTAATATTCTTGAATTGCAAAGGTTTCATCATGAAAAATACTTAAGCCTCCATTTTAACATTCAATTTTAGGACTATTTTTAATCGACTTATTTTAACATTTCAGGAATCCATACTTCCCTCAGAGTAGAACTAGCCATCATTCTCTTGCTATCTAGGGCAAAATCCCATCCTGGGCATTGTAAAAGTCTAGAAGACAGTTTTGTTTAAAAATCTCTTACTCTGCCATGGAGTTTCTCGTTCAGTTTTGGCTCTCTGTGTTCAGTTTTCTTCACTTTCAGCCACTGCACCAAAGGCTTGATAGTCAGTCCCTGAGGATTCAAACATGGTAATAAATACTTGGGGATCAGCTTAGACTTTCCTCCAGCCAGCCATTGTTAAAGAGAAATAAAGCAGTTTTGTACGTTATGTGGTGGTTCTCATGTTTCCTCAGTTGAGGTCTGTCCCCTTTAGAAGATAAAACAATGCGGTACCCTCAGCCCCTGTTCTAAGGGTTTGAAAAGACACCAAACAGTGGAAAAATACATCTTCTACAAGAAAAATTTGGCAGTGGAAGGGTTAAAGCATTTCCTATACCCTTCAAAGTGGTGTTTTCTTCACATGTCAGGAGTTTGTGACCACAATTACACTTTGTATACTAAATCTGAAAAAAAAATAAAATAAAATCAAAGCAGGTATATACTGACGTGTCTCAGTTTGAATTAATGTTATTTTTTTCATTCCGAAAGTGCTGCTTTGAACCCTAAATACGTTCCTGTCCCACTGCCTACAGTTATATTTTAAAACTTAGGACTTAGGCTAAGGTGGATCAGCCTAATGACTGTATTTGCCCGTCAGAAGGACTGTTCCCTATAGTTATTCACATGAGGTGAAGGATGTTTAATCTGATATTAACTCGAGCGCTATTAATAACAAGCAGCTAAGACTGAACATTTTTTAGCACAGAGGAAATTGTGTTTTGTCCCTTGTGGTGCTGTACGAAAACATGAAATAGGATCTTTGTTACTAAAATTACAACTTCAATTATGCTTTCAGTTCAGTGAAACAATATGCAACCTTCAGCCGAGCACTACTTGAAGCATTTTTGGTACTTTTTTGGGGGACTCCTTCTCCTTGCAGCTTAAGAAGTTGAATTACCTGGAAAATAACAGTAAAAAACACGACAATGATGGTTGTGCTGACGAACAGGTTTCTGTCTTTCACTTTCTCCACATCCAGAAGTATAACCAGAGCGAAAGCAACCGCCCCGCGTAGTCCGCCATACGACATCACCACCTGGTCTATGATCTCCAGCTGGACCATCCTGTAGTGGTTAAGAATCCATGTCTGTATAACTACACCTATATATAAAACAAAACAAAAAAACCAAACAAACAAAAAACCAAAAAACGCCAGCATGTCTAGAAATACCCTTATAAATAAAGTCAATATCCCAACCGCATGTAACAGAAATGGTACCACAGAATCATAGAACCTCAGAATGCCAGGGGTTGGAAGGGACCTCTAAAGATCATCCAGTCCAGGCCCTGCCAAAGCAGGGTTACCCAGAGAGGGTCACACAGGAACGCGTCCAGGCGGGTTTGAAAGTCTCCAGAGAAGGAGACTCCACACCCTCTCTGGGCAGCCTGTTCCAGTGCTCTGTCACCCTCACAGTGAAAAAGTTTTTTCTAATGTTTTTGTGGAACCTCTCATGTTCCAGCTTGTACCCATTGCCCCTTGTCCTGTCATTGGACATCCCTGAGAAGAGCCTGGCTCCGTCCTCTGGACCCTCCCCCTTGACATATTTATAAACATTCATGAGGTCTCCCCTCAGTCTCCTCCAAGAAAAGACCCAGCTCCTTCAGCCTTTCCTCCCCAGGGAGATGTTCCACTCCCTCCATCATCTCTGTGGCTCTGCGCTGGACCATTCGTAACAAGTTCTCTACACCATCTCCTCCTCCCTCTGTTTTGCTGCGCTGTGCAGGAGGGGAGCCCCACTTGATGCCTTCCCCTTTACATTTTGCCAGAGGAATTAGATGAAGCTTCTTCTGTGAGGCAGCACAGCCTCTAGAGAGTGCCATCCTCCAGCGTGGGTGAAATTCTGTTCTGTGCTGACCTCAAGTTGAGGAAGAAGACAATTTCTGGTGCCATAGCCAGTGGCGCACACAGTCTTAAAACAGCAAGAGGAACAGATTGAAACAGCCTTGATTTAGTGGTTAAGCCTGCTACTCTTTACAAATCACTAAAAATGACGTCTTACAGAGGGTTGTGAGGTTACACAAACGGGTCTACAGGCAGATGAGACCCACAGGTCTTCATGCCTACAGGTAACATGTTGCCCATCGTAGGAGACCTAGAGTGCCCGAAATCACAGCGTCTCCCAGAGCTCCCTCTGCACAGAAAACATCTTCCTTGCACAGAATGTGTGTCCCCCACGGCAGCAGTCAACCAGTGCAAAAAGAGATATTTCCCTTTTTAGCGAACTCTAAATTTGCACTGAGGGAAGAGTGTCTTGTGGATATCACCGGAGAGGGGACCCTGGGAATCAATTTATGCCACCAGTCTGACTCCTCCAAGGGTACAAGAGCTGCAGTTACGTAAGGCCAAATATAATCAGGTCTTTAGCAATTTATCACTGTCTAAGCTCAATTACTTTAATGGCTGTATATTATTATTACTGAATATTTACTATTTAATTACTGGTCATACTTATTACAGCATTGTTAACCACTCACTCCAGGAACACAACAAAGGGCAAAGTCAAGATGCTGAAAACTCGTTTAAACACCTCACACACATCAGCAGTTACTGAGAGGTGGCGACATGGAGAATGGTTACAAATTATTTAGGAAATAGGACAGGGGCTAAAAATTCATTCAGCCTGGGAATTTCTAGACAGAATAAGAACACAAAGTCTAGGAAAACTGCCAGGTGTATTACCTTTCATTTGAATTTCATTCAAGACAAACAAACCCATTTATTTTACTCCCAGATGTAAGTACATACACCACATCACTATGTGTGTTCCTCAAAGTACTTCATTCTATGCCTTTTTTGTGATTTCAGCCTTTTTGCTATTTGACAGAATAGTGATTAAATAGTAGAACTACATAGTTGGGCAAATCATCATTGGTATTTTGAAATGTTTGCAAATTTATATAAGCCCAGTAAATTGACAGTAGGTAATCCCTACCTGCCACAGCCTTATTTACTCAGTTTTTTGCCAGCCCCTGAGAATTATTTCCTAAGCCAGAGAACCTGGGGTGTAATTATGTATGGTCTTACATCACTGTGTGTCTCAAACCTCAAGTCAACCATAAAATTAGCTTAAGACAATCTCTTTATTACCAAATTGAAAGAGCTGAAGGAAAGAGATGGCTGACAGCACTTGCATCTTTAGTTAGGCTGCAAGTTAAAGAACAAAGTCCATTTCACTGGGAGATTTGGCCCATACCATGTGCTGGGTCAGCAAAGGTTAGCCACTGGGTCATTCATGTCGTGCTGGACTACTCATCCTCACGTGTCATCAAAAGTGAAATCCTATTCTATCTTCAGCATGTGATGAGGCTTAGCTATAGAGATCTACCCTTCTAACCCAAAGCCAACCATAAATTCAACTAAAATAAATGGAATATTTTGAGAGGAACAAGTCTAGAATTCCAAACATTTTTTTACCTTTTTTTTTTTCTCGTGTGTTTGTGTGAAAGAATATGTGATTGAATCGACAGTACAATGCAAGGACAGAAGGATCATCCTCTTACCAATAACTCTATATACTGAGATGAAGACCAGAGTCAACAGAATAAACGCTGTATTCCAAGTCCAGATGTCTGGATTTACAGCTGAAATTCCCAGGAACATGAAGATAATAGTTTCTGCTCCACTGGCCAACATTTTCATGGTATATCTGACAGTTGTAGAAGATTGTTCAGATATGTTAGCCTTGACGTATTTCTGACAGCAGATGCCACAGAAAGTTATCCTAGGGAAAAAAAAAAAAGAAAAACAAACAATTGTTTAGAAAACGTGTGTTACAACATTTAATATTATATCCACCTGTCTGTCACATAATGATAAAAATCCACCATTAATTCCTACCCAAAAAAAAAACCACTCAGGAGCCATTGTGAAATGTAATCTAGGTAAAAAGCATTTTTCAAACCATTCATCCTGAGGTGTCCCCAAGGGATCTGAAGACAGCATTCCATTAGGTCGTAACAGACCTTCATTCTCTTCAGATTTCCCTACTGCTTTAATGCAAAACATTTCAAATCTTGTTTGCATTAGACATAAACTAGCGATCTGTTTGCAGTTAAGACTTTTGGATTTGGGATACACTCACTGTAGCATCTACAAACATGACAAGGAAAACTGGGAAGAAAGGTGATGCCAGGAATCAATGGATACGACAAGAAGAAAGACCACAGAGGTGCTGAGGCCAAACAAGCAAGATTTAGTCAAGCCTGAACAGTGAGAGCAGCAAATAATGGATATTCACATAATGCCTTAGAAAAATATTGGTTTAATTACAAACTATAGGGAAAGGTGTCAATACAAGTGGGCAACTGCTGGTTACTGGAGTAGTATTAATCACAAAGAGCAGTCAAGTCTGTATTTTGCAGAGGAAGTTCTCACGTTGCATAGCAGATACTGGAAAACTCGCATTCCTTTTCAAGGCTGAATAGGCAGTGTTTGCAAACTGTAATCTACTGAAGACACTAATATTCAACATAAGCTTTATGAGTGTCATATTCCACAGCTGTCCTGTATAATTTAGGCCTTTCCATGTTTTTAAAAACCATAGTGCCTTCCCAGCCAGTAATATAAAATACTTACGCAAGGATAGCGGAAAGAGAAAGCATCTCTGCTGTGAGGTAGGACAGGTAGGAGATGATAAACACAAATCCAGGTTCAATGATCCTCACGTGCTTGGTGAAACGACTGACCAATGAGAGCAGGAACGCAAAGAAAATGCCAACCAGTGTCCCACCCAGGCTCACGACAAAGAAGGACACTGAAAAACAAAACCAAACGCAGCTCAAGCAGGAGAAGTATAATGGTTTGGACTAGTTCTCTTCTATTGTACAGCCAGCAAATCAAAGAACATTTAGGAGGACACATCAAAAAACTATTTCTAAAATGCAACAACATGAGTTGCTTTTGAGCACGTGGTAAGCGAGCGCAGCGTTCTGTGAAAAAGACCAACAAACTAAGGTTATTTTCTGTCGAGCCTCATCATTTTAAGCATACTCAAAACTCACCACATTTCTTTGAACAATTTTTTCCCCGCTTTCTTTTCCAGAAGTATATTATAGAATATACCAAAGTCACTGTTAAAATATTGATTTGCAAGATAAGGTAGTATGCCATGCTTGGAATGGGAAACAGCCACTGAATTTTTAGGTAAATGACATTTCTTGATCATCACTGGCAAGTGTTACTCGATGACAATCAGTGATAAGGAGTGAGAATGCTCATCCGTAATCTCAGCTTTCCTGGAATGCAAGGGGGACGCGGGTTGAAACTAAGGACATATTGTTCAGAAAGTACGGGTAGCTGTCGAGTTTGGTGGTCTTAGCAACTGAACTCCACATCTGTTGACTCTCCTCAATAGAAAACAAATCTGATCAATTTTCCCAAATATTAAAGGATATTCACTTATTTTCTTAAGACACTCGTCTATGCCACAGGAGTGTGGGAATACGAGTGGTAAGGGAAAGGGCTGGAAAATAACAGCTACTGGTAGCACAATAATAATAAGTCTGCATACGTACATCAGCGAGTTAATGCAGAATTCAGTTTTTACGCACCTATGCCTCTGACACATTCAATCCCCGTCACGTTCTCTGCACCTATTGCAACAAAAGATTCAAACACATTGTACAGCACCTGAAAAGAAAAGTAGATTAACTTAATAGTTACTCCTGGATAAAGCCTATTAAAATAATCTCATTATGAGCCCCAGCATTATGAATTCTGAAAGAAGAAATTTTTAGAAAAGCAACTCTTTTTGTATTTCAGTATGATTTCTATCTATAAGAAGCACTGTTACACCTAGGTGTGTTTTCTAAAGCACTTCTCACTCTAAAATCCAGGTAGTTAGCAGAATTATTTAATGGTCTTTATGTGATACTTAAAAAGATAATAAAATGTTAATAATAAGATACTGGACTGAGGTATATGTAAAATAGGTTGAACAAAAAAGAGAGTAAACTATGAAAATTGTACTAAAGCTTTCAAAATAATTGACTAACAGTGAGAGTGCTGAAAGAATTCATCTTATCTATACCCCTGCCTAAGGAGGTTTGTATGAGCATCATTCTTGGCACATGCCTGCCTAACCTGTTCTTAAATCTTGCAGCACTGGAGGACAACTTTGTTACGGCTTTCTCAGCTTTTCTTATCGCAGATCAACTTGCTAATTCTTAGCTCTTTCTAAATGAAAAAAAAACCCCACAAAAACAAAACCCAGAATGAATGTTACCAAAAAAACCCAACCCAACCCCAAATTTCCCAAATTGGTGATTTATTGTCTATGTGTTTGATAAACATCTGGTTGAAGTGGAAGAGAGGAGACAGGCATAAACATTTTGGTGAGTATTCTCTCTCTCACTGTCTCTATATATATTAGATATATTACCATATTTTATATACTATAGGCATAACAGAAAGATGCAGGAAAGGCAACGTGCATTAAAAAGCAACAGCAAAGAAAGGCTTAGGAACTGATTTCAGTAAGTCATGAAAGCCCTACCTGAACAGCAACAGCAAATATAACATACACACATGAAACTTAATTTTAATTGGTTTTATGCTCATCCAACCCAGGACTGTATATTTTTACATGACTTACTGGCTCCAGATAGTTTTCATGTTCAAATATTTTATCTTTGCAATGCAGTGTTTGCAAGCAAAACAGAGAATGCCATGAGCTATATTACGCTTCACAAGAAACCCTCTAGCGTTTTGGGTGACTTCGGGATATATAATTTACTTACCACAGTGACAGCGTCGTTCAGAAGCGATTCTCCGAAAACGATGATGAATAGAACTTCGTTGACATGGACTTCTTCAAACACTGCCAGAACAGCTACAGGATCCACAGCGGCAATTAAGCTGCCAAACAGGAGGAAGTCCAGCAACCCACTTTTCAACTGGCCTTCAGAAACAAAGCAGAGTCAGTTTTGTATCATCTGTAGTCATGAGAGACTGTAATATTAGAGACAATGCAAAATCCTTGAAAAAGGGGTTCCTAAGGCATCAGCTGGAAAGCATGGCATGGAAACTAGGGCTGCACCTTCTGTCCTACAAGATTTGTTGGATCCAGCATTGACCCGTGTGCATCGAAGTGGATTGTGAGCGGTGGAGTCTTGATATTAGGGCAAGGTGCACAAGTATTTCCAGATCTAAACCGTCGTTGTGCGTGGTGTGGTTTATCTAGCTATAATGAGTAAATTATCTCAGGATAACTGAGAACTTACAAGATGTTAAGAGGAATACAGTAGTACTCCCGAAGTAAATGTTCCAAAATCTTCTTGCCACAGGCCAAATTTGATTCTTAGTTGTTAAACACTGCTACGGTGATGCATAACTGCACTCGGTCTCCTTATTCAACCAGACATTCATTGATAAGTGCAGTTAAGCCACTTGTTTCAAAATTAAGGTTCATGAGGCCACTGGCAAATTGCCCACAAGTTGGTCACTGCTTTTGTGTTCATAAATGAGTGGAGGAAGCAAGGTTCATCAAAAGGTGATGAAATCCAAAATAACGTATGGAAGAGCAAAGATGTGTTATATTGAGAGCTCATTCATTAGAACACTGCTAATAGGCAGTTGCATCAGGCATGATTTCTACAGGTGAGGAGAAAATCCACCCCATCAAGTGATTGGAAGCATGGGTCAAACAATGACAGACAGCAGCCATGGCCAAAGGATCAAGATACTTCCAGAACACCTGTATCTCCAGCACAACATGACAACTCCTCTATGTAGAAATTTCACATGGTAATTTTTCAAACCCGGAACATTTAGTGCTTGGAAGTTAACTGAAACAGAAACTAGATTCCAAATATTTTTGATACAAAACGGTGTGGGCATATTTCCTGGGGAGAAGGACACTTCCATGGGTAGCCAGACACAAGAGTAGACAAGCCCATTGTACGTGACAACGGCCAATGATCTGGGGAGCTGTGGAAGTACCTGTTCCCTTAGCTGCTGTCTGCCAACCAGAGCATCTACAGTGTGTTCCAGACAGTTGATAGGGACCTTGGCAATGCCCTGAAAATAGAAATCCATTGTGTGCTCAGACATATAACTATTTTTAAAAAGAAAAATTCGCCTGTTGGCTCTTGGACCTGCGGGGCTGCGGGTGAGAGCTGAGCCTATGCATTTCAGTGTGAGGGAGGGGTTGGAGCAGTGAGCTGAAGTCTGTGCCAAAAATTCTGAGAACAGCCTTGAACCTGAATCTAAGGAATGGTTCCATCAAATGCTGCCATTCTTAAGGAAGGAACAAACCCAATGGCAGTAACTATCAGATATCAGGGTACAATAGAGCATAAGCTTTTAAAAGAAATTGTCTCACTGAGATTGCTTATCTTTTTTATATGTTACCAATTATAATCATTGGTACATTCTTTGAAGACTTGCAAAGCTAGTGAGCAAATATTTATGGAAAGGTTGGGACACATCTGTAATTCCTACAAAGCAGTGTTCAGAGGTGTGGAGTTTCTAAATCAGATTTTTATTTAGCCTAACAATACAAGTCGTTTCCAAGTGATACATGGTCACGGCTTCCTCCAGCTCTCATATACCAGTACTACAGGCCCATTCAGTGGTGAAGGTGGAAGTAATTTGGTTTTAGTTCATCTTAGTCTGTAGTGGGTATACACTCCTACATTTTAATAATACTAGTTTTAGCATTATTCACTCCAGATGTAGAAAAAGTGGTGTAGAAACAAAAATATGCCACAGAACTTCAACAAGTTGTCTAGAAGTTGAGTAATTCGACATTTTCCTATCTTCAGCAAGCAACCCCATCAAGGATTTTCACAAAGTGTGGTACTCAGATGGTGCTGACATCTTGGACGTTAAAGCGACACATTTAGTGGATTAGTAAGATGCAGATATTTTAAAGTCCTACCTAGCTTTGCTGGAGAATGACATAGTTGGAATCAGGGACAGGTTCCTCTGGCCTTTTCCATAGCCAAAATTAGAACTCTAATAGGTTATAGTCTGTCTTGGTGGTGAAGACAGGTCCTCACAGTACCAATTAACACTCATTCTAAACATTTTAATTCACCACACGTGTCATTTTACTGTCCACCTTTGTTACTGTTGTTATTGTTAGCTTGCAGGGCTTTATCTGTGACCTGTGGTAGGGGCTGATGCTCTCGTTTAACCATAAGCTCAGAGTTCTAGCGTATACTCTCACTTAAACGATTTGCATAGTGATGAGGCAGAACATGTGGCCATCACATCCAGCTCTTACAGTTAGTCCAGAATTGTTAATGGATTGGGAAGACAGCAAGAGATAAATGGATTTTTCACTTAAAATAAGTTTCTAGGGAAAGCGTTTGGCTTTTTCCATTTCACATGGGATAAAGCGGTCAACGCTTTTTTCCTTAATGGCTTTTATCAATGTATTTTTTTAAAGTAATTATCATTCTTCGTATTTCCCAGAACAGAATGTTAATAAAATATTTGCGGTTGTATTTTTTACATTTTTTCCAAGCGGCTTGGATATTAAAAAAAAAAAAAAAATCCATTCTCTTGCAATATCAGTATCCTTTGCTGTCTTTTTTTTCCCTGAAAACCTGTACTTAACTATAAATGTAAAACTGTGGATACAGTATATTGCGCCTACAGACTGAAAGCACATAAAATATCTCACCTACCCATAAAAGTCAACAGTGTCTGCATCTGATCTGTCATCTATGTAACTTCTAACGAAAAATCGCTGCTTACAAAATAGAAGTTGTAGTAAGGCAAACGTCTGAAATGTAAGATAAATCTATCACAGATGTCCGTACTACAAACACCTGCAGCTACGTGGGATGAGTCTCATAAGAACAGGTCTGTGGTCTAGTTCTCCCAGACCGGGATTTTCAGATAAGGACAACACAGGTTTTGCTTAAAGTGGATGGAACAGATACTCCAGTCTTAAGCTCAAAGAACCCAGCTCCAAATTCTGCTACTTCCCTGTGCTGGAAAATGAGAGCAGTTTTTGAGGCTAGAAAACTCTGTTATGCTATCGTCTGTAATAATCAGCTAGTAGTTTAACTCTACATCACAAAAAATGTTCTTTGCACCATCTACAACTTCTGACATTCGAGGCGCTTTCTTCTCTGGTCTGAAAGAGGAATCAGCGACAAAGTGCTCCAAGCTGGTTTTGCATCACATACTCTCTGTACTGCTTTCAGGAGATGCACCCTGTAAGTATCTTCTAGGACTCACTAACCTAAGAGAATTTTGTCCTAGAAAGGCTCTTGAGCTTCCTTAGTACGGATGCTACAAAAAGCACACATGGGATGCCTGCTTCAGTCAACATCCAATGTAAATTATTGTTCTTCAGGTGGCAGAACGTGGCTTATGTGTTTGCTGGACCTGCTGAGGAGACTCAGGATTGCTGCTCTGTGCCTCTTCTAGCAGCCCCATGCCCTTACATCGAGGTATAGTTGTTACAGAATGCATCTTAAGTGTGCTACTTGGCTCTAGAAGGCTTCAGGTACAATTTCCAGCCTCAGAAGACAAAACAGAGATGTCACACATGCACACCCTCTCAGCAACCACTTCTTACTTAATATTAAAGCTGACTGAAGGGAGATGGCTCTGTTTCACAGGAATTTTGAAGATTTTTATCACAGCAGAAAGAAACAAGCCCTTCAGAGGGTTTTTTTGTCCAGGTGTCCATTAGCAGGGTGAACCCTGAGCTTTATATCGAGTGTTGGCACGCACGTAGAGCAGAGAAATGAGAGACACGGGTTCACATCCCTTCCATGCTTGCATCAGAGAAGATTTCTCAGACCATTCTTAAACTTGGTAAAGCTGTTACAAATGGCTGCCATTAAAATTGGTTTTTATTCTGCTGAAAAGGGCTGTTATGTTGTAAAGTATCACCCATTAAACAGCTGGCGTACGGTACTATTAACAATTGTGCGTTCGCGGATCAAACTTACCCATTATTCCTGTCTGATAGACACCGTAGAGGGATAAACCGGTGGTGGCAGCATTCCAGATTGTCCCAATGACGGCGTACAAAAGGATGGAACCAAGATTTCCAAAGAACAACCTATTTGGCATAAAGTATCCGGCATCCAAAACGATGGGGGGCAGCAGATAGAAGAAAAATACAGTTGGCGTGAGGTAGAAGGAGGCGATGTGATCGGCCGCCCACACGATGCCACCGAGGAGAAGACCAAGAACAATCAGCAGAGCACTCTCTGGAACCACCCGAGTGACTTTGTGGGACAATTGGAAAGCTGCAAGGGGAGAGGAAAACAGTTTGTCAGAATTGGAACGGTGAAACAATTTGGGCAACAAACAGTTGTGAGCTGGTGATTTTGACTTCATGCAAACTTCCTGCTCCCGTGGGAATGCAGACAGTGTCAGAACTCAGCTACTCCAAAAACAAAATCGAAAACAAAATCGAAAACTGTTGATTTTCAGAGTTTTATCCAGCGTATTTCAATTTATATGAAACCAATATTCCATGGCATCCATTTGTCTCATTGGGTTATCTTCTCTGTTCAAGACCTGTTTAGGGAAAGACAGTGTTCCGTGCAAAGCAGGATGCGTAAGACAGAAGTGGCGAAAGTGCTGTTAATGTGTGGCTTTACGGTTTATTTCTATACCTAAAACCACACACCTGATCTCCCAACACTTGTCTTTAGAAACGATGAGTGCATGAGCAGCTTTATTGGAGGGTGGGAGGAGAATGCTGAAAGAGCTAATTTCAAGACAACTCTCTCTAAATTTAATGAAGAATATTATATAACAATGTTGTCTGCATCATGAGGAGAATGAAACCGGTATCATGGCAGATCCCTTTTGGATCTTTTCCTCAAAATCAAAATATTGCGGTTACTTCAGACATTTTCTGGAGAAATGGGGGCTTATTGGTGCCTTCTTCATGTATAGATATACTTGTGGGAAATGGTTTGCACAGTCTACTTTCTTTTGTATAAACAGTGTCATAAAACCTGTATCTTATAGTAGCATGTCAAATCTATCTATTACAGAAAAATATGTACTGGTAGAGTGTGGTAAGACAACTAAACTGGCCGATAACTAGAGGGAGAGAAAATTGCAAAGTGCCACGACTAAATCTAAAGAGGCAGAAAAATGACAACACCAAGAAGGGAAAAATAGACTGGTCAAGACAGAAACACAAGTCAGACTGCAAATATATGTGGCGACATATATTTATAGTACATCTGTTGGGTATCAGATGAAAAAAACCGACATAGATAAGAGAGAGAAGTCTACAAAGAAAGATGGAACATGAAAAAGGAGGAGAAGGCAAAGATGTTTGGTAATAAGAAGCACAGGTGTGCTAATTGATTTTCTTGGGATTTCTATGAGCTTTTCCTTGAGTGTATCTTAAATATTGATGTGTCCTAGATGATCTGGACACTGACAATTTGTGATACTGACCCAGAAAATGGGATTTTACTTATATAGATTTGAGTTAAAAATATGAGCTTCACTTCAGGGGAAAAAAAAAAAAAAAATCACTAAAAGCCACCAAGTTTCTCCTGGTTTGAGCGTGAGCCTAGAACTGCATTGAAGATCTTATCGTGCTACTGCAAATCGGCTCAAAACTAATTTGGACAGTAAACCATCATCCAGAAACCAGCCTTTTAAGGTATAGTGGAAGAATCTTTCCCATGACAAGGCAGAGATCTTCGACCAGGTTGCTTTACTGAAAAGCCATTGTTTTTCCTCCCAGCCAAGTATTTGTCCTCATCAAACATTTACTAGAGTGCTTTGAGCATCCCGTTCCTGAATTCTTTGTCTTCATCTTGGCTGCATCTACACAGGCAATGGCAGAAGCATCACTCATCCTTATAGTAGCCCCACAACAAGACGGTTCCTACTAATTGTGTAACATCTGTGGCCTCATCAGGATAGAAAACAAAAAAGGAAAAATGACAGCAGCCTGCCTGTACCAACAACGAGCATGAACGTACGTGTTTGTAGACAAGGCAAGGTTAGTTTCTTCTCTATAATAAAATACCTTGGGCTCACATTAAATATAAAAATAAAAACTAAATAAGGAAGATCAAAGTAGCTAGTATTCAATGTGTATCAATTGTAGCATTTACCTTCTTAAAAGTCTTTCCTACTGGTCGTTCCTGATTCCTTAAATTTCCAGTCAGTGAATTATCAACTAATTTATCACCCCACAGAGTAGGGATTATCTCCTTATCCCTGAAAACGAATGTTGCTGAGCTAGTCTTACTAACCCAAGTCTGTTTTTCCTTCTCTTGTGTTTGCCGATAAGCCATGACTACAAGAAGTTAAAAATTTAAAATAAACCTGTGAAGACTTTTCAGAACCAGACATTTGGGGAAAAAAAACCCACCCAAACCCGTTCAGCTAAAATTTCACATTCTGTAAAATTCTCACCCTTATGACCAAAACCAGTTTCTGAGTACTGGGAAGCCAACCTGATTTTGGTTATAACGCTGCCTTCCCCTATAATTTCCCAGTGAATCAGTTAAATCATATCTGTCTCTGCCCCCTTTAACTCCAATTAACTGATTATCAGTATCAGATTTTAGTACTATCAGCAATAAATTCTTCTACTTTGTTAGTTTAGGAATGCAGGCTGCAGACAGGAGAGTTATTGCATGAAACGGAGCTCTAGAGGTGTCTCTTCTCTTTTTTCCATTCAGCACAAGGAAAATCCGGACTCCGGGCTGTGTTTGAGGTAACTGCCCGGCTAACCCTGCAGGCAGGCAGCACCCAACATGTTCAGCAGAATCCTAGAGTCTATAAATGCAGAAAAATTCAAAAGGAAAATGCCACAACTGACGGAATTCAACAAAAATATCTTTAGACTAATATGCAACTGGAACTTCGATCTGTGTTTGAGTTTCTGTTTTCACTTATGGTGACCGATATTTTTTTTTTCTGGCTGCGTGCATAAAATGTATTCAATCGAGGCTGTGCATTATGAGCAGTTATTGCACTTGCAGAAATTGATAGGTTGATTCCAAATTCACTCCCTAAAGTTTTTTCAGCAATGCATTATCCTGAAGATAACTAATACATTCCAAGTGTGTCACAAAATGGCATAATGAGAGTTTGCCTTTACCTCCTTAGGAGAGATCCAGGAATAGTCCCACAAAACGAATCGCATCCCCATGGCAAAGCAGAAGATTTGGAAGCTTTGACATCTAAATGCCTACCATGACCTAGATATTTCAGCTGATTTAGGACTAAGACAGAGTCCAACAATAATGCAGAAGGAGTTTAATTTGATTCTGTTGTGAAAGAAATTACAAATATCAGCAGGGATAGCATGCAGTGCTGCTCAAATAAATTGCTCTGTGAGGGACCCAGAGATGAAATTAAGTCTATTTTCACTGCTGTTAATAATTCATCTATGTAAGTGTAGGCATGGCATTAGTGAAAAAGTTAAACATATGCTTTCCATTCGATACACACTAAACCTAGCTTGAGAGTGGGTTGGACTGGCCAGTGTTTATTTTTAAGCTGAGCATCACTGAATTAGAAGATTTCTACAAAGTTACAGAACAATTATGTAGTATAAACTTCCTGTGACATTTTTTTTTTTCTGACGCTTCCTTTGAGATCCAAGAAGATGGGCTGTGTCATTTAACAGGTCTGATGAGAAAGACAAAACAAAATAATACTCTGTGATCTGATGGCTGGAACCAGTTTCTTTTGACTCAAAGAAAGAAACATGCTTTGAGAAGTTATTTTTCATCACCTTGTAAAAACACAAAACTTGATTAAATCCCTCAGTGGAGTTTACAGTATCAGGGAATTATCTGTTGCTTTCTAAGGCCTTCTGAGACAGCTTTGCAAGAAGCTGTTCAGCAGAATAATCTTTTTCTCATTCACTAAATGAAACCAGAAAGGACTGGTTAAATAGCAAGAAAAATAAAGAAAATAATAATAAAGAAGAGATAATGTACAATTCATGTAGAGGTCAAGATTCATAGGCACACACAAAAAATTTCTGAAGTAAGGTTTCCCATGTTTCTTTAAAAATTATCTCTAACAGCACCTGTTTTTAACAAATACCAACTTTTGCTCATCAAGCCAAACACTGCAGTGACTTAGCTCTAGAATTTTGTGCTTTGCTTCCAGCTAAAAAGAATGATTCGAGGTAGGTTTGTCACCTTTTGAAAGCACAGCGCTGCAAAAATAGAAATCTGAAACTACTGATTTAATATACTGCTAAATTTCAGAATTTATATGGTCATTTTGACACTATCCCAAGTGACTAATGACACTTCCATTCATTTTGTTAGTGTAAAATCAAAGCCCTGGAAACAGTGAAATGTTTTTTTCAGCTCATACCACTGCCTCAGCCTTGATTCTGTGCAAGTGATGAGAACCCTTGCCATTGACCAAAGCGAGAGTAAAACGCTGCCAAGTTTTCCTTGCGATTCCTTGCACTTGTGTTAGAGATGCAAATAACAGTGTCTCCAGGGGAGTATATAATCAGGTTCCTGCAGTGGCACAACATGGAAGCTACTTAAGAGAAGGCATGAATAAATTCCACAAAAGAATATTCTGCCTAAAGGGAAATCTTCCAGCTATTGGACTCTGACTGGCCAGCACGAATTTTTTTTTTCCTTATCTTAATCTTATCTACTTGTTCACATTCTCCCTAGAGATATAGAGGGGAAGTTGTGTTTAAAAATTTAGTTCTACCCTTTCTGCAATTTTTTCCAGTAGCATCTTCTGCAGATATGCTATTACTTTAAGGAAACTTATAAATCTGAAATATATTCCGAGAGCATGCATGAAAAAATCTGCTTTACCTTTTCTGTATAACAGCTTAAAGTACAAACAAATGTCAGTTTGTGAAGTGAATTGATCAGGGGGGTAATGCAGTCCAAAAGCCTCTGGAAAGTCGCAGTCCTACCCTGTTGGTCTACCTGACTAGGGAATGGCCACACCGATTAAAATAGATGGAGTATACATTTTCAAGAAAGGATCAAGGGCACAAACAACCGTGGTTTTGTCTTTTTATTCTTTTTTTTTTCAGGTCTGCAAATTCTTTTTAAAGGTTATTTTAGATTCTTAGCGTTCTCTGCATATGTACAAGATTAACTTACCCTGTCCTCTCCAACATCTAAAAAGAAGCTATACTATCACTGTTTTAAAATTACTTCCTACTCTTGGTTTACTAACAGGCTCATGTATAATCTCTGATCTTTAGTGGCTGCTGGTCCCGTTCTTTGCGGTTCTCTCGTGGCAGTGAGGGCAGCATCTGGCAGTTTTATCCTGCACGTTGCCCAGTCCAGGAATGGTTCTTAAACCA
The DNA here is from genome assembly GCA_020746105.1 of Trogon surrucura. Classification (NCBI taxonomy): domain Eukaryota; kingdom Metazoa; phylum Chordata; class Aves; order Trogoniformes; family Trogonidae; genus Trogon; species Trogon surrucura. The sequence continues at coordinate 99,409,066 of CM036619.1, read as the reverse complement.
TGGACGGTACAAATCCCTCGAGAGACTTCACTCTTGCAATTGCTTAGAAAATTACCTAACAATGCTAAACATTAGTGTTTCTTTTTTTTTTTCTTTTGAAGAGTAGTTCTCTTCCACTCCTCACTCACCTTGTCTCCCTTGATGGACAACTTTATACTTCTACAGCTTTAGTTTCAAATTCTCGACTCTTCTACAAAGAGGCGGCTTTTGATACAATTTCCCGTGGAACATATTTTCCCATATTTATGCTCATCTTTTGTGATGGTTCCCTTTCTTCTCAGCAGTCCTGCCCATCTAATGCCTCTCTAAAAAGCTTCTCGCACTTGCTATACTTGGAGCCAGTTTTGCTTCCCCGTGCCATTGACCTCTGTTGTCCTGGATCTCTTCCTTGAGATCTCCTTCATGACCTGGCTACCCTTGCCACATAACAAACATTTCTTACCTGCATAGCCCTGGGCATAACTTTCCAACTCATTACAGTTGCTTATGCAGCCCACACAGAGGATCTAGGCATTTTAATTACGACCATAAGAACTAGAAGAGCTATTATCACACCACCATGGTTAACGATCCTCATTTCAGAGGATTTTTGGTCCAGCTAAGCCTGTGCAAAGGCAGACCAGCAGCCCTCGTTGCATAGACATTTCATTCTGAATTCTAGCCTGAACTTGTTCACAGCTATTTTATATTCATTTTCCTTTGTGACAGTGGTATCTGGTTTTAAATAGTTCTTTTTCCCTAATGTTAAACCCTTCACTTATTATATGTGGACAGAGAGAAACATCTTTTTGCTGCTCGTCCCCAGTTCGTTAAACTAAACCTCTGAGTTTCAGTCTTCATCTCTCTCTGTTTCAGTCAGAGTTCAGCTTTGTGGACTCGGAGTCCTCACAAGGGTAGGCTGCATTCTGCAGAAGTTGGTCGGACAGGATTAATAATTTCCTATCACAATCTATATAGTTCAGCTGCATCCTGGATTCATTATCACACTGGTAACTCGCCTTCATCCTGTATTTGCTTCATACAAATGTGTACCTCTCTTCTTCTGATTCACAGCCTCATGGAGAAATTCTTGTCGTTGGTCCCTGAGTGAAACTGCCCTTGGGATTACTCTTATTTCATCTCTTCCCCTAAATTCTCAAGACTGTATGATTTTTCTCCTACAATAGCCAGATCTACATGAATACAGGTAATGCCAAGGGAAATGTGTCATCAGAAACCTTCCGTGGGATACCTCACCTCATTTATTTTTTTTGTTTTGGATTACCACTGTGCAAACAAACAAAAAAAAAACCCGAACAACAAAACCCTGCACAATACCAGTCCTAAAACTAAACTCTACCGACTTCCACAAATAATCTTCTTACAGTTTCATACTTGTCCTTCCCTTACCCACCTGGAAACTGTTCTACTCCCTGTCTCATTAACAGACCAATTTAGGCCTAATTTGAGGAAAAAAAATATCTTTCATCATGTTCTAAGAGTGGTTCAGTTGAAGCAAGGATTCAAAGCATTAGGGAATTGCTTTTCTAGTCTGTCCAGGAAGTGTTTGAGCGGATTCGACAGGGCTGTGGCTGGTTATTAGTGCTTGTATTTGCCTTCCTGATCCATATCGAAGCAGCATGCTCAGGTCAGGAGACTGATGGCACAGTTTATAGTCCTTCAGGTTCCATTCGGTGGACCTTGCAACAATGGTATCCTGCAAGTCTTAGGAACTGATTTTGCCACTTTGAATGGTTTATATGCGAACAGTACAAAACCCTTAAAGGAAAAGCGTTCACTAATTTTTTCTAAACAATATTAGTTTGACAAGTCTTAAAGTATTTTGTTAATCAGTACCATATGCTTTTACTAACTCTAGCAAAAATTGAAAGATTTATTAACAAAAACTCAGAGATATTTTATATCTGAAGAAACTCAGAGACATATATGTGTTGTGCAACAAGCAGTAAAAGCTATTTTTGGTATAGCTGCTTGGGTACTGCCTTAAAATACACTACACGAACATGACTTAATACTATTGATACTTAATCTGGGACATTTGTTTCCTAAGAAAGACACAAAGTCCTTTGTATTTAACTTATTTAGATGAACTGGTTTGAGTTTGGTTTTATCCAGCTCGAGAAAGCTTTCTCTATTTGTCACCTATGTAGTGATGGCCATTTGCAAAGCGTACAGCATTGTAATGAGCTGATTAAACGGGAGATTTTAGGTCGCTGTTCTTTGTAGGTGAACAATTAACAAAATGCATTAGCAATTAAAAATGCAGCCAACATACAGGTCAAGGTTCCCAGCTGATAGGTCATAACATAACAAGATAGCCCCAAGTCAAATTCAAGGAGGTGTGTGAGTAAGCAACTATTAGCCCTATAAGCACTTAGAACATAATGAAGTTTAAACAGTCAGGTACAGTTTATCATAATTATGCCAAATAGTCCTTTTCTGAAGGAGCAGTCCCACTGCAGTGCAAGCGTGGTACCACTTGGCCCTTATGGAACTGAAAGAAAAACGGGAGCAGTCAAAAATAATATTTCAAAATGAGAGCAAAGTACGCGTTAGAAACACCTTGAAGCATCGCAGAGGATATAAAACAGGACAGCAGAAGTATCATAAAACTGCTTAATTTCCTGAGTGAAGGCATTAGAATGAAGTTTGAAAGACAACCTTCTTGCTCGAGTTAATATTCCTCACAGACGAAACTCAGTTAAGGGTTACTGTGAGTTTTCTGTGTCTAGGATGCTGTCAGTACGTGATATTCCATGCTGAATAAGAATATAAAGAAGCATGGCTGAAGGGTATTGCATATTAGAGCTATTCTGTATACAAAAGAATAAAAATAGCATGTTTCTGCCCTAACCTCTTTCAATTACACCTTAAAGGGTCAGCAATAACTGTGAGTAGAATTAGCAGTAATCTTCTGATCACTACGGTAGTGTTGACTAAAATGATTGCCCCAGGTCTAAAAAAAAAAAAACAAGGTCTCCCTTTGGGAATACTTTGCCTTTTGCTCATACAAAGGACTGCGAAGAAATGCATCACTGCTAATATACAGAAGGGTTGTTCTGGTGTCATGATAAATTGCATAAAGAATTGCCCAAGTCTGAACGCAAAACAGAACCAGCTCTTCTCCTTGGTTCAGGTCCACAGGACAAAGAAGAAAAAGATGAATAATTTTATGAACCCAAATAGTAGGTTGAAACTCTGAACAATTCCCTTTATACTATAGGCACTCCCTGTTCTTCACCAGTTCTGCCTCTTGCAGGGCACGGCAAGGATTGCTGCCTGTTAGGAAGGGCATGAAGGACATAATTAAAGCCTCAGGGCTAGAGGGAATAGCCATGAAGGCTGCTTCAAGTCATGGGGTAGAAAAGCACATTTTTTTGTTTGTTTTTAGCAAGCTTTGGCAGACTGCCTTGCTTCCTGCCCCCTACATTCCACCCTGGCAAGATTTTAATTAGTGCAACTGGAAGAGCATGGGATTACAGTGGAAGTATTTCAGATTACAGCAGTAAATTAAGCAAGCATTCAAATTCAGCAGTGATGCCCGCTGGCAGAAGAACCTCACAAATGTCACTCAGCTCTTGCTTAAAACCAAAACCAAGCTTGATTTCAGAAAAGAAAACGCACCTAGCTACTTCCCGCTGAAGGGGGGTAATACCGTGCACTCGGCAAGGTTTTGAAATTTTGACAGTTATGTTGGAGGAAAGGCTCCAGCAGCTTGATAAAAGCTTCGTGATGGGTTACAACTCTCGTATGTAATTTCAGAAACTCAGGTATGTTGTTTACATGTGCTAGGAATTTGCTCTCTCGGATTTTCTAGACGAGATTGGTTTTTAACTAACAAATCAGAAACACTTGCAAGGGAAGCACTCCTTATTGCCATGAGGTGTCCAGAAGGAAAACACATTAAGGACAGAGCATTTTTCCTGAAGTTTTTACAGGGCTGAGGAAGCTCCTCAGGGAAGGATTTGGGACTCCAAAACTTTGTCAGGAAACGGAGAAGCAAGTAGAAGCCTTTTTCTGTAAGAATGGTGGTGAAACCACTTGTCACTCCTCTGTTTCTCCATAGAGGATTCCCTTCATGAAGTTTTAAGCTTAAGGACAGAGCAGCTCTGTCAACATCGGTAGGGCTAGTCTGAAACAAGACGGTGAGGAACTGAGCAAGGCGATACGTGGGGAAGAAATAGGCAGGGATTCTCATGTTACAATAGTCGTAACGCTGCTGTCTACTTGCTCCACTGAAGGTTAAGAAAACCCCATTTTCACCAACTGAGCCTGAGAGTTTCCGGTTTGGGCAATAGAGAGCAGAAGACAGCACACGCTTCCTTACTGAACGCACTCATTCCTGCCCCTGAAGGAAGTAATTTTGCTCAGAAATCCAGGTACATGGCTTATTTTCCCTTCTCCCGTGGCTTTCTGGCCACGCTTCTCTTGATGCAGCCCGAGATGCAATTGCTTTTCTGGGCTGCAAGCACACATTGCTGGGCCATGTCCAGTAAAGGGAGTCAAATTATTTACACACAGATAAATCATAAGTGAGAGAACTGAAATATATATATATATATGTGGACTTAATTCCAAAAAGATTAGTGCAGCATCTTCACATATATGTAAACACGAGGATAGGCTCTGGAAAAAAGTACTGGAGTGGAGAAGCATCAGCCTGACAGAAAGACCCAAGTGGTCTGACACTGCTTTATACCACCCATAAAATGAAAAAATGCAGGTGGGTTAGTCCTGCTTTTCTTCCAAAACAGAAAGTCTTGTGAACAACCAAACTGCATAATTTTCTGTCAATGTTGTGGGTTGTTGAGGTTTGTTTTTTTCCCATTAATCTCTTGAAATCCTGTACCTGAATATACTGGTGGGTCTGATAGGAAGGGGGGAAAAATATAAAATGAATATCAAGACAGAAGCCAAGCGTCAGCCGAATTTTCCTTAAATCTCCACTTTCTGCCATGTTCCTTAGCATCAAGTGATCATATAAAGGATATATTACGCTGTTATCACACACACTGTTTTAGGCACTACAGCACATATGCTGCTACTTCCCTTGATTTTAATCATAAAACATTAGTCAGGTTTATAAAATCTACTGATTTTCCAACATCGTGTGACACAGAACACACACCACGCCAGGCAAATATCGCTACAGACAAGTCACCCTTGCTTTTGGGTAGGTCTTTCCTGACACGGGAGCTGCAGCAGCCCCACACAGGCTGAGTTTCCCTCTACAGCGGCAGGTTTATCTTGGACTGGCTTTAATCTTTACTTCTAAATCACAATGCACAGAAGGAAACTCCATATTTCCTCCTGCTGCTTTTGCATCCTCATACTTTCAAACACCAGACAGCGTTATTCAAGTGAACATGCCTTGAAAAGTACATTTTTTTAGTAAGGACAACTACATTGTATTCCATGGGGGGGGGGGAAAAGCACCTTTTTATTTTTCTTTTTTTAGTTTCTGAAGTTGCCATGTTCTTTATTTCTAATAAAAATTCTGGAAGAGTGCAGACCTTTTCTTTTTTTTCTTTAAATTTATCAAGAAGTGCCCAAACCAGCCTTCTCTTTCCAGACACTTAGTGCATAAGCAATGTAAGTTTTCAACCACTTCTAGGAGTCAAGTTCCAGGCTCAGCTATGGATGCCACGTAAGTGCTTCGATAACTGGCCTGAGCTAGGTTTAACAGCCTGTCTTTTTGCTGCATAGGAGATTGTGGAATACAGAAATAAAAAAGAAAAAAAAGAAATACTAAAACAGAAAACCACTTTGAACTCTGCAACTGTGGACAGCTGCACCATACTGGGTTTTGTTGGATTTTTTTTTTGTTGTTGTTCTTGGGTTTGGGGGGTTTTGTTGTTGGGGTTTGGGGTTTTTTGTTGTTGGGTTGGATTTGATTTTAGAGCTGTTAGGTAGAGTCATGTACTGATCAGCAACTGGCAGATATATACACACACACCTCCAAAAAGCTCAGATAAAATGAAGATTTGTATGATTACTGGGAACAAACAGAAAAGAGAGTCCCTGATTTGAAGGAATCTTTAGCATAACATCAAAGAGAACAAAGTGATGCTGACTATACACCTTGCTTAGGAAATGCCCTGTTAGTATGGGGGGAAAAAAAAAAAAAGCAGCCTTGTATGCACTTTTTTTTTTACACCTGTAAAAGGTAACATCCTCTAAGATACACTGTGCTCCACAGGACGAGGTGTAGAGCCCCTGGATGAGTCCCCTGAGGACAGACTGCCCAAGGGAAAACGCTGTCCTCTTGAACCTCTATAAAGCAAAGTCTAACATAAATAAATAAATAATTTCTTATATTGCTAATTTGAATCGGGCAGTAGTTTATGACAAGTGCTTTTAATGAATGGAAGGTGCATTAACAGAAAAAGCCTGGCAGTAGTCGTGCATTTGTCTTGTTTATGACAGCAAAACAACAGAAATTAAGAAAATTTGAAATTAATACATTTGTTGGACACTGTATGTAAATATGTACATTCCTTCTGCTCTTTTCCCCTCACAATCTGATTACATTATTTTTATGCAACATGTACTCTCATCTGTAGCTTCTATCCTGCCTTTTTCATTATTGATCTGCCCATTGATCAATACAAAACTGCGTTTTTTTAAATATAACACTATCTTAGCTTGCTACACTAGAAAGACTCTGCACGTGACTTAGTTTGTCTATAAAAACACCTATAATCACTTTTCCATGTAGCATCTACAGCAGCCAGTATTAAAAAAACCACAAGAATAAAAACAGCATCATGTTTTGTGAAGTGAAATGAAGATAGGAGGCAAATGAGTTTCATGTAAAGAAGTGATAGGAAACCACCATAGCTGTAACTATCATGGACTTGGAAATTTCCTGGTCTTTCCTGTAGGAGAATCAAGAACTGTAATGGTGGAATATCTACCCACATAGTTTTGCCCAAGGGCAAACATCAGTTCGACCTGGAAAGTGGCTTGTCGAAAATGAAAGATGGAACTCGCACTGTATTAGCTAAGAAAAGGCAGAATAACAGATGGCACATGAGTGAAAACCGTTTGGATCAGAAAACTGAAGCCATCCTGATCAGAAAGCACCCAGAACAGAGAACTGAATTTTATGATGGTACCTTGTCATTCCTTTCTTTAATTCATGATAGCATAACCATTGTGGCCTCCATACAGCCACCATGCATTCTCTTCTCTGCATATCAGCACGCAATTTTGCTCCAGTTAACCAAAGTAGGTTGATGCCATCAAAACAATATGCAGAAGCATTGCTTGGATTAAAGGCCTACCCATATATGAACACTGCTAATCCAAAGACTAAGATCTACAAGTCTAAGTGGGAAGACAAATAATTCTGGAAACCATTTCCAGGCACATGAAGGACAAAAAAAAATCCCTCAGGAGTAGCCAGCACGGCTTCACAAAAAAGAAGGCATGCTTGACCAACTGGTTAAACTTCTACAGTGAAATTACTGGCATGGTAGATGAGGGAAGAGCAGTGGATAGTGTCAATCCAGACTTGAGTGAGGCTTTTGACACAGTCTCTCAGAAGAGTCTCATAGCCCCTCAAGCTGTAGCTTGAATGGCCAGACCCCTAAGGTGGTGACCAGTGTACCCCAGAGGTCAGTACTGGGTCCAGTTGTGGTCAACACCTTCACTAGTGATTTGCATGACAGAGCAGAGTTTCCCTCAGCAAGTTTGCTGCTGACACAAACTTGGGAGGAATGGCTGATAGGTCACCCAGATGCTGCTATCAATAGGGACCTCAAGAGGCTGGAGAATAGGAACCTCAGGAAGTTCAGCAGGGAGAAGAGCAAAGTCCCTCATCTAGTGAGGGATAACCCCATGTGCCAGTATATGCCACGGTCATTCAACTGGAAAGCAGCTTGGCAGAAAACATCTGGATGTCCTAGTGGACACCAAGTTGAATGTGAGCCAACAATATGCCCTTGCAGAAAAGACGACTGCTGGTATTCTGGGCTGTATTAGGCCAAATATTGCCAAGCAGGCTGAGGTAGATGCTCCTTCGCTTCTCCTCAGCACTGGTGTGGTCACACTTTGAGTACTGTGTCCAGCTCCAGGCTCCTCCATACCAGAGGGACATGGACACACTGGACAGAGTCTGAGGCGGGACCATGAAGATGGTGAATGGACTGGAGCATCTCTCCTATGAGGAGAGGCTGAGAGAGCTGGGACTGTTTAATCTGGAGAAGAGAAGGCTCAAGTGGGAACCTCATCAATCTGTATGAATTTCTGAAGTGAGGGTGCAAAGAGGATGGAGTCAGGCTCTTCTCAGTGGTGCCCTGTGACAACATGTCAAAATTTAAGGCTGAGCCAGCCACCAAACTTTGACCAACAGTCCCTGTGATCATTCCAGCCCCCTCCCAGGGGAGAGGAACAGGGAAACCAGGGAGAGAGAATGTGAGGTTGGAAAAAAACCACCTTGAACTAGTATAATGAAAAGAAAATAACACTTGGAAAAACAGTGAGGATGTTGAACAATATACAGATATTACACAAGTATGCAAATACATTCAAAGGTACAAGAGAAGATGTTAACATGGAGCCCACACCTTCCATATGACAACAAGGTCCCAAGCAGAAAAAAGTCCCAGACTGGACTCAGCAGCAGAGGAGAGCACCTGAGCCCAGAGACCTGATGACAGCCCAAAAAAAATCCAGAAAATGAGCCATGCCACTCCTAGCTTGGGCGGCAGGGCAAGACAAACCTCTCCCATCAAGCAGAGCTCCTCTGTGGCATCAAAACATGAGACAGGAACACCAGCAGCACAGGGAAGAAGATGAAGAACAGCCAATAGCAATACATCCAGCGCAGCAGCACAAAAAAACCCAGGGCTCTTCTCAGGGGCCCTTTTATACTGAGCACCATGGGAAGAAACGCTGTGATTGACCCACCATCTCCTCCTCGTTAGCACAGCTGCTTCTCCTTCCACATCACGACCGCCAGATGGTCCAGGTAGACCCAGAAATTTTTTTTATTTTTTTTTTTAATCCTAGTGCTCTCAAACCAGGATATAAGACCAGAGGCAATGAGTAAAAACTGGAACACAAGGCACTTTTGGGAGTGAATGAATCCATAAAGCTTCCACTATCCTTTTTTTTTTTTTTGCCACTTTCAAAAAGCTTAAACTGAAGCAGAGAAAATAGTAACCAAATATTTTTGAAAATCTTTATGCAATCTACTTGGAGATTTTTTTTTTCTTAGTGTCTGACTACTGCTATTTTAACATTCAGCGTTGACGAAAGGCTGAGGCATTCTTTCTTTCAACAGATAAAACCAGAAGAGCTCACTTAGGCACATACTAGTGAATCCAGAATGACGACTTCTACTTTTAGTTACTGGAAAGAGAAAAGTCTCCAGATTCACCTACCTAAAATCTTGCTTTTACATAGGCCATTCAGAATATCTCCAAGGTTTAGGTTGTTGGGTTTTTTTCCTTCTGTGAATAAACATTAAATATTCGTGCCTTAATTAAAAGTGTTTCCACTTGAGGTCTTATATTCCATCTCAGTCAGCTCTTCCTTGTCAGCCTGTAGTTTCAGTATTTATCACTTTACAGAGCAGTCAATTGGGTATCAAGTCACTCCTTTCACAGGGGTGAGAACTCTGAGAGCTGTTGTACAAAAGGAATCAGAATATTATACCGTGGCCAACCAGCCACGCTCTGCAGTTTAGCAAGGCTGTTTTAATGGTCTGTAATTTTAAAAGAGTGTCACTCGTTAGCAAGTTGAAGAAGAATTTTGGGGACATCAGTTTAACTGGGCTAACTGCAGAGAGACGAGACAATTTCCTGAAAAAGAGTATTTGGATAAGAAGTACTCTTCTACGACTTTGGACTCAACACTGCATCTTGGAATAGAACAAGCCGTACAGCAGGTAGAGAAGAACTCAATAATTCGTTACCCTGTTACTTCAGAGCAGTCAACATAGGGTAATTAGGGGGTAAAAAAAATCAAGCTTTCTGTTTGAATTCAAACCATATCTTCAAGCAAAGTGGTGGTTGAAACTCGCCAGCTCCCAATAGACTTGTGTTGGTATAAAACGACTGGAAAAGCAACTTTCTCCCTGTCAGGTCAAAGTAATAATTCAGGATTTCCAGTACCAGCTTCCCCAACAAACAAAGCTGCACCAAACAAAGGGGACCTCAATGTGCCTTTCTCCTGGAGAACCCGTGTGCACCCGACGGGCTTTGCTGCCTGCCCTTGCTACCTGCAGGTCTGCGCTCTGCTGTGATTTACGGCCACTTCGGGGCTTTGCAGACCCGGCTCGGCAATGAGTGGCTCTAGCTCTGAAGACAGTAAATCAAGGGTTTCAACAGCCCTAAAACGAGGGTGTTAGAAGGATTCCATTGTTCTGCGGAGAACACGGAGCACTTTGCACGCAGGTGCCTGAAAGTAATTGATGGCAGGGATCCTTTCTTAGGCATGCATGCCTGAGCTGTATTCAGTGCGGGGCCATTCGCAAAATGCCATTGTTTTCTGAGGGAATTCACACAAATTGCCGTTGTACATGCGCTATTCGTCCGGGGGTGTAATCTGAATCTGGTCGAATTATACCGTCCTATCTGCTTCCCTCCTCTAAATAATTAAAACTTGAGTACCTGGAGGCGGAGGGGGAGGGAGGGAGGGGAAGAGAGAAGAGTGTTTCAGGGAGCCGGGAAGGGCAGGAGGAGGAGGATGAGTAAGGTACCAGAGTAAAATGGGAATAAAAATGTGGAAATAGGCGTCCGTTTACAGATCATAAATTTAATAAAGGCGTGGCTTACGTAGTTGTTCCTAGGACTGGAGGTGCTAAACTGTTATTCTGTGACGGAAACGTTATTTTCAGCTGCCTAAAATGTTGCACACAAAAGGTAGTTCCTTAGAAGCTGCTCTTAGTAAAAAAAAAAAAAACAAAACACCACGCCACCACCAAACTTGTAAAAAAATACTTAACATTTCTAGCTCATAGGTACTCTAAACAAGAGGAAATACAGCATCTTAATAAAACGAAAACACCTCGGTTATATAGCAGCTGCCAGCACAAATTTATAACATTTCCATGTAACAGTTTTGAAGATAGATAATAAAAGGCTATATCCAGGAAGGAAATGCATATGGCTCCCTTATAAGTGTGCCAACCTGTTCCAGTTTCTAAAGAGTTCATAATAAAAATAAAAGATGTGCGGTTTTTTTCCTTGTTATCTTGCTCAGGATATGTGGGAAGGTAGCCAAGTCCAGACTTCCTAATCACAATGCAAAGTCCTTTTTCATATTGCCACCTATTAAGGAAAGCAGCTTTTAACAACCCTACAACCAGGACAGGGCTGGGAGTTTAAGCCTTGTGGGGTCAGGTAGTGCCCTCATCATTTGGGGCTCTGACTCCATTTTCAGTTAAGACTTCCAATAATTTTCTGCTAAGCATCCTCCAACATTTCTTGCAAAATCTGTTATTTACTGAAAACTTGCAACAAAAGAGCTGTTCTCGCTTTTTTTGTTGTTGTTGTTTTGCTCCTATTTAAACAATACCCTAAATCACTTTCTCTGAGTAATTGACGCTTTTCATTGGTGCTTAAAAGGCCAGGAGGAGAAACTTGGGGAGTCAAATGGGCTTTTGTTTTGACAGTTTGTTTTGGAGGGAGGGGTATCGATTTCTTCAAAAGGAAGTATTGCCCGGGGAGCCTAAATTGGATCGGTTGTTAGACCTGCATTTCACAGTTCCTTCCCTAGCCCATCCCTAACATGCTTAAAATTCTCCGCGGCAATTGTTTGTGTTAAAATAATCTGAAGGGCTCCTTTCTCAGAGTCGTTTGAAGCAACATGAAGAGAGACTGAGAGTGCAGAAACTGGAGTTTTGGTAGGAACCCGTATCTCTGTGAGCTCCGAGATACAGTGCGCTTCACAGCTCATGGGGTCTGCAAAGCTGAGGGGCTTAACAGGTCCGTCATCTGAGAGCATCTTTTCGGAAATATCAGCCTTCTCCCACGCGTTTGTTCATTTTCAGTGAATCATTCAGTGAATCATCTTCCCCCTTCTCCAAAGCATCGTGGCATTCCTGGAGATGGATCTACCAGCTGCCCCTGGATTCAAATTTTTCCCTGACTTTTAAATTTCCTGATGTATGGACCTTCAGAATTTGCACACACGGACATTAAAGAAAAAAAAATGGAAAAAAAAAAAAAAAGAAGCAGCTCTTCTGACGTTCTTAGGCTCAGCATAAACTACGCCAACAAAAAGCAGTTGGCAAGAAGTTTGACTTGCAGATAATGTAAGGGCTGTGTACCCTTCCTCATTCCTGGACATAGTCAGTCACTCTCCCACCGTCTGTTGAAGTTGCTCGTCTGCTCCACCGTGAGCAAGTCCAGGGAGCCAAACAGACAGATAGACTGCTTTGGAGGGATTTTTTTTTAAGTTTTATTTTGGGACAAGTGATTAACTATCACTCTGAAAAAAACTTATAGTGTGCAAAATAATTTAAACCACCAGTAGGACGTTTAAAAGTTCCCCAATGCAACCACCAATGAAAATAAAAATAGTCTTTCTCTGTCTCCTGGGATTTTGAACATGCATGCAGTGAATATCCCTCAAGTAAAAAGCATACTTTTTTTTTGTTTTTTTGCAATATATATGGCACAGAGATATCCTCAGGGGAAAAAAAAAAAAAAGTATCCAATATTCAGTTTAAACTGTTTTCTCTCTTGCCCATTTTTAGCTCCTGAGCTGATTTTTTTCTTTCCTTCTACTTGTTTCCAAACTTGTTTTCTGAGCTCCCTCTTACTTCTGACTTTCCTGCCACTGTTTTATACCTTTTGCATGTCTGTTTATCAAAAGGTTATTCCCAATACGTGATCTGCTGCAGACATGTAAAGGAGGAGGAGGGCACGTGGTGAAGTGAACTTAGAAAGCATGTGCAAGGCTGCTCAGCACACACGTGTCTTCAATCGTAAACCAGAGCTATACTGTGCAAGCACGTTGATTTAAAATATTACGCTATCAGCACAGTTACAGTAGGAAATGCCCTAGTGTATAACTATATATACATACATGTATGTGTTTATTGAGGGTTGTTTTGTGGTTGGTTTGTTGTTTTCTTTTTTTCATTGGCATTGCTCATTTCATCTGAAGAACTGAGAAACCAGGAAGCGGACACCTGAAGTCCACTACGAGGGTTCCCAGCCGTACCTCATGTACCTTCTTCATGTAGATAAGATGTTTTTCTGGCTTAGCTTTACACATGTAAGTAGTTTATTGGCCTTATCCCAAAAGGATACTCATTTGTAGTGATAAGAGAGCCTATCAAAAGAGGAAATACAGATCATTAGCCAAAGTGGAACACTGTGTACCTTGGAATGAAGAGTTGGAACCTTTCGAATGAAGAGGGTCAAATCAAATCAATTACAGTACGTAAAACAGCATGCTGAGATGCACAGTAGTAGACACAAATTGTTTCCTGTAGTGCACAAAAGCAAACTGTACGAAGACTCTTCTTGCATAGTTTCATTTGTAGCAATACTTAGGTTTGCTCAAGAGATGTGAGTATTCGTGACATGCAAACAAATCAGATAAAATAACAGCTTCCTTCCCACAAAACCCAGAACACCAAAAGATTTCACACACAACATTTTATGTTGCAGAACACCTTGTCAGCACCAGTTTGCCCTCTGAATGTGCACAACGTCAAGTCTTAGAAAATCCCCGAGAATCCCCTTTTAAATACACGTTTCCCCAAGCCTCGTAACGTCATGAACTGGAACTTTTCTTGAAAACAAAAACCACCACAGCAAAAACCAACAACAACCCCCCAAAAAACCCCGGCCCACAAACAAAATAAAACCAACCAACCAACAAACAAACAAAAAACCCCAGAGCACAAACCCCAAGGTTATTCTAATGCAAGAGAAGGCAAAGTACTCTCACATACTTTTCATCCCCAGCTCCCAAGTGCAATTCCCAGAACACCCTTTGCTGACCCAATTGCCTCTCATCTGCCTGTAAAAGAGCTCTCCCAGCCTCCACAGTCCTGGAGAAGTAAGCTTGCATGCATAAGAGCAGCTCCTCCCCTGCTGAAAAACCCACAGCAAACCCAGCATTTTGACTCCACTACCTTTGCCCTCCTTCAGGTAGTAAAGCAAGAGGCGCAAGGGCAAGTGTCCTCTATTTTTTTTCCCCCCCTCAGTTCTTTTCTGTCTGCTTTTTGAACATACGGTTCTTTTTCGATCCAGCATAGCATTTTTGCCATACGGAATCTTCTGGTGGGTTTCTGGTCTACTTGCCAGAACCCCTGACACACCGAGGCAGATATAAGGCAGTTGTCCATAGCTTCTTCAGAGACAATGTCCAGAGTAGGATAGGATTGCAATTAGAAATGTGGGGGAAAGGATGAAGATTGGGAGCTTTGGAGAAGAAAAATGATGGAGTTTGTTATAGATACTATCTACAGGTGATGTGTTCCATGCATCTGTGAAAGAAGTGCAAAGGATTTAAAAACAGAACCAGCAACATTCTGCTCCCTGAACCCCAAGTACGATGAGTGCTTTCTCAAGAGTTTATCCTGAGGGCTTCATGGTAAAATGGCTCATCTTAATCCAAGATAGTCTTAAACCAGGCCATTGCAATGTAAATATAGGACAATCTTACTGTCCCATTAGCTTCATTGGGTTTCCAACACAGCACTGACGATACACGTAGCTCTACTGTTACTCTGTACAACTGTGGCGTGTGTGCAAAGCAACAAAGACAATATCACAGAGGGCAGATACTTATTTAGAAGAGCATCTCAAAGGGAAGGTCCAAATGAGTAAGCTGTGTATTAGCTTAGTTATTATTAGCTTAGTTAGCACAATTTTTTAGGGACTCGGTGTTGTTGCTGTTTTTTCCTGCATCTGGTTTCCCCAGCTTCCTACTTGATATAACCCACCAATAAAAGTCAGTTTAAAAAAAAAAAAATGTGTGCTTATGTAATCTAGATAATGCGGCAACCATTTGAACAAAAACTATTTGCAAGGTACAGTCCAACAGTGATTCAGATAAATATATTTAGTTATATTATCTATGGTTAAGTAAATGAAACCCAAGATGCAGCTATCACTGCTTTACAGTATCACCTCTACACGACTTACTTCTTTTTTTAAAAAATGTTCTCCACCCAAATCCTGCTATGTTTAGCTTTTGTGACAGACAGAATATACCTAAGTACACCTTCTAACACCTCGCATTCTCTGTGACACGCAAGATCAACGGAATTTGATTCTGGTATCCCAAATTAGTATTAACAGTACAAGTACAGAAAAGCATTGGTAGGATTTTCAGCTGATCATTCCTTCTGAGTTGAGATCGATTTTAGAGAGATTGATCTTAGATTTACCAAAAATCGAAAATGACATTTTCAGTGCCAATCAAACTGGAAGTCTGGTTTCAGAAACAAAGGTGAAAGGACTGAGAATACTAGCATCAGGGAAATAAAATATATTCCAGTTCAATGGTGACCCTTCTAGTTCAGCAAACAGTGTTATTAATAGAAGATTGCTTTTGGAAAAGTCACAGATTTCAGAACACACGAGCATTCATACGAATTCACTTCAACTACACTGAAGTTAGCCTAGGTCCTTGCTTTTCACCGATTCCAATTTCTTGAAGAAAATTCTGCGTGCTCTAAAGGTTGCATTTTTTTTCAGCTGCCTCAGGTGGTCTGACGATACCTTTTTCTACAAGCTATGCTCTTTCACCAGTTCAGCAAAGCAGAGAATGCTAAATTCTTACGTGTATTCTACAGTGTTTATTTCTGATGCTGCCAGCTAATACAGCTACCAAGGATAATCAGGAGAACAGCATATTGCGAGCTGGAATTGTGCAAGCAGTAAGGCCCGGTTTCTGTTTCACTTCGGTAAAGTTGATTTGTTGTGGTGTTTTGTTTTTGGTTTGTTTGATTTTATTTTTTCCCTCCCCCCTCGGGAACAAGAGCAATGCAAAGTTCCAAGGAATTGCGAGGGTTTGCAGGGAGTCGGTGCAGAAGCTGCAGTCCTGGACGCTGAAAATGAACCAGGTAACCCGGGGGGCAGGTGAGAATCACATTGCAAAGGACCGTGCAGGGCAGTTTTAGGAAATCAGGGCAGCGAACCCCCTCAGAACGGGTCAGCGGACTTAGAATAAGCTTTTCCTCGACGGGTGGGAGAAGGAAAGGGAGAAGGGAAAGGGAGACGCGTTAAATATCGAACTGCGGACTCACCGATTTTGGCCAAGCTGGCCACAAGTATCCAGACCGTGATGATATAAGGCTCCTTGACGTGATCCCATTTGAAAGAGACGATGGCGAAGTTTTGAGGCTGGCTGCTATTTATAGGGCTTGCCGAGCTTCTCTGTCCCAGCGCCTCTGGGAGAGCCATCAGCCCCAAGAGGAACCCCACGCCAGATACCTGCCTCATCTCCAAGCCACCAAAAAAAAAAAAAAAAGAAAAAAGAAAAACCACCAAAAATCCTGCTTCCCCTTCCCGGAGAAATCCCGCCTCTCCGGAGGTCCTTGGGGGCGACGTCCGTGTCCTGAGAAGCGACCGGCGCCCGCGGCGGGGGGGACGCGGCTGCTGCGGGAGATGCTCCGGTCCCGCCGCCTCCGCCCGGTTTGCGGCGGCCTCTGAGTGACCGAGGAAAGGGGGGTCAGGGCTTCCGTGAGCTTTCAGATGCTTCGAGCCAGGGTCCCGCCGCTTTGCCCGCACCTGCCTTTATGAAGCCGGTGCCGAGCGGGCGGAGGCGGAGCTTTGCCGCCGCTCCCGCGGAGGCTGAACCGCCCGGGCACCTTTCGGGACCCCCGGGGCAGCTCCGCTCCGCTCCCCTCCGCTCCGCCGAGGGGGTGATGGAGGGAGAAGGTCGTGCCAAGCGGCTCCGGGCACCTGGCGCTCGGAAAGAAGTGGCCGTGACTCCCGAGGAGCTGGTGGTCCGCGGGGGTTCGGCTCCGGTCGGGTGGATGCGCAACCCGAGGGGTCGCCTTCCCTCCCTCCCTTCCTCCCCGCCAGCCCGTTGCCACAGTGGAAACGAGCTCTTTTCTGCGTTTGGGTTTTGTTTTTTTTTTTTTTTTTTTTACGGCTTCAAAATCGTGGCTTCGGGTACCGGCAGGTTTCTCCCGGCAGCTTTTTCTGTCGTCCGCCAGAGAGCACCGCTCCGCGCGGGGCTCCCGCACCGACACCGCCGGGCAGCGCTCGCCTTTGCACTTCCAGCTGTTGTTGGGATATGCTGTGTTAAAAACGCTAACTGGCTCTTTTTTTTTTTTTTTTTTTTTTTTTTGTAATACTTATGACATGAACCTTTCACAAACTTTTCACTTTTCGCCCACCCCCCCCCGCCCAGGCATCTTTCTCTCTGGTAACTTTTGCCCAGAATCCCGAACCATCCTGGTTGTGCTCCGCAGCCAGGTTGGCCCAGGGGCATCATCACTCTGCAGTATCCCCCCAAAACCGAGCTGAGCCCACTTTTCCACACCAGCAGTCCTCAGGTGCGTGTTTCGAAGCAATCGGGCCAGCCCCATGGCAGTCCCACACGCTGCCTTTTTGCTTTGCTTGCTCACACGACAATTGGTTCCATCAAGAGTCCAAAAATGAACATGATCAAGTTCTCTGTTGAAGTGCTTGGATGATCAAGACGTTAGTTTGATTATTTCAATCGCTTGGGATTGAAATAAAAAATAATAATACATTATTTTTAATATAAATGTGAATTCTTCTTTAAGTCTAAGTGACCTGCACAGACACTCTCCAAATCAATTAACTGTGGAATGTCATTGCTATAAAATCTAGCATTATCATGTAATAACATTTATTTCTTTTAGCTAAGGAACCCTAGGAGCCAAGTTTTCTTGAGTTAAGTCGCTGAAGGCTCAGTTATAACCTCAAAGCAAGCGCGGGCCTTGTGCTAGACCTCCTTTTCAAACAATGATCTATCTTGGGGGTTTTATTTCCTCTGCTTCTTCATTATTAGGGAAAGGAAATTATGTATTTAAACTAGTAGATGGTCTAAAGATGGAATTGGCAACTCTTTTTAGGAAGCATAAGGGATAGCAAAGTATTTTCTTTACATTTAGGAAACGCAGACAAAATTATTTCAGTGTCTAACAACTGAAATCCTATCCATGCTACTTTTATCTTTTTTCAGAGTATCACTTGAGCACCGAATGTCCTTTAGAATTTTTTTAAGGTTCTGCAAATGGCTCCGGCTATGGTGAGAGTAACATTTTGTGTGCGTTGCCATTATAGGGAAAGAACTACTGGAATTAAGTAGCTGCTGATCATCTGTGTAGCCCGATCCTTGTGGATCAGGGTCACTCCTGGTTGTTAATGGCAGTTCCCTTTGCTGATATTAGGAGAACAATGAACTTCTGCAGAGGTAAGCTCTCAGCAGTGGTGCTTTTATTATCACAGCTTATTCCGAGGACCATCACACCACAATTAAACATTTTAGCTGATAAAAAGCCGCCACAGTGTCCCACCTTCCATATGTGATTCTACCCAAACCCGCTTCCACAGCCCCGAGATAACGTTCTCCTCATGACAATAGTGATGACAGCAACCAAGTTACATCACAATTCTGAGTTTGCTGTTGGAAGCCAACCTCCAAACAAAAAAATGTTGGGAGTTCCATCTGAGCACAGAGAAGGGTGGTGTCCACATGCTCCTTGCTTCAAAGTGTCATGTCTGGTAACCTCACCTAACGGGGTGTTGTGAGAATTTTAGAATTTGTAGAGGTGTTTTTAAGGCCTTAGACCAAGAGTACACAGTTTTGCCTGACACAGAATCTTCTCAAAGCAAGGTTTACAGCACCGCTAAAACGCCAACACTGTGTTTTTATTTAACAATATCAAGTTAATAGTTCAAGGTGTATCTGTGACATTTGTCCCGTCATCCAACTGCTCCCAGACTTTTTTTTTTCTAAACAGGCTGGATATCAAATGACTGTACATATCTTGTGCAATTAATACATTAGTAGGAGAGGACAGAGGAAGGAACTGGCAATCGAGAATTTCCCGTAGGTACATGAATACGTGCAGAACCAACAGTCTCTAAACCAACAGACTATACCTGAACTCACGTACAGAAGGTATCGGTGGACGATAATACATCTGCTTTTATGGATTTATTAATAGATTCCATTTTCCTGAGGGTTTTTTTTTTATGAAAGACATTACATAGTTTCTGATGACCTCATTCTGTATCAACAGCATCCAGAACTGTGTTTGCAATAAAGATATTGTTATCAAGCAACAGCTGATTTTCCCTCACTCTCCAAAAAGATCACACAAGAAAGATTACTACTTACTGTAAAATCACGGCTTTGTGTCCTGAGTGACTTTTCTTTTTTTTTTTTTTTTTTTTCCCCTTCCTGCACTCCAACACTGTTGTTTCTGGGAATGTTGTGTAAATAGCTCCTTAGACAAAATAATTAATAATATCTAATACACCCTTCACACTATCTGTGTCCTGTAAAGATAACTCCTTGGGGATTCTTTTTCAAGCTGAGGTAAAAGATAATTTCTGTTAAAAAAAACCCAAAAAAACACAACAACAAACAACAGATAAATCGAAATCTTTAAAACTATATTAATTTTCTTCAGAAAGTGCGCACAGTATTTCAGTTCTACTAACTTATAGGTAGAAGTTACAATTAACTTTCCACATTAGCATTTACAACAAGTGTGTTTAAGCTGAAGTGACATTAAGAAACGCATTCCTGTGGAACCCAGAACTTCAATAAAGGAAAATAAATAAATCAAAGCACTGAAGAACTGGCAAACAAGCTGTGAAAAATCTCCTGATGCAGCATAAAGTGTCATAAATCACTTATGATCGTTCCTGTCTGTTAAATGCATAAGCAGGTTAAGGTAAGATTTCAAAAGGAATGTAGTTCCAGTGTATATTTTTTATGCCATGATTTCCACCATATATTTATTTAAATGGAATGGTAATTGTTGTGAATGGCATCGTGCCGTTACAACTGCATGATTTGGTCAAAAAATTCACATGCGTTATGCTCAGATGAATGCAGAACCATATGAATTTATACTGAATCAGCTTGATTCAAGAGCTGACATTTTGCCAACTTCTCTCTAAATGAAAGGAGCACAGCTGGGCCCGCTCATGCTGCAAGGAGTTGGACAAATATTGCTGGGCTGAGTCATGTTTCATGTTCTGTTACAGCACCCTGAATGAAATTGCTTTGAGAAACAAGGTGTTAATTCAGCCCACACACGTTACTACCAGTTTAGAGCGAACAAAAGGAAATCAGGGTGCGGATGAATCAGAGGGGCAGGTGAAAATGGATTTTTTTTTTTTTTAATGGATAAAATAGGAAAATGGACAATTTGAAAAAGTAGGATGGCGGAGGAAATTAGCTGGGTTTTGCATGACTCATTTCAAGAGTACTTTTTTTTTTTTCTCCCAAAGATGTGAGGCTAAAAAATGAGAGATCTGGTTAAAAAAAAACAACACCTCCACTTACTGTCCTCTAAATTCTATATTAGATCAGCAGCCCGTCTAGTAGGAGTGGGAGGGGACAAGTGACAAACCTTAACCCCATCTGTGACTCCAGTTAAGGGTTGCCCCCTCCATAAGGGATTGTACCTGTGTGAGCTCCTGGTGTAATGAGCAGTGAAGAGGGAATGGGATAGGGAAAGAAGTTATGTAGCAGCAGATAACAAATATATTTTGTTATATATATGATATGATATGATATGATATCTACTATATTATGTTGCATTATTAATCATATCACAATTTCAAATTTATTTCTTGTGTTTGTATCTAGGCTCAGGTGCTTCTCCATCTTAATTTTTGGCCAACCTGTGGAGACGGAATCTTTCTTTTTTCTGACTCTCCATACACCACGTATCTCTCTGAAATCCACGGCTCATGCTCCCTTGACTAGCATAACATGCGCGTGTTCATATTAAAAAAAAAGATAAATCTACTCACCTGTTACAAACTGTGGGATTGGGGCTTCCCAAAGCTTCTTGGATCTTCTTTAAAGCTGCTCCTACACCAACACACCCTATCTAAGCCTCTCGTCTGTCACGTTTTCCTCTGAAATATCTTTAGAAGGCAGCTGAGAATTCGCCAAGACCAAAAATCTGTTGAATTTTTTTTTTTTTTCTCTTCATCTAAATTGTGGTAAAGAAAACAGTGAACCATGGTTGATGTACAACAATAATCATGTGATAATTAGCTTTGAACTTAAATCAGATAAACCAGAGAGTCAAACAATCAAATTACTTACGATACAGACAAAACCTGCAAACACAATTTATGGTTGTTATTTATGACATAAATAACAGTATTTCCTCGTTGTTGATGCATAGTTTAAAGTCTGCAGATATTTAAATATGAGGCATTAGAGGAGGTAGAGAGTTTTGCTGGATAATTCCAGTTTATTAAAATCAAAATGTCTAAGCAGTACATAACCATTTTTATGAATCTTTCTTGAGGAAGTTTTCAGATGATCAGAAGGGTACTCCCAGCTTAAGGCCACAGAGGCAGGAAAAACTTCAGAGACGATGACAATATCAATAAAAATAATTTTCCAAAACCAAAATCTCGAATCTCATGTATTTCAGGTGAATGCCCTGATATTGATCGTGCCTAAGGAGAAACCAAAATGGCATTGATTTAATTTTGTTGTGTAGTGAAGCAAGAACAACTGTTGAAATCTCAATTTTTGAGAGGGAAAAAAAAGCTGAAGACCATCTTTCGACCAGTGTGGGCTTCCAAAACCTTTTCTTATTTCGCAGAATCACAGAATTACTGAGGCTGGAAAAGACCTCTGAGATCATCAAGTCCAGCCTATGACCCGACACCATCGCATGGGCCAGAGCGCGGCACCAAGTGCCGGTGTCAAAAGCGACAGAGGTCCTTTGGAGTCGAAGGGCTCCGTCCTTTGAGCGGAGGGAATCTGAGCTGCACTGCTGCTTATCTCGCCACGGTTCCAAAGGCCACCAGGCGCAGGCGCTTCCACCCAATTAAGATGACTAACTCATGGTGTAAAGAGGAAGAGGGCTATTTTCTAAATGTACCGAACAGTTTGTCGCTATTGTAACTAATAGTCAGCTACACCAATCTGCTCTGAGAAATTTGTGGCATCCGCAAGCCTTGATCAGAGATGTTATTACTGAATTTTCAAACAACCTTCCACCAAAAAAAATACAGAGCTGTCTAATTAATTCCAAGCCCAATTTTCTTGAACGGAGAAGTTGACTTGCTTTTTTTTTTGCCAAAAAGCCTTACTCTCAGGCCTATATTTGGTAATGAATCATAAACAGTAGGCTTATAAATTAAAAAGAAAAAAAAAAAAAAGAAACAAAGCGCTAAGATTTTGCCAAGCTAGACCAAAAATTGCGAGCATATTCCCCAAAGTTTCCCCTGCAGGAGTGTTTTGTGATGCCACGCTTCGGAAAACAACATTACTCTTGGGTATCAACAGAATCCTACTTTTCCTTGTGTCCTTGACCTCATAAATATCTTGCTTCACCTTTTGCTTCTGTGACCCCTTTAGTCATTAGGCACTTAGCAAAGCAAGCATCACGCATTGCTGTAGGGATTCCGAGAAATACAGAGACTTCCTGATCTTGCTATTAATGTTAATTTTAATACGGGGTAGGAAATGGCGCGTAATTAAATTTTCATCTTTACTTCTGCTTATTGCTTATACTTCATCTCTGTTTCTCATTTTTCTCTTGAGCACATGCCTTTTCTTTCTCTCTCATAATTTATGGTAAATTAAATTTCTTTATTTTTATGTGTAAATAGAGTTATCATAATTTATATCAACGTAATATATTAATATATTATTATCACAATTATATTAATATGAGGCACTATCCATAATATCTTATTTAATTTTCAGTTACATCAGTAAAGTATGCTTACAGTGGTTTGTAGGCTGTGGGAGAGAGGAAAGAGGAAGAAGCCCAGAAGTATTTCAGTGGAAGTAAGTCACTGAAATTCTTTTGATATTCTCCAGGCTGCAGCCTATGGAGAGAAAAAAGTCGATCCCAGTTAGCTCCTGCAAGGCACCTTCACACCCTGCAGGCTGCTCAGAATGGCAACAGGAGTTGGAAACTGAAATTCAAACAAAAGATCAGCAATAAATACACAGTTTCCTTCCAGGAAAAAACACCGGAGCGTACTCATCCTACTCTTGAACTCCTTACGAGCCTCTAGCTCCAGCAGTGGTGCTCATCAGTAACGCTTAACCTGAAACTCCATGACCTAGAAAATCATCTGACAAAGGAAAAAGGAGCCAAACGGTGTCAGACTTTCATTATAGAGGGGGTTTCTGAGAGGTCGGAAAGTTTCTCAAACGGAACGCGGTGGTGGATGACCAACGCGGTGAAAAAAGAATTAAAAAAACCTAAAATCATCATCAGGGGGGTGAGATTACATATTTGAAATGATTAGGCTCTCTATAAACATAGGATATTCTCATAAAATGAGTCAGTATTTAAGCCTGGAGAGTTCTTAAAAAAACCCACGGGATTTAGATTTACACAACAGAGTATTTGGTGGTTTTATTATTTGCTTGAAAAGACATGGCATGAGCATTGACTAACCTCTTTGTTGCTCTCACCTCCCATTTCTAGGACTGTAATTATCGACTGAGTGATTTATTTTTTGTTGTTCACAAGTTTTGCATTTATTATACTACAATTTCACAGAATATTTCCTTGTTCCTGATATGCGATAGGAAGAACAAAAGGTTCCACCTTATTTCTTCTATTATTTTACCATGCACAATTACCATATACCTGCGTACTCACTTTCCTCTTAAATCGTATAATTATTTCCACTTGTTCTTTAGCCACAATACTTTTTTTTTTTTCCCCAGGCTTCCCAGCTTCCTCAGTGTTTCCTCATTCTGAACTAATACTTCAGTATTTTGGATTTGGATACGGGTTAATTTCACTTTACATTTCACTTTACAGTTAGGACCATATTCACTTCAGCAGTCTGTATTCAACAGAAAGACACAGGCTGCCCACAGGGGAACTCAGGACAGTCCAAAATAAAAATTAATCACCTTCTGGAGGTGCCTGTTTATGCTTTGTATGGAATAATTTAGCCATTTCCATTAAGCAGGAAGAACGTATAATTTCAACTAGTGTCACTTTCTCATTCTTTTCTACGCATCATCTCTTTTTCTGATCTTTTTTATTTTTTCTTGAATTCTAACATCGTTATTACTGCTATTGTATTCTTGCCAGGGTTGGTTGGTTGTTTTTTAGTTCACAAAAAATATTTACACACAACCTGTGCTGAAGAGGATAGGATTTGCTTAGAATTTTAAGGGTGGTGGTTCAGATCCCTCCCTCCCCAATCAAATACGGTGCTTTAATCAACATTGATTTTAAGTCAGTTCCCCTGAGGTTCCTCACAGTTTTACCTTTCCCTGACTAGTTTTTGTATCATAATGTCACTTGCATATTTTTAAATCAGGAGTTATTACAATTCAAGCTTGAATGCATTTGAAATTAAAGCATCTTTAACCAGGGAGTGGTGTACGCATTTATGTCTCTTAAGGAGGGAGATTAAGGCTCTGCTTCTACTGATCCAAAAGTTTTCAGCCAGTTGCTGTCAAGAAAACAGCAGCTGAAATCTTGTTTTCTTTGCAGGGCTCAAATCTCTTTGCAATCCCACAGTTACATGAAAACCACTCGCATTTTCTTTTGAACTGGTGAGAGGATGACCTTATTTTAGATCAAATGCAGACATGGCTTTAGTTTGCAGACCCAACCACGATCCTCGGTAAACTCTAATCTTGGCAACGCAACAAATGCAACAACAACAAAGCCACTTCTACGTGTTGTTCTTCCTCACCGCTATGAGTAACTTCCCATATATCGAGCACAAAGCTTAATACAATCTCGGTCATTCTTTTCCCTCTTGGGGGTCTTTGTGAACCCTATTGCTTTAGGAAATCAGACACGGTGCCCACCCCACCAAGGATATTGCAGAGGAATGAGGAATACACGCTTAGCAAAAAGATCTGTTTACTTGTAAGATTTTTTTTTTAATTATTTTTTTTTTTGCCTCCTGCGTGTTGTCATTTAGAAGTCATACTGTTATCTGGCATAGTTGGAATGTTTTAGCAGAAACCACAAGATTCCATTCAAAATAAAAAAAAAAACAAACAAACCTACTACAGGCCTTGACTTTACTGGTACGTATTTTTTTTCCCAGAGAATGTGCTTTATTGCACTTGATTTTGTATTGAAAATGTATCATTAAGGTTGGAAAAGACCTCTAAGATCATCTAATCCAAATATGTGCATTCCAGTATGGCCATTAAAATACCTTCTTTAGAAAATGTTTTTTAAAGCAGACTGGTAGCTCGTGGCAGAAAAGCTAATGGTTATTCTGCACCTGGAATTCTGGGACAGCAGAGTTTTATTTATGGAATTAAGTAATCTTTCTCCTGGGATACCACAGAGGTATCTAAAAATTTGGCCTCTCCTCTCCTCTTCTCTTTTCCTTTTCTTTTTCTTTTCTTTTCCTTTCTTTTTCTTTAAATTGGCATTGAACACACTTGAGGCAGGGCTTTTCTGCATAAAGTCTGTCTGTACATGGGAAGATTGCATAAGGACTATAGTACATATATAAATATATATATATAAGGACTATAGAACATATATGGCCCAGGCTGCCCAGGAAGGGTGTGGAGTCTCCTTCTCTGGAGACTTTCAGACCTGCCTGGACATTTTCCTGTGTGACCTGCTCTAGGAGATTCTGCTCTGGCAAAGGAGTTGGACTGGATGATCTCCAGTGGTCCCTTCCAACATCTATGAATAAAGGAAAAAGAATTATTTCAATTCAACTGTTAAGAAATCTTTGCTTTTGCTTTCAGTCATTTAATTCCAACAGCTCAAGAAAATTTTAAAAAGCCACGACAGAACAAGGGAAAGACCCCACACTTTAAAGTCATACATGAAGGAATGAGTATAAGCGACAGGAATTCTTTGAAGTCACTAAGTGAGCTACATGAAATAAAAGGAGTTAGAATAGTCAGGGAAATAACCTCAAGAGCTCAGCCAAAATGAGAGCTTTTGAGCAACAATAGTGTATTTTATAAATATGAAGAGGTTACAGGACAAATATGTTGTTTACAGAAACAAAATGACATTATTGCCACAGGATGCGAGTCACTGAGCAATGATTAACGTTTGTTTGTCTGTCTGCACTTTGGCTTCTTCACAGCAAATAATCTGCATTTAAGATCTTGAGTATAAGGAACAGATTTATTGGCTGATTCAATTGAATCTGGCACAGACGTACTGGGAGTGACGAAAACCATCTCCTGGGTTCTCTGATGCATCAGAAAATCCAGCCCCTAGCTCAGAAGTCTCTATTTTAAATTAAACGGCCCCAACTTTGGTCCACGCAAACCGCTGTTTGCACAGGACCTGCCTGATTGTTTCATTAGCCACATTCTGTATAATTTAGCCACATTCTGTATAATTAGCCACATTCTGTATAATTTAATAATTTGATTATTTCATTGATTAATTCATCAGCATTACTGTTCCATCTTACAAGCCAATAACTTTAAAATTCACCACAATTTTTAGCCCGCTCTGATCAGGATTTATTTAAATTCTTAACAACTCAGTGATCATCCCAATCCAAAACCACAGGTGTGAGGTTCATTCAGAAGCCTGACTTGGAAGCAGATAATTCCTTCTGGCCACATACTCCAGTATCCACACTGGAAATTCAGCTGCAGCAAACACACTTGTGGCTGATATTTTTATTTTCTACTGGTTTCTGAAAGGATGTACTTAGAGCAGCACAATTTTCTTTTAAAATTTCATTTTATTTTTCCATTCCAGTGGCTAGATCACTACGACTGAAGCAAAAAAAATTGCTTGGGTGAAATCATGATAAATGTTCATATCACATTTTTAAAAAGAAAACCACAGTAATTTACAATCAACCTGAAATCCTTCACTCTAGGAAAAAAACGATCGTAATATTTTATTTTCCAAGTTACCTAGCCTCGGGTTCTTGCATATGGCAAAACAAATGCAGAATGAAAATTACGGCTTAAAATAATTTCTATCCGACGTGTTCAAATTCAGTAGTTCAGACATTTCAGTATTTTCATCACTCACCTTTTTTTTTCAAGTAAAACACTGTCTAGCAAGCAGTCCAGTCTTCTTGGAATCATGCTTAGAATTGAACTTTAAAATAATTCATGTTATACTTAACAATAAATAGCAGAAATGGGAATGGCCACATGTGCAAACTAACTATTGCCTTCACTCCCTGAGTCAATTGGCTATTAGTGCTGAAATAATTTGCCCTAAAAGAGAATTTGAAAGCACGACTAATTGTTTTCTTTTCTTTTTTTTTCCTGCCAAGAGTGTTGGCTTTTCAGTACAGATCTATTGATAAGGCAGACTGATACAAATACCTGTTATTAATTGTAACGCACAGCAGGGTAAATGGAATGACGCTGATCGATACGAACAGAAATATTTGGAAAACAAACCTAGACTGTAATAATTCAGACTGTTAATCCCCTAACACACATCCCGTAATTCTTCCAGTTTGCAGTAGGTCTCTATTCAAGCACAACTCGTTATTCCTGTACAGTAACATACGAAGAAAAAAGTGAGCTAAGGTTTAGCGTATCCGAGACCGAGTTAATTAAAAAATATCGGTGTCTAGACTACGTCTACGAAAGCCCAGCCCGTGCTGAAGGAAGTGGAAAGCACAAGGAGCTGAAGAGAGGGGTTTGCTTACCCCTGTTTACATTAGGTCTGAAAAGGTCTGACATTTTATTTAGTTAGTTGTATTTTCAGAACCCGAAACTCTAAGGAGCCCTGCAGCTGCCCAGGGAACTTAAAGCTCACGGAGCTGTCAGTACTCCCCTAACAAATTATTCATCAGAATTGACAGGAATGGCAATTTTCTCTGCGCAACTGCAGCGACCTGGGTGGGAATCAACAAGCCGTCCTCAGGGTAGGCTGCCCAGGATCCACAGGCCCCTGAAACCTATCACAGAGTCATTTAGGTTGGAAAAGAGCTCTAAGAGCATCAAGTCCAACCATCAACCCAACACTACCACGACCAATACCTCATGTCCTCAAGCGCCACGCCTACACATTTCTTGAACACCTCCAGCGATGGCGACTCCCCCACTGCCCTGGGCAGCCTGTCCCAATGCCTCACCAAATGTCACTGTCCTGACACTCCAGGATCCTGTGTGAAGAGGGAGAGTAGACTCCCAGGACTTTCAGTGGCAAAGAAACAAAGAAGTTTCGGAGTTCTGGATCAAGAAATCAATATTTGTCTCTCAGTTGGGTTGATCTTAGAGCTCTTTCCCAACCTTATCAGGCAGCACTGATGAGTGGTGACTGTCCCTCCGACATATCGATGCAGAAATGATCACAATGCCATTATTTAAGAATTAAATATTTTTTTAAAAAAATTAACAATTAAATACACAGGATGTATAAGTGAGAGCTGGCAAACCACCCTAATTTCTTGCTGGCCTTTCTGATTTTGTTAGTCTGGATATATGTGACTAACTGAACATAATTACTCTTATCACTTCCTAGGTTTTAGGGAAATTTTTTGGCAAGAATGGCCCCAGCTTTTGCTGCCAAGGTGTGACCACAGGACATTCATTTGCAGAACTTCTAATAATGAGAGAAGATACAGATGAGGGAAAGTCAGAGATCCTGCTTTTGGGATTAAGCAGTGTGAGTCAGGAAGAGAATTGGAAATGCCTGAGATGGAAATCAGGGACATGGTGAGCGCAGGGCAAAAGAAGAGCCCAGTGAGACTCTGGATGAGTTATTTTTATGTGAAAGAGCAAGGAAACGTCCTGAAATAGGAAGAGATGTGTGCGGTAGCTGGGTTTATGGCCATGGTTCTGGCACACACTTCATGTCCCGATGCATCTTCAGAATTTTATCTTACTGGGAACCAGTGCTCCTCTTTCTGGGATCCATACTGGTATTTTATCTGTAAGATTTGTGATAGTGCCATCCAGCTATCACAGTTCTACAGCTCAAGGAGCCCATAACGTTATCAGATTTGAATGGGGGAGAGAAAAAAATCCCAATTCTGTTTTTCTGGTGGATTTTGACTTTCGAATGTGTGTAAAAGAGGAGATGCGTATCTTTGCAGATTGGATGAATCACGCCGTCACAGCAAACTCTTAGGACCCAGGAAATCATGCTTTATTTTAGAGGTGAAGGCAAGATTCATTAAGATGAAACTAGTATTCTACTAGTAGAAAAACTAATCTACTGTTCCTACTAGTATTCTACTGCAAGGCAAGCCTGCTTCAAAAGTCCATACATACACCTTTGATTCTTATTTGTATTAATTTTAACTTACTACAACTCCATTAGTTTCAAGAGGGTGGATCCCCACGCCGCTGTGTGCTATAGGAACACGGCTTCTGACTGGGTTTCCCAGCCCTCAGGTTCTTATCAGCAACTAAACCATTGCCATCCTGTCTTCCTCCTTCTCTCTTCTGGAGTGACACTGCAGAATTTCTGCTTTTCCCCGTGATACACACCGAAAAGAAATTTCCATCTGTGTCAGAAGCTGGAATTGAACTGGTTTTGCTCGCAGTAGCAAATTAGGCTCCACCAACGACATCTTTTGCAGCTGCTGGTTCACATGTAGGATGACTCAGGGGCCCATTAAGAGCAGCTATTAATGAAAGCAAGATAATTCCTCTGTCCCATTAACACACTTTGATGAATTTTGTGAAGAGTTTACTTTTATTCTGGATTTCTCAGCTGGTTCAGCCATAGCCATGAGGACTTGTCTCTAATAGACTTTGTTGTTTTGACTTCTCTTAGCTGCCACTCCCAGAATAGTTCAAATTGCATAGCTGAGTATCACAGCCATCCAACAACCTGATCTTGTCAGGTAGACCTTTTTGAGCAGACAAAAAATAACGTGAGTAATTTCTAGACAAGAACATTCCTGTTTCCTTGAAGGACAGGACAGCATCAATAATAAAAGGATCAAGGCAATAAGAGGAAGAATTTTACACGATCACTGAAGTTTGTAAAACAGAAAACTGCGATATTACATTAACATTAGAAAATTAATATTAACTTTCCTTCTACTACTCACTGATCAGATCAAAGGGGGGGCTTATAGCATAAACAATACTAAGTACAGATCCATAAGAGTCACTGTCCACTATTCATTTCAGTCTACTGGCTTTTCATCTTAAAACTAGCTTAAATTTCCTGAGGCAAAGCCTACAGTATGTTTTGGGTTTTTTTTTTTAACCAGAGGCAAAATGTGTTGCTGCTGAAATGCTGACACCCTATAGTCAAGGCCGAATTTTGAACCGTGACAGTAGCTAAAGAAATGACGTAGAAACCAGACAAAACACATAACTGCATTTCTGAAAGTTAGTACCCAAAGCCCTGAGTAAAGACTGGCAAATGCAATGTGTTCTTCCAGTAGGTGTTAGTAATTGGTCAGCAATCCACCCAAGGAGGACATGAAACCACAGTGTCTTTGCTGTTAAGCCACATTTAACTCTAACGAAGGCTCTTGTGGAGCGGGTCACTTTTAAAAAGATTACTCACACTGCGTAGACACGTACACCGCCCTTTGACAAAATTATTAACAGACCATTAAAAAGCTTCTTTCTGTACAGACTTCTGCTGGGATTTTAGCAAATCTGCACAAACAGGCACAAGGTATCCTGACTTGCCATTTCCTCTCATCCCTTTCTATTTGCGGACGGACTTCCCATGAAGAGCTTTTGCCAAATGGGAGTACTTAGTCGTTTAATAATTACTTTGACATCAAAGAGAGACAGACCAGGAAAAAAATGGGATATCAATAACCATAGCCAAGACAAAAGAATAGGAAATTGCTCTCCAGCCACCGTAACAGACTAGTGCATGGATATTAACCCACTGGAAACACGTCTCTCTTCTTCCTTTACCACCTACCACTGTGCGCAACTGTTTGCCAACTTCATTACCCTCTGTGTTTTCAGGACATGGGAATATCGATATTTCTGATGAGCCAGGGAGTTCTATTGGCCACAGCCCATCATTAACCAGTGAGAGCAAAGGGCCATTTCAGAGACCTTTGGCTCTTTCCTGGGAATCCCTCTGAATAAATTAACTAAAGGAATATGTGTGTGTGGAGGCTTAATAACCACTTTCAGGAAGCTCTGGGCTGCTCATTTCAGTATTAATCATATCTATTCGTGTCCTGTAAGTTCCTTAACTGTTAGTACAAGAAGATATGAGGTTATCTGAAATCCTCTCCATCCCACTTTCTCAAGAAAATGACTTACAGTGTGTCCCAAAGCTTAACAACTTCGCCTGGAGATTTGCAAACTGAAAAATATAGGATATTCCATCAGGTGTTTGCCTTCATCCTCTTGCCTCCAGTGATCATCAGCTCAGGATGCCCAGCAAATCACTAGTCAGAAGCACAGAATGCTGGGGTTTGGGAGGGATCTCCAACCCCCCTGCCAGAGCAGGGTCACCCAGGGCAGCTACACAGGAACACGTCCAGGCGGGTTTGAAAGTCTCCAGAGCAGGAGACTCCACACCCTCCCCTGGGCAGCCTGGGCCAGGGCTCCGGCACCCGCACAGGCAAAAAGATTTTTCTAGTGTTTTTGTGGAACCTCCTGTGTTCCAGCTTGTACCCGTTGCCCCTTTCCTGTCATTGGACATCCCTGAGAAGAGCCTGGCTCCGTCCTCCTGACACTCCCCCTTGACATGTTTATAACCATGAATGAGGTCACCCCTCAGCCTCTACTTCTCCAAACTAAAGAGCCCCAGCTCCCTCAGCCTTTTCTCACCAGGAAGATGTTCCACTCCCTTAATCATCTTTGTGGCTCTGTGCTGGACTCTCTCCAGCAGTTCCCTGTCCCTCCTGAGCTGAGGGGCCCAGAACTGGACACAATATTCCAGACGTGGCCTCACCAGGGCAGAGCCAAGGGGCAGGAGGACCTCTCTCGACCTACTGGCTACTCCCCTTCTAACATACCCCAGGATGCCATTGGCCTTCTTGGCCATGAAGG
Organism: Trogon surrucura; assembly: GCA_020746105.1. Taxonomy (NCBI): domain Eukaryota; kingdom Metazoa; phylum Chordata; class Aves; order Trogoniformes; family Trogonidae; genus Trogon; species Trogon surrucura. Next base: position 99,377,014 of record CM036619.1, on the reverse strand, counting down.
GCACACTGCTGGCTCATGGCCATCCTGCTGTCCAGTAGAACCCCCATCTAATAAGAGGCAGGACTTCCTAATGGCTGTCCCAAGCCACCCAGTAACCTTGAAATACAGAGTCAGCAGAATGAAATGAGCACTGGAGCAATTAAGAAGCCTACATATGCTTTCTAGTCTAAGGTAGATGTATTTTGCATTATGATATTCTTATAATGTAGAAATGCACCATAGAAGCCTTGTGGAAAATTATGACAAACAAGTAATATATGTTGAACCCGTAGAATGTATTCACGTTATTCTAGAGCTTTATTTGGCTGCATATAGAGACAATAGAACACTCCTAAAAGCATTTCCCACATAGGTGAGGCAGTAAGTAGCAGCATTTTATAATGGTTCTGAGATATATTACTATATGCCCTTTAGCAGCTGAGTTCAAACTGGAGAGAATACTGGAAAAGGGAACAGACTTTGAACTTTTCACAGACCTGCTTGATAAAGTATCATGGGCTAAAGCCCTGGAGGGTAAAGGGGCCCAAGAAAGTTGGCTGGTATTCAAGGGTCACCTCCTCCAAGTTCAGAAGTGATGCATCCCAAAAAAGAGGAAATCTGGCAAAACCAGATGGACCTCCATTAGACCATCCACCAGACGATGCAAAGATCATCTGGCCCAACCCCCACTAAAGCAGGATCCCCTAGAGCACGTTACACAGGATTGCATCCAGGCAGGGTTTGAAAAGTCTCCAAAGATGGAGACTCCACAACCTCCCTGGGCAGCCTGTGCCAGGACTCTGTCACTCCAGAGAAGTTGTGGATGCCTCACTCCTGGAAGGGTTCAAGGCCAGGTTGGACGGGGCTTTAAGCAACCTGATCCGGTGAGAGGTGCCCTCGCCCATGGCAGGGGAGTTGGAATGAGGTGGTCTTTAAGGTCCCTTTCAGCCCAAGCCATCCTATGATGTTATGAATCTATCATGCAATCCCTTAGAGAACAAGTTTTCTGCAGCCCATTCCACTCACTGTCATTTTGGGGGGGTTATCTGCCTCATTGAGATTCGAAGCTCAGCTCACCTCTGGGAACATAAAAGCGGCAGAAACTGAGCGTCATTTGCATCTTTATGAAACTGGAACCCCAGAAGCCTCAACGTTTCACCCACAACCAAGCACAATGATTCAAAACCGCTTCAGGAATATTTGGATACTGGTCAGCCTTTACCATTGCAACAGAGGACCATTGGTACCCTCTCCCCCATGCAGTATCTTGGCCAACTGCATACAGCTAAGGCCAAAAAAAGAAGCCTGAACCTGCTTCCAAAAGGTAGACCATACTTTTGGGCACAGCCCTAAGCAAAGCTTGGTGTTTAACCTTCATTACGGGAGTCACAGGAGGCACTGTGTCCCAGAGACACACCTCAGGGGCAAAACATATACACCGGTTCCTGACTGCTTCAAGGGGGTAATGATTGACTACTCAGTCAGCAGCGTTGGCCATCTTCTTGGGGCATGGCTGACGAAAGCCTCCCACTCATTCCCCTCCATGTTTTCAGTCTGCCCCCATGCTTTGAGATGGCTGTGGATGTTGGCATGGAGGGTTGACACGGTAAGATGCATTTCTCAAACACAGATTTTATGTAGTTATGGTAACTACAACTAACTCCTACGATGTGCATCTTTGAAGAATGATGCTGGAGCTCTGATCCTGAGTAAGGAGCAGCTTTACTTCAGAGTTGGACAGACTTAGATAATGTCCTTGGCCTGCACAGAGAAAGGAAAGAAAGCGTGTAAGAGGGGGTCTTTCTTCCCCAGTTCCTTTCGTAAGTGCCTATGGCAGATAAATCACCGGAGAACCGAATCTACAACTGATTTTATATAGAAATTCTGGCCTCCACAAGAACTAACACTTTCCTTTCAGCACTTAGTTCATCTTTTGCATACGATGTAGATTTACTTTCTAACTGATATTTTACCTAGTTGTAGGCAAAGGAATAGAAGGTAGTATTTTTTGACGGAAAGAGGTGACCAGACAAGGTCTGGAGGGAAGAAAAAAACACACTTATTCTGCTTGTTTTAACTATTTCATACAAATAACTTTTAAAACAAGGCTTTATATGCTTTAATTTGCAATAGCTCACATGCATTGCCATCTTTAAGGTAAAAGATTAAATTTATTAGAAGGAAAGCAGAGCTATGATTTCTGTACTGTATTCCTGGACCAGACTGGATAAAGTTTTAGGGCAATAAGCCTTACAGGTAAATAACTGTTTCCTGTTTCCTCGAAGAAAAAGCTGACTTAATGGGGTGTCACTGTCAAAATAAATATCCAATATGGAGAAACACGGTTAAACAACCATCAAAGCACCCATTGTCTTTTTAAATAAAGACACATGAAATACAACAGTTAGTGAGATACTCAGTAAGTGTGTCTCCTCAAGCACTGATAATAACATTTTCAGAAAGAAGTAGAGGAGCTAAAACACCTCTGTCACCTTCCATAAGGTGACTCCTTAAAGCTTAAGTATGTGTAAGGGCTTGAGGTCAAGGTCAGTGCTTGGTATCTCCGAAGTGCTGTATATAGTCTGAGCATTATCACTATCACCATCCAGTTCTCAGGGCAAAGAGCAGAGAACAAACCTGCGCTGAATACCGAGGAGATAAAAGGTTGCACCTTCATAAAATCAAGGTGGGCTCTGCCCTTTCCAGGGTTGACTCAATGTTGTTCGGGGGCAGGGGCGGTGTGTGTGTGTGCGAAAGAGTAATTAATAATTTATTGGCAATTAAGTGAAGCGGCGTTTCCTTTCCGATGCATTCCAGGAAACATTTGAAGTAAATTACTTGGATTAGCCAGGAAAGTCCTGCCCTTTTATCCCCTATCTCTCTGCTATATAGGCTCAATAAAACAAGATGATACAACATACCAGCACTGCAGCGCGGAACACCTCAAGGCCCGTAACTGTATGGCACAGAGCTGCCCTCTGGAGACACACCAGCCTGCTCGGAGCCAGCTCCAGCTTCGCCATGTAAAGCTGCGCTCCATGATGGAGACTCCTCCAAAATTTAGGGCTTTGGGCAGGAGAATACACTTGACAGTCAGAGTAAGATTCCATTGCATTGCACCATTGTCCGGGTGAGCGTCTCTGAAGCAATGAGCAGTTTATTAAGCATGTCATGGGAAGCAAGTACCTCTCGGCGTGCCATTTTCACCAAACGCTTTAAAAAAGAGAAAAGATCAGGCTGGATGAGGCTTTGAACAACCTGGTCTGGTGGGAGGTGCCCCTGCCCATGGCAGAGGGGTTGGAGCTGGATGATTGTTAAGGTCCCTTCCAGCCCAACCCATTCTGTGATTCTATGAAAACAGTCTTGAAGGGGTTGGGGACTCATTAGATGTGGTTGCATGAATATGTCAGGAATATTCAGTTTTTCAGTTGGCATCAATTTACTCATAGTTGGGATAAAGCAGGTGAGTGGGCGGGCACAGCAATTTCAAAGGAATTCTCACAGTCCACCAGCTCGGCACGTTACTTGGTTTTGGTGAAATACATGAGTCATGGGTCCAACGGAAACAGGGGAAACACAGAGTGTAATCAAGAAACTGATAAACAGAGAGGCAAAAGGAGACAGTCAAGGCGGAACAGTGATTTTAAAGCAGCCCCCCGCCATTAAAATTGACAGAATTTTTGAGTAAAATCTGAAATTAAAATCTGAGCCCCACTGCTCAGTGGAAGAAACTCGGAACCTTTGAGAGCAAAGAATATTTCTCGGGGTGCGACTGGAGAGAAATCTTGTTATTCTGTGTTGCACAAAGAGCGTTCTGCTGCGTGATGCGAAAGCACGAAAAGCTCACAGAAAGCGAAATACAGAGATATTGCTATTTTTTTCACTGTATACTGCATACTAGCAGGTATTCACACCAAAAATACTCAAAGATGTACACACAGAACAGTTCGCTAACCCCAACACTTATCTTGTTACCCTGCAAAGACCTACAGTGCGGGCTTTTGGTGATACAGAGTTCCAGTTTGGCCATCGATAGCATCATGTTTGAGTGAGAAAAGTGACCTGTAGGGTTTTAACCATGGGATAACGGGATATTTCCATGTGGAATTGCTAGGCTGGTACAGGATTGCATCTCTTCACTACGGTTTGGTGTTGCTGCACACTCACTAGGTGAAGAATTGAACAGACAACAGAAACTCCAGCAGAGCACAGACGTGCAAAACCACACAAGGCAGAGGTTTTGGGTCTACCAAGCACTTATGCTACAAACAATGAAAAAAAACCCTCTTGCAGAAATAACAGATGAGGTTAAAAATCAATTAAGATGTACATAAACCCCCCTGATACCACACCTAAAGGGAAAAGCATCAACAGAGGGAAAAGGTTCCCCAGTTGCTACCACGCAAGCAAAGACATAACTCCTGTAGGCAGCACATCAGGATTAAGAAGCCCACAAGCAGCACTTACTGAGCTACTTCTAAATGCAGTAAAAATACTGCACAATATGTTCATTGTATTGTATTTTAAAGAGCATATCCCTCGGAAGGATGCTTTTCTTTCATAATTAAGTGGAGCTACAAGAAAAATACATGGGTCACCCTCATGGATTATCTGTCCAGCTGTTTCTTTGGATTTTGCTAGAAAGCACCTTCGAGCGAAGAACTAACGGTTTAGAAAGGTTTTAAGATCACCTGTCATTTTCCTAGACAAATTGCATAACATTATTCATCAACACCTGAAAGAAAAAGAGTTTAAAGTTCTGTTTCATGAGCCAGTTGCCAGCACTATACACATGGCAATTTACAATAAATAAATAAGAACAAATTGCAAGGTTACATGTATATAATGGCTTGTAAATATTCTTTTATCAATGTTAACCTCTTCTGCATAGAAGCATTTCCCCATTCATCATCTGTACACATCACATCATCAACTTTTAGCCAAATTCACAATACATTAGGATTAACAATCCAATTAAAAATCAAAATTAAAAAAATATATGTGATCTATAAATAATCTAGGTGGTCCAGGTTACGTGTTCCTGTCTCTGCCCAGGCTTATATCATATTTAACATAAACTGGAGAGTCCCTGGGATAAAAAGCATTGGTGACTGCCTGATCAGATGAGGATAATTAGACCTCAGCTTTTTAAAAAAATAATGTTTTTACAGAGCAGGAGACTCCACACCCTCTCTGGGCAGCCTGTGCCAGGGCTGCAGCACCCTCACAGGGAAGAAGATGAACAAAGAAAGACTGGGATTTCCAGTAATTCTGCCACTATAAAAATGACAACTTTTTCTTTTTGCAAGCCATCTGTAATAAACATGCATGAGGTCCAGCTGATAGCCTAAACCATGGGTTTATGAAGCACATTTTTTTAAGAAAAAATAATAATTCTTCACCCAGAGTGGATTCCACAGGAACACGTCCAGGTGGGGCTTGAAATTCTCTGGAGATGGAGACTCCACAACCTCTCTGGGCAGCCTGGGCCAGCCTTGAAAACCAGATGTCTTTGAAGCCCGACTTGCAGTATCAAAGGGGAGTCACTCTGCTGCAGCACACACAAGTGGGAAAAGCTAAGCTGTCTGCTAAGTGACCTAGTGACAGCAGAACTGTGGGACTTCTAACCATTCCAAAAGATAAAAAGCATTAAAAAAAAAGCACCACCATTGTTCTCAGTTCCCATGAAGTAAACACACACACACACGAAAAAAAGTGTGTAAACACAGAGAAAGGATTTCCCGCAGGTTAGGTGGGGTGTTCAAAGCTTGTGACCAAATCAAACTGAGCCAAAACGCAAGAATTCTAGGGACGTTTGAACTGTCATACAGTCTCTGTCTGTATAGGCATGTGTGAGTAAAACCGCACTTCCTACCCCTTAGTTATTGCAAAGCGTGTAACAGCGTTTGCACAACAGCAGGTCCCTCTTTCAGCTACGTCTTTTCTTTTCTGTACGTATTAAACTCTGCGGCAGGGACAGTCTTGGTTTTGCTGCCCGACTCATCGAATGTGCTATCAGCCGTCTTAGCAGACGTCCCCAAATTATATTTCTGACACTCCAATGTAAGAGCACACCCACTCGAATATTTTAATCGACAGGTGCTGTAGTCTCGGGGCTGCACTCGGTGACGATTCATGCAGCTTGCACTGGAACCCTCAGAAAAGATCGTAGATCTGCAGGAGCTGGTCTGTGGGGACTCAGGGGTGATGAAATAACGTTCACGAGTTTTAAAATGCATTATCTTTTTTAAGTGACTTAAACACATGTGTTATAATTGAAGTAATTTGTATATTTTTGGAGGCCTCTGACTATGCGGGAACAAGAACTTCCTGAAACGCGTGATTTTGTGAGAACCTGATTTAGCCAAGGTGGGTTGTACCACACTTACCAGTGCCCTCCTCCCCAGAGCTCCTACCTTCCACTTGCAGCTGACTGACAAATTCCCAGTTCTCCACCAAGTGAAATGTTTCCATTAGGATCCTCACGTGAAAAAATATTGGAAGAGAACTCTAAAAAACTTTGTGAAGATTTTTTTCTGCTAGAGCCCGTTCAATAAGTTTCCTCACCTCGGGGCTAGCTGCATACACGAAACGACGTAAAGAACCCATCTCTTTATAACAAAACTACTCTGAGCTGCCACAGAGTGACTTTTTTTTTTTTTTTTTTTAATAAGGGCAAAGAAAAAGAACCAGAATGGATTCTTCAAATTATTTGTCCTAGTTTGGGAGCTCCAGGATGAAAGTTCTCTGAGGCTCTGGATTTTTAAGTTTGATACAAACTAAGCAGCATTTCTCACCCAGCCAACCTGTGCGATAGAAGGAATTCTCTCTTCCCTGGAGCGGTCTATTTGTTCCTGTGCTCCATACTGCACGCAAAGCTCACAGCAAACCAAGCTCAGATGGGATCAGGATAAAGAGTGTAAACGATAAGATGCTGCTCCGTCAGCTCATTTTGACCACAAAGAAGACTGGGGAGAGCTCATACAAACAGCTCTGTAAACAGATTTGAGAGGCTGTAACCAGGAACAGGAGCTAGCTGGCTTCTAGAAGCCAACTCCTCAGAAGTCGTAACCTACTTGCTCCTCTCCGCAGCCAAGTGATTTACTCAAAAGGCATGGATTTATACACCGAAACGCAACCATCTCCAGGCCAAGCAGGCTGCACGTATTCTAAACATTCCTGCCCGGAAATTAAGATGTGCATGCACTCGTGATAAATACTTACAAGGACTGGGAAAGGTCAATCTGTTGTGGCAGCAGGTAACTTCTCGGTGCCAACTGAAGCTGATGTTCTCTTTGTATCCCAGAAAAATATTTTTCCACGACACGTTAGTGTGCAGTCTGTGTACGGAAAGTTCACCTACAGTAATGAAATATACAGAAAAGACCATGAAATAATGCAGCAGCACATCTGAAACGCTGAAAGGCAGAGATTCCAGAGAAAACACGCCCACGCTCCTTTGGATTGCTGCTTGATGTGTTTTACAGAAACTCAAGCATGAGTAAGAGAATCTCGCACAAGGGAGCAGGAGAAAAGAAAGCTTGGTAAGTCAGAAAGGAGGACTCAGCAGAATGATACAAATACAAAAAAATGAGAGACGAATTGTACTCATATGCTGACACAAGTTTTGCCTTTTCATGAGTATACTTTTGTTTTTTTCCATGGAGGGCATGTCTTAGGATTGCTACACATCTCCTTGGCTCAGTTTAATCACATTTGATAAGCACTGCCACATTTGGTGTTATTTTTGCTACACGTTTTGAAATGCAGTTCCTGTAACAAGGCTGATTTTATCATGTTATTTTGGAGTCTTTGAACATGCTATGATGATGATGACATAAAACATGGATCCATGACCCAAACCGGTGGGAGTTATTTAAACCTCCCTACCCACGTACCTTGAAGTTACATTCCACGATAACGATTTCTATTTACTGGATCTGGCTCCATGCACAGGTTTGTTCCTCCACTTGTGGTGCAGGCTGATCCTTCAGAGTCTTCTAGTTCTCCATGTCTCTATCAGAGTTTATGAGATCCAACGTGTGCAAGATTCTTATATTTGTGTTACTGATGTTGCTATAGCCTCGTTATCGAGACACCATCAACCTTTTCATAGATAGAGCAGACCATGGTAATTCTCATCCAAAACCTACTTAGGAGGTACCTGGTCAAACCAGAGCCAGGCAGAGCCAGGCTCTTTTCAGGGATGTCCAATGACAGGACAAAGGGCAATGGGTACAAGCTGGAACATAGGAGGTTCCACAAAAATATTAGAAAAAACTTTTTCCCTGTGTGGGTGCTGGAGCCCTGGCCCAGGCTGCCCAGAGAGGGTGTGGAGTCTCCTGCTCTGGAGACTTTCAAACCCACCTGGACGCGTTCCTGTGTGACCTGCTCTGGGTGACCCTGCTCTGGCAGGGGGTTGAACTGGGTGATCTTTCCAGGTCCCTTCCAACCCCTGACATTCTGTGACTCTGTGATAGGGGTGGTTGTTTGTGTAACTGCAGATCAGGTCAAGCAATGCAGGTCATTCTCGTGAAGAGAAGTCTCCACTCCAAGCTTCTCAGTACACGACCCCAGCCAACACCATATATTAGCAGATAGAACCGTAGAATCATTAAAGTGGGGAAAGTCCTCTAAGATCACCAAGTCCAACCATGAATCCAACGCTGCCATGACTACCAAGCCAGACGAAGCACCAAGAGCTCTGGTTTGTGACCTCCTTACGAGTTAGGCACGACCCCGTAGAGCCCTCAGATCAGTGGGACACCTCAGTTGTGTGTTCGGTGCCTGCGCACCAGCGGGCTTGGGTTTTACTGCTCAGTGTCCGTGTGTAGCGTGAGCTGAGCGCTGTCACCGTATCAGCCAAGCGGCAGCTACTGCCACCTACCGGAGACACTGTCAAAATGCAGAAATTAGGGGATCCTGCCCGCGAGGGAGCGGGAGCACAATCGCCTTTTTGGAACAAAAAAATCGCAGAGTCGCGTTAGGGTATTTTATCACACATGAAAACTGTTGCAGGAATATTACCAGGGGCTGTTTCCTTAGATATAGATAGATTATGGGTGAGGAAACCAAACAAATTTTGCTCAGCTCCATTTCAGAACTGTTGTCAACGGTTGTTTCTGAGATATCGAGTAATTGTACTCAATGGCTCCCCTAAAGCACACTGTGAAAGAAAACGCTGTCTCAAATCCTGCTTTAAGACTTGTTGATAGCCAGGAAAATGAGATTCATTTCTTAATTTTGGGGATAACATAAATACTCTATTCGTCTACATGGTCCTCATGTGTTGCCTGATCTAGTAGAGAGGCGTCCCTGCCCTTGACAGGGAGGTTGGATTAGATGATCTCTGAGGTCCCTTCCAGCCCAGGCCATTCTATCATGTCCTGGTAAACCATGGAGTGAAAGTAATTACAAAGGTTATTCTCACAGCTTGTCTCAGGTACCTGTCTTACAAGATGAATTATCATGTGGAGAGGTCTGTCTTTACAGAGTACAAAGAGAGTCTAAATTTCAGGGTCCAGGTTAGCTGAAATTAAACAAGTGGTTCCGCATCTAGAAAGCGCATAACTACGCCAGACCCTCTGCACCAGGAAAAAACCTTCCATTTCCTAATAGAATTATTTCTATCCAACCTGTTTCTACTTCTTTTTCCATTTCCAGTCCAGAACTCTGCTTTACCAGAGACTCACCGGGCATTAGACCCTGCACAAATGGTACCGAGAGCAGATTTTTACTTATTTGACGTTCTCGTCTTGTCCTTTTTGTGGTTTGCAACATGTTTTACGTTTTGCTCAGTGTTTTAAACAGTGAATGTTGTTGCTAATCAAAATGAAAGGAACAGATTTTGCTGCATGAAGAGAGAAAAATATTTGTTCCTGAAGATTCCTACACCTGAGCAAGTTGAGAGAGTATTGCTATTAAATACCTACGTGGTAAGAGGTATGGTGACCAGGCAGGAATTAGAAGAATACAGGAACAGTAATCACCTTGTGCAGCTTTTCAGGGTTTGTGCTTGTGATATCTTTTAGTAGACTAATGTAATTAACATAAAATGTGTCTGAATTCTCACGGAGCATGAAAAAATCAGTAGATGTGTTACATTAATATTCATTACCAACCTGCTTTTTACAATCTCTTCTTCAGGTAGCGGCACCTAATACATCATCCCTTTTGTATGCTGAACTATTGGAGTTGGCTTACCCCTAATCTTACTACAGGTGCCTGGATGACGTACAATTTGTTTGTAATAACTCTTTGTATGTCAGATTATTATTATTTATTTCCAAGCTTATCTCTACGATAAAAGTCCTGTATTTTCCCATGTTTTTCATTCACGGTTTGAAGGTTGACCTTTTCCTTGTTCGGTAACTCACTGTTAAACTTCTTTCAGCACACTTAGCAACTGCCACTTCTGCCTTTCTGGTTGTTTATTGTTTGGCTGTTGTTGGGGTGTTTTTTTAAGTTGCTGCTCCAGATTGCTACTCTCGAGCAAACAAACAAAAAAAAAAACAACAACAACAAAAAAAAAGTAGGCACTGTTCTACAAGTCCAGAGTCACCAAAAAAAACCCAAACCCAACCAACCACACCACAGGAACACGCTGTGTGGTATTTCACTGCTGCATACACCCCATAGTGTCAGAGTTTAGGGCTGGTCCAGCCACTGACCTGGGACCGAGGCTCTCGATGATCCAGGGGAACCAGGGAGAGAGACTGGAAGGTTAGAAGAAGAAAACCTGAAATCAGCGTAATGAAAACAAAAACAACACTAACAAAGAAGATGTTGAACTATGTGTGGGTATATACACATATATACTCAAATATACAAGAGAATATGTTGATACAGAACCTGCACCTTCCAGACAGCAACCAGTTCCCAAGCAGAACAGGGAGAGATGAGGCAAAACCAATGACAAACCTGCCAGCCCAGCAGGCACAGAAAGCCCCAGGGCTCTTCTCAGGGGCCCTTTTATGCTGAGCCCCATGGGAAGGAAGCTGTGACTGACCCACCCTCTCCTCCCCTTTGGCACAGCTGCCCCCTGCCCCATGGGGATTGCCCCGTGCTCCAGCAGCCCCAGAGAACCTTCATCCTGGGCAGCCCCAACCCAGGGTACGCAGCTGTAGGGTGCTGATTGGTTGAGTCTCTTGTTGTTTTTTACCTCGGGTGTAGTTTTGTTGTCCGTTATTCCACGAAAGCTGCTTAAACCCCTGCTGGAGTCAATGCAGAATAAAGCGATGGGAGGGTACAGCTGGAAAGGGGGTGAATGTGGGAAGAGCAGGACTGAAGCTTTCTTAAGCTGGGGCAATGAAAAAAAAAAAATAAAAAGCACCTCAGGTTGTCTTCTCTTTCTGCCTTAAGGCAGCCAGAAGGCCTGGAATTCCTGCATAGGAATTTCCATCATTTCCCATCCCTTTTTCACCTGTTCCCAGGTAATTACAAAGCACCAGCAGCTGTTACCCTTTCTGCTTTGGCTGAGGTAAATAATGCATGCTTCCCACATAAATTCATCTCCTTGCTTTCACAGGACAAGCAGTTTTAAGGAAAGTGGGTGTTAGGGCTGAGATTTTGCTTAAACATCTTGTGCAGAGCCTCTGTCCCCACGTTTTATGCTTTTTCCATGTGCCCTGATGCAGCCTTTGTGGTGCAATTACAGCGCTGTTCATTTTTGTATAACACACTCTAACCACCCATGCCAGACTCCTAGTTAAGTCTAAGGGACCAGTCAGCAAAGCTTCTGATCTCCTTTTTTTGTTTTAAAAATGCCGTGGGATGCGTTCTGTCTGGATGAACACTGTCCATGCGTCCTGCCTAGGATGTGGGGAATGGATGCTCAGTTCCCCGCCGTGCTGCATGCCGTCGTGTGCCCTCGCGACCGTATTTTAGAAATACAAAACCGGTTCACAGTAAAGTTGTTCTGAAATAGGCATCAAGGGAAAACTCCAGGAATACAAAAGATCGCTATTTTCTGCACTTAAGCTTTTATATTACTGTCCTATGAGGATATGACTCGGTTAAATTCACAGGTAAATTCACTTACAGATTAACCGTACGCACAAATGCTTCGATAACGTGGCCTATTTCCTTTTTATTTGCATTTTGTTCCTTTGAAATGCCTTGATAATAGGTTTATCTCGTGTTCAGCGTGACACGAGGGAAGAAAACTAGATTCTGCTTCCCTGGGAAGCTGCGCCGTTTTCTTTTCTTTTCTGTGGAGCCACGAAACAAATTGCTGTATTATTCCTTCGTGAACTTTGATCCGCCACCCATACTGCAGTTTATTGCTTTGTCATTGATACCAAAGGCCACAGAAGGTGAAGACAGATTCTTTTGCTAATAGTTGCTACTAGAACTAGTACTACGGACTCAACGTTACAGCCAGTTGTGTATTTTGAAGTGCATGTTCCCATGTGACATTTTCTCACGGGTTGTTTCTGCGCCACTTTTTCAGTATTTCATTTTTCCCTCCCGCCGAATTTCAAGAGTCCCGCAGCAGACTCTTTGCATCTTCACCTCTGCAGGAATTAAATCACAGGTGTAAGACTTCAGTTAAAGAATAATTGCGCTGAAGTGAAATACTCAGAAGCTTTCCGATTTCCGTACGAAGCCCCGATGCTACTGACATTCGTCACCACTTTTTAGGCACTGATTCTATTGCCAAAAATTCTCTCTGTGCAATGCCAGCCTAAATTTCCTTGATGCCAAAGTTCTGTATTTGTTCGGTGTTTCATTTGTATTCCCAGCTAATCTAAAAGTATGAAGTGAGCAAGTTTGTTCCTAGTGCTTCCTTCATAGCTCTAATGTGTCATCAGTGGGAGCTGAATTTCAGCAACTGGTGCAATATAATGGATTTTATCAAGATGACAGTCAAGTAGTAACCTTGCCCTGACATCTTAGTTTAAAAAAAATATTAAAAAATGCCCTTTCCTCTGTAGAACGGTTTCATTTAAAAGATTTCTCAAGATTTTGTGCACAGTTGCTATGGATTTCAAGTCCTACAGCGCAACCTGTGTGCACTTATTTTTTCCATTAACAATTCTTACCTATCTCAGTATGAACACAGCAAATTAGATCAACAAACTGTCTTTGAATTCAATAATCTTAAGGATTTAGTGGTGTTGCTCCAACTTCCTGACTTAAACACCTGGGGAAATCCTAATGTAACCGATTCCTTTTTGGAAGCTTTAGATGATCATCCAGGGAGTGATGGTGAATGAAAACGCATCTTTGTGGCATTTTACTACAGATCAGGCGTTTAAATTAAGTTTTCCGTGGCAACCGGATGAAACAGATGAAATTAAACGGTACAAACGCACTAACTGAAAGTGATGGGGAGACCTCAGAGCAGCCTTCCAGTGCAGGAAATCCAACCCAAATCGTTCTGTGACACCGAAATGCAGAGAAGTTGGAGCTTCATTCAGAAACGAAACGTATCGTTAGGCGAGTTCAGAAAAACTCACAGTGAAGTCTGGAAATGTTTAGAAAATTACAAGTCTTCCCTCACCAATTGATTTTTTCTGAAGCATTTTGGGAAGATAACTACAGGGAACTATGGTACTGCTGATTAATTTACTTTTGGGGGTGCCTTTTCAGTTGGCGTCATGTCTCCAGGTCAACTCTTGGTATTTATTTCTCATTTCTGAACTCATTGAAAGGTTAATTTTCAGTGCCAGCATCGTATTTTCCTGCCAGCTTGTTTCTAAACCTGGGAGTGGTTGGTAAGCGTTTTGGGAGTTGAACACGACCGGTTTACATAGGCGGGGAGGAAGAGTTTCTGCCGTGTTCGGGATGGTTTGGCTGGTTTGAAATACGTGGCTCGAGTGCGGTTCAGTTGCATTTAAATTTCCACTGTGCTGGTTCTCCGTAGGTATGTAACAGCAAATGTTGTGCCTTTAAGCACCCCTCTGGCAACAAAACCAATTTTATGTCATGTTTTGATGTCGGTTTTGGCACCATCATCAAGATACAGGACTCAATTACAGCAATTATAATAACATTACAATACTAATGTTAGCATTTGGTCTTTACCTGTTTCCGTGTGACTTATTTTTATAACTTTATCTTTTTTTTTTTTAATATGTATGCTCACATAAACACAGGCATAAGGCGATTGTTAGCTTGCCCGGTGTTTTCCAGTTTAGCGGTGCCTCGTTGTCTCCTGCTGTTGCAGCTTTCCGGCTTGTTCTCAGGGGGATTACCCTGCCATTAATATGTCTAAATTATTTGACTTATTTGAGCCATCTGATTTTAACTGTGGAGATTTAAAAAAAAAAAAAAAAAGACACGCATGTTTGATACTTGTGGACAACTTGTTTTTAAATTTTCAAACGTTATTTCCCCGCTACCTGCAAAACTGACGGCATAAACGTTAACAAGAAGCCAGAGATCGCACCTACCTCTCAAATCTGGAAGCAACATGGTAATAAATCCGTGAGCTTAATGGTAATAAATGGTAATAAATAAGTCTCGCTGCCAGCTGTTTGGTACCCAGAGATTTCATGAAAAAAAACCCCTGCACCTGCATAGGTAGAGGCTTAGAAAAATCCTTTTCTTTTGGTTAGAGATGAAAGGATCTTAAATGCCTGAACTTCCTCCTGGGATACTCACCTTTGCTCTGGTGCTGTTTGCCCAAGTCCGGGAGCATTTCAGGTGAGGGCAGCGGCGCGTTGCGCTGCAGGTGGAACAATCTTGCCTCGCGGTATCAGCCTGGCCTCGTCCGCACCTTTCTTATCTCTTTAATGCTTTGTTTTTGTTTTTCACGTGCGGTCATAAAATTTCTCGCTGAACCGATGACATCTCTCTCGGGGCTCTTGCAAGTTGAACTTGTAACTTAAGGCACAACTGACCCGAGCAGCCTGACCTGCTTTGGCAAAACTTCCACGCTTCCTCCAAATACTTCTTTCCACCCGAACTTTTTTATTTTTTTCCGCTTGTCAAACATGAATAGGGTGATGGGGGGTGTTTTGCTATTGCTTGAAGGTCAGCAGCTTCACACTATTTGGGATCCAAGTGTTTCTGCCACCAGTTCTTTCACATTTTAAATAGCAGGACTGGTGTTTGCATTGCTAATAAACGAAGCAGAATGGAAAAGAATGGAAAAGGAGATGGTGGTGTTCCTGTGTACCTGCTTTGCCAGCTAACTCTGGGCTCAGGATGACTGGGTCCTGAATTTTTAACAATATCCAACCTAAACTTCCCCTGGCTGCACAAAAGAGCATCTCAAGCTAATGCTGAGCGTTAAATGCATAAACGAGACGAACATATAACAAATTTCTAGGTATGAGGTGTCACGCAGACCGCACATTTTGCGGTTCTGGTAAGATCTCTTCTACCCCACAGCCCTCGGAGGGTTCCATTACCCTCGTCGGCAGCACCAGCGAGGGTAATAGAATGAGGAAACACAAGCCTGCTCACTGTAAATTTAGGAATCAATTGTGTTCAAATCCCAGATGTGTATTGTACTACGCTTGTTTAGCCTGATGATCCAGGTAACTGAATAAAAAACCTGATTGCTTAGAAGAATTTCTATGGATTTTAGTCCATAGCGCCTTGAATGGTTTTACAAACAACAGTTCTGGGACAAGTCAAATCTAAAGAAATGGGATTTTTCCGTGGAAGGTAGATACTTCAAAACTCACGTGAAGCGACACTTGGGGAGTTTTCCTCGCAGCGACTTCTGTCCAGGAGGTTGTAGATCAACTGTTTTTCAAAACAAACAAGCGATTCTCTGTCGATTCGAACCAGTAACAGACACTTTGTGATGAGTTTGTGAGTTCTTATGGAAACATCTCACTTTATTCAGCAGCCAAAAGGTTAACGTCAGGCATGTGCAGATGGAATTCTTTCTTGGACACAAACACACTTCACATGAGGTGTGTGGTCTCATCCACTACTATAAAAGCACTTACTTGTGATGATCCCAGGCACAGAAGCTACTCAGCTGGCCGACCCAGAGCCAATATTCCACGCTAGCCAATTCCGGTTCCGCGTGGGAGATTCTCAGCATTCACAGAACTCACGTAAAAATGGGATTAAAACCTGTGTTTTATTTTCTAAGGTATCATCTGGTAGCAGTGAAAAAATGGTCTCACTGCCAACAGAGGGTGTAAAACTGCTCCCGCTGACTCGCTTACCTGCCTCAAAGCGCGGAGACACGTGCGTTAGGCTGGAAGTGAGAGCGGTAAAATTCATTCCAGCAGCCCTGGTTGGTTCTTCTTTCCTACAATCCCTGCTCCTCCTCCTATTCCTTCATTCGTTCCTGAAAAGCCCCGCAGCCCTCGAGCCTCCAAGTGAGCCCGGGATGGCTGTGTAATCTCTTCCGAGTTCACGGTTTTGGAAATAAAGCAAGGTAGACATGGAGTGAACTTCTGGTTGGAACGTGAACCACAAAGCAGTGCAGTTAAATAGTTAAATAAAATTAATAAATTCGTGTTTTTCCCACTTGTCTGCGGAGGGATCAGTGCGTGTATGGGCAGGAGAGCAGGAGACCTGGCTGCTGCTGATTCGAGAGAGCCAGCCGGGGTTAGGTGCCATCTGTGTGTGGTTAATCGCACTAGTAGCTACGCAGAGAAAAAAAAGATAGCCCAAATGATTGTACTCCTGGAGTAAAGAGAACACATCCTGGAAGGGTCTGGGTTTTTTTAATATTTTATTTTAAAGTCAGGATGCGAAAGTGCCGTGTACAGCTGAGCGGGCTTTTCAGAAGGCTCTGGAGGAAAATAATAAAAAAATCCTAAACCCTTGAAAATGCCGATGTCAGTATCTTACCTTCCCATTCATAGGGCAGAAAGGTACAACGTCCCCTTCCTTGAGGGCTTTCTGAATGGGAAAACTTCTTCCAATAGGCAAGCCTTAAAGGTTTTGCTTCGTGGGTTTTTTTGCAGTTTCAGTGACCACACGCGCTCAGAGGTAGAAGAAGCTTTCTCTGGGGGTCACACTACAAAGAGGATCTGGTCCCCGTGCCTGTGCCAGGACACAACTGTTGCCAGATTTCACTTCAAACGCATTTCTAAAGATGGTCAGAATGGAACTGGGCCTTGGAGAGCGAGAACAGTTTGTGGGAAGTAGCTAGTAAAGAAGATCCCAGCTGGTGGATCGCTATGGTCTTGGCCAGTCAAGGATCATCCTAAGAATTCCCACCACGCTAACGGTCAGCATCACTCAGGACTAAACCCAGGGCAATAAATGACAAAGAAGAAATAGATTCTGCTGAGAACCAAGAGCTGGTTGTCGAGACAGGGGCTTAATAGCGATTTGCTTAATATCTAAATTGCAAAATAACCGCGGGTAACGAAGTTTATTGGCAAATACCATTTACTCCCAGAAATCCAGGAACTGATGTAGTAACATTTATTGATCACTTTACCAACTAGAGATACAGTTTTATACAGTCAGTCAACAGCAGTAACGTACTTTATGAGAAGCTATGCTTTAAAAAATGGTGTTTACAATACGGATTTCACTACAACTTTTCAAGCCAAGCTTTTACAGTGCTAACCAAACAACTGCTGTACTTTTTTTTTTCCCTAAAACATCAACAATAATGTTGTAGACAAGTAGCTTTTCCATTGTTATTGTGGGTTTAGAGTTTAACGAGACAACTTCAAAAGGTTTAAAACATCCATAACATTGTCATTACTTTAACATTCACACCAATAAAGTGATACATTTAATACTTTCTAGCATTAATAAACAGTGTAAAAATATATTGCATATATATATATATATAAATTTGTTTCCTTTTCCTGAAAAACCCTAGTACAAACTAGTAGTATATGATCCCCCCTTCAAGTTTCTTTTACGTATTTTTAAAGATTGAAGAGTAGTAGTTTTTTTAAATTAAAAGAAACAAAGATACGGAAATAGAGAATCACTGTTGTGCTCCCCCACGGTTACTAACAGTATTAACCCCTTGGTAACGGTGGTTCCATTTTTGCTAACACCAGTGAGAAATTTGGCACTGACTGCAGCGGGGATAAGAATCTGCACTGGATGGTGCCTGGCCCCCTTCATCAAGTGGTTAAAAATCCTCGCTTCTACGTTCATCTATCAGAGTTAAGATTAAGAAACGCTACGCTCAAGTTGTTCGTTCGCAATAATGAAGGAAAAAAAAAAAAAAAGAAAAAAAAAAGGTTCAGTGTTAAATTAGTGAGGGAAAAAAGTAAACTCGTAAGGTTAAATGATCACGTAAAATTTTTACCGTGTCGAAAATTTCACAGTGAACACAGTAAGCTAGTACAGCTGAACGTTAATGGCTGCGACGCCCGCAATTCTAAATATCGCAGGTAATTATTAGCACACAGCAGCTTCCTGGTTTTCTGGACCAAGACGAGAGACAAATGGAAATTAGAACGAGAAACAGTGAGACTCACTGACGGCTTTTCTCATGCTGTACAGTGCTCCAGGGAAGACTACGTCACGACCTACCTCCGTGTCACGACCACTGCACGATGACATTTTGATTAGTGCTCTGGGTAACCACAGCCAAAACGGTTTTGCCTCTACGCTTCACGATCGGGTCCTGACAGCATGCACACCCGGATTTGTGCAAATCGAGAATCCAAACAGCTAAACTCAATGAGAAATGGATGTCGGGACAGCAGGGACGGAGAGACAAAGCTGGCAAAGCAATAAAGCATCATGTGGATAAATAGACGGCTCACGGCTGAAGACAAACCAACCCCAAACATTCAAAAATTATACTTCTGTATAAATATATATTTCTCCCGTAATATTTAAATCTGTGAAACATAAACCTTTGCTAAGAATAAACTTCAATATACTTATCCGACGTCGACCGTTTCTCTGCTTTACAGCACGTAAAGACAAACTACGTGGCATTATAAGCATTATACAAAACGTTTCTCCCTGCTGCAAGGCTTCGCCAAAGCCGATATATTCTGAACCCAGCGCAAAGAGAAACGCAAACGCACTTTTGTCGCGTCCTGTAACCTGGCTTTGTCTACGACCTTGCCGGTTTATGTGCCACAGTGCCAACACAAGTCGTTTGCCAACAGGAGTTCACACAGGACATCAGAGCTTGTAGGTTAACTGACCTTACGCAAAGCCTTTGTAAAGAGCTAGTATGTATTTAGCATAAATACTACAGAGGGACAGCACTTCAGTTGCATTAATATAACCCTATTTACCAGAGCCCGGGCTGCATTGCTTCACATTATTTAAAGTATTTTGTTTAAAAATAGCATTTGAGCAAATGCGAGCGTACAGAAAGCCATCCGATGCAAACGGGAGCTTAAAATTTAATTCGCCGTTGCGGGGATACAGACTGCCCTCTTCTTGTCTTATTCCTTTAACCATCAGGTCCTGAGCAAAATGTAAAGACGGATGAAGCGTGAGCAAACTTTTAGGGCTAGATTTTTAATTAACGTGAACACAACTTTATTCATGTTTGTGATTTGTTCCGAAAAATGTGCAAAGTAATAGAAAATTCTTAAACAAAGATAACCGAAGGGCAAATTATCAAAAGCATTATCTTTAAGACCTTTATGAATGCTCACAGCAGAATTCGCTTCATCCAGCACTATAAGCTTTACAGGAACCCTCACAAAGAGATGCTGTAAAAGTATATTTAAAAATCAATTAATTGCCCAATTTCCTGCAATGGAGTACAGTAGGGGCTTCATATTTTTTCCCAATCAGGTTAGTCAGTTGGGCATTTCAACGCCAATTTCCAAACGTAAGGTATTAAAAAAAAAAAAAAAGGCTTTTCTGTAGTCTTGCCACTCATGGCTATTCATGCTCCCCCAGGAGTGCATACAGGTACAATTACAAAAGAGAATTTTTTTTAAAAATCATTTCAGACAAGCAGTATTGCAAATGTCTGTCAAGAATACTCAGCGAACTGGCTGGTTTTTCTTCCCTTTTATTTTTTATCAGGCTTGCTCTTGCCAAAGTTGAGCTGGAGTCGATGCTCAATCGGTTTGAATGAAACAAGCCAGGCCAAACGTTTTCTAACACGGAACTGCATCTTAAACTTGTTTCAAAAGTCCCCTTTTCCATGTGGATTTCGAAGCAATATAGCCAACCTAACATACTGGAAAACATGAAGAAATACCACATACATTATAGTTGCTTCTCCCTGCAAAGACAAATTCCTTGGACAGTTGAGACGTGGAGGTTCTATCTGCAATATTCTGGCTGGGACAGCTTTCAAAGCGGTTTTGGGTTTTTTTGTCACACCAGCTCTATAGTAGAATCACTCAAGAATGATTTCCCCTAGAAACAGGGACAGGCTAGAGGTGTAAAAACATAAAAGCCTCCTTAGTTCTTTCCCTTCGTGCTCGGGAGGAAGAATGGCAGTGTCACCAACAGGCCACAGTATCTAGAGTTTGGCCACAGTAAGACTTAAGGTTTGGGTCAACACCCCTGTGGTTGAACTACTTAGCTAGATCCAAAACACCCGCGTACACGCGCGCAAACCTGTAGAAGTCTCGTGCATCAGGGCACTTATTACCAATGAACAGACGAGCCAAGAACGCAACATCCACACCACAAACAGGGTACACGGAGTTTTGGCACACACGCGAGGCCAATGGGTCAGTTAAGAGGATGACTACTAGTGCAACGCACCACAGCTGCTCCGTCACGAGGGGAAAAGCTTTGTCTCTTGGCCGGTGCAAAGAGAGTTCTCACTCGCAGATGACAGGCACGTGCCCCCCGAATACATGCATCGCAGGAGGGCAGGGTTCTGGTTTGACTGTCAAACATGCAGGCACAAAGAATTAAAGTTTGTTGTCTAACTGTGACAAGCCTTAAGGAAAAAACCTATCCATCACAACTGGAAAGTTTTGGGTCTGGAGAAAGATACACAAGGATTTTCTCTATAGACAATTCCAGGTGGCCGGGATACCCGTCACTTGCAACCCAAACCCAGGGCAGTCCCTTGCCTTTTAGTTCTGGCTCCTTCCAGCTACCATAAAAAATATTGATTGGGGCAATAGAGGGGAAATAGGGAAGCGCTAATTCATGAACAGAGCTTTCTATAACGTCAAAAAGTTGTCAGAGAAATTCTTAATTTCGCTGAGGAAAATATCACACTTCAAAATACCTTTGAAGGACAATCTCTGTACTGGTGAAAAACACAAGCTGTGACATGCGAGTAGCTTTGAAATCTCACTTTTCCTTTCCTAAAGTAAAAAAGAGATAAGAAACATTGCAGGTTAAAAAGAAAAAAAAGAGTGGCTAAATCTTGGCCACCGTCCAAGGCTCAACATTTCCTCTGGGATTCCAAATATTTGATTACAATTAATGACAACTGTTCACATAGCACTGTTGGAACAACATATTTTTTGTAATTTCTGCTTCTCGGTAGCACTGCTGTGACAGCTTTGATGGCCACAAAAAGCAGGAAAATAATTTTTTGTTTCCAATATTTCCATATTGATAAGATCACTGCAAAACTCTCCAAAAGTAACCTGGAGTGACCGGAGGGACTTAGTAAAGCAAGCGCTAACAAGAAAACCCATTTGACAGGTTAAGCCTCTGTGGAGTTACAGGTAAGACTGTGTACTGCCACAGGATTTAAGGGTTTAATTTTAAAAAATGGTGTAATTTGAGTTTGCTCTTTAGGGCCGTTATTGCTAAAAGCTACTTGAACCTTCTGATCACGTTTCCTTCAGCAGCATGTTCAGCGGTAACGAAAGCAAAGATCATTGGGAACAAGAGTTTTATACAAGATGTCACATCGAAAAGTGCTGCAGACTAGAAGATGCTCCAAATCAGACTGGAAAGTCAGACGGAATGAGTTGAGATGCCCCAAAAGAGGAGGTGAGTGTAAAACTGATCAGGTACCCACAGCCTCACTTCAGGCATGGCATTTAGGGACAGTCTCGAGTACAGTGCGCACAGAGATCTCTACAGCACTTCAAGGGCTGAGAATGGGTCTTCCCTTCCCCTCATCTCCGAGCTGCACTTGTCCTGAGAGCTCAGAGAATGGCAAGTGAACAAGAAAACGCGCTTTTCCTCATTCCCAAGCAGGCCTGGAACCCAGGGCTACCACTCAAGCTAATATCTAGGCTTTTGATTTCCTATATGTATTAGTGGAAAAGAAAAAGCTTAAGTAGGTGGCTGAACCCCTAATACGCAGCTGCATATGGTGCTTTTTGTTTCACAGCCCTTGTCTTTTACACCAAGTAGACTACAAGCAAAAAAAAAATCTTTCCTGAATCCTGTCTTTCCAGCCACAAATTCCCTTTGTCACTGTCAGATCAAAAAAACTCCTTTTCATGCACCCGTTTGAGTTTTAAAGCTATCCGACTGTAGAAATAAAGAAGAAACAAAAGAAACGCATCCGTCAAAACACTGCCATCTGCAGCAGCTCCCCAAGGCCTGTGCCAAAGCTTACCACGCTGCTGAAGGTATTCCAAAGAACTTTGCATCGGGTCCACGCAAAGCGCTTTGGTTCGCAGCAAGGATTTGGTTCAACCGATGGAAATCAAACTCTGGCAGAAGCCCAGCGAGTTCCAGCAAGCAGAGCCGCTCCATTTCTGGTCGGTCAGCCCGGATCTGTCCACGTTCTCCGTTCCTTTGCGCGCCTTCTACCTTAGGAGCATGCTCACCTCTCCCACGCCTCGAACTTAGAACCTAACGATACCTTAAAACCTTCCTAAGCAATCGCTCCTCCTGCGTAGCAACGGGCTGGCACTGCCGACAGTGCTTGGGGAGCTGAGAAAGCCCTCGTGCACCTCGGATTAAGCGTCACCTCATGGGGTAGAGAAGGCAGCGAGCCGGCAGGAAGCAGCCAGGTGATGTAGAAGAAGGTTCTCAACATCACAGGTTCGCTACCATACTGGGATGGCGGAGCCACTGTTGGGAGCACAGTACGCTGTTTTCTGCCTCAGAATGTGACAGGTCACCAGTGCAACGCAGGAGCAGATAATCCTTCAGTCCATGTAAAGTCTTCTTCAAGAAGAGGTAACTCTCCGAGAGGCTTCACAAAGCTGGATGCTTCTCATCCTCAGCATCCTTCATCCTGAGCATCCTTACACGCATCAAAAAAAAATAAAAATCTGTACAGGTAATCAGAGCCAACCCTGGGAACAAGCTATTTAAGTCTTTACAAGAACATGTGCTGAGGCTTGGTAAACTTCCCTCCCTCTTCAAACCCCAGAATAAATTACAAACAAACAAACACAAAAGTCTCCAAGTCCACAAGGAAGTCCTTGCCCTTGTCTGCTATTGTTGTTTGGGTTTCAGGCAGATGTAGGGGCTCGGAGGGTCACTGGAGGCAAAGTTACACGGAAGGCTACCGTTCAATGTCAGGAAAACAAAACATGAATGAACAGTTTAAGGGCTGAAAGAAAATCAGTGTTCTGCTTCCAGACACTGGCCAAATACAGGCTGCTGACCTGCGTGGCACGCGACAGCACACGCCGCTCGCCAAATTTTACGTACTCTGAGCGTACAGGGAGGGGAGAGCAGTAAATTTATTAACCTTTATTCAGAGGGGAGTATGGAAACCAGCGCATGAGCTCTTTTTAAAAGAAAGCAAGGCAGAGCTGCTGGCAGCTGTTTGTGAATACTGAAAATCTCGTCGTTCATAATTTTGGAGAAGCAGAGAAATTCACTTGGGTACTTGTTCAGCTCTTGCAGAAAACTGGACCCAGCCTTTCCTCTCCTCTTTAACCAATGTTAAAAGAGCGAATTACTTTTATTCTTGTTGAGCTGTTTTGGCATTCTGGGCCCCAGGTGGGTCACGCTCAGCTGCCTGCACCCTAAGCCTGGGGAATTGGTTCTCCTTCACTGGAAAGCCATTCCCATCGATGCTATGACTCCTAAGTCAGGCAGCAAAGGTGAACAGAGAATCAAATTCCTCGGCTTCAGACAAATTTAGCATAAAAAGTAGCCTAGTTGTAATAGTGTATTTTTGTGGGCAAATCGCACCTAATTAGGTGGATATTAATTGTGACTGTCCTTATTCCAAGGGACTGTAAACTTCCCTTATGTCTGCTATAGCTCCAAGGGAATACAATGCACGTCTTGACAGCAATCTGCTCGGCAGTGTTTAGTCGTGATCAATACCTTAAAGCATTATTAGCTCAACGCCCCCCTCACTTGAAAGGCGAGGCAGTGCAAACTTGAAAACGGGCTGCGAGAAGCTTTCCTAGACCCTCCGGGTCACGCCTCGCTCCTCGCCTCTCGGGTTAGTTCAACAGCTCCATCCAAACCCAGCCGGTCAGGATCAGGCCACGGCACACACGGTAACAAGCACAAAGTGTAGACAAGGAGGAAAGTAAGGGCTGGTGTTTTCCACCTCTTTCTGTTGACGTTAAATACTTTAGAACCTATATTGTTCTAGAAACAGCTTGCTTTTTTTAAAATTTTTGTTTTTCATGAGCGGTGTAGGACATTTACAGGCTAGCACCTTTTGTATTACAACCACTTACTCCCCAACAGTATGTTGTTGAATGTTTGAAGGAAAGTGCCAGATCCTGTATAAGACATTTTTTAAAAAGCCCCCCAAACCAAACCGCATAAATAATGGTAGGATATTATTCAGAAAGACTGCTATAAAAACCCTCTTTACAAGAGCTTCCCTTCGACATCCTCAGGGCAACTGGACAAATAGGAATGTTTGAGATCTTTTGCTTGAATTTACAAAGTGTGGTATAACTGCTCTTGACTTTGTTGTTGTTGTTTCGGTTTCTTTTGTGCCTAAAGCTCAACAAAATCGTGTGGTTTTTGTACCGAGAGATTTACTTTTGCCAATATACGCATGAGGAATGTAATGAAGTGGCGTTGTGCTGCAAAAGTAGCTCAGCAGATGTTGAAATCAGTTCCAGTTCCTGAAAACAACTTCTTGACAACATAGTCTTAGCATTCACAATAACCAAAACACGTGGGATTCATCTACATCATTCTCACAAATATATTCTCTTCCCCCCCCTCTCTTTCTCCCTCCTTGTTGTAAACCCTCAGCCCTACTTGCTTCCTTGTACTTTATGATCGTATGTGCCTGCGTGCTTATAGCCAGATACATATCCCGAAGAATCCACCAGGTCTTCTCGGCCAGCTTTGCCTTTTCCTTTCCCACTGGGATCAAACCTCTCTTTGTGAGAACCCGTGAATTTCGATGTATCTGTAAGGCGCGATACAGTCGGAGATGAAATAGCTTTCTGTTGGAAGAAAGAACAGAAAAAAAAAAAAAAATCCACGTCAGAAATCAATTGTTCTTAATGCAGATATTTGTACACGCTACCAGCATTTAAAGCGTTTCTTGTCATTGCACGCAAAGACGTTAATCACGCAGCCAAGAACGAAACCATGTAAGTTATGTCCAAAACTTTTGGAAAGAGACTTTCACTACGAGACGCCTCCGCTTAATGATCAAGTTCTAAGCACCAAAGCTACAAAGAAATCACAGGAAACAGCCAGGTTCAAAATCCATCACGTCAGCTGCGAGAGCCTCGCTCAGCCACGGACCCTTTCACACGACGGTCAATGCTGAAGCATAAAAACCTGGCTCCACCCAAACAGAAAAGGCAAACCCGTACAGCTAAAATTCATTGTTTCAAGAGAGAAACCCATTCTAAGCTCTAGGATTCATGAGAGAAGTAACAAACGAGGAGGAAAGTTCTTTTCGATGTTGGCAGTCCATGAAATGGCACTGAGCAAAGACCTTACATTGCTTCCACTGCGGCTGCTTAAAAGCAAAGTTTTGCTGTCATTGAGACAAAGAAAATTTGAGTATACGAAGAAGAAAAAAAAAAGTTTCACAGAACAATAGAGGAGCATGCTAACCTGTGTGCGTGGACTAGGAACAGTCTCTTTAATTCTTACATTTACATTTTTAAAATTGGAAGAGAAAGGGCACTAAAGGAGAAGGGAAAAGATTTTTGTGTTGTAGTGGAAACAGAGCCAAGTTGAACAAAACCTGACAAAATTCAGGTACCTTTCTTACGTGCATCACACTCTCTGGGTGCATTTTAGGAACAGAAGTGACATAGTCTTCACTGCAGGGAAGCAAGTGAACAGAAATGAAGATAATGCTTAGGAAGAAGTATTGCTTCTTAATACGTACAATTCTCTTGTCCACACTGGCCTGTTAGCACCTTATAACCAGGACATCTGTATCCACAGCAGAGCTGATTAAAGCAAATACACCCTGTGATCAGTAGCTCTGTTAGCAGCCCCGCTAGATAAAATAAAAATGCAACAAAAACGTACAAGCTGAGGCATTAAATGCAGCAAAGTTAAAGCTCCCGGCCTGGTGCCCAGCTGAGAATTTAATTCTTCCTGTTCCTCAAGGCTTTAGTAAATCAAACAGGCTCTACAAACAGCCACATGACAGGACCAAAGGATTGTCTGGCCACTGGAAATTAATCCAGGAAAACAAAGACACGCGCTTCTGTCGGAGTGCGTAACTTGTTGGCTGCACCCGGCGCGCAGGCACGAGGAATTCTGTGCTATTTTAAGCCTTGTGAAAGAGTTTTGTTGGGCAAGCGAAGGGAAACACGGGGGCTTGTACCCTGAACAACAATTCTGGCACAAACCAGTAGGAAGCAGCTTTTACACGGCGCAGGGTTTCCTGCTCACGAGTAAAACCCAGGCGCTGCTCGAAGGCAAACTGTCGGACTGCTTGACATGCTTCTCCTCCCGGAAGAGCAGAGGATGCTTCGTAGTGAAGACATTTTCTTGACTGCTGGCACGCTCCTTGGCTGCTCGTAATGATCTTACTGAGAAAATGAAGACTCCAGCCACGACTCTCGCCACGTAACCCAGCGAGGAAAAAGCTAGGGCACGACACTTGCCAAAGTATCGTTCATCAGCCCCAACGCCAGAAGAATCCACTATAAAAGACGCAAGCAAGCTTATCACATCATCAAAGGACTCAACTTTGCCCTGTGTTTACTAACGTAACACTAGGGCTACAAGCCACAGGATGTTACCAGTGACAAAAGCTGTTTGCATTGCAAACATGGGAGCACTCCAAAAGCAAGACAGGGCGATACCCAGTATCGAGTTAATCAGACTGAACACATATTTACTTTCCTTGTATTTCATCGCCACCACTTCAAGAAAAATCAGTTTTCTCCAAATGTGCATACACTGCATTCTCACAAGCAGAGAGAATTCTCAGAACCTCTAGCTGACTGCCTTTTCCTCTCCCAAATTCACTCTCTGTTCCGCTATTCCGAGAATTTGTAACGCTAAGTTTAACTGCTCCTCTGTTCCAAAGGGGTGGCATGATCAGTATGAAATCTACATCAATATTGAAATAAAAATAAATACAAATTTTGGGGCAGTAACATGATTGTAACAGACATAGTGAGACTTCCCTGAGTGCAGTAGGAAAGGAAATGTAGACACATTAACACCTAAGAAGAAATAGTAAAACTAGGATGAACAGAACGGCCTGTGTCAATAACGATGTTCCTGGGAAACCACTCCCGGGTCATCATTCCCAGTAGTAAATCTGGGCAATGTGTTGTTTATCTCAAGACAGCTTGCACTCTGTTAAGACCACAGCACAGAGGATTTATCAGGAAAAAGAAGGTTCATCCTCACAACAAGGCTGCAGCGCGCCACGCGAGCCTTCCTGCACGGAGCGGGGCTTCAGGGTTTTGTTTCTGTGCTTGTTTTCCCCCGCTAATTTCCCTTGCTACTTCTCCACTCAGGGTTTGCCAGTGCAGAACACCCCATTTCTCCTTCTCCTTCTCCCTTCATTCTTCTTACAGTGAAAACCCATTAAAAAAAAACCCACTACTTCCAACTGAGGTCACGTGAACATTACATAGAGCGGCCAGGTACAACCTAAGCATCCTGCTGAGGTGCTTTCTGTCAGAAAAAGCTTTGTAAATACAGAGTAGAATACACAGAGACTTCACTTCTCTCTTGGACTCCTCGACCTGTAGCAGCCAGTGCTACCGTGTCTCACAGAATCATAGAAGGGCTGAGGATGGAAGAGACCTCTGGAGGTCACCTGCTCCAAAGCCCCACCCTTCCACCTCAAGCCAGTCGCTCAGGATCACGCCCCGGTGGCTTCGGAAGATCTCCAGGGATGGAGACACAACAGCTTGTGCCAGTGCTTGGTCAGCAGTGGGGAAAAATGTAGAAAGAAACACAGAGAACAGCACGAAGGGCCAGACGAGGACCATTTCCATGTCGGCGAGTTGACACTCTCCCTTCTCTTTCACAATAAAGCACAGACCAAACGGTTCCGTCTTGCCCTGCAGCAGTTCTGCTTGAACTGTTTACTATCTAGAGTAAGTTACATCATCTCTCCAGTTACGTTTCTCTACAGGCAATAAATTACTCAGAGCCAGCCTTCTCCTCTCCTTACTGTGAGCCCACGGAAGCCTCCACTTCCCTTCTCTTATTTGCACACACACACAAGTTTGCAGAAGATGTGCAAGAGCTCAGAACTTTTGTTTTTATTTAAAAACTTGCTCTTCAAGAAAAATGTTTGACTTGGCACAACAGAACCAAATACAATCCGTGTACAAACTCCTTTTGGAAGAATGTGCCCGATTCAAAGGGAGAATCCTGGGGTGGATGAACAAGGTCTTGAAACTCACTAAAATGAGCGAAGGACAAAAAGAAACGTTTGCTATTTTAAGTGTGTGTCAAAGCTCCCACATTTCAAACGAGAGTACAAGAACAATGAAATAAAATCTTGTAAAAATCTGACAAATTGTACAACTTCAAACATACGTCTCCACTTGACATTTCCACTGTTCACTTGTGTGGAACCAATTTCTGAAAAGACTACTTCATTCCCAGCTCCACAGCCAACATTCAAAATTCAGGAGGATCAAAAATTTTACACAGATGAACTAAATTACCAGGACTATTCAAGTCCTGGTAAACACTCCAAAACCACAGGGTAAAAGATGTCCCAGGACGGCCAAACTTACGTACACTGGGCTTTGTAACTTCCTTTTCATGCATAGAGCTTAATACCAATAAAAAAGAGAAGGGGAGAAAAGAGAAGGGGAGAAAAGAGAAGGGGAGAAAAGAGAAGGGGAGAAAAGAGAAGGGGAGAAAAGAGAAGGGGAGAAAAGAGAAGGGGAGAAAAGAGAAGGGGAGAAAAGAGAAGGGGAGAAAAGAGAAGGGGAGAAAAGAGAAGGGGAGAAAAGAGAAGGGGAGAAAAGAGAAGGGGAGAAAAGAGAAGGGGAGAAAAGAGAAGGGGAGAAAAGAGAAGGGGAGAAAAGAGAAGGGGAGAAAAGAGAAGGGGAGAAAAGAGAAGGGGAGAAAAGAGAAGGGGAGAAAAGAGAAGGGGAGAAAAGAGAGAAAAAAAAGAGAGAAAAGAAAGAAAAAAGAGAAAAGAAAAAAGAAAGAAAAGGGAGAAGGGAAAACAGGAAAAAAAGGAAAAAGAGGGGAAAAAAGAAAAAAAAAGAAAAAAATATTATAGTTCTGACAGACTTGGAAAAAAACAAAACAAAACAAAAACCAAAGACGAGACATGATAATTATTCCCAGCTTTGCAGCGTGCCGGGAGTCACACAGCATTATTACATTTATTTTCAATCCTTCGCTTTGCTTTAGTCTTTTGGGCATTTCACACACCTTAGAACTGTTTAACGAGGTGCTAAACTTGACTCCCATCTACCGTGACTGGAATCCCCCACCCTTCCTGAAGGCTCCCGTGTCCTCAGCACACACAAGGAGCTCTCCTTGTTGCTGCTAGGTGGTACTGTGACTCCGAGCTGTAGTAGAGGCACGCTCTAGTAGAAACAACGGCAATGCCACACCAGAGGCCGCCGCAGCGCAACACCGAGCTCTTACACAACCTTTGCTCCCACTTAGCTCAGCGTAGTTGGTGCCCTCAGGTTCAGCCCAAGAGATGCGAGGGCTGCAAAGGGAAGGAGGCGAACGCAACAAAGGGCAGTGAGAACAACCCCGCCACGAGACGAGCAGCGTACCGTTACTCCGGATATAATCGGGGCTTTTCCTTCGATTAGTTTGTAGATTTCTTGGACTGCTTCCTCATCGCTCTTGTCTTTAAACCGCTTCTTGGAGAGTTCTTGAAGAGCTTCCTTGAACTGCTCAAAAGTGATAGTTCTGGAGGACTTCCCTCTGTCAAAACACACAGAAGAGTGGAAAGAAATTACAGGAGAGCACGAGCAGCACCCCAAAAACAGAGCAGCTTCGCTTCACCGCAGCGACCAACGGAAAAGTCATTGGGTCGATCACTTGTACAGCTTGAGTGCACAGAAAACAAGAACTGAAACATCTCAGGTGAGTTTTGTCAGTTAATATTTTTTTATTGCTCTTCGAACCCCGGGTTACGATATATTATTCGTAGGTCACTGTTCCTGTATTCACAAGGAAGCTACGAATAATGCTGTCGTGTAAAGCAAATCATTGAAAAGCATTTAAAAACTTGAAATTCCTCCGTTAAAGGCTGACGAATTTTCAAGTGACGCACTTAAATCCAACACCTGCCTGCCCTTCGTAGACCAGCACCTCCAGAAAACATTCACAGGTTCACACAAAACCCGGTACAGCAGTCGGTGAAACTCAGAAACCCCCAGAAATTCAGTGTGGAAGACTGGCCTGTGCTTCCACAAATAAGAAAACTGTATTTCCACACCAGAAAATTACGTGCTTGGTTTTACTTTCAGTGGAGAAGCTTTTGCTAGGGCAGCGCGCGGTGCCAGATCTGACAAGCAGAGGGGGATATTCACACTTTGCAAACATCTATTTCTACAGGCGCTCCCGCAGACCTTTTACACCCAGTAGTTCAAAGGGTTCAGCCAAAAAACTCTTACAAAGAAACCCGCAGTCGCTACAGAGATGTGCTTCACCAAGAGGGGATTTAATGCAAGTCTGTCTTCTAGCATTTGAAAATATTCCAGTTTAGGCAGGAGGTAACGCAGTGGCACAGCCACCATTCCTTTCTTTTCCCCAATACAAAAGTACTTTTAGTGTTCCTCACTTTAAATTTCAGGCAGCGTTAACGAGACTGCTCACCATTAGGAAAAGAATCAAGGAAGATTTTCTTCTCTTCCGTGAATTACACCACACGCCTCTTCCTGTATTATCAAATTACAGATGCCCTGATCTTTAAAACATTAATTTCTACACCAAAATTTAACCATATGTTTTAAACGAAAACTTAACAGATCGAATAGAAAAAAAATATTAAAGATAGAATAGAAAAAAAAAATTAAAAGATGCTCTGATGCTTCCACTGCTGAAACCTTCAATAGTACCATCTCCAACAGCAGGAGACGTTTTCAATTGCTTATAACATCATGAAACCCTCAAGGCTAAAGCAACACCCGAGGGCCCGCGTTGCTGGGAAACAATGCTACCACACAAATTTTGTTTGCCACTGAAGCGTTTCTTTTGATGTCAATTTAGAGAGCAGTCCAAGCAAATCAGAACAAAAAAAAAACAACGAACAAAAAAACCCAACCAACAAACCACCACACACCCCAGACCAGTCTTTTCATTGGTGACAGCTGTTTATACAGGAATAAACCATCGATGCAAGAACAGAGAAAGCACACGCCGGCTCATCCTTCAATTAATTAAACACAAAATGAAATTTTGTCCCAGGTTTTTAAAAAAAAACAAAAAAGGGTTAGTCTCCAAAAAGTTCAATGCTAACACAAGCCCTTACATACTGCTCCTTACTAGTATCCTTTGTTTTCAATGCAGCCCAACATGTAGCAAACCCCTACACCCCTCACACTCCCTATTTCAGCCAGAAATGAAATTCACCTGTTTGTTAACCAAACTTTGCTGGTTGCAGCTCCTTGGCTGCTTTAGGTGAGCGTATGCCGGAGTATCGCGTGGAATTAGCTAATAAAAGAACATCGTGATGGTGGAAATTAAGAATATAAACCAGTATTTCATTAATCAGAAAACCACTTGGAATAAGCTGCATCTAACTACTTGGAATTTCTAGGGAAAAAAAAAAAACCAAGTCAACTAAACCCACCTACAACAAACTTTTTATTTTTTTATTAAGCAATTTCTACAAAGAATCAGCTGCTTGTGTGTGTTTGTAACTTGTTTTTAGAAGCTCATTATAAATATCTCATTTCCATGGGAATAACCAAACAAATATATTAGCTTTCATTTTCCAAGTGTTACAAGTTCAAACAACTTGTCTGCAGTTAAGCATGCCAAGGGTGATACCTCAGCTATTAGCACTCCTCTCGGAGGTTTAACACTCCAGGGAGTTAACAGAGACCTAGAAAGAAGACAAAATAACCTATGGTAAAATAAAAGAAAAAGAAAAGAAAGGAAAAAAAAAAGATTAACTGAATAGAAGGAATGTGTGAACAGCTATAGAAACACAACACAAACAGACACTGGAAATGCAAATCAAAACTATCCGACCAGAAAATGAAAGAATACACAAAATCCCTGACCAATGTCAGAAATCTTTACCTCCACAGCAGCGCTACAGGTCGGTGCTAGTACAGCAAAGGCACAGAATCACAACGTCCTCCAGGCAAAAGTGGGTGTACTCGACCCCAGGCAGCGAATCCATAGAAACTGCATAAAACCGTTCTTAGGCATGAGAAGAAAAAGATCCTCAAGGACAGCTTTCAGATTATTGGCGATTTTTCAGGACATCGGTCGCACTATTAACCTGAATCTGTATAAATACCTGACAATCAGAGACAGGAGAAGGGGCGCAGCCCAGTGAACTTCCGCGTTAGCACCAGTCCCTGCAGGCTTTTGCTGGCCAGGAACCTTCCTTACCGTGTTCTCTCCACATGCAGCATCTACGTTTTGACATTCCGCTCTTCTGATGAGAGCAGCTAAGCAAGAACAGGACGTGGCATTTGATAGAGGAGAGAAAAATGAGATCTCCACAGCAGAAATCAAACAGTTACATAAGACGGTGCTATTTTTATTCCCAAGTCTCAGAACACAAAAGCTCAGTCTCTCGCTGAGGACTAGATATTGTATGGTTATGTGACAGGACATCGTACTCGATTGAGACAAAATTCAAACACAAGAGGCCCAAGAACAACGGCTTATTAAATAGGACTTGACACAATAAGACCTTAACTCATGAAGTGTCAAGATACTAGAGCTTAAATTATGGTTTCATCAAGAACTGAATTGGACCTTGAGAGCAAAACAGAATAGTAACTGAATCCAACCTGTCATTCTGCAGCAACAGGGAGGATCTAAGCTTCTTTCTAGCAACACCATTCAAAAGCTTTTCTGCTCTCAGTTATTACATTAAAAAAAACCCAACGTGCATGTGCTGCTAACTTTCCTAGAATTTCTTTCTTGTTTTCCTCCTGGGGTTTTGTGGTGTTTCAGCAAAAAGCCTCGCTCTGTATCTCCGCCGTGTCTAATATTATGAGGGAATTTTGATTCCCAGGCAGGATCTTTACAGCTACCGAAATGGCCATTTCACTTACGTTGGGCCAATCCACATCGGAGCGGCAAGAAAAGATTTCACAAGGTGGGATATTTTTCTGTGTCAAAGCACATGGGAGTGTGAAAGCAATTTCTGAATGCAGTGAGAGCTCAAAGATAGTGACCCCTTCCAAGAGGTCAGATATATTCAGGTAAGTAAAAAAGGACACGTATGTGGGAGGGGTTGTTTTAGGGATCCTGAAGACAGGGAAAATACACGGACTTATGTATACCTGCTAATATTTTCTGCTGGCAATATGAGAAGGTGGCAGCATTAAAAATAGACAGCTGATGGCAACTGAGAGCACAAGCTCACTCTGTAGGCATCAGTGACCAGGGATGGAGATAGGAAGGTGTGAAATCAAGGATGACACATGAAGAAGAAAAAAAATCTAACCTCAATGGCAGCCCATATCCAGAGGTCACACACAGAGAAACCCACGAGACATCTGGTTGTCATAACCAGCAGCCAAGGACCAAATCATAATCTTTAAGAAAGGAGATCCCAGGCTGCAGGTGTGCACACAGCAGAGATGCCACAATTTCTCTTTCAAGCAAAACAAGACAAATAACCTAAATAACGAGGAAAGCGCACATCCCTTCCCCTCAGGAAGATTGCCCTCCCAGATGAAAGGGAGGTTCGGACGGTCACAGGAAAGCTCCAAACATGCAGCCTCCAACCTTCCCATTCCACGCGTGTTCACAGAATCACAGAACATCGGGGGTTGGAAGGGACCTGTAAAGATCACCCAGTGCCACCCCCTGCCAGAGCAGGGTCACCCAGGGCAGCCACACAGGAACGCGTCCAGGTGGGTTGGAAAGTCTCCAGAGCAGGAGACTCCACACCCTCTCTGGGCAGCCTGGGCCAGGGCTCCGGCACCCACACAGGGAAGAAGCTTTTTCTAATGTTTTTCTGGAACCTCCTGTGTTCCAGCTTGCACCCATTGCCCCTTGTCCTGTCATTGGACGTCACTGAGCAGAGCCTGGCTCCATCCTCCTGACACTCCCCCTTGACATGTTTATAACCATGGATGAGGTCACCCCTCAGCCTCCTCTTCTCCAAGCTAGAGAGCCCCAGCTCCTTCAGCCTTTCCTCACCAGGGAGATGTTCCACTCCCTTGTCTATCATTTCTCCTCACTGTATCTTGAGGAGATACGTACCTTTGTGCAGCTTAAGGAAAAAAAATAGGTAAGGCATTTCCTGAAAAAAATCCCAAGATAAATTTACAAAAATCCTAAGAGAACTCTACCAGAGAAAGTCTGCCAAACAAGTAGCTACAACAAAGCTGCATCCAGCTTCAGAAATAAGCAATTGGGATTCTGAGGCAGTTCTCCTCGGGACGAGAGAGATCCATCCTCTCCCTGCGTCAAAAAGGGAAACACGTTTTACTAACAGAAGTCTCCGTTGTACCAAGAATCTGCAGAATATTCCATGCCAACGATGTCCTGGCCCTTTGAGAAAGCTATAAACAGTGAGCAAACTCTCCAAGGGAATCTGTCTCCTCCCCTGGATTAAAGGGTAGTTGATCAGTCTTTGCGGTGCTGACTCACGTGCCATCTGAAACCAATCCAAGCGAAACGCAGAAAATTGTGGCAGTTAACGTCAATGCAGACGTTCTGTCGTTGACATTCCACTTCTCTCGATTCAAAGCACTGAGCTGCATCTCAAGGACCCAACAGTTCACAAGGAATGGAGGTTTACTCACACAGTCCTCCGTCTTGCGGACATCGCTGTAACGGACCAAAAGGACAATTGGGAAGCCTCCAGGACGTTGGAATGGATCGTGAAAGCAGAGAGGAGACTATCAAAGAACAAGTGCACATTCTTCTGGAAATCTGTGACTTATTTAGATCAACAGCTACTGAAGGAAGGTATCAAGCCAGCGCTGGGAAAGATTCCAACAGTTTTTGGAGATGTCTAACATAACTTTAGTGACTGAACTAGGGAAGCAGCTAAAGTTACTGAACTCTTTCTGCCCAATTTAGCCTGTCTCTTACATCTGCTGCAAAATCTATCAGGGCACAGGACCCCCCTAATATGCCAGGATGAAATGGAAGCTGGCCTTATATATATGAGTCCAGCTGAACAACACTGCTGTGATCAGATACCATTCAATAAGTTCAAAAATAATCAGCTTTTCCTTCCAAAACACCCCCCTCACTACATAACAAGTCACACCAAACATCAGAAGCCTTCCTGAAAAGAAATATGAACTCCTTTTCCATGCATCTCTTTTTCATCTCCAGCTTTTGAATGCTAACTGCTCACTATGAGCTGCCCTCTTCTGCTTTGTGCAAAGAGCACTTTCTGTTTCATTTCCAAACAGGAATTACTACATTCTTACATCAGCAACATCTACCAGCTCTTAGTTACTTACATTCAGAACATGAGGCTTCACATTTCTTTTCCTGAATTACTATCTCAATCCTGGAGCTGACATTTCCTTCAAAGCTGCAGATTTTACCATCTGAAGCAAGAAGGTCAAGTATTGCTCCATATTATCATCTGCTGACACCATGGGGTTTTTTTTTTTGCAAGAAGGATAATCGATGTACTAAGATCCATTTTCCCAGTGTTCAGGTACAGGAAGGTTTTCTAAACTGTGGCCAGTTAATGGTGCAATCAGCATTAGAATCCTTTGCTCTTGTTCTGGTGCATGTCAGAAGACCTACCAGATTCTTATACGCCCGTTTATTTGGATTATAAAATCGTCTGAGTGAGGCCTGCTGATGAATTTTTATGGGAGCTAATTCAACATCAGGTCACACTCCACTAGCACTGCCTGTAGGGGAGATCGCTGTTCATAAGCCAGTCACAGATACCCTCGTAGCCTAAAAACCAAAAGTGCAAACTGACTCTTGCAGGAAAACAGGATAAAAACCGAACGGATTACACCACCACCATGTACATACATACCATTAAGCTCTATGTGCTGCACAGCCTGTGGAACCTTCCCCATAACAAGCAACAGACAAACACCTTTGCAGGGTTCCACGCTGGTCATTTTTGTCACGAAACCTCTGTATTAGGCATGTTTATATAAGCAGTTAATTTAAAACTAAATACTTGACGTATGTATTTACAGGTGAGTTAACTTCTCACAGTACAAAGAGCAAAACCAGGAGCTCAACAGCAACTGCTTCAGGTCAGTGCTCTGCTTCAATTACCAAACCAAGTGAGATAGGGTAGGACATAACCAAAGCAAACTTCACGCACTGCTAAACACCTTCTCCAGGTCAGCAAAGCCCCGTGAGACCACGGCTACAAAACCCAACGCGTCTTTGCACCTCCCTACCCTGTGGCAGAGGCAGGGTGCCCACCCCTTTAGAGGCATCAGAAGTCGAATTCCCTCCCTCGTCAAAGCTCCAGAAAGCCTCACAGATTTTTCAAGCGGAGCTCAGCGAAGACATCACGCAGAAACGTTGGCTGGAATTCTTCCAAGTACATTCAAATCGGGCACAATTTCTGCGCTTTGTTTTCTTAACAGCATATGACAATCAGCTGCACTGTTGAGAGGTTAGTCAATACTATAACTTCTTTAAAAATCACCATGTCTGTTGGAGGACTGTGCTGCTCAGCAAATGACTTCCAAGATTAAGAGACCACACTTGCAGCAAGCACATAGAGAAATCCACTCAACACGTGGCACAAGTTATTTGGCTAACTGTCTCCAGAAAGTACATCTTGTCAGCTTCTTTCTCTCAACGCTTGGACA
The DNA here is from genome assembly GCA_020746105.1 of Trogon surrucura. Classification (NCBI taxonomy): domain Eukaryota; kingdom Metazoa; phylum Chordata; class Aves; order Trogoniformes; family Trogonidae; genus Trogon; species Trogon surrucura. The sequence goes on along the minus strand of CM036619.1, from coordinate 99,339,965 downwards.
AAGGGAGTTGAAACGCTTCCAAAAAGTGCAAATGTCACCATGGATAACATCAAGCCAGTGTCCCTAACGTTAAAGAAATCCAGTTCTTTACTGGTAGCCCTTAAATCTGATAACTCTTCTGTACCTTTCTGGTTTACCTCAGGTGACTGTCACTTCACTGTCCATCTGGGCCACACCTTTCACAGTTCAGTACTTCAAGACACAGAACTAGAACTCAAGGAAGCCAATGACTGGGTGACACAGCTGTAGCACCTAGAACAGGAATAAAAGGAAGGATCTCAGGAGACACCACGTTGTTGGTCGCAGGACACAGGACCAACTCAGAGAAGGAATCGCTAAAATCCGTTCAAAACGGCCAATGTGGATTGAAGTTGCAGTCAGCTGGATCTGCAGGTCAAACTCCAAAGCAGACGGTTAAACCAGCAAGCAGATTTCCTCCTATCAGCAGAGCAGGAGGAAAACCAAATAGTTTCCTTAAGCAACTGCTCAGTCCCCCTTCCGGAGCTCTCTTCATCCGGCCAGAGGAGACCCAACAGGCCCCAGTCCCTTGTCTTGACAGAAAAAGAACATCAAGCGAGTTCTGTGCCTGTAATGCAACCGCTTTCCAGCTACACCACCCACAACGTCGGCATAATGTAAAGCTCTCTCATCGCCCTCATCTGAGGTGACCCAATGAAGGAAAAGCAACCTGGCTGGGAGAGGAAACAGCAGTTCCAGCTTTTCTGTGACACTAAGAAAATAATTTCTATTTATTTTACTATAAAAGCTTAGAAAACCAATAATGTTATCTGTGCTATCTCACTAAAGGATGGCAGACTTATTTAATCAGATTACCGTCACAACTACTCTGATTTATTAGTGTAAAAATGTCCTAAACTAGTATTGCAGACAGCTCACCAGCTTTTTCATCTGACACCTATGCTTGAAAAGTATCAAATATCTTCCTTCTGGATATACCTAAGAATATCATCTCAAAGAGTGGCTATCAGCTACTATACAGAGGCTTCATTTTCTTTCATCATAGCCACCTTTCTGAACCTTCTCCTTTTGTTCTCTTACATTTGACACCTATCTCTCACCTTACAGAGCACTTCAGGTTAAAAAAAAAAAAAGTAAGCCCCACCACTTTCTTATTTTTCCTTTGTTCTACCTACAGGTTCTTTTATGAACAGCAATTCACCTGCTCATTTCTTTTGCTCAAAACCATCACAGACCTCACACACCCTCAAAACCTTCTCCCTAGACAATTTGTAAACGCTAATTAACGCTTACTGCCCATAAATCGTGCCTTGACACCGTGCCAGATGAGAAGGGCCTGCCACGTGCTGTTTTACCCCCAGAAGCACACTGATTCCCACTCGCTTAACAACCACCCCAGGCGTCTGTTTCCATACAGCATCCCTCACAGGAAGAAAAAAACAAGCAAACAGCTCATTTCGGGATGGAAGAAGAAAGGTTACCACCTTGTTCAAATTGAGACACAGGTAGGTTAAGGAGTAACAAAATAGGGTTCATTCTGCTCCCCTGGCCCTCAAGCTAGCGTGGTGCGTGGCAGTAGTAGCTGCTATTGCACTGGGAGTTATAATGGGGGTATCTGGAGATCTCATATAACTGAGTTAGATTTCAAACAATAAGCACAGATCTAGCTTGCTTTCTCATAGTCATTTTTCAGTTGTGGTGCAATGAACTACTGTCATGTTGCAGCATCACCGCGTATCTGTTGTTAGCCGAAAGAAAACAATTTATCCTTGTGCACGCTTTTATGATGATATAAAAGCTGCATCTTTTTACATAGCATAAAAAAATACAGCCACTGAAGGAACAACAACAGCTCCTCTCACTAGTTCACTTTCTTTTTTTTTTTTTTAAACAATATTTGCAACTAAAGGGCATAGCATAAAGACCCCAGACATCTGGGCAATGAAGCAAGTGCTGTCATGCATCATGAGAGTCACAGCCTGGTGCCAAAGATCACCAGTGTCCTGCAGCTGCTGCTGCCCGTGGTCACAAATGGCACGCAGTGGTACAATGCTCCGCTGTACAGCGAAGACAAAGAGAGGACCAGGTCTACAGCACTACCTCCTTCTCACCAGATGATGGTGGCTTACCCTTTCCTTCAGAGTCTTGTGCTTCTATGCCTGTTGAAGTAGCACTCCAGAAAGCTTTTGGCTTTTCTGGAGTATCCTGTGAAGCTCACGCCCCAATCTTGAGAACAGAGGAACGGCGTAAGACTAAAAGATTCCCCAAGCTTTCAGAACTATTCCTTCCAGAACAAAGTGGAGGCAAAGGAGGAAGACAACTTGCTGCCGCTATGGCCGTGCTCTTCCGTTTCTGTCAGCACTCATTAGCAGCCTGGTGACAAAGCACAAGGTTGAAAACATCGAGCTAACGCCAAGGGAGCTGGAGCGGTCACCTGGCACAGGGCAGCGGGCTGGGACAACCACACCGGGGTTGGAGCTGCGATGGGGCCCGTCCTGCAGCCGGTACAGTCCTGGCGAGCCCTCGTTAGCTCAGCACCAGGCAGCTTTGCATGGGACACTGCACCGTGCCCAAAAGGATCTCCAGAACCACTTACTGGGAAGTAAATGCAGCAAGAAAAGCTACCAGACTTCAGGAACATCACCCATTTAAAACAGGCATGGAGCGCAGTTGTTTTTACAACGAGCTCCTGCCTCCACTGAAACAACTTGCCTGGAGGTATTTTCCACTGCTTGCCTCACTGGCAAAGGGGCAGGATTGATTTAAAGCTGTTGTGCAGCTTGAGCAGAAACTTACTGGCTTGATGCAAAACGTGGCACTAAGGTTCTCCGGGTTTTCTGCCTGAACTGTGAATATCCAGATAATACAGAAACATTCCCTTCCCACCTTAGGTGTCAGGTTATTTCAATAACCAGAGCATCAAAGCAAGCACTGGAGGCACAGACCACCCAACAAAACTGCATACTGCCAGCATTGCTCCTTCTCTTTCCTAAAAAAAAAATAGAAATTATATTAATAGGAAAAGAAATGGTTCTGGCTGTGCATGACACACCACCAACCAGTAAGTCAGTGAGAGCACTTCTTGCATCACCAAAAGCCCTCCTGGTGGGCAGCAGGTGCTGCTGTTACTCCTTGCCAGAAGGATTTTAGCCACGCTCTTCCTGGCTACACTCTGTCAAGTCTCAGCATCTTTCCTCAACTCCCTCGCTGAAGCTGAATCGCTTCCTGTACTTGCTCCTTCAACCACAAAAAGAGAAAAACCAGCATCCAGCACCATCTCTTCCCGGAGAAGGTTGCCATAGAGATTTGTTTATGTAATTGAAATGGCTGGGGAGCCTTCAGCACTAGCACCGACAGTGGCAATCTTAGCAAGGTTTTTCAATTATTTATCTGCTGGTAACATCCACAGTCTTTGTAAAGAACGAGAACCTAATACTGCCTATGAATTGGGGAAAAAAATCTCAAAGGGGAAGTATGTCATTTGGTGGGGGGGGGGGGTATGCATTGAAAAAATACACAGAAAGCCAGAAAGAGTGATCACACTTCAAAGAAAAATTTGGATTTCAGCCACGTTCTTCCAGTTTAGCGCACATAGACATATCTATAAAAAGAAGCCATAAGCAACTCCAATAAAGCCACAAAGGAGTAAGTAACACCATTTTAATCAGAGCGACGACTTTCAGGGGAGTGGTTTCCAATACCACCACTTGGGTGCTTTAATACTGCAAGTTCTAACTCTGTACTGTAGCACCTAAGACTCCTCACCAACTAGCAGTCCGCTCAACACTAAGAACGTGTCTTTTATGTGACATCACTTGCAGGAACAATTGCAGATTAAGAAGTTAAACCTGCCGGGCCCACATCTCATTCCCTCAAGACAAGGGCAGATCAGGTGTCGCACACTTAGCGCCTACAAGTGACCCTTGCTTTCCCTCCTCTCTAATACTCGCCCCAGACTCCAACTCCCAAGCATTTCAACACTCCCAGCAACTACAACTCATGGGATCTAGTAGCCTGATTAACACAGCCTTCCACAAAACTGAACACAACGTGCCAACACTTCCCTTGGATAGAGTTTTTCATTCCTACTGGTGGTGAAGATGAAACAACAGGGAAGATAGTGTGGACTCACGTTTCTTTAAGCTGGGGTGTCGCTGAAGCCTTCTTCAACTTAATGTTACAGCCGATCTGGTAGTGAGACTCATTCCCATTCAGCTGTAAAAGAGACCTCTTAAACTTCTAGACAGTGGGAAGAACACAAGAAAGGGGCTTTCCCAAGTCAATCTGTTGGTTTAAAAAAAGGAAAAAGTTGGAGAAAGGTGGTTGGTTGCAATGTTGACTGGTTCACGTGGCGGTGGTGTGTAAAACCTGACATGCACTAGGTATTCTCTGTGCCGATGTCTGTCACCTCTGGGAGGGGGATCAGGACTATCATTTTGCCGTACTGGGTAACGCTGACTTACGAGATAATTACATCACTGGTTATGAGCTTAAATTGGTATTTGTCAGTGTTGTCACGCTCCTACCTCGAGACCCTTCTCTTGGAATTCATTCATAATTTCACCCAGTTGACGAGGAAGACGATAATTTCCCCCACTCTTTCACCTTCACTTTTTCCTTCAGGCCATTTGCAACAGCTTTTGAGATTTTCGAATGTTTTTGGGATGTTCAAGCCAGCATACTCTTGTTGTTGTCTTCTGAATGCGTTTCATCTTGTTTAGGGTTACAAGAAACATTTTTAAGAATACCAGCCAGAGATGTGGCCCAAGGCTGGACAGTCATGAGTGGCAGAGTGTGTGCGAGAACAGGTGCAAGTATCTAGAGAACTTCTCACCTCCAGTGGTTTAAAACTTCACTCCCGAACAACTACGGGACCCTGGAACAGTGCAATATTTTAAAAGAAAATGCCATGGCTATTCCAGAGAGGCACAATTTATCACGCTGTGCTGGGCCCTGGCCAGTATCTACGAAACACGGATCGATATTATGCAGCACCCTCATGGGAAAGGGAGGGAAAACACCGACAGGCACCGCGGCTCTTCTAACCCTCTGGACAAGCGCTGTGGCTACTCAAACGCCAGTGACCGGCGCTGCAGCTGAACCAGAGAACAACCCGTGCTGCTATCGGTGGTCCCTAGACAGAAGAAGAAATACACAGCAAAAAATCAGTTCACTCGGTGAGGGGTGAAGGCTCTCGGCCTCCGCAGGTCACTTCCATCTGGCTTCATCCTTGAAGATGTTATGTCACCCAGGCCAGTGGACTACCATGAGGAGAAGCATCCCCTTCCCAAGGGCGTTAGGTGTGCTGGAGGTGATTTATCTGGACAACAAGCAGTTACTCACATTTCCAGATGAAGTCCAGCACCCATGTGGGAGAAGATTCTAGAAAGTGCACCACAGCCATATGCCAACTCATAGCAACCTTCTGGAAAGAAGGCGCAGGAGGGACAAGAGGTGCAGGAAGCAGCCAGTCAACTCCATCAGTACGAAGGAAGTCTCTCTTCTCTACGGGCCAGTGTCTCAGCTGTGGAGGAACTGTCCCAGGAGCCCAGTAATCCAAAAAGGGTATGTCCTACTCCCCACCAGCTATCAGGAGCAGGTGCTCCTAGGCTCAACAAGAGGGAAAGTGGAAGGAACACAGCATGGAGTACTCTGTGGTTTTACCTACGCGACCACAGAGAGGACCTGAGGAAGTGGGATGAAAAACCCAATTTGAAACTAGATGCACTGGTACGTGAGTTGTGGGGAAAACAACTCACCAAAGGGGATTCTTCCAAGAAAAATGCCACTCCAGTTTCTGGAAGTTCCCCAGATGGAGCAGAAGGGCTGATCTTACTTGGATCACAACATAACACTAAAATCCTCATTGTCTGGTGTGAAACAAACTTTTCCAGTCACCAAGTTTGCAGTTCTGGTGTTCCTCTTGCTTCCTCTTGACAGGATCTTAAACTTTGCTCTTCACCTGGCTGCTGTGGCCAAGACTGTCTCAGCTCTTCACATCTTAATCATCTACCTCAAACCACAGAAAACGACTCTGTCCACACCAATGTTTAACAGTCTAGAAAATAACTTGCTAGTTAATCTGTAAAAGAATGTAATATTGCAGCTAACACAGCTTTCACACGGCTGCTTCTATAAATGAAAACCGGGCCACTTTAAATGACGGTGCAATATGATGGAATTAGGCAGACTCGCGAAAAGAAAAAACCAAACAAACAACCCAACCACCAAACCAATCAAGCAAAAAAAAAACCTCAAACCAAACAATGCCTCCCCCTCAAAAAACCCTCTAAAAAGCCACAAGACAATACCTCATCCCAGAGCCCTACTTCCACTCCAAACCACTACAAGAGCTTGCAGCCCACAAGCAGGTTTATGCCACAACACTGAGCAAGCTGCTCTGTCGCGCTGGGTGTGACACCACGCAGCACTCTTTATCAGCTGGGAGGTGAATCAGCCACCACCGTATCGACAGGTTTTCATGTGATCTCTGCTCACACGAAAAGGTGTTTTTAAAATCACAACCACCACACATCCTCAGGGCTACAGAACTTCACCGTTTCATATGCCCAAAGCAAGCACACAGCAAGTGAATCTAAATCCATCTCTCTTCTCACGAAGTGATCGCTGGTTTACTTCTGGAAGGGGGAGAAGAGCTGCTTTGGTTTTCTTGTTGAAATAAAAAGCCTTTCAAGGATGAAGTGCAAAAGGCAACATGATATGTGGCTTCTTGGACAAGAAGGGAATTTGGATCTTAATTAAAACAGGGTATGTGTGATGTGGAGAACGCTCGCTGCCCTAATGTACCGACATTTCTATCTGTAACTGCACTAGTTCACAATTTGCCTGGGAGAGATTTATGAGCACAGTTTATGCTCCACAGACCATTCTATATCCACTTGAAACTTATTTCCTGATGCTGACACATTAAAGCCCACAACCTAACTGTTATGCCTCCTTCATGCATGAAGTAGGATTGCACAAATCACAGTCTGTGTCACTATTAAAGAATCTCTCTGGTAGGGAAGTAAATCACAACTTACAACTACTATGTGCTTCATCTATATGCAAAGACCACTTCATACCTATTTACATATTATAAAAACTCTATGCCTACATATATACCTATTTGCATATTTACAAACTCTACAAAGAAATTTATAGAGAGGCTTCAGGAAAATCTCTGTTAAATACAAATTAATTCAGAGAAACCTCACGGAAAGAGACTTTTAGAATGAGTGCAGGTACTACTCCTTTCAAATGCATTAAAGAAAGCACGAAGTATCATAATTGTCCAGTATCAAGAAAAGATAATCATCATATAACAGAATCATAGAATCATTAAGGTTGGAAAAGACCTGTAAGATGATCAAGTCCAACCATCAACCCAATACTACCATGACCACTAAACCATGTCCTGAAATGAAGCTTCTCTGCACTACACGTGTGCTTCATCCTTTGCTCCAAGGCCAACGTGGTTTCAGGGTGCTTTTAAGTCGGTAGATAAGGGTTGAAAAATACCCTTTATTGGCTTTTCTAGTCACTTTTTTTAGCCAACATGAAAACAAGACAGAGCGTTGACAAATGGGGGAAGCACAGGCTCATTCTTGCCAAGAGTTATCTTGCCAGCTGCTCAGAGCAAACCTCACCCATTTTAATTCTTCCACAGTGCTGCGGCAACGGCGAAGCTCTGCCGGCTGAGGATCATCTGGCCCATTTCAGGTGGTTTCAGGTCTCCTGCAGAGACCTGGCTGAGCCAGGCTGAGGAGCTGCCCATGCAAGAACGTTCTAAGGCTGGAGCACGGGTGGGACAGCTCAGAAGTCAGAGCCCGGGGAAGTGTGTTGTGAAGATTCTCCATGGGAACAAAACCTCCCTTTCTCGAAAAGATGGAGGAGCCTTTTCTGGCCTTCGGAGCACATGGCTTCCTCAGCAACAAGAAAACATGTCAAAGCAACATAAGAAACTATTAATGGAATTTGAGAGGACAATTATACTTTCACTTGATCTTTCACCCAAAATATTTCAGAGGGCGGGGAGGAAGGTATATTTACCAAGCTTCTGTAGATTAACCAGTCCTCAGTAACAAGCCAGTATAGAACCACAAAAATTTGTTTAAAATTTAACACATGGTAACATCAAAACAAACAAATGTTTCCATGGAGACAACTACCTAAATAAATGCTCACAATGGATCCAAGGCGTGACGTCACCCAGGCCTGCCGGCACCCATAGTAACATGCCAGCGTCAACAGAAATATTGTTATTTTTCTATCGAGTAATGTCGGAGAATTAGCAGCTTTATGGCACCGCTTAAACCATATTCGCGCGGCGCTGAGTGGTAACACTTCTAAAATAAGAGCAGAGGTATTTATATCAGGGCTATTCCTATTACCACACGAACTACACACAGCAAGTGGAGCGTGTGTAAGGCGCAGCGAACAGATCCCATTTCCCAGAGCAGTTGTTGACCCCAATAAACAAATCTGAGTTCCTAAGGCAACGTGCCAGAACGCCGCTCGCAGATCAGTGACATCTATTCTTTGGGGGGGGCATTCTGCTTTCCTTCACGCAAAAACCCTCAAGTTCTCGGACCGGAGTGTCTCGCTGCCTTGCCGGATTAAGAAGGAGAACGCAGCCACGCGTCGCTTTTCCCACCGAAGACAGAAGGCGGTCGTGCCCTTCTCCCGCGTCACCACCGAGCTTGCCTTCTCCCAGGCAACACGACTCGCTAAACCCACGTCTGCCCTCCGCAGCCTGCAAACTTTTGCAACTCTGCATGAGCAACGTGAAAGGAACAGTCAGTTGATGAGGAGGATTTCCCGAGGAGAAGGGCTCAGCTGCTACAAAGACACACGCGGAATCCCCATTTTCATGAAAACCACCCATCTTCAAATGCTGTTGGGTGTCTGCGAGCTGGATGCCTCTAGATTCAGTAGACCCCGATGGCGTTATCACTCTTCATTTGTGAAAAATAAAGAGGTCTCTGTAAGGTTCAGACACTGACAAATGACCTGAAATTACTAAGATATTTATAGTGAACCTCACATTTTAGCAGAGGCCTGAGCTATATAGGAAATCAAAGGCATTACCACAAAAAAAAGGTGAAATACTATTTTTGGTCCTGTCGTAAAATTTCACATGAAGTAATTTACGACAACTTTCCTTCTGTGATTCTGCAATGTGATTGTGACTTACCCTCGCCTTTAAATATGGCGGTGAACTTAGAGACCAGTTAAAAAACTTTCTGCAAAGTATTTTCAGGCCTCTCTTTCATTAACAATGACATGAGCAGGTTTTTCAGAGATTGGGTTGGTGCACTTTTGCCATTTGAAGAGAAAAAGGAACCTGATACCAAGGAGCAAAAGAGATTTTTCTGTAACTTTAAGCAAGCAGCGAGCTTTGAAATGAAAATTTACCCAGCAACCGTAGTGCTGCTGTCGTATGCAGTGCAATCAATGTATGAAGAAAAGGAGGCCAACACCTCAAGTTTTATCTGTGAAACTATAAAACACAGTAAGGAAAGCTCACTACATAATTGCATTTACAGTTATGTACACTTCTGTTGGTTTTGCTGCATTTTGAATAGATTTCATCCCACAAGATGTTGTGAAACTTTGTAAAACTCTTTACAATTTCTTCTGCAGCTCCAGGGGCAACATACGTAGAAAGATAACAGCATCATATGAGATGTCTTTACTCCATCTTTTTATAACCTAAACAAAACTTTAAAAATTTACTTTCCTAGTTATTAGAAAAAAAAGGCAGCCTATCCCAACAGTATCAACGCCATCCAATCGTTTGGCATAAATACAGTGTAATAAGGCTAATAAAGTTTTTAAAATAGAAAAGTAAAAAAAAAAAGGCAGAAAAGGCATCTATTAAAACAATTTTAAAATGCACAACAACAACAATAACTGATATTATAAGCTGCCAAATGACACTTCAGTCTGACCCGACACCCTCATGCGTGTGGAAAACAGCATTCCACGCTTACTTTCTTATTTTTAACAAAGGTCCATCCAACCTTCCTCAACCATTATAAGAACCTAAACGTAACTTTAAAGGAACTAATTTCAGACAAGACAGACACATCATCCCGGCTTTGAAGAAGTATCATGGACTACCCAAAACTTGCAGAAGTTTCCTTCACCCGGTTTGGTGGAGACGGGAGGTGGGTGTTGAGCCCACAGAAACCTTCATTGCTTTTCAGGATTGAACCGATAAGAATCTCTCCTGCAGCGGAGGGAGTTACCGACTGGAGAATAAAACACCGTCTTTCGGTAGCTCTTAGGTAAACATACCGGTTACTGATTTCCCCGTGACTTCACCCTGGCTATCAGCAGTGCCCAGTTCCTATGTCGCCAGCTTGTGCAGCTGAACAGTAAGTGAGACCTGGGAAAGTTCACAAGATGACAAACGCATATGTATAGACACAGTAATTCATAAACCCAAATCCAACTCTCCTAGATTAATTATTCTCTAGAGCTGGAACAACACGTGCCATTGTCACAAACGGTAACTGTGGCAGGGTTTGTTTTCTTGCCAGCTAAACGTGGTGGCGTCCCAGTAACAGACCCAACAGCAAACCTGTTGGGAGGTTCTACCACAAGGGCAGGTGGCACGTGTAGCTGGGTACGGCAAACGTCTTAGCTCTGAGTGTATTCCCTGGCCAGACTCCAACTGCCAAGATCCACCAGCCCCACCTCACCAAACCACCGTCAGGAACCCCTGGCCAAAGTCCATCTCGTGAGACACTTCTATCTTAAGAACCTCAAAAAAACCAGCAAAGTACAAAGCCTTCTGACACCCGTAAGAGTAACTCTCAGTGCTGCTTCCACGTTGCAGTTTCTGGGGAGTTGGGAGATTCTTTTACAGTGTTTAATGTTCTTCATCTAAGGCAGGTAGGGAAAAACTTGGATTGTCACAACACCTTAGCGCTCTGCTTGGGAAAAAAGCTGCCAGTAAAACGGAAACGAGTAAGAGTCAATTCTGTGAGCACGCCAGTTTTGATGCATCCCCAAATCTATCAGTATCCTCTAGCTCAGGGTTAAACGTGAGGCAAAAGAGAAAGCAAGGAACAGCAGTTGTCTGAACATGCTCTAGAAACCTCGCACACTCAGTCTCTGCCTACACCTCCCGAGCTACAGTGTATTACCAACAGCTGAGTAACCACGGCCATTAAATCTTCCCTTGTTAAAACTTACAATGCTGTATGTGAAATAAATGCAATCTACACTAAAAAAAATTATATACTGCCATATATATTTATATGCTGTCATATACATTTGCTGTCAGGAACAAAAACGTAAGTAAAAACACCCCAACACATAAGGAAATGTGGAATTATACCTACCAAACACATGCACATGTAAAAAAAGGCCTTGCTGGCAATTACAGCAGATCTCAGCTATCGTAAATTTCCCCATCTGCCATTTATGCAATATTAATTTAGAAGAAGATAATTCTGAAGGAGAAGAATTTACAAAATACACGTTGTATGTCCATGTACAGGTGTGTAATCAGCAAGGAATTAATAAACAATTAACATGCTTGTGATGCAGTGATCTTCTAAACTTTGGAATACTAGAGAGGAAAACATGGCATGCTTCCTTCCGGAAGAGAGAATTAGAAAATGAATGCTAGCATTGTCTATCATACATGAAGAAAGAAAAAAACAAACCCAAACAAGGATACAGTCTGAACATTCATTTCAAATAACCTAGTTCACCGATAGTACATCTAACCCTGGCAACACAACTTCCAGAAAATACAAGTAGGGACTCAAAGAAAAAGCGAGCTGATGTAAGAATGCTGGAGTGTGCACACAGAGCGTCTTCCACTGCCTACACGAGGTCCCCGAGGAGAAAAGCAACAAAGAAAGAAAGAAAGAAAATAAGCAATACTCTAACTGGGCATGGTACACCGAACAACCTTTCAAGATGAAGGGCCATTCTTCCTGAGCCTTTCTTTGCTTTGCTGTACTCTGAAGGGTCAGTGCTTGTCTCAAGTTTTCCCAGCTACCCTGGGAAGCACCTCAGCTTGCACGTCCTCCTGGGCATTGCACCACAGCCCTTGAGAGCACAAGCCAAATAAATGTTCCTACAAGCTGCAAGTACAATTAGGAGCCCTTCCTTAGAGCATGTCCCTCAACACAAGGAGGTGTGAGACAACTGGAACTGCTCCTGTGGTAATAAAAAGCCTAAAAGACAAGGCTGTCAGCTCAGACACCGGAGGAAGGTGAAAGTGATCCAATTCTACACATAAAGCAAGAAGAGAACAATTATTTCAGGTTTCCTACAGAATATGGCAGAACAGCTGAATGTCTTCCCTTGGGTTCGATGAGTTTCTGGATCAAGGCTGCCAAGGCTTTCAGTTGTGGGAGAAGGTTTCACTAAAGGTACAGTCTGCTCACAAGAATAAGCGAGGACCTCTGAGACAATCGTAACCAATTCATCACAGCCTTGGGTCTGCACCATAAAACTCACCATCGGTCTGGTGCGACCCTACGCTTTACAGTTGATTAGGTACTGGGCATCAGGATTGCCGTTAGAAATGGCTTTTAGCACATATCCCACCTTGGTCTTGGTCCCCTGAGGCTCAGTTTTGTCAAGATGTAGAACTACACTGTGACTTCATTCAGATATCCTTCAGGAAACATTCACATCATTTACTGCAGTGAAAAAAAAATAATAAAAAATAGCCTGCATTTGTCCTGATCACATCACACCTCTTTGTGTAACACCTGGGACCCTGGAGTAAGTTTAAGACCGCAGGACAGAAGCCAATAGTTGTGTCTTCAACCAAAGCAACAGAGTTTCATAAAAGAACAAGAAAGAAGATCAATTGTGACAAAGACATACAGCACCTTACAACATCCGTAAGCAACAGAAGATCAGTTTCGATGGTATTGACAAAACATGCTGGGGAAAATGTGTGGCAGAAAGGAACTTACTTGATTTTACTGAAGACAATGTCAACGTCTGTGATTGTCACGTTCTTCCCATCTATCACATGACAGTCCTTACACAGCTTTGACCAGTTCTTCCCGTGCATTTCCTTTCCCGTGGCTCTCGTATCACCGTGGATGGCAAATTTTCTAAAGGCCTCTTCCAGAGCACTTAATTCTCCCGCCATAGCTCCCTCGTGGGAGCTGTTTGAATCGTAGGACAGTCGTTTTGCTGCCCGGTCCTTTGTTGGATCCGACGGAGACTTTGGAGGAGTCTTATTCGCAGGTTTGGTCGGCTTCACTTTATTTTCAGCCATGGTGCTACAAAGAAGAGGAGGGTAAACTCGTTACACAGAACTGCACTACTTTGATTTCCTGTTAAGCTACAGCTACAGCCCATGTCACAACGCGTGAAGAATAAGCGATCCATAAAGTCAGCAACTACTCGGTGCCCTCTACCATCAAACAGCAGTCTATAAAGAGAGCCGGGTAACTCTCTGCCCACCTAACAAAAATTCTAGCGTACCTAAAATAAAATAGTCAGGGAACGAACATTCCAAAATAAGGCACAAACCTAATTTCACTGTCATTACATCAGCCAACAAGAGAACACTGAGTGTTTGTTTCTTTTCTTGTTTTTTTATGACAATCACCACAGACACTCATAGAATCAGAGAATGTCAGGGATTGGAAGGGACCTCGAAGGATCAGCAAGTCCAATCCCCCTGCCAGAGCAGGAACGCCTCGATAATGCTACACAGGAACGTGTCCAGGCGGGTCTTGAATGTCTCCAGAGAAGGAGACTCCACAACCTCCCTGGGCAGCCTGTGCCAGGGCTCCGTCACCCTCACTGAGAAGAAGTTTCTTCTCGAGTTGAAGCGGAACCTCTTATGTTCCAGTTTCAGCCCATTCCCCCTTGTCCTATCAGTGGGTGTCACCGAGAAGAGCCTGCTCGACTGATTTGAGTGAAATTGCTCCCTTTAAGCTGCAGGCATTACCACCTACTTTTATTTCTGAAGGAAAAAACGCACAGCCCTTTATCTTACGGGCTGTGGCTTTTCAATTGTTTTTCAATGAAAAAATGAGATATTTTGAAAGCGCAGCGAAAAAATAAAAAAAATCAATGTTATAACCCTTGTGTTTATATAACATCAGGGCTAACCCAAGTGAGGAAGGCTCAGAAACCCTTAACTAGTCCCAAGTTCAGGCCTAAAGAACCGCAGCCGGAATTCACCTGCAATTCACCTGCAATGCACACACGTCCCCGACGCGGGAGCACGAAGAAGGGCTGTCACTGCTGCAGAGAAAAGCTTTCACATCACCCTGTATTCACACAGGCCAGGTTTGCCTCTTAAAAGACACCTCAAACTGAGCAACAAGCACTGAAATTATTTTGGGGTGTCTTCATAACGAAAAAAAGCAGAACCAACCACAACCACCCGCCGTGCAGCAGTCACTGCTACGCTTCAGGATTAGAAACAAGTTTTTAATAAAAACTACATTAAAGGACTTTTGTCCTGCACGCTTGAGCACACGCAGCAGGGCCACAGCACTGGTGTCTGTTCGGAAAACATTCGAGTAAATGTTTAAAAGAACCTTGTTATATCTTAAGCCTGAGCATCCTTCTGTTTTGTTTAAGCCACCAGCACAAGTTTTGGCCAACAAACCCAAATGCTAAATTAAAATTAATGTGACAGGAATTTACTAACTGTAGCCTGAGAGTTGTATGTGCACCTACAAAATAAAAGCACAGGGGAGGGGGGAAAAAAGAGCTTGAAAATGTGAAGTTCCTTAAAAAGTTAAAAATGTAACTAATTCCTATTTCTATTTCCTTCGCACCTTGCCTGCTCTCCAAAGAACGGCGATGTTACCTCAGTAAACTTTTCTGAAAGTCCCCCAACATTCAAAAATGCCAAAAATCCAAGCTCAGATGTAGTTTTGGGTCTTCCTGACCCATTTTTCCCTGGACGATGGGATCAGAAAGTACTTGTGAGCTTCTGCTAGAAGATGAGCAGTAATTCGGGGAGGGGCCAGAGAAGGGTGATAGGTGGAAGTGACTACTCTGAAATGCCACTTCTGAAATTCGCTAAAACAAAATTAACCAAAATTAAGCCAGTGAGCTTAATCTACACATGAGCTGTAGAGATGGCAGAGTTCAGAAGGCCTTGTGAAAGAACAACTGTCCCCCCCCAAAAAATGGAGTTCCACAAATCCACAGAACATTCAGACAAGGAGGTGCTCCTTTAGTATCATGAAAAAATAGTTCTTGTCCCTTCTCTCATTCTGCAATAGATTGTATTATGGGCTGTATCCATACAGACAAGAGATTAAGCTAGAGATCAAACTGAGTGAGGTCAGGGCTAACTCATGCTAAAATAGACCCAAAGTGCCAATCTGTGTTCTCAGCACATGCCTAAACCATTAGAAAAAAAATTTCTCATGTCATCAAACTTCCTTTGGGCCACAGACCAGAACACACGCTCATCTGCAGACATACAGCTGGCAAGAGCTCCCCCATATTATTATATTAATATAATATATACTATTATATATAATATATAATATATTATATATATATGTGTATATATATATGTGTGTGTATATATATATGTGTGTATATATATATGTGTATAATATATATTATAATATATATTAATCTGGATTCTTCCAAAAACTGAGGGGACAAGTAGCTATTGTTTCTGTGAATTCCAGCTGCTGATGCTCCATGGCTGCGTGAATACCAGGTACATACAAATAAGCCCAAAAAGGCTCAGTACTGACTGCCAGCTCTGCTGATAGATCTATATTAATTACACTCTTTCAGTTATCCACATGCTCTCCAGGTGACAACATCCTGCAGGGATTCCAGTCCCAGGGCTCCGGGGCCCGTACTCTGCACTGCTTTACCTGTGAGGCCATACAAAGCAGGTACAGGGTTATACGTGCCCTGGAGAACCAACGTCCTCTGCGTTTGCGGAGGCAACGTAAATATAGTCTCACTAGCTGCAAATGGATTAACCCAATTTATGAACTCCACAGCAAAAATGCTTTTCCCTTCCCCCCTCAAAAAAAAAAAAAATCAACAGAAAACTATGCAAAGTGTGAATGCCTAGCTCTCTGGGCTATTATCATGCACCTTCTCATTTCCTTTCTCTAGGTGACCTCTAGCATGCTAGGAATGCTCTGTCCCAATATAAGCTGAGTTGCTTTCTTTTGCAGCAAGCACCACAAAACCAGTTTTTAACAGAAATCTTCTTGCAGCATTAACTGTCATAGAAACGAATAAGGACGTATTTGTTTAGGACAGCACAGAATACCAGAACACTACAGATCTACTCACTACAGCCTCAGGTACTAGATCATGGACTAGATGATCTTCTGAGGTCCCTTCCAAGCCCTAACATTCTGTGATTCTGTGAAGCCATGTAATAGAAAAGGCAGTTTAATATTTGCCAACCAAGAACTGGCTCAAACGAAAGCCTCGAGCAGAGACCAGCTGTTGATGAGACTGTTGAGACTGATGAATTTGGAGCAAAGATTCAACAGCACAAAGACACCGCTGCAATGCACTAGTGGTGTTACCAACACCATCCACTCTTGCCCGTAATGCCCACCGTTGCATGTGCCAACTTTATTTTTCATGGGCAACACCCAGCTCTGTTGCAACTTGCAAAGCGCCTTTATAAGACCCCAAAGCTAGGTTTACACTGAGCATCAGGGTCATCCTCTAGGTAAAATCCAAAGTCTGCAGTGCAAATTCCTCATCTTCAGCCCAAAGAGGGTAACTTGCACACAAATAGCCCTAAAATGGAATATCTGCTCAAGTTCTCAATCTTAGCCCTAAGTTCTTAACCGCTTCCACTATATGCCCCAGACAGCTAATTTCAGACCACTGATTTTCCGTGTACCCTCATCTTCCAAACGGGGGAAAATGTAACAGATTAATATGCAGAAGACTCTACATTCAGTCAGACAGCATCTTCCATGCATGTGATCACATCAGACGTTTGAACGAACGTTCCAGAAAACAGTGCCCAGGGATCTACCGACTCCATTGAGAACTAGAAATAGAGGGAAAGGAGAGAGACGGTGGACCCCTTGCAAGTCAGTTAACACAGCCAGCAATGAGCTAAGTCAGGTATTACATAAAGATTTGAAGAACAATAGGCTGTTGATATTTCACTTTTGTTTTAACCCACAATAAGCTGCTTATTTCTGCCTCAAACTCTCCACACTCTCCCGCCTCTTCAGCTCCACAGCCCAGCCAAGCCACCAGCCTGCCTAAAGATATTTCTTAGACAGTCTTAAACCTGAAAGGTCATTAGATTTCAGAAAACAGGCCAGAATTCTGCCCCGAGGCAAGCAATCTAGCAGTTTTATGTTAGTAACTATCTGTTTTTACTTTCCATTTTCCTGCAGATCCTTCCTGTGGGTAAGCATGCAAGTGCTTATGGTGTAATTTTTATTAGAATCTGTTTCTGCCCTGTTGGCAAAATGCATCACAAAATAGTTGCCACCCAAATTCTCTTAAGACCTTCCAGCCAATCCAAGCAAAAAAGAAAGGAAAATTTCAGTGAGCACGGGAGGTGCTATTTTTATGAGTGAATTGGATCCATAACATTATCAAACTGTGCGAGGCATTTCAATTTGTCTGCCTGCATCTGTTTTATTTCAGTGCTTGATCTATCTTTCCCCGTGTTTTAAAAATGGTACAGGATTGCAGTTAAAGGGAATTGTCATTTATTTTCTGTCTGTAATTATTTATGCCAGATAAAAACAGCAGAGACAAAGTACAGCAGATGGAATCTTTTCCCCACATTTTTGCATAAACATTCGAGCTGAAGGAAGGGATAAACAGATGGAGAAATGCGACATCCTCCTAATAAAATGCAACACTTTAGACAATGCTCTTAAAGCTTCCCTTAAGCGTCCTTCACAGCCATCAGTAGGCACCAGAGTTAAGGCATTTTTCTTCTGAGTTCTGGACGTAATTCTCCATACGCGATGCTCAAGTGAACAAGAGATGGCACAACTGGATGGTAGCATGAGGGGAGGACAGTGGATGCGGCCAGCAGGTCGAAGGAGGTCCTCCTCCCGCTCTGCTCTGCCCTGGCGAGGCCACGTCTGGAATATCGTGTCCAGTTCTGGGCTCCCCAGTTCAAGAAGGAACTCCCAGAGCGAGTCCAGCGCAGGGCTGCTGAAACGACAAAGGCGCTGGAGCATCTCCCACCGGAGGAAAGGCGGAGAGAGCTGGGGCTGTTTAGTCCAGGGGAGGCTGAGGGGGGAGCTGGGGGTGTCAGAAGGATGGGGCCAGATTCTTCTCAGTGATGCCCAGCGACAGGACAAGGGGCGATGGTCACAGACTGGAAAACAGGAGGTTCGACCTAAACATAATGAAATACTTCTTCCCTGTGCGGGTGCCGGAGCCCTGGCCCAGGCTGCCCAGAGAGGGTGTGGAGTCTCCTGCTCTGGAGACTTTCAAACCCGCCTGGACACGTTCCTGTGTGGCTGCCCTGGGTGACCCTGCTCTGGCAGGGGTTGGTACTGGATGGTCTCAGGGGTCCCTTCCAACCCCAATCACTCTGTGATTGCACGGGATCTTCCCTAGCATATAATGCAGAAGGAAAACGAGCAGAAAATGCTGCAGATCGAGCAAAGCTTAACACAACTCTATCTACATTTAAACTCATCTTTTAGTAAAGAAAATGGTTTCAGGAGGCCTGCTCAACAGTTGGCAGGAGTGGTCTTTGTTTGGTTGGTTTTTTCCCACTTTCAAATCACTTTCCAGGATATGAAAGTGTCATGCAACTGCCCTCATAAATTTCTCATGTTCCAGCATAAAATGGATTATTTTTCTGGGCCAGGTACCGAGCCTTTTGGAACCCTGCTCTCGCGATGGTTGGATAGCTTCTGGTTTCCAGCCTGAACTAATTCCTCACTAATGTACACTGATTTGTTTTATGCCAGTTGTGCCCTTCATTATAAATAGTTCTTACTTCTTTCTCATATTTACCCTGTGAGAGAACAACCGATTCTCTTCTCAGCCTCATGATCTTAGTAGCATTCATTATGAATTCATATCTGGAAATTAAAGATCTCCCATAAACTGTTTCACGAATTTGGCTATTACTTTAATAGCAGTAGAGTTCTCTACCATGAAGGCAGATCGCACCTGTAAAACCTTTTAAAACACCTTCCTCGGAGGAGTTAACTCCTGTTGATTCTTTTGCCTCTTTTGGCTTTTCACAGGCTTCACGGGGAACTGCATGGCTGAAGGTGGAGTCTCAGCACTGTGTGTGTGCCCAGCGCTATGGACAAGAGCACAGAGATCACGCAGCTGCCTTAAGACCCCGAGCAGGATACACACAGAGTAACAAAAGAGGCAGATACTCAAGTTGTCCAGCGCTTCTCCTTAGCAAAACAATATTTCATGCTGCGACAAAGTTACGCGTGCCACCAAAGGATCAACCTTAGCAAACGCATTACCAAGCACAGAGATCATTTTGACTGCGGGAAGGTGGCTGTTACCGTTCTGCTTCTAAAAACTATCACAACCCGCCTGCACAGTTACTGCTATGACATCACTTATATACAAAATTAAGCTTAGTTCTTAGTAAATTAGACTCCTCCACTCCAAGGAGCCACTTCCTAAAATATCACCCTCCTATAAATGGATAAATGAAGCACCTATACACAGAGACACACACCTTTAGTGGTGCTAGCTCTTTTACCTTTTAAAAGACACATGTTCAGCTGACAGCTCTACATTATACTGCCATATACATTACTGCCACGTCACACAAGGTTTCAACTATTGTCTTGATTTGAGCTGAACTGAACCGATTCTGTTCAGGGACCGTACTTTTTGGCTCAGTCTCTTCTGAGAGGCTGCACTTTCTGAAGCGAACAGCAGGTTGGGTTCAATATTGGGTTTATATATATTATTTATGTATATTTCATTATTTTCATTGTTTCCTTCTTAGTCCTATTGTTGTTAAAGCTGTTCTAGTTTTCTTTTCCAGTCCATAAGTCTCTCTGTCTTATTCTCCCTTTCCCTTCCCACTCGGGGAGGGAGAGGAGTTAGAGAGCATCTGTCATTCATTTATTGGCCAGCCCAGCCCCAACCCTTGACAACTACAAAGGTAAAAGCATAAATACAGGCGTCTACCACACATTTAGGTACTGGTGAACTCCTATAATGTATGTTTTTTTTCCATTATGTCACTACCCCCTAAGTGAGCACCTCCTTAAGTATTTATCCTGAGCTCTGGGGGGCTGCTGTCAATTGCAGATATACAAATCACAGCAGCCCAAGGGAAGTATCTTAAGCTGGACACAAATATTGTGCAATTCTGCTCACAGGCAAGGATATGGGGATTCGCAGAACACGACTACTGATCTGAACTTCTGCAGAACCCTTCCAAAATATTTCTGCAAAAGCCATGAGTAACGCAGATCCGCTCCAAGGAGATTGGAGGTGGTACAGCAAGGAGGTCAGCTTCAGAGACCCGCAGGGCGGTTTGTGTTGCACTTACACGCACAAACATCAGGAGAACCACGCTGATGCCACCGATAGGAATAGAATTAGATCAGATCAGAAAAAAATGAGCTAACGGAGACTTACAGGCCTTGAAAGCACTGTAAGATTTGACAGCCACTGAGCGTCACCTCTGGTGATGGCGTAAGAGCTACAAACTCACAAGACAAGATGTTTTACCGTGAGAGACTTCAAGAATTCCAGCAATGTAATTTGTCAGTCGCTCGAGCGAGGCATCCAAATACCTCTGGAGAGAAGCTGCATCACATACTAAACGGCTCCTTACTGTCAAAGATACCAGAAACCCCAACAGCTGAAAATTCGGGCTACGCTGATGCAAACTAGAAATAAGACTTCTCTTAGGGAGAGACAATCAACCACTGGAAATACTAAAGGTAACTTCCAAGAATAGCTGCAAATATTTCACGTGCTGACATCTGCACATTGGACTCCATTTAATACAGAAGATAAACTTGGTCAAGCATCTCTGAAGGACAGACTTTTATCAGATGTATGTCACTGGTCTCAGATAACTAACTGAAAATAACTAATTGACTTTGAATTTCCACCGCAAGAATTCTCTTAGCACTGATCCAATGTAACTGATCCAACCGCACGCTTGAGAACTTTTTTGAACTCGGACCACATCCCCCAAATTCAAACCAAACCTGTTATGCCTTTGGTTTTTATCCTTTAAGTTTCTCTGTCCTCATTTTGCCAAATGCTCCAATACCTGAATGCTGACACACAAGCATATTCTTGAGTTGAGCCAAACCAGGCGAGAATTGACTTTGCAAGATCATTTAAGAGTTGTACTGCAGATTCACTTTTGTCTTTTCATCCCCCACACAAGGGACTGCAGCTTTGGTCTGTAGATTCTTGGGTTTTAGCTCTTGGGTAAGCTAGTACAGGTAACCCGGGATGGGTAGGGTTATGCACTCGCTACAAAACTTCTTTCTGCTGAAGGTGCATTTGTTACTACATAGTTTTGGGGGGTTCGGGCACTTGAGGGAGGTGAGAGGAAGAGGAAGCTAAAAAAGCTTCCAGAAGACATTGGGGTAAAGGCAAAACAAGTTGATTTTTCCTGCATAAACACTTTGATTTTGAAATGCAAAACTTCGTTTCAAGCTTTTAAAAAATGATTGTAAATTTAAAGAAAGGCAAAAATTAGGTAGCCTGAAGATAAAGTGTTTTATATTGGGTCAATGTACATTTTTGGTTTTTATTTTATTCCAGGTTTCAACATTTACTAAATACCTTTTAAAATCTGCCCAAACCATTATTCACATCCTAAGGGCACTCTTTGATATTAGAACTTCCCTCAGAGAACTCTGCAGGTCTTACATTAAGTTCAACAATCCCCTTTGCTCTGTGAAATAGAAAACACATACCTGGATAACACACATGCACGTACCAACGTATCCCTCCTCACAAAAGCTGCATTCTCTCTTTTTTTGATACCACTTACAGTGTCTTGTTCTGGTCATTAAAGGGCACTGTCACCTTTTATACCGTTCCACGGTTACATGGCACCTCACTCATCAGTCAAGGTCCCTGCTCCCAGCTCCCAGGCACGAAGGAATACCAGCAGTAAGCAAAATATTTCTTTTCAGCTACCTGGCAGCGGCACCTACAAGCACTTACACCTACAGCAGTCATGCCAGTACAGCGGAGAAACGCTCGGCGTGAAAATCATACACCTGTATTTAATTCCAGTTACACGCAGCATGAAAATGGCTTTCGGAAGGAGGAAAAAATCTCCTTTGGTGCTTGCTGAAAAGAGTCCATTTCATTCGGGCGAGGGCTGCACGCAGCGTGCATGCACAAATAGAAAGGACATGACATCACCAAGCGACTGCAGCAGAGGAAAGACTGTTCTCGTTGTCAATTTTTCTTCACACAGTGATACAGGCTGGTGAATGCAGCCACGTCTTCCCGCTGAAGACTTACATAACCACAGCATGCAAAGCAAGAAAAATACCTGGTGTTATTTTAATGTGCATCTCAGCTTATCATCTGAGAGCAAGTCATTTAAGTGTAAACATTGCACGGTTTATTCCCTAAAGCCTTCTGAGATACACTAAGTACAACTAATTATCTCTATTTATAATCGGAATATACTATTCTTAACATAAAATGACATAACTGCCTGCCTGTGCCCCTCCTTAAAAGAGCCTTTGCTCGCTCTTTTTTGTTGGGTTTTTTTTTTTGTTTTCTCTTCAAATCAAGCTCAAGGTACAAGATGTAAAAATAACGTCTGTCATACAGCTGGCTAGAGAAGTAACTAGAACGAATATAGGTCCTATCAAAACTAAAAGGCATTATTTTTCACCACAGCCAACGCACAGCTCCTCCTGGGCACAGAAACAGCTACTTGCTGGATGGGTATTTCCATTTATAAATAAGATCTTTTCTTACATTTACAAGGGTCAAGTGCAAGCACCGCAGGAGGCTCCGATGTGAACTTCACCTGCAATCT
The DNA here is from genome assembly GCA_020746105.1 of Trogon surrucura. NCBI lineage: Eukaryota > Metazoa > Chordata > Aves > Trogoniformes > Trogonidae > Trogon > Trogon surrucura. Next base: position 99,317,023 of record CM036619.1, on the reverse strand, counting down.
GACCCTCGCGCGGCATGCTGTCCAGGCACGGCGCTGTGCTGTGATTTAATACTGGACACACACTTCAGCAGTTACCAGCGACGGACTATTTCAAGGCATATGCCTGTGACGCAGAGGGGTACAAAAGCATTTAAAACCGCATTTTATTTCACTTGTGGGAAGGGCGAGGGTGAGCTGGGGGTAGGGCTTGCGAAAAAAACATTTGGAAGAGAATTGGCTCATCACTGAAGGCTTAAAAAAACGGCCACTGGCATTTAAAAATAAATGAATGTATACATTCGATAAACATCCACCCTGATTAAAGACTGAGGTTATGGAAGCGTAGAGGTATCTCTTGCTTTTCCCCGAAGTTTCCACAGCACCAGAAGAGAAACACCCCAAACCTTCCCGTTCCATCGCCACGCCAACCTCCTCCAGCCCGCTATTCAGCGCGGCGTGAAGGCTCCGCAAAAGCCAGCGAGCCCAGCCTCGCACCGCGCGTTCCACCGCAGGCTGGGGGCTGCTTTCTCCCCTCCTTCTCTTCCCAAACCAACACAAGCGGTTACGCAACCCTCCGTCAAAATCGCAAATCCACACACACAAACCCGCTCACGTAGACCCTGCGAACACACCAAGAGGGGAAAACAGCTGTGGCGAGATCCCACGCCGTGGGCATCGAAGACACCTGCACCTTTGAGGCACACGCAGAATTCCACCCACCTCCAGGAGCTTTTTCACCCAGGGCTGAAGGAATCTTCAGTCTGCTGCTCATCTCACAGGGTGGGGTTTGGGCGGGGGGGGGGGGGGGGGGGGGGGTGTATTTGTTTGCAATCAGCTGGCTGGGGTCGCAGGGGCTTTCCCTCACCCTGCACCTGCCCAGAAACCTGCAGCCACCCCCTCCCCTTAAAAAAACAACCACAAAACCCAACCGAACCGACCAACCCGCCTCCCCACACCTGAGGCCGGTTTTCACCTCAGGGAGACGAAAAAATCCAGCCAAACGCACGCCAAAGAAACACCAAGAAATGGCTTTTACCCGTCGACCGCCACAGAAGGGGGGCGCCCGGAGGAGGGGCCTGGGCGCGGGTGGGTCGATCCCCCCTCCCCGGCTCCTCCGGGCCCCGCCGGGCCGCGGCCAGAGGGACCCGGCCCCGCACGGGAACCCCCGCGCCCCCGGGGCCGGCACGCTCCGAGCCCCGCTCCCCTCGCCGGGGCTTTTTCCGGAGGGGGAAAAAAAAAAAAAAAAAAAAAAGGAAATAATAGAGAAAAACGGGGCGGGGGGGGGGACAAGGAGGGGGTTAACCGTGCGGAGGAACGCCGCAGCCCCCCGCCGGCGTTACATAACGGCAAGGGCAGGGGCGGCCGCGCCCCGCCAGCCCCCTCCTCCCCTCGCGGCAACCGGGCAGAAACCGGCCGGGCGGCGCGCTCGAAGGGGAGCGAGAGGGCGACAAACCCCCGCCCGAGGCGCCCACTCACCGCCGGCTCTCGAGGGGCGGCAGCTCCCGCCGGCCCAGCCTGACCCTCGCCCGCACTCCGCCGCTACCGCAGCCCCTGTCAAGCCGGCGCTGGGGCTCCGCCAGGCACCGCCCCCGCCGCGCGCTGATTGGCCGGCGCCCGGGCACCGCCCGCCCGTCCCTCGCCCCCATAGGCCCGTCAAGCCGCCCGTCGGGAGGCCGCTCCCGCCCCCCCGCGGAGCCCTGAGCGAGCGAGCGAGCGCCGAGGGGCCGCCGCTGCCTTTGCTGCCTTAAATGGCAGGTTGGGGCCGGCGGCGCCTCCGCCCGCTCCTCCCCGGCCGCCGCCCCGGTGCTGGGCGGCAGGTGGGCAGGGGCAGGTGGAGGGGAGGTGGCGGCAGCCACCGAAGAGAGACGCGGCTACAGGGCCGGCGACCCCCGTCCCGCCCGGCGCGGGGAGGGGAGGCCGGGTCCGGCGGCCTCCACCGTGTTGAGCATCCCCCAGGCCCTCCCTCGGGCGGGTTCGCCGCGTTAAGCTGTGGGCGTTGGCATAAAACGCATAGAAACCGTGTTGGCAGAACCTCGAGCATCCTCAGCTCCCCTCAGGGCAGGCCTGGGCTGGGCCCGGCAGAGAGGAGCAGCTGCTGGCCTGGCCCGGGGGGAATCCCACCCAGAGATCTGCGGGCACGGATTTGGTGAATTTATCCCACCCAGAGATCTGCAGGCACGGATCTTGGTGAATTTATCCCACCCAGAGATCTGCGGGCACGGATCTTGGTGAATTTATCCCACCCAAAAATCTGCGGGCACGGATCTTGGTGAATTTATCCCACCCAAAGATCTGCGGGCACGGATCTTGGTGAATTTATCCCACCCAGAGATCTGCGGGCACAGATATTGGTGAATTTATAACCAGGCCCCAGCAGAGCTCAGTAGCTGCTGTGCTGGGATGGAGTTAAAACATTCTGCCCGCAGGGGTGAGGGAGAAAAGGGAGCACAGATCCATCCAACACGTGCTGGGGGCTGTTTTTCCAATGCAGTGTAGATGTGTGGCTGACTCTTAAAAATAGCCACAGAATTACAGCACGGTTTGGGTCGGAAGGGACCCTAGAGATCATCTAGTCCAACCCCCTGCCACGGGCAAGGACATCTTTAAAGAGACCAGGCTGCTCAAAGCCCCGTCCAGCCTGATCTTGAATGTTTAATTTGGCTATTTAACTTACCTCAATTTATAATTTTAGTTCCTAGGCCTGAATGCATCCTATTGACAATGTGCCATCATCCAGGTTTGGTGAAGACAAATGAGTCACAAAAAAAAAATCAAGGATACCTCGGGGCAAGCATGTTCTGCCTACTTCACCCTCACTGGCCTCCATTCCATCCTTCAATTCACAGCCTGCCGGGTTAGTTTCTTTATTTCGTTTTTCAGCTGATGTTTGTTGTTCAAGATGCTTGCCTTTTACATCCCCTGAGCTAATTTTTATTAAAATGTACTATAAAATCACAAAAGCCCATTTTAAGGTTATTTATATTGGTTTACATGGCAACCTGTTGACCCCGTGGAGAGGAGCCCACTCTAGAACAGGTTTCCTGGCAGGACTTGTGACCCCACAGGGGAGAAGCCTGTTCCTGAAGGACTACACCCCGTGGAGAAGGCCCACGCTGGAGCAGTTCGTGAAGAACCGCCCATGGAAAGGACCCACGTTGGAGAAGCTTGTGAAGGGTGGTCTCCCACGGGAGAGACCCCACCCTGGAGCAGGAGAAGAGCGTGAGGGGGCAGGAGCAGCAGAGACAAAGCGTTACGAACTGACCCCAACCCCCATAGAGAAAACGGGGAGTGAAGCTGAGCCTGGGAAGCCAGGAAGGATGGAGATGAGGTGTTTTTTAGGTTTGTTCTTATTTCTCGCCAGCCAGTAAAGAAAATTAATTCCCACAAGTCGAGCCTGTTTTGTCTGTGATGAGTTGCTGAGTGACCTCTCCGTCTCCGTCTTGACCTGCGAGCCTTTGGTCGTATCTCCTGGTGGGGAAGGAAGAGCGACAGAGTGGCTTGGTGGGCACCGGGCCAAGCTCAACCCACAATATTATCACACTAATGAAGGAATAGCAACTTTGGATTCATTTTAATCCTGGGTGCCAATCAACTCCTTCCGTATTTTAAAGCGGGAAGTTGGGCAGTTCTTTGCCTACGTGTATTTTCATTTATAACTCAGAAAGTGCTACGTGAGCCTTGGATATTTATTAAAAAATAAAATAATGTGAATGCCAACGTGCATCCACGGTGTAGATTTCTACAGCGCAGCTCGCTTTACATGATACGATTACGTTATTACAGTGAATTCCCTAGAGCTCCCAGAAGCCGCCTCTCATCCCTGCACAAGGAATTACTCTCCTCAGTCCAGCAAATAATCGCTTGGGTTTTACACAGATAAGACAGCAGCGCTCTGCTGTGGAACGGGGCAAATCCTGAGAGCGGTCGAACCCTCGATTAGCTCAATCTCCTTTGGAAGACCACTTCCTCACGAGAAAAAAATAAAAAAAAAGACCCTTGGCCGTGACCTTGAGGTGTCCCTATCTGCTCCTGAGCTTAGCTGCCTTTCCCCAGGGGGTCAGCCCAGCTGTGCTCGCGGGCTATCGCCGCAGCTGCGGGAGCCCAGCTTGTCCTCCAGGCGCTGGCCGCTGTGACCTGACCCGATGATTTATTTGTCAGTGCGACCTAGCGTTTTCAACTCCCTTTTTGCCCTTCAGAATAAACCTTTGAAGACGTGACTGATCAAATACTGTTCTCTCCTTGTTTGACATTCCCAAGGCTCTAGAGCAGGAGGATGTTTCCTTAGGACCCAGGACTGGTGCTGGCCATATCCTGGGTCCCGCGGGGACTTTCCAAACACAAAATTCCTACAGTTTAAGGATTAACTTTTTTGCCTCTGGGCTGGTGGCAACGGAGAGTAGAAAAACTGGCCCTATACAGAGAAAAGCCCAACAAGGATTCACGCTGAGTTCCAGAGTATTGCTGATTTTAACTGACACTACCAGATCAAGAATTTTAATTATCACTGCGCAGATCTATTCAAAATAAAACTGCACGTTTCCCTGCTTCATTCTCTCCTGCAGTTAACATGCCAGTTCCACTTTCATTTCAGGACAAAGTCTTCTGGGAGTGGGATGTCTATCTGCTTCCTGCAGTTCACACAGTTTCTTTTCAAGTTGCTGTACTTATCGACCGCCCCTTTTATTTCTATAACATTTATCCTCACATGAATTCCGTCCAAAGGGTTTGTTATTATTTTTTTTTAAGTTTTTCCTCCTTCTCTCTCTAGCTCTCTACAAGGCAGAGACTTCTTCCGTGTTTAGGCAGCTACTTTGCTAATACATTAACTCATTTCCACCAGAGTTGGAAAGCTTTCTGGCCAACCTTAGTTCCTGGCCTGAGAGAGAAGAGATGCAACGCTGACAAAACAGATAGATTACAGGTAGATTACATAAACACTGGGCGTTCAGTGAATCAGCAGTCGCGTTCTACTTTGAGCCAGATTTATTAAACAGTAAATGAAAAGAGTTTTCAAGCTATCAGGAAAATGTATCACCAAGATGACATTATTATTTATCAAAGGTCACTTTAGCTCGTTGTTCTCAGACAGGCTAAGTTTTACTCAGAATATTTGTGCAAATCAAAGACTATTAATTTGGTTGAAACTTCCATCAAAATGGACAAAAAAAAATGCTAGGCAGTCCCTCTACTTTTTGTTGGTTTTTTTTTATTTTTATCCACTTCTTGGGATATTTACAGAAACTAGATGACCTGAGAGGTCTTTTCCAACCTTAATGATTCTATGATTTACAGGAAGGCAAAACTAGCTGCCCTGCCAGACCCCCGCTGGCAGTACAAATACATTTTTTATACATAAAATTGCAAGGCATATTTAATTGCATAAACGATGTAGCAGGATTTCCAACAGGTAGAAAAGCATAAAGGGCCATTGTCAATGTAGGAGAACTCAGGACAGTCTGTATTCTGCAATGTGCTGTCGTGTCATTTTGTACAGAAGCGAATCCAATTACATCTCTGGAATCAGTGCTGCTGATCAATTTTCCTGAAATATAAATTAATAATAAAATCATGTCATTACAAGAAGCCAGAGTTCAGGAGATGTGCACACATATTAATGAAATAACTTGATTGCGCTAACGGCACAGAGCAGAGCCCTGCAAATGCCTGACCATGATAGAATTCCTCATTTGTTTTTATTTGCCAAAGCTTCCATCCAGTAGCACGCAGAGCTTCAGAAGGTACGAAGTTAAAACCAGCCTCTCTCTGCTCTGGTGCACACAGACCCGGTTTTGGGGGAGGACCTTATCAAGTGCTCTTTCTCTCCGACAAAGCGCTATTCTAACCCGTGCCACAGTCTCTTCTCCAAACCCCTACCGAAAAATGAAAAGCAACAAATGCAGAACACCTCTAGGGAAGGGCAAACTTCTGCAGCAGGTCCAGTAATTTGGATCAAGATTTAAGAGAGCTGGATTCCAGTAGTATGTTCTGCACAGGGTTCCCGCGGAGCAGCCAGCATCACGCTCCATCCCCTCCCGCATCTGTCTTGCAGACATAAAAACTGGGGATAATCCATTTTAGAGCAAGCATGTCCGAGAGGCATAAAGATAGTGCAGCACAAAGCCATTACTTCACAGGGAAAAAAAAAAAGTCTTTTTTTAGGGAAGCATTCAGTGATGTGAAGGTTATGACAAGAGGCAATTCTAAAAAAAAAAAAGCTTTTTACAGCAGGTCCTTCATTCACTGAATATTTTTGCTATGTGAAGTGACTGTGTAGTTAAAGGTAGCACATCCAAAAGTCCACAGCACTTAAACACTTTTAAATATCTGTATTTTGTACATTTCATACAACAGACAAAGCCTAAAGTAGTTGCTGCAGCCTTACTCATTTTCTGATTTCTTCTTCCCCTCAGTTAACCGCTGGAAACCTCTCTGTCGGTGTATTCAATTTATCACACGTAATCCCAACTTCACGCTACCTCAGTTAGCTTGGCATTTATTCAGAGCTCTGCAATACACTCCAGAGAAGATCTGAATCTCCCTTTTCCTCTTGACAGGAGGGGAAAGGGCCGGGAAGCAAAGCTCAGAACACAAGGAGGGTAAGGACCAGGGAAGTCAAATACTGAAGGTTCAGCATCACTGTCAAACACAAACACTAACCAGCACCTGACGGCATTTACACGGCAATGGCCACACTGAGCTCTTCTCTTAGTGAAAGATTTTCTCTGCCTTGTTAAAGGTTTCAGGGAGAGGTGGGGAAGGCCAAAGGAAAGGTAAAAACTTTACCAAAGCTGCCTGCACTACACGAGAAGCCCTTCGGTACTCGCAGCAATTAGCTGCTGGAACCTGAGAATCTGAGTGCTTTTTTTGTTGTTTGCTTAAATTACTTTGTGTCAGCAGACATTAAAACATATGAAACATTTCTTAAACTCACCCAGTTGTTCATCTCAAATGTCGCTGACTGCCCCTGGCACTAGATACAACATTTATTTTATCTGTGTGAAAGTAAGAATTCTTTTCCTGTGACACTTTCTATCAGACTGCTGTTGACAAGCGTTCCTTGATTAGGAGATGAAGTGATAAGAGATGTAGAATTGTGTTCAGACTAAGCGATTGTTACTCAAGGAGCTACAACATCTTCTTTTCTCTTGGCTAGAGACAATAACACAAGTCTATCCAACAGTCTTACTTGTGATACTTCGGTTTTTCTAGTGGCGTTAAGACAAACGGAGCTTAGTCAGAGCTCATCCCAGCAGTGTGAATATACAAATATACGCTGGCACCACACATGGACTTAATTGTAATTCAGCCTAGAATGAACATGTGAAGTTCGAGCCTGGCTAAAACTAACAGTTTTAGCATTAACACAAAAGGAGTTGGCATTTAATTTTGCAAAAAACCTCTTCTTTTCATGCTAAAAGGCATGGACAGACTCTGTCAGATTATGCTGAAGCCAGCGAAGACATCCTTGTCTTCAGGTGTTCACATCAGGCTTCTTCCACTTTTATCACTGCTGTAATGGGACGTCTGAGCAGAATATTTGTCCACATCGCAAAAAATTTCATACTCTTGTGTATCCAAGCACTGCCACAGGTCAGTTATTTGGTGTCGGACTGCGAGTGGCAATACCTGAGCCGTGGAAACCTGCTCTGCTGCTTCTGCTCTAGGAGAGAAAACTCTGTTGGCCAACAAGAGCAGATAGGTAGAAGGAGGACGAGAAATCAGGCATTAAACTGAGGCTTAATCAGGCATGAATTGCTAGCGGACACTCAAAGCCTCAAAATGAGGTTTGCTACATCCTCGCTCTTTCTCCTTTTATTTTTTTTTTTAATTTTTTTGTGCACATGGAACAGCCATACAAGTCGTGTCTGCCAACGCGCTGCGTCCGTTACCAGACCCCAGCATGCCATCAGGCTTTGCTTAGAATAGTCAAGGAGCACATTTAAATGCTCATGGTTAAATGATCACTAAAATCATGTCAGTTGAGTCACCCAGCGCAAACCTTACAGTGTTTGTCAGCTTCGTGCTTTTGTGTTGGATATATATCCTATCTAGGATAGGAACCACAATTACTGTTTGATTGCATCGCAGAGATGCAGAGGGGTAATACCTGATGTGCTGGGAGGGAAAAAACCCAAACCACTCACAAAACCAATTTGCACTAAATTATCCAACAAAACAAAATACACTTTGATATTGGAAATCTGTTTGATACGCTCCCATGCTCTTTTTCACAGCAGCAGAACTACTGTGAGCCAGATAAATGAATTTATGTCATAAGGCAGGTAGATGGGAGAATAAATGGAAGCAGAGGAGCAACTTCTTCAGGTTTCTAAGGACATCTTACATGATGACATGGATATCATAGACAGTTTCAAAAGCTCTGGCTCTGTGAATTGTTACATTCCCCCATAAGCCAATGATTCATAAATAATTTGCTTAAAATGGTATTACTTTGGTTTGTTAAGTCCAAGGGGAATGTATCTTTTTTTAAAAAGCATTATTGGTCTAGTGGTTGGGTAAAGCAGAAAAGCACTAAGGAACAAACCAAGATGAAACACACAGGATAAAAGAAAAAAGCATCATGCATTAGAGAGAAATCTCTCTGAAAAATATTTGGCAAAAGTTTTACAACGTGCAACGTGTTACTTTTTTTCCCAACTAAACAAGTCAGCAATAAACCCAGTAAATTTTGCACTGGCAATCGTTATATATTGAACTACACCCAGAGTATCTGACAGCTTCAGGTTACATAATGGCTGTCTCAGAACACTTCCACCAGTTATTCATGTCCAGAATCACTTTTTTGGACAGTAGATCAGAGCGCGGTGTTTCATGGCTGCTGGCCTGACAACCCACCCTGCACTTCTCCGCGTGGCAAGAAGGGAAGATGCAAGAGGGCAAAGAGGGAAAGTAAGAGGATACACTGCCTGATGCAGCTCTGTCTTTTGGATTCTAGTGGATTTTTAATTTCAGAGAAAGCTAGTTTCACAAACACGTGTTTTTTTCCAGTGCAATCTCTCAGAGGCTAAATGCCTTATCTCATATTTCTTCTCCTTTTCAGTCGAGGGGAAGAAAAGCACTGAGTGAAAGAGGCAGAACGTCACACTGTGCTTCCTGAAGCAGCAAGGAGACGCGGTGCAGCAGAGAAACAGGAACATCAAGACTGGTGCCACTCGAGCATGGCTGGAAACATGTAGGTGTGAAAGCAGAGGGGAAAACCAGATGGCAAATGCTGCTAACACCTCGATCAGTTGGTGTACTGACCCTGACTGGGATTCCACCCTGCATGGAGATGCTGGTGAGACACAGAAGCCCGCAGAACTTGGCAGAATCCATTCAGGCTCCATGTGATGCTGCACACGTGTGTGCTGCTCCACATCTGGAGGGACACAAAAGCTTTACTCACTATCTATATTCCTTGTTTTATTCTGTTTCATTCTCGTTTATTCTGTCTTATTAAACTGGCTCTTTTATCAAGCCACTGGTTGTCAGGCCTTTCTTACCGAGCTGCAGGAAGAGCCCTGCACTGTTACCGTTCATCTCGCCCTCGCTCCAGACCCCGGTGCAGAACAGCAAGCTGGCAGTCTCAGCACAGACCTGTGCGAGACACAGTTCAGGAAAACAAAGGAGAGACTATTTTCAGAGAAGGAGGCAAAAGGTTAAATAGAAGTAAATTAGTGATGTTGCCCAATAACTCTTGGACGCGATGAAAAGGCAAAAGATGACAGTCGCTGCTTAGTTTATAAATGTACAAAAGGTGTGCCCAGAGAACCAGGGCGTGGTTGTCGATCGATAACAATCCAGGAGGTGTGAGGAGGATTTAGTAAGCAGCTCTCCTTGGTCTGTCGCCAGCAGTAATCCTGACCAGACCACTCAGATACATACCCCTTGGGCCTCCTGGATTTGTGAAATACGAAAGAACACGTCTGAAACACTGGGTGACGTATTCAAGAGCGAGCCCGAATGAGATGAGCTTTAAAATAAAAATCACCATCCTTCCCCATTTGGTCTTGCATAGATTTTTCTTACATTAGATGGCACGTCAGTGCTCAGGGTCATATTCAGTCAAGTTCTCCGCTATCTCCACAGACAGGCCTCTCTGTGGAACCAGTTGCAGGGCTTTGCTACCCTCACCCTTACTCATTTCTCTGGGAAACCATTTAGTTCGGAAGGCTGTCAAAACAGCTTTAGATTCAGGACCTGGAATGCAAAAGCGCATATTCCTAGAACTTAGGCAAACCCAACCACAAACACAGGAAGTCAAATCTAAAAAAAAAAAAGAAAACCCAACAACAAAACTTTAAAAGAAAGTCAGGATGAAATTTCACCTACAGAGAACCCTGACCAGTGATCAAAAGACAGCAGCGATGCCTACGCCAGGATTCCACACCGGGCAACTCTGGTGATCCCGACTAGATGGGAAATCCCTGGCAACTCTTGCATGAAGCCGGGCGCTTACGGTCCCTTCACAGTTCTGCTTGGACAAGGAACCTAAATGTCTTACGTGAGCCCTTTCAAATTCACTTCTCTTTTAAACGCATAAAAAAGCCCCAAGAGCTACAAGGAGGAACTGCATTTGCATGAGGCCAGAGCCTGGCTGCTGCCTATGCTCAAATTCACTCTCTCATTACATTTCCCACCAATTTTAATTCCTGCTGTAGCCGCTCAGCCTCCCCACCACCTGCCCCCAGTTCCCTCCTTTGGATTGACTGGGAATACAGTAGGGTGCAAAGCAGCACCATAGCTTTGAGTTGAGCTTCAGAGGGAAATCAAAGCTGCCAGCAGCCCACCAAGGCCACGGAGTATGAGAAATTACCTCCTGAGATGAGAATGGAAAATGTCGTGGGCATCAGCACTTCTCTGGGAGCTTTTTAGCTTCATGCGACAATGCAGGATGGCCAAGAGCTCTGTCACCGCTTCCCAATGCAGTATCTTGGAAAAAAGTCTGTGCTACTTTCACCTAGGAGCTAATCAAACAAAGTGTTAAAATACACAGCTGAAGTTTAGTAGTACACTTGAAAGGGGTTTTACAGAAGAATCAGCACCCGTGCATTTCTCGTAAGAGCTTGATTTCCACAACTGTGTCGCTTTTAAAGTCACATTCACAGACATCGTGTTAAGTGTTGCTGCGTTATTTGCAGAGGAATTAAATAATTTCTAGCACAGTTTCTCCGCTGCCCACCTGCACTAAGATTATTCACAAGGCTAAGCTTGTAAATAAAATTAAGTTTTAGGTGAGAATAGCCAGGGTTACAAGGGCTTGTCCTAGAACCAGACACTTCAAATTAGAAGTGGAATCCTCTCTTTCAGTGTTTTTGCGCTGACTGAAAAGAAGCAGCCACGGTCCCCCTGTGCTCGGGGTAGAGGCCAGAGCCCCTCAGCAGCCTGACGGGCAGGGAAATCCCATCCCTCAAAGGAACACAGAGCAGTCAATCCTTCGGGTTTGGGTTTTTTTCCCTCCCTCTGACCCAACTTTGAAGAGATTCGAAAGCACATGAGGTCATAGTGTAAAGCTGCTGTTCCAACGAGCTGTTTGGCTGCCAGTCTGTGACAGCCCGAGTCCTTCCCAAAGGCAACAAAGCAGAGAATATAATCTGCTTCATCATGCCCTCGGCATACTAATGCTCACTAATAAAATACACACACAGACGCACATTTAGTGCTTCCCCACAGAGCTCATCTTAGACTAAAATATTGAAAAAAACAAACAAAAAAGGCAGCCCAAACCCACCGACTGCGTGAAGAAGGCAACGCTTTTCTCCCACATCATGATTTGAAGGGGGTCGACAGAGCTGAAGGGAGTTTTTTCTGTCATTTCTAAGAAAAAGAACGTGCAGCCTGGCACAGATTTGTGCCACTCCTCTCAACAGCAGCCTGAACACAGATTTGAAAAGGAGGAGGCAGGGGAGAAGTATCTCACACGCAGAAAAAAAAATTAGAGTGTGCTTTTGCACAGATGTTTCTCCAGTTAAACCCACTTTAGGGCTTCAGAAGTCTGTGCAGGATTTATACAGCTCCTTACAGAATGTCTATTGTCCCCTTTATCTGGGGACATTAGTAATGAATTCGTTCTTACAGAAGTCCACGTGCTTTCACAACCAGCCCTAGCAGAATGGCTACGAACACATCTGGAAAACCCTTAAAAAGAAGGGAGGGGGGAGGCAAAAATAAAGTGAATTTCCATTTGCAGGATTGCCAGATTTTCACCTCAAGAAAACAGCAAGATTAATGCGATGCTCTCACTTTTCAGCCTTGGGCAAATTCTCACCTTTTTTTTAGTTGGATGAATGTTGGTGTGAAATGAAGTCCCACTTCTTCCTCTTTAAAACACGGATAGCTAAAGCTTTGGACATCATGTGCAGAAAGATGTCTTGCTTTTTCGCACGCTATTTTAGAGCTGTGAATTTGTTCCAAGATGAAGTACATAGGCTCTGTCTTATCTTTTTCTTGCTAGAAGTTAGGAAAACCATGAGGACGTGCCTCCCCTCAGAGGGTCTGGGTAGCCCTGGAACAGGTTGCCAGAGAGGTTTGTTATCTCCCGCGCTGGAAGTTTATTTTATGACACTTTCTAAAAAGAAAAAGGCTCCAAACAACAACGAAGCAAGGAAGAAAATTACAACGCGGGCGCGGGAAAAGAAAATCCAACTGACAAACCAGGGAATTTCGCACAACTCTCACCTTGGCCCCCATGAGCCTCCAGGAACAGACACGGATCCTCTCATTCCCAGGGTTTATTTGGTTTGACACACAAATTCCTGATAGAACTAACAACTAGTAACATCAGCTATTTTCAGCCACATCTGTACAGACAGGAGCTGCTTTGGCATCGAGCTCGGTAACTCAACACCTCTGTCACCCCAGGACTTGACACAGGAAGGAACTGAGCATTTTAAGGCCGAGGACTGCAAGGAAACTCTGGGAACCTAAATCATGAGTACCCTTCCTGCAGATCTGCTTGGTGTCTGATGGTGGCTCTTTCTGCTTTCGAAAAAGATGGTTTTTAAGAGTCACAAACACTGGAACCTCAGGAGGGGTTACAGCATGTTTCTAGTAGAATTAATTTCAATTAATTTCCGTCAAGCCAGACGATGATTCTCCTAAATTAATATTCCGCCATTGCTGGAGTACTTACTACTCATGTGAAAACAAGAATAACCCTGAGATCGCTTTATCACAAACCAGGAATCTGGGGCCCATATGCCTCCCAGAAGAGAGAAGTCACGGCAAGGCAGCTGAAGGGTGCTGGTCAGAATCTCCTTTTCAAGACACTGTCTTTCAAACAAGGCTATTTTATGGATGAAGATCCTTTCTCTTAATGCCAACGCACTGATGAAAAGGCTCACTGCATGTGTATTTCTCAGCTTTACAAAAGCCACAGTCTTGGCACTTTGGGTACCGTGCAGGTCACTACGCCGAGTAATTATAACAAGCCAGTGGACTTACAGCAGAGACTAACTACTAAGGTAGGTTTTGGGGGGAGTTTCAAGCCCTGCGAGCTGGTCTGGTCCTGACTGCTGGCAGAAGAGGAAAGAAGGGCATGTCAAGCGCAGCTGAGCAGCCCCATCGCTCGGCATATAGCCACCAGCTAGACTAACGAGGTCAGGATTGATTCAGATCCTGAACGAACACGGTTAACCATTGAAGACGCGGGATCGTAATTACCAAGTAGAGAAAAAGCCCAAAGGAGCATTTTGGTAACCTGTGAACACTAACCAACTGTTGCCTTCCTTCTCCTCCTGCCCCAGTTTTCACCCTGCCACAGGGATAGGTGTGCCACTTATCCTTTTTGGTGGTGGTGGTTTGGTTTGGGGCTTGTTTCAAGCACAGAGTATTTTTCAAGAAAAAACAAACAAACAAACCCTCTCGCTTGCTCTTTCTGCAGGTCCTAGGACACGTTTTGAGATTTTTGAGCTGAGCAGAGCCAGTCTTCTGCAGCCTACAAGCACAGACAGGGCAACGAGACGTAGGATCTCGTAGCGCAGTGACTCCACAATTAAGTAGCCACTTGTTTTAATGAAAGAAGCAAGCAGTCAGCCTGGTTCTAAAGCGCAAAAGCTTCCCTTTCCTGCAAAGAGATTGTGCCTACAGCAGCCAGTTATCAAATCAAAGGACATGTTTCCCTTAATTAGAGTCAATAAAATAAATGCAAGCAAAGCACCCCTCCAATGAGTCATTCACAGGTTTAACAGTTCATTAATGGAATCCAACATCCTGATGGCTCTATGGGCTGGGTAAGACTTTTTTTCCTCTTAGCGCTAATTTTGTGAGCCAGTTCTAATCAGATAAGTGACGAGGGTATAGTCATTAACCTCGTTGTCAAGAAAAGCAAAGATATGCAAACCGTAACCATGGGACAAGGTTATACTCCGTGATATCAAGCGCCCTAGCAACTGGGAACTACAAACAGCAGCTGGAAAACACATCCTCCTCATTATTTCCCCAAATTACTGTTTTTTACACCGAGACTACTGCATTCGTTTACAGGGATCTTTCTCCTTCTCTCCTCCATGTAAACAAAGCTCATCACAAAGCTCAAAAGACAAATATTTCGAATATAGATGAACAATCTGGACTTGGAGAGCTGCCCCGTAACACAACACAAGGCCTTATCTCTGTTGGATAAGGAATGATGTCAACAGTAGCTATGTTAACAAAGGGGTCAATAATGACTAGTAAACAGAACCCAAACAATTGAGTAAGTGAAGGGTAAGCTGTCAGGGGTTGGGGCAGAAGAGAGGCGAGTGCTTTTACAAGGCCTTTAAAAAAATAAAAATCTCCATTGCTTTGTGTTGGGAACACACGAGACAGGAATAGTTTTAGCTGAAATTTTTTTTTTTTTAAATGGTTGTTCTCTTTACATACAGCCCACAGCAATCCACTTCCAGGTGCTGCTAACCTCATCCCCTCAGCAGAAGGGATGGTCAGGCTGGTAACCTGGACGTACAAATACCCTCAGTGGCATTTTGTGACAGTATGTGCGTACACAAGAGAAAACCCAGCATTTCTTTACTGCGCCAGCAAAGGCCAGCTATGTAGAAACACAGTGTGGTCAAAACAGGTTACAAAACCGTGCAATGATCAACAGTTCATTACAAAATAAAGGGTTTTTTTTTTTTTTAAATCCCTCAGGAAGCTTTTTCTTTCTTCTCCGATCTTGGACAATTCCTGAAAAAAAATTTTTGCTCCACTAATTTTGCTTCGTGCTCTTGATGCTTCTAAGCGCTTTGCTCCTACCTGTGGCCCCAGAGGGTACTGGGCAAAGGTGACTTTGAAGAACAACACTAAGAACAATGTCAAGATAAATGTGGTCCCATGTGAAGCCTATGAGGACTATTCCCACCAAACAACTGGACCTCCTCTGACAAGACTCTATTTAAACAAGCATCCATAAATGTCGCAACTGAAAATAACACGACTTCATTTTTGGATTTAACTTCGTCTTCTTTCGGGGCTTTACTTCTGCACAGTACTGGGCCTGCCTGGTGCCTTTCCCTATGAACAAGAAATAAAGGAATAAAGTTGCCACGCAAAGCTGTTACGAGATCCAGGTGACACACGCCTTCGAGCTGCTGAATACACACCTCACCTCAGCTGTTCAACGGGCGCCTGTAGTTCCAACTTCTCCTGTAACTCCTTCTGGAATAATAAAATCTGCATTTCAGTTCCTCCACGTCTATTTTTTGACAAACCGAACCATTCTGCTTTCGCCCAGCTGGCAGGCAATATTGCTGCAGCGCAAGCAAGTGTGCCAAGGCAAGAATCCTGAGAATTAGCTAAAATCAAACTCCAACCTTTAAAACCTGTGTCTAACCCCGCTCAGGATGTTTCACTGAAATTCTACAGAGGTGCTTTTATTTCCTTCTTTGTGAGAAATATGGGTGCTCTTGGTTGAACAGCAAAATAGATGATTCCATGATGTATTTCATTGAGACAGTGCCAGAAATCCACACCTTGCACTAACAGCTCTGACTCAGGGCACACAGTACGTGTCTGCGGCAGGGGGGGGAGTCAAAAAAGAAAGAGAAATGCATGAAAAAAGGTCACAAAAAACCCCTCCATTCTAGATCCAACATTGAAAAGAAAGACATTGGAAATTCCTTTAAAAGTAATTAAAGGGAAAAGATATTAAGAAATTAAGTACATTGGTGTGTTCTGTCTGTTTGGGGTGGGGTTTTTTTTGGAAAAAAATGGTCTTTCTGAAGTAAACTGTCCTTAAGCTCAGCAGATACTACAAGAAGTGCCACAGCTACCCAATTATCATGGGTGTTTACAACAAATACTCACATAATTAAACAAATATCGACAGAGAGGATGCAGAGTCTCCTGTTCTGAAGACTTTCAAACCCCCCCTGGAAGTGTTCCTGTGTGGCTGCCCTGGGTGACCCTGCTCTGGCCGAGGGGGTGGCACTGGGTGATCTCTGGAGGTCCCTTCCAACCCCAACATTCTGTGACAGCAGTTCTCAATTCAGTGACTATTCCAGCACTTCAACCTTGGCAGAGAGCCCTGCCAAAGCAGGCACAGAGACCACAAAAAAGCAGGGCAGCACTACATCTCATGTTCACACTCCTAAAGCTATTACCTGATACTAGTAAATGAAAAATAGCCTCTCAAAACAGCATTTGACTGGGGTTCATCAGGACTTGCAGATCTCATCATCTTTGGAAAGGAATGAAATGTAAAGGGAAGACCCTGCAAAGTGCCCGGTCACCGCCTTGCTCTCAGTTCGGTCTCTCCAGATCTTTCTCATTGACGCAACCCCTCGTGCCACCCCACTTCGGTGTCCAGGCCAAAGTCACTGATGACAGGTCAAGCGTTGCAGAACCCACTAAAAATTGTCAAGTTAGAAGATCATTTCATGCAAACAGAGGGAGAGCCAAGGCAAGACAGAGACCACTAACAAGTCATCATATTTTAGGGACATTAGCACAGTTTTCAGTACTTTAGCAAACCCTTGTCTAAAGTAGAAAAAATTTAGGCTTACTCTAAGCTCTACGTTTATAGGCTCAAGCCTGTGATCTTCAAGATCAGCAGAGCTTATGGTTCTTGTCCATCAGCAGAAGAAGCAGCAGCCGCCAGGCCCAAGGTGCAGGGGAGCAGACTCCCCAGGCAGCCAGGCCTTCCTGCTGTTCAAATGGCTAATTAATGAAAGGCATCAGTTTAAAACTGCACTTGTACCTGCCCAAAGCTCTTATTTATCAGGTTGAAGGATACGTTTATTTTAGCGCGGTCTAAAATGCATCCATTTGAGGGGTGTGCCCACAAATACCCCCCACAATGCCCTCCGGCCCAAAGTAGACAAGGACGAGACAGTTCCTATCTTCTGCAGCCACAGAGGTTGCAGAAACAAGTTTGGCCACTTCTTTACAAAAATACCTGTAATCTGTGAGGGAAACAATCCCTCCGCTCCAGCCACACATCATTCTGAGGTGAACAAAGCAATGCTGAACCAGAATGGGGGCTGTAAAAGGAAGGTGTAACTAGTTTTCCTCTCAGAATTTTGGTGGTGCTCCATAAAATACCTGTACAAGCACTCACTCCTGCCCCGAAGTTAAAAGGAATGAAAGAACATTTAGAAAATATTATGCTGGAGGTTTCCAGAATGAATAATTTTTCCCCCAGAAAGATTTTAATCTTGAACCAAAGCTCTGGAGAGAAGTGAATTCACCTGCTGCTTCAAATCCACTGGTAGGAAGAATAGGGAGAACCTCCTATAATTCCTAAATGTATTTTTAAATATTAGCAAGAAGGTACAGAGCTCAGCATCTGATATGTCAGTGTTTTGACGCTGTATGGAAAGCTGCTCTGTGATTATCTACTTCTCATTAGAAAGTAATTATTTAATTTTGTATGTCCTGGACTAGGCAAGGTAGGAAGGAAAAAAAAAAAAACCAAAATCAATGTAAATCACACAATTTCTCTTTCAGAAACTAATTAATAATTCACGAAACATTCCTTCAGTTTAACAAAGGAAATTTCAAAGAGTTGCCAGTATCTCGCAGCATAATGAAGAACTAACAAGCAAAACGGGTCTTCTCAGATGTTCCGCACGTGACGCAGGAGGAACAGCATCAAAGATCAGAAGGATTCGATCTGGTTGGAATCCCTCTGCCCCGCGCACACACACACACACACACACACGAGACAGCCACTGTAGATTCTGAGCACGGCGTTTTGGAAAACACCTTTGCACTTCAGTTGCCTGCCACGGCTCATAGACACGAGCTCTGGCATTTTCTCTGGTACAAAGTGATTTCTTCAGGCTGAAAGGCCCACAGAGATCCCTCGCACAGGCTAAAAAAGCATTTCCAGGCTTTGCTGAACTCAAGGGCCACTGAAATCTTTTCTGGAAAACCACAGAATACACCAGTGTTGGTCTGGTTGTTTTCTCCTGCTGTGCAGCCTTCTATGAAGAATATCACGGAACTTCATTTCAATTTTGAATACACTTATCTGAATTTTGTCCCCACTCTTTTGCCTGGGCGCAGGAATGCTTTTGGATCATTTTTGACACCTTGCCCTCTTCCTCCTGCTCTGCAGTTATTTACGCAACCGTCTTTCCAAGTGTCACTGCCCGTGAGTGCACTGGTCTGCAGCAAGGAGAATATTTCTACTCTGTTTCAAACTATCCCCAATACAAGGGAAAAACAAAACAAAACAAAGAAAAAAGCAGCAGACTAGTGCCACTTCATTTAGTGAACGATATGTTTACCTTCAACTTCTCTAAAGATGGATTTTCATCTTTCTAACATTTCTGCTAACGCCCAGATGATTTTCCACGCTCCTCTTCCCTTTTACAAAGGATATTGGACTGAAGATACAAGCATAGCTTGACAGTTTCAAACCTGATTTTTAACGGGGAAAAATGACTGGATGTCATGTCTGGGGATTATTCCTCAAATAATACGTCACCCTTCTGGAAGCAAATCTGTTCTTTTCACCAAAACACAGGTATATCTCGGATAAAAATAAAGTATTTCTTAGTTTATCACTGAACTGGTCACATAACCTGGAGACGTTCAGTGTTTAAGAAAACTGCTGAGGAGGACTGTAGTTGTCTCAAGCCTTTTGAACTCAACTGCTTTAAATACGTCAGAATCGTTTACAACTTTCTCTGTTGCAAAACTGAAAGCAGTTTCGCTGAGATTTGAACACTTTCCCTCCGAAGGCACTGACCTGCTCTCGCCTGTCGAGAAGGAGCCGAGGCATTCTAAGCACCACAGCACGCAAAGGTTGCTAATTCACTCGGAGCTGAATGCTGAATGATAACAATCCAGGACTTCACGTCCAGCCTGCGGGAGGCTTTTGTTCCGATTTTTGGATTGCTTCCACGGCAGGAAGTTGCTTCAGTTGTTGCTTTGGAGTTTTCTCAGAATCACGATAGCAACGGGGAAAAAAAAAAAAAAAAATAAATCCAACTTAGACCAATTAAGGTTTCTGACCTTATTAAAAATATTCATTGCTTTATCCATCTGTGCAGTGACCACAAAGTTCTTACGAGGTCGTTCCCTACGAGGTTCATTTCAAAACGCTGCATCAGCCCAAGGAATGAAAATACAGATTGTTTGTGTCTCTGTGCTAGGTAAGTTCTTAAAATGATCTCTAAGGTCCATTCCAGCCCAGGCCATTCTATGATTCTATGATTCCTGCAGCACGGAGACTAAAGCGAAAAAAAAAGGAAAAGAAACAAAAAAGCGCCAAGCTTCACAACTTTTCTCGAGAGTTAAAAATAACGCTCTTCTTCCTCACACCTGCTGCAAACTCTATTTACAAAAGCAGAGCACTAAATTCTAAGGAATGACAAACGCCTCACTTCCAGGAAGTTTCCTCTCAGGAAAAACAACGCTGTCCCCATCTCCGGCTTCATGCAAAGTCATCTCCAAGTTAAACCTTGGAAAATCGCTGAGTTTGTGGGAGTATATTTGCCTTTAAGAGCGGAATTTCGTTCCCTCTGAATGGAAGAAGGGAGTACCAGAGCAATTCCTAGAATCTGAGCTTTGCTTTAAATTTACATCTCTATTTAAATATCAACCACAAACCTTTATGTCATCCAAACCGAACTGAAAGATTTTTGGTTTAAGTCAAATAGCGTGGCAAGGCTGATCTACAGCTGTGCTTGATCTAAGATCTTGCTTTTTCTACCTTCCCAGAACAAAAATAAAAGAAAAACTCCCTAAACCCCATGGGAGTTTTAACAGTTTTTTAACAGTTTTTAAAACTTCCTCTTTCCCGCTCACTTCGAAATTTAAAAATCTCTCCTTCATATATGGACTAGTAAAACACTGAGCTAATAAGTTAAAAACAATCCTAAACCAACTTATTACCACTCTTTTTGTTCTAAAATGCTATTAAAAAATTGCACATTTCTGTGCAATTTTAGCCACACGTTTGTATGGAATTCCTAGATTACATCTTGACTGTGGCTACCAAGTTTCATTACTGAGTTTTAGTGTTTTGTTGTACTGCAGCTGAAGATTTTCTTCAGAATTTGCCTTTACCAGCCCCAGATATAGCTGGCAGTTATCAAGGAAGCCTTAAAAAACCTTTGGTGCTCCTGCACCTCGAAAATCCACAAAATTAAAAGGTGCTTTCTTTTTTTAAAAAAAAAAAAAAAAAAAAAAAAATCAGTCTAAACTTCTTCTTCACGTTCATAGATCAGGAATTGAAGCAATTCAGTTAATCCAATTCCGTTTGCTAGCACAGGGAAGCTAATGTCAACTCATAGAATCTAATAATCAGCCAGTGAAACTCTCTATTTTGAAACTCTCTATTTTGGGGAAATATTAGCTCCACTTAGTCAGACATCCCCATAGCTCACGTCTAAAATACGTTTTGTTGTGTATTTTCAAATAGAATGTTCTTCCTCATTTGGAATACACAAAACTAGAGGAATTCAGAGCTCATTAAGAAGCTTTAAAAGTAAACGAAGCGAGATAAATTTTAAAATAAACTACTAACGGGAGTAAATTGCTCAGAACGTAACAACCGCGATCTGGCAGGAGAGCAGCAAAATGACCTGGGAAAGGAGGCCAGGACGGGACAGGCTGCAGTTGCAGCTTCCAAGATATGTATCGGTAAGGTGAAATATTTTATTTCACGTGAAACTTAATGAAGATTAACTTCTCTGTCTTCAAGCCTTGACGTTTTAGTGGACGATTCTTCTTCCTCACTACTCACTTACTCTGATCTCCAACCGACCGACACACCCACACAACGGAAGAAGGCTCAGAGGAGATGCCCAAGAGAAGAATTATCTCTGGGAGAATATAAAGGGCAACTGTGACACCCCCACCTTACCCCCACGCCAATAAAAATCGGCGTGGGCTGATGTGATGGCTGGAGGCTGTCTTGGGCACAGTGAGCATGAAATGATAGTTTTTATAGAATCATTAAGGTTGGAAAAGACCTCTAAGATCATCTAGTCCAACTGGCTACCCAACACCACCACTAAAGCTCTTTTGACTCTTGGAGAAGGAGGAGGGTTGGCAGAACTCCTCCCTTGAACTTGCGGAGTGCAGACTTTGGCCTGTTTAGGAGCCTGGCTGACAGAGTCCCTGAAGGGCAAAGGAATCCATTGAGCTGGACTCAACGATCTTAAAGGCTTTTCCCAACCTAAATAATTCTACCATCCTATATCTTGCTTTAATCATGTCACACACGGCCTGCTAAGGATTGCCTTTTTTCCCCCCATTGCACGAGCACGGTCAGCTCTGCTCTGCTGGCTGAAGTTCAGATGCCTGCAGTGCAGCCCATGGCATTGCTGATGTCATGAAACATAAAAAGCTCACTAGAAGAAAATCCCACAGCAGGGTAAGCAGGCGAACGTGCTAGATTGGAAACCCCAAACCTGGTCATGTTTGCAGGACTAGAGGGAAAAGCCAAGGTTTTTGCATTCAGAACTTACCTGAGGTGAAGCAATTCCATCAGTTTGCTTTTGTTGTGCTTCCGAGACAGTTCTGCCATCCTGGCTTTGCAGAACAATTAAAACCCGGTGATGAGTTAACCTCAACCTGAAACAAACTGAAAGCAAAGTAGTTGGTACCGGGCTTAGAGATATTTACAGACAGACGAGAAATAAACTGAGAGCACAGTTAAGAACTGGAAATTCCTCACCTTTAGGTGGAAGGGGTGTGAAAATTTCCAAGCTGACCTCTTTAAAAACCACTGAAAAAAAGCCAACGGTATTGTTTGACTTGCAGTGAACGTGTTTAACCCTGCCAACAGGTAAGATCTGATCCAGAAGACCACTGGAACAAAAAAAAAAGAGCATCTCTCACTCATTGCAAAGCTTTATACACAGTTATTCAGTCACTTATAGTGGTCAAAGTCCAAAATACACTTATTACAAGTACTTGGCTTGCATGTGCTTGGCTTCTGGCTGCCTGAAAGGGAATGAGAAAAAAAACAAAACCAAACATCCACCCACATATTTTAAATATTTTAATTGAATAGACAATATCGCAGAGGATTAAGGGCTTGCTTACTGTGCATTGTATCATCAATCAATCAATCTCATAACAGACTTAGAGTCCCAGACTCTCCCCCATGCAGCTCCTTACCTAGATATTTCAGATCGATGTATATTAATCAAAATAATATGTATTGATTGATATACATTGATATCCTCCCCCTTATAGCTTTGGTGGTGAGGGGAAGCACAGGCACTCTCTGAGCTAATTTCTTGTAACACCGACTAAATCAGGGAAGGAAATAGCAAAGCTACTGGGTTGTAATTATAGGAAGGTAAAAACACGCTCAATGCAGGTAATACTGAAGAATTTGGCCTTAGTTTAACAAGTAGAATAAAAATACAACTCAACTGGAGCAAGTTTTAAGGTAGACAGAGGAAGGTGCATTCTTGATATTGTGATGGCCTAATCCTACATGTAAGACACGGCAAGATGGGCTTCAAAGAAAAATTTGTAGGGATCCATAACACAGATAAGAAACAGAGCTTTAATCAATTTCCATCCTTGAAACAGCAAAATTCTTTTCAAAAAAGCACTTTCCAACTTTTAAAAGTAGAATACCTTGTCTCCACTTATGAGTTTATAAATTCTAGTAAAAGCTTGCTCTCATAAAAGACACAGAATTTTAAATGTATAATGACAGTACATGTAGGGAAGACGAGCAAGTCTTCTTACTATGGCCAGGTCACAAAAAAAATAAAATAAAGCAGAACCCATCCCCTCCCTCTAAAACCCAGAACTTATTTGTTTCATCGATCTAACAATTCATCAGCTCTGCAGAGATAACATTGCTGATTCTGGACGACACATTTGCATTTATGTCTCTCAAAGACTGGAACAGAGCTATTCAAGTTTTCCACAGCACATTTTGTTAGGTCAACTGAAGCGGCCACAAGGTGAGAAAGTAAGGTGACCAAGGAGCAGAGCAGTGACCTGCGTTAAAAGGAGAAGAAGGCATCAAGCGTGGTAACGACAAAGTGCCGCTCAAAGGAAAACAAACTGTGGTCAAGCCCGAACCATTTCTAACAGCTTCGTGCCATATGACTTAAACCGTTTTTGTTGCTTCAGTATCATAAGGGAAGAAGAAAAACATCAGCTGCATGGCTCATCTTCCTCTCCTTCAAGTTAGACCCAGGTTCAGTTTGCACGTTTCCCCCTCAACTAGCAAGGGGGTTTTTTTCACAATTTGAAGGCAGAAGACATTTTTTCATATTTCTTTACACTAAGTAAATACTGCTGAATAACGACTAGATGTTAAGCTCCGCCCTTCCCCAGATTATAGGCCACACAGGACATGCCACAAAACTGTATGAACTGAAAAAAAACAAACCTAACGAACAGCATCAGGAACTAATTAACCCCCCCATCGCAATCTCTTTGAAGCCTCCTCCCTCAGATCAAATCCAAACATCCTCAGAACAGGAACTCAACCTGTAGTCTAAAAAGAATCTCCAGCTCAATTTTCTTCCCCAGCTCAGTAGAATTCCACCCTAGGACAATCATTTCCAATGAAATACGCAGCAGTACGTGAATCGCCTTCCTCCGAGCTGGGTGTTAAGTGATCTCTTATAACTCTTATACGACCTTGCTTGCTGGTACAGAGAAGGCAGCATTACCACTAAAATGCTATCGCAGAAGCCCAAGGAAAACAGTCATAGAGGAAAGCCGTCCAACCCTTATTTCATAATCTGTCCCCTCCCTGCCAGCCTGTCTCACCTTCCTTCCCACCCTGTCCTTGGCTGTTGTGCCAGAGTCATCTGAGGAAGCTTTTTTCCCCACCGGTTGCAGTGTGACCACTGCTCTCCGTGAAGCTCCGGCATTAGCCTGCTGCGCTGTTCTTCTTGTCCTGAGGAACCCTGGAACAGGCTGCCCAGAGAGGTTGTGGAGTCTCCTTCTCTGGAGACATTCAAGACCTGCCTGGACACGTTCCTGTGTGGCATAGTCTAGGCATTCCTGCTCTGGCAGGGGGATTGGACTTGATGATCTTTCGAGGTCCCTTCCAATCCCTAACATTCTATGATTCTATGATTCTGTGAACACAAGGGGAGCTTGGTCATTGCCAGAGCCCCCAGGATTTCAGTGGCCACCCCATTCCAGTTGGTAGCCACACAGGTGTTCAGGACTGGGGTGGAGAGCTAGTAGGAACAAGTCGCTCACTTTGCACCGGCCGGCCTGTCGTTCCCCTCCCACCGCTACACCAGCAAAACAAAATAGCAAGAAAAAACTGCACCTGGACCATTGTTCACAAAAAGTGATCTTCGTTAGGTTTAAACTGGGAGACACCTCTTGGCCTGGTTAAAAAAGAGTTTTACGGCCAGAAGGGAGATCACACACGTGCGAGGCTGAGAAGAGCTGCCACGCTGTGTTTGTGTTTTGTTGCCATGACAGCAGTTACCAATATTTGGAAGAGGATGACTGCTCCCTGACACAACACCAGGACAATGGGGAGGTGTGTTTGCTTCACCGGTCCAGGAAGTCTCATTGTGTGGCCAAGTGCAATTATTTCCTATGATGTTTTAGGCAAAGTTATTCTCCATCAGAAAGAGAACAGCAGCTAAGCTGGTGAAAAAGAGGCTAATTCCTAAAGGAACAATGCAGAGATACAGCAGGTTTAGGATTTTACCTCTTCAAGTATCTGTTAAATATATCCTTTTCTTTTTCTTTGCCTCTTTTGTTATATTTAAATCCTTCTCTGTACATAAAACTGCTTTGCCAAAGAGGTGACAAATGATGGCTTTGGATGCCTTTTACATTTTTATTACTGTTAGAATCAAAGCCTCTTACTACATTCTACAGCTTTGGCATGTAACAACTATATTTTGAAAATGGCATCAAAATCAAGCTTCACCACAGTTAGCAGGATTCTTCAAGTCTTCCTAGACTTAGCTCCTCCTCTGGAGAGACAGAGAAACGAGAAGCCATCTGAATGGACAACCTGATGTGTTGTCTCATCCGAGGAGCCTAGAGCAAGAACCACAGCACGCTACCCGGCGTGCAGATCGCTGGCTTCTTTTCCCAGATCCCTCCTGCATTGTAAATGCAATCAGACTTAGTACGTACTAACACGTTTCACAGTCAGGACCTTCACATCTGTCTTGATTTGTAGATTTTTATGACATTTTCAACACAATGCAGACATTAATATATAAGGAATTTAGCTTCTTCCACTTGAACTTACAGAAAGAAAAAAAAACTTACTTATGCAATACGGGGTATTGTGACCGTGGCTCCTCTCCACGTAAAGACTAATCAAATTGTTGTGGGGCACGACACAGTTAAAGCACAAGCCCTCAACTGATAATGCAGAGGATGCACATGATTGAGAAAACAGGACTGCAGGCACAGCAGAGCTTCAGCAAGGCTCGCAGCGATAAACACGTGGCACTCATCAGCACGCTGTTTGGTGGTGGCTTTTTTCCAGAGCATGTTAAACTTTTATTTCCTTTTCAAAAGAAGAAGAAGAGACACAATTAATAGGCTATTTTCCTATACACATTGCAAAAAACAAACTTCAGTGTAAGACCTACAGCTGTGCTGACTATGCAACCTCTGTTTCAACAAGAATTACGGGGCTGTCATGGGAGTGCTGCATTGACACCCTGGCATTTCCTAGCAACAATCTATGTTTTGTACATAAAAAAGTGGATGAAATACTGCTTATCAGTGTTTTCCTTCTCATTATGCTGTTAAACCTTTCTCCCTCCCCCATGTAAAAGGAAAAGAGTCTTATCTGGACATCATGCAGAACTTCAGAGCATGCTCCACAATGTACCACATTACCCAAGAGCAAGCAATCTGATTGCAAGGTGTTTCATGTTATCCAAGTCGACCCTTCCAAAAATAAAGTTAGTGCTACTTCACAAATCCACTATGGAGTCACTGGTTTTTAATTCTGCAATGGCCAGAGTGCCCCATGAGCAGAAATCTGGGCAACGTGCTTTCCACAGCGCTGAGGGGTATTTCCCTGCAAAAATAGTATCTGGCCTTACCATTCAAACTCGTTGTGAGCCAAAGCATGAAGTACAAAGAATGTTTTATCAAGTCTTCTATTTCCAGTAATAAATCCCTAGCGACAACGGCAGCATACGTGGACCAGTAGCTGTCACCCCTGCAAAGCTTGGCAGTATTTTGCTTCCTTCATCAAACCCGGGGAGGAAGAACTTGACTCTGCCATGGCTTCCTACAGGTTCTTGGTGAGCAAGATGACCCCTCGCTGGCAGCCAAGAGCTGCAACAAGAGCTGCTTAGAGCTCAGCTCTTCCCTGCACTGCCAGCCGGGCTAGAGGGTATGTAATAGAAGTGTGCACAGTGAGAAACACTTCTTTAACTCCTGTAAAGATATGCTTTCTTCCCAGCCTATTATTTCTCCAGTCCCTGAGAGACTCCTGATCAAAAAAAAAAAAAGAGAGAGAGAAAAAAAGACTGGTTTACTAGTTCAAAGACCAGCATTTCTCTGTAGGAGGGTGCTTTCTGGGATGAAGACATCTCCTAGTCATTTTGGATCAGTCCAGGAAAAATCCTCCAACTGCAATGTGGCATCTCCTGGTCTCCCAACAACTGTGGTTCTTCTCCCTTTCCCTCCTCATGCCCCTTTTCTTCCAGCCACTACGTAGATAAAGGGTCTTTCAAAACATTCTTAACCACAGTACGTACACACACACACACCATCCTGCACAATGGCAACCAACACAAACCCAATTAATCTACAAAACCCCAGTTCTACAACATTCAAGCGAGGGTTTAAACGTGCTGGGAACAAATGACATCCCTTTGGAGATGCCCTACACCTTGAAGCATAATTAGTGAGGCAAGTGATTTTTTTTAACCCTCCTGTCCCCTTATGTAGACCCAGGTTAACATTTATCATAAAATATATCTCAAGCATCTCTTCCTGAAATGGCACTGCTCTCTTCACAGTATCACAGTATGCTAGGGATTGGAAAGGACCTCAGAAGATCATCTAGTCCAATCCCTCTTTGGTCATTACTTCATAACTCATGGCATTGAGTTTGACCAGGTCCACCTTTACAAAGATATATCCGATGCCATTAGAGATGAACATGTGAAAGGAGTGACGTACAAATGGATTGACAAAGATCTGGAAAGGCAGATTCTGCACGGGGATGAAATCTACACTGCGCTAAACCAACTGGTGACCCACAGGAAGAAACTCTTCCTCTTACTTCCTGGTAGAAGGTTAGAAAAAAAGAGATAAAGAAAACTCAGCATACTTCCCTCCGCATGGCAGCAATGGTTTGCAGACTCCAAATCCTGCTGTGGCCAGGTAGATAAAAAGCAGCAAAGCAACAAACTCCCAATGGAGCTGCGTGGGAAAGACCAACCAGTCACTCTGGAACGTTGAGGGGGAGCAGAAATCAAGTTATTTTTGCTGGTCAGTTGTTCAGGTCTCGTGTGCATTAACTGCTTGCCATAGCAATTCACCTGCCAAAAGGAAAGAACAATGTGCCTTTAAAAAAATATCCTTGTGTTTTTTAATTATTTTTTTTTTTAATAGAGAGCGAAGGGCACACACTAGAAAGCTTTTTTTTTATATTTATTCCTAAGATTTTCATGTGAATTCTCTCCCTGTACTTGTGTATCTCAGAACAGGCAGTGGAGGAAAGTTGCTTCATGCTGAATCCCTGTTTACCAAATTGCCCGCAAGTGTGAGCAATACACTCTCAACATTCCCATTGTGGCCACTGGAGACAGCTGTGCTAAAGCAAGATACTGATGATAGGTATCCAGAAAAAAAATGCAACTTTTGCAGTTATTGAAGACAATTAATTCATCATTTTCACTAATACATTCTTATCCCACAGAAGTTCTGTTCTTTCGTGGAACTGATTTATTTCACCATTGCTCACGTCCTTACTTCGACACAATTTTTTGACACAGCAGTTACTAGAGGAAAAACTAAATTGCAACTCGGTCTGCAGCGTTTGTTTAAAATGCGTTGATGCATTCAGAACAAATGCATTTCATTTTCTCAATTTGTTACAGAAACTGTGTTGGTTTTAAAAAAAAAAAAGCCTGCCAAGTTCAACAGTGTTCCAGCGGCAGCCTCAGCAGCAGGAATTCAAACTGCCGGGCTCTGGCCTCAGGTTTGACCTGTGGTGCCACCTAGCGAGGTTCCACACGTGTCGCGCAGTACAGATTCAAATGTGTTGCCATAAATGCGTGAGTTCTCTTCCAAAGGAACTAACTATGAAATGCCTCCCCGCTGAACTTCGAAACCTGTCCCCTTCACCAGTACTGGTGAGACACGCTCCAGGCTCCCCAGTACACGTGAGGTACAGACTTGCTGGAGCAATTCTAGCACAGGCCAACGAGGGCGATGAGAACATGTTCACCACGTACTCAAAAGTAATCCCCATCCCTCAGTAGTTCATGTGATGAGTATCTCGGCTCTGGTGTAACCTCTGCCAGTTCTCCCCCTGCCAGTTCTAGCTGTGCCAGCCCAACTTTGCTTGACCAACACAACGCATGCACTCTAAAAAAAACCACACCAAAACTACATAATCCAAGACTCAAGAGCTTGCAGACTAAAGGAATTGCAAAAGCAAGATACTTGCATCAGAGAAGGTCGACATAGGTAGGAAACTTGCCTCATGTATCCAAGTATCTCGTCAAAATCCGTGTTTCTGCGCAGCGTTAAGGCAAGACACAGGAATGACGCACTGGCAGAGCGAGGGGCACGCTGCAGGTGCTCGTTCTGAGCGCAGCACGGGTGTCAGGTCCTGTGTAACCAAAAGAGCTCAAAATTCAAAATGCTTTGCCGGCAAACTCGCTTTGCCAGGTGATGCTGACTTCAAGAGATCCCAGTTCTTCAAGCTGTTTTCCAGACCTGATCGACCAGGGGGGAAGCAAAGAAAAAGGTTTGAAACTCAAGAAGTTTTCGATGCAGTTCAGGTGCCAGCAGAAAGGGCAGGCAGCTGGTGTCCAAGCGAGGAAAAAGCAGCTGCCAGGATCGTCACGGCTCCCACATAAAATTGGGTGAAAGAGCTGGAGAGTGAACACACATCCCTAAGAAAGGAGTGGGGGAAGGAGAGTCCAGACCACAAATCCCTACTCCGAGTGAAAGGATCTTCCTACTTACACTTTATCAACACCTTGCTACCAGCTCCCTGACAGGCTTCCTCCTTGGTTCCAAGAACAGTCAGTTTTGTTTCCAGCTACACACGAAATTTATCTTCTGAAGCAGCACAAAAATTCAAACCTGAACTCCTGGTATTGCATACTTCGCAAAAAGAAGGCAGCAAATTTTCTCCTGGCAAGACCAATGGATTTGCAAACATCCCAAGTGGGTTTGTACTTCTGTTAGCATTTACAAAATACGGTCAATTCCATGTATTTACAAAATACAGTCAATTCCATGTATTTACAAAATACGGTCAATTCCATGTATTTACAAAATATGGTCAATTCCAAGTATTTACAAAATACGGTCAATTCCCAAAATATTATAAATTCATACCATTTTCCCAGCTTGCCCCTATCAATGGTACAAAAATCACTTGGCTACATCAGTACTGAGTTACAAAAGTTTTATTTTAAAATTACTGAAAAGAACACATCTAGCTTTTTTCCCATCCAAGTAAATACATATATCAAATTAAAAAATATAAGTATTACAGTATTTTCTTTGTGTTTCAAGACACAGGGGATCACAAAGACATCCATCTTTTTTCAGATCTAGGCAAGAATTCTCACAGCATTTTAATGCAACTACCAAGTACTGTTACGCTCAAATTTAGGATTCACTAATGTGACTTTCAAAAGATTTAACAATATGGGAAAACAAAAACAACTTTCTACAAATTATTAGGGTTAGATGGGAAACAATAATTATCACAATTCATGGAGCTCCATCACTGCTGGAATAGAATTTTCATCCTTGAAGATGTTCAAGTTTGGACCTGACCAGAACTGGCAGATAATTTTATCAGAAACATTTCAGGACTGCTGCGAGGTTACTGGGAAAATTAGCACTTTTCAGAAAAATCCCAATTTTTCTAACAGATTATTTGTAGATTTCCAGCCAAGATCCACACACCAGCACACAACGACCCCCCTCGACAAACAAATCAAAAGCAGGTTTCGGCACACTGCTACCACCACGATGTACTACGCAGGTATTTTTCTTTTGTTTCATCTAGTATATATAATAATATTATACAGGAATCCTCATAGAAAAGAGGACAAAATTGAGGTTTCTGCCATTGACAAAAACTTTATAAAAATATAATACAAGTAAAATACAAAATACGTATAGTACACGTCAGACTAGCTAGTAGTGGCATTTGAAGTTTCTGGAGACTGAAGAAATTCATAGGGATCGTGAACCATGTCTTGCTGCTCTCCAACGCTCAGGTGAGAAGGGCTTCCTGTGGAACACAGAAAAGAAAGAAAACCAAAACCTTTAAAAGTACAGAAAAACAACGGGGTGAGATGTCTGTACCTAAACAGCACGGCTAGTTCCCATGTTCCTTTCAGACTTTTAAAGGGATACAGACACTTCGATGATATTTAAACAGGAAATTGTGAGAGAAGAAATGACAGGATTCTTGAGCAATTTAGATTCTTTTTGAAAAAGCAGCTATTGTCCTACTACTGCGAGGTGAGAAGTTAACCCAAAGGTAATTCAGTATCATCCAGTCAACATCTCCTACGTTCCTAGAAACGGCACCAAAATGTGAAGTGGTGTGTTACGCTATCTACCTGTCTTATCACTTATCACTTTACACTTGACAAGGGTAGGCTGTTGTGGGATCCCACCTGTTACTCACTGCGTACATCTACAGCAAAGTAAAAGAAACCTTATATATACTCCTTAGTGTTTCTAAGAGCCTAAAATGCAAGTGCACGTAGGGATTTGCCAGCCAGCATATTTAAAAATTAAAGCACGATCCTGTAGCCAGCACTCTGCTTTATCTGAGTCATTCCACACAAAGATTTATGTAAATTAAAGGTAAGTTTTAACCAGCTCCAGTCAGAGCAGAAGTACCACAACTCCTGCGACACGAGTGACCTTACCGAGATGATGTTGGTCTCTTTCAGAGGTATTGGAGAGGGAACTCAAATTGGACGATGGCCGGGAGCCCACTCTGTCAGCCTGAGCTTCATGAAGGTCCTGCAGCAGCTTCGTTGTTTCATCCAGATGTAAATGGTTGTCGTCATGGTCAAGCTCCTTCTTCACTTTCCCTAAGGGCCCCCAAAACCCAAAATTAGCACATATGGCCTCCAGAGACGGGAACGTTACTTCCTGGAGTATTTAAAGGAGACCTAAAGAGATGCCTTTGAAACAACACCCCAATACTTTGTACAACTGCCGTATTTGAAGCTAAAATCTTTCCAACACCTGAAGTTTCTTTTGCTTCTTGTTTTAGGACATTCCATGAGTCTCGAGTTATTTCAGAAGGCAGCAGATGAAGCAGTAACATTTCCAAACCGAAGGACCATGCCAATTCTTAACATTTACATTACTCACACAAAAACAAGCGAAGCTATCAAAATCGTGAGGTGCAAATACTTTGGTGTCTTCAGTGGTATAGGAGAAGTTAGCCTGGCTAGCACACAGATGTCTCAAAGGGAAAAAGCAGACCAAGGTTTCACTTAATGAAACCGTACCTGACGGCTTGTACATTTAATTACTTACCTAATGAACTTAACATAGAAATATCAAGAGATACATCTGAATATGGTTTCATAGATAGAAAGTCCAAGTCAGAAGCATTACTGTCTCCAGCAGATTCTCCAACCTATTAAAATACAAGAAGCAGAAAAGCTGGCAGTAGTGACAAGCTGTCGTAACAACTTTTTAACATTCAGTGTGAACGCAGGAATCCACACTCTCAGAATAGGAACTTTTGCACAAAACATAAGGAATATTTATAAAACTGTAAGTTTCATTAGTTGCTATAACATAATCCATGGAATTGTTATGTCACGAAATACAGCCAGTATCTTCTGTTGTCGCAAATCATTTGCAAGATAAAACCCGCACCACTTGAAGAAAGACTTGACTAATAGCTGTGAAAGCACGGGACAGGCATTATTTATCCATAATTTCAACAGATGGGGTAAAACTGATAAATAATACCCTTTTTTTCCACTTTTACAGCAGGTTGAACCTCAAATATTCATCGGTAGAATTCATCAAGCATCTTTCAGATTCCTAAGTGGCCTTTCTGCCGCTGAGACTGTTATGCATGTGGAATTAAACTAACAGATACAGAAGAACAGGACAAACAAAGCCACTGATCCAGTAACTAAAACAGAACGGGTTGTCTGACACTCAGTCTAAGTACTGAAAGTTTATTCTAGAATGAAGTAAATAACACAGAAACCATTTTACCATAATCTGCTTGGAAGAATCCGGGCAGGTGTTACGCAACTTGTGTTCCTCCTTTATGAGAACCGGCAGAACCTAGAGAACCAAATCATATTTTAGATCTTAGCATTTCACAATTTATATTTCCTAAGAATACTCTTAGTTTGCCTGATTTACTGGTTTACCATGACCAGATCCTAGGTCACACACAAAAAAAACAGAGACTAGTTTTTCTCTAACAGGTGACTGTATACATTTGCAAAATTTAGAATAACCAGAGCAACCTCTTGTGGACTAACCTAACAGCCTTTTCCTTATCATAGACTCCAACCACCAATTTTTTCTGTATTATCATACAGAACAGATGCACACAAAATAAAATTAGGCATTTGAATGTCAGAAGCCCAGAGGATATCACTTCCTCTAAATACCAAGACACTTTTTCTAGTTAAAAAAACAAACAAACAAACAAAAATGGACTGACTAGCAGCATGGCTTACTTTAACTTCATCCAGTGGTTTTACTGGGATGTTTCGCCTCTGGAAATTAAAAAACAATACTAACAGTTACTTTTATTCAAAATACAAGAAAGTAATCTCTTCTGTACAATTTTGACTATATTCAAACTCCCATGCAAAAGGAGGCTGGAGACAGAACTGTTTCAAAACAGTAACTGTTAGATACTTTAAAAACCTTTTTAATTAGCACTAGATTAATTTCAGGTTTCTATGTCTATATAAATCTGTAGCATTGAACCAGAACCCGAGAGGTTGTGCAGAGCACTTCCCTTCTCCAGGAACGGCTCAGCTGTTGCTAACTTGCTCCTAACAGATTTTTGTACAACCAGTTAACCTCTGAGAGCTTGCAGACCTAGAGCAGACCGGGCAGCTTTTTCCTGCAGCTTGTTATTCTCCTGCCCCTCTGCTCTGCCCTGGTGAGGCCACATCTGGAATGTTGTGTCCAGTTCTGGGCCCCTCAGCTCAAGAGGGACAGGGAACTGCTGGAGAGAGCCCAGCGCAGCCACAGGGATGATGGAGGGAGTGGAACATCTCCCTGGTGAGGAAAGGCTGAAGGGGCAATGGGTACAAGCTGGAGCACAGGAGGTTCCACAAAAACACTAGAAAAAACTTCTTCCCCGTGCGGGTGCCGGAGCCCTGGCCCAGGCTGCCCAGAGAGGGTGTGGAGTCTCCTGCTCTGGAGACTTTCCAACCCGCCTGGACACGTTCCTGTGTGGCTGCCCTGGGTGACCCTGCTCTGGCAGGGGGTGGCACTGGGTGATCTCTAGAGGTCCCTTCCAGCCTCTAACATTCCGTGATTCTCTGATTTCATTTAATTGCACAAAATCTGTACATATGCACATATATCACACCTGAGCAGCATTTCTAATGGCCACTGACCACTTGGAAGGTAATCAGAAATTCTCACTTGGAACAATATTCACAGAACAAGGTGGCAAAAAGTGAAAGGCACACGTTCGATTTTAAAGCTAAGTTTTGTGTGCTGTACACGTATTTCTAGATGTAGATGAATATTCACAATGCTGGTTTAAAACTTTTTCAACTTTCAAATTGTTTTCAACTAATCCTTTCCATTTTCCCTGTTTCACATGTAATTTTTTTCCAGCAGGGGCTGGGGGGGGGAAAAAAAAAAATAATTCTAAAAATCCTCTGTACTTTTCATTCAACTGTCTCCTTTTCCCCAAACATCACCCACTCTACTCCACTTCTAAATCTGCAGAGATTTAGCCTAATCCCATTCCCATCACATCAGGAAGTCTGACTACCTTCCATCCTCCCGTTGACCTCCCTTTCTTTATTCTTGAATCATTCAGAATGTCATCAGTTGTGAAGATAACAGACTGTCATCACAGTGAAGATAACAAAAAATCAGATTTTGCAATTTTTTTTTGTTTCGATGAAGTTCTGACATTGCTGCCATTAAGGACACACCTGCTTTAGCTGATAAATAGTTTTGGAATGATCTCCACTAGTGATCTGGTCCAGAAGATCATCTACTATTTTCTTGCTGTAATTTCCAGCATCCTTTACAAATTCTTGTAAGCTGGGAAGAATAGATATAAGCATTACAGAAAATATTTACTTTCACAGAAAAATACTCCAACTTACAGTCTTCTACAACTATACTGTATTACACCTACATTTTCCTTTTTCTATTACTCTTTTCTGCTTCCTCAGAAAAGTAATTAAGCCTTTCAAGATAGGTTTTTCTTTTTTTTTATTTTAAATGGAAGTAAATGCATGTGCACACTTGTTTTTTACAGCTACCAGCAAGCTTACCCTTGAACTATCATTGGTAGTGGGTTAAAAAAAAAAAACCACAAAAACCACAAAGGAAAGAATAAAAGGTTGGGGTTAATTCTTTCCCTACAAGCTTGACAATTTAATGAAAAGTGGCATTTTCCAGTAGCTTCAACTGTTTTGAAACTTCATTAAACACATCCCTGTTTTATAGGCACTGAAATCTATTACTTCCATATCTGAACCTATTTACTGCTGGGTTTAAAGCAAAATGCAAAATTTTTAGTGACCTATAGTATCCTGTGGTCAAAGATCCTAATAAAAAGATCCGTAACAGACTTGCAGTAAAACAGGGTAGCGTAACAGTGCGAACGGAAAAAACACAAACCCAAACCCAAACACACACAACTCCCTCCCAAAAAAACCTACCAAAACACACCAAGGAGGATGAAAGCTAGTTCAACTTCACAGTGAGTTATTTTAAAATAGTTTTTCGAAAAACTTGATCTGGAGGATTTGGCGGTTCCCAGCTGTCAGTCAGTCAAACTTTTTTTGTCCTAAAATTGAGAAGCTGGGCCTCGGCAGCACGAAGCGCTTACCTTAAGGCACACTGGATCCCAGTTTCATCACCGTATGCTGAGTAGAGGAGTTCCATTTCATCTGGTTTCAAATCATGAAATATCGAGTTGTTTTGTATGGAAGGTGCTGTACTGGCACTTGTAAGAAAGGTAACTAGGCAGAAGAAAGAGATGACAAACAATGAACATAAAGGATCAGTTGATGGGGCAGGTGAGGGAAGAAAAGAAAAGGAAAGAAGAAAAAAAAAAAGAATTTGTTTTCTGAAACAGTTTGAAATCTGTGTCATACAATACAAAAACGCAAACAACCTAAAGGTTTGCTTCTTAACTCCAAGCACAGTTGCTCAGGAAAAAAACATTTCCTCCAGAGAAAACAGAGTACCATTACTGAAAAGCTTCTAGTGTGGCTACAACACCAGAGCAAAACATTAATCCATGAACTCCTAATTACATTTAATAAGCAAAAAAAGTCAATTTAATTAAAACCGCATTCTGCTGTAAATGGAATAATTATATAATATAGAAAAAAAAACAAATGAACTTTCATTTGGAGACAGGTATGGTCCAAAATTATTTTGTATCAAGAAATCGCTCGAAGAGTCAACACAAAGTTAAAATATGTTTTTGGCATTTACCTTTATTTCTTCGTTCATCTTTAAAGCCCAGTGTAGTGAAGCCAGGTAATAATTTGCTTGACAGTGAACTCAGATCAACTGGGTGAGTCTCTTCCTCTAATAATTTCATTTAAAAGAAGATGATTTTTACAAAAACATTTTACGTTTAAAATTCATTAGTGGTGAGTACTTAAATCTTGCGATTTAAAAAAGCTGCAGTTACCATAAAGGCCAAATCTGTACATTTAACCCAAAATTTAGCTGATAATTTAAATTATAAAATAGAAAAGGGAAAAGGCAATTGCATACTAGCATCTGTGCACTGCATATTTATATAGGATTACAGCACTTCCATTCACTTTTGTCTGTTAACACTACGGGGTACTCTGAGCAAAAGCCTGCCTTCCACATTCTCCGTGAAGTTGTAGCAACATCTAAGTGCTTGTAAATAGGTATTATTTTACCTTCTTACTGTTAGCAGCAGTAAAACAGAGCATCTGAGGAGTGAAAGTTTGAAAGGCAAAGATAAATATTTTATATTGGAGATGTTTTATATAGCTGTTGGGGGAAATCCTTTGGGGAATAATTTTTAAAAAAAAAAAAAAACAACCCACAAACTCATCTATACTACACAGGATCTATCTGTACGGTTAAGACTCCAAAATCTGCTAGAACATTTAACACTGGAAATGTTTGCTTGAAAGACTGTGGCACTCACCTTCTGCTTCGGGATCAGATGAATTTACTACACTGAATAATAAAGTTCCATCTCCATTTTTTTTCAGATAACCGATCTGTGAAGAGAATCACAAAGATATAAAAGCACTATTTCAAAACAGTCCAAACTCAGTCACAACTGTTTATCACCACCTAGCAAACGGTTCAGAACAGAAGACTCAGGAGTACAAGTTTGGGTGTCACGTATACAACTCCTTGTTCATCTTCCTAAATCAGGTCTAAAGTTTGCATCCAAAGCAAAACCTCTTCCATTTTAATTAGTATGGAGCCATGCTGGAAAGAAAATACGAAACATCCCCTTCAAATGATGGCAAAAGTTCACGTTAGCTCAACTCTAAGCAAGTGTCAGGGCCACCTAGATTCAGTGGGATCTGCGGAGGGTTGTCTGGCCAATTAACAGCTTAGACAATTAAGAGCTGCACACCTCTTTCTTGAACGCTGCAAAACCAACAGCATCGACGTGGAAAGCCTTTTCAGGAAAACTAGCAATTAGCAGAAGATTGGCATTGCTTTAAAGCGTTCCTAAAAGCCACCCTTACTCTGGAGGTTTCCAATAGCCTTCAATCCTAGCAAGTCTCTCAATTATCCAAACAAACAGAAATACACTGGAAAAGCTAAACCTTCTCCCATGTTTTTCTGAGGCTTTACTTGCTAATCTAGTTGAGCCCAAGGCAGCCACTGGCCAGGGAACAGATATTTATGCTTGAAGACACAACTACTACCACTAATGCTTCAAAGGAAATGTTTCTTCTGCAGCAACTCTTAAAAAAAGAGGTGGCAAACACATGATGCAGCGACATTCTGATTCTTTTTTCAATTACAGTGGTGGCTAGAGAATGAGAAACGAGGACAAAGCGTAACAGTGTTAAGAGACAAAGTGGAACTGTGAACTCTGTCGTGCAGCAGACCTTGCTGTTGGGTAGGTATCGATTGATCCTATCCCGAGCTTCATCTGCTGCGTGTTCCACCAGCGCCAGGACGTGTTCCTCAGCAGTGCTATCGGTCAGGCTGCACGCGTTTCCCTCGGGTTCAAACATGCAACTAAGAAAGAGAAGAGGAGGAGCTGTAGAAATTAAAAAGCTAAGAACAAAACACAGGGCTGAATTCTGGGCTTGCTAAATAGAACACTGTATCCCATTCCTCTCCCAGGTTTCAGTCTACTTCAGCATTTAAGTGCAATTATGATCATATTGGGAAGCTGAAGTTTTGCAGCAGAAGCTGAGAGCTACCAAACTACTGAACTTCAAAAACTTAATTGTTTCTGCACTTTGAGGAAAATAAAGGGAGTACTGCAAAACAGAGTGGGAGTAAAACTGCAT
Organism: Trogon surrucura; assembly: GCA_020746105.1. NCBI lineage: Eukaryota > Metazoa > Chordata > Aves > Trogoniformes > Trogonidae > Trogon > Trogon surrucura. The sequence continues at coordinate 99,278,738 of CM036619.1, read as the reverse complement.
TAACACAAGGTGAATGTTGTACATGTCCTTAGTCTCCCACATGCACAAATTTGTTATTTTCACAAATTCCCAATGGGAAGACGCAGAAAAGAAATGAAGACTCTGTGAGTCTAACGTGAGGAAAAAAAATATGGCTGCATTTATGAGGATTATATCATTTAGTTGCTCGTAAAAGTAGGAGACTACTCCCAGTCTAACAGGGAGTCTTTTAATTCCCATGTTTGTTAATATTGGCAATTAGTATTCCTAATCAGTGTCAATCACACCACTCCTTTTCATTGAAATTACAGCTTTTAACGTTTATCTTGCAGTAGATCTCTTTCTATTAAAACACCAAAACAATAAAAAAAACCAAATAAGCATACCTAGCGTGGAACAGGACATATCTCAGCCATTATATAAAATCAGAGAAAAGTAGTATTATAAGAGGAAGTGTGAAGATATCAGTAGCATACAGCAGTCTTCATTATATTATATATTTAAAATAAACTTGGTACATCAAAATCTTTCAGGGAATTATATGGACATTAGACACTAGGGCCAAACACCTTAGGTACTGGGTAGAGCATCTCCTCACACCAAATCCATTTCTCTCTCGTGGGGGATCTTCTTCCATTTGCTTAGCTAAGAATTTCTCTCTGTATAGAGATTCAGATCCGATACACAAGAAAGTTTTGCTATTAAAGACAATAAAAAGATCAGAGGATCATACTATTATGAGACAAATGTGTTAAACGATTTTTGTTTCATTGAAAGTTTAAGAAAGGGTGTACACAGCAGGAAAGTCCTCAACAACTGGCACTTTCTATCACACTTTACAGAACACTTAAAGGGTAAGAATTTTAAAAGAACATTCAGAAGGTTGCAATATCCTGGACAAAATTTTCAGAAACTACTTGGATATTAGGTTGTCCAAGTGATCAAGTCACTTTTTAAACTAAGTATAGAGGTATAAACTGCTTGAACACTTTGCAAGCACTGACTTCAATTATTTCTGGTTTTAACAGTGAAATATGAAGGCAAAAGTATCTGCTGTTTGGTTCGATTCTACCCCAAAGCTCTAACTGTACATCAAAAGAATAATATCTATCCTACTGATGTCAAAGCGCAAGTGTTTGAAAGGCCAATTAGAAAAAACCAAACTAATTCTGACTACGGAAGTTACGTAAACACTGAAAAGAACAGGCAAGTAAATTTATACCACGACTGATTGCAAGGAAACTGGTATCAGGATAAAACTAAACGCAAGCTATTTTTTAACTATTTGAATGGTACGTTAAGGTCAAAATTACAGACAGAGCAGTGTTATGTTGCTTGGCAGTCTTGATTTCTTGCTCTGTTAGCTATCTGTATTTGAAGATGAGCACATCTCAAGCAGTAAAGTACAAGGTTACTCCTGTAAGGGAGTTTATGTAAGAATTAATCAGAACAGTAAATCTATTATTCTGGCACCAATCACTGTATCCTTAAAAAAACCCCAAAAAACCAACCAATAAACCAAATAAACCCCAAACCACCTCCCCCGCAAACAAGCCTTGTTTACAGAACGGTACTTTCAGCTAATTCCTACACAAATCCCTTAAACAAAGAACCAGTTACGTTTTGCTGATTCTCCATGGCACGGCAATGTTTCTGTACGCTAACATTAGACTAGTTCCAGCCAAAAAAACACCTCTGTTAAAAATTATTTTTGAGGATGCATGTTGCACTTTCTCGTTTCCACAAAACAACCACATTAAAATACTACTTCCATCAGTCCTTAGGCAGGATTACAATGATTCCTGAAGCACAATGAAAAACGTGGCTGATTAGAACCCTAAAGTTCATTTGTAACAAAAATGAGAGAGCAGGAACTTGAAATAACAAGTCCCAATTCACTTTTTTTTTACTTTGGATGTTTAAGAAGCATGCAGAACACATCTACATGATCAGATTATTTAAGATGTGACTCGTAATGCTCCAATAGCTTTGTTTTCATAAAATTCCAGTTGAAATAATGCTCTACAATTTAATTTCAACATCTATCCTAGGATATCCATGTAAGAAAACTGAAACAGGTAGTTTTCTTGTAAATCCTCATAAGGTAGAAAATAAAACTCCGACTAAAATTAGATTTTAGTTATAAAACGTACAACTTTGTGACATGGGGGGTGCCTATTAGCTACACGATGGTTACTGCACTAGCAACATCTTTTACAAAGCTCAGTAAGATTTCACTGGGAAGATGTTATCACTTGCTTCAGAAATAATCTCCTGTATCTCTACGATAGGACTAAAATTAAATAAAATCATTTACTGATCTGGGGCCATGTTGCCCTCCCAGAAAGATCCTGTCTAGATTGTGACACAGTCAATCATTTCAGGGTTAACAAAAATAATAATTAAAAAAATAAGGCAAAATGCAATGGTGTTTGTGGCTATGTTAAAACGACAGAAAATTTCAAGCCATCATGAAAAGAAACTACTCATTATTTAATATAAAGAAGGATAAAAATACCTCTATATCTACATTAAGCGTTTAAAAGAATATGCAGTCATTCTTTGAATTGTTTGTTTCAAGTTGGGAATCACTAGGTTATTCAACTAGTCCTGTAAATAAACAGATAAATGAAATTGCCCCTTTATCCTACGAACCACAAGAAGAAAGGCTGAAAGGAGGTGTGGGGTTTTTTTTTCCCCCTCCACTCTTCGCTGCTGTCTAGTACTACAAAAGCTGCGACAAACCAGTAAGCATGCCCATTAAAACCTTTACCTAATAACTTCTTTATTTTGCTTTTTGGATTTCTTGGTAGTCTCTGCTTGTACAGGAACAACTTCAGGGACAGGTTCCTCAACTGCTGTGTCTTCATCACCCAAAAGAGCTGCCTGCTGAGAAAAATCCATGTCCTGCATAAACGACATGCTGCGCTTCAAAGCTAACAGCCGTTCCTAGAATCAGAAAGGACAGAGCGGCAGGGACTTAACCTTTCCCTCATAGCCAAGATGCTATGATAATGGGATGGGATGGGAATGGCCATGGCCTTATTTTGTTCTTTAATGCCTCGTTTCCAATGGCGATGCAACATGATTTGGTCATGGTAGCATGGCATCAGAATTGCTGCGGCCCAACTATTAAGAGAGAAACAAACAAACAAGCAAAACTGCATATGCAAAGACAACCGCCTGTTTTACACAAAACTTACCATACCTGCAACACACACGCGCACACACGCACGCCCACACGCAGAGCAGCTCGCCACAACTTCATTTTACACGCCAACAACCGCAGAGTCAAAAGTGTGTTTGCACGTGCACATCTGTGAACCCCCCCCGAAACCTCCCGTACACCCACCACCTTCAAAAACAGAAAAGTGTTCTTGTTCGTGCAGAAATACAACTTAAATTTCGTTTTCAAAGTTGCAGCCAGAAGCAACGTTTTGCCGTTGAGTTTTACACCTGTGCATCTTAACTGCTTTCACAGAGGCCAGTGGAAGAAGCTCCTACAGACCTCAGTGGTGAAGATGAGGTTGAAAAAATAAGGGTGTGGTTGGAACAAGAATGTTACAGAGCCCTTAAATATAGCAGCAGTGATGAGAACTGCTGTAATTAATCACAGATTGATGAACTAACATTTATCACTGTTACTAGTTACATTCCTCTCAAGTACGACAACCAAAAAACCCACAGAGTTTCTGCTTTTTGTTTTTAATAGGTCTCTTACTTTGCTCATCATCTTAAAGCCTGTGTGCAGTATCTTCTTGGCTAGCTTGTAGTAAACAGTATCTGGTCTGTTGTAAGTCATTGCATTATCGCACATCAGTTTAAAATCTGCCTGTAAAATACAAAACAAAAGAATCATTAAAATTTCAAACTCCTTTCTTAGATGACCGGAAGACACCATTCCATCACGGCTACTCTGCAAAGAACACAACAATAATTTAGCATCAGACTCATGGAGCAAATACAAACTAAGTAGTGACACAGAATTGCAAAGGTTTAGCTCCTATTTGCTGCTTCAAGATGCTCAGTTTTGTTTGGAACTGGCTTTTTGGTTATTAAAAAAACATCACCTTGTCCCTAAATGGAACAATTTCTCCTTATGCAAACAGACTAAACATAAGAAATGAGGATATTAAAGGACTGATGCAGCAATGGCAATGCTATTTCTTTACTATTTCCTATAAATTTCTACACTTTTTGTTTTAAAAATAAAGCCGACATAACAAAACAGAATAAACCTTGCCAAAGCATAAGCCATCCTTTGCTCACCTCGCTGGAAACAAACGAAGGCTAAGAAGCAAGCCAGTGTCTATTGTTGTACCAACACCACTTCAGAAAACAACAATACTGAAGGCAGCTAACAGAACCGGATGAATCAGCTGAAGGAAACACCTCTCCTTCCAGGGGCTGGCAACACCATGAAAAGATTTACCAAGCTGTCTGTAAAACCACAACACATCCCATAAAGTGTTACGGCAACGGCCATACACGAAATAGCGGAGGCAAGTCGCCAATAAACCTGCCAAGGAAGTTTCTGCCAAAAGACGTTCCAAATGAAGTTACACGGAAAACAGAATAATTACAAGACAAAAAAAAATAAATCTGTAGTTGTTACTGGATCTTATACAAAATGCTTCAGTATATACAGTTTTCCTACAGACATCAAAACTGATTTTTAACCAATCTAATCAGGTCTAGATTTAAAAAAATAATAATGAATAAAGGAAAAGAGTTTCAAGTTCTTCAACCGCTCAGTTCTTTGTGAGGTCTCAGTTATATTTATGTTTAGTAGCATAAATTCCACAGAACTTTAGAGCATGATCTTGGTTTTCACAGTAATTTATAGTATATCAAAGTAGAATCTGGCAAACATTGAACTTCCACAATGAAAAAGCAAGAAAAACATTGTAACACACAGCATACACAGAAGTGCTCAGTTCTGAAAGAATGCCTATTAAAATAATTAGTCTAAGAAAGCCTTCTACAGTTAAAAAAGAATCTTTGGTTTCTTATTAAAGAGTTCTGAAGTAACTAAATCTCTATCAATTCACCTTAAATTCAGTGACTGATTTGTATTCATTTGCTGCAATCTTTTCCTTCATTGTACCAAAATCCATGGGGTGCTTTATTATCATGGAATATCCAGGAGCAATGGCATCCGTGACTGGAAAAGCAAAAAACCCATGAGGATCTTTCCTAAAAAGAAAAACAATACATTAAGATTTATATCAGTACACGAAATGATCATCGTTAATTGATCACATTAATAGTATAAAAAGAATGGTAACACTTGAAAAAAAACACCACAGAACACTAAAAGCACTCTCATAAAACAGGAGCATATTTGAAAAATTACCTAACACAGAAGAGAATTTTGATTACGTGCATGGAGACTTTTTGAAAGATATTCATCTAGTTCTTGAACTACTTAATTATTTCTTGTATGCTTCCTGTGTCTCTATTTACACTCCAATTAGGGTCTTTGGCTTCACTGAGTAATAACCAACAACCTCTTCAATTCTCATTTTTAAAAGACCTCACAAACAAGAACTACAGTGTTTAGTATTTTCAAATTAGTTCCAAGTTCAGCTTATTGCAAGGTAATAGAAAAGGAAAATGAAATTTTTTGGTTTGGTGGGTTCTTTTTAAAGCATGAGGTACAGGGTTAACATCTTATGCAAAAAGAAAATTTTAAAAGTCTCTCCAAATTATGTGGATTGTCAAAGTAAGCAGGTATAAGCTTGTTTTGGTATCTCACAGAGGACACAGAATTTCCTGAGAACAGTTCAATCTTCTAAACTATCAAAATTCATAACTTTCTAAACTCCTAAACTAACTCATAATATTTGACAGATGTATAATAGCAATATATCCTCTTCACAAAACACTTCCCTACCAAAAACCGGAATCGCGTAGTCAGCAATAGTTTTCCTCAATTATTCTTTAAAAATGACCAGGTCTGACACAGTTGCCAAGGCTCCCGACTGTACTACAGCCAGTCTTCAGGCACTATTTTCAAACAGAAAACCGGGATAAGAAATGTGAAATAACATAAAAATATGCACCAGACGCTTAATACCTTTGAAGCTGGCGAAGGAAGTGTTCTAGTAACTGCTGGATGGGCGTGCTCTCGTTTTCAGCTGCAGTTTGAAACAGAAACATGGGGTAAGTGCAATGAAACGGAATAGAGGTGTACATTTATTTTAAAGTAGAAATATCAGCTAGAAAATCCTAAGTCCAAGTACGGTGCATACTGACCCAAAGGTCCACGAGAAGTGGATTTCAAAGCAGAGGCACACCAGGTTTCTAAGTGTAACTATTTCATCTCCATTACCACTCACTGAGTTTTAATCGCTTTAAGAACTAGTAAAAGTTAAATCAGTTGTAATGCCAAGTCTAGCAGTTGTAAGAAAATGTATTCAGGCAAAAGTAAGGTGTTATGTATTTTTACAGGAAAAGAAAAGTGAAACTTGAGTATTCAGATGCTGCAGTTCGGAAATTCATACAACATCTTATCCATGCAATTGTCACAGTTTCTTTACTGCAACACCCACAAGACTACCTTCTCTCAATCTTTTCAATCAAAAAGAAGAGTGACAAGCAGATGACAAGAGGTACGGATTACGATTTCGCTTCCTGTGCAGATTACACAATAAACACTACCCGTTAATGACATCCTCCACGCACATACTTCATCTCGCTTTAACGTGAAGTTTGAAAAGCTAAAGCAGCAGCATGCCAGAATCTAGAATTAAACACCCAGTTCTTCATCCTGATAATGGAGAGACATTTTCCTTCTCAACCAGAACAGGTTAAGATCATTTATATGCTTTCAAATGACATTTTCCAAGCTGATGAAGACAGAAGCCTTGTCAATGAAGGTATGAGTTCTTAGCATGACAGTTTTTCAAGGCTTCAGACCACCCAGAAACAAAGCTTTGACCAGAAAATTTCAGTTGCCCCGTTATGTCACCTTGACAATTGACAAACACTATTCCACAATTTAATGTGAACTTCCAGTTAGAAAATTCCTCAATAAATCACTTGGCCAGTCACTGGGCAGCATTTCAAAGACAAGACCTAAATATTCCTAAGACACAAGTTTTTACCACAGAGTTCTATTTCCAGGCAAATGTGTACTAAGATCATGATATATTTGAAAATTTTTTATAATCAAGAGATTCCACTGGATAACGTAAAGCAGCAGGAATTTGGGGATCAGTACACACAATATCATTTTTATACCAGCTTTATTCTGCCAGGTAACAGGAGCCAGAGAGACAGACGTCCTTGGCAAGTTCAGTCACATGAAAAGAAACCTACGAAAATGCAGAGGCACCGAGAGGAATGTTGATTTTTCAGATAGCAGAAAGTTCTGAACATTGGAAAAAGGAAAAAGTCTCTAGATTTCAGCAAATTCTCATGGAAATTTTACACTTTGTTACCTTTGGCAAAAGCTTTGCTGCACACGCTTTTCCAAACACCCAAGATGATCTAATTTTTCACACTGCTCACCTGGCTGAGTTCTACATGCTCTGACAGGACGATCTGGAGGAGGTTCAACCTCCACTTTTTTCCCAGGATCAAAGTCATCAGTTTCTCCTTCAGTGTCACACTGTTCTTTCTCCCTTTTCCTCTTTTTCTCCTCCTAGCACAGGAGGATGAAGACAGATTTTAAAAGAACATGCTTGGCACATGCAATCACACATACCAAAAGGTAAGAGACAGTGACATTTTTGTTTGAAATGCTCAATCTATATACGAGCCGTAAATATGATTTAAACAACAGCGCATATATTTTCACTGTAACTTTTCAATTTTCTTCTCTGATTAAAACTAATCCTATTCACCTTTTGCTTTTTCGTATTTAACATGCTATTGCTCTATCATTACTTATTGTACTTTATCAAAAAGAACCATAAACTCTGAAGCTATTTATATGCAAAATTACATGACAATAGTAACAGAGAGTAACTGAAGTTAATCAAATAGACAGTAAAGATCAGTCCGTAGCTCTGCCTTGATCAAAGTGTTTATGGGGTTTGGTGTGTTACAGGAGCCAATAAATTCTGTGATAATTTAGGAAGCCCACAAAAGAAATGCTACATAAAGACAGTGGCAAGTAATGATCTCTTCCCAAGCTGCAAAGCAAAGTCATTCCTGTAACCTGACAGTCGTTATTCATGTTTGCACAGAAGGGCACACTTTCATTAACCTTGTTTAGACTGCAGTTTTGTTACTGATCTATTCATTAGCTTCATCTGCAGGCACTAATAACGATGTTGTGGGGAGATAAAATCTAAACAAACACCCCCAGAACTTAACAAAGGCAAACACTTTGATATATAAAAACCGTTGGTGTGCTACTTTTCAGGTCCTGCCACACTCTTAACTGAAACACCTGAAAATGTATGTGCAAAGAAAATTTTCCACTGTCTGCCCTGTATTCAAGAGCTTCTGAATGATGCTAGAAGATATCTCACTTTCAACTAACACAAGCCTAACAAATAAATCAATTTAAAATGACAGATGTTTGCAAAAAGCAGTAGTGAAAAACTGCCACATGAGAATAATATAACTACACAACAAAAGAGAATTAAAAAGCCAGACAGGTCAGAGAATTATTAATATGCAAAAATAATATCATTAAGATGAAATCGTACACGTAACTACTGTCAAAGCTTTCTTGCTGACTCCAAGTCCTAAAGGTTCATCACAGAAAACTAAGGTGAACACACCATTGGCTACTAACAAAGTCACAAAGCCTTTACTCTAAACAGGTTACTCTAAACAAGAGCCAACAAGACTATTCTGACTTAGCTGCACAACAAATCAGATTTCAGAAAGCTGTTTTGTGTAAACGTATCAATTTTAATGTCCAATAAATCAGCATATCTCCCAAACAAAACATGTAATCCAGATTTACTTGAAAAGTTGAAAATACCTTCCCCAAACCTGTTTCTGACCTGGCTGAAACATGAAACATTCGACTTAAAAACGTACGCATTCATACCTACACGCAAAGCAAATGGGTAACCAAGCAGTCACAAGAAAGAAGCTTTTACTGTGTTCAGAAAAGGAGGGATATACACCAGCACATACATGCTGGTTTTCTACATTTGTGAAGTGCTGTCTCCAAACAAAAAGCTTCTAGCAAAAGCGAAAAGAAGGACGAAAAAAAACACAAAAAGGAGAAAAAAAAGAGGAGGGGAAAAAAAAACAAACGCAAAGGAGGGGAAAAAAAACAAACGCAAAGGAGGGGAAAAAAAACAAACGCAAAGGAGGGGAAAAAAAAAGTTTGGGTACTCTGCTCCAGATCTAAAGCCTGACAAGCAAGCATGAAGACTGGTATGTCTGAATTCTAAAAAAATAAATAAATCACGGTTTACCTTTCTCTTTCTTCTTTCCTCATCATCTAGATGTTTTTCTTTTTCCTTCTCGGCCTTTTTTTTCTTTTTCTTCTTCTTTTCTTTATGCCGTTCTCTCTCATGATCCGACCTGTCGTCATAGTAACTGGAATCGTGCCCTGACCCGGAGAGCTCGGTCACTTCGCTTCCTCCAACTTTAAGCACCAGCTTCAGAGGTTTTTCTAAAGGCTTATCCACATAATCTAAATCAAAAAAAGAAACATTTCATAAATGCACGTGGAGATGACAGCATACAGTGACTGTTTAGGCTGGAAAAGGCCTTGCAGATCCCCAGCGGCCTGACAATACCAGGCCCACCCGTGTCCCCGAGCGCCACATCCGCAGGGCTTGCAAACCCCTCCAGGGATGGGGACTCCACAAGCCTGTGCCAGGGCTTGGCAACCCTTTTGGGAAAGAAATTATTCCTAATATCCAATGTAAACCTCCCCTGGTGAGACCTGAGGCCGTTTCTTCTTGTCCCATCGTTTGTTACTTGTGAGAAGAGCCCGACCCCACCTCCCTGCACCCTCCTTTCAAGCAGCTGTAGAGAGCGATGAGGTCTCTTCTCAGCCTCCTCTTCTCCAGGCTGAACAGCCCCAGGTCTCTCAGCCCACTCGGTCTCCAGCCCCTTCCCCAGCTCCGCCGCCCTCCTCCGGACCCGCTCCAGCCCCTCCGTGTCCCTCCCGCCGCCAGGGGCCCAACACCGAGCACGGCCTTTGGCGACGCGGCCTCAGCGGGGCCCAGCGCAGGGGGAGAAATCACCGACGCTCCTCCTCAAAATGTTGTTTGCGAAAACCCGCTACAGCCTGAAACGCCCTGCGCGCTCCGGCCAAGGCCTCTCCCTCCCTCCGGGCTCTCCGCTGCCCCCCGACCCCCGGAGCACAGCCCCGCCGGGAAGGAGGGGAGGCGGCCCCCGCGCACACAGAGGGATGCTCCCCGCCAGCCCCCGCTTCTCACCGCCGTACGCCGGGGCGGGGGTGGAACGCCATTCCGCCTTCTCCGCCTTGTGCTTCTTGTGCTTTTTGCCCATGGCGGAGCCACCCACTTTCCGCCGAGGCCCCCCTCCGGAAGCGCCGGACCGGGCGAGGCTCCTCCTCCCGGCCGGCCGCGGAGGAAGATCCAGGTCACGGCGGCGAGGCCGCGCCCCCGTCTCGCCAGCCCGCCTTTTACAAACCGGGCGGCGGCCGTGGTGAGGGCGGTTGGTGTGTCCGGTTCTTTCGCGGCGTGGGGCGAAGCGGTTCGGGAGCGGCGGAGCCGCCGCTGCCCCTGAGGCGATTCCCCGTCCCGACCGTTGGGGTCGCGGCGGGAGGAGCCCCCGCTCCCCGCGCGCCGCCACCGCCTCAGGGCGGGCGGGAAGGAGGGAGGGAAGCGGCGGCCCCGCCGTGCCGCTGGCAACCGGCTTCTCCTCCGCTATCGCTTTCCATCGCTCCAGGAGCCAGAAGGATGGATGAAGCCGCCGGGGATTTGAAGCAAGCCCTGCCGAACGTGTGCGACGGCGTCCAGATACACGTGGAAGTGCATCAGAAGTCCAGCAGGTCTCTCTGGGGCGAGGCTTAGTCGCCGCGGCTCGGGTCTGTCCTCGGGTTCTGTCCTTGCGCTGGGCTCTGCTCGGCCTTCCCCGGGCTCACCCGTGAGCTGCCACATGAGCCTCCGGAGGGGCGGCTGAGGGACCAGAGGTCGTTTGTCCTGAAGAAAAGGAGGCTGAGGGAGACCTCTTTGCCTCCACACCTGCGTGAGAGCAGGCTGCAGCCAGGTGGAGGCCTGTGGGCCCCTCAGCTCCAGAGGGACAGGGAACTGCTGGAGAGAGTCCAGCGCAGCCACAGGGATGATGGAGGGAGTGGAACATCTCCCTGGTGAGGAAAGGCTGAAGGAGCTGGAGAAGAGGAGGCTGAGGGGTGACCTCATTCATGTTTATAAATATGTCAAGGAGGAGTGTCAGGAGGACGGAGCCAGGCTCTGCTCAGGGATGGCCAATGACAGGACAAGGGGCAATGAGTACAAGCTGGAACATGGGAGGTTCCACAAAAACACAAGGAAAAGCTTCTCCCCTGTGTGGGTGCCAGAGCCCTGGCCCAGGCTGCCCAGGGAGGGTGTGGAGTCTCCTGCTCTGGAGACTTTCAAACCCGCCTGGACGCGTTCCTGTGGGGCTGCCCTGGGTGACCCTGCTCTGGCAGGGGGGCTGGACTAGATGATCTTTTGAGGTCCCTTCCAACCCCTGACATTCTGTGACAAGAGGAAATGGTCTCAAGTTGCTAGGAAAAATTTTTGCATTACCGCTGCTGCCCAGGGCAGTGACTGAATCGCCATCCTTGGATGTGTTTCTAAGCCATCTAGATGTGTTGCTCGGGGACGTGGTTTACAAGTGGGCCTGGCAGAGCTAGACAGCAGTTGGACTTGATGACCTTAAAGGTCTTTTCCAACCAAGATGATTCTATGAGCGTCTCTTCCTAAGGTTGAACAAACCCGTTTCTCTCAGCTTCTCCCTCACTCGTGTGATCCAGGATCATAATCAAGGTGATGGCCACGTCTCTTGCACAGCAGAGCCCAAACAGCACGCAGGGCTCCGGGTGTGCTCTCACAAAGAGCCCACAGATTAATCACTTTCCCTAACGTTTGCGCTCTTTCTGGCACACCCTAAAATAAGGTTAGCTTTCTTTGTGGTAGGCGTACACTGCTGACTCACGGCCAACTTGTCCGCTGGTACCCCTGGATCCTTTTCTGCAGAGCAGCTTTTCATCCACTTGGCCTCTGGTCTTTTTGTCTGGGCAGTGGAGGGGGAGACAGGATTTCATTTTTATTTTTGGTGAGTTACAAGAGGAGGTCCCTGTCAAACCATATTTCCAACCTGGTGAGGTTGTGAATGGCAGCCCTGCCCTCTGGTATACTGAGGGCTCTCCCTGCTTTGGTGTTATTCATAAACGTGATGCAGTTGTGTTCTACCCTGTTGTCTGGGGTATAAAGGAAGATTTAAAAAAAGCATTGGCCCAATATTGACAGCAACACCCTTCATTTTCCTGCGTGACTTACTGCATAGTCTTTGTACTACTAATCCCAGCCTTTTTGCTGGGCAGTCCAGCCATCTCATCCATTTATCCAGTCTTTATTTTACCAATTTGGCTATCTGGATACTACAGGAGAGCGTGTCCAAGGTGTAAAACATCTGCTGCTCACTTTGTCAGACTTAAAAGATAGGGAACTGGGAATCTGTGCTGGGAATGCACCACTGAAATCACAAAGTTAAAACCTTTTTGAAGTCTTAAGAAGATGGTCCTTTGCCTGCAATTTTTGACTCTTTTACTGGAATTCTCCTTATACTGTGTCCCCATCCTGATGTATCAGCTGTCCTCAGGCACAAAAGCATAATAGACCTTCCCAGCGAAGTGTACCAAGTGCAGTCTAGTAGCTTGGCTATGATTTTTTCTGCTGGTCCTAGTGAGACAGGTTGCACAACTAATTTCCATTCTTAAAAATCTAGCAGTGACATTCCGTGTCCACCGATATCACTGCAAACAGAGCAAATAGCTTTCTTTGGCTTGGGTCTTTTAATATTTTGTCTTTAAATATCAAACTTGTTGCTTTTGCAGACAAACTGAATTCAGTAGTGGGTTTTTTTTCTGCAGAATGTTATGGAGGGGTTGAATGTTTTGGGAGTTTGGGGGGTTTTTTTTAGTTTTGTTTGGTTTGGTGTTCGTTTATTTTTTTTGGTTTGGTTTTCTTGTGAGATGTTTTCCGTGTGGGCTTAGCGTATGAAATTGCTTATAAATGTCAGCGCCATAAAGAATGCTGTTTCTTTCTTGCTAGTGCGGCCAAGAAGGAAGATATCCAGATGAGTGTCCTAAAGCTGCTGAACAGACATAATATCGTGTTTGGCGACTACAAGTGGACGGAGTTTGATGACTGTTTCCTTAACAAGCATGTGCAGTCTGTGTCGATTGTGGATACGGAGCTGAAACTGAAAGACAGACAGGTATCTGCACTCAGGAACGTACAGCTCTGTTCTTGTGCATATGACCTAGTTGTAGGCAGATGAGGGATAGCCCAAGGGCATAAGCAAGACAAGATCTATAGGATGATGTAGAATCTTTTATTAAGCTGACTGGTATAACCAGGAAAAGGTGGGTCAGTTTCTGCACCTACACCTCTTAGTAAGGTGTGACACAGAGGTAGTAGGCTTGAGAGCTGAATGCCAGCTGAGAGCTCTAACTTTCTGATGTTATGGTTAGCTGTGAAAGAGAAATATGATGTATTAAAACTCTTCTTCTGTCCATTGCAGCCTATTGACTTGAGCAAAACCAGTCTTTCTCTTCATATTTTTCATCTCAATGAAGAAGGACCAAGCTCTGAAAACCTGGAAGAAGAGAATGAGGATATCATTGCAGCTAACCACTGGGTGCTACCAGCAGGTACCTGTGTGCAGTTTCTGGCAGGTGTAGTGCAATTGCAATGAAAGGCGATCTTGGAAAGGCCAAAAGTGTTTATAGGGTTACCTGATAAAGCTGTTATGCGTAGCCGTCAGTTACCTTTGTCCTTTGTCGATGGAACCAATGTACTTGGACTTTCTTCCCTATGGTTTTGACTGAACTACTGTGGGTGATTCCACAGCACGTCATTTATCTCTCTAAAACTTGTGGATGAGTGGAAGTAACTGGTCTCATGGAATAAAACATACAGTCATAATCAGAAGTGAGCAAATTTTTAACTCTATGAGCTGCCTTCCAAATTTTTGTTTGGGGTCCCACAAGAAACTCAGTCATTTAAACCAGATGCTTAAACCAGAGCCCAGTGCTGGCTTCCAGCCCCTGAGACAGTGCCACCCTTATATTTGGAACAAACAAATAAAGAGATTTAGAGTCCTCAGAGTGTCTTCTTAAAGGAAGAGTAAGGCTTTGCTCTGCGTGTCCTGCCTCTTACTGTGTTGTGCTTGGGGAAGGCAGATGCTGGGCTTGGAAGGAGAAGTTACAGGTATGAGCTTTAGCTCAAAGGCACTGTGATTCTGAGAGATTTTTTGCTCTTTCCATGTTTTGAAAAGCCTGACAATTCATTACATTTTACTTTGGGAAGAAATCAATCTGATACTTTGATATTGTTCCCGTATTACTGTGGTTTATAATTGCTCAGCCTCTTCTGCTTTTCTTTGCTGAAAGCTAGAAACTGACTGCTGGGAGTGATTGATACACAAACCACAACTTCGGATTTTTTTAAGCATTATTCAGTGGCGTTCTTTTTTCATCCTCCGCGTATTGATGTTAAAAAATAAAAATAAAAAGATGAATGATAAAATTGGGCTTTAGGTTAAAATTAGAATGCTTCTCCCACCTCAACTTTTCATAGCTCTCTATCTTGGGGAATTGTAGGTCCATCGCCTATTGAGGGTGGAAAGAATAATATTTTTTCTGTTATGTTAAGAAATTAAGATGATTAATTTCTCCTCATGATTATTTGAGGAAACAGAAGCTGTGAAAGTGCTGGATTGTCTCAGAAAGTAGTGCTTGCATTTTGAGAAAAATAACTCATGTGTTTTTTTCCTCTCATATATTCCAATTGCTCTTGTAAATCTGTTCTTAATTTTAATTGAGAATAATTTGAAAACTGCTTTGTGCTGCAATGGTACAAGTTCCCAGACTGATTTACCCTAAACAGATACATAAAATATTGCTTTTGCAGCTGAATTCCATGGCCTTTGGGAGAGTCTTATATATGACACTGAAGTGAAATCACATGTAAGTTGAAAATTAATAACTAAAATTGCTTGCAGAGATGTACGAGTTGCAATATAGCCTGTCTGAAGTAGCTTTTAATGACTAAAACAAGAACAACATAATTTCTACTATGTTGGGGATCTTACTAACATATATAAATATCTGAGGGGTGGGTGTCAAGAGGAAGGGGACAATCTCTTCTCAGTGGTGCCCAGCAATGGAGCAAGAAATAATGAGTTTAAGTTAGAACATAGGAAGTTCCACCTCAATATGAGGAAAAATTACTGTGCGGGTGCCGGAGCCCTGGCCCAGGCTGCCCAGGGAGGGTGTGGAGTCTCCTGCTCTGGAGACATTCAAACCCGCCTGGACACGTTCCTGTGTGGCTGCCCTGGGTGACCCTGCTCTGGCAGGGGGTGGCACTGGGTGATCTCTAGAGGTCCCTTCCAACCCCTGACATTCATTCTGTAAAAGTAATAATGGTGAGTATTTGTTCTTTAATCCGTGGAACCTGCTGGTTATGATTGGATTCTACAGACTCTGAAATGGTTGCTGTGAATTTTCAGAATAGCACAGTGTCGATGTAATATTGAAAAACATGCTGGCTGAAGTTCAGGGGTTTTTTGTGTTGTGTAATTGCTCCATCCTGGGCATGAGGTAGCGCAGGAATATTGTCCTGTTAACGCAAGTGGATCAAAAGGTAACAGCAACAGAAAGTCACATAGTATCAGGTGTTATTGTTGGTGAAAATCAGTATAGATTCACACCTGATGTTCATATTAGTTTTGTTGAAAGAATTCTTTACTTCCTAATCCTAGATAATTCTAAAATGAAGGAGCATTTATTTAATTTTTAGAAGCAAGCATTTAGGGAAGTGCATGCGACGTCCCTTGTTTGGAAGGATAACCAATGCACAAATTCCTTCCAGTAGCTGATACAAAAGCTTCAGTAGAAAGGAACTGAAATGTGACAGGAAGCGCTTTGTTTGGTGGGTTGACGCCAACAAACTGAAAATGTGTCGCTGTGCAACATCTGAACAGGACCTGGAGCTTGAGTCTTGGTCTCTGTGCTCAGGCAGCTTGTGTTTTAAAGACACCCTGTAAGTGGGATGATGGAAAATGAAGATAATGTCAATTCCTGAAAGCGTTTCCTTTACTCGTGTACAAGTCCTGGAACTCCATTTGTGCGTGGTACCTGCTATCCTTTTTCCTGAGGGTGTGAGGGAAATGAATTTTTAACCTTGGCAGAAAGAAATTTTGCATGAGCCCGACCTTTTATTTGTAAGAGTTCACAATAGACATAATTAGGAGGTTGCTTCTGTTTGCAGTTGTATTTGCTGATGTGTCTGTAATTTGTGTGTCTTTTTTTTCTCTTCAATTAGTTACTTGATTATGTGACGACAACGTTACTGTTCTCTGACAAAAATGTTGACAGCAACCTGATATCGTGGAACAGAGTTGTTTTGCTGCATGGTAAAAATTATCTGTCTTAAACCAAGTTGAGTCATTGGCCATCTGTTTATACTTTCCTTCTGGAAAAGCTTGTGTTGCACTTCCAGGTAGTGAAATTAGATGGACGAAAGCGGCAGAGAAGTATTCTCTCTCTAATACAAATTTTTGTGAGATGTGATGTCAGAATCAAATCAATGTTCACATGTTCTGTGTTTTTCAGGACTCTAAATTCTAAAATTTGTAATGTAATTTTTAATTTAGATTTTTTAAATGATTGTTTTTCTTGGAATGAGGTGCGAAAATAATGCAGATAGTGAGGACATTAAGAGCCATATGTTAGTTCCAGCATTAAAAAAAAATTGTTAGCTGTGTCTTTATAAAAACTTTTGAGGAAACTGGGAAATCAGTCGGTGTTATGTGATTAAGACTGTGTTCTGTTGCCAAGTGTGAAGGCAGTACTCTTGCTAATTTAGTTATTACTATTTCAGTGAAGTCATAATCTCCAGTCAGCCCTAGCTTACTGTGGAGGTTATACAGTAAAAGAGATTAACATCAGCTGTATCTGCTATTGATTAATGGCAATTTTCTCATTAAGACTAGTGTTGAAAAATAAAAGTTTGTAGTGGAAATGTTTGTTACAAGTGTTGTTTATACTTAATTTATAACTATTTATCAGTGCAGAAATTGCAGGATGTTGTTGTTTGGGAAAAGAATTATTTCAGACTTTATATCCTTGATAGATATTTAATTTTAGTAATGAGCTTCCTGATATGCTGGGGTTGCCCCAAGGTAGAGATTTCTGGGAGAGCTGATGGCTGATCAAGCTTGGCAAGATGTGTTGCTGGTTTTGCATGTTAGAAGAGTATGTTTAAGCAGAACACTGATTTTTGAGAGCGCTATTCTGCGTAAGTCGTACTAGGATGATACACTCTGCTGCTGTGGCCCTTGAGTATTTTAACTTCCTGGTGACTGCGTACAGACTAACTGGACTAATAGTTGAAAATTATAGAACTTCAAAGCTCAGCTCTAGGGCTGTAGTGGCATAAGCAACCTTCTCCAAGTACCCTGGGGTTCACAGTCGTAGTTTGTGGTTTTATTCAACAGTTAGCAGTTAGAAATATGTTACACATTAACAATGGGATGCAGATTCTGTGTGATGTGTGGATTTGATTTCAAACCAGGCCCTCCTGGAACCGGTAAAACCTCTCTCTGCAAAGCGTTGGCTCAGAAGCTGACAATTCGACTGTCGTACAGGTGATGGCTCTCAGAAATTTTTCACTTTAGCTGACTATTGCCAAATGTTCTTTTTCAGTAGCCCAAAGCTATTTAATATTTGATTTTGATTAACTGGTGCCGAGTGCTAATGCTCATAGTTCTTTCATAGAGCATCTGACTAGCAGTAAAATTGAGCTATCAGTGAGACTGGGTAGGGTATTTTAATGCCCCTTAAAATATGTGGTTGTTTGTGCCCAGGGATGTAAAACAAATTTCACTGCGTATATGGCAATTTGCTTGTGCTCACGTTGTACCTCAGTGCATATTAAAGGGTAAAAAATCAGAGTATTAAGGCTGCTGTTTGTATTGTCATGTTCAAGAAAGCCTGTTGTTAATAGGTGACGATTTTGTAGCCAATTCGTGTTGTACTTGTGTTGTCTGAGTGCCACAGAGGTCAGTCTGTATGTCAGACAAGTAGCAAAGTCAGCCTTAAACTTCATAACAGCGTAACAAATATATATAAAAAAATAAACACATAAAATACTAGGTGTGACATAACCGTAGGAGTGATCTGACTCTAGCTGAAACTGAATTTATGATAAACATGGGCTGCGTGATGTGTGGTTGAGATGTTTTGTCTTAAAATAAGGTTCACGCTTTATGTATGTGTTCTTGCTATAGTGAACAAAATCTGCCACAAACAGAAGAATGGGGCTATTAGCATGGGAACTGTCACTTAAACTCTCTTTAAATAGCACCTTTTCTAACAAAGGAATTCTGAAACTGATTTAAAATGAAGAATTTTACTGAGACACATTTCTGGAAATGACCACCTCAAAACAGGCATTATGTTTTGAGAAGTAATTTAAAGTACTGATTCATGGAATTCCAGAGTTGAAATGGAGGGAGTGAGACTTCTGGAAGTTAATGATAACACCAACTTTGATTTACAGTAGAGCTGATACTTCTTTTTCCCTTCATACTTTAGGTATAGGTATGGACAGTTAATTGAGATAAACAGCCATAGCCTTTTCTCTAAGTGGTTTTCTGAGGTATGTATCGACATAGCTAATTAAGTAGACTTTGTATTTTAGAAATTACTTGGTATCTGTTGAGCTTGCTTCATAAAATAATTGTGTGCACCAAAGATTATTCAGAATAATTAATATGTTTAAGAATACCTGAGAAGAAGCTCTGTTAGAAAGTTATTTTAAAATAAGACAAAGCATTTCCATCTTTGAACGTGATAAGGCTTGGAAAGTTACACAATAAGGAATTAGTTAAACCTGTGCATATGGCGTCTTTCTAGAGTGGCAAGCTTGTGACCAAAATGTTCCAGAAGATCCAAGAGTTAATCGATGACAAAGATGCCCTTGTGTTTGTACTCATCGATGAGGTACGATTCTGACTGCGCTGATGTGCATAGATTTTTGCAGCAAGTAAACCGATGGGAGGGAACGGTGATAATGCTCCTTCGTCAAGAACAATAAAAGCACGTTTATCCTCTTTTGTAAGTTACGTAACTTTGTGCAGAAGGGTGAGTTTTCATCTTGGCTGCTGCAGGTTTGAGAGACTTGGGAGGAGCAGTGTACGACTTAGCAGGCAAAATCCCAGCTGAAAATGAAACCAAACCTTTCTTGGTGAGGCTTCCCTGGCTGCTGTGCAAGTGGAGCATTGTTTTAAACTTCAGAGTAGCCTGGATTTGTTTGAGTTGTGCTTTTAGGTGTGGTGTACAGCTCTAAAAAACATTATTATGCTTCAGGTCATTGTCTAGGTTCGTTTCAGACTTGCATACGTAAGCAATTTAGAAGTATGTACCTTATTAACTTTGTTATATCGGAGTTCCTAAGGGGGACTTCATTCTAAATTCAATGTATTCATTATTCTGGCGGGGGCGGAGGGAGGTGGAGCGTGTGTGCCTCACTGCCGAAACTTAATTACAATTAAAATCAGCCTCTGTTCTGCTGTCTAAGCAGGAATTTCGCTCACTAGACTTTGCCTCTTTGACATCCCCTCTCCTGGTAAATTCCTGCTTAAGAAAAGATTTTGAAGGTGAAACTTTAGGTATCAGACACAAGGATCTGAAGGTTTATTGTCTGAGTTATTTGCACTCTAAATGTGCAAACGTTTATGGGTTTTCTGGGTGCTTGGTGATATTTTTGATGAGTTTTTTTTGTTTGTTTAGTTTGTTTGGGTTTTTTGTAGGTAGAAAGCCTCACGGCAGCCCGCAGTGCCTTCAAGGCAGGCACGGAGCCTTCAGATGCGATTCGTGTGGTGAATGCTGTGCTGACACAAATAGATCAGATTAAAAGGTAAACTCGTTTTATTGCAACGATTGCCACTTTCCGGATCCCTGCTAAATCTTAATTCCTACCTGGAATACTACAGCAAATTGGTTAGTGAATTAATCTTTGTTAATGCTGTTAATTGTGATAAGAAATAGGAGTAATCCAGCAGAGTATTTTGCCGGTAACTGAGTGAACAATCAAATCTACAGACGTTATTCCTCTTTTAAAGCGAGGGAGAGATATTGGACAGATGTTCATGATATCTGGAGAGCCAAGGGTAAGATCAGTGAAGAATTCATTGATTGTTTACAGCTTCTGAATGTCAGTTGACAGCAGGCTCGTACAAAACATGGCTTAGAAGCCTTCGTTAACGATGCTTGGTCCGCTTTGCGTGCCAGATTTAGTGCCGTGTACCATCTCTTGTGTTTTATTCTTGCCACTTCCCTCCCCTTTTTGAGTGTACTTGGCTCTATTTACAGCAAGAAAGGGGCCTAGGATTTGACCCTCTCTTGCACCTAATTAAAGGTAAGTGGCTTATTCATACATAAAAGTTCATCTAGGAATAGCTGTGTTTAAGGGTGTTCTCTCAGTATTTCTGAGAGAGAGGAAATGTTACTTCTCTTTTAAGCTCACTCTACCGTCATCCGCTTTTGCCAGTTAAACAGTGTAACTTTGTGCTGAAATGGAAAGCGTCCAGCTTAAAGGGTCGTATTTATGAGTCTTAGGATTCTTGTCATAATCTTTTTCTCCTGGCAGAAATTATGCCAGGAGGCTCTAGGTACTCGAGTATTTCTCTTCGAAAAGAGGGTTGGAAAAACTGTGGTCACTTGGGAGACAGCTGAAAGAAAGAGGCTCTGCAGTGGGTTAAATTGGCAATAACTGGCCAAGAGCTTCCGAACATTTAATGTAATCGCTGTGTGACAAGAGCCATGTGGCTGCTTATTGCACAAAATGGCTCGAGTCGTTAAGAAGGAAGGCATCAATTTACCAGTCACCAAAGGAGATAGTTCTCGTACATGGGACCTAAAAATCTGCTTTTGTCTTGCAGGTATCCCAATGTGGTTATCCTGACTACTTCAAATATCACGGAGAAGATTGACATGGCCTTTGTAGACAGGGCTGACATAAAGCAATACATTGGACCTCCATCCACTGCAGCAATATTTAGAATATATCTTTCCTGCTTGGAAGAGCTGATGAAGGTAATATTTTGAAAGCAAGACTGTATTTTAATAAATATGATATTTTAATCGTACTTCCTAAATAACGAAAATACACAGATTTCATTCCTTCACTGTATTTCGACTCTTTATGTAGAACGAAATTTTGAATGTATTTGAGCTTTCCATACAACAGTGCATAATTCTTCTTCCTAGTGTCAAATAATATATCCTCGACAGCAGCTCCTGACTCTCAGAGAGCTAGAGATGATAGGCTTCGTGGAAAATAATGTGTCAAGGTTAAGCCTCGTGCTAAAAGAAATTTCAAGGTAAGATTCTGAAATCCTAGATTTTTAATATATATATATATATATATAAAATGTAGAATGACGTCTAAAAGTAATTGGACTTCCCAACAGTGACAGTTCTGAAACATCTCATTTTTTTTCCTTCCGTTTCTGAAGTACACAGTCTTAACCAGTGAGGAGTGGAGTAAAAGAAAATAAGTTTTTCTAGGCAGAGGGGTTTGGGCACAGGGATGGGAAGGGCAGGACGAAAGGCGAATGTGGCCGTGCTGTTTCCGTGCCCTTGCTCACTCTTCTGTGCTGTCCAGCCTCCCGTCGGCTACAGCTCTCTGTCTGATTCCTGCTTCTGCTAAAATTCTTGCTGAATTGGGATTGGAGTTGCTTTAGAGTGACTTACAGGACAAACGCAGAGAAAGGAAAAGTCTTATTTTAAGGGAGGGTACTTAGGATTTAAGCAGCATTTTTCTCTTTTACTATAGAAGAAGCGAAGGTCTTAGTGGCCGGGTCCTGAGAAAACTTCCTTTCCTAGCACATGCACTTTATATTCAGGTAAGTTTATTATATTTGAATAAATTTATTCTATTCGTTATATTCTGACTTGGTTTTGAGATAGGTGAGAAGACATTTGGACACTGCCTGAAGTAAAAGATGGGGCCTAATCCCCCCCCTTTTAATATAAATGGTGGTTTCTGCAGCTTTGTAGGCTAAAACAGTTTTGCGTTGCCCATAATTTGAGCTTGAAGAGTGAGGCTGGGATTGACCTGTCTGACAGTGTTCTGCTTTTAATTAAATGCTGTGACAGAACAGTTGTATCGATTCTCTGATAACTTCTTCTTGAAAGAAATAATGCTAATTTGTTAGAAACCTCTTTTTGTAGCAAATCTGGAATAATAGCGATTGACTCAAGGCTCTGTGTAGCTCAACTTTGACTTTACTATGCTGACTGGTTTAAAATAAACCTGCAGTTGTGTATTTTGCAGCATTTTGAAATTTTTTTAACATGGAAGTCAAATATTTCTCCTTTATCTACGGTGATTTGTATGTAAAATGTTATGTATGTTTATTGCTGTAGCGAATCTAACAACACGTCCTCTTACTTTCAGTCCCCCAGCGTTACGATGACAACGTTTCTTCAGGCTCTTTCGCTCGCGGTAGAGAAACAATTCGAAGAAAGAAAGAAACTTGCAGACTGTGTGTGACACTCCTCTGGTTTAGAGTTGTCTGTATTGCTAATGCTGAAACCTACGTCCGTTTCACGCAAACTGTGCAACTTCTGTGCATCTGTAAAAGAGATTGTCGACACCTTCAAAAACCTGGAACGCCTCGTCGAGTTTCTCAGAACATTCGTTAATAAACAATTTCGAGAACGTACAGCGTGTTTCTCCAAAGCTTTATTTCAAATGCCAGTAAGAGGATCGGAAAAGATTCTCACTAAAAGTCCGTTTCCATCTCTTGCAGTTATTAGAAGTGGGCAGACTTCTGTTCCTTGTTTCTTAATCACTAACTTCTTATCCATACGTCGGTTTTTATACTTGCATTTTCTTTTATAGTTTTAATAGCAACACAAATTCAGTCTTTGGATCTGATTCTTGTGCCGTAACTGCACCATTTCTTAGTGCTCCTGAAATAACAAGCATGAAACAGGGAAGGATTCCAAGTGCTGGCCCAGACCTTCTATGCTAACACCTCTTTGTCTTGAAATTTAGTATCCAGTATTACCTTTTTTAATTACAGCAGAAGGAAAATATTAAAATCAAGAGATCACTGTATTTTGTAATATTACTTCTTTGTGTTGTTGCAAAGGGCATGAACCAAAGCAGACTGTGTTTTCTCCCTGAAGAGTAACTAAAATGCATAAGAAACATTCTTTGAAATGCATGAAATTTGTTTGGTTTTGCTTTATAAACGTGACATAAAAGTTACAGAACATCCATGGAGAAAAATAGTTTCTAGTGCAAAAGCCAGGAAATGTATGTGTCCAGTTAGAGTCAACTTTTATATGGTGAGTACAAATCCTGTATAATACTGGTTACAAAACTGCCAACTTTCTGTTGTATTCACAAGTATGTTATCTGCAGGCAGCTGAAAGGCTGAAATGTTAGGGGAGTTTCCAGATCAGAAGTTTAATTTATCTTAAATGATGATAAAATAGTTATATTTTAAGTTGATAACACCCAGTTAATGGATGCCTCCTAGCCGTTGGTACTGGAAATACTTTAACGATAGCGCATTTTGTTACTTCCTTGTTTGTACCTTTTCCATCAATGTGTTTTACTCCACGTTCATGAGGTGAAAAGACTTTGTCATGAGCTGCTCTTATTGATGAACGCTACAAACTGTGCATTAAAAAATTGCACAGAACCTTGCAACCTTCTTCCCCGGTAAGTGCACAATTCCAGAACAATATTTTGAATTTTTCAAACATGCCCATCTCTAGCACGCAGAAAATCATCTCTGCTTGGTGAGGGGACAGATTGCTTCTCATTCTGCTCGAAGCCACCAGATGGCGAGCAGGAATCCTTCGATTTTAGAGAGTCGGATGGGAATGGGGATGCTGAGTGAGTCTCCAAAGTCCTAACGAACGAGATTTACTCTGCTGAGGTGAAAATCCATCTTCAAGATGTCGTGTTAGCTGTAACACAGTGTAACGCCACAGAATTTTCCCTGCTCAGCCTTACAGAAAGAGACATTCTGGGATGCAAAATGTTTTGCCAAAGAAGGGGAAGCTGTTGCAGAATTTGATCCAAAGATGAAGCCTGGAAAGTTTTCCTCGCTACGGCTGAAGTTTTTTGTCTGTAGTTCATCTTGTCCACTGCATGGGGACTTTAGCGACATTGATCCCAGATATTTTTCTATAAGCGTAGGTGATGAAATTTTGAGGCTGGTGAAGGGAAATGCTTTTGGTGTAGCATATTAAGGCACGTGGAACGCAAGATTTTATCAGTTAAGTAATCCTGAAATAGCAAAGTAAAATCTTTTTTTGGAGCACTGCTTATTTTATGAAATATTTCCGTGACTGACTTTTTTTCCAAGCAGCTGAAAGTGTTCGTTTGTGACCCAGATCCTAATGACATGGTTTTCAAAGTCAAGGGAGAGGAGATTGAAGAGGGAAGCAAGTTTCTAAAAATCAGTGGAGGACTTGTATTTATTTCATTTCTTTATATGTTACGTATGTAAGAGTTGAAGAGAGTGAAGTTTGTGTGGTCCCCTGAAAAGTAAGCCTCAGGTAATTTGGTGGAGAATGAGGATGTAGATTCATGCGTTTTCCATCAGACATCTGGGGCGGTATGCCAGAGCGGCTGGGGCTGAGACAGAATAGCTTTGTCTACCAATTTTAATGGTTTTACACGGAATTCTCTAAGAACCATCTCTGCATTTAAAGTTAAGACAACTTAAGACCATTAAAGGAGTTAATTAACGAAGGATTTTTTTGCTTCATACCAGATGAAGTTCTATTTCGTACACAATGAACTACTAATACAACAACAGTGGAAGACCCAGTGAAGTCTTCTGGGCAGACTTGGGTAAATAAAAGTATTATATATAAAGCTTTGGTGTTCTGTCCACTAAGCGGTACAAAACACATACTTTGGAATACTACTCTCCTTTCACTTAATAAAAATTACATTTTAATCATAAGCCTTTGGGGTTTATTATTTGTTCTGTGCCACGTGAAGGACTGTGATCTGCTTTCAGTTTTAGACTGCAACTATCTAAAAGAGTTTTCAGGTAGTAGAT
Source organism: Trogon surrucura (assembly GCA_020746105.1). Classification (NCBI taxonomy): domain Eukaryota; kingdom Metazoa; phylum Chordata; class Aves; order Trogoniformes; family Trogonidae; genus Trogon; species Trogon surrucura. The sequence goes on along the minus strand of CM036619.1, from coordinate 99,253,499 downwards.
ATTTTTGTTAAGGAGCTGTTTTGTCTAATTGACACATCTGCTGTAAAGCATCTCAGGTGAGCTGCTCTGCCCGCTTGTCTTCCTCTTAGTCTAGGGAGGGCTTGAGCTGCTAATGGAATCTAAATAAATGACAGCAAAAGTGGTGCCATGCATGCACAGACAAGCTAAGCTGTGTTTCCAGCTGTTGACTTAATTGCATCACTTGTTGCTTTCTGTTCCTTCAATTTCATCTCTGTACATGCCTTCTGACATCACCAGGTATGGTCTTACTTCAGTGTTGAAGCACCCGTGGTACCACCACTCAGGTGCCAAATTAAAATTTAGTTTCTAGGAATAGCAAGTCTGCAGCCCTGAAAACATATTTACGAATAAAATACGCTAAAAGGAACTTGGGTAACATTTCCTCTCCCCAAAGGCTGAACTGAAATCTTAATAAATAATAATTCCTTGAGCATTCTAGGAATTGTGCAAAGCAGACACCAGGACTGATAACAAAAAGGGTACGGCAGTACCTCGGAAACTGTACAGCATCACAGGAAGGTGCGGAACAAAAACTCCCCACAGCTGAATATCTCTTCATAGAAATACATGCTGTGATCCTTTGTATGAATGAGTACTGCGACTGCTGAGACGAGCCAGGAATTTTCCCATAAAGGTGACGATTGGGCAAATAACCCATTTACACAAGCACGTGTCCGAGTCTCTCCGATTGTGGTAACCGTACCGTGCAAGTCAGATGAATGACTGCGTGAGATTTTTCAATGCCGGAGTGCGCTGCTAATCTATGTGAGTAAAAACTCACCGACTTTGGCTGTGGCTAATTATAATTATTATCCTTTCTCAATAAAAGCATTTGGAAACTTGACAGGAAAAGCAATCTGACAGCAAGGCTGGAGTCTTAAGGGGAATAATAATATTACTTTGAGAATTTTGTGTGGGAGGTTTAACATTTGTTCTGCTTTCCTCTTTTCTCTCAGGAATATAACACAAATATTGGGATGGTGCCATGGGAACTAGAACAGCATTTGCTTTCCTGAAAGCCCTCTTTTCTGCATTAACCTCCCGCTAATTATTGTTCTGACATTCACTTGTTATTTGTAGATGGCATATTAAATATCATGTGGAGCAAGCAATACTTTGGAAACTGAATGATAAGTTATGTCAAGTTTTCATATTGCTAAATCACTGACCCTTTGGGGACTGTAATCTAGCCCTGTGTCAGCTGGTGGCTCCTTTGACAAGGAAACCAAGAGTCAGGTGCAATTATTCGGAAGTTTTCCTACCAGAAATCTGAATTTCGTTATCCTCATCAGGGGTTACTCCTTTCTGAAGAAACTGTGAACAGGTTTCTCACCAAGAAAAAAAAAAGAAGTGAGTAATTGGTAAACTTGTCCTAGAAGCAATAACTTTCTGCCAATGCTTTGTTTGAAAAAAATAAGAAGAGAAACAATCATTGACTTGGAAGGAAATAAAACCAACCCACCACGCACACAAAACCAAACATGCCCACCCTACAAAGCTAATTTTCTTATCTTTTTCTGAGGAGGATGCTAGGAGGTGGCTCAGGAATCCCGGGGAGATTCCTGCTGTTCCCAAATCTGCTGCAGCTCCACGTTCCCCAGGTCCAGCGGGTAGCGAGACTGAGCATGTCTGGCCGAAAGGATTCGTTAACACAGCTCACCCCACAGATCACAACGGTCTGGTCTGAAGTTTGTGAGCATTCACACATGTAATCCAGCACATCCACAGAGAAAGTGGCTTGGGACAGGATTCAGGAAGTCGGGACAGAGTAGGGAGCTGGCTCAGCCAGGCAAGCATTACCTGTTCACACCCAACGGACCTCTTAGCCATTCTTCCTTCTATTTTGCCACACTTGTTCCTCCCCAGTCCATCTTGGTCCCTGTCTTTCCTCACCTTTAATCCTTCTCTTTAAACTTCCTGTGATAAGTGTCACCTGATCCCAAAGTTCTCTTCCCCCTGCCTCCAGTAACCCTGATACTCTAGCCCTACACCCCTTGGGACAATAACCTCCACAGGCCACTTTGGGGGAACATTTCTTTCATCCATCTGGTTTAGTTACTTTAGTGAAGCACAACCAGCTTCCACCTGCATCATGCCAACACATCACGCATTCCCCGGACACACCAGTTCCTGCCTCTGAAGCAAAGGAGATTTTGCATGATCTTGTGCAGCCCCAGGCACTCCATGAACTAAAAGTCACAGCTAAGCTTCTTGAAGTTCCCGTGTCCTAGCAGGAGCAGGACAAGGCAGTGATGAGCCGGGGATGAGGGTAACCACAGCCCAGGCACATAAAGGTGGCCCTGGTGCACTCAGAGTCCTGACACCCCAAGTGTACTTCATGGCATCGCTTCTGCATTTTGAAACAAACTAAAACTCAGATGAGCATCGCCTGCAAACCCGCTTTGCAGCTGTTGCAATAGTTTAAATACTTGGGCACTTGGCTAATGTAAAACCTTCCCCACGCTTGGCTGGATTTGGGAACCTTCTGAAGGCAATTAGTCAGATCAGTAAATGGGAGGGGAGCCAGGTTGGACTGCTCTGAGGGTGCCTGTGGGGTATGGTCTGTGGAAAAGATAGTTCTCTAGCCTAGAAATACTGATTTTTTCTTCTCTTTGTTAGCTTGGTTCTTCTTCTGTCATTTCAGTCAGTGTTGTTCTTCAGTTTGCATCCAATTTCAATAGCATAATATGTTGTGTGTATGGAAGCCATGTCACTTTTTCTCTTCTTAATCATCCACATCTGGTAAGTGGGAGGCTGGAGAGTCCACCAAGCATTTACCGAGATGATTAACTAAGCTGTATTTTATATAATATTTGAAAATTTTCTGAGTTACTGAAATAAAACGTGGACACATTAGGCTCGTTGGCAGGCTCAGATCTGCCTGGCAACCAGTGATGTCATGGTCAGGGTGACGCTAATTAACCACAGCATGATTTCTTGGCCAGTGCCCAACTCACTGTGTTCATGGGGAGTTCTGATTCACGCCTCCAGGTGAAGCCTGTTTGGACGCGCCCCCTTGTCACCCTCTCTTGTGCCAACCAGTGGATGGTGACTGCTCAGGGGTTTTCAGCAAGCGTACCAGAATTAGGGGGACACTAGGAGGAAAAAAACCCAATATTGTCTTTAGGTGGAGTTGTCTTTAGATGTAGGAATTGCTTAGGAACCTGATTTTTTAACTGCAGAAGCAAAAAAACAGCAGAAAGAAAAGAAAGTGACTACTGACAGTAATTTCTGTATCTTAGAGACCCTCGTGCATCCCTCTCAAGTCCTGTCAGTGCTGAAGTCCAAAGCACGTCAGAACATATAAATACTGGAATGATGAACGAGTCTTACTTTAGACAAATATTCAAACATTCATCCTGGTTCCACACAAGATGTTTGCAAAAAGTATTTTCACTAAAACGCTAAACATGGTGATGCAGGTCCTCCTAAACCTGTTGAAGTCTGGTTTCTATTCAGCAGCAGAACGGACTCGTAACTGAGGCAGCCCCAACCACTCAGGTCAAATATTTTCAACCAATTGCCTGCAGATGTTGTTTACGTTACGTTCAAACTACGGGTTGGTTGCGTGAATCCTGGATCAGACCTTGTCTGTGAAGGAAGATCTGTTTCTAGCATAGCCAGGTAATGCCACGCGCTGTCAGCCTTGTCCTCATGCTTCTGACCCTTCTGCCCTGCTCCACAGACACTTCTCTACCGTGCTCTGCATTTGTGCTCCCACTCGTGAGGTTTCAGATGTCAGAGAAATCAGACCTATAGGAGGGCAAAGAAATGGAAGGAGCTAACGGATGCGGTGATCGATGAAGTGGTTTCCTCACTCTGCTTGTAGATGTCCTAAGTCTTGTGGAAACATTCGGGATCCTCAGAGAACTTCTAAGACCTCTTCTTCTCCAGGTTGCCTGCTGGTGCCTCCAGATATTTTCTGGTGACAAACTCCAGCCATTTGTAAATACTTCTCTCAACTGCCCCTTATGCTTTGATCTGACTGCAGGATCTAGAGGGCAGCTCCCAAAAGCAGGAGTTTCTGCCGGAGCTTGTCCAGAAGAGGATTGCTCACTGAAGCCAGCGTTCAACAACGACGCACACGTGCCACAGGGCACAGCGCCCAGCGCCAAATGGAGATCGCAAGGGTCTGCACAGGAATGTGCAAGCAGGAGGAACCAGAGCTCCCTGCGTGCTCCGCAGAGCTGCAGCACGGTTGGAATGACTGAGAGGAAGGCCCTAGGTCACAAACCCTTGCTCTCAGGTGGTCGTTTAACTGGCTGGCACCTGCTGGAAGGGCAGCAGGATGGGAAGTGAGCAGTGAAGACTCCTGCAGGTGTCAAGGGTCCCGATTTCTGAGCAATTCCTGGGTTAAGGGACTTCATTCCATGCAGGTGTGTGTACATATGGAGGGTTAAGAGGCAACAACTTGAGTGGGGACCACAAGTCTCACCCGTACACCAGAGAGCCACGAGTCTCTTACCTCATTAGTAAGAGAAGAGACCCTTGTAACTACATCTTTTTACATAAAATGTTTTCCTTTTAGGGATTTCATAAAAGCAAGGCTTTTAAAAAAGCTTCCCGATTCCCTTATTTTTTTAAAAACAGATGTGATCAAACTAGTTTTAGAGTAAGGAGAATTAATGATTCCGAACTGTCACATGAGAGGAATGAGCAATTTAAGGGCAGACTAACAAATAAATCCCAGAGAAAATGTTACTGAGGAGAGGAAGTTCAGCTAACATATATTTGTATTACCAGAAGCTGCTGCTTAGCAATAAATCAGGTTTCAATGTTAGGCAGGAAATTTAGTGGTGAGCAGACCTTAACTGTCCTTTCTTGTCTAAGCAGACATGAGTAAAAATCATCTATCTAGTACCTTAATGCATTAGGCTATTTAAAAAAAAAAATCTGATAAAGCACATCTGCATACATTTATCACTAAATATAAACCCTGTGCATGCTTTTAGGTTTATTACTACTGCTCCACCTCTCTTATCTTCTTATATAATTACTTGGTTTGTTTTGAATTAATAAATAAGAGCCATTGTCGCTATCAGAAATGAGACGACAGAAGCAGAGATCATTGCTTGTGCTTTAATCACCTAAATATTGTATTTACTGTTATATAGTCTTACTGTTGTCTAGTAGTTCTTCCATATATGTTTAGCTTGATTCCTCACCGTTTTGGCTTTTCACTGTCACATGAGAGGAATGAGCAACTTAAGGGCAGCCTAACAAAGGGATAATAAATCCCTGAGAAAATGTTACTGAGGAGAGGAAGTTCAGCGGACGCAGCTGCCAAGAATGAGGCAGATGAACATCTGCATTGGATTAGAAAGCTGAAAGGAGTCTCTGCTGTAAGAACCCTCTGTTAATCTCCCTTATTTTCTCCATTTCTCCTTTGTTTACACTTTCTTAGAGCCAAAGAAACACCAGTTCCTTTATTAGTACAACACCATCCAGATGTGCAAACAAGTGTTTGTAAAATCCAAATTTTTCTACATGCTAGCATAACAACAGAACTAGAACAACAACAGCGTAGAGAGCTTGCTTTCTGCAAGTTCACCTGGGTGCCAACAATCCAACCAAGGCTTTTTTTTTTCTCTTTTGCCTGTATATTACCAGCTATCAAAATTGCCTCAAAGTAAGACTTAACTACTGCTTCTTAACCACTACAAAGACGTAACTGCTCTTGTAAGACTCCACTTCTAGCCCAGGCAGCCCCCGTAGTGCTGTCATTTCCATCACAGGTGGAGCTAGCTGGTACACACTGCTCAGGCTTTTTGGCAATACTGAACAAGATGCAGAAGGTGGGCATGCAGGACTCAGAAGGGTGGAAGTCTGGAAAACCAGCATTTTGCTGCTCGAGTTAGCAAACGTGGCTGTTAAGTAAGTCTTCTGGGTTTTGTTGTCTGTTTTGGTTTGGTTTGTTGTTTTGGTTTTTGTTTCTTTTCCAAGCAGCAGAACTGTTCTAGGCAGTCTGAGTCAAAACCACAGAGAGGACGAAAGAAACAACGACAACAAAAAGCTACGTTTTATTTAAAAAAAAAATCAAAATCTAAGAGCTGCTTCTGCTCCTTTCTCTTACAACAAACATTCAGAAACTTAGTTTTTGAAAATATATCCTGCTGCTTTTGTTTGATCCTTCGCCACATATATCACTTTAAACTGCTAGTTAATTCTTAAAAAGGTTGAGATTTCCTTCAGTCTTGGAAGGCAGAAAGAGAAATACTTCTTCTCTCCTCCTCTGCTGCTCAGCAGTACATACCTCGCATGCACAATCCTGACTGAAGTAAAACTAACACGTGCAAAATAAATTTTTCCCTCTTTGCCTTCCTCTCTGCAAAGCATATCATTTGAAGGTTTTTTCCTTCCACTGGTGTTTTTGTGTAACCAGTACATCAAAGGAGCAGGTTTTACACAGCTCTCGTGGAAGATCTGAGGTTTACGGCTGCTCCAGCTGAACAAGGCAGGCAGAAGAAAACCCCGAAACCCAAGGGAAAGGACTATACATTTGCCACTGGGATGGTAAAAATAGAAGCTTCGTCAGCTGGTTTGGCTGGGCAGCAATATGGAAAGGTTATTTTTTTTGTGAAACACGTCATAGGGAAGGAATTAAGGGCTGATGTCTGGAGGAGTGACTGACAGTAGCGGGTCCCGCTGCATCACCAAGAGCACTTGCAGGTTGTCCCAGGTTGAGGTTCCCCAGGATGAAGGTTCTCTGGAGCTCCAGGGGCAGGGGGGCAGCTGTGCCAGGGGGGAGGAGAGGATGGGGCAGGTGACCCAAATGGGCCAATCACAGCCTTCCTGCCCATGGGGCTCAGGATAAAAGAGCCCCTGGTTGCAGCCCTGGGGCTTTCTGTGCCTGCTGGGCTGGATGGTGTTGGCTGCTCCTGCTGCTGTTCCTGCCTCCTGTTTTCATACTGCAGAGGAGCTCTCTTTGCTGGGACAGGTCACCTTCCCCTGCCTCCCTAGGTAGGAGCAGTGCGGCTCACGTTTTCATAAATTCGTAATTTAATATTTTTGTGTTGTTTGGGGTTTTTTTTTTGAAAAAAACAAAACCTTGTAAATTATTAATGTGGTTTTAAGTGAAGTATTATGTGATGTGCTTAGAGACTCTGTGTTATGGTGGGTTATCAAATTGCTCCCTAACCTGTTGTATATACTATCATACCATCCAAGATTTCTTAGTGTGTGTTGATGGCTTCTTGGTCAGGGGTATTGGGCAAAAGTCATTGGTTTTCTGGTGTGTTTAACACCACTGAGTTATTCTGGAATAAGCTGGATGGTGGTTTTACATGGGCACCTTGGGCACTCTTTGCTAAGTCTTATTGCTACTTATATTTCAAGTTTTTTTTCTTGGGAAACTATACTTCTTTTATTTTCACCAAACTGACTGCGTCAGAGTTCTGGAGATTGTTTTCCCTGTTTCAGTTTGCTGACTTTATTGTGATTATCACTAACATGTTGTAGGAGGGGCTTATTATCAGTACGTGTAGGTGTAACATGGCCAGTGGTGTCAGCTCCACAGCCCACAACACCCAGCAGTGATGGTCCCTCTGCCTGTACTCATTGGGGTTGCCCCTACAGTAACAAAAAAATAGCAAACTCAGCCGTCTCGTACCAAAGCCATAGAAAAAACAGATCCCCCAGGAGAGAGCTCTGATGGAGATGAGAGACTGGGTCTTTCTCTCATGCAAACTTCCAGAGTCCTTCTGAAGTAGCTTTTCCCTCACTGGAAGAAGAGGAATGGGAGCGAGAGGTAACTGCTCAGTCCTGTACTCTGAAAATCCTGTTATGTAAATGCAAGTGGAAGTTTGAAGCACGTTAAGCTAAAACTGATAAAAAGAAAACACTGAAGTGGATTGACAGCGGTGTGTTTTTTCCCATCTGAAAGCTAGGTTTCCAGAAGGGGGTGTGTGTGCTGAGAACTGCTTGTTGAAGTGCTCAGCATCCACAGTATTGGCTCATGCCCCTAAATGATATCATATCATAGATATTTTTTCCTAATCTGTGACTAATTAGCTATGATAATTTCCTAGCCAGGTTCTCTGTCTTAGGTTGTGCTATATGGAAAGCTTGAAATAATTCAATAGTGTATGATTAAAAAAAAATTAGAAAAATCTTAATATGCTATGCAAGCTACAAGCCATTAGAAATATTTGCACACCCTTAGTGAAAATGAATGGCTAAAATATTGGAAGTGTCTGTATGTTCTTGGCTTGTAACTCCAAGCAGACTTCAGGGCTGTGTCAGACCCGAGAGCAGAAGGACTTGACTCCTGATATGGCTTTTTTTTTCTGGAAATACTTGCTTATTGAATACAATTCACTTCTAGTTCTGAGCCTTGTCCTCATCTGTGTAAATTCTTCCAGCAGTGTTGAACAACCATTGCTCGTGTGTCGTGCATTTACAAGAACTGTAGAACAGAGGGAGGAAGAAGGTTTCTCTCTTGTTTTGCGACGCATTATTGGGTGCGTTCATGTGCCAGAAAACCCTTCCTAAAATAAAAACAATGAAAAAATAGCCAGGCGCACAACACGTGAATCACATTGTTGCTCACCGGGCTTATCCTGCCCACGTGGTGTTTTTAAGATGCGCCCCTAACCGTACTTTAAATTCTGTCAAGCCCGGGGGGCGACGTGTTTATTTGTGGCTCGCGTCCGGGGGTGGTAGCTATCCTCTGACAGGCACAGGCAGCGGAAACACACTTTCTGTCCTGTGGTATTGCCTGTTCCCTTTTTGTGGCGTTTAAACGCCTTGCTTTTCCTTCCCCTGCTCCCTTACTTAGCAGGCTCGCTACCTGGGGGCGAGTTTCATTTTTAACCTCTGCTGCCTCATCCTGCACAGGCATTCCGGAGGTCTGAGCCAGGAAAGTCAGCGGAGAAAGAAAAAAAAAATCTCAACTGTTAGTGGGAAGAAGTAGATTTTTCTCTATTTTGTATCTGCATGAAGGCTGTCTGTCACTTGGAAAGCATTTTCCAAAAATACACTGATGGAGCAGAAAGGGAGATGCTTGGATAAGACTGAAGAATGTGTTTATCTGCTAAAACGTGATGCCACACCAAGGTGGTCCTTTACTGCCTTCGTTTTTAAAGTTCTTTGGCAGATGAGAGCCTCAAAGAAAATTATTCTCGAAGAAAATAATTCCATTTTGCCCAGTGAAAAGTGAAGCTCAGGATGTGACAATTGGCATTTTTATTGAAAGTGGTTCCTGCTTGGCAACGTTTTATTTATTTATTTTCCTTAAATCTTAAGAATAGATGGTTGGACCTTTTAAAAAGAAAAAATTTGCCAGCAGACTCTTTTAAAGATGATTTGCAAATGCTTTGGGTTTTGTTTTTTTTTTTTGCTGCAAATTAAGAGGTGTGCTGCCTCTTTGCCCATAAGATTCAGAGTCTAAGAACTAAATCTGAACAAAATAAAATTGCACAGGTAAACACCAGGGCTCATCCTGATCCTTATCTTGACCTAAATATATATATTTAAGACAAGTATGTTGGGCAAAATCCTCACACTGTCGGCACCCGACAACCTTTTTCACTAAGGCCATGTTTTTAAACTTTAAGCAAAGTACTTGTATTCCTTTCACCTGTGAGGGCAGGTTATCAGCCCTGCCTGTGTTAACATGGTGATTTACAAAGTAGATGTTTGAGGCAATAATCTAGTGGTGATTAAATATTCAGCCGTTGCATCACCTTGCAAATCTCAATTTTCAGAAAACCTCTATTTTGTATAAACCAGTGGGACGAGGAGTTTATCTCCAGGCATTGTAAAAAGTCATCAGTGAGGTTACTCCTTGGGTCAAGCCCTATAAATATTTTTAAAAGGAAAATATTTGAGCCGCGTTAGCTTACGCAGAATGGTAAGAGGGATTCTGGTGAGGCTTTTCAATTTCTGTGCCCTGTGGTAGGCTGTGTCTGTAGGAGAAAATGTTTCTTCAGCTCAGCTGAACGTGGAGACAGACAGCGAAAGTGCTGCACATAATTCTTTCTGGGTTTATTCATATAAAAGGAATGTACGACATTTAGTCTGAATGGAGCCTTTCAGTGCAATGCATGTACTTAATACAGCTAAGACGTGTTTTTTAAATATGCTTTGTGCCCTTCTGCTTTTGACGAGTTAATTTAATATAGCAACAGGATCACTGTTGACATGCGAGTTTAAGTTACAAGCAGAACATCCACTTACGCTTGGGCTTGCAGTTGTTCCACAGCCTGTATTGGATAATTTCAATCGCTCGTTCGGTTTCTGAATGCTGACCGCTCTGACTTTGTGTCTCGTGCCAGTGCCATCAGCTTAATCAGAAACACTTCAACCCTTTCTGGACACGATAATTTTTGTCGCCTTGTCAAATAATTGCTTAATAGCACTAATGTTTTTTGCGTTTTAGAAGGCAAATTTAATATTGTGTGGGAGCATTCTGACACTTGTGTGTGTGCTCAGAATACCCTGGTTCACAGCAGATACCACTCAAGATTTTTGATGGAGGTGCATCGTTTAAAGGGGGGAAAAAGCAGAAAACCAGAGTATTGAAGCCTTGGTTATGTTTGTGGAAGTCTATTACGAAGGCACTGTGAAAGGAGCTGTTTAGCAGCAGCTAGCTGGTGAGATTCGAAGCCAAAATGTCCTTCAGAGCTTCTGCGTGGACTGATGGATCCCGCACTTCAGTGCTGTCCTCAGAATAATTGCCAGGAGCTCTTCAGGAGGCCAAAGGCTCAAGAGGCAAGGTGTGTGCCTGAACAGTTTTGGTTACAAGAGAGGCAAAAAGGTGGGGAACATGCAGTCAGCCCACGCAGTAGAGAAAGGTCATTTCTGGAATTCCACAAGATTTGCTCTCCCTGCTTTATCCAGTGAGGACAAGCAGGTTTGTGACTGCTGTGCAGTTACGTTTGCTGACAAGGGGGTGTTGTGCTGTTGAGTTGGGTTTTTTTTCTTTCCCCCCTCCCAATAAGGACAGGGGCAGATTGTAAGGAATTAGATGGATCTTCTAAGAGCAGATGACTGGGGAATAAAATGATAGATGAAACTATTTTCTACCATTTAAACTACAAGAGTAGGGAGGGGATTGTCCCCCTGTGCTGGGCACTGGGGAGGCCACAGCCTGAGTGTTGTGCCCAGTTTTGGGCAGCTCAAGCCAAGAGAGATCTCGAGGGGCTGGAGCGAGTGCAGAGGAGGGCGACGGAGATGGGAAAGGGCCTGGAGAGTAAATCTTAGGAAGAGCGACGGAAGGAGCTGGGGCTGTTGAGTTTGAAGAAGAGGAGGCTGAGGGGAGACCTCATCACTCTCTGCAACTGCCTGAAAGGACGGTCTAGAGAGGTTGGTGCTGGTCTCTTCTCATGGGTAATGAGCAATAGAACAAGAGAGAATGGCTTCAAACTGCAACAGAGTAGGTTTAGACTGGACATTAGGGGAAAAAAATTCACTGAAAAAGTAGCCAGATGTCGGAACAAGCTGCCCAGGGAGGTGGTCGAGTCCCCATCCCTGGATGGGTTTGAAGGTCGTTTAGATGTGGTGTTGGGGGATATAGTTCAGGGGGGAACTTTGTAGAGTAGGGTTAATGGTTGGACTTGAGCCCACGGGTCTTTTCCAACCTGAATGATTCTATGATTTGGCAGAAATTTCTTGAGAGGAGGTGAAATGCTAATTAGGCATGAAATTACCTCTTAGGTGCCAATTACCAAGGTAAAATCTGTTAGATTACAGCTAAAATACCCAGCAGAAGCAAAAGGTGCCCTCAGCAGTGTTTCATGATCGTCTGCATGAACAGAGTATTACCTACGGGAGACAGATGTGTTACTTCCTTTTTTTTATGAATTTTCTAAATTTGGAGAATTCACTCAAATTGTAAATAACTGAAAAAAAATGATTTTTAATGAAATCCTTGCATCTTCTATGCTCTAAAAATTCCTTAATAGACATCTAAATTGTATAAATCTGGAGGCCAATCATCCAGTAACGTAACATATTGATGAAAAATGTGTAAGGCTGTTGTGGTTTAGACCCAGCTAAACCCCACGGGGCCGCTCGCTGCTTCCTACCCCCCGCTCAGTGGGATGGAGAGGGGAACATGTCACGAAGGTATCGAGGGCCCAGACTAGGGACAGGGAGGGCTTGCTCACCAGTTGGCCATGGGCAAAAAATGGACTTGGCTTGGGGGGAAAACCGTCTATTCAATTTGTTACCAATCAGAATGTATTATGAGAAATACAACCAGAAGTGAACCAGGGTTGTAAATACGTGCTTAAACCCCCACTATTTTCTCCTGGGATCACACTTATCTAGTGTCCTAGATAAAGGCATTAAAGCTTTTGGTATATGATGTGCACAAAGGTTGCAGATGCTTTTTTTTACAGGAGGTGATAATGATGGAGAAACTTTAGGGTGAGAGAAGGGAAAGAGCTCACATCCTTGGGCAGAGAAAGTGAATGGTTAAGCACTTCCCAGCACTGCTATAGTACTATGGAACAGAAAAAAGAAGGTCCTTCATCCTCCGTGGAAAACAAAGCAGTGTGTGCTTGTAGTAAGAAAATTATCTCCTGCTTCCTTATCATTAAGCAGAAGGTGGATAATAAATAATGCTCATCTGTGGCACAGCTCAAAATATACCTGAGGAGAGCTGACCTGTTGTGATTTCTAATCAAGATTCTGGCTTTTAAAGACCTTGCCTCTCTATTTCCTTATTTAATAAAAAGGAAAAAAAAAATAGCAGAACACCACAACTCCACGAAGCAAAACCCCTGGACTCCTCAAGCATTTTATTCACTGTGCAATGAAATTCTCTTTAATGTCCCCTGCACCCATCCTAGGTAAACTGGGCTTTAGTTTTGAGTTTCCTAGGGACATCTTCAGCACCTTCCAGGTTTACCAAGAGCCACGGATCCCTTTCCACATGCAACCCCTTTCCAGGCTCCCTCCTGTCCCAGTCAAAAAGCGACAACTGTGGTCTTTGTTAAAAATGTCGTGGCTTAAAAATTACCCGATTAATCCCAAAATTGTTCTTCAAAAAAAAAAACAAACAACCCTTCCCTGAGCAAGAACTGACTTTGGAGAACCACATGCAGGGAAAAAAAAGAGGGCTTTTCATGAAGTTAGAAGGGAGGAGTGAAATAACAGTTTTAATGGAAACTGTTAGAAATGCTTAGCTACAGGGTCTGTGTGGCAGACGTGTACGTACAGCTGCTGAGGTAGGTGCACGCTCAGGCTACAAGCAGGGCGTAAATCTTTGTGAATGGGAGCATTAGAGGATTTGCCAGAGAAAAGGGTGTGGTTCAAAAATGTCTCTGTAGGTGACAGAAAACCCTGTGAGGCTGTACAGCTCCCGGGTACACGTTGCCATTGACTGCTTCGTCCTGCTCATATCCTAGAAATTCCTCCCGTGAGAGTTTTCTTGGAACAGGATATATTTCTCTGGCCGTTCTGTAGGTTGGCTCTATAACGCTGGGTGGAAGGATGTTGTAGGTTGTGTTTTATTGGGTAAATAAGTGGAGGTTACGAGTGGGCAGGAGGGGAGCTGGAGAAGTTCATCAGGGCACACGGCAGTTAAAGACGAGAGAGGATAACGATGATGCTGGGATGATGCGCAGCAGCGCGGGGTGGCCGGCGAGAAGGAAGAAAGTGGGAAGTTTTTCAGCAGTGTCTGACAGGAAAGTCTCCCCGGAGTCAGATTTCAGAGCCGGAGCCCTGAGCTGCAGTGAGTCACACGCAGCCTGAGAGCTGCCTTTGTTCCACTTGTGTCTGAGCGCCGGGGCAGGAACAGCAGCTCCACTTTTTATTCGCTTCTTATTTTCGTGAGCGTAAAACTCATGTGCGCCGAACACTTTCCTCACTTCAGGTCTTTCAACTGACTTTCGAAAAATGCTCTCAGGGTAAGAAGTCTCACTTCTGGATTGTACTTTTTCTTTTCCCCTTGGGCTTCTGTATCACACTCTTTTTCTGTGTTACCCTCTTGCCTCATTCTCCCCCCTATTTTTCTTTTTTTTTATTTTTTTTGACACCTGCTCCAGGCATGCCTGGAGGACCTGGGACTTGCTGCTACTGCTCTTTGGCTTGTCAATCCGTGGTGGTTCCACAGCTCAGATCATAGAAGGTAAGACTTCTCTACATCCTGTCTATAAATTGGGAGTAAGGGTTAATTACAAGACAGGCTTTCCTAATATGGGAGAGAGACTCTACATTCCAGATCTTCGTTTTTGCTGCTGCCTGCTGTTCTTCATATAGGGAAGCTGCTGCAAGTGTTTAAATTGCCATTAACTCTGGAAAGTGGAAAATAAATACGTCGGTTCCCCATCTGGCAGGCAGCCTATCATGCCTCTTCTCTCTACATTTCTTTGGAGTGCAATAATCTACAAAAAGCACTTCAAAGAAATGGAGAAAAGGGAATGTTTCAGGGTGTCTCAAGTCAGAGGAAGGTAGCAGGAAGCACTTAGATGCATGTGCCACCGGGGATGTCAGGAATGTGTCAGACGCGCCGAGTGCGGACGCTGATGTGATGCTTAGAGTGCACAGAGATTCCTCCTGCTGAGTGTCTGAGCAAGTTGTGATTTTCAGATCTCTTAAACGTTCAGTTTGACCAGCTTAGCCTTTGTGGACTCTCAGTGAAAAGCCTTTCTGTAATCGCAGCTCCCATGTTCTTGTGACAGAGCCCAATCTCTCGGCATCTCTGGAAGATGTAGCCTCCAATGTGACTTATAGAGCATTGATTTAAAATTTACACGTGATTTTGAGCAGAGTGAAAAACCCTCATGCCTCACTTTTCCACTGTGAGCAATGATCCTCATGTCAAGAAGAAGTCTATTACTGTCTTATAAAGAATGATCTGGTTTTGTTATATAAATGACCCCTAGATAACTGTGTGATAGCAGCATCAGAAGTTACCGAAGGGAAGTGGATACTGCACAGGAGGACTTGAAAGTTACTCAGACTGTTTTTTTTTTTTTCCTTTTTAACTGCCATAGAATACACAGGGCATCCAAGAACCAGAGCTCTGGGTAGATATTTCA
The DNA here is from genome assembly GCA_020746105.1 of Trogon surrucura. Taxonomy (NCBI): domain Eukaryota; kingdom Metazoa; phylum Chordata; class Aves; order Trogoniformes; family Trogonidae; genus Trogon; species Trogon surrucura. Next base: position 99,238,491 of record CM036619.1, on the reverse strand, counting down.
GTGGGAGGAGAAGGCACCAAGTAGTTTTCCCAAAGAAATGCTGTAAGTGCAGATAAGGAATACGTGATGCTGTTATTGCTGATAATTAAGGAAACGAACTAGAACCAGCTACCGAAATGAGGCAGATGTTAATGTATATCTGAATAGTCACAGAAATACAATTGTGATTATATCTCTAAATCCCTTTTTTATACAAAAGGAAGTGGCAATGAGTAAATGTGGGTTTAGAGGAGCAGTGCAGGTGCCTTCTGCTGTACCATCGCACAGGGCGTGTGCAGCAGGGAAAAACTACCTTGATGTCCTTGGGGTGGTTAAACGGTGTCAGGAAAATTGTTCACAGGCGAAATGGTTCGCTGAGGGATGGCGAGGGAGCAGCTTATTTTTTACAGACCTGCAGGTGAGGCAGTGAACCTCACAGAGGAGAAAAGTTTGGCACCTTTGAAAGTTGAGTTAGAAAATCTCAATCAGCTTCTTAGCAGGAAAAGGATTCTCACCAGCTCTTGTTCGTCTGGAGGAAACTGTGTAATTATAGGCAGTTCCTAGAGAGAAGGAGGAACCAAAGGGAAATGAGGGTGGGGAGGTGCAGGGGGGGAATTCAGATGGCAGTCTTCTGAAGTTGTTTGAGAACTTCAGGGTTTTAGTTTACGTTTTTCAGTGAATTTGTGTGATGTTGAGAATTTTGTTTCGGTGGAAATGTTACTTTCATTTGAAGGCCTAGACCTTCTGGTTATCATTTTCCTTGTAAAACGGGACAGACAACAAAACAGACTATTTAAAACCTTTTATTTAAAATCATGAGTAGCTAATTCGCAGAACCAACCAGCTGAAACCCTTTTCTTGATCAAAATGACATACGTTTAGCTTGTTAAAATTTTTATAGGTGCTTGTTAAAATTTTATGTTATTTGTAGATTAAGCTATAGGTTGTGACATACTATAAAAAACCAGAAATATTTCATTCAGAATTATAAATTCCGTTGCATGTTCTGCAAATTGATGGAATTTGGTCAGTGTTTCACCCAAACCCTTAAGAAATACTCAGATCTTGCTTTGGAGTGAAACTGGAGTTCTGAAACTTCAGCAGTGCATTAGAATTCTGAGTTTTCACTAACGTTGTTGGAATATCTTAGTCCTTTTCACCGCGACTAGCACTGTGCATGCACAAAAAGGTGAGGGATAACATCCCTTCTTCCTCCTCGCTCAAACCTGGTATCATCTGAACAATGGAGTCCTGCAGTTTTTCTCCTGTGTTTATGAAATTGTCCAAATATGCTACCTTATTCTTGCAGAAGTTATATTTGTGCTTCCAGGCTATCCAGGCAGTTATCAGGGTTTCAGTTCTTGGCATCTGAATTAGTACTTGCCTTTAAATATATATATATATATATATATATATATAAATTGTTTAAATGTTGGTTCTGTGGTTTGTAGTATGTTTATGTGCTTTAAAAGAAGCTTTACAAACATCTCGTTGACATCTGGATTTTATTATTAGCCAGGCAGAGCAGCACTTTCTTGTGCTAAGTAACGTGCTCAGCAATAGTTTACGTAAAGTAAATATTTGTCTCTTCCCTGGGCTCTCTGTAATGGCTGTCATCAGGCTGCTGACATAAACTTTGCGCTCGTGACCTGCTGAATTTAATGGAGGAATTCTGAATTTTTGATTTCTGCTGGCTGTTGGTAAGCTGGTGGAGTTCATACGGGCAGCTTGCCTGCACTTCACAGTGAACCAGCATAACAAGTGCAAATATATATGTGTATATATTTTAAAACTTCTATCAAGCAATAATTGTGTTTTGATTCTTTACATCAAGCATGTGCTTTGAGTGTTAAATTTGTGCAATCACAGTGATGGAGGCAGTGATGGGGGTAGCTCAGCCTGTTCTTTCCCACCAGAGAACACAATTAGTGATGCTGCTCTGTATGGAGCGTGGTATTTCATCAAGCTAACTTAGGTGAGACTGTATCTCCCTGAGCCAGGCTGAGCATTTGGACATCCTCAACCCGCACTTGAGTCCAAGCTGAACAAGCCTGTGTGTGTGTCTCAGAGGTGTCTTCAGGCTGTTACCAGCTGTTGTGCATCTTTGTAACGTGGAGCAGAGCCCGATTTCATAGCTGACGAAATACCTTTCCCATGCACAACGTAGTTAATCTGCTATAGAAAATCAGTTGGGTTCAGTTGGGGTCGTCTGTAGGAGTAGCTGAAGAGACTGAGAACATCAGCAGAACGAACCCGATTTACTAAATTTGTTCCATTTTGTCACTTTTCTAAGCAGACACATTTTCTGTGCAATACCCTCTACACGCTAATTCTCCTGGACCATAGACTACGTGTTTATTAAGCTAGTCTACCAGGCAACAAGATAGTTTTTTTTTTTAACCTTTTTTGGAGGCCTTAGAAGGGGAAACCAGCTGGAGTGGATATAGTGTTCTATTGTCTGTCTTCATTTCCTCTCTGAAGGCGAACCGATCACACTGGAAGCTTGCGAGAAGCAGTTGCTTCCATGGCCTGAGTAGAGCTTAAAATGTCAGTTGGGTTTGCGATCACCGCTAAAAGGTGTTTGAAGGGACCTGCTGAGGAAGGTTGTGGGGAAATGCTACTTTCTATGTTGCTCTGGCTCAGCTGTAGACAATGCAACACAAGGGATTTCCTGAAGTTCTAGTGGTCTCCTGAGTGTCTAAGTGTATTCGCGGCTGTGCCCGCTCAGATTTCCCACAGTTTTGTGCTGTGTCTGTCAATTTGTGTCCCATGCAGCTACTGCTGTGTAAAAACTGCCAGTTCCAGCTACATCTGGTAGTGCCTGCTCACAAGCATCCATTTAATCCGAATGTCTCAGCTGTGTTTTATTCTGTACTGTACATTCCTTAAATGCTAAGGGACGTATCTAGTTGGCGATGATCTAGTGTTGGGTGCTGAACTAGACTCCTTGCTGCGTAAGTGAATGGATGAGTGGAAAGATTGAGAAATGCTGCTGTAAGCAGCTCAGAGCAGTGAGAATACAGCTTGCAAAAGAAGCACCTTGGCTTGTTTGGTTCAAGCAGGTGAACACATTCACCAACACAGATTTCGGCTGCAAGCCGCTATTTCAATGAGCGAGCAGCAGAAGGGAAGGTTTGATTGCACTGCTTATGTTTGGGATACTAAAGGGGTTCCAAAGAACTTATTTCTTATTCTGACATGCTAATCACCAGGCCAAACACTTGCACTGGAAGCTATGATTTCTTCCCCTTTGGTGTGTGAGCTGTAATTTGTTTGGATCGCTTTTATTATAGCGGTATCTCATTCTGCCCAAATCCGTGCAGCAGCGTTGCCAATTTTCACAGTGTGCCCTGGCTTAAAAAACAACCAATGGTGCAGTTTGGTGAAATCTGATTGCTTCATTCCAGATCTCATTTAAGAGAGGTTGTCTATTTGCCACAGCTATTTCTAGATTGCCGAACAATATTTTTCTCATTTCGGCCAACCCTCACAATTACAACAGGTTTAAAAAGCAACAAAATTAGCCAGTAGTTTGGACTGTGATGGTTTTTATTCATGTAACATATTTATCCTTGAACACTTCCACGGAGGGGACTTTCCACAACTTGGAAGCAACCTGGTCCAGTGGTAGAACGTGATCCTGTAATTAAAACTGACCCCTGCAAAAATTTTCAGGCTTGTTCAGCCCTGAGCCACGCTCCTGGGAAAAACAGGCACCTGGACAGAACAGATGTGCTTGGGGTGGGAAAGGAGCTACGTAGCTTTTCTACGTGCATTATTCTGTCTTCCTTGATGGTACGAAAGAAGCTGAATGGATGTCAGTACGTGTAGAGTCTTTTTTTTTTTTTCTTCCCCCACCATTATATGTATATGCGACGTAACATCTTAATTTGGTAACTAACAGCCATCACAGATCAACCAACATCCGTTGTTTCATGAAATACGTCATTTTAGTTTGTTGAAGTTGGTGCCTGTGTTTGCTTCTGGCTCAGTACTGTGAAGTTTCTTCAGAAGGAATATCTTCATGAGGTGAGGGACTCCCATGGACCACCAAAACAAATCTATCAGTAGCTCATTTAATTGTTAGGCAGCAGTGTCCATCTGGTGGTCTGCAATGAAAAGTATGTAGCAGTGAAGAAAACGAGGGGAAAATTATGCCAAATCTAAGGCTTTTCTAGGAATTCTCTCATATTTGGAATTCCTAACATCAAAGTGGCCATTGACCAGGCTCAGCAACCTCCTTGCCAGTCCCTCGGAGTGAGGTGTGAGGGATGTGTCTCTGCACAGCACAGATCTTTATTTCCACCGTCCCACTTTGGTTAACTACAGCCTAACTCACCACACTGCGGCGCTTCTGTGAGTATGACGCTTTTTTATTCTCAGGGGGCCCGAGTGTTAGCTTTTCTTAGCCCTTTGGCTTTCCATGAGCTGTTCCAGTTCCAGCTGTTCCAGCGCTTTGCCAAACCAACACGGCTCTTGACTTGTAGGAGTAACAACTCGTCTACAAGAGATGCTCCGTGGCAGTACTGCTGATTTGCAGTGCTTGTGAGCGTGTGTCTGTGTTCACCGTTCAAAAAAAATAAATTAATCCTAGCTGTGATCGTGGTTTAATACATGTGGTTTGATTTATATCTTTTTTTGTCTTTAGTTTTCTTTCACGTGAGGTTACAGGAAAGGTATATGACACACGCAAGTTTTCTCAGCTGAAAACGTCTGGCTCTTGAATCAGTTATTGTAGGGAAATGGTGTTAATGTAAAAGCACTTATCTGAGAGAGCTCTGAATTTTTAACTAGAGTTCTATGATATTAGTGAAGAACTGTGTTTATTTTTACCAAACAATACTTGACTGAATGCAAAACCCTCATAAAATGGCCTTATAATCAAGGAATTGATTCTACCTGTATACTTCTTGCTGTATTTTTTGGAGGGTTGGTTGGGTTTTTTCCCTGATACATTTATAGTGAAACACATATCTATCATGAGATGTGACTCTGACAGCTAAATCCTGTCTGGCAATTCATTGGTCCAGGGACATGATCAGTGGAGGAGTTGAGGGGGTGTTCGGTATAAATCAGAACATACTTAAAATTTAACGGATGCGTTCTCAGAAAATAAAACCCAAACAAATTAAGGGTGACCTGAAGTACTGTAGCTCCTTTTTACACTTCTACAGAATTTCAGAAGACAGAACGGAATTGTGGCGACTCTGTAACTGCTTTGCCCACACCAGGTTTGAGCTGTCCAACAAGGAGGTTTTTGTCATTTCTCTCGAGATGCTAAACTTCGGAGAACTGAATTTTTCTATGTTTGATCAAAGTTGCTTTTTATTTCTGGAGAGGAAAAAAAAGACATAGCTGGTGGGAAAAGACTGCTGTTCCAGCTAGGAGTTAATGCAGACACCCCTGAGCATTTACCATCTGAATGTTAAACGTGTACTTGCTTAGCAGCTCTGTGGGATACTGGAGTTCCTTGTAGCCTAAGGATCCTGTTTCAAGATATGTTGCTTCCACACACGTTGCGGAATTCCCATAAAGAGCGCTCAGAAGAAGTCAGTGCTTCATTTAGCTCCTGTGCAGTCAGCAGCACAAAATTTTACTAGAAATGCTTGATTTGGTACAAATCCCTGAGGCATCTATGGGGAAAGTTCAAATTATCTACATGAACACCTTGCCTTGCCATCTGTTCCGTGTATAATTGCAGTGCTGTACCCGTGCATTGAAGAAATCTGGAAATATTAACTCAGTAATTCCTTGTACTACCCCTGCATGATGTTTATTAGATAGGAACAAAAAATATTTTTCCCCCGTCTCAATACTTAGCTCTGTGCTGTTTCCTCTTCCTTATGGACAAATCTTTAAACCCAGGTTGGTTTAACACAAACAGAGCAGATGGAAATCTGTGATGGAAAAGTCTTGTAGGACAGTCTCTTAGAATGTCACCAGCATCCAGGTGGTTGGTGGGTAGCTTGTAATTCCTTACTGGGACAACTGGGTTGCCTCAGACTTCTCTTGGCCTTTCCATTTTTGATTCAAAGTACGTGGAAGGAGCAGACTCTGCAGTCAGAAACCACAAGAGGTGCGGAGGCGTTCAGCATGTTCCTCCACGTCCTTGTACCACCTCTAACGCAAAACTCAGTATTTGCATGGAACCAAACGCCCTTTTCCCAGTTCATGTATTTGTCTAAAGATGGGTCAAAGAATGTACCCTTTTCCTTTTTCCCTTTTCCTTTTTCTCTTTTTGCTTTCCCCTTCTCTGTTCCTTCTCCTCCCTCTTCCTCTTCTTCCCTTTCTCGTTTTGTTCCGAAGCTCTGTAAAATACTTCTGGGGTGGAAAAAAAACAAACAAAATGATAAACTTGGAGCAGCACACAGGGACATATTACTGTAACCCTATGGCTTTTCATCTTCCCTCGTGGTCCTGCTGATATGAGGCTGGGTAAACAACATCCTCGCTTCTCCGGGGGTGGAGGTGAAGGATTTTTGGAACGTTGAGTGCTTTCTTGTTCTCTGCCCTTTCTGGGGCTCCTGGGCAGGCACGTGGTACTGACCACAACCTCCGTGGTCCGTTCTGCTCCGCAGCTCTTGCAGCCTGCCTCGGAAAGACCCCGTGGCAACGACTACAATAGTATTAAATATCTCACAGCTCGTACTCGCTGTAGTATCTGACCAACGAGCTCATGTCCAGTCCATCAGCCTGCCCCAGAAGCACTCAGTCACCTCCTCGCTTGCTTCTTAACTGTTGTTTCACCACAGACCGTATTTTCTGCTCAGCAGCATGATGCTGAATAATCTGAATACACGCAAAATATCCTCCCCTTTTCACTCTAGTGGGGAGGCCAACCTTTTTGGATGGAGACCAAATGTACCTCTGAATTAATAGAAGCAAACCCATCACTACAGTGACTGTGGTGACATTGGCTCCTGGATTATTGTCCTTCTGCTAATGTACTCCCAATATGAAAAGTGAAGTCTCTGATGTCAAGAAGTATTCCCCTCCCAAAAAAAAATCATATCCTGAGCATGGGAAAATGTCTAAAGGCAGAAAGTGAAAAGCTGTTTGACAAAATAATTGACAATATCAATAACATGATTGATATAGTACATAGCATCAATTTTTTTTTCTTTATATTCTGTTTATACACATATTAATTTTTGCAATACAGAGTATGGGGCAGATTTTCCTATTTCTCTAACTCTGGGACATAATTTGTTATCTGGAGTTAATTCTTTTTAAAGGCTATCTTATTTTGCCAGATATCAAATATCCAAAAAATAGTTCAGACCCAGAACAGTCTGTCCTACATGGCCAGACTCCTAAAATACCAGTTTTGGTGACTCTGTGAGCTGAGCTGTGATTTATTGTCCTGGCTCTGTTATTCCTGCTATATACATATGTGTATGTCACAGAAAATAGCACTTTGATTTAGGATAATGACTGAAAGGTTCCCATCCTGCAATATTTATGTGCATTTTAAAGCAGGCAAGACTTCCTTGCTGAAACTGGGGCTTATTCAGCTGCTAAAAGTTAGTCGTGTGTAAGTGATTGTAGGATCAGGGCCTGAATAAACAAAGAGTATGTGGGAAGATTAAGGAAACAAGCACATATTTCTGCCCTTGGACACCACAAATTCATAAAACAGTCAAACTCGGCACAGGTGTGTGGTTGTTGTCTCTACTACTTTATTGTAATTTTAACTCAGGACCAAGTACACTAATGTATTTAACTCAGAACCCAGTAGAGCTGCCCAAGCTGGGAATCGGTCCCTGCTGGGGAGAGCCTTGTGCCTGTCTTAGTTGTGATACAAATCACTAATAAATTCTTAGGCGTGTTCCTCGTGGTGGAAATTCTTGCAGCTATATGACCTCACAAAGAATTACTTGGCAGAATTCTGCCTTTGAAGACTTAGGAACCGCTTGCCTTACAAATTTCTTACTGGCATTGTATTAATCTGAGAGTGCACTTCATGTTTCTCTGGGTACAGGAAAATTTTCAGGCCCAATTATGTGGACTTATTTTTTTTCCCCCTACTCATTGTATTTCTTCACTTAGAAGCCATTTGATGAGTATGCCTGTGCTCTATAACATATGCTCAGGAATTACTTTTTTTTGTTGTTGTTGATAGCAGGCATAGACTCTGTCTGATGATGATTAATTTTGGGGGGTTCCCCCAAATTAATTTTTGGGATTAATTTTTGGAATTCCCCGCTCCATCAGATTTTTACTGGTCTATTTGTGCTTACACACAGAGTTAAAAGTGTGCTCATTTCCCAAAACTGAGAACCACATATTCCCTGGATATTCAATGCCATTTTAACTAAAGATGTGTTATTGATTGCTGTGATAACCAATATAGTAAGTACCAACAAGAAAACCTGTGAGAACTCTGTGGGGCTTATCAAAATTTTGGGGCAGCATAGCTTACATTTTGATGGCTGATGCTTTCTCCAGAGAAAAGCCTTGTTATTAGCAATAATTTGGTTTTAGCTTTGCTGCCTGTGTCTATTTTAATGCGAGCCACAGAAGAAGTTGGCAGGATGGAATGGCATGTGCTTCTTGAGAACCTCTTTCCCTGGCAGCTAAAAAAAAAATAAAAAAGAGGGTATGAAGCTCTCTTTACTGTGCCTAACAAAACGCAGCAGCCTTGTAACTGCAAGTATTTCAGAGGTGGGTTTAGTCTGTGCTCATGGTGTCCTTATTTTGTGCCAAGAGGCTGACGAAGTCCATAGTAAGAGTCGTTTATTAAACTGTAGGTTAGGGACTGCATGCAGGAATGCCCAGAGTGTTCAGTGAGAAATCATTATTTATAACTGCTACCAGCCTGCTCTTTCTCTACGTTAAAGCATTTTATGCCAGGGCCAGCTGTTCAAACAGGCAGTTCGGAGTGTGGAGGACACTGACGCTCTCCTTCCAAGTCCAAATCACTTCAGAAGCAGCTACCCTCCACTCTCCAAACCCGGTATCGCTGCTGACCTCTTTTTCCCCCTGATTCTTCTGAATTCCAGCCGGGCGGGTGCAGTTCTGTGGATGCAGCTCCTCTCAAGGAAAAAAAAAATTGATTGCAATGCATTGTGCAGAGACAGTACATGCTGGCTCAAAGGCGAGGAAGACAGAAACGCCTTTTGAGCTTTCCATGCTCCCTGCTTTGAAGTCAAACTTAGCCCAGGTTCTGCTGTTCCTACTGAAAGGACTTTTATAGAAGCTCTAAATCCAAGACATACATTTCCAGCTGCTCATGTGGAGAGACTGTGAATTTGGTGCAAAACTGGGTTTCTGTAAGTCCTGATATTGGGTTCTTGAGTAAGAAAGGATCAAAATTTTGCCTTAAATTACAAATTTTACAACTGCTGAAGCGAGTTTGAATTTGACCAGTCTCACTTTTTTTTTTTTGTTTCTATTATGTGCATTGCGAATGTGTCTCATAAAATTTACCAAGTAACTGGTTCTTTGTGTTAAGATAATAATAACAACCATAAAGCACAAGTCTGTGAGATGTCTGTTTGTCTCTCTTAGCTGACTTATACGGAAAGTGTGAAATCACCTGGTAGAATCAAGAGCTGATTTGTATTTCTGCCTCTTAAGAGAATGATTTTAATTGCATTCAAATGAGAGAAATACATCAGGCACAGCAAATTCCATGGCTTTTTTCCTTTAGTTACTGAGCTCCATCCAGGTCCACAATGCAGAATTTTTGTGGGTTTTTTTTTCTTTTTTTCCGGTATAACATGTCACATTCTGTGAATTTAGGAGAACATGGAAAGCCAGACTGGGCAGGAGTTCAGTTATTGTTACTGCTGTCTTTATCATGTAAGAAGAAGTTTAAAGAGAAAACATTTCTAAGATGCCTATGACGTAGATACGGAACAGGTTGTCCAGAGATGTTGTGGATGCCCCGTCCCTGGGAGGGTTCAAGACCAGGCTGGAGGGGGCTTTGAACAACCTGGTCTGGTGGGAGGTGTCCCTGCCCAGGGCGGGGGGGTTGGAACGGGATGATCTTTAAGGTCCCTTCCAAACCATTCTGTGATTCTAGTGCCACTGAGCAGTATAAAAATAAAAGAAATGAAGCTGTACTCTGCGGTCAGACGTCAAGCACCGTCTTGCACCATCTCTCCCTTGCAATCCAGTAAATGTTGTCATGAGTTCTAGCGCCTCGAGGACGGGTGCTGGCTGGCAGTCTGCTGTATCTCGGGGAGGTAAACCATTGCCAGGTAGTTTTGCAGTTCATTTGCTAGGCTCACCGTTTGCTCTTTTAAAAACAGTAACACGCGCTTAAAACGCAGAAGTAATCTGAGGATTATAATATCAAGACTTGCTTGGGAGAATGCTTTGCCGTGTTTTCAGTGTGATTCTGTAAGTCTTTTGGGAGCTGCTAGTTTAAGGATGTGTTTTACGGTTTCTTTCTGTAACATTTACCTCCTTTGTCTTCTTCTGCCACGCGCTCCCCACGCTACCTTCCATCCTTTGGTTCTGAAGTTCCTGGGAACCTTTTACAAAGCACTTGCTTTGTCACTTCCTTATTTTTGTATTCCGTCCCAGGTGACAGAGGAATCTCTCTTTGGAGGCTTTTGAGATTCAGTTTCTCCAAGATTACTTTGCATATATCTTGTATATCAGCAAACGCCCTGTATCATTCAGTAAAGTTAACATAGGAGACTTGCTTGCTAGAAACGTTGCGGTTAACAAGATAAATGGAAAAAAATTACTCCACAGTCCTTCTGGAAAAACTGCTGTTTATGAAAGGAAGGCTAACATGAGTGTGATTAGTGTCTGTCATAGAACTCAGCTTCTGTTCAGTGCTCTGGGCTATATCACAGCTTTTAGTACTTACAACCATGTCAAGTGTGTTAACTGTCAAAAGAAAACACCAAAAAACCCCACCCTGCTGCACAGAAAATATTCTTTCATTGTGTGATTCATTCCATAGCGCAGATGATAGGTGATGATGTAAAAGGCTGATTTCCTGCCGACTGCAGAACGGGCAAGGACTGGATAACTCAGTTCAGAAGCACGGCAGCAGGTAGGTCTGCTGCTCCCCCGCGTCACGGCGCTTTAAATACAGAATCCTTTAGTCACCAGCTCTACTTCTGGGGGATTTAATGCTACCTGTCAGTAGGCCTTCTGTTTGCTTTTTACTGTAATGATACTGCATTGGATTCTTTTGCTGTGTGAAGTTTCAAGGAGGGGTGAATTCAATGTTAACTTAGCCAGAAGATGAAAATCCTTGTGGGTAGGGACAAGAAGAGTATCACTGTATAACCATAAGAATATCAATTCCTTAAAAGCTTCAAGACATTCAGCCTTTTAGCTACACCATTAGTTTTGATTGCCAGGGATCTGTTTTGGAAATTTCACATTACTTTGCTAATAAGGAGATAATTGTGACTGAGGAGGTGGCACAGCCACAGTTCAGGAGGGCATGTCAGCACCTCCCTGCTTTTCGAAACACGAGCATTCGCATCAGTGGGGTGACATGTCCCAAAAGGCAGGTCTTTAAGCACCATTCTGTACCAAAATCTGAAAAGCCCCATCCTGCAGCCTTGGCAGCGCCTTGAGAAGAGGCTTGAAAATGGCCAGTATCTTCTACAGCTGCGAGAAGCAGAACTTGGGAAGTGGCTCTTCCAAACTCCCTAGGATCGCGCCAGTAAAAATTAGTAGGATGGAAAATGCGCAGTGAGCAAAGCTGGGTGAACATTTTGGTGTTTGTAGTATTGATATTTACCATAAAATTAACAGAAGGGATTTTCATTGAGACATCTTCCGTGTTTCTTTTCCACCATAGTTGGAAAAATTTGTGCTGTATGGCCAAGGAAGAGGCAAGAGCTCTAGCTAGTTGTATGGTCTTCCATAGCTCTGGTGCGAGAACCGAGGAGAAAGGAATGAAAAGTAAACTTGCATGTTTAGGTACATAAATGAAGTAACTGTTTTAAGGAGCTACTTTTCAGATTTGCTTTAATCAGTTGTTCCCACATTATGCACTGGCATTAGAAAATAATGTGCAATGCTTGCCTGTATATTAAATAAGCACAGAATTCTGACTGCTCTCCATTCTTAACGTGGTTTGCAAAATCCAGGCATAAAAACGTGAGAGTTATTAAATGGGATTCGAAAATAAACAGTTTTGTTGCTCATGGCCTCTCATAACCCTCACCATGCTGCGGACGAATGAGGTGGAGCTGCACCAAAAAAATGTTAAAAAGCGGCAGTGGCTAATTTTTTTGAAGATCTGCACCTAGAAAAACATCTTTCACAAACTGAACCCAGAGACTGCTGTAATTCAGACAGTAACTCCATTGATCAACGTATGGAATGGAAGAAATTCCTATGTGATGTAGGAACTGTTCAAAGAGAAAGGTGGGCACTGGAGGACCCTATGTAAAGCAAACAGCCAAGCAGTATGTGCTTAAAAAAACCCCAACTTTTGATTTTATAACAATATTTTACATATGAATGATGTATGTAGATGATACATTTAGCAGATGATACTTTGCTGGGCTTCATTTTGAGAGTTAAACCATATTTTGTCATGAGTTTGATTCAGAACCTAAGCAACAAATCGCTGTTCATTTTCACCTGCTGACTGAAGGCTCAGAAGGGAATTTCAAATCTTCTTGTCAGGAGCCTGGCTGTCAGGAGTGTGTGATGAAACTGCAGAGACATGAAGAAAAAGGTGGAGAAGGCTCTCGTTTAGGCACACGATTAATCTGCTTCCTTTCGCAGCTTAGGATTCCTTTGGAAATTAAGTAGAAAAAAATGAAACGTTTTCAAACGAAGTTTCAATTTACCTTTCCTAAATTCTCAAAAGTTGAAAATACATGCATTCTGTAAAGCATTGTTCCTTTTCTGTAGTGTTTAGGGGGTGTTTAGTTCACTGAGGAGGGTGAGGTCTGGAAATATTCCTAGTACATCAATATATCAATATATAAATGATATATAAAGTAATATATGTAATGTATAAATCATCTGCGGATGTGCTTAGATCTCAGTTTTCAACAGAAAACAAACTGAAAGAATAGATTGGAAGTCTGTCAGCCAAGCAGAATAATTTCTGCAGTTGGGACCCAATGCTCTGGTTGAGCTGAAAGATTTCTAATTCCACGTAGAACTAGGCCTGTGGGCATTAAAGATAATTATGATATTGAGCAAACAGGCTGTGAAGTAATATCAAAGTATGGTTTGGAAATAAATAAATACACATATCTGGCATTACTTTTTGTTTTTAAACTAAGCCACTATACAGAAAACGCTGAGGACCTAAAGAAAGAGGCAATTCCTTCCAGTATGTTCTTTAAAGGCTAGGAAGTCTCCACTGATAGATAAACCCTGACACATAAAAGTGGAGTCAGTCTGGAGAGTTTGTGCCTGGAGTCGGTAGTAGGTAATTTTCTCAGACTTTCTGTAACAGACTCTCTGTAGGAGATTGTGGACTAAGGGAAGGCTTTAAAAGTCCAAATCCAATCTGTTCAGTTGCATCATTCAATAGCCATTAGCATATCTCGGTTTAGATGGATGCAAGAACCTTTCTATATTACAATAAAGGAGGATAATAGTGTGATCAATATCTTTTGAAGCAGAATAAGTCTATTTTCCAAGAGCTGTGTGAATTATGCACATATTAACTTAAAAAATGACTGAGATATCACATGAAGTTCTGGGACCAAGCTTCAGATGTTGTGAACAACAGCAAATGTTTTTTAATAGTTTTTGTCTGCTTTTGTTTGGGGTGTTTTGGTTTTTTTTTCAAATGCTTTAAGAATGCTGCAGAAATGTATTCTGCTTCAGTAATTACGAACCACAAACCCCCTGTGATTCCACAATCATTAGTGGCTCATCCGTGCAATACCCAGCCACGAAAATGTATTTATCCGATATGGATCGGGCAGGATGTTTCGCTGGCTCGGATGGAAATTTGCTCTATGCCCACATCCGATCCAGATGGAAGTGCTAGAACTGGGCAGTCCAGGAATACACGAAGTTCCACTCAATATTGTCTTAACAGTACCAGTGAGGAGACAAACAATTCCTGGCAGGCTGTGCAGGCAGTCTGTACCAAGTTAACTAGAAAATGTTTCCTGGCGACGATGTTTTCATGCAGTTCCAGAAATCCCAAAACCTAGATTTGTTGTATTGTTAAACTATTCCAGAATTATAATCCAAAGATGTTTGGCATGACTTCATGCTTTTATTTTGCAACGAGATGACGTGCATCGGTGCACCTCTGAAAGGAATTACTCGTGTATCGTAACAGTTCTGTTGGGTGGATTTCATGAATTAAAACAGGCCAATTAAGAAAACTCTTGTAAACCAAACGTGAAATGGGTGCACAAAAATAATGCGAGTTCACAAGGCATCTGCAATCCCTGTTGAACTAACTTTCCTCTGGCCTATATGAAGTCTCCTTTCCACTCGAAATTGCACCGTTATTTCGTTTCATTAGTGGCTATGGTAAGGAAACGTTACAGCCCCGTTAGCAGTTAATGACCCATCAGTAAAACAAATTTTCATTTCCAAAGGGAAGTGTGTTATTTTGCCAGGTGTCTGTGGAGGGCTTGTGCTTTTTATCCTTGCTTTTCGGCATATTATTCCTCTGCCTTCTGTCCGCTATTTGTTTTTCTTCGAGAGAATAAACCACAACCATTCCTACTTCAAGTGCTCCACATCTCCTTAGCGCTTGTTTTATTTGGGTGCAGCAAAGGTGTTGGCAAACTAGGCTGGCATTTTCATTCTGTCCCACTACTGGACTAAGCACAAATGCAAGTGCTTACTTGAGACTTGCCTTAATGGAAATAAATAAGCAATAAATATCCAAATTTGGTCTGAAATATATGTAGCTGCCACACAGGCAAAGCTGGATCAAGCACCATAAGGTCCTGCTGTTAGCAAACACTTCACCAACTGCTTCAGGACTAGACTGAGCAGCTCTTGTTCAGAAAAAAAAATAAAAATCTGTTGCCACATACTGTTTTAATGTTTATGGGGATTCCAGAGTGGTTGCATAATTTGAACGAATTTGTCATACTTGCGCGTTTTGGATCGTATAGTACCGGCAAGAAAATTTTTGTCATTAAAAAGTCACAGTTAGATAAGTTACATTTAAACGACAACAACAAAAAAAGAAGTGGGGTGTGTGTGTACATAAATATGTGTATGTAGATATACATATTTATCTCAGCAGCTTTGATAGAGAGCAGAGTACAGGCTTGTAGGCTTTTGGTGCATCATCCTGCTATCATGGATAACTGCCTGAGCAGTCTGGCAGTTTGCACAACCAGAGCTGTTCAGTCCTTGGTTTTTAGACTATTTCTGCTTACCAGCGTGTCTTTTTGGGAAATAAAATGAGACTTTGCTGGAAAATAAAATGGGACTTCCAAATGGGAAGTCAGTCAGTGACTCCCTTCAGTAGGGAAAACATTTTGAATGGAATAGAGAAGGAAAAAAATGGGGAAAATAAATACTTTAGAATCTATTAATTGATACTTTTTAATAGCTATAGATTATTTTTAATATATGTTAATATGTGGCCTATCTGGAACCCTTTTCACCTTTTTGGTCTCTCAAGGATTTAACTGCACAATGTGGTGCTTGATTACTTTCCGTTCTCTTTGTTTTTCAAGACATTTGCACAACTGCTCTAAAATTGTCGTGCTGTTAGTTGTGGACGGAGGTAACAAGTGAAGGTGCTGTAAAAGTCGGCTTGACCATCTCTTGTAAGTTTGGTCACAGAAGCACAGAACAGCTGAGGTTGGAAGGGACCCCTGGAGATCTATGCACATTTGTAAGAATATAATAGCAGGGTCCTACGTGTCAGTTCTTGGACACTCCTTTGAGAAAGCAGCTTCTAGTACAGAAATATGAGGCTTCATAGGACGCCAGACTCTCTTTTCTCCAATGTTTCCTGCAGAAAACATTTGTGTGTGTGCATATAAATACATGTATGTATGTATATGTACAAAGAAGAGCTGTCTGATTCCTTTTAACTCATTCCTCCTTTGCTTACAAATCAGTCTTTGCCCCCGTACGAATCTTTGTGGCTGTGACCAAAGCGAGGGACTGGGTGACCACTTTCTCAAAAAAGTGTTGATGAAGGTGAGGAAAAGACACAAAAGCAAGGAGAAGGGTGAGAGCACACGCCTTACATTGCCGGTCAAATACAGCACATACATACAACTGAAATACAACACAGATATGTAAAAGGTTCAAATACAACAAGTACACACAAGTGGGTCACTTGGTATTAACAGACTGCTGCTGTGAGCTGTATAACTAAGTAGCCATTACTTTCAGTAATTAATAGCAATTATTGTTAACCCCAAGAGCTGCAAAGCAAGGCAGGAATATAAGGATGGTGGCAGCGTTGCTGGTGTTTCCTTTGCGCACTCTTTTCCCTCTGAGGCAGAACACGTCTCTTTCTATCGGTTCCCCTCCCGCCTGGCTCAGACCCCTCCGCCGGGACACAACCCTAGATATCTGCTCCCTGGTTTTTCAAATCCTGCCCTTATTTTCTTGCTGATCAGAATTTCTCGGTCACTTCAGGTCGCTGCAGATGTTTGCATACCAGATAGGAGAATGCAGCCAAAGACGTCCCCGCCTATGTGACTTTAGCGCTGCCGTCGTGTAACAGGGCTATAAAACCTCAGTTGCAAAGAGAGATCCTGTCAGACCCAAGATAAATGTCTTGCTCTGTTGAGTCTGAAGTCCTGCTGTTGCATTCTATAAGCCAAAAACTGTTCTGTGATTATTTTCTTTGCTTTAAAACAACACAACCCTCCCCTTCTATGGGACCCCACAGGCCCTATCAGCTAGTTCCTTGGGGCTCTTCCAACGCAAGCGATGGAGCTGCCAGATGCTCCGATGGGACCCGACCTGGTGCATGAGGAAGTTAGTCCTCATGGAAAAGTTCTTGGGGAGCACGTGGGGACATCAGTACTTTCGATATCTGTATTGCAGCTGTCAATGTTCCGGTTATACCTTCAACTTTCAGCTGCAGTGGTCATGTAAAATCATGATTTATGTTTCCACGGAATGTATTTAGCATTTAAACAAAAGGGTGATGAAATAACTGATGAATGCAAGTTCGGTTTTATTGTCAACCATATGTTTCTACATTTGGGCGTTGACGGTAGCTGCTATAATGGTTTAAAATCGTCACAGCTGCACTGGAAGCAGCAAAACTACTGTAATACACCCCATCTGAAAATGAATGACACTGCCCAATTTTTTTGAACAACTGCAGAGCTTTTGAGAACCAAGGAACCAATTTAAAAACAATCTTTCCTCCTTAGGTTTCTTAGCTGTTTCAGGTTTAACCTCTCGCAATATGGTTCAACTGTTACTTGCATATTCTTTATTACTTCTGCGTTTTGTGTACAAAGCTGCAGGTAAAACGATCAGAGCTCAGTGGGTGCCACCAGACATCCTAATGCTGCTGAGCATCGGGGGATGAATGTGAACACGTTGGGGTTTTTGTGGGCAGGACCCTTAGGATGTGCTTGACACGTGTGAAAAATGAGTGAAGAGATCTTTCTCCAAGGGATGGGTTGCAGTGAGGCAGTGGAGTTTCCACTAAGTGGATCGATCGGGATAAACAGCTTTAGCAAAGCTATATCCAGATGCATCAGCTTCTAGGTTTCTCACAAGTCACGCTGAAAATGTGACCTTTAATTGCAGCTATATCCTTTCACCATCACGTTGTATGCACACCTGCACGTGTGCAAGGAGGGTAATCCACTCAGTTGTGGAATATTCTTCTTTCTCAGATACCTTGGCCGGAAGAATAAGTTCTCTCTGTTGATTCCTGAGCAGCCGTGCTAGTTGGTGCACGCTCAGGGAAGTGTACATGGGTGTTGCTGTTCAGTCACCAGGACAGTTTGGAAAACAAAACAGCCACCAAAAAAAACCTTAATAAACTCGGAGACTGGTAAGAGAGAGGGAGGAGACAACAGGAAGGAAGTGGAGAATCAGGATCATCACTGAGAACTTGGAAAGCTCAGCCTTTAGCCTCTAATTTCCACTACCTGAAGACTTCTGCTGAGTCCTGGCACTTCAAAGCACATGCGTAATTAAAACTTTATGCAGCACAGTTGTGCTATTGCTAACACTCATCTGTGCTTTTCACCAGTTACAGTGGCGAAACCAGTGTCTTAGGATGAAAATGAGCGTTCAGACAGCGAAAATGAAGAGTGAAGCTTATAAGCAAAGCCAAAAAATGCCAGCGATCTCGTGACTTGTTGTTTTTATTATGCGGGTTTCTTTTTTTGACTCTGCGAATATTCAGCTCAAATGAGCATTAACAAAAATGCAATAAATTCTAAGGACATTGCTTTTCTTGCTTTTCATCACGACAATAATAGCCTTGAGAAAGTAACCTTTGAAACTTGAGCTAAACGTATAATTTTTTCCTTTTTTCTGTCAACTAACTTTTTAAAAGCCAAAAGTCAACACGCCAAGACGCTTTAAATGGACTTATGAATATTGGATGCAGATGCAAATCAGCCGTATTCTTCAAGTTTGGGACAGCATGCAGTTGAGACTTATCCGGGAAAGACTTTCAACTGTATGTTAAGCACAAAGACTTCAGAATAACTGCTGTGTACTACTTTCATCTCTTTGTTTTATTTTCAGCTCTTGGATCAAATAATATTTGAGTCAACTAAAAAAGTAATATTCACCAAAAATAAGACTTCTGCTGTTCTCTACATATTCTAGAGGAAATGAAGTTATTTTTGGCCGTGTAAAACGTAATATATTCTTTGTGTGAAAAAGAAAAAGTTCCTTTTTTTTTGCTTTTGGTCGTACAACTTCAAATCCTGAAAAAAAAAAATCCTACAGACAGTGCAGTTATTCTAGATATAATCTGTTGATTAACCCACGTTGTACACAAGAAGTAGAGATCTGCTCTTGAGGGCACTGAGTTACAGGGAGTAAAGAATTACCTCAGTACGTAAACATGATAGTAGAGCTGTTAATATTAACTTTTGCAATTTGGAAAATGTATTGTCTAGTACTTCACCCTTAAAAGTGTTAAAAATGTGGGGTTAAATTGAAAAATGATGATGAATCTTGCTTGTAGAATTTGTCATGACTGTGACTGATTTACTCCATCTATGTGAAAGGGGTACAAAGTCTGAAATATGAGGATTCAACATCCCCTTAATACACCTCCTTCTAAATCCATGTAGGCTTATTTTTTTAATTTAATTTTCCCTCTAATGAAAGCTTTGATGTTCTACCTAATGGAGACAGAGAATTCCCTTCGCAGATGCTTTGCAAAATATTTGTTGGCAAGGTCGCATAGCTGAGGTCGGATCTGCTTAGGTCGCTGCTGCCCAGGATCGTGTGGGAGGTCCACAGTGGGAAGTCTGTGGTTCGTAGGTAGGAAAAGCAGTTACTCCACTGAAGAAAGAACCTCCTGTATCAGCGCTCAAGAGAAGAGCCGCAGGCAGGTATGACTGAGTTTAACCTGGTTTCGCAAGGAAAGGAGGCACGTGTAATTCAATCACGTGTCTGTGCAACAGTTCCCGGGTCTGAGCCAGAGCTTCAGAGCACCAAATTTGACAAGGACAGAGCCACTAAGTTCTTAGAAGTCTCCTGGAATGAGAGCAGAGCAAGGGTGGGAGTTGTCACGTGTCCCCACTAAGAGAGGGACTGTTTGGAGACCCCACAGATTTGCATAAGATGTTAGAGGCTGGAAGATGTTTAGTGAGTGCTCACCCCTTCCCGCCAGCAGAACCCAATCAGGAGACAAAATTCTAGGCAAAACGAGGCTTCAGCAGTTCTGCTGCTCGCAGCAATTTCTTACCCGGGTGGCCGACAGTGTTTTCTTTCCGTTGCAGTGAAGATTAAAAACGTGGCCAGCCAGCTCCTCCTCCAGCCACAGCAGGTCCTAGCAGATGGTTCTTCTCCCACGGAGCTGAGAGACTCCTCTACAGAGGTTTTTATCCAAATTTAGTCTAAATTGTCAGGAGAACATTAAACTAAATTGACAAAACTCCACTTGACCTTGTAAGCAAGACGAAATTGCTTTTTCCTCTGTAGTTGCAATCTGTTGTTAGGGGACTATTACTCAAAGAAATCTGTCCTGAGAGGAAAAGCAACCTTTGAACAGCACAATGATTTTTAAGTTTCAACGTGATTTCTAAGTTTCAATGTGAAAGCAGGTGATGTTGGTTAGCATTTAGAAAACTAATGGTATAAATAGGGAAGAAATACGATGTAATCGATGTGGTGGTTGGAGCTTTTTGACAGGAGTGTATCTAAACCAGCTTTTGGTGGACCTGGTTCTCCTGGTCCTTGGCCGAATTTGCCACAGCAGAGCGTGCTTTTGCAGATTGTGCCCCTTCATACCCTTCCTGACTGTGAAAGCTTTGTCCAGCCCCAGGCTGCCCTGAACAGCGTGCTGTGGGACGTGATTGCTTATACTAATGACTCAGTTTAAAACAAGAAGGTCTTTCACTTAGGACGCCAGCCAGGATTTTAACTTAGAACTTTTTGTACCAGAAATGACATTTTTAAGATATTTTGTTTCATCCGTTCAGTGCGTTCACTGGGGAAATGAAAAAACATGAGCACAATAAAAGCATATGTGATTTACGCTAAGATGTAAGTGTAATGTAGCTCCTGGGAAATGAGATTCTTGGGAAAAGGAAGGTGTAAGAAGTAGGATTACATTGCCTGGATTTTTTTTCCCTGCATTTTTACTGGTGCATTCATGCTATAAAATCATTTAGCTGTAAGAAGTATCAATGACCAATATAAGACCGACCAACCTGGTCTAGTGGGAGGTGTCCCTGCCCGTGGCAGGGGGCTTGGAACTAGATTATCTTGAAAGTCCCTTCCAACCCATTCAATGGTTGTTTCTAAGTGAAGGCTTCTGATGTTCACAGAGTGAATTAGAACCCACAATTCCCATCTGCTCACAGCGTTCTTATGCCCCTGGTCCAAGGACGGAACCTTGTAGTGGAGATGGGAGCTAGCAAAGACAGCTGGAGCAGCTGCAGGAGCTGCTGATTAAGTGTTCTCTATCCTGGCTTCTTATTAAATCTCTTTATATGGGACGAGAATTTATATCCAGGTCAGTGTGCCAGACTGTGTCAGTGTCTTTAAATGGTTGGCTGTTTTTCCACATTTGGGCAGAGACTCTCTTCTGGCACGTACAACTGTTAAATCTAGGAAATTGTCAGACACCTCTCCCGGTACTTTAAACAAAGAGAGTGGTCTTCGTCACCTTAGAAATACACATCTTGACAATGAGGGTATTGGTCACAGCCTTGCAAGAGTTTTCTCTTTTAGAATTCAAGATTTAAAAAAAAGTGGGAAAGAGAAAACAAGAACAGCAATGCAATTTTTTCCCCCCCATGAAAGTACACCGCAGACTTAATGTATTTTGTCTGATTTCCAAGGTTGCTGTGGAAGAAAAAGGGCAGGGTGATAGCTCACATCTGTTTTGTTGTGAGCATAATGGAAATTAAACCATCTGCTCGCTTAGACGTTGCAGCAGACACCGACCCTGCGATGTTCTCCTTTCCTAACCCACCGCTCCAGCCTGGCTCATGAGGTGCTGGTGCTGCCTAGTGGTGACACACAAAAGCTCCTGCTCTCCTGCTCAAGCCTGCACTTTTCTGTACGGATTTGTTCTACCACCTTGTGCCAAATCCCTTTTCAAATGAGCACCTCAGATGAGCTTACCCCAAACCTTCAGTCACCTTCCAGCAGCTCGAGTTCTGCTCCAATGGTTTCTCTGATTCTCCCCAGGACTCTGTTCCATCCAACCCATTTTCTTCCTGACGCAGGTATCGGCACAGCATCCCACACCTCTGTGCCTCTCTTCCAGCTAATGCTCCTTCTTCCTTCCGTCCCACTCTTGCTGCTCTTTGTCAAAGCGCTTTAGCCAGGGTTATTATGGATGAACGTATGGTCTTGAGAATCTCCTTTAACTCAGGGATGCCTGGTCATGCAGCCTTTCTCTTGAAAATATCCCTGTCACCTTCCAGAGCTGAACCATTGCTCCCACAGCCAGATGTTTTGGAGGAAGAAGGCACTACTCATCTGTCGTATGTTTGTGGACAACTTGGTATCATTTTTTACAGATAAACTGATCAGGTTACATCTAGCAATTTGATTCAACATCTAGAAGAGCAGGCTCCTTATCACGATCTACTGAGTGTCAGCATTGGACACAAGGAAACATAAATCATAGAATTGTTTAAGTTGGAAAAAATCTTTAAGATCATCAAGTCCAACCATTCACTGCCAGGCCCACCCCTGTCCTTGAGCACCACATCTGCACGTCTTTTAAATCCCTCCAGGGATGGGGACTCCACCACATCCCTCATCAGCCTCTTCCAGAGCTTGACAACTCTTTTGGTGAAGAAATTTTTCCTAATGGGCAATCTAAACTTCCCTTGGCGCTGAAGAAAATGAGTGCCTGCTGGTTCCAAGTGATCTAGATCTTCCAAACCTCTAGACATCCTGTGATGCTACAAGGAGCATCCTTGTGTGCTGACAAGCAGTTTTACTTTGCCTGGGATGAAGTTCCATCGTACATCTGCTGTGCACGGCTGCCAACTGCCCCACAGCAGATGTCATCGAAATGCAGTCAGGCAACGGAGAAAAGGCAGTTTTGTTTCTTGATTCAGTCAGAAAGCTCACGCACTCCTTCAGCTCAAAGCATGAAGTAGGCTAAGAAGACAAAAATTAGAGTGGAAAGTAATTAAAAGGGTAGCTCTTGATGTAACAACCAAGGGGAAAATGTTCGCGGATGCTTGTTGCTAAAGCCGCTGACCCTGAGCTACTGAGAATCAATCGTCCCCAATACTGCAAGTTGGCATGAGTTTAAAAAAAAAAAGTTGGATTCTAAAAGACTGAGTTTTTAAACTTCCACTGTTCTTACTATTCCAAAACAGAATAGAGAAATTACTGTATTCTCCATCAGTGTAATCTGACAGGACCCATAGAAGTAATCAACCATTTATCCTGAGTATCTGTCACACCATTGTGATAGCCAAGAAGTCTGTGTCATGAAAACCAAACTTCTGGAGATCATGTGATCTAGCCCCCTCTTCAAAGCAGAACGATCGTCAGCAGTAAGACTGTGGATTTGCTCTTCCAGGGGGTTCAGCTCCAAAATCTCTCAGCTCCCATTGCATGGCTTCCATTGAGGATATCTCAGGCAAGTGAGCCCAGAGCCCTGCGGTTCCAGGTTCTGTGGCGGGGGCATCATGGGTGGATGCAGAGCAGCACCAGTTTGTCTTGCTGCCACCGTCGCTCTTGGAGCACAACTCAGTCCAGACTTGGAGCAAAAGTCAAGTCTGGAAAACCTCCAGGGAAAAGATTCCACAGCCTCTTTGAGCATGGTTACTCCTACTGGAGTAACTCTATGGTTACTCCTACTAGAAGGAGGCATGGAGGATTCCTGTCCCTCCACTTTCAGAAACACATGGTGTTCTGGTTTGAGTTTCTTAAGGATGAAAGTTCTCTGGGGCTCCTGGAGCACGGGGCAATCCCAATGGGGCAGGGGGGCAGCTGTGCCAACGGCAATTCAAATTTATCATTTAATTTTATTTTTTTTCCCAACCTCAGAAATGATGCTAGCCTCTTCTTCTTCACACAGCGTATCTTCGACAGTGTTAAAATATTTCCCTTTCCCCCCCCCCCCCCGCACTTTGCAGTACTCCAGTTATTTCATAGACATGTAAATCCTTCTCTGCTTCATGTTACTGCTATAAATATTTCTTGTTAACCGCAAAATAAATATACTTTGGCAGCCGGGAAGAAGAAATACTCTTGCCGGTTGTAAGAGGTTCAACAAGGCCAAGTGCTGGCTCCTGCAGTTGGGTCACCATAACCCCAGGCAACGCTACGGGCTCAGGGAGGAGCAGCATCCTGCCCTGTATCTCACATCCTATATTCAGTTTTGGGCCCCTCCTGACAAGAAGGACACTGAGGTGCAGGAGTTCGTCCAGAGAAGAGCAGCGAAGCTGGTGAAAATTAAATGAAAAGGTAATATTTTCATTCAAACTCCAGCACTTCCCATCCTCAGACCTCAGGAGCTGTCTAAGACTTGCCTTGACTAAGCTAAAAACAGCTGCCATGATTTTAGCTCCAGCGTCGTTGGCTTCTTGCATGGAGCAAATAGCATCTGCTCGAGCCTGTTTTTCCGACTCTTCAATGCACCTGTTAAGGTTCATTAGTCTGGAGCAGGATTTGGCTAAATGTGGCAGCTGATGTTCCTGAATAATCGTGTGAAAAGGCATTTCTAGCTAAAAGCACGATGGACGAAATAAACGCGGCAACCCTTTAAATGTCAGCTGAACAAGTATTACTGCTAAAACTAAGTGGTAGGGAGCACGAAACTTAAGTGTGGGGTTAAAGGCGACTGCAAAGGGAGGGAAGGGTTTAGATCCGAGTGGAACTCTGTGTAGATTCTGAATCACTCGCTAAAAACGGGGGGTTTTTTGCTAGTTTTTACTTCTTGGAGAAAATTGGTGGAATTTCTGTTTCTGGTGTGCTGCTAGACTGTGCCTTCCCAAGGCTCGCGTTAAAATTGAGCGTTATCTGTTCCATTGTTCCGTCGTTGCCAGGAAGGACTTGTCTCTCTGGACATGTTTGGCAGAGATACGTGATTCCGTGTGTTTGCCAAAGCGAAAATGCTCTCATTTCAAAACCGAGTTTTAATTTCTGAGTAGCATTTGTTGTGTTACACAACGCAGCTGAGGAGACAAATCTGAGAATAAGGGCACAAATAAAATGTAGCATCTGTTTTAGAAGCAGGTAACTGCAAGGGCAAAAGCAAATCCACTGTAATTTTTTCCTGAAACTGTGTCGTGTTGCTTGTAGAGAACTCGTGTTGTCTTCTTGGTGTATCAGGATGAAGGATCTCGGTTTATTTGAGAAAACAAAAGGTGACTCAGTTTTCATTCTGAAAGCACATTCAGCACTTTTCTTTGTAGTTTATGGACGGCTGAAGTCAAATATATGTTGCAGGAGCTACTTGTCACCACTTAATTTCACCAGCTATTTACAAGTGCCTTTATTATACGAGTAAGCTCAGCCAAAGGCCAAAGAATGACATGTGTCCCTAGCTCGAGGTGCTTAAGCACAACCTGACCTGGGGCCTCAAGTATGAGAAGTATGTTACTGGTAGCATCATACTGCGTTGCGGTTTTTTAAGCCTTTCTTAAATAATTTAAATTAAATAGTCTGTGCGCCTCCGAGAATAAGCAATGTGGGGTTTTTTTTTTGGTTTTTGTTGTTTTGTTTCCTCACACACTTTACAGAACGAGGCTCAAAAGGACATCTCGACCTCACGGAGTTAATAGGAGTTCCTCTTCCTCCTTCCGTCTACTTCGTCACCGGCTATGGAGGGTTTCCAGCTTACAGCTTTGGTCCAGACGCCAACATCGGGCGACTGACAAGCGCCGTCATCCCGTCGCCTTTCTACAGAGACTTCGCTATCGCGGTCACCGTGAAACCAAACAGCGACCGCGGAGGAGTGCTCTTTGCCATCACAGACGCCTTCCAGAAAACCATGTACCTGGGAATGAGACTTTCACCGGTTGACGACAGCACGCAGAGAGTAATTGTGTACTACACGGAGCCCGGCTCCCACATCTCCCGAGAGGCGGCCGCCTTTAAGGTGCCTGTGATGACCAACAAGTGGACAAGGTTTACAGTGACCGTGCAGGGGAATGACGTCGCTTTGTTCATGGACTGTGAAGAATATCAAAGAGTTCGGTTTCAAAGGTCAGCTCGAGCCTTGGTGTTTGAGCCTGGCTCTGGGATATTTGTCGGTAATGCGGGAGCCACGGGATTGGAAAAGTTCACAGTAAGTACTGCTTGATGAATCCATGTGTTTTATACCCAAGAAAGTCTGCTTACAATGGTTCTATCACATACGAGGGTACAAATTATATAGCTCGTGGTTTCCATACCTGGTTAGGGTTCAGGCAGCGCTTATGTATAAACTCTGGCTTAAAATACACAGAACCCCTAAAACTTTATTAATGGTCTAGATATTAAGATCAACATTGGGTTGGAATACTAGGAATTGAAAAGTAAATACTTTGCTTAACTTTATACGGTCTTTTTATGAAGAAGAGGTTTCAGAGTATCGATTTGTTTAACTTCTGAGAATAATGCCTTAGCAGAAAGTCAGTAATTTAAACTCTTACTAGCTAGATATGTTTACTTCACATTCAATGCAAGGAAGAGAGCAGTCTCACCAAAGGCCAAGATAGTTGGAAGATAAAGCTGTATTTCTACAATTCATTAGTACTCGAAGCTTATGAGGTGCTTTAGAAATATAGAATTGACCAAAACCACTACTACAAGGCTTTAAAGCCTTCTTAGCTTGGGTGCAAACACCCTTCCTGCTGCATCCCCACTGGAATTCTCAGCCACTGAGCTTCCAAATGGAAACCTGGAAGCTGCTGTTGCATGTGTGAGATTGACTTCTTGTCAAACTGAAAGGGAAATGCCACACTTTTTCTGTCTTGTTTTTGCATTTCCCTT
The DNA here is from genome assembly GCA_020746105.1 of Trogon surrucura. Taxonomy (NCBI): domain Eukaryota; kingdom Metazoa; phylum Chordata; class Aves; order Trogoniformes; family Trogonidae; genus Trogon; species Trogon surrucura. The sequence goes on along the minus strand of CM036619.1, from coordinate 99,212,010 downwards.
GCACTTTCAGGCTTGTAGAGTGTTTGGTGAGGTTAATATGGTTTGCCTTAATTTAAGAAAACTTTAAAGAAATAAGATATTCTTTCCAAAGTTGGGAGGTACTGGCAGGTTGTGAGCCCCAGCTGGTAAAACAAGGATGATGTACTTTTATCATTTATCTGAATAAGCTTAACACCTGGAATTATAGAAATATATTGATTAGTACCAAATAAGTGGTGGAAAGGGACATGGAAGAAACCTTCACTCTGCTGCTGGAGTATTGGTGATGCCTGATTAGTAAGTAGGAATTACAAACATTCCAGAAAAAGAGCTCACTTGGCTGCCCTCCTGGAAAACACACGTGTGATGGTCAGTGGCTGAGGTTGTCACCAAGAGATGTGTAGCTATGTGACGTGGTGGATGACACTGTAAGGCATTTCCACTGCTCCGTACGCTGTATCACTTCAGCCAATACTGGGATTGCTTCAGTATTATGAATTGTCACAGGCACTCTAGGTCTTGTGCCTTTATTTCTTCGTGCATCTTATGTCACAGTTGCTTTTTGGTCGAAAAATCTAAATGTTTGGTTCCTCCACAAACCCTGTTTGCATGGCAAGAACTGCCCAAAATGGAAACAATTCACTGCAGAATGTGCAAATGACCCTCGATGGATCTGGTTTGCTCTGGCTGATGGGAATTCCTGTGTCTTGCAACCAGAGCCTTCAACGCACACAACTATCGTCAGGTTTTATGGCAACAAACGGAAATTCTAGCTTCTTCAGGGTCTTCTCTACAGGAAATACAAAAGCAAAATAAAGAACAAAATATACAGTCGGCAAAACAGGAAGAGGCAGGTCATGTAAGATGGCTCTGGATTTGAATATCCATCTTCTTGTCCTGCCTAACTCCGTGAGACCTCACACAAGGAAACATCCCCCACGTGTTTCTTAGAGCCCTTAGAGTCTCCCAAGTCTAAGAAATAGGATTTAAGTGCTAAAAATGAAATTGTTGCTGCTCCTTCAGCATGTCACACTGAGAGATGTGATATGTAACTCTGCAAAAAAAAAGGAAGCGTTTGTTATCAGCAAATCCATCCCCTTTCTTCCCACTTTGAAAAGTTTTAAGCTGACTCATGTCATCGTTTGCCGGTATTTCTGTCCCATCCTTTGCCTCAGTTTTAAGGGTTTTCACGTGCTGTTGTTGGAGCTGCAATGCACTTCACTAGAAAGAGCAGGCAGTGCTCTGTAGGCTCTAGGATACCACCAAGAACAAAGTCTGAGGGGGCTTGCTGGTTTAATTCCCACCCCTCCACTCCCGTCGCACACACGCTACTTAAAATATTCCTTCCTTGAACTGTTCTTGCTCTTCCACGCAGGGCTCGATTCAACATCTGACCATCAAATCTGACCTGAGCGCTACCGAAGATCATTGTGAAGATGATGATCCAGACGTGAGTATTCTTATAAACCTTTCTTTGTCTGCACTCAGTGCCTCAGGCATTTCAAAGTCAGTCACCATTAGAGATTTTTCGTAAGACTAAATGTCGTATTTCTTCCTGGGAACATTCTTAAAGCCACCTGTGTGGGGATAGCTCTCTCTTGGACTACACAGACCCTAAACCAGATTCTTCAAAAAGCATAATTTTCTTTCATCTGTAACACTGAGAAAATGAACGATGACTTTTATTTTTCTGAAGAGTCCTTTTCATGAAGCGCTGTAAGTACTGACCTGGGTTAACGTCATAATGATGCTGAGGCTTCACCAACTTAAAAAAAAAGAAAAAGTTAGGGGTTTTCTGCATTGAAGTAGCCAGCCCCTTGGAGATCACTTTTTTTTTTTCTTCTTACTTTTGTGAACTTGCTGTGATGATTGGGTTTTGCACAGGCTTCAGGGGACATCAGTGGCAATGACAGCATTCCAGAACATGAAGGTATTCATGAAGCACAAGAAGTCCTTGCACCTCCTCATCTTCCCATAAGGGTAAATTTATTTATTTGCTTCACATTTCTGGTTTAATATCACTTTTTTAGATAGTATACATGAATCGTTCGGATAGGAGGCAGTCCTTGCTTTCCTATCTTCCTCTTATAGGTCAAAACTCCTAGTTCCTTAATCATCTACATCGTCCTTTGGTGGACTTGGTCCAACATGCCCAGAATTGGACACTAAAGCTCTAGAGATGGGTGTCTCACCATTGCTTAGTACAGAAGGTTCATCTCCCTCAACCTGCTGGTGATACTTTTCCTAACGCAGACCAGGACGTTGTTTAACGCCATTGCCAGGGACTCATGGGACTTGTCTGCCTTCCAGAGTGACTGCCTGTGGAGTTTTTAATGGGCTTGTTCTTTAGAAATATTAAACACAGAGACAGAGAAACAAGCAATAGAACAATCAGCGCAGTCACCGACAGATGTTTCAGAGAGAGTTTTTATCCGTCTTCTACTCTGAAAAATAGCGGAACAAACTCTCCAAACCAGCACTTCGAAGTAAATTGCTGTGCTGAGCTGGAGCTAAACACGTCAAAGGTCGTGCTTGAAAATGCAGTCTCTGAATCAAGACTGGATGGTGCCTGTCCTAATTTCTGCTTTCCGGCCAAGCAGTTCAGTACCGCGTGGTAGGAATGGGTAGCAGTCTTTGGACTATTTCAGAATGTTTCCGTTTAACGGGCCTTACGAATCGGCAAAAAAAAGGCAAGTCTTTCAGCCTGTCCTTGCAGGACAAGTTTCCTAACGTTCACGTCGATCTATTCCTCCAGCCTGCCCAGCTCCCTCTGGACGGCTTCACCAAATTTGTGCGACATCTGCTGATAAGCAGAAACGTACTGGGAAGAGGAAAAATTAAATAGAAGGTGAAATAAATTAAAAACGTGTAAATTAAGAGGGTGTGTATGTTGGCCATCAATGAATTTCGGTTTTTCCGATGGCAGCAATGACGACGTGTAGCAATGCCAGGCGCTAGAAACACATTAAGTGGGAAAGATCCGGATTTCTGCTCCGCTTCCCAGGGGGGTGGTTCTGATCACTGTGCTTCAAGGAAGGGAATCGATTGATTTGTGCTTTAAAATATGTGAGAAGCCTTTTTGCTAAACAGTTCTTTGGGACTTTATGTGGGCTTTTTTTCAGCCTGAAGATATGTTGGCTGAGCCAGTGGAAGCCCCCCCAACTATACTGTCTCATTTGGAAGAAAACGATTTCTCTGGACATCACCGACCAGAAGAAACCTCTGAAGCAGTTAAAGAACAAGGCACTGCCTCTTTGGGGTTTTTTTCCTTATTTTTTGGGGGGGTTATCCTTGTTGTTAAACATGGAGAGAATAAATATACCCATCTATAATAAATATACCCGTCTGTAATAAATATCCCCATCTGAATTAATATACCCATCTGTAATGTGGAAGTTTCAGTCCCGGAACTATGGTTTCTGTTTTAAAATAAATTAAAAAAAAATGGCTTAAATGAAGAAGCTGGCCTGAGGTACTCTACAACACCAAAGGGAATGAAAGGAGAAAAGTCCTTTTCGTTCTCCTCAGGTCAGCAAGAAGCATGGGGCTTCTGGAGTGAAACCTCTGCAAAGAGCACTACTGGCTCTAAAGCCATGTGGCCCCTTTCAAAGACAAAGTTCCTATTTAAATTTTATACATATTTCAGGTAGTATCTGTTGTACGGATCTCTTGGGTTTCATGTTCTATAGGTGAAAAATAGGCAACAATTAGAGCTTGAGGCAAAGATAATGCCGTACAGTCTTTGTCTGTAAAATAAGAATTTGCGTTACAATTTTATTCTTTTCTCCTTTTCCCTTCCTTTCAAAATTTTCAGAGTTACTGTTAATCTTTGGAGTGTATGTTGGTCATAATCTAAATATTTTCTTTTTTTCATACATCTTGCAGCATCTGTGCTCTGATAAATACTGCTGGGTGGGTTATGACATGCTCTGTCTCTCATTAATAAGTGATTTTTTTTTATTTTTTTTTTTTAATTTAGATTCAGCCGTCACAGAAACTGGACAAGGCAATGACGAATCTACCACTATCACACAGAAAATCTTAAGGGAAGAGGGCAGCTCTGGAGCTGGTGTTTTGCCAGGAGAAGGCAGAGAGGAGGTCTGTACGATGGGTTTACCATATCCTTTACCTTTTTGTCCCAAAAGCAGAAAAATATGAATTTTGGTGAAGTTAGACCATGGTCATTTGCCTCTAGGTAGCCAGCTCTCTCTCTTTTTTTCTCCTTTTTTTTTTTTTTTATCCCCAGCGGAGTGAGCAATTTATTTGTACGTGCATGAATAATCTCTAACACAGACTGCCTGTGCTGAGCAGGGCAGGTGTGTTCCCTGATGGGTTTCTGACTGCATTGAACAAACCAGGGGTTGCAGGAGAGAGAGAAAAAAAACAGGAAAACCACACATTTATCATATTTCACGTTTTAATCACCCAGGGCCAGGATAACGAGGAAGAAGAGGATGGGCCCACAAGTTCTCCAGGAAGTTCAGGAGCAGCAGACACGCAGAAAAAAGATCAGGGACCTCCTGGACATCCAGGGAGACTCGGACAAGGTGGTCAGCCCGTGAGTATTTTCTGTTTGTTGAAGGAACACACGTGTTTTAGAAAGGGGAATAGCCACTGACCACGCGTGTTCTTAGAGAGGTCATTCCACCGACACGTCAAGCTGCAGTGAATTGCTTTTCTCTTGTGTTTCGTCTGTGTTAGTGTTTTCCTTACCTTTCTGACAAGGATGCTTTATTTTAGGGCACTCCTGGTAAACACGGGTTACCGGTAAGTACTCTTTTATACATACTTTGACTAACGGAATGAAAAAAATCCCAGCAGTGGTTTTTTTGTCAAGAGACTCGGCCACACTGAGACGCAGGCAGCAAAGTGCTTTCTCACCGTGCTCTCCCCAAGGCAGCTCTGGTGCTGCAGATGACTTCCTCGGGTTGCCAACAGAGGGGGACGCAGGTTTCTGAGAGAAATTTGCGGTTTCCCAGCTGCAGAGAGAGTGAGAGGCATGGTGTGCCGCAGTCGGCTGTACCAGGAGTCTAGCTCTGGGGAGACTGGCTTTTTTTTGCAGAGAGGGACTTCAAAAAAGGGGATGTTCCAAGACCCAGCCCTCCTCCAGGGCACAACAGAGTGCTCCAGTGACCCTTCACAGATGCACGCTGCCCTGTTGCCTGCTCCCAGCTGTCGCATTTCCAGACACAGCTCTCACCCCTTGCCTCTCGTGCAGTAATTCAGCTGCACCTTCTGCTTCGTCCTTCCTGCTGCCTTTCCTCTGTTTTACCCTCTCTTCTGCCACGTCGGCTGTCGTCTTCCCGTACCGGTCCTTCCTCTCTCCTCCAGACGACTCCCATCCGTAGGGCAGCTCAGAGCCGCTGGTAGATCACACGGGCTTCTTCCGCGGTGAGGTGCTGCCAGCGATGCACACAAACCCCAATCCCCAGCTGCCATGTCCTGCAGGTGTCTCAGCTGCTGTTGCATCTCTCAGTTGGTGCTTTCCTACCCAACTTCTTCGTTCCCGTACTCTTTCTCTGCCGCTGTCACTTTGCGGACCTTTCCCATCTCCTAGAGCTTCCCACCCAGACGTTGTCATCACCACCATGGCTGCTCCTCCTCTTGGAACGGCCAAGCACCACTGCTGTGGATCCCCGTCTGGTCTTGCCCCTGCCAGTGAACACCAAATGAAACTGGTATGTTCTGAGATATTAAACCAATAATCCCATAGTCATTCATGGGATGCTTTATCCAGCTCCTGCACGAGTGTTGCCTGCAGGTGTCGGTAAGTTGGGAGAAATGTTTCGCAGATATGTAGGCCAACCTCAGGTTGTGTGTCATTAGGGTGTTTATGGACAGGAGGTTCACATTTTCTCTGTTAACAGAAGCCTGACTACTTCCAGGCAGAACATCTTCCAAGAAAACTCTGTGAAACCAAAATAGTAGGGAAACGTCTGACAGAAAACTCTTTGCATGTAATTCAAATGTTTCGAAAGCAATTGTTTGGTCCTCGTAAGCAAACCCTTGTGAAACAACCCTATTACCTGTCATAGACAGTTTGTTACATCTTGTGAAAAGCACCACCGTCCTGTCTTTTTAATAGATACTCTTTTGTCCACCTGCAGTTCCGATCATGCACATACCCACACAGCTTCACTAGTGGATTCATGGGGCTCCCCTCAGCAATGAAATTAGACTTATATTGGCCGTGTGCTTGCCATTGTTCTATAAACTTGATACCTGTTACCCTACAGGAAAAACAATAACAAGAGAAAAAAATACTTTTAGCCTTACAGATATATTTTTCTCCATATTGAGTTTACACAGCCCATCTTTATAACTAGTGCAGCCCTAAAATTTGAGTAGAGCCCATAGTCCCAGTGGTCCAGATTCCCAAAATGCCATTAGGGAAAACAGGATTAATTTACCTTCTGATTTTTTTTTTCTGTAAATAGTGCTGCTTTATAATGGCGCCGACTTTAAAACCAGTGGGAGTTCTTTCTAGCCAATGATCAAGCCTCTATAGGAGGATGATGGGCACGCTACGAGTAAATAAACTGAACGTACGTGGAAAGGTTATTTGGGATTAATTCCACTGGTGACGTTTAGAATGGAAAATGGGGTGAAGCATTCTTCCCAGTGTCCATTTTCCTCCACTTTGAAAGTTGTTAGGGAAGAGGCAGAATTCTAGCCTGGAACTCACCTGCTGCAACTTTGGAATAAATGAAGACTTTCTTATTTCTCGCTGGGTAAATGGCAAAAGACGGGCAACCTGAGGAGGTCTTTTCAGGCAGGTGTCGCTGTTTGTTCTGGTGGAATTTTGCAGTCTTCAAAGTGTTTGTCATCATCACGGCGCTGTCCTGTTGGCGTCCTGTCGAGTCCAAATGGAGCCTCCCAAGTTTTTCCCGTATCCCCCCAAGAGGTTTCTCTGCCAGGGAGCAGCTGTGTGGAGGAGTAGGTCTCATCCCTCCTCCTGCTGCACGGACCAGAGTTAGAATCCAGCGCCCTTACGCCCAACCTCTGCTGCTGAGCAGACAGCCTGTTCACCCTGCCTTTAAAGATGATGTCTAATTTTAAAAATATTTATTTCTTTTTAGGGTGAAAACGGACTTCAGGGGTTGCCAGGGCTGAAAGGAAAAGCAGGCTTGAAAGGTGAAAAGGTACGTGCGCTGTTTAAAACCCACAGCCAGACACCGTTTATGTTTGACCTGTGTTAATTTGGTACAATCGAAGGAAAAATTTAAAAAGATGGAAGCGCAAGAAGAATTTAAACATCCCGCTGTTCGCCCATGAATCTGGATGAAGGGCAGCCGTAACAAAATTGTAGGGTTTTTTTAAGAATATGAATAAACTTCAGCGGTAGGAAAAATTCAGGCTTTCACAGGGTAGCTAAGGAACATACATGTAAAATTAAATGAGGAAAAATCTGTTGTTATATACAAACTGCTCCGTGCCACTTACTCCCCCGGCTAAGTGATTTGACAGAGGCAATATAATCATATTATCTTTGTGAAATGAGCATAATTGAAATAAGAGCTAAACCAGCGAAGTAACAACTTGTGTTGCTTCTGAGGTGAGGCTTAATGGATTAATCTGTTGTTCAGGCACACGTACACGGAGTTGGCATTCAGCCCGTTACTCCAAGTACCAAATTAATAATTCATTTCGTCTGTTTGCCAAAACAACTCAGGCTTCATAAATTCACATATAAATTCACACACACACATATATATATATATATATTCACATATAAATTCAGACATAACCCATATAATGCTCGTGTGTTCACACTCAATTTGAAAGGGTCCAGAATAATTTCAAAGGTAGAAATCAGTCATCTGGGCAGTGAGAGAAGCAGCTTAGCTGTAGTGAGTTAAGGCCGCACCTAGAAGCGGAAGGCTCCTGTAGCCTATTCCTGATTGCTTATATAGCTGTTCTAGTAAAGACACCTTAAGCTTTGTTTTCCATTTTTAAAATTGGGCTAATATTTCCAGCGAGGCACTGCAAGTTAGGAAACAGGTGCTAAAAATCCGGATATGTTCAAAAGCACTAAGGAACGCCGACAGCCTCGCCTGCAGAGCTTTTTCTTCGTGATATTTTAACCAGTCCCAGTTCCTGCAGCAGGAACAGGACAAACAAGAAGCCACTGCCCTGATCCTCTTTTACACACATGAAGATTTTTTTTTTTTTAATATAAGTTGTGCAGAAGATGATTTCATTATCCCAATCAGTGCAATATCCTAGCGTGTGTTGGTAGGGTGAGCAAAGCTGAAAGAATTGATCTGTGCGCACGCAGACACCGAGTTGCGTCACTTTTTCTGCATAACAATATTTAAATTTGGGGAACAGTAGAAGGATCCACCTGCCTGTTTCTGGTTCTTCTCACTGCAAATGGAAAGCTGGGGTTGGATGGGGTGCTCCGTGTCAGTAGAGGAGGGGCTTACTTTCTCACTGTGGTGCTTGCTCCGTGCAGATAGAGCCACGAGATGCAACTTGCAAAGGGACACGATGAGGTTTCCTAGACGTGACGTGGTCCAAACGTGCCAGCTGGTGGTTTTTTCTTACTTGTAGCAGGCACAAAGTGGAAGAAATTGCATGAGAACAAGCACAGAACGCTGACAGGAGCTAATGTGTTAATCACTGGAAAAAAAGGAAAGAGCCTATTAAAATGAATGAAGAGTGTCTGTAAATGAACAGGCTGGCGGAGAGTGAAAATAGCCCCAAATTAATTAAACACATTCTCTGTGAATATGACTGAAGTGTCACTATAGGAACCATTTGACGAAGCCACAGGGAACAAAGAAATGAACGAAATATATTTATCTAATGAATTCTCAAGCATAAAGAGCAAGCGACCATGGGGCAGGTAAAATTCAGTGCTTCCTGCTATGGGACTGAGTTCAGAGAACAAAACTGAGATATTCATAAGCCCAGATAACAAACTGGCATGTTAGCAAGGAAAGCATAAATCAGTAGAGGCTGCTTAAACAGGGTCAGTGGTGTCTCTGTGACTTCTACTTCCTAAAAATCTTCAGTGCAACTGTGATTAAAGGCATGGGTTAAAATGTGGGACAGCCAAGGAAGGAGACAAGGACAGGTTATTTTCTTCAGGCATCCTCTCTGTCAGTATGTCAGGTAAAAAGCAGGTGGGATCAATAACTTCTAGAGGCATGCAAGACTTGAAAAAATTAAATTAAATTAAACGAGTGCCAGTCATGCACAAATAGTCCTAATGTCTCGGTCTGCCAGTTATTTATGGTCCCATTGGCGCCGTTTCAGGGGATGTAGAGGCGCATCCTTCTTCCCGAAAAGTTTAAAACACGAAGGCCAAACGCTCCTTCGTGAATCCTCCAGAAGAAGGCACGTAGATAGCTGAGAATGAAAAGATACTTTTCAAAAGACTCCCAACCAAAGATTAAAAACCCCAGCTCTTGAGTGAAAAACGCTGGAGTCAAGCAGAAAATTTACTAAAAGTCGTGAAGCAGGAGCACTCCAAGCTAACTTCAGAGATGGTGCGAGAAAGCTGGAGAAGAGGTGGCAGCAATTACGGGAGCAAACAGCGCCGCTCAGAGCAGGACCTTCCAGCGCGCGGGCAGTCGATGAAGGTTGATGCACAGCGGAACAATCGTGACGTGGGGCTCTTGGAAAAAGCGTTACAGCTGGCAGCAATAAAGTGGAGGGAGCTACTTATGGAGTAGTGCAGCCATGCTTCCTATTTAGTAATTGGGGGGCACGTAATGTACTCTGAAAATGTAAGATCCACGGTCTAACCTGATCCTGACGGGAAATATGCACTAAGGCTGCGAATGCTGCTTGTACATCTGCGAGCTCATTGAAGAAGTTTCGAGGAGTCCTTTCTTCCTTTGCCACTGTGCCAGTCGTGTTTCTTGGGAGCTTGTCTCAGAAATGAACAAAATTCGACTTTGCTCAGAGAATCCAAGCAGCCACTTTTGTTGTTTCTCGTGACTACAAGTCCACAGAGATTGCAGCTAGTGCTGAACAACAACAACAAAAAAACCTGCTTTGCATTTGTGTGATTAAATCTCTGCTGATTTATCTTCATTTCTGATTTAGGGTGATCCTGGTGAGGGATTGCCAGGACCCCCCCGGACCACCAGGACCTGCAGGACCATCTCCTCCTTCCAGAGAATTAGTGAGTATTCGGGATCCTTTGTAAAGAGTTCAGCTTGCCATAGGGGGATCCAGACCTCAATGGGAGGTTTTCTCTGGGAAAGCAGCCCGGCTGCCACAGAGATAATCATGTTTTCTAAAACATTCATGCAGAAATGCAAATAAATGTCTGGCGGAAGCGTGCGAGTGCTGTAATCTATGCAAACACTCAGTCTCCCCATTTCAAAAAGCCAGTCGGTGCGTGTGCTCTCCTGGGCAGAGGCAGAGCTATACGAGAGAAGGAGAGACAAAAATGTCCTCAAAGGGGCGTCGCAAACCTGAATTTATTCATTTCCTCCCGCTACCGAACGCAGCAAGGGTTTGACAGTCCACATAGGTTCTCTGTCACCGAATACGACAGCACGTGCCGGTGCGGTGGCAATGTTCATATTCTGAATGCTCCGTACTTGGGCGACTTTGAAGAGTACGTTTCCACAAGGATCCGTGTGTGCGCAGCTGAAGAACGAATCTGGCCTGAATTCCCAATTCCTGATTTTACATGTAGGCACAGCCCAGCACTGACACCAGTGCTGGGCTGGCAGCGGGCTTTTAGACAAAAATATCTACCGGCGTCAGTATTTGATGAGATAGCTGGCAACGTGTTCCAGTGACCAAAATGGATTTGATGTCCCCCCTGATCTAGGGTCTGCTAAATTGTACCAATCTGTTTCTGTAGCATAGGAATAACATTATGAGTTCTACGAAGCAAGTTCTATAATTTAAAAAAAATGGACTTTGTTTGGCTTGGCTCTATATACTGTCATGGGGTGGCAAATATTCCATGAAGAATACTCTTTTTTCTTTAGAGGTTTGAAAAACCCCATTTGACAGTATGTATGCTGACCGTAGTTTGCACTATAGATTCCATAATATGGGAAGACGCTTTGAAGCTGAAGAAGCTCCAATCTATGACATTATGGTACAGATGAGTACAACTAGACTGTGATACTGAAACCAAACTGTTTTGCTTATTAATTAGAAAATGATTTAGTGTGTTAACTTCCCTTTATAAAATGCCTCTTTGGATTCCAGCTGGAGGAACCTCGGAGTTTGGCTTTTGAAATAAGAGGCACTTTCTGGGGAATGGTGGCGAGCTGCGAGTTGTGTGTTTTAGGAGAGTCTTGATGTTGGCAGGTGTCTTTCCAAAGTTAAAATTTGTCTGAGATATCGCTTCGTGTTCATCCATGTGAGCAGTCCCATCGCACGTGTGTCCTGCAGGGCTGCTACCACTGTGCTTCGAGGGCATCCACGGGTAAATACAGAGCTGGGTGTCTACAAAACAGTGTGGTGCGAAGCACCAGAAACAGGGCTGAGATGTTTTTGTTGTGTTGGAATTTATTTCAGCAGTCAGTCTGCTGCAGGGATCCTGTAGCTGTATTTGTTGTAGCTCGCTGGGTGATATTTTCATTTGTCATCTTTAGAAGCAATATTTTAAAATGCAGTTCTCCTGATTTCAGAACAGATTGGAACCTGAAGAATCAGGCTCTGGAGATGTTGATGGAGAGACTGAGATTTTAAGAGTGAGTATATATTTACGTTGATTTCTCATCAGCATAATAAAAGAGCTTTACTTTACTCATGCAGGTTGTAGAAGGTCCATCCCACAATGCAAATTTTGTACAATCTGTGTGAGCTTTTGTTCTTCCATGTATATACAAATGAACCTGGCTTGGACCACTTCCAACACTGCTGTTGATTTATCCAGGGTCTTCCTGGGCCACCAGGCCCTCCAGGACTACCTGGTCTTCCAGGAAAACCAGCACCCAATTCCGGAGTAGGACCTCCTGGGTCACCAGGGGAAGATGGAGCTTCTGGTGAACCAGGCCCTGAAGTGAGTATCTATTTGTGCACAAACATTAATGTGGTTTTTGTCCTATAACACCAAGTTCTGAGGTTTACAGCCTGTAGAATTCTGGGTAATGCTGCAGCATATTTTTAATTAAAAAGCTTGGATTTTACATGTATTTTTTACCAAAAAAAAAATAATTTAAGATAAATGTCTAGTTAACCAGAGCACAGCAGGATGCACATCTGGCAGACAGACCGTGGTGAATCTGGACAAGAATAAATAAAAAGTGTAATTAAAGGTCCTCAGTTGCGAATCCTAATTTCGGAAGTTGTGTGCAGGCTGGAGTCCTCGCTAAATCAGCAACTTTGTGATGCAATAGCTCTTCTCATGAGAAATATGTCTTGGGAATGTTTGGGTAAAGGCTGCCTTTACTAACGGGAAATAGCCCTTCGCTTCACTCTTCCACCTTACAGCCAATACCGGTGCGACAGTCAGCTATTAAATATAAATTTTGTAAATGCTGCACAAAGTTAAACTGCCTCGTGCATAAGGTTATTTTCCATGTTTTTTGCTGGTTTGTTTGTTTGTTTGTTTTTAAGTGGCTCACAAATGCATGAACACACAAATCACAAATCTCCAAGTGTTTTTTGCTAGCTACACAGGAGAGACTATTCAAAAGCTATGAAGGAAATAAGCAATTTTAGAGCAATGACACCTCAAAATGTTAAGCAGTGTAGGGGAAATAGTCACTAAATTTAGAATGATTGTTGTTGTCAGCTCAACCGCGCTTCTGATCCTCCTCTGTCTGTGCAATCGTGGTAGAACGCAATCTGGAAATGTTTGAAACGTACCAAAAATGTTTCTGATCTTTTTAAGGTTAAAAAGAATTGACTAGTTATTCTATCACGCACAGTGCATACGAGGAAAAAAAAAAAAGAAAAAAACCAAAACAGGAGGGGGAAAAGTAAGGAGAGCAGGGAAAATGAGGCCTTTGTGACCATTCTGCAAACTCCAGTGAAAATGAGCATTTTCTATCTGCTTCTGCAGCCATTTACATCCTACCCCAAAACAGGTGAATATATAAACGGATGAAAGATTCTTGGAGGACACTTGCAAATTTCCTTAAAGACTTCCAGAGCCCAATTTTAAAAACATTGGGCATGCAAATACGCGTGTAACTATTGCCTTTCCTGCATGGCCGGTTACCAGGTGGTGGACATCGATACCTGCACTGATTTACCCTGCAAAGACAGCTTTCCCCAGCCTGCCTTCTCACTCACATGCATGTGGTTGGTTGATATACTTTTCTTTCAAAATATATTTAAATAGTCTTTCGACACAAAGCCAGACTGTCCGAAACAAGAAATAGAAATGTTAGAACTTAGCGGTGTCAGCCGCTACACGTTAAGTCTTTTGTGGTGTTGTATCATCAGCTGGTGCAAAGCTCTTGCACTCGTGCTAGGAAGAGATCTCTGAGGTGGCACCTGCTTTAGATGTTTTATGATCTACAGGGTCCTCAGGGTCCTCCTGGTCTTGACGGAGTAGTTGGGCCACCAGGACAGAAAGGAGAAAAGGTAAGTCCTGCGTCTGTCTTGCTCCTGCTTCAGTGGAAAATCTTTGTCAGCTCTGGGCTGTGAAATCATAAATAGTTGTCCCTGACACACAGCGTTGGCTGGCCTCGCTGTGCTTTAAATTGAATCCAGCTGCTAGAGGCTTATTGGAGCACATCTCGAAAGGCATGTTCAGAAATCCAGAATTCCCTTCCGGGTACAGTCTCATTATTCTGCGGCGTGCGATATTCCAGGAGCAGCACGAGCTGCTCTGCTGGGATTCCCCGCTCGAAAGCAAGGCTTGGTGCGCTCCTCGCGTGACCAGATGAGCACAATCACCAGCAACGGGAAGGGACGTGAATGAGAAGAACTGGTCGTAGCATCCAGCAGTTGCCAAAGAGCCAAAAGCTGCATGTTGTGAAACTGGCACCTTTTCTGAGTTTCCCCAAATTTCCATAGGTGGTTGATTTTTTGTTTTTTTTTATTGCTGCATCCATTTTTTGCATCCCACGTCAAGAAGGGTGTGGAGAAGATGGGGACAAAGACTACAGGACAATTTCATCTCCCAGTGAGCTTCCACACCGTGCTTTATGCAAGAGAGCCTGGAAGTAAATTGCCAAGTGTACTTTTTAATCATTATTAGCCAAATGTATTTCTAATCATTATTCCTAATTAATCCAGAGAAGATTACAAGGAGAAACTGCTGAAAGTACAGTCAAGTTGTTCCTTGGAGTGAAATTTTATGTGAGTTTTTTTGCCAGTAGTTTTGGAAGAAAGCGTTGTCACTTTATTCCCGGTGCTTACTCATTTTTTGCAGACCTTACTCAAGCAGTGTTTCTGTTGCATGAGTAAGGACGGGAGCTTGCCAATGTAATGATTAATCCCGTCAGGTTCGGTGCAATTTGGAAAAGAATTTTTTTTGCATGCTGTGACTTTCTGTCTATTCCCTGAACCAGAAGTGGAAAAACCAGTATCTAAATGTATAAAAACAAATCGAATAGCTTGATAGCTGCAGAAGAGCCTTAAAATCATCCTGGTAACGACATCGCCAACCTGGAGCAGTGCCCTGGACAACTCGTGTGGGATCAGTTCCCACTCCTGTTGCATCCCGTGAGAGTTCTGACATTTAAATTCAGAAGCGTGAGGATGTGACCCGCAATGCTTAATTCTCTGTACTCCAGACCTTAATCTGCAGCAATAACTGAAACACGAGATTGCATCCCGTCTCTGTACCAGCCCGGAGCGACTCGTTGGGTTTTGCAACTCCTGAATTACAGGTTGTTTTCTTTTTTAACTAAGAGATCTAATGATTCGTGTGAAGGGCGCTTGACATCAAATTAAACACCACAAAAATCTGTGGGTATTCTAACCGAGCAAAAATGTCATAAGTGTGGTTTTGTTGCCTGTTAAACGCTCTTCCTGAAAGTAATGAGGAGTGTTTTTCTTTTACAGGGTGATCGAGGCCTTCCCGGTTCTGTTGGTCCAAAGGTAAAAAGAAAAAGAAGTGTCGTTGGAGGATACCAGTATCGTTCTAGTAGAGCACCTTACCAAAAAGGGCTGAGAAGTCTCAAAGATTGTTATTGGGAAACCTAATGAAGTTGGCAAGCTTAGATTCTCTTCTTGCAAGTTCCAAATACCAACAGATTGACCTTTTTTTGTTGTTTTTTTAGGGTGATACTGGAGTCGCTGGATCAACAGGCCCCAAAGGACAAGCTGGTGCTCTTGGGTCTCCTGGGAAGCCTGGACCACCAGGACCTCCTGGGCCTCCTGGACCTCCCGGACCTCCTGGGCCCCCAGGACTAGGCTACAGTTTGGGATTTGAGGTATTTTGCTGGAGCTCTGGATATGCTGCCCCTTCAGAGGAGGATGGCTGTGATCAGCTGTGTATTTCCGTTATTTATGGCTGAATTGATGACAAAGTCATTTCCTCTAGACTGAAATTTGCCTAGTAGTGACTTGCAGTTCCTTTTACATTTGATGATATAATTGGCCACGCTTAGACCATGGAGGGAATGGATTTCTCTGGGCAATTTTCCTGAAGCTGTTCAGTAGTGACAGCGTTCAGATGCTATTTTTGATGCCTGTATCATTGCTAATATAAAACCCTCAAATACTGTACCACAGGGGAAAACTTCTTTAGCACTTTTTTTTCCTCATGTAAATAATTGAGAACTTTGATCTAAATATACATGAAGACCTGACAGTATTCGTTAAAATCAAACTTGAGCTATGACTTTTCCCATGCCATCATTCTTGAGACCACAAGTTTAGATGAGACGTGTCATGTAATGTGTAAATACAGACGTTGGACATTTCTGACCTCATGGTCTATTCTGCTCAGGAGAAAAACGTTCTATAAAAAAAACGATAAATTGCAGATGATACGATATTAAAATGATCTCTAAGGTCCCTTCCAGCCTAGGCCATTCTATGATACTCTTTCTACTTATGAACACAACACATTTGTCGCTTTAAAATACGAGATCTGGCCAGCTCAAGCTGAGTTTTATGTGTCATTTGAAAACTGCTCGTTTAGACGATCTTTTTGGAGCAGAAAGTGGCTTTGCAGTACGGAAAGGCGCAAAGGGAGCACACTCAGGTTCAAGAACTAGAGTTGCTGCGTTATTTTTGTATTTCTCTTTCCTTTAGAGAGTGCTCCAAGTACAGAGTTGACAACCAATGCTTGTTTAAAGGCATATTCTGATTTCCAAAGGCTGGCTACCTAATATTGTGCTATAGACACTACTGGTTAATAATCTCGCTGATGTCAGTGGTTTTCAAAAGACGTAGAAATCTCCCCAGCAATTCACAAGTTCTGAATTACAACGGTTAGCAAGGAAAGGCACAAAGTTTAAGTGTCTCGGGCACACTATAAAGGCTGGTGCAGGGTCTCCCCTGAATAAATACAGACTTGTGTCAGAATGAGGTAAGGATTGCTGTTAAGCCACGTCTTCATCCCAGGCCTGGTCTGAGTTTTAGCCCAGGATAATGGCTTCTCTGACTTAGTCATCTTCTAAGACCCTTGAGGACACAGTGTTAGGAGATTCTCTGGTCTTCCCCATTCACACTGTCTGAGTAGAAGCTGGCTTTGCCCCGTTATGCCACCAAGGGCAGGTAGGTCCCCTAGGACCAAACTCTGCCGCTTCAGGTGGCAAAGCCTCAAAGGAGGAAAACTGGCAGAGGAGCAGCAGAGAGAGAAAAGTGGAAGTGCCCACTTTTATGGGTGCAGGCACGCAAGGATCCCAACTCCAACTGCAGCAAGAGCACCGTAACTGCCTTCGTCTTGAATTACATCTAGTCCAAAAGAGAATCGGCGTGACTGTCATTTCCCTGAGAGGGGACTGCTAACAGACTTGCGAGATCTTGCTGATCCTTTGGAAGCCCACCCCAGCCATCTGTTACGGTCTGCCAGTTCGTTAGGGCACCGCTACCTTTTGGCTGGCAGGCTGCTCAGCGCCGCGAGGCTGTTTCTGCAGAAGCGTTCCTGTTAGTGCTCGTTAGCATCTGCCATCAGCTACATGCAAAACCCAAATGGCGCGGGGCTTGCCGGCACTGACGCTTGCCAAAAGAACAGTTTGAGCTGCAGAAGGCACCTGGTAAACCCAGTGAAAACATGCAGATGTCAAAAGCGATGGTGTGTTATGTAAAGCCCTCTCTTAGAGGGAAAAATAGATTGAGCGGTGGAGGCAAGGGAGGGAGGGACCCAGCAGCACGGCTTGTGGTTTACCCGAAGTAGCGAGTGCTTGGTTAAATCGGCCAGAGTATCTGCATGTTTCCTGTTTGCGTTTGATACGCTGGTAGCTGATGGAGGAGTAAAACACAAGTCTGAAGAACTCAGAAGTCTCAGGTGAGGTTGTGTGAAAGGGCTGGAGCCAAACTGTGTCTCTCAGCTTGGTCCTCAAAAGGCAGGACCTGATCCCAGCCGTGCACTCCTCCTGCCCCTCTTGTTCTTGCTCTCGTGGAGTTGGGGAAGGAGGGCAAAACAACGAGATCTCTCTTTTCCACTGGAGTCAAAGCAATTGATCTCTTCCACGACTTCGGCGTTAGGCTGCCGCTCCGTAGCAGCTTAAGCTGATCTAATTGATCTTCCACCCTTACCTTGCGGTATCTCCAGAGCGTGTCAGACCTGTGGCAGTCTGACCCATTTCCAGTTGCTAACCGGTAGGAAGCTAAGGAAGCAAGGAGGATGGGTCCTCTAACCACGAGAAGCTCATTGCCACTAAGAGGCAGAGATTCTGCTTTGTTCCTCCTCCCATCCGCAGCCAACCCTGGCAGGTGCTTGCCCTTTACATCCAGTGTCCCGTCAGTCCTTCCACGAGACAATTTAATTTACTGAAACGCATAGAACCACCCCACCCCCAGAAAGTAACTTATTTTCTGCCCGTTTAGTCATTTGAAGTGGCTCACAGGAAAGCGAGAGGATTCAACACGTGGCACTGATGAAGGCTGCATGGCTGCAAGCAGGGTTGCGGAGCAAAGATACGAACAAGATTTTCCCTTTTCATTAAAAAAAAAAAAAAAAAAGAAAAGGAACAATTAAGCCAGCACAGCTGCCTTTAAAACTGCAGCTCCGAGCAAGGGAATGTTTTCCCGCTGGCACAATCCATCCAGCTGGTTTGAAGCACAGTCTGACAAGTTCTAGATTAGTCCAGGGTGAGGAACTTGTGGGTGGGATGGTGCCGGGGGTAGGGGAAATAGTCACAGCAGCCTGCGATTTTATTTCTTTGGCTGCTTTGGACCTGGCAGCTCCTGGTTCTGCCACGAATTTGGGGTGTCGCCAGCAGAGTAATGAGAGCTGGAGGGGAACGGTTGCTGCTTTCTGTGTAGTCTCCTTTAGGACCCCTAGAAAACCCCCACAGGGAATAGGGATGCTGCTTTTAAGGTGTTTTTCACGACAGCCAAGCACGGCAACAGGCGCTTGGAGAAGCTGCAGAACCTCCATCTCTGGAGGTTTCCAAGACCTGAGGGGACACAGCCAGGAGCAATGTGATTTAAATTCTGTGTCGATGCTGCTTTCAGCAGGAGGTTTCATTAGGTAGCCTCTGAGATCCCTCCTGACACAATTAATTCTATGGGGTTTTTTTGACAGAACAGGTTTTTTCTGCTCAATTTCATTTCACTAAACTGTATTTTATTCAACATTTGACTGTGAAAATTAGGAAGGACCTTTATTATTGAATAATAATTGAATAATTGTTGAATAATAATTATTATTGAATAATGATTGCTGCTCTTAAACTACCTGCAAGTTCTTCCTACCTTAAATCAATTTTGCAACCCTTACTAGTCCTTACAATATTTCGGTAGCCAGGTGGCAGGTAAATGCTAAACAGAAAATTACTGCTACAGCATGCTTGAGCATAGCCCCACGCCTAAAACAGCAATTCCGAGTGGAGCCCCTATCTCCAGGCTGATGAGAAAACGTAAAATCTTTGTGTTCGGTATCTTTTGATTCTTTTTTTTTTTTTTACAGAATTTCAGTTGTAAGGGAAGAAAAAAGGAAATAAAGAGGGAAAAAAAAAGATTAAAAAGATCAATTCTTAAATTCTGTAGCATTTTTTCTCTTCCATTAGGACATGGAAGGATCAGGTAGCATCGGCCTGTTAAGGGAATCCAGAATTACAGGATCAAGAGGGCCAAAGGTGAGTGGATGTTTTGGTGGAGCGTTGTTTGTTGTTGGATTCTTTTCTTTTTTTAAAAAAACAAACGCCATCCTCTCTACTTTTTTGGAAACGCAAAGCCCTGATCAGCCACAAATTTGGAGTCACTGTATTGGATTCATGTGCCTTAAAATGACATTGCAATAACCGTGTCCTCCAAATAGTCTGGAGGGCATTTCTCCGACACCTGGTCAGCTGATGGTTTTTAGACTCTGCTCTGGAATGTTTGTGAAGGATTAAAGGGTGAAATAGGTGGGTTTTTTGGATTATCTACCCCTCTATTTTTTGCCTTACCTTAATAGATACCCTTTTTGCATACAAAGATGAATTATATGTACTAATAAAACTGAAATGTTGTAGTTTGGCAACCAAATGTGCATAATCTGAAATACCACTTAGACTAAAAAAAATATTCCCGGTAGATTGGAAGCAACATCTCAGAAGAAGGGAGGTTTTGTCCTTCCTCACCGTGTCTCAGGATATTTTTACCAGTGTGGGCCACTTTAAAACACCAAGTAGGGGATGTGGGAGCGCAGTCCTCACCAGAGCGTTTGGATTTGTCTTCATTCTGAGCAATAACACCAAATCTGCAACTGTGCTGGTTTGAAATACCAGTAATTGTGAGTCGCTGACGTTATAACTGACTCAACACCCTAGAGACCTTTGCACCCTCTCGTATCTTTTTCTGGATGCTGAAAAAGTGGCACAGAAGAACAGTTGTAAGAATAGAGTTAGCTAGCTGCAACAAGCCGGTGTCCAAAAGGAGACGTCCAAAGCCAGCGCCAAAATTGCCCACTCTGACCTGCCCAAATGACAGCCTCGCTCTCCGTTTTGGCTTTAAGGCAGGCGTTGTTTCCGAGCCGCCCAGCTATAAATACTGCCAAAAAAATCTTGGTGCAGCTAAACAAAATCCTGGGATTTTGTTTTCCTGTTGCTGCTTAGTCACTCCGCAAAGCCTGAGTCAGTACAGAAGGCACAAAAGAACTTCCCTGCAATGTATAATCATGAAAATGGTTGTACGTAATTACTGGCACTGCACGAAAGCCCCGTGAGCCGCCCGAACACCCGGCGACAACTCCAGAGGTTCTGGTTGTGCTGGAGTGCGAACAGAGCATCTGCTTCTAAGGGGGCTGTAACTCCACGCAGCTGCTCGGAAATAAGTTTATTTGCGACCTCTTTGCACCTGCTGAATTTTTTATTAATCTTCTGGGAGAAAGAGGTGGTTCTGAAGTACCACGTTTATTTTGTCTGTAGACGCCGCTGTCATTCCCAGGGTTTCTATTCCCTTTCTGCCTCAGTTTTGCTGGCGTTCGGTTTATGAGCATCTCAACCACTTTGTTGAATTCTTTTTTTTTTTTTTCCCCATTCAACTTCCTAAAATGATCAGCAGTGAATTTTGTTCGTTTACCCCATGAAAGAGCCAAAGTTGTCCTTCACGACTGATGTCACCGTGTAGAAACATGAGAGGAATTTGCATCCCCGAACGTTTGTTCCAAGCTGCTTTTAAACCCACTAAGGCAATGTTGTGTTGCCTCTAAACTGGTAACACATCCTAATTTTTAGCTAAGGAGACAAATCCAAAAAAATTGCAGGCAATTGAAAACACTCCCTTGCAACAAATGCAGCTGGACTACTTTATTTCTAGTATCTTCCAAAAATATGCATAGTGTGCCGTGACAAGATTAAAGCTGTCTTTGTAAGGGAAAAAAAAAAAGTAATTAAAATCCTGGTCTGCGAATATGGAGCGAGGCACTATTTATCAAAACAACAAATCTAAACCAATCCTGACGTTTTTATTAATCTCTGTTGATGCTTCTTGTCTCCAGCATTGTTTTTGTAACAGCTGTGGTTACGAATTAGGTGGGGGGTTTTCATTTCTGGGAAAATGTTTGATGAAATGCCCTGTGGATTGCCCAGGAAATTCCGTGTCATTTTCTAGGGTTCTGCAGGAGGACCTGGACAACGTGGGCCGTTAGGACCAAAGGTACCCAGTGTAACAAGGAACACGTGAGAGCTGACCTATTTTGCTTTGGCGTGTATTTTTTTTTTTTTAGTCTACATTCCCAGCATCTCCCATTTCTGAAGTCTCCGTGAAGCGGTATTTCCACAATATTTTAGCAAGAAAATTTCTAGTTGAGGGCAGAGAGTAAGCTGGAGATCTAGGAACTGGGCCAGGACTGAAAAGACAGTCCTAAACCTTAGCCAAGAGACTTCACAGCTACGTACAGTAAGATTTTAGTTGTTTGATCGCCAAGAATATGGAGACGCAGAAGGGAACATACTATTGCCTGACATCTTACAAAATCGGGTACGCTACCGCAAAATTAATATAAAGTGGTTATAATACGCTCTCGTTCTCATGGGGGTGAATTTTACACCCACTTTTCGCGGTTATAAACGACTTCACTAGGCAACAGTGGCAAAATGCAACAACCACCCACTTCCAAACACCAAGAGCTGATGTATCATGAGGAGTTTAAGGTATAGTTGTGTTTCATACATCCCTCAAAGATCCCCGAGTAGTAAAGCTGTGATCAAGGTTTTCTCTTTTTTCCTAGCAAGTAAGTATAGATGCATCTATGCACCCGGGGAATGTTCCCATCTGCTGATTGCGGGCACCAGAACGAAAGGATCAGGCAGGTGACTTGGTAGATGCTCTGCAAAAATAAAATGTGATGACCAGAAACTCTAAGACGTGGCTGGTGACCGGGAGGCTGAACCCCCAGAGCCAATTCACAAATGTAGGCTGAGTGTCACTTCCCCAAAAATATTCCCTATTTCCACTCATCTTTTTACTCCAGTCTCTTTCTTTGTAGGGGAAGTTTAAAATCCTTGTAATTATTGTTCATTTTGATATTTGAACTCTGCTGTGTCCTCATTTCAGGGAGAAAGGGGCAACATTGGTCCTCCAGGTTCCAAGGTGAGACATGCCTTTAACTTGGTTTAAAACCATTTTTTTCTTCCTGTAAGCTTCCTTTTGTAGAAATAGTGGTTGGCAGGACCTCCAAAAGTCATCTCGTCCAATATCCACCCATGGCCACCGCTCAACATGGTGTTTGTGTCGCCGGGCTGGATGGAGCTGGAGCCCACCCCTTGCTCTCGGGTCTGCCCTGTCATTATCCCTGCCCAGTCCTGCTTTGGCTCCTCTCGGAGCCCACCACGAAGCTGCTGCTTGTGTCTCTGCTGGTTTTGGCCAGTCCCCGGGGGGCTTGTGCGCCTTCTGCAGGCGTGAGCCAGTGGAGGGCAGTGCTGGGACTCGGAGGGAAAGGGAGAAGGAGGAGAAGGAGAAAGGAGAAGAGAAGGAGAAAGGAGAAGAGAAGGAGAAAGGAGGAGAGAGGAGAAGGAGATAGAGAAAGGAGGAGAGAGGAGAAGGAGATAGAGAAAGGAGGAGAGAGGAGAAGGAGAAAGGAGGAGAGAGGACAAGGAGAGAGGACAAGGAGAAAGGAGGAGAGAGGACAAGGAGAAAGGAGGAGAGAGGAGAAGAAGGAGGAGGAGAGGAGAGGAGAAACTTCTCTTGCATTTGGGACAAGCTTTGAAATCCGGAGTTGCTCTAGGAGACAAGATAAAAGCAGTGATGAAGCTACTCTTCTGCTTTCTGAATATTTACGAGAGTATTATCACAGTCTTCTAGCAGCATCTGCTTGTTTGTTTTTTTTTTAAAAAAAACAACAATGTAGCAGGACTTTGCTTGCCATAAATTCCATCTGCTGTACATATTTTGAGTGTTGCCATTTCGGAGATATTTGTCAGCATGGTAATTAAAGCTGATGCACAGGACAGTTGTTTAACGCTCCTTTTTGAGATGATTATTTTCTTCTTATATGTACAAGGGCTTTGTTCCATGGTTATCCATCTAGTAATTATTATTGTTGATAGATACGTTCCAAACACGTGCATTTATTGTCAGTGAAATGACTATTTAAAAATAATCAAGCTCTCTCTTCAATCCTTGGTTTAAAAAAGATCTTGGTCCGCCTGTGTTTGAGCAATTAGTTGCATTCTTAAACCATGAACTGTACATATGAATTTCTTCTTTTACACCAGAAATGTTCAGTTTTTCTTTTTGACAGCTACTGAGCTGACCTTTTAATTAAATTGACTGTTTACTAGATTTTCACGGTACTAAAAGCCCAAAAATATTTTCTCGAAGCAGAACAAAAAGTGAGAATCAAAACAGCTTTTTCCTAACAAATAAAAACCCAAACCCTTAGAGCACTCTCCCCACCCCAAATCAAATCACATTTAAAAATCCACAAAAAAACTCCCACCAACCAAACAAGCAGACAAACAAAATAATAGCCCCACTGCTAAAACAAGCCAGGGTTAATCTGTCACTTGGATGAATCATTAGGCTGTTCTGTGTCATTTCCTTTGCTCTTTCATATGATCCAGAGAAAAATAGGTGCAAAAAAAAAACCATATGGAGTTCAGTGTCTCTCTGGTCCTTTAGGAATGCAGCATCTCCTTTATCCATTTCTCTCTGGGTGAACTGCATTATCACTACTGAGTGATACTTCTGTTTTTCCCATAGAATAACGGGTGAGATTCTTAGCGTTGAGTCCTGCATTAAACTGGAGTGGGGGTTTATCAAACTTTTCGCCCCATGTGCTCCCACCTGCATTCAATGCCTCTCCCTCCTCTTCCTCCAGCCCGAGAGCCACTTAACCAAAGGGTGGAAATAACCCATTAAATGTAGCTTTGGGGGAAAGCAGCAGAACTCATCCTTTTCCTAAGTGGAGGTGGAATACAGCGACTGAAGCTGCATTTAAAAAAAAAAAATTTAAAACCACTCAGGAGAGTGGGAGAGAGCGGGAGGAGTGGAGAGAGCGGATGGCTGAGGAGATGGTGCTCCCAGGTCCAGTCAGAACCGTGCTGTGTCCCTTCCCAGAGTGGTAGCCTCCCGCTGGGATGCAACCGGACGCTATTTAGAGAGAATAGAGATCAGCTATTTAGAGGGAATAACAGAATATTTGTTGTGGCAGGGAATGCCGGGTACCGATGGGAAACCAGGCTTTCCTGGCATTGCTGGACACCCTGGAGATGTGGTGAGTAGGACTTACCATAACCTCTGACGGCCTAACGTACCCTGGGGGCCAAACCTACGTCGTAAGGGTCAGCAGGAGTCCTAACAGTAGTTGCAAGAGGCGTGTGCAGACCTGGGCCTGGGTTTATCCCACTTCACCTGGAGCAGTTACTTCAGGAGCAAACACAGGAGCAGGTCTCCTGCCTCCCTCCTCTGCCAGAAGTGATGCGGGCATCCCCAGAGGCTAGTTCCAATTCGTTGATGCTGCTTTTGCTTTTAATTATTCAGAAAGTAGCTCTGCATTTAATTAGAGGGAAGTCAACAGGGTTTTGGGTGATTTTTAATGTGTTTCCCGTGCTTAAGACCCACGAGGATTACAGAGTTGTTTAGCCGGGCAGTCCCCCGCCACCTCTGTCTTGCTCGTGCCGCACGTGACATCTGCGTCCCCAGCACAGTGAGTTCTGTCCCTCCGTCCTAGAAGTATCGTGCCTGAAATGGGGCTTTTTGACTCACCCGTGTCCCCATGCCTGGGGGCGTCCCGCCAGGTAAAATCCCAGACGCGACGGGGCTGGTTAACGCTGAGGAAGGAAGGAGGAGCCAAGCATGGCTGGTTTCAGTACAGCGAGAGAAAGGCTCGCCCAGTTAATCCCCGACTAATGAACTGTTGTGGACTCGCCTGCAAAGTCGTTCAAACGTGCTGGGGCATCCTTTTAACCATCAAATCCTGAGATGGTCCGAGCTGAAACCCAAGCTTGGGGATCGGTCGCTCCGTACCTGCCTTTTACTGCTGTGCTTTTCATGAGCCTGGAGGAAAGCCCATTTTCACAATTTTCCTTTTTAAATCACTTATGCTCACTGGTGTTTTTTTTTTTTATCACGTGCAGGGTCCCAAAGGGGAGAAGGGTGACCCAGGACCTCAGGTGAGACTTTTGTGGATTTCTCTCTCTCCGAGAAACCTCTGCGAAATGCAGTAGTAAGTAAGTGCATTTTCCACTTGTAATGCTTTTGAAATAGGGTGAACCGGGACAGAATGGGAACAGCGTTATGGGACCACCTGGACCACCGGGCCCACCAGGACCAATGGTAGCGATACCCGAGGTACGCGTGTCTGTCCGTCACTAAAGTCTGCCTGACTCACCTTACAGAGACGAGGGCACCAGCATGAACATTCCAGCAGTTCTGCTGCTGATGTTCAGGTCATACGTCCATACCTCAAAATGAAAAAATCTCAGTATCTCTCTATATCAGAGGGATTTCCTTTAAAAAGACAAAATAGGACGCGAAGTGGGTGAAGAGCTCACTTACAAGAATTATGGAGTCGTATTGAAAATTATGGGGTCATACTGAGAGCTGCTCATGAACTGTCCAGGTGATTCTGCAGGAGTTTCATTCATTTCAGGCTTCTGCTGCTGACTGGCACTACAGAATAAATTTGCATCCCGTAGCCCACGTAACTAGTCCCAAAAAGAGAGTTTCTCACTGAATTTACTGGGTATCTACACAGAATGTTGGGATCCCAAGATCTTGGGTGAGCAGAATTAGAGATTCACAGAAACGCTGGTTGGAAGGGGTGTCTGAAATTCAAAGTCCTGCTCAAAGTGGGACTGTCACCAGCTCCACGCTTTATCGCGTTTCTTTTGGAGTTTCTGGGAAATTCCTCAAGGGCTGTGACAGAAATGCTGGTGTAAAACTCACGTCCTCTGTCACAGCCCTGCCACGGTGTTGCTGTGGGACCTTAACTCTTTATCGGTCACTGAACAGCTCAACCTGAACGGGCTGCTCCTTAGCTCATTAATACTTGAAAAAAACGCCGTGAGAGCCTCAGAGGGAGGGTGGTATGTACAAGAAATGTAAAGAGATGATTGGACTAGATGATCTTTAAGGTCCCTTCCAACCTTTAAGATTCTGTGATTCTGTGATTGAAGGTGACACAGCAAACTGATGACATGAGTTTGCTGGAGGCTGCACGGCTCCCTGCGCAGTGTGAGATGCACACACCCCGTGTCTCTGTAACGTGTAGCTGTGTCTGAAGAAACCTGAAGTGCATCTTCTGAATTCCCTACGATTTCTGTGTGAGCCTCCTCCACCACGCATTACAGAAATGTCCAGAGCCTGCTATAAGCTGTGTGTGGTGTTGCGTGTATCACAAACCCATAGGGAAGCCCATTTCCTTCTCTGAATGCCTTGAGGAATAAGCTCTCTACAAAGTAGGGTGCATGATGTACGTGGCTTTAACGTACGTTTGTAGCAGACAGGCGTTCCTCACGTGCTTCAAATCCTCTATCTCATTACTCAGATGATTTCTCTGAGGACTTGGTGTGCTGGGGTTTGGTGTGGTTAATTAAACGTGTGTCTGTGTAAGCGTATGTCGCTGCGCGTGACAGAGAGTTCCGCCTCACAAACGTCTGTATAAGAACAGGACATTTGCTGACTGTACATCCGCAGAGGTAGAAGCTTAAATTGTCCAAACGTTTTTTGTTGGCTCTGTCTCATCTTCTGCAGTTAGCCTCAGATATGGGAAGAACTACCGCGGGCAGACCTACCGCTTGCAGTTGGGGTGGCAGAACTAAAATAAATAGAAAGAAATCAAACCAGCTGTTGCACTGTGGGCATTGCCTTGAGGGCAGAGCAGCAGAGATCAATTACGTGATCTAAGTGAACCCCAGGGCAGTTAGAGAGAGCAGGGTCAGGGTCTACCAGCTCACTCGTGTAACCGTTGTGTAGCCAAAGAGAACCGCGCTCCTCGGGCGACACGAGTCCGGTCTGTCAGAGCTGGAGTGGGGTTTCCTTACGAAGGGCCGCGTGGCTGCAGCTGGACAGATTTTATGCTGCTGGATTAAAATAAAACAAATCGGCGCCGTTTCAGTACCGCTGAAATCTCGAGATCTGCCGTGGAGTGCCCTGGCTCCAGGCCAGACCAGTATTGATTGAACCGCTCTGCCGAGTGGACATTGGTTTCCTCCTCATTTCACCTGTGTTAGCTGAGGGGATTTGATTCCTTCAGGAGCTGCTTCTAACACTGTGGAAAGAAACAAGGTCCCTCAGTTTGCTGCTGTTTGATACTCTGAAATACCAAAATCAACATTCTTCGTCCTACACTGGCTATTTCACTCTTTTGGAGCGCAGTCTCTGATGCTCGGTGCGTTTTCATGAATGGAATCATGGTAACCGGTAAATCATTGCTGTGATTTGGTCACTGCAATTTATCTGGATACGATACAGAAATAATTTTGAATAGAGAAATTTTAGTGGATTTAAATTTGAAACTTGTAAACAGTTATCTCTTGCTACCATTATCCATCGATAGTCGAGGTGCAAGAACTGAACGCAGGACCTGGAGAAAGGTGTTGGGGGTGTAAAGCAAACGTCAGAAGATTTTTTGTGTTTCCTATGCTTTTTTGTAATTTTAATGAGGGCATGTTCATGCCATTTGGATGTCAAGCTGAAGGCTTACTTAGAACCCAGACAATCACGCTAAAAATCTACTGTTTCCTCCTCTTCGTAACAGGGAAGAAAATACAAACCCCAACCTTGTCCTCACTTGGCAGAGAGCGCTTTCTAAGCTGGTCTGATGTGTTGAAAAGTTACATTGCTGGGTTGTTGCTATCAAAGCTGCTAGCACAGCCCAAAAGAGAAATAACTGTACACCTAGAGCAAGTTGAGAAGACTGCAAACTTCCTCTCTCATCATCACACTCATACCCTCTATTTTCATGTGTTCTTCGGCACCGTGTACAGTTTTCTGACTTCTAACCACAATTTCCCGTTGCAGTTAAACTCTATTTCTAAAATACACCAAGTGCTTCATCCCAAGCTCAGCAAAGCCCTTGGAATTCTTTCCACTGACTTCAGTACAGTTTGGATTGAGCCCAAAATAAAAAAAATAAAGAAAGAATGCTGAATAATTCCATAATGAAAAGACAGCGTAAGCCCAGGGCTCCTGGATTCCTGCCACCAGCTGTAGATGAAGCAGAGCAATTGCAGCAGCAGGATAGGATACTGGATGTGATCAAGTAGGTTTGTCCTTTTTGTGTCCTCCTTCACACCCCAGATTAGAAAAACAATATTCAAGGACTTGTAAGACAATGGGACGTGACTTCTAGAGGCCGTGTGGCCAAACCTTGTATTCAAAGCAGGGTTTGCTGCAGACTCGGTTCCTGTAGTCATAACAAATATTGCAAAAGATTGTGACCTGATAGCATCGATCTGCACCCGGTTAACAAGCAGAACGAGCATCCAGATTTCACAATACCTCGGTGAAAACAGGCTTATTCGTGTGCCAAGTGAGTCCCTGGAACGTGAAGGCGTGCTCTGCCCTGGTCTTGTGAAATCTGGAGGATTTTCATTACTCTGAACGGGAATACACTGCTGCGCACACACTGAAAGGGATGTCATGGCTTGCCTGCTAAAAAAGTGGGCTACTTCAGGCTTCTAAGGAGATTCGGTACATGTAAAAGTGGGCTAGTTCAAGCTTCTAAGGAGATTCATGTTTCTGAATCCCAAACAAGGCTGAGCTGTCACAGAATAAATGAGGCTGCTGGAGTGAAAAAAAAAAAGAACCGCATGACAAAACTGAGTCAGGCTCTCTTTTCGCCCACACCATTCGAGTGGCGCAAGCACTAACGTATTGTCTGTCCTGAAGGGTAACGGATAACCGCAGGATAGGGTATTGGGAAGCACAAAAGTCGCCGTCTGAAACCAAAATGAAAGCTTAATCGGAACATCGGAACACGAATCTGGTTGGGAGCAAGCAAAATGGATTTACTGATGGCAATTCGTTCCTGACCAGAATGGTTGCTTGTCTGTGGGCAAGGGATGGGCACTGGAGGTTGTACACCCAGCAAGCTTCCGCTTCTTTTGTTCTCCCCAGTGGCGAGTGAAAGGATGAGGGGAAATGGCCTTAAGTTGCTCCAGGGGAGGTTCAGGTTGGATATTGGGAAGAATTTCTTTACTGAGAGGAATGTCAGCCACTGGAACAGGCTGCCCAGGGAGGGGGTTGAGTCACTGTCCCTGGAGGTGTTTAAGAGATGGGGAGATGTTGCATTGAAGGACGTGGGTTAGTGGTGTTGGTAGGGCTGGGAAAAGGTTGGACTCGATGATCCTGAAGGTTTCTTCCAGCTGAAACTGTTCTAGGATTCTATGATGCTATCACCAAGCTGATGACGTGGATAAGCAGATGATAAAATAGGTGGAAAAATGGCTTAACTGATGGACTCGGAAAGCTGTGGTTGGTGTTCTGGAGGACCGTGCCCAGCTGTGAGCTCCCCAGCACAAGGAAGCTACTGACATAGCGGAGCACGCCCTGTGCTGGGCTGCTGAGATGGGCAGGGGACCAGGGCGCCGGGAGAGCTGGGTCTGCCCAGCCCGGAGGAAAGAAGGCGAAGGAGAGGCTTTGCTGATGTCTGCAGCTCCCTGATCAGAAGACGGAGGCACCATCACACCAGTGACATATCGAGCATGAACCCTTCATTTTGATCTTTAGCTTGTTGAGGAGAAATGACTTCAGGCTGCAACATCTGGCGTCATAGTTTTCAAAGTAAAGATGAGAGTCGGTTAATGAAAGCTTCGAAAGCATTCTGAGATCCTTACGTGAGAAGCGTAAAACAAATGTTAGGGTTTGTTATTCCACGTGTGTAACAAAATTAGAAGTAAAGAGCTGTGGTCTTATTTCTGGTTTCTTTCCCCACAGTTATAAAGACAGGCTTAACTGTCTATGCATTCCCAAAAATCTGTGTGTGTGCCCTAAATAATCAATTTGATATTTGAAATAACTTGTTCCTTGACCACATTTTTTTTTTCAGCTACTGCTCAATGATACAAATGGAATTTTTAACTTTACTGGAATTAAAGAACTGCTTGGGCCTCCAGTGAGTATATTCTGCTTTTTTACATCTTAAGATTTGCTCTACTTTCAGTTCCTGCTTTGAGAGCTGAGTTTCCTGCCCTCTGGAATTGTGTTCCCCCCTAACTTCAGCACCAAGCTCTTTGGAAGTGCTTCAGGGCAGAACTGAATTCTCTGTGAACTAATTACTTGTACCCACTTGTGTGAAAGAAAGGAGTTAGTTTAACTCTGAATTTGAACCACGTATACAGAAGGACAGAAACATGGAACTGACGCAAAAATAGGGACCAAGTTTTACATATCAGCTCTTCCATATTTTTTATTTTTTTCCTCAAATCATAAAACGTTGGGATGAAGTATTTTGCTTGAAGGTGCAAGGAAAAGTTCTGAAAAATAAACATTAATCTCCCAGAAAGAGTCAGAAGCACAGAGTCTTGTGGAGTGCCCACAAGTTCTTAGTGCAGTTTCAGATCAGATAATATTCACAAATTACTCAAAACGTGGAAAATGCATCCTCTGCTCTGCCAGTCTGTCAGACGTGTTTGTAAGGGGGTGGTTTTTTTACGTTTTGCAGGGGCCAGATGGCAAGCCAGGTCTACCCGGGTTTCCTGTAAGTATTACGTTCCTTGGATTTAAGTAAGTATTTTTTCAATAGAGTTTAATTTAAAAAAAAAATAAATACATTTTAAAAAATAAATTATATTTTACAGAATTTACACAAAGTTTAATGAATTTTCATGTGGGAGACTGTAGGTCTTTATGGAATCAACAGAAATCAGCTCTGCTGGGAGTGACGTGTGCTCTGATGTGCGCGTCTGGTATTTCTGCTTATCTCAGAATCAGTTCTGTACCTTAAATCTAAGTGTAACTGACTCAGATTAAAAATTACTACATAAGGAAAAGACCTGTCCCAGGAGAAATATATTGAACAAATATGAAACTATCTTTATATGCACTTGTATTATTTTCTACACTTTTTTTTTGTCATGACTACAGAGTACAGTAAAGCCTTATGAGGTGTACCCTTTATATTTTATCCTCTAGGAAACAGTTCTTGTTCTTCCCTCAGGTCTTTTCTTTATCTCTCCACCAATGCAGAAATCACGTAGACTTGAATTTAGTTCTTGGTGCATAAAAAAAAATGCTTTTGAATGTGCTTATAATGGAAGATTGAAAAACAGTATGTGAAAACAGAATGTTTTTACTAGAGAACAGATACGGAAATTCTCTCATTTTCAAATACATCGTCCCTATTTCAGATGAAAATATTTTTTTAAAGCACTATTAAAAATACAGCTTCAGAAATTCTGTTGTAAATCAGTCTGGCTGAGCTGTTGTGGAGGGAGAGGAATAAAGCAGGGAGGAAACAGAGAATTTTGAGCTGAATTTTGAGCTGAAGGTCTGCATTACGCTACGCTGCAGTAAACATCGAGGGAGTTGGTTTGTTCTTTTTAACAGATTCTCCCTGTGTGAGATTTGATTAAGGAAATGCTTTGATACAGGTAGCAATTCAGCTTCTAAGGGTTACTAGATTGCAGCCGGAGTGATTCCAATTCAAGTTCTCAAGTCATTTAAAATCACCTTCAGTAACAAGTCCGAGCTCTGTGCTCTTAGCAGATGGATTTCTGGGTTTGGTTTTGCTTAGGGCCCTCGGGGACCGAAGGGTGACACCGGTGTGCCTGGATTGCAGGGACCCAAAGGACAACAGGTAAGAGAATCGTAGACCGGAATCGCCGTTGGAAGGGACCTTAAAGATCGTGAGATGTTTCTGCTGCAACCACAGGGCCATAAAGTCACCGAAAAAGTCAGGGTGGGAGGATATCCAGCAGGACATCTGAGCTGAGGGAACTCCAGGGGACACCAAGAGCGTGCCTGCCTTTGGCGGGGATCCTTCGCGAACACGGCGTGTTTCACGTGCTTACTCGACAGCAATTAAAAGCCTTTTCTTGAAAAATAAGTATTCATCTCTGGGGGATTTACAGGAGCAGGATACTTTTAGTGTGCTTTATTATTTTTTTAGGAAAGATCAGCCTTTTTTTTTTTTTTTTTTCCCCCTAGAACCAAGCTTCTCCCCTACTGGCATTGCTGCGACTTTGCCATCAGAGCGTTACTAACCCGTCACGCCTCAAAGAGCAGTCAAAGAGCTACTTCGGTTTCTTCTGATTCCTTGAGAACTGCCTTGTAAACGCTGTAAAAAAACTTTGATCATTTCAGGGTGAAAAGGGAGAACCAGGAGCTATTGTTGGTGCCGACGGGTCTTTAGCTGAACTGTTAGGAAGAAAAGGGGAGAAGGTGAGCTAACCCTGTGTTATGTTCCTCCGGAGCGTTCGGTGGCCTCGTGACAGGCGGCCACCCCTGACGGACACTGCAGGAATTCTCCTGCTCATCGTTCTTTTTGGGTCTGTCCTCAACAGGGCGAAGCTGGAGTGGTGGGACCGGTGGGACCAATGGTGAGACATTTCCAAAGATGAGTGGAATTTTTATTTTTTTTTTTTGCTTTTGCAGATAATAGTAAATGTAAAGGTGTAGTTAATTTTAGCTTTTCATTCCGACTAAGTATGGCTGATAAGGAGCATTCACGCTTCAGGACGATCAAGGTCCTTCAGAAAAGAATAGAGATTTCTCACAGTTACACAGTTGTCACCTATCGGTGGTATCACCGGCGTGAGATCCACAGACAGATTATTTAACCAACTACACAAGAAGAGCTATCCCTTAGCATATCAGAAAGAAAAAAAAAAAAAGGAAATGAAACCAGAAAGGTTGATGCACAGAGAAAGAGCTAGTCTAGACGCTTGTGGTTTTGTGGGGTTTCAGGAAGCTGACGGCCAGGGGAAAGTCTGCGGTGTCCTCCAGTTTGCTGTTGCTTCTTGTCGCCTGTTGGCTGCCTCGGAGCCGGCAAATCCCCAGCACAGCCCACCCGTAGCCCTGCTCCCTTTTTCCCAGGCAGCCCACGTGCCCGTCCTCCTCGCAGTCACTTGTGTCGCTCTCTGAGGCCCCGATGGGTCAGTCACTGCTGTATAAAGGAGGCTATCTGTTCTGATTGGACTGATTCAAAAATAACTAGGAAAAGCAAATGAAAAGAAGGTGCGGAAGGCGCACATCACCACTAACAGCATTTTTTTTCTACTGGTTGATCCATTTAATTTTGCTTCCGTACGCAGTGGCTCAGTTTTGGATGGCACACCCTACAAACAGCTGAGAATTCAAACTTCCCTGCAGGTAACCAGCTTTTCCAAGCCAGAACAGACTCTTACAGGCAAACCTCAGCTTCTGAGATCACTCAGCAGAGCAAGTAGAGAGGATGTTCCGTGCATTCTCTGCAGACAATCACAGACTGATCTTTAATGCAAATACAAAACTACGTCTCTAAATAGCTGAGTATATGTCAAAGATATGTTCCATATATTCTCCATAATCTTTTTTTTTTTTTTTTGGCCAGGGACCAATAGGACCTACTGGACCTAAAGGAGAACTTGGCTTCCCTGGACGTCCGGTACGTATTATGATCTCAGGCAGAATAAAGACAGAGGATCTTGCTTCTGACACACACGACACTATTCCGACTTATTTCAGGGCCGCCCAGGACTGAACGGACTGAGAGGGGCGAAAGGGGACCGAGGCGAAGCGTTCAATGTAAGTTCTTATGTATTGCAATTAGTTGGGATAAAAGCCCTGTTAAAAATCGCAAATCTGATTTCTGTGGGTTCCTTTAAAGCGATGACAGGACTGAAAACCTGCAATGACGTTAGCACAGCAGTCATAAGGTAGAGCCTTTCCCGTATCTTCGTTCGCGAAGCCCAGCCATGACGATAAGGTAGAGATCAGCCAGGCAGCAAAGAGGTGATTTAGTTGGCATCACTGTGTTCCAGCAGAGCATGTTTTGTAAATGAATTCTGTTGCCTGAGTCCTCTGGTTCTACTTTGTTTAAAAGAGAAAAAAAAAAATCCATGGCACACAAACTGCAGAACACAAGTGTGTTGTCTATCTGGAAAATAAATGTGAGTTGATGAGATTACTTTATCTGATTAACGGGGAGACTGAGAATTGGTAAGTATCTAAGTATCTGCAAAGTATCTAAGTATCTTCACAGGAAAAAAAGACCAGGTACTGAAGGTTGTTGACCTATATAAAAGGTATAAATGGAAATTTAGTTGCTGGAAGGTGAAACCAGACCAATCTGGCAAATTGTGATTGGAACAAAATGACATTACAGATGGCTAGTCGCCAGCAGAAAATATTAAAGTAGATTTTCCATTTCTCTGTATCAGGACACGCTCCTGTGTGACCTGCTCTGGGTGATCCTGCTCCGGCACGGGGGTTGGACTGGATGATCTCTCAAGGTTCCTTCCAACCCCTGCATTCTGTGATTCTGTGATCTTCGATTCAATTCTGTGATTTCTGTGATCTTCAATTCCTGAGCTGACTGCCTTAACCAAAGAAAAACTATTAAAACAAGTCTAACTAGGTGGGGATTCAAGCCAACAGGCAAACACAACCGGCTGCGTGTTCTCCCAGTCCTGCCCGGAGTGCTCGGGGAAGGTGAAATCCAGTGGAGTGAGGAGGTGACATGTGTCACCGCAGAGGAGCTGGCACTGCCGTGAAGGATGGACGTGGTGTGGTGTCAGGATTTGAAATGACACCGTAAAGAGGCAGCGCGGCTTTTTATGAAGGGCCTCCAGTCTGGCAGGGTTCCCTGAAGGTGCTAATCAGTGTGTAGTTATGAGACTGGCACTTGAAAATACACAAATCTCAGCAGCCTTGAGAATCCCAGACCCGACTCGGATACCTAATTTTCCTTGGATGAGAGATCCGCTGCCTTTAGTTTCAATTTTGAGTGCTTTGGGCTTTCCCATTTGGGGATTTGGGTGTTTTTTCTCTTGTGGAAATGACAATCTTAGACCGTTTTGTTCTGCACGGAGCGCTTCAGGCTATAAATTACAATTCACCTGACAGGTTGATCCCAGCAACCGAATGCTCAGCCTCTCCTCGAGCCATTTAACACAAAATATCTTGATTAAATGGGGCTCACTGAGACCCTGGGCCTTTTGCCTGTAGGCCCAGTTGTGTTGCATATGGAAAGATCTGTCTAATGTCATCCTTCTTCCATGTCCCCTTCCCAGGGCCCTCCTGGCTTGCCTGGACCCCCAGGCCCCCCCGGACCTCCAGGACGGATAGTTTACATCAAAGGAGTAAGTACCACGGGGGATTGGGGGCTGCCTCTGTAGCAGAAACACGCTGCTCCAGGGGCAAAGAGCAACATCAAAACTCATTCCAGGTAACCTTGCTTATGTGCATAGAAAAATAAAAATAAATCTCGTAAGCAGAGCTGCTGTCCTGTAGGAGTTTTTATAAGAGGGAGCTGAGAGCTGCCCGGCAGCGAGCCGAGCTCTGGGCTCAGGAGGTGCTGGGTTTTCTTTCCAGACACTCTCCCGTCACACCTATTAGATCCGTTTGGTGTGTTACCTGCTGTATTATGCCTACAGATGTTAAAATTATTTCCCTTCTTGTTTTCAAAAGACAGTGTTCCCCATCTCTCCCAGACCTCACTGCAAGATGCCGGTAAGTCGCAGGCGGCGGCTGCTCTCGGCAAAACGCATGGACACGACAGCACAGAACCGAGCAGCTGCAGACGTAACCACAGCAGCTTTGCAGCTCTTCTCCCCCTGCCTTCTGCTTTGCGCCAGAGATGTGTTTGCCTGGTCCTCGAGATAACAGATTTTCAAGTGTTTAAATCCCTCAGATTGGCCACGTGTAAAATACAAAACAGAACTAGAAACGCTAGGACCTTTTGCTTAAAGCGCTTGGATTACTTGGTTGTCCTAACACTTTAATGCTTTTCAGAGTTTGTGTTTCCCTAGTTTAAGAGTTGCTTTGGGAGGCTGACTGGTTATACATATACCTACACATATTTTTCCGAGATATAGATATATATAGATAGATAGAGAGATGTAGATGTAGATGTAGATATAGATATAAACCGTCTCCATGTTTTTCTGCCTTTAGATGTTTTCAGTTTGCCTGCCCCCAAAAAAGACTTGTAATGTATTTCATTGCATCAGAAAAAAAAAGGAAGAACGTGTTCTTTATTTGCCCCTCAAATGCAGTCTGTTCACACACAAACATTTATTATCTCAAGACGAGCAGCAGGTGAAGCCCTGCCCCTGCTTTCCAAAGGGAATG
Source organism: Trogon surrucura (assembly GCA_020746105.1). Taxonomy (NCBI): domain Eukaryota; kingdom Metazoa; phylum Chordata; class Aves; order Trogoniformes; family Trogonidae; genus Trogon; species Trogon surrucura. The sequence continues at coordinate 99,175,833 of CM036619.1, read as the reverse complement.
ACAAAACCCCTGTTACCGTCAAAGCACCTGCAATTCCACGCATAGTGTCGAAAGAAAGGAGGTGGGGCTTATATTTTAATTTTTTATATTTTCATATTTTGTATTTTAGTCCAGTGAATCATGGAAATTACATCCTACAACGCCCTGTGAACAGAGTTGAGTCCTGGAAGTACTTTTCCCAGGGCACTGTCATACTACCATCGTGCCATGGCTCAGGCACCTGGAAAGGATTCTGCCTTCGAGAGCCGCAGCCCTCCCCGGAATAGTGCGGTGTGCACTGTGGCTGATCTGCTTTTCCATTAGCTCCAATTAGCATCATGCCCTCGCCTCCAATTTCCATTCCAGTTCTTTTTCACTTATTTTAGAGAAGCAGCTCTTGACTTGCACTGTACTAGATACACTGATACTCACCCTCACCGTGCCCCTACTGTTGAAAAAAGACCTGTCCCAGCTTATGGATCTTTCCGTTAATTAACAGGTAGTCACTACTCTACAGTCATTTGATATTTCTACAGATTTGGCCTTGACCACCTCCAGGCGCATCATCTCTTTTACTTATTTGAATTCCTCCCTTAAACCTTCCCATTCCCATCGCACAGCGTTAACCCACCAGAATCACACAGGTCACTAATTCCACGTGGGTTACTCGGCCTCACCTCTGAAATCCACAGCCTGATGTGCTTGGTCCTACTCTGGGCTAGACAGTCTTCAGAGACGCCTTCCAACCTCAACTCTCCCACGATTTTAGCAGAATTTCAGGTAATAAAAAGCCACTTTTCAAGAAGGTTATAATCAATGAATAACATAGTTACATTTATGTGCACGAGGGATAGAAGCCCTTATTGGTGAACACCTCTTTGTGCATCTGAGTGTGCTAGATAGATTTGTCCTACGTTTGTGAATAACCTCCTAAACCTATCCGAGTTTATAGATGAGAAGTCTGCTGTACATGCCTACATAAACGAATATCGATAGAGAGCTACAGGCCGAACCCAGGTTTCCCTCATGTGAACTGAACTTCTGAAGTTGATGGAGCTATCCATGTGAGTAAGACTTCTGAAAGCTAATATGACAGGATTAGCCAGATGCAGCTCTTTCCCTTGGGTCTGTTTGGGTTTTTTTTTTCCATTTGCTTGCTTAGATTCCTATAAATAGGACCAGCTACTACTGAGATCAGTCCGCTTCCAAGCACCGTGCTGCACTGAAATCCCTGCGCTGCCCCTATTTTGAAGACAGGCATTAGAGAGAAGCATCGTGCCCACTGGTAGAGGTGGCTCGTGCTCAGAAAAGGACAGACTAGAGTAGCTCCTGCCTCCCAGCTGTGGGCTCACATCTGAAGCATCAGGCAACGTCAGGCATAGCCACAGCCTGGTGAACGATTTACAACCGTGCTCTGTTATCTTACAGTCCGAAAATCAAATCCTGCTTTCAAATGCAGAATAGTTGCTGGGGAATGAGCTTTCTGACACTTCACTGGCATGACTGGCGCCTCCAAAGCACACGTTGACCCCTCCTGCTGAGAGCATGTTGCATGTCGCAGGGAGCGCAGTCCTGAAGAAAGCTTGAGCAGCTCATACTTGGATCTTGTCAACCTGGAGATAACCCCAGAGCGTTGCTGTAACGTTTACTGTGCTAGTACGCAAGTTTTCCACGCTTTTCAGTCGCGCCAAGTACTGCACTTCCACCGGTTGACGCGTGTGGATAATTTTTGATGGATTTCATTGTCTGTAGGTGAGCACTGCTTACCCTGGAAATCAAGAAGCTCTTAATGTCCATGGTGAGTAATTCTTGTACCTTGTTTTAAATAAGCTTTTTTCTTGGTTTTTCTTAGTCAAGCTCTTTTTGCTTTTTCTTGACTATTGCACAACTTTGTGTAAAAACCAAAAATATATATACATATATATATATATTTATGAAGCAGCTGTTCGCTGCTCTTGAGGAGAGTGAGATGAGCACGCAGGGACTGGAGCCACGTGCCCCACACGTATGGAAAAGTCCGCTCTCGCTTTTGGTGGTTTGGCTGTCGCCACCACAGTCTCTGCTGTTTGCAAGTTCTCGTGAATCTGTGATGCTTTCGTGGCAGGTGCTAAAGCAAACGGAGGTTCCTGGGGGCTGCACAGCTCAGTGGACTTCAAAGGAGAAAAAGGAGACAGAGGTGCTCCAGGACCACCAGGTACGCTAAATGTGACATGTCATTGTCACCCCCTAAAGGAATACGTTTGTGAGTGCTAAGCATGTGTTAAGTACAAGAATAGATATTGAAATGTAACTGCCTGGTCAGAGATTTTTTTTGAAATCGTGGAAGGACATCGTGCCTGCTTGCTGAGATATCATTTGGTTGCCAATATTTTTTGAGTCAATTGGGCTAAAATCCGTTGCTTCCCGTTCCAGGGTAAGACGTTCCGAGTTCAAGGCAGTCATTTGTCAGTCACCGTCCCACTTCCAGCAGGAGCTGGAACTGGATGATCTCCTTTCCAACCAACTTCTTAACATTCTCTGCTTTATTTGTGATAATCATGAGAAGTCAGAGTGAACTAAAAATACCAGCTAACTGGTGGTAGGAGCATCATAACAGATGTTCCTCACCAAAGATTTACTTTTCTGTATCAAAAAGTTGATACACATTGCCAGCTCTTACAGTTCCAAAATAGTTACAGAAAGAGCCATCTATTTGAAAAGAGTGCTGTTACAAACTTTTTTTTTTTGGTATACTGAGATAAGGCTTTGGTCAGTGTCAGGAATCATCTGAAACAGAGTAAGCAGTCGATCAAATGAACGTGGCTGTACCGTATTTATAACATTTGTCCTCTAATGTGCTGATCACAAAGACAAAACTACATCTACACGGATATTTATGCCTTCGTTCCAAAGATCTGTTGACTGAAGATCACATTTGGGTTATTTTTAAGAAGGCATCTGTTTGTTCTAATAAAATCTGTTTTCTTGTCCTCAAAAATTTTTATTCTGATCAATATCCAGTGCCTTAAAATAAGCAGCTAGTGCCTCCTAATCACCAATAAACTTGTAAAAAGAAGAAGCAAGAAGCGTTACTAAACAGAAATTAAGAAAATTTTATCTTCTGTGCTGGTTCATCACCATGATGTTCCCTCCCAGGTTCTGTATTTAATGCAAATTAATGTCATACCAGTATTTTTGCCTGTACCTGATTATTTCAGTGGCTCAGAAGGGGGGGATTATGAGAGAATTGTGCGTATGATCTTGTTGTAAAACTGAAGCTAGTGAAGGATAGATGGTGAAAATAACACAAGAATTCTGCTTAGACTGAAAACAGAATTCACCTTTCTCCTAAAATGACAGAGATTTGTTTGTTCGTTTGCCAACTAAACCCAAAGAGATCGACTGGCTTTTGCAAAATCACAATATGTTACCTAAGACCAACTCTGCTGCTGCTCTAAAAAAACATCCCTGTTTGGTTCTTGCTTGTTGACGCAGCTGCTAAAATATTCTTCCACACAAACCAATTGTCTAGGTCTCGCACAAATCCACGTCACTGACAGTGAAAATTCACAAGCCTGACGTTGCAGGGTAGCGGAACCTGATTAAAGGAGAAGAATTTTTCAAAACCTTCTGGCTGGAGCTCCTTCCGCTGCGGTATCTGCTGAGCCCCAGCAACCCAACAAGCTTTTGGAACTGCGTTGCTTGTCCACATGGCAGATTTATTCTTTTCTTTTTCACAAAAATGTCTTCTCTCTAACGTTACAAACAGGCTCTATTAATTGATATCACGCACAAAAGAAAAGAAGCCAAGACGAAAAGAGTGTAGATGGCAGGCTGTGCTTTATTCAGCTGCTCTGCGTCGAGGCAGGTGTAGTATCTGGAGAGTAGGTGCTGTGTAACAACCACTCGTGCAATGCTGCAACGCAACGGCGGCGTTTCTGGCTGGAGCAAGACGTCTTCTCGCTGGGAAAGCAGTAATTCTGGCCATAAGTGAGTTCTGCTGCTCCAGGGGCCAGGTCAGTCTCTAGGTCAGAGCCCAGAGCTGAAAGCTCTGGTGTAGCTTCCCATCTTCTAAAACAAGAACTTCTGAATGGTTTTTAGATGCTTTGTGCTGCCCTGGCAGCTTTGGCTGACGCCGTGTAAAGCCTGGCTGTGCCAGGAAACCAGAATGTCGGTTAGATTTAAAGGTTAATTGTAAATAACTTTCCTTTAAACTCCTCAACCAGTAATACCCAAAGCAGTGCTTTTAACAAGAAAATTGCAGATAATTATTGTACTTCGTCGTTTTCCTCGTTTTTCAGGTCCACCTCTGCCTCCATCATATTTCAGCCACTTCATTAACAGCATAAAGGTAATTATATCCCATTTGTGCCTGAGTTCTGTTAAGCTTTTTTAAAGTGTACTTTACTATAAATTAAGCATAAAACAGCGTAGCACGGCAAAGCGCACAACACAGGTAAGAGCATCAGCAATTACAAGCCATATTAATTTCTTAAGCTCCAGATGAAGAGACAAGTTTGTTACAAGTATAGAGATAGCAGATGTCAGTAATATATAAAGATTGCTTGTTTCAGAGATTACTGGGGCTTTTTACCTTCCCGGTGGTAATGAAGTGAGTCATAATTCACTGTCACCTAACACAAGTCGGTATAAATTATCTGAATGTGTTTGTTTTCATGCCAGCTCAGGTAAGAGACATCCATTACCTAAAGGGCTTCTAGAAAAATTTAGGAATAATTAACACATGGCGGGGGGAGGGGGAATCACTTCTGTGTAATGCTGCGTGTCTTTTAAGCACACAGAATAAAATAAGTTGAAGTGATGGAAACTACTTTTCCCGGAATCTCTTTTGAGAAAATATGCCCGTCCCTGGTTGTGTTTGGTCTCTCTCTTCCACTGTTCCCCCAACTGCTTCAAGTGACAAAAGTGAATACCAAAAACAAGTGAGCAGGGCTCTTTGCCAGTAGAACATCTATTTTTTCAGGAAGGTGAAACACCGTAGGCCAAATAAAAGCTAAAAAACCGGCAGGCAAACCGAGAAGATAACGAGAGGAGGAACCCGCGAAGGCTGCGGCTCCCTTTGCACAGCGAGATAACGCGCTAGTGTTTAAACGCTGCTTCTTACCCAGCGCTCTGTTCCCCAGAGTAACCGATAACCAGTGGTGAAGAACAGGAGCAGACGCACAGTTCAAAGCTTCTGCAATCCCGTGTGGTGTCTCTTCTGTTATCCTGGCACGCTCCCACACCCTTCTCTCTCGTCCTACACGCAGTCCTCCTCCCCTCGCCGCTTTCCCCTTTAAACACCCGCCCGCTCCACGTCAAACTTGCTTCGCTTTTTCCTCGCTGACAGACCCTAGCAATGAAGAAGGAAGCAACGTCAAAAAAAAAAGCAGATCCTTTTCTTTACTAAGCTCAAGAGGTTTCTCGCAACCCTAAAAGCTCGGCGCGCAGAGTTCCGACCTCACTTCGGCTCGGTTTAAAATGTGTTCTCTTCAAAGGGTGAAAAAGGAGACAATGGAGTCACCGGCGTAAAAGGAGAAAAAGGAGAACCCAACGGAGGGTTTTTTCTGACAGGACCTCCCGGACCACCAGGAAAACCAGGATTAATTGTAAGTCACACAAGTTGTAGAGTAGGAATACTTGTGGGTACACATTGTTTTAATTTAGAAGGCACTAAAAAGGCACCAAGATGATGCTAAGGACTATATAAAAAAAAATATGCTGACCGTTTGGTGAATACAGGGGAGTTGCCTTAGGTGGAAACACAGACACTTCACTGTTGTGCACAGAATTAATTTGCTATGAAAAATAGATGCGATGTTATGCTTGGCTGTCCAATGCAACTGCATCAGTACAGAGGTTCATGCTGTTAATAACATTACAAATCAAAGCAACATACAGAACTTGTGACACTAGTGCTTGTGTCCCCATAAAGGCCAAAATAGTTCTCCATCAGGACTAGTACAGACGGAGGCTGACTTGAAAATTACTGACCGTCTAAACAATTAATCTCATTTTCTATTCCAGTAATCCAAAAACGTGAATGAAAAGTCCAGCCTGTGCCTATCTGGATGGTTCTTACAAAATTTGGCCACCGTCTAATGTCTGCCTAGTTGTTTTATCTTCTGGTAATTGGCACCACTCCTGCTTAGGAATCAAACATGCTGATTTATCCCCCAAATCTGGCAACAAATGTGTGCATCACGTTACTCTGTCATCATTTGCCCAGGAGCAGGAACGGGTGGGTCACAGCTAAGGACAAACACTATGCTATAGCACACCCATCTCCAAAGTCCGCCCCCCGGTGCTATTCCACGAGGCTGTGAGAACCATCTCCCCATTCTGAAACCATTCCCCTGGCAAGGAGGAGTCGGACGGCACAGCTCAGGCCCATCAGCGGCTTGAGGTCTCCTAGCCCAGGGTCCAAAAATTTTCAAAAACTGAGAGTACTGTCAAGAGTTTCGCAGATATCGGCTACCCAGGAATAGGCACGAGAACTTTCAGGAAACTTTCTGAAAATTAAGTTCTTGAATTTCGTTAAGCGTATGATAAATCTTTTCATGTGCCATTAACACCCACGCATCCCTGAGGAAAATTGTGCAGACTCCTGTCTGAGCAGTGGTGGCAGCCCGTCAGGAGATGTTGCCACCAGAGGCGCAGGCTCTGCAGCAGTGACACCAATGCATTCCAAGAAACATTTTTTATCGCTGACAGGGACCAAAAGGGGATTCCGTGATCGGACCCAGAGGACCTCCGGGCTTACCTGGCCTTCCTGGCTTACCAGGCTATGGAAAAATTGGACCTCCTGGTCCACCTGGACCGCCAGGACCACCTGGACCACCTGCAATATATGGCTCAGGTAAGAGGGTGTGGTTTTGCTTTTTGCTGTGCAAGTTCATTTTCATTTTACTTTTATAGGAAAAGATATAATGGCTCCTCAAGACCTGCACGGGCAGGAGATATAAGTTCTTGCTTTTCCACGTGCATATCATTAACAGCTAGAAGATCATTCTGGTCAATTTAGGAGGACGTGGTTCTTCAGTTGCAGAGTATCTACAGCAGACTGCAATCTCTTGTCCTTAAACTCCCAAAAAAACAGAGAAAATACTGTTTCACCACTGCTTTAAAAAAAAAAAAATCCTTAGAATGCATTTTCTGTAGCTGACTTGAACACAGCTATTCAGAAGTTGACTACGTAAGGCCTATGGCTATTTAAAGCTCCCACTACTCCTAGATACAACCACTGAGTTCTAGCTTTATGTCACTCACCTTCTCTCTCACAAAAAGCGATGACCTTCAACATGTATTGTGTGCTTGTTTTATTTTAGCAGCTGCAATGCCTGGGCCACCAGGTCCTCCTGGAGAGCCAGGGCCACCTGCAACCAGGAATCTGGTAAGCCAGCAAAATGAGGAAAACCTTGCTTCAGGTCTGTCAGTGGTCACTGGTAGCACTGAGAGAGTAGGGAAAGCTTTGTTCTGTTTGGGGTTTTATTATTATTACTTATTAGAAGGTTTACTGGGTTTCTGACCTTCCTAATTTTGCAGCAAGGAGTTCATCTAGCTGGGAGAAGTGACAAGAGGAGGAGGCTGTCCTTTGCCTTGCTCGTAACAGCCTATTCAAACAAATACAAAGATTGATGGTGTGCTAAAGTAATGGGAAGGGGCATATTCCATGCTTAAAGCAATTTATAAGCCTTATCAAATCTCTTTTGATCTTGACCTTTTTAATCTAGTATGTTAAACCACAGAGATGCAACGGTTTACCTTGAAATTTACCTTGAAATTGTTCTGCGTGTCTGATGAAGCACGTTTCGTTCTCCTGCCTGACAGGTTACGACATTCCGAAACATCCAGGGTATGTTGGAAAAAGTTCATTTGGTAGCAGAAGGTACGCTCATCTATCTGAGTGAAACGAGTGAGGTTTTTATCCGTGTTCGAAACGGATGGAGAAAACTGCAGGTATTGTTGCTCTGCCTCCTAATCCTTTCCAACTGCCTTACTCAGAGTCACTGCAGATGTTTTTTACAGGGGTGGGGAAGTACGGATTCAAGGATTCCTTGTTTTCTTAGAATCCTAGAATGGCCTAGGTTGGAAGGGACCTTAGAGATCATCTGGTCCAACCCCCTGCCATGGGCAGGGACACCTCGCAGCTAGCCCAGGTTACTCAAGGCTCTGTCCAACCTGGTCTTGAACACCTCCAGGGAGAGGGAATGCACAATTTATTCCAATCCTACCACCCTTGTACAGAAGAATTTTTTCCTAAGATCCAATCTAAATCTGTTTTCCTTTAACTTAAATCCATTTCCTATTGTCCTATCACTGGACTCTCTTGTCAAAAGTCCCTCCCCACCCTTCCTGTAGGATCCCTTCAGGTATTGGAAGGCAGCTCTTAGGTCCCCCCAGAGTCTTCTCTTCCCCAGGCTGAACAATCCCAGCTCCCTCAGCCTGTCCTCACAGCAGAGCTCCTCCAGCCCCTGGATCAGCTTTGTGGCCTCCTCTGAACTCGTTCCAACAGTTCTATGTCCCTCTTACGGTGGGGACACCAGCACTGGGTGCAGCATTCGAGGTGGGGTCTCACCGGAGCAGAGCAAAGGGGGAGAATCCCCTCTCCTGCCCTGCTGGCCACACTCCTCTGGGTGCAGCCCAGGACAGGGTTGGCCTCTGGGCTGCAGGAGCGCCCGGCCGGCTCAGGGTGAGCTTCTCATCCATCAACACCCCCAAGTCCTTCTCTTCAGGACTGCTCCCAACCCACTCTGTGCCCAGTTTGTGTTTGTGCCTGGGACTGGCCCGACCCAGGACCTTGCATTTTGACTTGCTGAACCTCCTGCAGTTTGCAGTTCACACTGGCCCATTTCTCCAGCCTGTCACGGTCCCTCTGGATGGCATCTCTGCCCTCAAGTGAGGCCACCGCACCACACAGCTCGGTGTCATTGTCAAATCTGCTGAGGGTGCACTCAATGCCATTGTCCATGTCACTGACAAAGATGCTTTAGTTCAAAAGCTTCTGATGATACAGTTTTGTTTGCTTTTTCCTTTTGGGTTCTTTCAGCTTGGCGAGCTGATTCCTATCCCTGCTGACAGCCTTCCTCCTCCAGCCATATCGAGCCATGTAAGTACAAAATATCGGACTGCAAAAAACTGAGTTGAAATGTGCAAAACCAGGTGATGCACACTGGGCAGATATTGCAGGCAGATCTCTGCACAACATGATTTTCCACTGAGGCTTGTCAGTGCACAAGAAGCATCCTGCCACTGCCTTTAAGTTGGTTTGCACTGGCCGGTCGTCTGCTTCTGTTGTCTTCTGAGACTCCAAACACTATGGAGATAAAGCAGCATCTATGAAAAATGCATAAAAAACAGGCTCCCTAAAAATAAAATAAAATAAACCACCAGAAAACAAGAGCGTACTGTTTCCTAACACTGCAGTCAGTGATATCAAGCCCTGGTTCTTTTCAAGGAAACTTCAAAAAGTATTTCTGAAAAGCAGGTTTTCTTTATAAAGATTATAGTTCTGTACTAAAGGTACATCATCATCATCACGTGCATGTAGCTTACCCCACAGCGTGCAGAGGGTCTGTTCTAAAGCCTCAAGTGTTAGTTTGTACCTGACCCCAGTCTCCAAGTTATTGTCCCTCCCTGCATGAGAACGGGCCGTCTGTCCCAAAAAAATCGCAGGAGGTTGAAAACCAAGAAGTGGTGAAGAGGGGATAGAGAAAGGGCTCGGTGGCGACAGGTTAATTGATATGAACTGCTGAGATAAGGAAAGGCCAGAGGAGTGCTAGGAAGGGGCAGTGAGAAGGAAGATCAGCGCTGGCCAGGACACCTCGCTATGTGACACGCCAAACCGATGACAGGTGAAGTGCTCCAGCTACACGGCTTGGGGGTGTTTTTCAGAGGCAGAGCAGGGGTAGATGCTCCGGCATTCAGCGTTTGCTTTATTTAGAAAAATTAGTCAGCATCTGAATAACGGGTTTAACGTATCTCTTTGTATGTCTTGACACAACAGGGGTTTCAGTCTCTCCCAGCACTGAGTCCAATACCAAACACGAACCACGGAAAACCAGCGGTAAGTGTGAGATTCGGTGTTGCGGCCGTCGAGCTGTGCTTTGAGAGATGACAGTTTGTGTCTTGATGGAGAGATTTGTGGGATTTCCTCTTCGAATTAATGGATTTTATTTTAGAAATTCACAAATACACTTCTTTAACTGGCTTAGACATCTCAGAGACAATTTTTGATTGTTTCCTCCAGATCTATCTTCCTCTCCCATCTCACAGGCAACAAAGATAAATCACAATTCTGAGTTAGGAATACTTCTTCACTCAGTGGCTGTACCTACAACACACAGTAATTTTTAGGGTAGCAGTAGTGTTACAACTAAATCCTCACGGTGCTGTTTGGTTTAGATTGACACTTTAGAATCTAAGCCCTTCATTTAAAATACTTAGACAAAGGAAGCCAAGTAACCGAGTCACATCGAAAAGAAAAAACAACCCACCCCCCTTAAAAAATGCAAAATGTGGATTAGTTCTTGCATTGGAACTGTTTGACTTAAGCGTGCTACTCCTTGTGTTTCATAACAGTGCATTTTTAAGTGATACATGGTCACTTCTTATTACTTATTTCCACGCTCATGGGATTTGGGATATCATTTGTGCGATAGCTCCAAGACTTCCGCCTAAAAACGTTAGCTGCTTTTAAAAGACAGTTATTTTTTAGGCGTATATAATCCTCACGGTTTCTCTGATGTTCAAAAATAAACCGGTATTTCTGCTATGGGTCTTGTGGCTTTGGAAATTTAATGTTATGGCAGAAATTGAATGTTATGGTACCTGCTGTGGAAGGTACTAGAAAGAAGAGGGGTCTAGTTTGTTTCCAGTATCTGTCTCCCTAGTACTACAAACTTTAACAAAATATAAACCCAGTGGCTTTTCCTTTTTCTTTTCTTTTCTTTTTTTTTTTTTTTTCTCTCCAGCTGCATCTGGCGGCTTTAAACTTGCCGCTCTCCGGGGACATGCGAGCAGATTTTCAGTGTTTTCAACAGGCCCAACGAGCAGGTTTGACATCTACCTACAGAGCCTTCCTCTCATCCCATTTGCAAGATTTGGCCACAGTTGTCAGGAAAACAGACCGGTACCATTTACCCGTCGTCAACCTTAAGGTAAAGAAGGAGCACTTAGCACTCGCTGCGTTAGCGTGTAGAGAGTTACAGACTGTCTCACATTTCCTTTGCATTTCCGAAGGTTATTTTTCTCAGCGGTAGAAATAAAGCTATGAGAACAGGCTACTTCCAGCAGCCTGCTCACAAAGCCATGGTGGGATGTTTGGCTTTTTGGGTAGATTTTATATCAGCAAGGAAAATGCATCCTCATTTCTTAAAGATCTGTTCTACCTTCTAGCACAGCAGGCTAAAATGCCTATTTTACCCCTTTCTAAAGATAAAGACAAATTCAGTGCTTCGGAGCCTAGAGCATGAGTTGGTCTGTGGTCTCCCCATAGACAGACACGCTTCCAAACCGAGGAAAACAAACCACCTCGTTGTAGCATTGGCCAGCTCCCAGAACAAATGGCAAAAAAAAACCTACAGGAATAACGTGCGATGGTTGGAACAGGCTGGAGGGATGGCTGGAAGAGGCTGGAGGGATGGTTGGAAGAGGCTGGAGGGATGGTTGGAAGAGGCTGGAGGGATGGTTGGAACAGGCTGGAGGGATGGCTGGAAGAGGCTGGAGGGATGGTTGGAACAGGCTGAAGGGATGGTTGGAACAGACTGAAGGGATGGTTGGAACAGGCTGAAGGGATGGTTGGAACAGGCTGGAGGGAGGGTTGGAACAGGCTGAAGGGATGGTTGGAAGAGGCTGGAGGGATGGTTGGAAGAGGCTGGAGGGATGGTTGGAAGAGGCTGGAGGGATGGTTGGAACAGGCTGGAGGGATGCTACTCTGAATTGCGTGCAAATACGGAGCCTCAGAGATGAATTTGCAAAGACACTATTGTTTCAACTTTGATCGGAAAAACCTCAAAAGCAGTTTTTGATGCTTTAGCCGTGAGCATCGGCAACCCTTTTCACAAAACTGTGACCTCAACAGAAGTTGTGACACCAACTACCTTACTGTTGTCTCTAGAGCTACTGTAGTTACATGCAATTTTTTAAACAACTGGGAGGAAAAGGACGATGGAGAAGGAAATGGAAAAGGAAAACGGAGATGATGGAGCTGAGTATTTGGAGTGACACTAGAAGAGGGATGGAGCTGTGAGGCAAAGGTGTGGATCAGAGAGCTGTTAGCTTCGAGGTCATAGACGGGACGAGTTTGCTCAGGAGTATCATGCAGAAACTGATGTGAGAGGTGGAACCATGAGTGTTCTTAAATGCAGAGGAGATTTTAACTGCGCAGAGAAGTCTGCAAAGGTCAGGTATGATGCAGATTTGGGGTCTGTTTTGTTTGTAAAAGTGGCTTTGAAATTTCAACAGGGAGAAATGCTTTTCAGTAATTGGGAATCTATATTTAATGGCGACGGTGGACAATTCAACGCTCATGTTCCAATATACTCCTTTGACGGGAGGGACGTCATGATGGATCCATCCTGGTGAGTTCACATTACCACTCACAAGTGGTACATCACGTTTATTTTTAGCAACATCTTGGGCTACTAGGAACGAGATAAAAGTTACTCCCTTTCCTCACGTCACCTTTCTGTTCCATTTCTCACAGCCTGTGAGTGCAATATCAGGTTGTGTTCTCCTTTCCTTCCTCTCCTTTCCACCTTCACCTTTCCTCACCCGCTCTTTGCTTCAGGCAGAAGAAAAGCAGAAATGCAGGTCACCACACAGCATACAGGTGTGCAGCTGAATAAAGCCAAAAAAAATAGGGACGTTTCCAGGAAATAACTTCTCAACCCTTACCTTTCAGGCCTCAAAAAGTAATCTGGCATGGTTCAACTGCACACGGGATCCGACTGGTGAGCAGCTACTGCGAAGCCTGGCGCACGGCCAGCGCGGGGGCGACGGGACAAGCATCACCGCTGAAGATGGGGAAGCTTCTCGACCAGAAGTTCTATAGCTGTAGTAATCAGTTTATTGTTCTCTGTATCGAAAACAGTTTCGTGCCCGATCCCCAAGGAAAATAAGCCACCCGCTGCGCGCAGGGATATTCCATTCTATGACAGAAAAATGCCGACGCTGAAATTCCGGTTGCAACGATGTAAATATTTTATTGGTTGCGACCGCATGTTTCAGGAAAAAAAAAATATAGCCCAAGAAAACATACCTCAGCACAACCTGCATTCCAGGTTAGGTCGGACCATCCAGCGAGCACGTGGCTCACTTCAGCCCTTCCCTTCCGCTCGAACCCTGCTCGGTTCAGCATTCGTCAAGGATTTAACTCGCACGTACATTTAGCAGCTTTTACGTCTTATGGCAGCTTTTTTTTTCTTTGCAGCTTCTAGGCAGGGGGGCTTTATGCAGGGGGAGTGAATTTCACCCAGGAAAAAATAAAAAAAATAAAAATCCGGTCCTTATTTTGGTGCTATTGTTACCAGGAAACCTGGAGCAATGTTAATAGAAAACATCCTGTTTTACTGGTAGAACTGTGCAAAGTAAATGCAGACAAATGAACCATCTGACCTTTATTTATTTCACTGCGCGTTAGAGGAAGTAATTTCCTGTCATGGCAGACTGCTGAATGGGAGATGTCTGTCGTGGCTTTTTTAAAAGAAGTTCTAGAAACTGTTTTCCCCCCCCCCTAAGTTATGTGTCAAGTGATTTTCCTTTTCGGGAATTTACCCTTCTGGCATTCACGTAATGAAAGAACTGTTCACACAAAGTAAGAGCCGCGACGACAGGAATGATCAGTAAATGCTAACATACTTTGCAAACAGCATCATCGTAATATTTGAAGTCTTTTGCCGATACGTTTGTCTACTGCATACTCTAAACAACAGATTTACTTGTATTTTATCGCGTCAAACTCCACATTATCATTGTTTAAGATTTAATTTAGAGCCTGTGTTGGAAATATTTGTTCATTTGCTGCCAGACAGAGTGTTACATCACTAGAGAGCTACCTTCAAAAGACAAAAGCAAATCACACTTACTATACTAAACTGATATAATTATATAAAATAATATTGTGAAATCCAGCTCTATTTTTCCAGTTACTACAAAAGCTTGTTTCCTAGGGTCAGCTGAATCATATCTTCTCTTTTTTTCTTGGAAAAGTCATGACTCCGTGATTACAACGCGGTCGTGAGGCAAAACCAGTTTGTGTCATGTTTCGAATGCGCGCGATGACTCGCCGCACCACTGATGGGCACGGTCCTGCCCCTGGGCCGAGGCAATCCCAGGCACAGACACAGGCTGGGCAACGAGCGCGCTGGGAGCCATCCTGGGCAGAAGGATTTGGGCGTGTTGGTGGGTGATAAGATCAACGTGAGCCAACACTGCGCGCTTGCGGCCCAGAAAGCCAACCCCATCCTGGGATGCATCAAGAGCTGCGTGACCAGCAGGTCAAAGGAGGGGATTCCTGTCCCCCTATGGGGACAGGCTGAGAGAGTTAGGCTTGTGCAGCCTGGAAAACAGAAGGCTCCAAGGAGACCTGAAGGGGCTACAAGAAGGCTGGAGAGGGACTTTTTCCAAAAGCCTGTAGGGACAGGACAAGGGGTAATGGGGGGAAGCTGGAAGAGCACGGGTTTAGACTAAATCTAAGGCAGAAGTTCTTTACCCTGAGGGTAGTGAAGCACTGGCACAAGTTGCCCAGGGAGGCTGTGGATGCTCCATCCCTGGAAGTGTTTAAGGCCAGGCTGGATGGAGCCTTGAGCAGCCTGATCCAGTGGGAGGTGTCCCTGCCATGGCAGGGGGTTGGCACTCGATGATCTTTGAAGTCCCTTCCAACCTAAATCATTCTGTGATTGATGGGCCTTCCTCCTAAAACACTTAGCCCTCGCGTGAAATGCCAAGTTCCTTCAGTAAACGTGCCTGGAAGAGTTGCAGGTTTCACTCGGAGTCACAGAAGGTTCAAGTGGGGGAAATAAAGGGCTTTTACGTGCTTCCAGCAGGAACCATCTACCTGTAGTCCTAGAATTGTTGGCAGATCCTCAGCTTGGCCAAGTCTGGGGGTTTGCACCTAGACACAGTCATCGCCCAGGGAAGGGTGAGAAGAATAAAAAATAAAAAATAAAATGCATTTTTAGGAGATACCTAAAGCTGGGCCCAGTAAAAATACATCCAGAATTCTGTGTGGATCCTTTCACAGGGTTAACCCCTCTCTGTACCCTGCTCGGTACCCTAGCAGGGAACTGAAATGGTTCAACACCACCGGAAAGACGAAATAGAGAAAAACATTAGCCCAGTGCTCAAAAATAAATTAGCTTTCTCTATCAAAGCAAAATATTTTTTTTCAGCATGATTCCAACACAAGTGGCAGGTGCACCTGAGGAAGAGGATTTGCTAATTCAGGTAAGGAACCATGTGTGAAGCCAATAAATCACCAAAACGAGCAGTGGAGCAAGGCTGGAAAGAATAACTGCACTAGAAACCAATTTAGCAGCTGAATGGATGAAATCAGAGCATCCATCAAATCAGAGCTTCTCACATTTAAGGGGAAGGCTTTGCTTGAAAACATCCCTTGTATTCTGAAGCTTCGGTGCACTTTAAAAGGAAGTTAATAGGCTGTAAATACAGAAGAGATGAAAATCATGTAAACCCCCAGAACTCCAAGGCTGGTTGATTGTATTTCGAGAAATGAAGCTGAGAGATTTGTCTCCATACAAACTGTAGGCACAAGTTGTATCCACAGAAGTTTCCTTTAAATTAAGAAGAATACACAGTGGGGTTTGCACTTCTGCAAAAGTTCTCCATCATAAATAATTCTCCATTAAAAATAACCCTCCATTAAAAAATAGTTCTCCATTAAAAATAATTACAAATTAATTTTAATTAAACTGGTGCTTAAGCCAAAAGGAAAAAAAAAAAGATAAAAAAAAAACAGATAAAACCAGTGAGATCTAGGAAAAGTTAATTTGAAAAAGGAGGATGGAATTGTTACTGGAGAGATTCATTTATTCATCACGGATAGTTTGGGGATGGTGACAAATGCCGTAGTACATAGTTGAACACTCACTACAGGTTCTTTCTAAACTAAAATAATTTTTGTTATGAAGGTAAATTGGCACATGACTTCAAAATTAAATATACCACTACAGCTTGGACTTTGTTAGAATCAGACAACAGTTTTCAGCGGAAACATCACTTTTTACTGCAACATTTCACCGGTTTGTACTGAAGTTGACAACTATCTTCAGTCCAAAGAAGGCAATGGGAGACATTACCTGTGTCATTTTCAAAAACAGGCTTGAAATGAAGACATGTTTTTCTTCTATTTTACTTGCTCTTAAATAATCAAAAGGAATTAAGGCTCCTCAGTAACACCCAACAGTGAAAAAACCACAGTGATAAGACTTGAGCTGCCTAAATCTAAAGTAATAAGTCACTTCTAAACTACTGAAACCTCTTTTTAATCAGAGGTAGGACAAGATAAGAAGTAGAGCAGCAACTTTTTGGCCATCCGAAATTAGAGTTTCCTTCTCAAAACTCCTCCTTCTCATTTTGCTTACAGGAAAGCAGTGTCTAGAGAACAAATTAGGATTATTCATCAGGGGTAAGTCTGTCTGGAACACGCCGGCTTCGTGTGTTACAAACGCCGCGATGACTAAAGCTTGGTGTGGCCAAAGAGAAAGGATGATCTCATGTTTACAGCAACAGAACGGTGCCCAAAAGAACTGGATTCTGTCCCAGATTCCCTCGTGGAAGAAAAGCCCCGTAGAAATCAATCCAGTTTTGACCAGGTTAAAAAGAGCATGGAGTAGATCGACGTGCAGTCCTAGGAGAGTTAAAATACACACCAAAATGTGTAAATCCAAGTGGGATGGGGCATTGGTAACTCCAGCTCTGGCACTTGTGAGTGCTTCGTTTGCACACTTTTGCCCTCTCTCTCTTTTGTGTATGTATAATTTATGACACTTTTTTGTGCACCTAAACCATAACCTTTTTATCTCACTTCCAGGATGATCCTATGAATGCTAGGAAGCATTTCCTCCCTGCCAGTCTAACCAGATGGACTAATTCTGGTGTGTTTGTAGGCCAGTCCATTTCTGAGAGGTGATTCAATTAGAAACCAAAACTGTGTTAGAAAAAAAAAGTCACAGCCAGTATTCAAAACGTAATGTTTATATTTCTTTGACCTTTAGCAGGGTTCTAAGAAAAATTGTACCCTGGGAAAAGATAAAGCGCTCAGCTTCTCAAGAAAATCTGTTCTAAGAGCATGACAGACTGGGCTTCTAGTGACTTACAGTATAGCTACAAAAGGAGTCCTTTTCTCTGTAAAACCAGTAATAGAATAATACCTGGAGTATTATTCTGGAAGCAGAACGGTACTCAGAGATACTCTAATTTGCTTAGTGAATATAGAACATTCCCTGAGCTCTTCATTGTCTGTCCTGTAATGCATTCATTAACTTTGACAAAATTAATCCCATGACTATTTACTTAAACTGAAATTAACTCCTTGCTAGCAAAGGCTTTTCCTTTCCCATCTTGTCCTCTTCACGAGATTAAATACAGATATTCTTCCTATCATCACTTCCGCTATTTTGTTGGCAGAATAATCCAATGCCATGATGGATATTTTCCAGACATTCGTTTAAAACACTCGCTTATTCTTAGTTTTATCCAGCTTTTAAGTTGGGAAGTGATGCACTTCTGGTTTTTTGGCAACGGTCGCCTTTAAGCCCCAGTGACAACAGGCGGTTTGGTTGGGCAGGTGTGATGAAAGCATTTGTGGTGTTACTGTCACGGAGTGTCCCGGTTTGAAGTTCCACCAGGAGAAAAGTTCTCCTGAGCCAGGTGGCAATCACAATGGGGGAGGAGAGGATGGGCCAGGTGGCCCAAATGGGTCAATCACATCATTCCTTCCCACATGCTCAGTATAAAAGGGCCCCTGAGAAGAGCCCTGGGGCCTTTAGTGCCAGCTGGGCTGGAAGGATTGGTGTTGGCTGTTCTTCATCTCCTCGTGCTGCTGGTGCTCTGCTTGGGATCTAGTTGCCATCCAGAAGGTGCAGGTTCTGATTTAACATACTCATTTGTACCTTTGAATATACTTGCATGCTTGTATATGTCCATATATAGTTAAACGTCTTTATTGTTAGTATTTTTTTCTTTTTCAGTAAGCAGGTTCAAGTTTTCTTTTTCCATCCTCACAATCTCTCTCCCTGGTTCCCCTGTTCTCCTCCCCTGGGAGGGGGCTGGGGGTTATGTCTCACTGGATAGTATCTCTTTAATTTCAATTTTGACTAGTGGTGCCTCTTGATTCCAGGAATAGGAAATACTTATGATGATGGCAGCATCATAAACATCCTCTCAGGCTTTAACAGAAGTACTCGCTTCTTAGCGTCGGCTTCCTCTTGCATTTCCTGTTTCATGGCTTGTGACGGTCTCTGTGTAGTTCAACAGCAGTTAACGTTCACTGTTGGGAGTATAAAAATAAGTTAATAGAATTGACACTCTCTAGCTTCGACATGCAGTTCTTCATGACTTGTTAGGGAAGAACAACTCTGGTACAGCAGTATTCACTGTTCCATAATCGGTAAAAACTAGTCCTGTTTCAGAGACCAGAAATAAATTCTTGGCTTCCAAGATCTAACACTATTATCTGCTCTTGCCCATGGGTTGTTACACAGCAGGGAGGAGAGACGGGCTCCAGAAAGGACAGCTACCGCGTTCGGAGGAACAAACAGGGATGGGGAGGGAGCAGCACAGATCCACTAGGTGTGTTATCTTCAGATGCAGGTACCATCTCGCCAAAAAGATACCCTCAAGCTAAAGGGCATTCAGTGGAGAGCGGAAAATCAATATCGGGTGGAGACGCTGAAGGTTGGCAGCCCACAGCAGCAATCCTTGCTGAAACAGGGAGACACGTTCACCCATTAACAATCACGTGGCAGAGGTGCTTTCTGCTTCAGGACGTCCCATTTTTTGAAACTTGGTGGTATATTCTGCTCGCATCATGTTTCTTTCCTTTCAGCACTAATAAGCTAAGACCTCAGTCCTATCCTGCTGCCCAGTTCAGCAGGTTTGGGTTCCCTGCAGCTGGGCAGAGTATGATGATGGACAACCTACTAGCATGGGATTTTTTGAAAATTATTTTTCTTCTTGCACAGCCACAGTATGGAGCGTTATGAAATATTAAGAGCGATGATTCGGAAGAGTGCCAGTCGCTAAGATAAAGCGAGAAAAAAAAACCACGAGAAGTTGCAATCAGGAATGAATGGAGGTAATTGGGCTGAAAGAGGCTGGTGATTTGTACGCTGCTTCCCCGGCCCGAGAAAGCAGCACACAGTTAATTTTGCTGGAGGAACGCAGAGCGATTGGTGAAGCTGGAGAACACTTGGTGCCCAGATCCTGGGTGATCAGCACCCAGACATTGGTGCCCGAGGTTCTGCTCCCAGCCCAGCTCAACCGGGTGCGATGCAACCTCACCATCCCGTCGATCGTGGCGGGGGGATCTGAGCAGCACTCACAAGCATCGGCAGAACCGAGCAACGGAGGGCGAGACCAGAATCCCACATCTCTTGGCTCCTAATTTAAAAAATAGATGAGAAAGCCCTTTCTCTACCAGACATTAGAACTATTTTACCAGATGTAGGCAAGCAAACGAGTGCCGAGAAACCTGCGTGACTGCACCGCGCTGCTGCAATGTTGAATTTTTAAAACAAAGCCAGAAATGACTCACGACTTCAGGCGAAATCTGAAGCTTTATGAGTAGACAAAATGAGAGGTGTGAGTCAACTGTAATTTTTATGTGCCAGGGAATTCTGGAAAGTTTTTAGACAGTGTTTCCACGAGATTAGGTGCTATCAGAAAACTACTAATTGTCAAGAAATGGATACCAGCCGTCGTCTAGGAGGACTTCTCCTCAAAAACGCTTGTTTCTGCCTGACTTGAACTTATTTAATTATGTGCTATAAGACCCAGCTACTTTCACGGATGCTTGCAGAGAGCATCACCTGAAGAACTTGCCAAGGGAGATTGTCAGTGATGGGACATGATAGGAATGGTTTATTTAATTTTTTTTTTTTCAAAGTCAGAATCTTAATTCTGGTTTAAAAAAAATTTACGGAATAGCTCAAACTATGTATTACTAGAAGGTCATTCTCATTTGTTCTCACTTTATCTTAGCAACTGGCACTCTTCCAAACCATCCCTGTTAATATTTCATCGCAGGATAGTCAAGCTTTTGAAAGCAGTCCTGCTGCAAATGTAGTAATATTTGAGACAGTGTTACGGTCACAGCTGAAGTTACACCGGGAAAAAAACCAAAATGGTTCAATAATTTGTAAACCATCAAAGACAAACTAATTCACACATTTTTCAGTAAGATAGGTCTCATATCAGGCATGATATGTCACCAGACATTTGCAGGAATGCACTTTATAATGTAATTGTTAGTCTTTTGCACCGGACACACACACAGACAAGAATATTTCCATACCCAAAGACACAGGAAATATTTATTTGCTTAATCTGGTTTTCTATACAGTTACTAGGACCTCAATAACTGGGGGTCAACAACTCCACTAAGAAAATGAACACCCAACCTGGAAAAATGCTTGAAGGTTGCGCAGAAAGCCAGAAAAGGACCAGCTACTCTCTCCTAAGAAAATATTCCAGTCTCGGTAACAAGAGCATTCAGTTTCTTTTGTGAGGGTATTGCAGTTGTCACTGTCTCACCAAAAGAATAAAATCCTGTTTCAGAAGTTTGGGTTTGGTTTTGTTTTGGTTTTAGTTTATTTTTATTTATCTGCAGAGAAACAGAATGAAGTAAGTTCTTATTATTTGCAACCAGTAAATGTTGTTCAGGAGAATTCCCCTGCTAACTCCAAAATGAAAACAGCATTCACTGTTATTTCTGTATAGGTTCAGTGGCAAGTCTTCCCTGTTAGAAATATCACTTGGAAATGGAGAAATAACCAATTAAATTATCTAAAAATTATGCATTCTTGGAGAAAGGTTAGAAACTTAACCACTCGAGAACTGATAAAGACCAGTTCTACGATGAATTTCCACCATCTCTCCTTTCACTGAGTAATTTGCCATCTTATTCAAATAGATCTTTAGCCTATTTTTCTGTTGTTTTTTTTTTTTCCTAAGCAGGTAAAAACTCCATTGTCTGATTTAAAGGCAAAAACACTTGTTTAGAACACACTACATAAAATCTCCATGCAATTTTCTTGGACTGCACAGAGCACAGCACCTTTAGAGTGAACTCTAGCTGTTGAAACGAGCGAAAACTTAGCGGAAGGGCTGCTAAGAGAGACGGCAGCAACGGGATTTTGAAACAACCAGACAGAACTTGAACTGCGATAGAAAGTTTGACTTTACCACCTCAGGTAGCGCAGAGTCACGAGCGCTGAAGAATCGGAGCAGATGGGGAGTACAGAGCGAGTCTAGAAAGGCTACACGAAACAGTAATTCTTAGAGCGTGCTGTAGAGGAAACTCTCATCTCTCATTCCCAGCTTGCAGGGTTAATAAATCAGTGTTAGGAATTAATCATTACTGAAGGCGTCTTATTTTCTTTTTTTTAATTGTAGGGTTACACTTAACTGAACAAACTGTTATTTTAACGACGGAGTCAAATTTTATTTAAAAAATCGTTTCTCTTGTTAAGGATGACTGATATTTAATCTAGATTCCTGAAACTAATGCTTTGGGGCCTTAGCAGCTCAGCATCATGATACCCGCTTCCCACTCCAAGAAATTTCTCGTCTGCAACGAGCCCTGATTCCATGGAAGAAGTCCAGACTGTCAAACCCACGGGATGCCAACCTGCTCATGGGTACATGTAGGTCTACAACAGGGAAAACCTCATCATCTGTGCGTCGCTAGAGAGGCGTTAATTTTTGGTGGGTTACACACGCTGCTCCTTCCCCACTCAGGTCTAAACTGAGCCTAGTCTCAAAACTGGTTTCAGTGCAGGAGGGGACAGACCTTTCCTGAGAAGCAGAATGATATAAATTATTACTTAGTATGAGGAGTAACGTTGGAGCAGGCAAAAGCTGTACTTCCATAGGGGAAAAAAAATATCCCTTCTTAATTGGTGGGAAGCTATTTTGATGCACGTCTCCTTCGCTGTAGCCATAGGTGAGATATTCCTGCGATTTCCGGGTTGCTATAGCAGTGCAAGGCCTTCAAATAGATGATGACGTGCAGGCTGAGGTCACGGCCAGACCCCGCTGATGTCAGCCCCTCCCTACGCTAACCAGTCTCCTTAGTCACTCCTGTGCTCAGCAGCATGTCTTGGACTGCCCACCTCTTCCCTGCTTTCAGCAGAAATTAGACCTCTCTTTAACGAGCCTTAAGATGAACGGTGCTCTCTGTGAATGCATTCGCACCCGGCTCCAAACGAAGCTGAGTGCCAAACGTGCGAAGAAACAAGCCTGGCAGCTGCCGAACTCTGCAAACGCGAAAATCGAGTGGTTTAACAGCCGTGGCACAAAGCTCTCGTCGCCAAGACCTGCTTAGCTGTAGAGTCAGAACTTAATATAATGTACGTGCAAAGCTCTGAGTTGCGCAGTCGGGAGAGCGTCAGCTGGAGCGGCCGCGTACTGGTGCGGCGCGGCGCTGGGCTGCCCAACTGGGAGCTCCCAGACACGGGTCTGGGGCGTCGCATCGACAAGGGATTAAAAGCAAGAAGGGTTTCGCACGTCGCGGTGTGACCCGGCAGCCAGCTGAATTGAAGAAAGGGTTAGGGGAGAAAAATTAAAAATAACTGTAAAATTGGTGGGTCGAGATAAAGACAGTTTAGCAGGACAGAAAAGGAAGGGGACAATGTGTCCTAAGCTTTAAGTGGCCTTGTGCTAACGGAGATGACTAACTGGGCTTTGAATAACCAAGATCTCGCTGTCTGGAAGCACTGATGA
Organism: Trogon surrucura; assembly: GCA_020746105.1. NCBI lineage: Eukaryota > Metazoa > Chordata > Aves > Trogoniformes > Trogonidae > Trogon > Trogon surrucura. The sequence goes on along the minus strand of CM036619.1, from coordinate 99,152,910 downwards.
AGCAACCCGGGCAATGTTTGTAAAGGTTACAAAATGAGTAATTCTGAGTGGTTTAGAAAGCAGTGGCTTCAAAACGGTGTTTTCTACTCGCTCGTCTTTGATTTAGCACGATCAGAGATCTCCGCTCAGCTTTCCGATTCGGGTGCTCACAGAAATTGCACACTAATAAGCACTTTGATCCTTTCTGTCCTAGTCTGAGTAAAACTGCTTCTGAAAATTAAGGACTGGGGGGTGGGTGTTTATTGTTTTGAATACGAGTTTTGTTGTTTTTTTTTTTTTTCCCAAAAAATAGCATATTCTGTTGGTTTGGTCCACGACACACATTAAGTATTTTTCCTCTTGCTGAGTTTCTTGGTGAGCGTCATTTAAAATACATTACGATGCACTGACCAGTTCTTGGAAAAGCACACAAAATTCAGCTAATTGCCCTGGAGAGAAAACTGTAGAAACTGCAAATGAAGTTTTGCAACACCTTTATTTCCTCCTGCTCTAGTGATGACTGGGCAGACCTTCCTGCTGAGAGATTAATTCAAAATCTTTATTGCCCTGATACAGTGTCTCTGACACTGAAATACTCATAAAGCTTTCAGTGGTCAATATTAATAGTATTTCCTATCACACTTCCATAGATTTTTTTTGCTTCAAAAGGGAAAAAAATTGTCTTTATTAGCACCCATTTTCTTAAGTAAATCAACGTATAACGCAAGAACATTCACATCCTTGAGCTCAGTCAAAGACTAATCTGCAGAACAATTTGGTTTGTATCATTTTCTGTCTCACCACTTGTCCCTTTTCAAAACTGGTTATTTTTTAATGCTGGGTTTTTTTGCATTACCGATTTCTGTTTGAACCTTTCATGCAGTCACAAATGTTTCGCTTTCCATCTTCCAGAAAGAAACGTTAAAAAACTGACAATAATTCCCACAAGAAATAAAAATAGCACTAAGCAAAGATTAATTATTTCTCTCTCCCTGTGGGTGCTGCATATGTGTATAAATGTCAGTTCTAGTACAGAAGCAAGAAATTAACCTGTGTTTAAATTGCAGATATTCCATATATAATAATGTGCTTTAGTCAATCTAAAAAGCAAGTTTTTTTGAAATAGATTCAACCATACTGATGATCGAACTAGATCTCATAAACCCAGATAATTTGGATTTTCTATGTTGTCTTGCTTTGTGTTTTGTCTTGCATTTAAAAAAAATCAAATTTGTTGCACCTTTCTATACCTGGAATGGTGGGAATTTATAAATTTATGACAAATGAGGCTAGGCAAAATGTTTTTCTTGTCTATTCTTCTAAATATATTTGCAGTGGATATATTATTTCCATCCTTAGTAAACACTGTGAAAACAGAGATAGATTAAAGTAGGTAAGGAGTGATTTGAAAGATTCCCTCATATGAAATGCCGAATAACAATGTTTAATACAACCAGTTAAAATGTCATTAACACAGGACATAAGCATAGATGAGGAGCTGCTTTCAATTGTACTTGGCAAAAACAGTGAAACTGTTTATTTCACGTTCTTTTGGCAGAAAAGGGCCAAGCAATTATTGTCATTTTGAAAAAGCTGAAATCACAGAGGAGTTACTTTCCTCCTAAATAAAATGTCATTTTCCAGGAAGGCGGGTCATGGCACCTATTTGCCCACTGTGTCATCGTCTGACTTGGCCTCATTCGCCCAGCTAGCGTATTTAAGGATGACTCTAACTAGGTGTAGTCCTAAATAAGATCTCATTTCCTTTGGATTGCCATTCAAGTGTTTGCAGGCACGAGGAGAAACCGGATGATTCAAATTTTTCTCAGGCTATCACTTGTGCTTTTTGTCTTTTTATCTAACTGTTCCACCTTGCACAACAAAAAAAGACAGATTTTATTAAATGTCAAAGAGAATACGTACCACGACCTACCGTGCAACTCAAGGAGTAAAAGAGTATTTCTCACGTAACTCTCCTACAGGTACAGAGTCCTACCCAGACCAGCAAACCCAGCCAGCTCACACTAGAACCAGTTATACAGCTCATGTGAAGGAACGGGAACACCCCAATACTGGAAGAAGAGACTCGACTGCAGAAGTAATCGTGGGATGCTGGAAAAACACAGGAATGAAGCCCACAGTAATAAGGAGCTAAATAGGGGAAGGTGCAGGCACTGGCCTTCTGACAAGAAAAAAAAGGCAATTGTCTATCCGAGCCCTTTTAACATGCAGTCGTATAATCATCCAAAGTTCTCAGGCATCACCTTAATCAAGACAAGAGGCTGCAGTCCTAAGAATCTGGAAACGTGGAAGAGAAACACGGCAAGAAAAGGGGCAATTCTGGGCACGCAGAATCTGTTTCAGTAGCCCTGAGAGTCGCTGCTCTGCCCCAAGTTTACTTTGGCTTTTCATCCGAACGCGGCACACGAGGTTACCGAGAGGTGCCCAGGGATTGGGAAAGGGGATGACAAAACTGCTGGCATTTCTTCAGCAGAAGTTTTATCTCATGCGTGTTATGAAAGAAGGGCAAGGCCTGGCAAAAATATTTAATTTGTGGTGGCCCTGAAAAAGTGACCTGAAACCATCTTAGTAAGTGAGCTGCTACCTGCAAATTCCTGACGAGATATCGTCTGTGGCCTGCCCTTAAATCCAGCAGATGTGTGATGGGGAAATGAACAGCTGATTTTTTTGACTGTTTTTTTCCCCAAGCATATAATTTTCTTAACTTACAGTTTCGGTGCTCGATATGAATTTAAAAGTTGCCTTGGGATTTGAGTAATTTTAACAGCGCCTCAGGATTTGAGCAATTTTAAGGGTATTACTTTTTGATGCCAGTACATTACTTGAAGATTAGCCCTTTAAGTATTTCTACATGTGGATAACTAAACACTTTTAACTGGTGTTGTCGACTCCAGTAGTTCATTACGGTATGAATCTATATCAAATCCAGACGTTTGGTCTGACATCTGTCAGGAAGGACATATTATCTTCCGGGAGAAAATATAGCCAGGGCCTGTTTATATATCATGCTGATGGGAGAGAAAGGCAAAGAGAAGGAATTAGTGAAAATTGACCTCACAGCACTAAGACCTTTAGGCTCTACCCCATCGCTCTTGGCGCTGCGGGAAGGCAAAATCCCAGCTTGCTCCAGCTTGTGGCTGCTGCTCCTGGTGCTGTCACTGGGCACTACTGAAAAGAGTCTGGCTCCATCCTCCCTCCGGGTATTTACAGACACGGATAAGGTCTCCTCTCAGCCTCCTCCAGACTAAACTGACGCAGCTCTCCTCAACCTTTCACAGAATCACAGAATAGTTTCAGCTGGAAGAGACGCTGAAGATCGAGTCCAGCCTGTGTCCCAGCCCTGTCAACCGGCTAAACGGTGCCCCCCCCCAACGCAACATCTCCCCATCTCTTAAATGCCTCCAGGGACGGCGACTCAACCCCCTCCCTGGGCAGCCTGTTCCAGGGCCTGACAACCCTCTCAGTATAGAAATTCTTCCTAATATCTAACCTGAACTTCCCCTGGTGCAGTTTAAATCCATTTCCCCTCATCCTATCACTCTCCACTAGGGAGAACAAATCAACCCCTGCCTCTCTACACCCTCCCTTCAGGCAGTTGCAGAGAGCGATCAGCTCTGCCCTCAGTCTCCTCTTCTCCAGCTGAACAGCCCCAGACCCCTCAGCCTTTCCTCACACGATTGTGTTCGAAGCCCTTTCCCGGCTTGGCCTCTGTGCCCTCCGCAGCCCCTCAGTGTCCCTCCTGTAGCGAGGGGCCCAAAACTGGACACAGCCCTCGAGGTGGGGCCTCACCGAAGGTCCCAATCACCTTCGGGCTCTCTCCAGCAGTTAGCTCCCGGTCTCTTTTGAGCTGGGGAGCCCGGAGCCCCACACGCCATGCCGGGGGGGGGGATCACCGGGAGCCCCAACGACCGCCCGCCATCCTGCCTCGCTCCTTCCCGCCTCTCCCTCCGGGCCCGCCGCGGGGTGGGCGGGGGCGGGGCCTGAGTGTGATTGACAGCTAGGGCAGCTGTCAATCCCGCTCAGGCCCCGCCCCTCCGCGCGCCAGCCGCCTGTTGTTGTCGGGGCTCCCCGCAGCTGCCGCGCGAGGAGGGGGCGGGGCGAGGAGGGGGACGGGCGGCCAATCAGGAGGCGCCGCCGCGTGGGTCGCGTCGGCGGCAGGAGCCGGCCCCGGGGAGGCGCAGGCGGCGCGAGCGTCTCGCTCGTTTCTCCTGGCGGGAGGGGCGGGGCGGGGAGCGCGAGGCGGAATCCTGGCGGGGCGGGAGCGCGCGCGCGCGCGCCCAGGGCTCCAGGGCTTCGGCACCGGACCATGGCGGCAGCGGCCGCTCGGCGGAGCTGGGCCCTGCTCGGTCTGGCGGCGCTGGCCGGGCTGCTCTTCCCCGGGGCGGCCGGTGAGTTGCTCCGCCGCGTGGCGCTAAGGGGGAAAGGGAAAGGGAGGGGAGCGGGGCGAGGTGGTGCCTTGGGGCGGGCGGGAGGGAGGAGGAGGAGGAGGAGGAGGAGAGCGGTAGGGGGGCCGCGGGTCCCCGTCGGTTCCTTTCAACAACATGGCGGAGGGGCCGGCTGGGGCGGAGTCGCCTTCCTTCCTCTCCCCCCCAGCAGCCACCCACCCCAACGGTGTCCGAGCCCGGCGGCTGCTCGTCCCTTTGTTGGCCGGGAGCGGCGGCGGCGGCTGGGCCGGCGGGGGCCGGCGGCGGCTCCTCTGGGCAGCCGCTCCCCTCAGGGAAGGAGAGGAGCGGAGGGGAGGGGGGGGGGCAGCGCCTCGGCCGGCCCGCGGGAACTTTCCCGCGCGGCTCTTCCCTGTCGCCGTCGTCACGGGTGGCAGCCCGGGGGAAGCCGCCGTGCCTTGCCGGCTGCATCAAAGGCCCGTCCCGGCGAGGGGGCGGCGGTTCGGCCCGGTGCGGGGACGTGTTGAACGCTCCGTGGAGGGGAGGTTAAGGGGGGGGGAAATAAAAAAAAGCTCCCCTGGGCTCTCCGCGTCAGATGCTTCAGCTCCGCTGGAGCCGGGTTGGGCTGTGCTGGCAGCGGCCGCTGCCGGGGGAGGCTCCGGGAGGTGTGGGGGGGGGGGCGATATTTCGCTTACAGGCAGATGAAGTGAGGAAGGAGCATCCCGGGGTGCCCCCCAGCCTTTTGACCTCGCAGGGAGAGGTGGGGTGTCGGAGCTGGGCCGGTGCGTGAAACTGGAGTTCGTCATCGAGGTCAGAAATGCAGCAAATAGATGTTTTTCCCTTTCTGAAATAGAGCTCCTTTCATCCTTCCGTTAGCGACTTGGTCCGAACAGGGTGTGCAAACGTTAAGGACACCCTGCTCCAATAGGTTTGGGTTTCAGTTTCGTCCGTAGCGAGCGAGATGACGATGGCGACAGATGCACAAAATCTGCATTTTGCAGTCGGTCTGCTCCCTAAATTCTTCTGTAGGTGGGTCGTGTGTGTTGCTTTGGGTTTTAAAGAGGACGTGGGGAAACACCACGGCTTTCTGCTTCAGTTACGGCTTCAAGACATCCCTCAGTCTGGATTTTTGCCGTGCTGTTCGTTACCAATCTTAAGATGGTACTCGTGCTGTAAAGAAAATGTTACTTAAGGAAAACATAACTTGCTGTACAAAAATGCTCTGTTCATTTTCTTAGCGAAAGATGGGGAATCTTTGATGTGGAAACAGTGAAATGAGCTTAAGTTACCCATGGTTCTTGTGTTCTTGAAAAGGTGCAGCAGGCTTTAATAATTTAAGGCTTTCTTACGTAACACATCCAGCGTAGATGTTGACAGAAATGTAACCTTGATTTGAGCTTTGAACTTTTCACTTCTAAGGCCTCTGATCAATCAACAGTTTTCACTTAATCTCAGGCGTGAAATTAAGGTCTAAAAGCTTTATGTGAAAACAGGGCAATAGGCTTCCATGGAAAAGATTAGGGATGGAAGTGGTGATGTGCTACCTTTTGGTTAAAAAAAAAAACCCAAGAGATAAATCCTTCCTTTCCAAGGGAATAAGAAGGGGATCGAGGGTTCTTGGTTGATAACTCACAAACAGGTCTTGGTGCTGGCAAAGGAGCCAATTCCCTGAACACTGAAGTTGGCAAAGAAGTGCAGGGTGCGATGTGGCTGCTGTTACTTCGTGTCCTTGTCACGGGTTGTCAAAAGTTAGGCTTTTTCTAGCTGCATCTGATGCTGCTCTTCTGCAATATGCTAGTGTTACTGCGTGAATGAATCGTCTTGTGATATGGTTTATAAGGAGATCAGGCGTGTAATGAATCACAGCAGCTAGCTGAGCAGCACAACAGCCCTAATTTGTAAGTCAGAGTCTGAAATTTGTTAGTTGAACAGCACAACAGCCCTAATTTGTAAGTCAGAGGGTTCGGGGTTTGGGTTGTTTTTTTTTTATTGTCTTAGCCGTAGGCTTTGGTCTCTCCAGAATTGTGGGCAGTCATCTCTTGGAAACTCTGGCGTTCGCACAATTGCTCCTGATTGCAAATAAAGGTGGGAGTTTGATTTGTATGCTGAAATGAATTTAGAAGTACACATGAAGGAGATCTTTATTCCTTCTGATTTCATAACATCAGTAAAATTATGACCTAAGCTTTTAATTCTAACATACTTTTGATTTTCTAAAGCATACTCTTCTGTAAAAGATACGAGAAACCAATTTTTAATGTATCATGCTGCAAGAGGCGTGAACGTATCTGTGAGTAGCTTTACAGGTGAGATGCAAAAAAACCCCGGTAGTGACATTTGGCACCTGCACTATGGAGAACATAATACCACGTTTTTTGAAGCTGAGATTTTTTACAAGGCTTTCTCTTTCCTTGCAAGTTGACGATAGTGCCTTAAGAAAGTAGTTTTTCTGTTTGTTTGAGTGCATCACTTTGGTTGCCAAAACCCTGCTGTTTTCAGTGAAAGTTTTGCTTAACAAAGACGGATGAAATGCGTGTGGAAGTTGTCCTGAACTCTTGTTATCCAGTGCTGTTACATCAGGACAGTTCAACTTAATTAGTGCCTTTGTGAAAAGACAGAGTTAGTGAAGATCACGAGGTATGGAAGAGAAAGCGTACCCATGTCCTGTGAGACCTGTAAGACCCAAACATTTTTGTGTCTGGAGCTAGAAGAATTCAGAGATGAGTCAGGTGTGTTGTCTGAGGGGTTTGTCTGAGTAAGAGAATAGGAAGCTGACAGCACCTTTCTGCATTAGGCTTTTTTGCTTCTGATGTATTTTACTAGATAGGGAAAAAATTACCAGTGAACGCGACAACCCTCTTCTTTCTCATCTCCCCAAAATCTGTTACTGTCTCCTGATGTCGTAGCTTCACTCCTCTATCCCTTGAAACTCGACATCTTGCAGAACCAAGGGCTCTGGTTGTTCTTCTGGTGAAGCTCCGCTTTCTGGTGAAATTTCCGTTTCAAAAACCGTATTTTCCATGAAACAAGAGTTATAATGTCACAAGAGAAGAAACTGGAGTTTCTTCTGCATAATGCTGCTCTTGGAGGCCTGAGACTATTTGTCTTTCTTAAATTTGTAAAACAAAGATATACGATTATGAGTATTAATAATATACGTGTGTTAATTATTCATAATGAGATGGGGGGTTTAGAGCACCTCCCAAGTTGTAACTGCTGTAATAGCCTCTTTCAGCCTCCTTTGAAAGATAGTATTTCAACATAGAGCTCTCCAATAAAAATTCTTCATCTGAAGGTGGGGGTCTGTGCTCAGCTACCTGGTTGAAGTAGTTCTGCAGGATGTTCGCAAAATACTACGTAGTGATTCACAGGGTTTTATGCAATTCTGAAAATAAAGACTTTGTGCAATTTTCTTACTTCAGAAAGACAACAGAAACACAAAAGACACTTGTGGTAGGCACCTAGCAGTACAGACTTGGAAAAACTAAGTATATAGGGTGCGCTTCATTCTCTCTTTGTGTTTGGTACAGAGTATTAATATCTGAGTTCTTAGGAAGCAGCTTATTTTAAGTCTTGTCAAGCTGTGTGGTTTCAGCGTGTCTTTTATGTTGCCAACTTGCTTTACCCTCACTGTGGGCTTCCCAGACTGCAACACCCATGGAAGAGACGTGTTTTAAAGGGACTGCGGAGCTGTCAAACGGAGTCTGAGCCTGAGGAGTTAGCCAAGCAATTGTGTTCGGCAAAAGAGGTTAATCTGTTATTCAATCAGATTGAGGTGGGAGAAGTGGTCTGCTGATAACTTCTGTGACATGAGGTGTGTCATAATGCACACACCCAGTTTTGTAACTGCGTTATCGCGCTCTCCTGTTGCGGTAGTCAGGCAGACGAAGCCGCAGTGATGATGTAGAGTGGTTGTGGGGTGGTGAGGAAATGCAGCGCAGAAGGCACTGAATTACTATGGTGACCGAATTTCTCTTCTTGGCTTTGTCACTGGTTGTCTGTGTAACCTTCACTGCACTCATTTAGCTGTCTGTACTTTCATTTCCCAAGCCTCATATTAACTCAATGTGATCTTTCATTGGAGCTTCATGCTAGGGGTTCCATCCAAACACTGTTGTAATCCTTCAAGAAAAAAAAAAAAGAAGAAAAAGTTTTGTGCAGCATGAAAACTTTTTTCCTCCTCTTTCAGTTTATTAGTTTTGACAGAGCTTTTTGTAGTAGTGATTAAAGAGTCTTTTCCAAACGTATTGAAGTACATTGTACCTGAAAGATATTACTGGCTCTGGAAGATTAACTTCCATCAGAGCTGTCGTTCTCCTGTCACACGCTGTTACTGACCCGTTCTGGAAAGGTGTGTATTCATTTAAGTGAACTTGGAGACCTGGTTTCTGCCAGAGTTCTTAAAATTGCTGGAATGCTTTTCTTGAGAAGGACATGGACTACTTGGAGACCAAGCAAAAATTTTTCTCTCTAAGAAGACAGCCGAATTATGTTTTTCCTTAAGATCAGTTATAAGTGAAAGCACTTCCTTGTAGGAGTGAAATGATTTCCCTACAGTTGGTCATTGACAACTCCTCATCACAGTGATGTTAAATCTGTTCTACGGTGTCATGGTCTTCACTCTTTTACGCATGGATAACTGGAGAGTGAGGTATTCCAGTTCTGTTCCCTTTCCTCTGGGTATGGATTGTTGCTGAAGACGCCAGATCAGTTTTCCTCTTAGCAAAATATCTCCTGTTACCCACTTGAGTTGGAAGTCATGAAGTAGGAAGAGGACTAAAGCATTTGTTAGTGTTTTGTTGGGCTTATTTTTAAGAATACATCCACTAGAGAGCAGCAGAAAATGTGCATTCGCAGAAGCTTTGGCTATTAGCTGATTAGGCATTGTTCTCTGCTGTTAAGGGGGGGAGAGAAGCCTCAGAAGGAAGCGGTGATCTGTTTGTGCCCAGGAAACCCTTCTCTCGGGTGTGACAGAGACTAGAAAGCGGCATCGAACTGGAACAAAAGTATTAACTGCAGCAGATTGCACTCGCTGGGAGTCCTGCAGCAAGAGAGGAGCGGGAACAAAATGAGCGAGGGAGATAAGACGCCAAATGCTTCGTTTAGGATCGTTGTGTCTCTGCAGCTTCACAAGATCAGGAAGATGAATAAGCGTAACAAGGCCAACCCAAACCTCATTTTTCACTTAATGGAGCTTAGCCTCTGTACAGTCACTCAACATAAATACATCTTGCTGAGTATCTGTCTCTTACTGTTGGCATTCAGATGCATGAGCAGTCATGATGAGCCAAGAATATTATTTAAATAGACTCAAATAAAAAGAAAAAGGCATGGGTGAAACAAGTGAGATAAAGACCTGCTTGTTAAGAAAGTTGAAAGAAATACCAGTGCGTCAATATTTTAGGAAACTTTTAATGAGTTAAAAAATAATTTAGTCTTGTGTAAATTACCGGAGGCACACCAAAGGCAAATAGCTGTTAAATATTCTCGTCGTTAAACTCTGAATAATAATAAGACTTTCCTTACCTCTGTGGTGCAGGAGACGGCATCTTCAAAAAGCGGTACTGCTAAGCTTTTCTTTCCAGTGTGAGTTCTCATTGCATGTACCTTCTAAATATTTTTTTTTTCCATAATCTCCATACTAAACAGATAATTTTGCAGCCCTGTTCACGTGTTTTTTTCTCCCTTTTTCTGACTGCTGTATGTTCTGGCAGCGCTTTCTGAAACATGGGTTCTCTTTCTGTAGCGCATCCTAAGAACTTCGTCGTATCTGTGCTGTAACAGAAGAGGATGACTGGCAATAAGTTGTTTTCATTCAAAATCTTGGGGGAGGGAGAAGGAGGTACCCCAGAGAAAGGGGTAACGACTGAATTGAGCCTTTGAGGTGGAATATATATTTGAGATTTGTATAAATTTCTGTGTTTTAATTGTTCTGTGTGCAGGTACACTAGTTCAGCGCCAGCTTTTGCTCTCCACAGGTCAGCAAGGGGAGTCAGAGAACACTGGTATTTTTATTGTTGCTGCTACACGGTTTTCTGCCTGGCTTTGGTCCTGTGAATGCAGGAAGGAATGGAGAAATAAGTTTGAAGCAGTAGTTTTCTTGCTCCAGGAACTTCTGCAATTTAAAGAATGAGACCTGATCATCTCAGATATGATTCATCCGTCATTCCTGCGTCCTTCCCCAGGCCCCCTCCTTTTGATAGCTTTAGGAAGCCAGGAACTTGAGTAACGTAAGGCTGTGTTTTCCTGTGACTTCATAAATAACAGATCCAAACCATATTCTGCTTGGGTATGTTCTCAGGTAGTTCAGGCTTTTTTTTTTTTTAATGAGGATTAAGCCTTTATATGCCCTTTCCTTGGTGCAGAATTGAAGCCATCAAGTAATATATAAAGTATTAATCTTGGGTGCCCAGCAGCATCCTGTTTGTCACTTACCAAAGCTATACCCGTGGTTATTGTAAAAAAAATTACATTATTTGTATTCTGTTTGGAAACAGAAGAGGATTGCTTTACAGGATATGGTGTTATTAAAACATCTAGATCTTTTTTTATGAGGAACTGCAGTAGAACTTCTTTGCTTGGACAAACACCTAGGATTGCAGCCTTTCCCCTTTAACGCAAAATTGCATAAGGAGAGATTACTTCAGCTTTAAATTTGATTTTCTTTCATCTGCTCATCTCCTTTGCCACTAAAAAGCCTTGTAGTGTTGTTCTTCAGCGTTACAGTTCTGTGTTTATGTAACCAAAAAGATTAGAGGCTTCCTGCTGTTTTGAGCTTTGATTCCTTTAGTCACTGAAGTTGTTTCTCAGCGCCGAACACGTACCAATAGTAACATGACTGTTTTTCCCCCTCGATGCAGCACTGCAGTGTTACTGCCACCTGTGTGCAAAAGACAACTTCACATGCGTGACAGACGGGCTCTGCTTTACCTCAGTGACACGAACTGCAGACAAAGTCATACACAACAGCATGTGTATAGCAGAGATCGACCTGATTCCCCGGGACAGGCCGTTTGTGTGTGCCCCCTCCAACAGAGACGGAGTCGCCACTGTGCTTCATTGCTGTGACAAAGACCACTGCAATAAAATCGAACTTCCAATTCCAACACCAGGTAACGGGGTTGTTTTGGCGTTTCTTGGAAGGTGTAGGTGAATTTGAACACCTTAAATTCTGCAAAGGACATTTCAAGAGGTTGGGAATGAGAAATTTAATCTTCTGGGTAGAGATATTAGGGCCAGTTTTGAAGATTTCATATGCAGTGGAAACTGTGAGTAAGTGCATACTTGCTGTTGTCCTTTGTAATGCTTATTTTGACTTTTGAAAAAGTTACTGTGCAAAAGTTTTAACAAATACATTGCAATAATTTGAAGATTGCTGTGAAAGACAATAAATTTAGTTGCACTAAAAATAGTTTAACCATTTTCTTTTTATTTTTTTTTTAATGTCAGGCCCTACTCCAGGAAAACCAGCTTCCAGTCTGGGACCTGTGGAACTGGCTGCTGTTATTGCTGGACCCGTCTGCTTTGTCTGCATTTCGTTAATGTTGATTCTGTACCTTTGTCATAACCGTACTGTAATTCATCATCGCGTGCCAAGTGAAGAAGATCCCTCCCTGGATCGACCCTTTATATCGGAAGGAACTACTTTAAAGGATTTAATTTATGATATGACAACTTCAGGCTCTGGGTCAGGTAATGTCATACTTCTAGTAGTAACGACTTGGTGTGGAGTAACTGTAATTGTAAGGCGTCAAGTGCTTTTGATATTGTCAGTTCTACTTAAACTTATAATTAACTGGAGAACTGACTAAATGTACTTATGTGTAGAATCATTCGATATCAGTGAGGACTCAATCTATGGAAATAAGCGACATAAAAGAAGCATAATGACTTGCTGCTACTGTTCCTCATCATTCTGAGAGTACAGTCTGATACGCAGGGAGTATCACAGTCACATACTGTAAATGTTTTGTTTCTTCTATTAGTAAGGCTCAGCCATTTACCTTTTTGTTCTACACACCATATCTAAGTTACCATCTCTTGTGGTTTTGAGATAATTTGTGAAGGCAGTTTTTTTTCTTTATCTTTAAACTGAAAATGCATTTCTACCTGTAGCTACTGGTACATGAATAATATTCTGAATTCCAAGTATGAATTAATATTTTAGCCAGTTCTCTCCTTACAAAGATATTTTTTCAGTTGCCAATAGCCATTTCCGTGTGTAGAGAATGGATGCAGTATGCAGACCACATCTGAAGGATTTCCAGCCCTTGATTTCAGGAATTTTTGTTTTAATTTTAGCAGGTGTTGCTGTGGGAAGATGAGTCTGTTCACTCTGTAGAGTCTCTACTGTTGTCATCCTGACGTAGTTGCTTACAGGGCTGTGGTGGTCTGTGTCGCAGAAATATGGCTTAGTAGGCATTGATAGGCAATGATGTGTCAGATGATTTTATAAATTAATTAATCTCTGGACCTTGTTAAGGAGCGAGACATCAGAGCGTTCTGCAACCACTTGTCAGCCTTAGTCTATATAAAAAGTTTAAATAATTTAATGCTGAAAATAATTCTACTGCTTGAAAATCTATGTGCTGTAAATATCCAACTCCTCTATATTCTGAGTCTCTGACTTCTGTATACCCCTTCTGGAAAGATCATAAGTCCAGCATTTGCGTTTATCAAGTTCTACCCATTTTCAGAGTACTCTCTGCATAGAAGTCCTGGTGTTTAGAGAATTCAGCAGTTGAGAATCAATTTCCCAGAACTGGAAACATTTATAACAACAAAACCCAAGCATCTAGATTGTGCTTCTTTCCCAAGGGTGGCAGCTGGTAAAACCGTTTAGAGCCCATTGCTCTGTCAAGTGAAAGCAGTGTAACTGGCTGAGCGTGTTTAGGATACAGGTAAAAATAAGTCATCGTTAGTCAGACCTTCATGAAGAAGGTGAGGTCGTTGCTCTGTGATGAGAACTGGAGCTTCAGTAGTTTGTGTTTACCTCAGTTTTCTCATTTCCTAACAGCGGTAACTGAAACAGTGGAAGTGGTTAATAGAACTTAAAATATATTGGGCTAGAACTTGGTAATTGCAAATGCTGGACTTTATGTTCTTTCTAGAAGGGGTATGCAGAAGTAAGAGACTCAGAATATGGAGGAGTTGGATATTTACAGTTTTTTGAATGCAGGAAGCTACGATATATAATTGTTACACTTGTAGGAGCATGAAACTTTTTACTTGCTGTCTGCACACTTTTGCTGAAGAAGGCTGAAAAGAAATTCTAATAATAAAAAAAGTTAAACCTTAAAGGAGCAGGTGTGTGTTCTACACCTGTAAGTAGTCGTCTGCCATGTCGTAGCTGCTGTCACTTCAGTAAACACGGGAAAGAAATCCTTTAAAGTTTTCCCTTGAAACCGTGTTTAGTCGTACTTGTTTTAAAGTGGTCTGGTTGATAGTTCCCTCCTGACTCCCGTAGGTAACCGCAGCACTTCTGTGGTTGCTTTCTCACGCTTCCTTAGATCAGAAATCAGGCCTATGATAATGTTAGTTCAGACTTTGTCATGGGTTGATCTTTCCATTTGTTATCAGGAATATTCCTTCGTTTTCCTTCTGGCCTTCTTCCCTGTGGTGCTTCTGAGCCTCTCTTTGTCTTTGAAAACCCTGGAAGTGCATCTTCAAAAGATGCTCTTGAAAAGCAGGGAATCCCAGCTAGAGGAAACTTAGGATTCTTCCTCCAGAGCAAATGGTTAGATGGCTGACTCTTCGCTTGCCTATTTGCAAATTACACTTTAAGTAAAAGCAGCCTGCTGGGGAATTACTTTGTTTTCAGAGCTTCGGAGCACTCAAGCTGGTCCAGGCTCCCAGGGCATCTGACCTACTACAGTCCTTGAGCATTGGCTACTCATGGCTGCAGCAGAGCAAGAAAACCAACAAATGTGATGGGATTAGATTTACCCCTAAGGAAAAATCTTCACTGATTTGTTTCATGCTTGAAAGCCAAAGTCGTATTCCCTGTAAAACAAGACCTGATGGTTCCTTAAGAGTGATCTTTTAACTTCAGCTGCAGCGATTTCCATGTTGTCCAGCTGCTTGTAAGACAAGTGTTGGCATTATTTAGTGTTCTGTCCTTTCCTTTTGTTATGACAGTGCGATAGGAGGTGCTTGGAGTACTTGTTTCCTGTGCAGTGGGTGGTGTATGTATTTGCAGTGACTTGTGTCACTTGGTCTCACTGTGTAAATTCACAGTGCCCTAGAAGTTGAACCAATCATGTTCTTGTGTCCAGAAATACGCCTGCAGCAGCTGAACCTCGTTGAAATGTGCGTTTTGATCCAGACTTCAGTGCAGTACATTTAAAATTCAGAAGAGTGTACATTTATGGAACAAACTGGGTCACTGGAGGGAGAAAAGTCAGAGCTGCTAGTTAAAACGTGTCAGAAACTGAACTGTGTGGGAAGGATGCTGTTGGGCAGAGAGGTTAGGAGAAACAAAATGGAAATGTGCGCAGAAGAGAAAATAATCAGGCCGAGGAGGCACAGCTAAAGAAGTGTTTATTCTGGTGACCTAAAGTACACGTTTTACTCTTAAATTCATGCGGAGGGACTGGAAGAGCTCACGTCAGATACAGATTCTCCGAGTTTCACGTTGCAGTGTTCTCTGAAGAGAAGCGTGTAAAACAGAGGAGTGATCAAAACTCAGAAATGAGCTTCCTACTCAGATCAAAGGGGAAGTAGCTTTAATTTTCTGCAATGATGAATAGTAAGATGTTCTTAATTATTCAGTCTTGACTTGTGTTACTATTGCCCTGTTGTTCTATGACGAACCAGACCTGAAACAGCTAGAGGCTTAATGAAAGGAATGGATGAAATATCAAAAATAGACCCTTCTGCTGAAGCCACGGCTTCTAAGAGAAGATTCCAAAGTCTTTTGGAGCTGGGAATGATTTTCAGGTCACGGTGCAAAACTCTAAATATCAGCCATGCCTTGTATGGAGAAATTGGGAATCTCAGCTGTTCCTCTCCACCTTGCAAATGAAAAAGTAGTTTAGTTGCAAGAAAGGAGGAGGAATTGCTTAAAGCCAGGGAGAAGCTTTGGCAAGTGACTTCAAGCGGGAACTTCAAGCGTTCAGAGATCCAGAGGGTCACAAAATTCAGTATAAAGTTGAGTGCATGTAAAACATCTGAACACCTTATCTGTGGTTTGTAGAAGCTTGAAGGGAACGAGATTTTTCACAGTTAGTGGGGTTGTATTTTGATTTTTTTAATTACTCTTCAAAGGAAGTCTTCTGGGCAGACACTTACAAACAGGAATATAAACAAGAAAAAAGTTCTATCGGTATCTTTTGTTGGCTACCTTTAGTGCTTAAGAACTTAAATCCTGAGTTATCCAAGTTGAGTACAAACTATTCTAAAGCGTTGGACAGCCATTGGTCCAAACTAATCGAAACACAGTTTAAGGTACAGAAAAGAAAAACATCTCTTTTATTAACACTCCGAAAGCTTGAGGATACTTTGGGATTCCAACCTTGGGGGTTTGTTCTGCAGCAGTAGCAAGAGAAAGCAGAGTTGCAAAAAACCCAGAAGCATGTTGAATCTTGCAAAAATGATAAAAATAAGAGTAGGAGCAAGGGGAATAGGTCACAGCAGCGTTTTTCTTGTACTGTGATGGAGAGTTTTGTAATGTGAAATCGCGATGCTTCGTGTCTGGAAGGCTCAGAGTGTCGCGTCTGCTCAGAAGTCAGCTGATACCCTTGGACATCTCTTTGAAACAGGAAGGGATGTCTTTAAATGGTCCAGCTAGTTGAGAGCAGCACATCTGAAAGCGTGCCGTTAGTTTTCTGAGGCAGCTGCGGGAAAGAAAATATTGGGCTATCACCCATCTCAAGTGTACAAAACCATCTAACGTTTGCAGTAGTATGTGAGTGCCAAGGAGCAAGTTTTCTCACACCACCAAAGTCAAATTTTACGTGTGCAGGGTTGAGTTTGGTCCTGTGGCTGTTCTGCTCTGGCGTTTTCTGCGTTTCAGAATGTGTCTGTAAATGCGAGTTAGGCTTCAGAGAGGAGCCGTTACAGCTTTGGGCACACAGCACAGTTGACCTGGGGACAGCTATGAGAGCAAAAACTTGAACTTTCTCAGTAGGGATTATTGCAGCAGCTGATAATGACTGGATCCCTGCTGTGGTGTCTGGTCTTGTCCCTTCCTTTCTTTGTATAGGTGTGTTGTTAGTAAAGATCAAGCTTAAGATTCCTGTAGGCCTGAAAGTCTTGAGGAACTCCTCTGAAGACTCCAGAATTTCAGTTTGTGCTCCTCAGACTAAGACACAAGCTGCTGTGACCAGACCAGATGTCCTTGCAGTGCTGTTGTTAGCAAACAAAGACCAGAGATGGACTCTTACGAGAGTTTCTGTGCCTTCTAGGAGAAATATCTTCATGGAATATGGGTCTTGTGTTTAGTACTTCGGGTAAGTGCTTGTTTTGTTAGAGTGATGTTCGAGGTTAACGTTGAATCTTCTTCTTAGGTTTGCCTTTACTTGTGCAAAGAACAATTGCAAGAACAATAGTACTTCAAGAGAGCATTGGCAAGGGTCGCTTTGGAGAAGTCTGGCGAGGGAAGTGGAGAGGAGAAGAAGTTGCTGTGAAGATCTTCTCGTCAAGAGAAGAACGCTCGTGGTTTCGTGAAGCGGAAATTTACCAAACGGTTATGCTACGGCATGAAAACATTCTTGGATTTATAGCTGCAGACAACAAAGGTTGGTGATACTATGAATTCATTTTGCTGGTTTATGTACCGGGTCAGAATAGATGATAAACGAAGGGGAAAATAAGGTTGTGAGGATCCAATTAAGAGCAGCAAACAATAATTTTGTCATTGGAGCATTTCAGGGTTTGGCAGGCCTTTCATTGGTTTAATGAAGGAAAAACATACATTTTCGTTTTTCTGGAAAGCATGCTTTGTTTAAGTCTAAAAAAAAAAATAAATAAAATTGCATATTTAATGAGGTGTAATGCCTACAAGCAATTTAAAATACTGGTGAAGTTGGGTACCAGAAAGGAGGTGTCTTACCCAGGCAGCCCACACATCTGCTCAGTTGCCTGTGTTTCTCTACTAGCCTAATAAGGTAGGTGTGTGGGACCTAAAGAGATCACATCTGATTCGTTGTCCTAATATAAAGCAGGTGGTAGAGGATTCATGTTTAAACCTGAGAGATGAGAAGTTACACGTTTAGAACTCCTGTTAGAAAAGAAATTGGGAAAAGGGAATTAATGATTTGTTCCAGTGTTAAAAGAACTGCCTGTTTCATGAAACTCTCCTGATAAGCCTGTAAGTATCCACTAAGAGGAACAATCTAACCAGTTTTTCAGCTCGATTTATTGTGATTTCAGTCAGACGAAAATTTCTTAAGTTTTCCTGCAGTCCAACTTAAGACGCAAATTTGGCAAAACCAATAAAACACTTGAATTTCTTGCGTGAAGCAGAGCTCAAACTCTACACTGTTTCATTGAGTTATTTTAATCTAAAATTACGTGTTTCACCGCAGACAGCTTTGGACCTCTTTGTAAAGAAAGCATTAACAGAAAATTCTGTTACCTTAGGGAGGAGTTAAGAATCCACACACATCCTGGTTTCTTAAAGGGCTGTCGGTTTTGTGGGAAATTTCTAAATGGTTTCAGTGCAGTGGAAGTATACATGTAAATAGAGTTCTTTTTAATTATCACTAGATTAATTTCAGGTTTCTATGTCTATATAAATCTGTAGCATTGAACCAGAACCCGAGAGGTTGTGCAGAGCACTTCCCTTCTCCAGGAACGGCTCAGCTGTTGCTGACTTGCTCCTAACAGATCTTTGTGCAACCAGTTAACCTCTGAGAGCTTGCAGACCTAGAGCAGACCGGGCAGCTTTTTCCTGCAGCTTGTTATTCTCCTGCCCCCCTGCTCTGCCCTGGTGAGGCCACATCTGGAATGTTGTGTCCAGTTCTGGGCCCCTCAGCTCCAGAGGGACAGGGAACTGCTGGAGAGAGTCCAGCGCAGCCACAGGGATGATGGAGGGAGTGGAACATCTCCCTGGTGAGGAAAGGCTGAGGGATAGTTTGTCCCCGTGGATAGTTTGTCCCAAAATACACTTGACTGCTGTGCAGAGGAGGTGTAACAAGTGGGTTCCTAAAATCATTTCCTGGTTGCTGGCTCAGGTTCCAGATGCAGTCGGATGAAATGCCATTGGATTTGGTCATATTTACGCTCCTTGTGATATATTATGACACGATATGAAATTGTTCCTGGCTTCTATTGTTAATGTGCTGTATCTACAAAGAAGAAATCCTGAGCTGATAGGTCGTGCCATTATTTGAGGCTTTAAGGCTTTAGGGCAAGGCTCTTCTGTTTTCTTGAGAGCTAGCTGGTAACTGGTTTACGAGAAATGGATAAAGCCGTGTTTTGAAAATGCTGCTGTTCTTGACTCCGTTTTCTGATGGTGTTGCTGTCCGAGCAGATGTGGAAAGCTGGCTTCTTATTTCCAACACACAGAGTCACGGCGCTGCAGCAGTCTGTGCGCGTGAGACCTCGCAAAGCCGACTGCGGAGAGACGGAGCGGTGCGAGGGGTGGCTTGTGCAATCCCAGCTTGGCACTTGCTGAAAGTTTCGGTGATAAATGGAGACGGAGTCTCGTGCTGCAATTCTCGCTGCTAGTCAAGGCGTTGATTAGGTCTCTCCTCTTAATGCAGCTGTGTGTTTTTCACAGCATGGGGGCGTGTCTTCAGGTAGGAAGAATTGGTCCGATCCGTCTGCTTTCCGTTCCCAAAATTTACTGGGAAATAGGTGCTGCTGTTACACCAGCTTGATGACTGGCAAGCAGTGAATGGTTTTAACTGCAGTTGTGTTTTCTCTGGCTGGCATGTTTGTGTTGTGGGTAGCTCTTTAACTTAGCCAGGGAGCATACACTAAATTTCAAATACTGCTTGGTCAGGGAAATTACT
Organism: Trogon surrucura; assembly: GCA_020746105.1. Classification (NCBI taxonomy): domain Eukaryota; kingdom Metazoa; phylum Chordata; class Aves; order Trogoniformes; family Trogonidae; genus Trogon; species Trogon surrucura. The sequence goes on along the minus strand of CM036619.1, from coordinate 99,133,571 downwards.
TTCTGGGCCATGCGTTTGCCTGGTTTTGAACCACCCAAGTTTGGCTGTTGGGTGTGTGCTTTTTGTTAGGCAGAGAGGTGAGCAGAATTCTCTTGAGAAAAATAACATTTGAGTCATCCCTTCTGAAGCTTTAGCCTGAGAGGAAGGAATTTGACTGGAAGATCTCGCTAATCTAACCGGCTCAAGTGCTTTTTCATCAGGTTAGTCAGATGGCTGTCTCAATGTCAAGTGTTTTCCCCAACATCTCCCTGAATATCTCATTTATAAGTGTTTTCAAGTTGCAGATCTCACCTGTATCTGATCTTTCCACTGCTTTTTCCTCTGCTTTTTTTTTCTGTTACCTGCATGCCAGAAAAGTATCCCACTCCCTGCCGTGAAACGCTTTACTACACGGCCCTAGAGAACACAGGCAATAAAGCAGTTTCTGTAACTTCTTCTAAACGTTTAACTTGGAACATAAGTCTGCACTTCAGAACTCTTGTATCAAGCAATACTGTCACACCTTAAACCCCAGTATTTGGTTTAAAAACAAGCGTGTGCCAAGTCCCAATGTGAAAAAAACATTTTTTTTTTAATTTAAGTGGATCCAGTCATTTCAGTTTTAATTGAAAATTGATTAGGTATTTGGTAAAGCAATTGTTATAAATTCCTTTCGTCAAGAGGCAGCTTGTCTAAGGAGGATGTTGCGTGGACTTTCTGGGATAACTAGTCTTCTGAAGAGGTGAAAGACTTCTGCAGGAGTCGCTAGCTGTGAAAACACTTGTCGGGTCTGCAATGTAAGAGTTGCTTTTAGAATAAGAATTGGCAAACCTGTTTGGTGGCAGGGTTGTTCTTTTCTGCATGGTATATTTTTATTATTTATTATTACTTTCCTGTAAAGTCTGTTTCTACTTCTTGGGTCAAAAAAAAACTTGACTTGGATTTCTTTAATAGTCTTCTCTCTGTGCCTTGAACTCCAAGGTAGTATTTTGTGTCCCGTGTAATAATTTGAACAGTTTAGTCCTGATCTTTCAGTGAAAAATCGTGCAGCAAACTGGCTTTGTCGTAGTCAGTGGTTTTCATTCGCTTTACTCTTGTGCCTCCTGGTAACCTCAGTTTTGGGCAGCAGCGTGAGGTGGGATTTGCCTTGGGTTTCGAAGCAGCGTGTCCAGTTGCTGCTTGCAAGGGTCTGCTCCAGGAGGGAAAATGGGAACTGTGGAATTATCTCCCAGGCTGAGGCCAGATACAGGTTATGAGAAGACTGAAAGAGTTATGGGACAAAGCTTGAAAGACTTCTTTTTCTTTTTTTCTTTTTTCTTTTTTTTTTTATTAATGCATAGCCTGGGCAATGTTGTACTAGACCAACAGCGACGGGGTTAATTTTGCGTCATGCGTTCAACAGTGTTTCCCCAAACAGAAAAGTTAGGGGAAGGCAAGGCCTGGCTAATACCTGGAAGAATTCACCTCCAAATCACAATGACCTTGGCTCTCTGTGGTTTCTCATTGAATTTAAATAAAAGTGTACTCACTAAGCTGCTCAGAAAGTCTTGCATGGTAGACACAACCCTTAGAGACATGTTGCAGGGGTAGAAGTAAAGATTTCAGAGTCTCTGATTGCCTGAGGTTACCTGCAAAATGCAATTTGTGCTTCGTAAGCGTTGTATAAAAGTGGCAGAAATGGTTTGCTTGTCTCTTGGGGTATTCATGCCAGTGTTGTTTTGCAGATAATGGCACGTGGACTCAGCTGTGGTTGGTGTCCGACTATCATGAGCATGGATCGCTCTTTGATTACCTGAACAGGTATACAGTGACAGTGGAAGGAATGATCAAATTAGCTTTGTCCACGGCCAGCGGCCTCGCTCATCTTCACATGGAAATTGTTGGCACACAAGGTAACCTTACAGCTGGTCAGCCCGTCTGTGTGATGCTAGATTCCTCTAAAATGACACATAAGTAGCTCTTTCTGCTCTAATTCTCTTCTTAGATAGAATATCCAACCTTTTCAGGGTGTAACTGCTTCACACACAGCGACTTGGGTGATGAAAAGGCAGCTGAACTCAGCACAGATACCCAAGTTAACACCTTGTGGAGCTGAATGAATTGAAAAACATCTGTTTGGGACCAGTGATCATCTCAGAACTAACGCGACTTCTTAATTTGGAAGGTTTTTTTACCTTCCTTTCTGGGGTATTATCCAGGTTTTGTGATATAACGATCCTTCCTACAAAACACCTATTAAAAGGCACTGAGTAATGGTGCCTGTAGTGTTGTCTTTTATTTCAAACAGCACTGTGGGTCTATTTCCAGAGACACTAGAAACTTTTTCTCTGGCAAGTAGTATTTGTACACAATAAATACTTGCAGAAAGAAGAAAAGGAGCAGTAGAGTGCAGTAATGTGGGAGACACTTCAGGCACTTTTCTGTACAACCAGCCAGTCCTCAATGAATGATTTGAGGAGTTACTTTAATGCACGTAAAGCAGCAGAACTGGAAGGAATTTTGTAACTCCAAACAAAATCTGTACCAGGCTTAGAATAATAGCAATTACCTTTTTTAAGAGATGTGTTATTTTTCTTCTTTCTTTTTTTTTTTTTTTTCTTTACAGGCAAACCAGCAATTGCCCACAGAGATTTGAAATCCAAAAATATATTGGTAAAAAAGAACGGAACGTGCTGCATTGCAGACCTGGGGTTGGCGGTTAGGCATGATTCAGCTACGGACACGATTGACATTGCCCCAAACCACAGGGTGGGAACAAAAAGGTAAAACCGTTAACGTGATGCGTCAGGTGACTTTGTAATAAAACGCTTTGTTTTTCCTTATTAACATACATGAATATCTGAGGGGTGGGGGTCAAGGGGAAGGGGACAATTTCTGCTCAGTGGTGCCCAGCAATAGAACAAGAAATTATGGGTGCAAGCTAGAACATGGGAAGTTCCACCTCAACATGAGGAGAAGCTTCTTCCCTGTGCGGGTGCCGGAGCCCTGGCCCAGGCTGCCCAGGGAGGGTGTGGAGTCTCCTTCTCTTGAGACATTCAAAACCCGCCTGGACGCGTTCCTGTGGGGCTGCCCTGGGTGACCCTGCTCTGGCAGGGGGTGGCACTGGATGGTCTCCAGAGGTCCCTTCCAACCTCCAACATTCTGTGATTCTATGAACATACAATATGCAGAGTCTTGGACACGACCTTTCATGGGATTGTATTTTTGAGAGAAGTGCAAGAACTTAGAAGAGCAGTCGTCTTTATCTAATGCATAAATAGAAATATCAGTGGATGAGTCAGTATACTCCTTTCCTTACAAAGGCCTACTTCTGAATTTGTAAATATGCCTTTTTCTGCTTAACTCCATCAGCAAAAGTGCAATTAAACTTAGTAGCTGTGACTAGGAGCTTTAGTTGTGGCTTTTGGAAGAAAAAAACCATTTCTTTAGTGTCTCAGTGAGCAAAAGCCTTTAGACCATGTACTCAATTTATTTTACTGCCAATTATATCACTGGAATTACTTTGCTCTAAAACTCTGCTGTGCTAGTTCTTTGCCAACTTCAAAAATACCACACAAATGGTCAGATGAAATTTATTTTACCTGAGCTACTACTAGATTACAAATTACTGTAGTCCTCACTCCTCAAAACCTCCAGTAGTCACTGGCAGTAAACTTGTCATTGCAAACTTAGCTGTGTGCAGGGCATGTGTGACTTAGTGCCTTCTGCTACATCCTCATGCAAGGACAAACGAGGTGCAAATTGGTTACTTTCCTCAGTCTAGTCTTTGGAGAAAGCATCCTTTCAGCTGTGTCTGTACTTACAGGATCCTGTCTTGCCTGGGCACTGCTAAATCGCCTGTTTGTCTGCCGTGTGTAGGAACTCTCTTGCCGTTTCCCACTTCAAAGACAGTCGCTCCTATGTCTCTGAAAAATGTTTGTTCTCGTAAAACTCTTGGTCCCCTCTTCCTCCCTCTTGTGCATTCTCAGGGAAGTAACTCTACACCTCTGATTAATTTTTCATGGTGATGTTTAGGTCTTACCTGTTCAGTTGCAGTTTTAACTCCCTCTGCGCACGGAAGCTCTGCGTGCAAGCTCAGGGAGTTCATATTTTTCTGATGACTGTGTGTCGTATGGCCTCGGGAGCAAGCCAGACTGGCTCTGGGGTGAGCGATCTAGGTGCTGAGTCAGGCTGCTGATCCTTCTCTCTGAATGAATGAATCTTTATTTCTTGTCTGTTCCGAGGCGTAGCTTTAGCGGAGGGTGTGAACCGTGTGCTTTCACAGCTCAGCCTGCAGCATAAAGCAGGGCATGTGAGCTTTAAACTGAGGAGGAAATAGAATCCCTCTCTCACTCCCTGAGGCAAGTAAAAAAACCCAGACTCGTTCTCTTTTTTTCTTTTTTGAGAAGCTTGGCCCAACTGTTAATTTCGGTGGTTGAAATAGGCTGTGTTTAAAAAAAGTTTGGCTCCGAATTCCCCCTTAGCGTGGGTGCTCTTCCGTAGTTTATCTAAACCCAGTGTGAGCAGAGTTTCAGCTGTGCTTGTGGAGAGCAGGCTTGTCGGAGCGAGGTGTTGCGCTTGACATGTTGTGTATGGGGCCTCTCTGATGACGCCGAGCTCCCTCTGTGTTGTACAAGAAATTCAGGCAACTAATACAGAGCTTTTGGGCACTAAAAGGGGTGGGGGGAAGAGGTCAGCGAGCACCCGACGTTTGGCAAGGCCGTGCTCAACGTCATTTGTAAACTTCTGTGTAGGCTTACCCTTTGCTCTCGGAAGGTCCTGAGCTGCAGAGCTTGTTCAGAAAGGCAGAGTTAGCCTGCGTAGAGTAGTTCTCTGTAGAACCTGAAGGGCTGTTTCTGACAAGCAGTGCATTTCCAATGTATAAGCTGATGAGGAAAGGCATGTTTCTCTCCCTTGTGTCTGACAGCCCTGACACAGCTCATCTGCTGCCTGCACTAGATGTCCTACCTGCTTTTCACCTCTCTTTTTCCAGCAGTAATCCCTCGGGCTTTTTGAGCAGTCACCCACCATTCTCTTATGGAAAGCGAAGAAACCTGCATTGATGGAGGGGCGTGGTGAGAGGTCATATTGCCGGTGAATTCGGCAGAAGTCAGATTGAGGGGGCATCCTTTTACTTTGGGTGACTGGGTTCAGCTCCATTGTCACACTCGGGCCTCTTGCAGACTTTCCAGTTAAAACCCTTGTCTGTAGGATGATTTACCGAAGCTGAGATGGTCTCCTTCACTGCTGATATAAGTGATTCCTGGCTGACAGCCTTGCAACACGGTTGGGATTTTTGGTTTGGTGTTTTGCAGCCATCGCTCTTCTCACTCCCACGTGATCATGAGATAGGTCAAACATTCTTTCTTCTAGACCCAAAGCTGATGGCTATACTGCCAAGTACTTAAAGCAGCACAAGAAGGTCATCCAATAATGCAAAGTCTTGGGAGAGCACTAAAACATTCACCACAATCTTACTTAAAAAGTCTGTGATACGGGTGGCCTGGAATAATTTGAGCCTTGTCCCCTATCAAAGATTGTGACGTGTGTAAATTTAAGAAGCTGCTTCCGTTCAATAAATACTGTCAATGTAAACCGTACGTTCCTCTGTAGCCAGTTGTCCTCTGCTTGTGCTGTGTTTATGACTTACAGGGGGTGTATAGGGCTGTGCAGTGCTTAGAGAACTCTCACGTCAGCAACACTTGTTGAAGGTTTGGACTACTGGTTGCATTTTTGCTCTTTTATTGATAGCCTTCGCTTCCTCGCGTGTATATCGCGTCCCTAAGACACAGCAGTGCTGCGAAAGTTCTGAAAGATCTGGTAGTCCTGAAATTTCAGTAGTGTGTCTTGTATTCTGCCTGCCATCCCTGGTACTGGGAAAAGAAAATCCTGGTATTAGGTTGCTTATGTGAAATTCTGCGTAGTCCCGGAGGCTGACCTGTTGCCCAACACCGTGTTCCTCTCCTGGAACCGACTCGTGTGGCTTTTTTACCAGTTAAGTGTGCTCTCTGAAGCCCTGCTGTCGGCCTTTGCCCTCTTCGTTGATATGTCACCCTGGGATGGACGGGGCCGTGGTGTGGAGAAACACAATGAACTCTGCTGAACGTTACGCGTGGGACTCAGCTGCCAGAGCTTCACCAGGCTGAGCTGCGGTACCGCAGCTGATGTTGGCTGATGCAGCAAACACCGTTTGTCCTTTCCAGCAGCCCGCGGGGATGCTGCTGGGGGGAACTCTCACAGCACCATCCACGCTGACGTTTTGCTTGACGTTCCCACGCCAGCCTAGTCACTAAACAAGGTGACAATGACTTGGGTGCCGGTGACCAGTTTTCAGTCCTTGTTTCTCAACTGAAATTGTGTCACAGATGATTTTTTTTTTGTTGGTGTTGCAGAACATGTTGATAAAGTAAACTTTATTTTGTGAGCACAGTTGTTAATGTGTAACCCAGCTGGGATTTACTGTTCAAGGGGAGGGGGGGAAGCCTGGTATCGTTTGTGATGGGGCTGGTAGTTTACCATGGATGGTGAGGAATTGGTTACTGCAATGTTAGGGAGCTTTTGTTCCCAAGGAGCCCTCAACAGCGCTGCTTTTTTAACCAGCCCTTCACGTCTGTCCCCTCTCTAGTCTTCCTAGGGAATGTTGTGAGTGGCTGCTCTGTCTTGGCAGATTCCAGGAGCTGGGGCTTCCTCATGGCTGGCCTCTGGAGCCCAACTGGCACGTCCAAAGGTCCCTCCCAGGCCTGGGGACGTGGCTGCTGCTTTCTTATTTGGGAATCAACCAGTAGTGAGGCTGGGCATACACAGACACCCGCAGTACTGGCAGGGCTGATCACACAGATTGCTATACAGCATGTGCTGCCTTCAACACCCACAGACGATGCTGTCAGAACTTGTATAAAATAGAACCAGAGACAGCCAAGTCTCCTTCCTTCTCTTCAGCTGATCAAGATTGAAAGTCATGAGCAGGAACACACCCTCCCTTCTGTAGCCTCGCAAGCCCGTGCATGTTTATGAACCCCTCAGCTTTCAGTACAGCCCTCGGTGGGGCTGATGCCCTCTCCTGCGCTCCGCAGGTCTCCCGCTCGCTGGCTGGGCTGGCTTAGCGCGCGGTAGCAAACCGATGCGGGTACTCGTGTGCACACCTACATCCATGGATTCCCTCGAATCCAGCGGAGGCCCTCCCTCCTCCTGGAAGCGTTGAAGGCCAGGTCGGGCGGGGCTTTAAGTGACCTGGTTGGGTGGGAGGTGTCCCTGGGAGCTGGAACATGAGGGTCTCTTAAGGTCTCTTCCAACCCAAACCGTTCTGTGCTCTCTTGATAACCATTGCACAGCCCCACAGGCCTCCCTTGATTATCCACAATCCTCGTGTTCCTTTCATTTCCCACTTGTAGCAGTTACAACATCCAGACTGGCCTTCTCTAAAGCTTTGCCTGGAGTTTCTTCGTGGCCCATTAGTTAGCAACTGGCAACTTCTGGTCTTTGTCTCTCATATGCCGTGCCTGTCAAGTTTATAACTATGTGTTCATCATTTCATGTTTTACTTATTGTCCCTATTCCTTTTCTTGTTCCTCTCAGGTTTTGAGTTGAAAGGTCTTTGATTGGATAACCTTAATCATAGAATCATCATAGAATCATAGAATGGCCTGGGCTGGAAGGGACCTTAGAGATCATTTTAATCCAACCTCCCTGTTGTGGGCAGGGACACCACCTCTCGACTAGGTCAGGCAACACGTGAGAACCGAACAGGAATCGAACCTGTGACCTTTGGTGTTTCAAGAATTTTCTTTGTCTCCTTCTCCACATAAATATTTTAAATTTGGTTGTGAGCTGATGAGCAGCACTGTGCTTTCTCTACAGTCAGCATTTATGAAATTAAATGTTTTCTTCTTTCTCCTAGGTACATGGCACCTGAAGTTTTAGACGATTCCATAAATATGAAGCATTTTGAGTCGTTCAAACGAGCAGACATCTATGCAATGGGATTAGTGTTCTGGGAAATAGCTCGGCGATGTTCCATCGGTGGTATGTGGCAATCTTTACAACTAAGGAATTCCAAGTGACTTTAGTTTGAGTAAACAGTTTGCTGTAAAAACTGCCGGGTAATAGCCAAGATGTCTCAGACTTAGTAGCTGTTAATCCTGTAGGCGATGACTGGTTTATTTGACTTCTGTAAATTGGTCAACCATACTTGTTGAAGAGCATTGAAATATCCGTGTCCATAATGATTTTATTTTTTTTCCTAAAACCTTTACATAGAGGGAAGAAAAGGAGGAAGTTAAATGTGCTGGAGAGCAAGGAGCAAAAACGTCACAAGGAAAGGCTAGCTATAATGTGTTCAGATACATCCCTACCCTATTTAAAATAAAACATGCTATTATAAATCATAGGCTTCCAGGAAGCGTGTCTTTAGTGTAGCGTATGGAAGATTTGACATACCTTTCGTCTTTCCCAAATACATGCATTTCAAAATTAAAAATTCTTCTAAGAGTAACTAAACACTCCTAAGACACGGTCGAGGATTTGGTTTTTAATTTGTCGGTTGTTGTCATGTGATTTTAAAAATGAAAACCAAAAACCGAAATGGTAGGGTACTGACAAGGAACATATTAACAAGCGAAGACTAAGTAATTCAGCGTCAGCTAAAACAGAGCTATTTTCAACCCACTACAGGAATCCACGAAGATTACCAGTTGCCGTACTACGACCTTGTTCCTTCAGATCCTTCTGTTGAAGAAATGAGGAAAGTTGTGTGTGAGCAGAAGTTAAGGCCCAATATCCCAAACAGATGGCAGAGCTGTGAGGTATTAACTAACCTTGCTAAAGCTGCTTTAACGGGCACTAGAGCTGTTACTGATTTCAGTGACTTAAAAACTGCGCTTGTTGTTGAAGGGCGACGGGTTGCTTTAGGAGAACTTCACTTGATTCGCATCGTTGTGGCTTTATTGATCCTTGGTAACGCACTAACGTTCGGTATAATTTCACGGAAATTAATAGCTAACCCTACGTGGGCCATTCCAGGATCCCCTCCTGCGAGGTGTAGGTGCCCGTACTGTAAATTAAAATTAGTCTGAATTACATTGCGCAGGAAGCATCCTGCACATAAACACTGTGACTGTTCCTGTGGGAACTGAGTTGCATTTCTTCGTAGTAGCCCGCACGGGGCTGTGTTTTGGCTTTGGGCCCAAAACAGTTTGGTAGCGTGCTGCTGTTGTAGCTATTGCTGGACGGAGCTTCAAGGCTTTCTCGGAGTTTTATTGTTCTGTAAATAAGAACTTGAGGGCTTTACAGACTTTGGAAATGCGGGAACTGGCTGGGGCAGAGCGGAGGGTTCCGTGGGGCTGCGTTGGAGCAGCAGTGCACGTAATTACTCGTCTTTCCTTTCCGCAGGCGTTACGAGTGATGGCCAAAATCATGCGGGAGTGCTGGTACGCCAACGGGGCCGCCAGGCTGACAGCTTTGCGCATTAAGAAAACATTATCGCAACTTAGTCAACAGGAGGGGATAAAGATGTAATCCTGGATTTGCTACCGAGGAATACTGTAAAAATCCATATCTGCACCAGAGTGGCGTGTTAAGAAGGTTAATTGTTCTACCTCATCGGGGGAACAGAAGGATGTTGCTGCCTTTTAATACTTCATAGGAACGTCACTCGTTAGGATTTCTGTGGACGTGCTAAACAGTTGTGTTGGGTCCTTTCTGTGCACTACGAACCTCTGTCCCAGGTTACTTACAAAGCCTTGTGTAGTCTAGCTTTATTTTTATTAACCTGCAATTTTATTTTTTTTTTAATTTGGAAGGTTGATAGCTGGTCTTAACTTCTCATTAAGTGTGCTGAAAATAGGAGGTCACTTTGAGACTGGGTCGCCGTGTTGTTCTAGAGGTGCGTGGAGGGCTCTGTGAGCAGCTTTATCCCTGGCTGGTACACGTGCTGTCCTGAAGCGCTGTCGCAGTTCTTCGGTCCGGGTTGGGAATGTAGACTTCGCTCGCTGTTAAGGCCGTGCGTCGTTTGAATTCTTACCTTGATTTCCAAATTGACCTCATTCACTTGGGGGAACGTGGCTTATGCAACTCTACTTTATCCATGATTACTGGGTTGGGTTGGTTGTTGTGTTTTTTTTCCACTTTTTCAGAACATCGCATTGCCTTCAGAATAGATTGTATTATACCAGTAAGTGCCGCTTTTGAGTCTTAATGCAAAACAGTAGGAGCGTACAAAGCCCATGGTACTTTTGGTTTCAAAAATACAAGTTAAACATCACCTGTTCCTTTGCCTAGCCAAGATCCAGTTCGCACTTGTTGCAGCAAGTGAATTTGTGGAATACCTTTAATTTTACCAAAAATCCGAGTCTTTAAACCACTGTAGGAGTTTTAAATAGTGTCAGCTAGTTAATTCACTGTCATATTTTGTAATTGTCAAGTCGTGAATCGTAATTATATAAAGGTGGGGGTTTTTTTATCAAGTGGTACTTCTAAAATGCTTGAAGTACCTCTCTACTTCAGAAAAGTAGCAAGAGGACTAAGATGTTCTTAAGGAGCTTTTGCTCCATTAAATCAAATCTGAAAAGCATCTTTTCTGTGCAGTTCTGCAGAGTCGTAAGGCTCACAGCACAATATTTGCAATTAAACGAGGATTAAGTGCACCTGTAATTAGGGAGAAGTTAGTTGGGCTTTTATGAGAGAAAGGTCAAAGCTGCTTAGAAGGTTTACGTGCAGGTATTTCGTGTGTGCCTCGTACGCAGGAGGTGGTGAGCTGCCGAAAGCGGTGAGCTGCAGGCCCTTGGACGCGCGTACCAGAGGATTCCAGCAATCCTCCTCAGAGCTGCAAGAGCAGAGCTCACAGCGGCTTGTGTTGTCGCAAGAACACAGAATTTGGTGAGTGGCTTTAGGCAAGATTTGCTGGGGGTTTGACAGCTATCACAAGGTTTTGTTCAGAACTCGCATCGTTTCCTGCGCACATGTACAGCTCCTGGAGGGGACTTGGGGAATTACGGCGGAAAATTCTCTTTTAAATAACTGCTGTTCCCAGACTCTTTTCTTTTTTTTTTCCTTTTAATTGCAGTTTTAGGAAGGGTCTACTTGACCTCTGGTTTCATTAGTGCCCACAACACTCAGCAGCATTTCAGCATGTAGATGGGCCTGATAATTAATATTCCACCTAACCTTCTCTGCAGCAGAGTGGGTATCCGCCCCGTCCCGCAGCACGCGTAGCAGCCTTTACTTCGCTTCCTTTGCCTTGAGAAATTTTTAGAAAACAGTTGGGTTTAAGCATCTCTGCAGCTGTCCTGCTTACGTTTGTTCAACGTTATGTGATCAATCAGGCTTATATCAGCCAAAGCTGGATCAGAAAGTGACTTCATATAAGTATTTGAAAGAAACTGTGCCTTTTGTGCACCACAGAGGTTTTCAGTTCTAAAAAAATGATTAACTAAACTCCCAAGTTAATCTACTTGGCGTGGCTCTCTAAGGGGTTCTGTGTCTAGACAGATTTTAAAGAAAACAGGTCAGCGTTGAACTAGGACTTACTCTATCTCCGTACTAATTTCAGAGGGGTTCCTATTTAAACAGTTTGTCAACTTTGTTGAATTTTGAGGTTTTCGCAGGCATAACTGGATCTTTACCGTTGATACAAAGGGTCTAGTTCATACTGTAAGATCATCAGGTGGCCTCTTGCGCTTCAGATCTTTATAGTAATCGCGATGGTAATTTGGGAGAGCCTCCAGTATAATTCACCAAATAACCTTAGTAGTGGCTTTTATAGCCCCTACAGAACATGATGGTGATAATGTTTTAGTTTCCTAAAATATAAGGAGCATTTAAAAGAGGACCTGCAGCAACGGAACAGCATGGTGGCGCGCAGGTTCTTCAGTCAGCCCTGCGGTCGCCTGCTGCGCCTTCCTCGTCTCAACCACCTTCTAGTCCTCACCCTCCTGAAGCAGCTGTTCTGGCATCGCTGAATTTTTCACTTTGTAATAGAAGCTCGCAAAAAATAAAACCGCACAGGAAGGATGCTTGGTAAGGGCGTGTGATGTTAGGGACGTTATTTTGGGACAGCTTTATTATTCATATTGGAATGCAGAACAGGAAGAGCCTGAGTAGAGCTATATGTATCCTCAGTTCTGACACCACGACTTCAAGCTTTGTTCTTCTTTTCCATTATATAAACTGAACACCTTTTACAAAGGCTGTGTCTGTATATATTATGTAACTTCAAATGTTACCTGTGTAAGATCATATCTTATATGTATGGACACAGGTACACGTGAGTATTTTTTAAATTAAGATTGTAATATCACCAGATCTGCTCTTGGAAATCCAGGGGGACCAAAATATTTTAGCATTCAAAATATTAATTTTTGTATCATTTCAAGTATATACCAAAACAGTTTCTGATGAATACTGATGCAAATGTTTATTGTAAATATTACATACATTATACATTCGCTTAAGTTTTGTGGGTTTAATCAGTTTGACGTGTTAGTAGCATCGAAGCCTCGGTTTGGTTTACAGACTTGTGACCAGGTGGATGTGGACGTGGAGGATAAAGAGCATCGGAAATGCTCCGATGCCAAAAAGCCTGAAACGTTGGCTTTGGAGAGCTGGAGTTCTTCAGGGACCTTCCAACCTTTAAGGGATGGAACTGCGAGATGTTTCCCGAGCTGACTTTCCAAGTATGACACAGTGTCACCTTCCAGCGGTTCCACTTGTGATCCTAAGAGAGACTTTGTATATAGGTAAAGACGTTGGGATTGACTGTACGGGGATGTGAAGGTGTCAAATGAAATAAGAGGCTATTTTTATTATTTTTTCAGTAATGGTTCTGGGTGTGATTGCCATGAAATTCACCTTTTAGTTCCTCGTTTTATGTTGTGCCATTGAAACGATTGCAAGGTGTTAATCATGTTGTGTTTGGAAAACAAAAAAGCTTCACCATATCAGTTGCTTTAAACTCAAAATTACCTCTTAAAAGACCAAGGTACATTTACCTCATGTGTATATAATGTTTAATATTTTTCAGAACGTTCGCCAGGTTTGCAGTTACATGTTTCTAGAAGAGTGGGTATTACTAAATTGCAACTCCAGCGGTACTAAATGTATTATCTGGTGCCCCGAAACACTTTAATTTCTGTACGTTATTGTATTAGTGAGTTTGCTGCTTTGTCACTGTAGCACCTGCCCTTACATAGCCGTGTGGATACTGCCTTGTAAATTTTCCTTTTTCGGATGATCTGAGCATCCTGTACAGATGAGTGTCACTTTTTTAAACCTCACAAAATTGCGCGTTTCCCTTACATTTCTGAAAATATGTATTGTATTTGTAGAGTATACATTTCAATGGACTGTAAATAGGGCCGTAGAGGAGTGGATGCTTATGTTAAGTGCTAACACTACAGTAGAGAGATTAAAGCAGTGAAAATAAATAACTTTTTTCAAAATGCGTGAGTTGTTCTTTCAGAGGCAGAAGTTACAGGTAGGCAGGGGATGGGGTGGGATGTTCTCACCTGGCAAAATGTGGGGTTACTCTGAATTCTTTTCTGCAGAAGGAATTTCTGCTGGTACAGAAACACTGAGAGAGGTTTGCTGATGCTGAGACAGCCCGTCTCGTCACGCTGTACAGATGACAAGTGCCTGATCTTCCTTCTGTCCTGCAATAACAGTTGAATAAGCACCTTAGCTGTCATCTCTTGGGCAAAGTAACTAATGCCAGTGTTCCTTCTCTCTGTTTGTGTCTACGTGGAAGTGACAGAGCTGCTGAGGATTTCACGCCGCTCACGCAGCCGTTTGAGCGCAGCACGGGGCAGCGAGGGAAGTCGGCTTGTGTCGGAGCAGAGCGTTCCCAGGCAAAACTCAGTTCTGGACTGCCGTTCCCTTTCTGAAGGAAGGTGGAGGTGCGAATACAACAAAACCCACGACATCTCGCCCTTCTGCGACTCAACATGCAGCCGTTAGTTTTGGCGGAGAGATTACCAGAAAGTGCTTCTCCCAGCAACCTCTTTGCTCCAAACTGGGAAGCAGTGAGGCGGCCAGAGGAAAGCCAGGAGCTGTGTCAGAGCGCTGTGTTCCTGGGTAAGGTCTCGCAGGAGGTGCAGTTGTTTGGCTGAGAAGATGCCTCTCTCCTAGGAGTGGCTGGAGGGAAGCTGCTCCTAGCGCTGCAAGTAACCACAGTCCAGTGACATCCCGAGTCCTTCCTCTGCATCTCCCGGCAGAGAAAATGTGTGGCCTGGAACTAGCACAGAAGTTAGTTCATATTAAATAGTTTTCTGTGTTCTGTGCTTTGAGGGACTGAACCTAAGGACCGAAAACCCATGAGCAGCAAACAACTACCACAAGTTACTCGCGTGCGGGGATTGTTGTGAGATTATTCGGGAGGAGATGCTGAATTCAGGTCTGCATGGAAGTTTGGATTACAAGTGGATGTGAAGTGGCAGACTGTAAGCTGGTTTTACCTGATGTAAGTGTGTGTGTATTTATTTTCAGAGTGTGGGACTGTTTTGGTTTGGGGTTTTTTTTAATACCCACTGCGCTGAAGTAATAAATATTTTGCGTAGGTGCAGCATAACTAAAACATGTACAAACAAAACCGCTCTTCGACAGTACACAGCAAGTACTGCAATCTTCCTTTTGTCATTTTATGTGAGCCACATTGAGAAAAAAAAATTAAGTGCGGTGTTCCTGGACTAGACTGCAGATAAAGCATCCAGAAGTCCTTGGGAAACCCACAGCGTCAAGTGTTCTGAGAATGCCCTGAAAAATCCAATATAAGTGCCTCGTCTCGCTGAGCTGTACCTGAAATCACGACCTATCTTGTGTCGAGAAAAGATGCCAGAGCAGCCTGTGCTGGTAGGGTCCTGTGCAGAATTGCAATATGTATTGGTATTAGAAGTAGGAGATGAAGACTCAACATCCTTGAGTTGTTTCTTATTAGCTTAATTATGAAACTGAAGAGAGCTCTCCGATGGCCGGCAAGTGGAGAGCTTGTGGAAGCTGTTGAAAAATTGGGCATGTAAGTCAGTATTTATTTTGGTTTTATGTATCACTAATTTTATATAAACATATATAATCAGTATAATTTCTTTAATGAAGTTGTTTGGGAGTAAAGGGGAGGATGGTGACAAGAGGAGACGATTGAGTGTTACCTTGAGGGAAAAGACTGTTCTCCTGTCATTCCTGTTTTAACTTTAAAAAGACAGAAAGCCCTTCTGGTTGGAATTCTTAAAATCTGTCATTTAAAGAATACTCTGTTTACAACAACTTGTAAAAAACCCAAAGAGATAGAAAAAGAATCGGATCAGAAGACCAGTGGTGGCACTTGGAAGCTCCTTAACTTCAATACGTTATCAACCTGAATTTCTCTCTGCGTCCCTCTGTGAGACGTGCTGAAGAAGGCAGGTAAGCGTCGAACGGACGAGAGGCTGTGATTAACCTTCCTAGATCCCAAATGGTTTTGAGTTCCTCATTTAGAGGTCGGTGCAGGCCTGGGTTACGGTAGTACGGACGCAGAGCAAGTGGGCTCCCTCAGATTCCATCTTTGATGGGGAAGACGGGAGATTTAGAAGAGATTTGGAGATTTCCATTATTTTTTGATGCGCCCCTGAGGGTTTTAGCTGCATCCCTACACCTCAGTTGCAAACGTTGGCTGCTCTGCCCGAGGCACGGACAAGACACAGTTTCAGGAGCCTCCAAGATGAGCCGATTCCTGAAACAACTGCTGGGGCAGCGGGCTGCTCACTGGGGGTTTTCCTTTTCCTTACGTGTTGTGAGCGATGTATCCAAGGCGAACGCTGGGGAAGCTGTTGTCTCTCGAGATGATCCAGAGTACACAGGCGTGAGCTCACACAGTAGAAGTACGAAAGATGTGAAAATGATGAATCGGGGATGGAAAATCGAGGCGAAGAAAGCGAGAGGGAAGGAACCCAAGCGGCGTCGCGAGCTGTTCTCGTGCCATCTGTGCATCTGAGGAGGTGCCAGACGCAGTTTTGTGGATGCATCCTCTGCTGAAGGCGACGTCGAAGATGACGCAAGTGCTGCATTGTCTGCACTGTTATTTTTGGGCTTCCCTACACAAGATCATCCCGGAATCAGTCTGTTTTCGCGTAGACTTTGAACAACAAGAAGACCCGGAAGCAGAGGCTGGTGTAATCTAGGCAGCTGGAACACTGAGATAGAGAGAAAACGGAGCTCTCCTGCAGAGAAAAGAGGAGGGAAACAATAACCGCTGGAGGGAAACATCTTCCCTTTGCAATGCTTCTATGTTCCCTGACTGAAAAAAAAGTATTTTTTTTCCGTTCAGGAGTGATTTTCTGCCCTGCACCCGAATCTCTTGGGAAGGGAGAGGTTTTTCTAGCAGAAGCTCTGCGGCTGCTGGTGTTTTCCCGACAGCGCAGCGCTCGCCCGTCCTGTTCCACAAATCTGGGAGTGACGGTGCATTGAGAAATGGAAGCTGGTTGGGTTTTTCCCACAGTTGCTGTGTTTCACTCATCATCTCCTCGGTTCAGCTGCAGGCGAGCCCGATGCTGCTCGCGCATTTCTGCTCTTGCCTTCAAAGTCACCGTTCTGTAAGCAAAAACGGACATTACGGATATTTTAGTGCGGTCAAGTTCGCTGCTGGAGCACTCTTGAAAAGCCACCTCTGGGGTTTCACTGTGACAGGAGAGCGTTTGGGTTCTCCACCCATTTTAAGACATTCATCTTTTACCATTCCGTAGGGTTTGAGTCCACTTCAGGAATTTATTTTCTATTTGAGGAAATGCCTAAAATGAGCCCAGTGTTGTCATTATTATTATTCTGTACCCGCACTTGATCGTGCCAATTCCTGTTCGTTACAACGAGAAATCAACCTGGAATATTTTTCCCATCTGCTGCTCTGTGTATTACCCACCTTTGATTATATGCTGCTCTGTGGGTTTACTCCTTCAGTTGTAATAAAAATAGTAGGCTGCGGAATATAATTTTTTAACAAAAGTTACCTTTTAGCTTCATTGTAATAATAATTTTTGAATATTCTCTGAAGATCAGTCTTGGCCAGATGTGGTGGGTCAGAACCGATGCAGCAGGGAGCAGCTTTGGGGTGGTTGTTTCAGTTGCTAAATACATAAATAAACTTTCATTATTAAAATAGCTTTTTCTTTAGGACTTGCACAAGAATTTAAAGCACCCTTTTAGGATTGCGTTCCGCTATTTTTCTCACCTCTTCAAAGCTCGGATGTACAGGACGGCAAAAACCGCGGCAGATGAGTTTCAGATCCTGTAAGTATTTGAAAGATAAAGCGTTGGTCCTGGGTTTGAACTCTCTTGCACCTCTAAACGTGCACGATGCATAATGAAATGCAGCTTGATAAAGCTCCCTGCCAGCTCCCCCTGCTCCAGCCTTCATCTCGTTATTGTGTCTTCCTGATTTGCTGTTTCCCGAGTTAAAACACGATTAGTTGTGCACGTCAGGTTTAGTGTCAGTCCCCAGGAAAGGTAAAGATGAGCATTTTAAAGGGAAAAGCAATTATTCTCCGTCTTAGTGACCAAACACAGTAAGAACTGAGCTATGGATGTTTGAACATGTGGTAGGGGAGCTTTAGACTTATTCTTTAGGATCTGACTTCTGCGCTGTTGGGTCCGATTTCAAAATTAAGTTGCTTTGCTAGAGCATAGATTATTTAAAGCTGCCCAGCAGAAGAGATTTCATTGGATCCTCGTGTCCCCGTGCAGCGATGGCGAGGAGAGGACAACTGCACGTGGAGAACCCAGCATTAAAAACTTAGGGAAGGTAGAATAAAGCACCTTTCTGACGTTTTTATTAAGGTATTTTGAGAAGTCTTCGTGATTAATGCGTACTAGCAAAGTTCTACCCTAATTCACTCCTGTCACTCAAGTGTGGGTACAAATGGGAATAGGCATTGGTCTGTAATTCACATAATTACAACGTCAGCCTGACAGAACTTGCTAACTAATATATGGAAGAGCAAGAACACAGTAATTTTATTTTAGCTAAAACTCATTAGTTTTAGCTAGTTTAACTAAAACTGATTTAAATAGCGCGACACAAACTGGTGGCAAAAAATGGAATTTTATGCCTTCCTCTTTCTTTTTTTATTTTATCCGCCAGCCGACATCGATTTTTTTCTTTCCCTGTTTGAAGCTAGAAGTGACTACATAATTGTCAATTAGCAGCAGAAGTGATTTCATACCGCCCACGCCCGCTTTTGCAGAGCTCGCAGACTCTGTTCGCACGGAAACGTATCTATAGCAGTGAATGAATTCCCCGCAGTTCTCCCGAGCCTGCTAATTGGGAGACTGGTATAATTGCTAAAATGTGGAGGCAAGTGTATAAAGCTGTTTGGGTGCTTTAAAATATCTCCCCGTAAGGGCGGGCTGTGATGTGATTTCTAACGCAGCTCCGCGGCGCGGCAAAACATAAAAATAACCTTCGGAAAAAACGTTCCAGCGGCAATTTGGCCCTTACGCAGCAGATGGAGAAGAAACTAATCCTGTCCACGACTGGGTGCTGTAGCGGGATAATCCACCGAAGACTTTCCATATGGCATCCGCGGGGTTCCGCAACGCATCCTTTTCGACCTCCAGCCCACGGCGGCGACACGCCGGCAGATGCGCTGCTGCTGCTGAAGCCCGAGTGGAAAAGCAAAGTGAATATCCATTTTCTCTGGGTTTGAAGACGTGGGTGAGTCGGTGCTTGCTAAATGCTGTCGTTTGGCCTTGGCTCAGCAGCCGAGAGGCCGGAATGAAGACAGGATTTCAACTGGCACGACTGGCTGCGGTATGGGCATGGCAGACCTCATATTTAGAGGCTTGAGTTTGGATTTGGGTTTAGATCATGATGATGGTTGAAGGATTCGACTGGGCTGAACACGATTCCATTCAAAATGGTTTTTTTCCACATCTTTGAAGGGATCAGTTTTCTACTTCTCAAACTTCCAGTATTAGTTTCCCTCATCTCAAACTTCTTAAACTAAAAAAAAAACCAAAAAGCCCCAAACATTTTTCATATATCAATGCCTTAATGTTATTCCAGAAATCAAGTTGAAAGGCTCTTCCATCCCATTGGGGAGCTTTTTGCACACAGGTTCTCCACATACCCAGGGCCTGCGTGAAGGAGTCCTGAAGGCAGCAAATTGCTATGGTTTTATAGGAATCCATCACCCCGTGACAGCGACTATACAGTACCAACACTGGAGAGCACAGAAAGCAGTACAGAGAGTTAAAAAAAATCTGACAGAACAGCTAAAACTTGGTCTTGGTAACGCATTTTTTAGGCTTTATTTTCAGCATTGCCTTCTTTAACTCGGACGGACGTGGTAACCAGGCTTGGCTGACGCAGTTTTTCGACGTCGAAAAGAACAAATGGTCTCGATGCTTCCCTCAGTCCACAACCTGTTTTATAAACTGTCTGTTTCATACGCTCTGTTACCAAGAAGTGTATTTGACTTCGCTCGGCATTCTTGTTTGGACAGAGGCAGACGCGTCTCTAATCCCATCGCTGAGTCCAGGGGCTTAAAATTTTGACTGACAGGTGACTTGAGCTTCACGTCATTTGCTCTGCCGAGAAAAATTACCCGATGGAAAGCAGAGCCAGATTTATTTTTCTTATGGTATCTTTCATGAGTATCAAAACTGTTTCTTTCAGCAAACACGGGACCTATTTCAAATTCCTTTCCAAAACAAAAGTTCCTTAACTTAGGCTCACTGATGGTGACAGAATCTTATTTGCTTCTTTATTACCTTCACAGCAAATTGTAATTAATTATATACTCCACATTTATTTAAGCACTTTCAGCTGGCTGTCCTTCCAGACTGCATTTATGCAACATTAATTATTTGCCTATGGCAAGATTTTATGAACTCTAATACGCACCACATGTTCAACTTGCTTCAAATTAATTGCAGACATTGTGTTTAGCATTGATGTACATCTTTCCTGGCTTTAATTTCACATCTGTGTTGCTTTATATACAACTTTCTTTATCAGTAATGTGACTGCACGCTGCTTCTGATGGGTGTAACAGCAGCCACCAAACCTGGCTTTTGTATCTATATTTTACCTTTTAATATAATTGTAGATTTCTGTGTTAAAAAATAAATAAACAGTGAGGTAGTTTGGAAAGAAATTAATATTTCTTATTCATAATTTGGACCCACAGTCCTGGCCAGCTCACACACCGACCCGTTGGAGGTAAAGCCCTACCTTGTTCCAGCAGAGGGATGAACCCCAACAAGCCTCAGCCCTGGAAAGCTGTTCGACAGGCGCTGAAAATCTGGCACTGGCTTATCACGCAGGTATCGAGCTGTTGATGCACAGATTAGACAAATTAATGCTAATTAGGGTTAGTCTACAAATGTTGTAAGTACCTTTCTAATTGTCAGTCTGCAAATGCTGTAAGTACCTCTCCAACTGTAAGGTGCAGCTATCCTGACAGTTACAGCAAAGCAATTTTTTTCTCGAATATTCACAGCTAAAATAGAATGGGTTTAGAAACTAGCCAGAAGGAAAATGCTGCTGGCTTCCAGTGATGAGATAAAAATACAAACAGAAGGTATATGGGGTGAAAACAACCTTTTGTCTGATAAAATACTGTGTTGAGAGGGGTAGCTCTGTGTATTGGTTCTTCAGGGTCTTAAAAAAGAGTGATTAAGTGCACAGAGCTAATGTGCATCTCAAACCAGATAGAATAATATGCTAAATCCAAATTTAGGACGATGTATTTTCAGACACGCCACATTGACAATACAGTTCCCTGGATTCAAGGTCGCAGTTGATGGGAGCAACAAAACCCCGAGGAGCGTTTGCAGAAGGGTTTCTGCCTCGCCACGAGACTTTACAAGCATGCAGTCAGGATATTTGCAGCAAACTGCTTCCCGCTGAGCCATTTAATTATTTCAAGCCCCCAGATTCCACGTCTCATTGTTAATCATTGGGTAGGAATCAATTTCAACTGTTCTGTTTAAAGAAGAGCCTAGTTCAACTGGAAATCAGCGCTCTGCAGATGCAGCATCCAAACCCCCAGGGAAGAGAAGTCTTTGCTTTCTAAAACAAGTAGTTTAAAATTTATACTGTCCCCACGGAAAGCCAAATTTCACAAGCTTTTCTAGCTAGGTTTGCGCTGGAAATGCTTCCAGTGGTCTCGATTATTTCTCCTGGAACTGAGGCGGTGACTTGGGGGTCATGATGGGAAGCCTTCACCTTCACCTCCACACCAGCATCTCCCACATTCCGTGATTCTGTGATCTCTTCTCTGCCTCTTCACTCGCGGGGCGAGTTACTGCCAGCGGTGACTTCGCACCTCGGTGGCACTCGGAGGAAGCAGGCGGCGCAGCACTGCGCCTCCCCCCAAAACCAAAATGAAAATTCTATCGTTAAAATTAAACCATTTGGCATCTATCTCGTGGGTTCAGGCCCCTTTGGAGGAGCCAGCCCAGCCCTGCAGATTCCGCTCCCTGTCGGATTTTGCTTTAGGATCTGCTGCCGCCCCGTGGGCTCAGGCAGCTGGAAAACAAATGTTAGCCTTGGGGGTTCGGGGAAAAGCCCAGCTATTTATTTAACTCATGCAAGCCCACTTACACATAAGCATCGTTTCTGCCTTGGTGTGAAAAGATATATTTTTTTAATATATATATATATTTATATATTTTTTTATGTATATATATAAAGATATATTTTTATATATATATATATATAATCAAGTTGCATTTGCCACTTTTCAGTTTCCTGAACTCGCAACTACAGCAACAACTTCTATTTGTAGACTTCAGATTAAAATGCAACTAAATGTACTGCTACTTCTGACGGCTTTCCTCCATGAAGAAACGGTGCAATTTAATCACTTTATGCCAGTCTATAGGCAGAGAGACAAGGTGCAACAGTTTATCGTCTCATCGGAGTGTTCTCCTGTATTGCCTTAGGAGGTTTTTTTTCTGGACTATTTATTAATTTGATGCTGGAGTTAAAAAGCACTGGTTTCCCACAGCTTCTCCGGGCTGTAGAAGACCAGAGAGTCATGAGTAGATGAGGGTGGAGAAGCACTGGAACAGGTTGGCCAGAGAGGTGCTAGAAGCCCTGGCCTCACAGACTGGGGCTCTGAGGTCTGTGGGGGCTAGAGCGGGGCGATGGGGGCTACCAGGGTACCAAGGCGATGGGGGCTATTAGGGCTATAGCAGGGCTATGGGGGCTGTTGGGGCTGTCGACCTCATTCATGGTTATAAATATGGAAAGAGTGAGTGTTAGAAGGATGGAGCCAGGCTCTGCTCAGGGATGTCCCATGACAGAACAAGGGGCAACGGTTGCAAGCTGGAGCACAGGAGGTTCCACAAAAACATGAGGAGAAGCTTCTTCCCTGTGCGGGTGCCGGAGCCCTGGCCCAGGCTGCCCAGAGAGGGTGTGGAGTCTCCTGCTCTGGAGACTTTCAAACCCGCCTGGACGCGTTCCTGTGTGACCTGCTCCGGGTGATCCTGCTCTGGCAGAGGGGCTGGACTGGGTGATCTTTGAGGTCCCTTCCAACCCCAACATTCTGTGATTCTGTGAAGATCTATGGAGGCTGTCAGGGGTACCCGGCCTCTAACGGGGCTATGGGGGCTACCAGGACTATTAGGGCTATAACGGGGCTATGGTGGTGCTATGGCGGCTATAATGGGGCTAGGGTGGGGCTATGGGAGCTATAACGGGGCTGTGGGGACTATAACGGGGCTATGGAGGGTATAACGGGGCTATGGTGGGGCTATGGGGGGTATAGCGGGGCCGAGGGAGCGAACAGGGCTACCGGGGCTAGAGCGGGGCCATCAGGTCTACCCGTGCCTGAGGCGGGGCGCGGCTCCCCGCGGCCGCTGGAATGTCCGCTGCGGCCGGTGGGCGGGGCCTGCGTGCGGGGCCGCAGCCAATGGGGAGCGGCGGCGGGCGGGGCGTTCTGCGGCGTCGCTGCCCGCCCGTCCGTCCGTCCGTCCGTCCGTCCGTCCGTGCGGCGGGCGGGGGGCGTGCGCGGGCGGCGGGTCCATGGCGGCGGCGGCGGCGGGGGCGGCCGCCGCTCGGTGGCCCTGGGCCCTGCTCTGCCTGGCGGCGGCCCCGCTGCTCCTCCGCGGGGCGCACGGTGAGGAGCGGGGAGCCCGTGGCGGCGGCGGCGGCGGCGGCGGGGGGGAGGCGGGCTCGGCGGGCCCCTCGTCGCCAACATGGCGCGGGGGCCTCGGCACAGCCGGCTGGGGGGGAACGCTTCCCGGGATCCGTCCTGAGCCGGCAGCGGGGGGGGAGCTCGGGGAGTGTCGGGAAGCTCCGGGGCGGTGGGGATGGAGCCCCCCCCTTGTTACCGCGGCCCCCCGCGGTGGGGCGGTTCGGGCTGCCGAGGAGTAGAGCCTGAGCCCCGAGTGTCGCGACAGCCCTGAGGCTCTGAGGCGTTTTCCGCGCCGAGAACGCTGCTCGGTGGTGGTTTTTTTTCCTAAAACAGCCGAGGCGAGGGGTTTAGGACGAGGATAGCGGTGAAGTAGTTTCCCGCAATAAAGCACTAGTGGGTGGCTGCCCGGCGGAGCGACGCGAAAAGGCGGCACAAGCGGCTTGTGCCAGCTAGGCCCTGTGGCCGGGCCGTGTGGCCGGGCCGTGAGGCGGGAGCCTGCCGGCCCCGGGGCGCTTGCGGGCGGTTGGGAGCGGGAGCGGGGCGCGGGCGCTCGGAGCCAGGCGGCGAGAAGGGAGCGGAGTGAAGGCCGACATCGCTGCAGGCCGGCCGTCCCCTCGGGAGCCTGTTGGTGTGGCTGAGGGGGCAGGTCTGATCCAAGGAGGAAGGGTCGGGAGGGCGTAGGTAGGGCACGAGGTGACATTTCGGCACGAAACCCGGAGAACGCTGTAGTCAAACTCGAGGAAGCGGCAGCGGGAAAGGGAGAGACTGCCTGGAAGAGATGTCGTAAGAGGTTTGGGGAGAGGTTAGCTGGAGAGAGATCTGAGGAGCCGTGTTTGGAAGGGATGTGGGAATAGCTCCCAACTCTGACTTAAGCACTAAAAACCCCTCCGGGCCAGTTGTAATTTGCTGCTAATTCAAGATACCGGCAGCTGATTAGGATTTTGTATAAAAGACATTAAACGACCACAAAGTGGAGTGTGTTTTTGCTTCCTTGTTGCACCCTTTGGTACAGCTGATAAGCTCGGCGCTGGAAGCGATTGAGAACTGCCCTGGACGTGTGCTAGTTCATCCCAGGAGGGTTGAGAGCTGCTGAAAACTAATGGAAAAAAGGGCCACGGAATATTAAATAACCCGTGAAGGGGCATTTAATGAAATGTTGCCTGAGATATACATGAAATCAAATCGTAGCAACGTATGCAGTTAAGTGCATCCGTTGTCACCTAAGCCAGTGTAAATTCTCTTTATAGACTGAGAACTCGGAATTCTCGTGTCTCTTCAATGTAGCAGTTACTCTCAGTAAATCTTAGAGAATGAGAAACTTCCGCGACTTAGGGTGAAACACAAAAACCAAAATGTGATTGAGTAGCCAGTGTTTGGGCTTGTAAGTAAAGCCTACACTTAAAAATGTTTGGTTGGATTTTTTTTATTTTTTTTTTTTACTTTTTTGGCTTTATAACAGGACTAAGAAAGCGCGAAGCAAAGCTTTTCGGTGAGGCAAAGTAGCGACTGAAGTTTGAAGGTGGTAGAGCCCGCTGGCGATGGAGCTGATTCTTGGCGCGGGGCGGCTCGCTGAGCGTAGTGCAGGAAAGCCCACGTGCAGCCCTCACGTCGGGAAGGTTTTTAAGCCGTCGGTCTCATGTCTCAGTCCTTTTCAGCAACAGGAGAAAACGGGAAAAACCCTTCAAGTTGGTTTTGCAATTCCCTTCTTCCATTTCACCGTACTGTGACCGGCATTTTGGTTCATTACAGGTGTTTTGCTGCGTTGTTTCTAATTATTAATGAAAACATTTGCCAGCTGCAAACCTGGCTTTGGTTTCTCTTCTTTCCTCTTCAGAAATGATAGATTTCTACATTAAAATATAGCTTAGTTTTGTAGGAGCTATTTTGAATTGTGGTTGCTTCAGACAGCCTTTGCAGTGATTTCCCCTCCCCATTTCCTTGATATTTTAAAGGTGTCATTTTCTTTTTTTAATGTCGTTGCAGTATCGGAGAATTTTGGGTTTGGTGGATTCTTTTGGGGTTTTTTAAATTGGAGATCTTCTTGTAACAGCTATCAGCTTTTAGGTGAAAACACTCATAAAGTGTAAAATTGTCAAGGAATTTGTGTCCAAGATCCTTCTTACTAGTTCAGTAAGTTTTAAGGAAGCCCGAGGTCAGTGAGAAGCTGCGTTCACCTCTGTGCAAAAAGGGTTTTGTCCTCTGATTTCCTTTTTCACCTGTTCCCAACTAGTTCTTGTGCTTTGCAGATTCCATTTACAAAGTCTCTAGATAGTTTTTTTTCATGTTTTTTTTCTGTTCGCTTTATATTTTTTTAATATTTCTTTTATTTCCCCCGGGATAATGAATTGGATTGCCTCGTGCGGCAGTTTGGCAGGTGCCACCTGCACAAGCGAAGCAACAGAACCGTGGTCAGAAGCAGAGGGAAGGAGAGGGAGATCTTTTGGTGGCAGCAAGCGTTTGCGGGTAGTTCTGCGAGACTTGCGCACGGATCTGCATCAGCTTTGGATCAGAAATTTCTCGTGTTCGGTTTTTTGCCCTCTGGGAAGGATGTCTGTGGACCAGACCAATCGTCCTGATAGACCATTGAGCAAATGCTTCTGCTCAGAACTGGTATTTGAAAGATTGGAGGCATTTAACCTTGTTTTTTCCCTGCTCCTGCTTCTCCGTAGGCTTGTCTTGTTGTTACCATGCAAAGGACAACTTAATGTGCCGCGACGTCTGTGAACAGGTGAGCTTGTTTGAAATTCGATTTATCCCTCAGAGTTAAAACCGTGGCTTTACACAACGATGTAGCAAGGTTGAGGTTGCAAGGAAATGATGTTCTTTGTGAATCTCGACATGTAGTGTTGTTTAAAAGAGAACCTAAAGGTTGTAAGAAATTCAAAACGAGGAACAAGGTTTTGGTACTGCTTTTTCTTCCTGGCGGTTCTTGTTTCTTAGCGAAGCACCTGAGATACTCATGACATGTGGCTTTGGGAAGCAGGCAAAAATCTGCGCACTTACTGTCTTCATAAGGTAACAACAAAGAGCTGCTTGTGCGAAATTCAAGCTCGGAAAATATTTTTCCACGACTTCTGTTTGGATTGGTACCTCTGGATGGTGTATTGTACGGCTGTTTGTGTGCGTGTATAAATTCCTGAACGTAAAAATTTGACGTCAATAAAGCACGCCTACGCATACACACAATTTTTATATTGAATTTTTGTCCTTACATCATACCTGCCCCCTTTTCTTGTCTTCGTTACTCGCGTTGGGGCTATTCAAGCACTGAACGTGATTGTGATTAAGTTTATATTTGCCTGTGATTGTACTAACAAGATGTTGAAGTTGCACTTCTCCCTCCCTGATGCATTTATAGAATGCAGCCAAACCCCCTTTCAGCTTTCCTGTTGTTAGGCTGAACAAGGAAAAGTCTTAAAGTCACTTTGTGTAAAATATTCTCTCAATTCCCATAATAAATCCATGTAACAGGATGAAATCAGTTGAGAAAAGTATTCGATGTGTAGTTACATTCTACATATTTTAAGGTGTGTTTTGTTTCTAACAGATTTTGTCTTCTAAGAGCGATTCCCGTTTGAAGCACTTACTGCAGCGAGCACCTGAGTATTGTCCAGAGTCAATGGTGAATATAAACAAAACAACTAAGCTTACGTTAACAAAGTGTTGCTTGCAAAAAGAAAGTTTTAAAATCACTTGTCTTTTAGTTACTCACTGAGTTTTGAGCTGGAAGAACGTGTTTGTATGTCTTCAAGCTTTTTTCTTCCCAGTTATGACGACTGGAAAAATTCTTATAGTGAGAATTGATCCTCAAAGCAGGATTTTTCATTTTTGTAAAGCCTTCCTGTATTGTGCTACTTGCATTAAGGTACTTGACAGTTATGCAAGGTGTTCTGCTTGCGTGAGCTGTGTAATGCAGTGACGATCTGTAAAATATTGCACTGGGTGGTTGTCGCTTGGGTGTTGACGGCAGAGAGTAAATTAGTTCCAGTTGTGTATGGGACAGCACTGGGAGGTCTTGGCTGGGCTGCACGAGGGAGACCCTCTGAGTGGTTTCTGGCAGTGTTTCTGACAGACGTGCTTTTGCTGGATGAGTGAGGTGATGGTTTCCTAGAAATTCTGTGGTGTATCACTAAAAAGAGCGAAGAATGTAATCCGCTCCCCTTTTAAGAGATGATCTAACGTGGGAAGAGGTAAACAGGTTAATTCTGGAGTCTTACCTCGACGTCTTTGCTGCCAGAAAGGTCTGCTTGCTTTGTTACCACTTTTGTTAACTTGTAAACGGTATCAAGGCTGTTTCCAGCTAGGCACAGCTCAGACGGGCAGCATGTAGAAGTAATAAATCTGAGAATGATATTTTATAAGCAACTTTGCAAGACTGGGTTTGCTTATAGATCCATTCCTCCTGTGTGCCAAAAATATGGGTTTTTTTCAATGCTTTTGTTTCTTTGGATCATCGGCCCTAAGGTCTTGAGAAGTTACAGCTGGCTGATGGAACGGGTAGAAACCTCTGGCATGGAAACATCAAAGTGGGGAATAGCATTTGGTTTGGTGCCAGTTTTATCTTTTTATTTCCTGATAGGAAGAGTAGGATCTATTTGTATGGTAGAGGAATTCATTTTTAGAAAACAGGACTGGAGAGTACCTGCAAGGGGGAAAATTATTTTTTCTGACTCGCAGTTGCCATCCTTATAAATGGCAAATTTATTGTCCAGTGTCTATTCTAACTTAATATGGCTGAACTGGTAATTTTTATAAACTGTCACTTTGTGGTGGGTTGACCTCGGCTGGACCCCAGGTGCCCACAAGAATTCTTCCCATAGGATATTTAAAACCCAGGGAAAAAGTACTGAAAATGCTGGTTTGCATCTGCTCTTACTCTGTGGACTTACTTTTGCTTAATTGCGTTTTATTTTTCAGGGAGAGGTGTGGGGTTGCATAAATTCTTCTTTGCCAGGTAAGAAATACTATTTTACTATTGAATTATGTTGCTTTTTCACCATGTGTATGTTTTGATGTTACATCTGCGACCTGCACCTGTAGATTTTGTGACAATTTAACTTGTTATGCTTCCATTAAAACTGTATTGGGTGTCGAGTTTCCTTTATTCTAAACTTGGTTACCTGTGCAGTTTTTTTAACTTTTCTTTTCCTAGTTAGAACATGTTTAGTATGTTTGTATGATGAAACGTGTGTGACACATCCAAGGAATATTAGTTTCTTTCCTTTAAAGATTTTCCATTGTTTTTAGTTTCAGTATACCTTCACCTGATCTATAAAATCACAGGTTATTGCAGCTTTGCTCTAAATGCAGTAGAATTTGGGAAAAAAAAATGAGTAATGGGGGAATCGTAAGAATAGATCAAGAACCGAACTGCTCGGTACAGGTGGGTTTAGAAAGTTAAAACATCAGTCACAGGACAGGGCTATTAAAAGATGAAACTGGATTTGGAATTTGGAATTGCAGCGCTTCTGTCTCATCTAAAACTTGATAAATTTTTGGTTGGACGCGGTACTGAATCTTCGTTGAAGCTCCTGCAAATGAGCGGCAACGCTCTTACGGAAAGTGAGAAATACGTGTTTTATTTTGAGTGTTGGGCTTGGGTAAGCTTTGGAAATGTTTGTTGATGAACCACTCCCAAGTTGTCTTCCTGTACTTTCTAAACTGGTGTAACTAAACCTCAGTGCCTTTGTGCTGGGATTCTGTTATCCTCTGATTTACGCTAAAAAAAAAAAGTCACCGTTTCAGTGGTGATGTCATAGTTCAGTCCTGTGATAAAAGTGAAATCTTCCTGTCGTGTCCTGAGCTTGTGCCCTGAGCTTTTTATCTGCACGCAGCCGGTCACTTCCCTTTCTTCTTCCGCACAGTTACGTTACTGTTTCCTCTTCTTTGGCGGAACCACTTTTATAATTCTTTTATAGTTGAGGGAGCTGTATTGTGCTTCTGTGGGTTAATCTGACGAGTAATCAGAACTGGTGGACTCCAGTGGATTAACTGTTTGCTGAAAGTGTATTCTCATCTGGAAACACAAACCTTTTAATTACCTTGACTATAAAATACAGGTCACTATTAAAATGGCAGTGCAGTTTTTGAAGATGTGACATCAATTTTCTTTCTCCTCGAGCTTGTTTGCTGCTCTTAAATATCCCGAGGAGAGGGCCGCTTGCCAAGAAAACACCAACTATGGTGAAGCTTGTCAGCATTCTTCGTTTGGTACCTGTTTGTAACTCGCTTCATCCTTGTGGTTTACTCCCAGCAGAAGTCCCTCTGAAAACCCCGGGCTCTGTGTTACACAAAACAGGAGTGCCTGATCCTTCAGGGGTCAGTGGTGGCGTTGGCCCTGCCGCCGTTCAGCTGCATTTCTCACGTGTGTCTCCTGGATAGAGCTGGTTATTGCAACAGAGATCTTGGTTTTGTATTGCGCGTGGTGGTTCTTTTCTAATTTTTAAGTTGCTTTTAGCTGACAGTATCAATCCTACTCACAGATGTTCTGCAGAACGTGACGGTTTTGATTGAAAGTCGTCTGTGTGCATCTCCACATATGGAAATTAGGTGGAGATCCAAATGCTACGTTATTTTAGGCCAAAATAGAGTGTAGCCAGTCATCGATTTGGCGAAATCAGCGCGTCCACGACTTCCACGTAGGCGCGCGGTCGCTTTTGGAATTGCTTTCAGACAACACATCAAATCCCAGCTTTTCCAGCACGGGTTGTGCACGCCGCAGCCGTCTCTTCGAAGCTTTCCAAAAGATGCTCAGTCTCGGAAAAACTAATTCCGTACCCCAGTTAGGGAGGTGCAAGGTGAAATGAACTTGGTTGTTTTAAGTTGCTGGGAAAATACGTTCATTTAACTAAAGATTTCCCTCCTCCTTTATAACTTGACTGTTAGTTTGTTTTCTTAGTTTGCCCGTCAGAGTGTCCTGAAGGACTGATCCTGGTAAGACTTTTGGTGCCGCCTGTGTTTCTAAAGCCAGCAAAGAGGCAATTTTGTTCATGATAAATACCTACTGGTGATCGTTTGCCACTGATTGAAATGGTTTTTAATGAGGTTTTTTTTCCCTAGTATTTTCTTAGCACTTAAGCTCACTGACCTCACTCTCAGATCGTTCGCTTCCCTCTTTTAAAGCTGAACATCCCACTTGAGCTTTCTGAATAGACATTTCTACTAGGCTTAAGAGCATTTTTTAAAATAAAGCGGTTCCTTCTTTTGCTCCATGCTTTTTATTTCTACCTAAAGGATATGATTTGTCCATGTCCTAAAATACCGCTCGAGTTTTAAAATGCTTATAAAAAAAAAAAAGAGTGGTTCATTTGGGCTAAATAATTCCACTCCCTGGCCTAAGAAGAAAACTGCAAGAAATTTGCCGCAGGTGATGGGCGGCTGCATAGGTTAAACCTTTCCTTGGATTAATTCCACCTTTAAATTTCTGTGAGAAATAGGTACAGGAATGCATTCTCCTTTTATTTGATTTCTGATGTCGTGATAGAAAAACATGCTGTTGAAACAAAGAAGAGGATGTGGCTGTAGGAGATAATTTTCTTGAGGGTTTTCTTTCTGCTGGTTTCTGCTGGCTTATAATATTGATAAATCAAATTATCAAGCTGTGATACTTCCAGTGAACGTATAAAGTAGTTTGCATCAAGCATCTTTAAGCTCAGCGTGTAGAAGGTGCTTCAGAATTGCCGGGTTCTGCATTTTTTAAGGCCCAGACCTGCTCTTTCCTTGCTTCAAGCTGGTTTGGCATGACTTCACAAACGGCAATAAAAATGTCGTCTGTCAACAGGCTTCTTGAGCGAGGATGGGATTGTCGGATTGGAGAAGTAACCGACTCGTGGGGAGGGAAGGGGAAATGGTGCCGCAGTTTCTCTTTGCACTGGAATAATTGCTGCCGTCTTCTTTCCCCAGGAGTTCTGAAGAAGTCCGACGGGTGGGTCGGGTTGGGTTGCTGCGAGCTGGCTATTGCTGTGGAGTGTCGGCAAGCGTGCAAGCAGGTACGGCATCCTCCTCCTCTTTCTCTGGCTAAGGTCAGGTGTCCCGTGTTGAGTTCATTTACGGTCCGGAACTTCAAGCTCAGTGCGTAGTTTTTTTTAAGTCGGAACTGAACCCTCACATAAACTCGTTTTGAAATCGCAAGCTGTGGCTAGATGCTTCCCAGGCGGTGCTACTGGTGCTAAACGCTGGCAACCAAGTTCTGAAAAACAAAACAGATAATTTATATTTTGACTTTTTTGCTGAAAATTCACTTTAAAAGTTCAAATCTACTGAGAAGAAAAGCTTGGCCTTGAAGCAGGCGGCGTGACAATTTAAAGCAGAAAAGTTTGGTTTTGCAAGCAGGCGGCGTGACAGTTTCAAGTGACAATTTAAAGTGTAATACGTCAATTGAGCAAGGATCTTCTTATTAAAAATCCATCTTCAAAGTCACAGAACGTATAATTATTTAGTATCAACCTTGTAACTCTGTTCTGTGCTTAATATTCCCTGTGGGAAATTGTGTGTTATCCGTGTAAACTTGGCCCAGCAGCCTGCTGCAAACTGTTGTCATGCAAAATAAAAAAAAGAGCAAAACAACCATGCTGCCTTCACCCAAATAGTTTAAAGTATTTTTGATACTCCAGAGTTGAGGGTGTTTTGGGGGCAGTTTGAAGAAGGTGATGTGATAGGTCCAAGGTGAGACTTCACGCTGGTATTTTAACTTACTGGAGGGGGCCATAACTGATGTTATTAGTAATAACAATTCTGAGTCCCTGACGTATGGAAAAAGAGCTAGAGGTGCTCCGTGGGAGGAGCCCATCTGCAGTTTGAAGGGAGAATTTCTGCGACACAGTTTGACAGGAGGAGCTGTAGGACTGTACGTACAAAAGGAAGATGTGCGGAATGGAGAGATTTTTATGCTCAAGTTCTCTGATTCTCTAAATGTTTGCTGTATTCTGCTCTTCCTGGGAAACCTTTCGTGAAAACAAGGTTGCCTTGGGTGCCTTCGTGATCAGCTGACTTGGTGCAGGAATATGAGTGTTTGGGGTTTAATTCAATGTAGAATTGAGTGTCGTAGTTTCTGCTTTTTTGCTTTTAAGAAAGAAAAAAAAAAAAAAAAAAGCCTTACCTGTATGTGGATTCTTTAAGCTCTTGACAAGGAACATTTAGATAGACGATGAATCCGTGGTTTGACAACTGTGATCAGTTACTACAAAGGTACACTTGTCATTAATTTACAATGTGACTTTATTACTTTCTACTACAAATGGAGAAATTTTTCTGTCTTTCAGGCTTCTGCAAAGAACGATGTTTTAAAGGTCTGCAGGAAGGAATACGAGGTATGTGTATATGTGTCTGGATTTATCTTAATTAAAATCAGCTGCTTCTTAAATTCTCTAAAAAGTACCCTGTAGATGAAAGAACGTCCAGCTGCCTTACAGTCATATTTCTGGCTGTACTCATTTTCACACCAGCGTATATTACCTCTCTCTGCAGTTTTTGTAGCAGTAGTATTGTTTTCTGCAAAAAGGTCTAGCCTTTTTTTTGGACTTGCATGTATCTTACTGTGAATGAAGAAGGTGCAACTCTCAAAACAGAGACAAGGATTCCAAAAAGACGTGTTTTGTAGGAGTTCTGATGAAAGTCAGCATTCGTTGGGAGCGTTCGTTCCATCAGAAACATTTCAGCTGCTGCAGTGGGCGAGTCAGCTTAAAAGTGACCTAAAGAACTAATAAACCCAGGGAAGAATAACCTTTTAATATTATCCTATCCTAATGATAAAGAATTTCAAAGGAATCATTTTTGGTAACGTCAGTGAAACTATTAGTTCTTGCAATTATTTTTACTGCTCAACTCTTAATCATCAGGATTTTTGCAGAAATCTGCCTTTACCTGTATTCTTTTTAACAAGAGTTTGTAGAAATACTGTTCTGGTAGGAGTTCTTTCAATCTGTTTCCTAATTGAAGTCAAATTCCTCCTCCCCCCCTTCCATCTCGTTTCCTCCTGCCCTGAATTAGAGAATCCTGCATAAATTCTGCTCAGTTCAGGGTATCAGACAATTCTCTGTTCTCTTGATTTGGGCAGAAGTGTAGCAGCTTTCCTGTTTTTCCAGGAAATATTAAATTCTTTTTTTTTTTTTCCTTTCCCCTTTAGTCCTTTTATCTAAACAACCAAGAGAGTATTTTCCTAGATTCGTCGCTGTCGAAGTTACCAGAGCTTATTCTCTTAAAAATGAAGTTTTCCTTTTAATTAGCTCTGTCTCCTCTCGTGCTGTGATATGCTATACTGTCGACACCTGCAAGCTTCTCCTCTGTTACGCTGCTCTGTTTCCTTCTTTTTTTCCCCTGGATTTCTGCCTTGCCGTAGGAGGTTGGCCAATATGGGTTGAAGGAGAACGGGAGAGGAAAGGTAAGAGATGAAAGAACGACCGCAGAACGGTGATAGTCGTCTTACTGCCTTTGCCTAGTTCCTCTTCCAGGTTTTATCTGGAATTTCGGAAGGTGGGTAACTCGCTCTTGTTCAGGAGTGGTCTCGCTGTTACTGAGCAGCAAACCTGAACTCCCGTGTGTGCAGCACTAAAGGAGGGGCAGAGAAATGACGGAATCGGTTTTCTGGTTGGTGA
Organism: Trogon surrucura; assembly: GCA_020746105.1. Classification (NCBI taxonomy): domain Eukaryota; kingdom Metazoa; phylum Chordata; class Aves; order Trogoniformes; family Trogonidae; genus Trogon; species Trogon surrucura. Next base: position 99,099,922 of record CM036619.1, on the reverse strand, counting down.
AGAAACAGAGAATGCAGGAGATAGGGATGTTTTGTTAGGGACAGAAGTATCTGACATGGTAGATGTTCAGTTATTACAGAGTTTTGTATGACAGTGGGTTTGCCTGTGCTATCTGAGTTTCCAGGTACTCGTGAAAAATAGTATTTTCCGTGCTCTCAAGAGAGCCGTTGGTTACGTAAAGTTCGGGGAAGTTTGGAATAAGGTAGGAAGCTCCAAAAGATACTCCTGGAGGGAAGCCATACTTTTTCACACCCTGGTCATTCTTTCTCCTTTTCAAAAAAAAAGAAAAAAAATATGTTTATATATAAAAATTAAATTTTCTTGGTGCCTTGGTGGTGTGTCCTGCTGCCTATATAATGTGTTAAGTAGTTGGTACCGTAGTCTGTACTCGGTTGGGTTGGCCGAGGAATGAAACTGGACAACTGGGAAACGAGTGTCAAGCTAAAACTGAAGGAGGTGATACAAGAAACAGCCCGTGAATCACATAAATGAAACGTTACACATCCCTGTGCTTGCCTCTGTGTTTCATCATTCACACGTGATTCACTAGAAATGAGAATCCCATTGGAGAATTAGGTCACAGGGTAGGTCGTAGTGCTTGTTCAGCAGCTCGCGAGTCTGTTATTGAGTATGTAAGTACATGACGTGCAAGTAAAAACGAGGGGAATTAAGAATATAAAAATATAATTCCCTTTCTGTAAACGCTCTCACAGCGTGCCAGCTGTCAGGGCTTGCTGGTACACTCACGGAAAGATTTTCTCAAGCTTCTTGACTGTGTGTAGTAATATTTTGAGACGAGGGAAGCAACTTTACGTGTTGCCCTTGGGCTTCCCACCGAGTTAGTAAGCGTGAAGGGTGAGGTAAGTCTTCAGGAAGAAGGTACAGGGCTCAAAGCAGTGGGAAAAAAAAAAAACCAACAAACCGCCGAGCACGTGTCTCAGGCTTTGAAGTTGTGAGGTTTTTACACAGCAGTGATTAATTGAAGATTGTTTTTCTGCTGATTGCATGTTTCTGGATTAATTTTAGTGTAAATATTTTTGAAGCTCGTGCTTCTAATTTGGAGATCGTACACGTTTTAGAAATGTGTAAAACTTTTGTTTTCAGGTAGCATTGCGTACAGAAATTGTGTTTTTTAAAAAAAAATAACACTACCTGCTGAGTGTTTGTGAGTGTTCCTGAAATGTACTTTGTTTGCCTTCTTTGGAAGGATTACTCTGGTAATCCTTTTTCCCATCTTCTGCTTCTCAGATACTCATTGTTATCATCTTCATTTTTTTCTCTAGTTCTGTGCGTCTCAACTCCTTTATCTTTCACTACCTCTTCCAGCTTTCTGCTGTCCTGTCCACCTTCCTCTAAAAAGAAGGTAGGTAATAGTCAAAGGAAGAAAAAAAGAAGTGGAGACTATGGCTTGTATGTAGAATTTTCTGATTTTCCTATTTTTAAAAGTTTCTGTGTGAAGTCAAGTGTCTTGTTTTTGAAAACACTGCATGTGAGGGGTAACTGAAAAGAGTTTGTAAAGTTTGAAATAAGCTCTCAAGGCTTTGTGACTGTATTTAATGTTAGTGCCTTTTTTCTGCCTGTGGGAAGGGTGGCGCTACAGTTTCCCTTAGCTTGTAGCTCTGTGGTCTCTCCACTGCGCTGTGAGTTCATTAAGAGCACGTTAAGCACATCCAGTTCCTATTTCGTGTGTACCAGGTAAGATACTGAAACTTCATTAGTTAATTGACATTACGAGAGCTTTGCTGCAGCTGAGCACGCTGCGGGCGAGATGAAACTGCAAGTGTTGCCGGTTGATTTAAGCTTCTGCTCTTAAAACTATTTTTGACACACAGTAGTAAATCCACGTCCCTGGACCGTTAAAGGTATTTTTGCTCTCGCAGATCTGAGCGCTGTTTGGCTTCATCCGGCTTGGTTTTCTTGCGGTGTTGAAATATGGAAACTTCAAAAGGCAGTGCCTGCAGTTGGGGTTTGGAAAAGTATCCGCTGTGCTACAGCACCAGCTTGTTTTATCTTCCAGGGTCGTGTGATCCTGCTTTACGCTGAGGTTTTAGCGCCTGCCGTCAGCGTGTTTTAGCTCTTATTTAATCGTTTGTGCAGATTGCTCAGAGACGGTAGCTCATAACTGAAGATGCTGCTTAGGACCTTGTTTAGGCAAAGGTTCCAGAACAGTTTTAATGAATTCCTAAGGCTGCGTGCGGGCTCTGAAAGTGCTGCGTAGCCAACCCGGGGTGGACTCTGACCGTACCCTACCTGTTGGAACTAGTGTCAGTGTCACCTTACCTGCTGGCGGGGTTTGTCTCGGTTCTCTGCTGTTCGAGGAAGGCTGATAGAACACTCGATGGCCCTGCCAAGTTTTTAGTTCCTGCGATTTTGTTCTTACTGTGCAAGTGTTCTCGCTTCTCTGCGGGTTTCTGTGATTCGGGAAAGGCTCGGCCTGAGTTGTTCATTACTGCAGGTTTCTAAAGTCCTTAACAGGCGCGCATCGTCGTTTGGAACTTCAGCTGACTCCGCTAAACCTTCCTCTGTTACCGTCTGCCTTTATCTTCTGTTGGTAAAGATGAAATTCAGTCGAGGTTAACAGGACTTTCACTGCTGTTCGCATCAAGTGCTTTGTTTCCCTGGTGTATTTGTTAACCTTAATTGGCCTGGATCTGTATTCAAATATTTAACATGGTTTGGTTGTCCAAGACTACAGCACTAAACCTAGTTTTTTGCCAGAGTTAGCAGAATACAGATGCCATGATTATTTTTATGGAGGAAAATAACTTCTGTTTTTTATCAGAACACTCTTAATTTCTGGTGCGGAGGAGCAGCTTCACTGTCGCTTTCCCTTCAACACAGAAGCAGCTGTTTAGAAAAAAATACGCTTGTAATACGAAAGCCCAGCTCGAGGTGCGGGAGACTCCTGGCTTTAGCGAAACGTTCTGCTCTGTCGGTTGGCGTGCGTGCAGGTTGGGTTTTGAGCCGTTACCTGCAGCTGATGAGCTCCAAAAAGAGCGAAACCGGTTGGGTCCTGCAGTACTGGCTGAAATCTGTCCTCGGGAGCTTCTGGTGAGGAAGACTGGAAAGCATTCTCTGCTGGATAAACTTTGGTTGCCTGTTCCGATTCCCCTGACACCAGAAGAGACTTTTCTTTACGCCGCCTGTGGTTGGGTTGCCCGTGCCCACCTGCAGCTCTCCCTTCCTTCTGCTTGTAGTCTCACTGCTTTAATCACCAGTTTCAGCAACACGTTTATTTTTTGAAAAAAAAAAAAGTTAAGTCTGAAAGACGAGAGAAATGCACGAGTAAAACAAATTATTGTATTTGTTTTCTATAAATTCCACTATTCACTTTGTATTTTATTCACAAGGTGAAAATGGACTCTGTGTGTGCTTAGCAGTGCCTTTTTAGCCTCATTTTCCCAGATCTTGATGCTTGACCTCTTGCTTTAAAGGGAACGTCCTTTTCTGCTCTTTTGGCTTTTGTGGGCTTTTGTTTCGTTTTGTTTTTTCTTTGCCCACTCCTCTTTTATCTTTCTGCTTCTCTGTCTTCTGCCAGGTCACTAGCAGGCTCAGAGGGAAGCTTGAGTGGGCAGAAAAGCTGCCGGTTTCTCACCTCTGAGTGCTGCTTTGCTAGAGATGGGCGTGAACCCCGTGTATAACGAAGTGATGGTTAGTAATTAAGATCAGACCGACTGGCTGATGCTGTTTTCACCTCTCTTTGCAACGGGTGGTGTCACACCGGTTTATTTGGATTTAGGATTCTCTCATGCCTGTGTAGCTACACTGTCTGAAAGATTATTTTATTCTGTTTTGTTCTAACTTGGTATTTTACCTGTTGATGTCACTGATTTAAGTTACTAGGGGATGAGAAAAAGGAGTTTTCAGCCGGGTTACTGAGAAAAATCAGGTCATGAGAAGGTGCTCAGTAAAGGTACACAAGCCTGTACAACTGGGATCAGGGAGGGAAGAGTTGAAAACGAGGTGGAAAAGAGAAGTAAGACCACCTTGGGAGCTTTGATTCGGCAGCCAGTGGAGCAATGGTTTCCAAGTACAGAAAGAAGATGGTTTATTTTCTGGTTAGGGTGTGTATAAAGTGGGAGTGCAGAATCGCTGCAAGAAGATAATTTTGTCTCAGCTTGGAGGAGGAATGTTGGTAGGCACCGTAATTTCCTCAGCGTTCTTCTCTGGCTTGTGTGCAGTTATAAACCTCAGCCTGTGCTCACAGAGCCAGCGACAGCATTACCCCTGAACTGATTTTTAATAATTTTAGCTGGTTTTGTAGCAGCATTACATCACAACTCTAATATTGTTAGTACTTGGACAGTGTGGCCAAGCACTTGGGTACAGCCATGACAGACCAGAGCAGTGTAAATCTCTTCTTCACGGACGCAGGACGGTGGCTCTGCCTACACGTTCGCTCCTCCGGGTTGCGCGGGTGGGAGGGTGGAAGGATTTGCGTTGTGGGTAGCAAAGGCACCCAAAGGGAATCGTGAAAACGCGCTGCTGGGCCGAGCAACGCTGCCGCGGAGATCTCGGAGGGATTCCGCAGGGTCTGTGCTCTTGGGAGGAGAAGGTCTAACAGCTGGTAGAGAGCACGAGATGAAATCCAAGTGTCTGGCTTGTCACTCGGTGAGGGTTTGGGTGCTCTGCAGAAGGCAGAGTTCCGAATTTGTGTGCAAGCCGCTCTCCGTAGAAATGCGCTTTTAGTCGCGGTCCCTGAAATTAGAAGTGGTCCTCGAAAAACCAGCTTGTGTTTTCAAGTGAGGTGCATGTTTATTCTCTCAGGGTCACCGTTTTGGTGCCACATCCTCTGAGGTCTGCCCGGGGTTTAAATCAGTTTCTGACTATTCTAGCGTGCCCTTTCGAAGTTAGCCCAGGAAAGTCTTCCCATTTACTTGCTTGAATATTTATCTGGTTTATTATGAGCACACACAGAACTCGGGTGACCCCTGGTCCTTTACTTTCCTGCTTTCGCTGGGTTTGTGTAGTAGTGTTTTGGTTTTAATCCAGTGTAACTGGAAGAAATAACGACAAAGCTAGATTTATGAGCTCATCGCAGGAAATGACGGGACATTTAGATATTTCTGTGGAAGATTTCTGACTTGTAACGCTGTTTTTGTTTCCATTTCAGAACGCTCTCTTTAGTTGTATTAACCGAAATGAAAGTAAGTATGTCATGAATGGTTTGTCCTTTTTTTTTTTCTTTTTCTTCTATATCTTTCTGTCCTTTTTTTAATTTTTCTCTAAAATGTAGAAAATTGCTGTCCTGTCTTGGATTAGCAGCCAGCCCAGCCCTAACCCTCGGCATGTGCCTGTACACAAATCACATGGGCTGAGTTCCGTAGGACAAACCTCATGCGGGAATTTTCTGGCTCAAGTGATAAGTGTTCATCTCATTTCTATCAGTTTTTAACTTGTGTGTTTGTGTTTGCTTTTTCCGCTCTATTTTGATGACTGCTTAGAAGGTCTTTTTTTTTCCTTCTGCTTTGTCCCTTTGCTGAGTGTTAAATAACAAAATTAAACTTGCGGATTCTTATGAACTGTCTAATTAAAAACGTATCAAAAATGGGTGGATTACATTGCCAGGGACTTTTAGGATACTGCTCTCATATTTATTTGTTTACTATTAATTTGTCTATTAGACAAATTATATTTTAAATTAAATTAAACTAAAATAAATTAAACTTGTCTATTAGACAAATTATATTAGACAAATGCAATTATAGGACAAGTCTAGTTACCTTAAACAGGGACCTGGCTTACCCTTAGGGTTAGGCTTGCCGGGTTCTTGAACTTAGAATTCCTTTCTTTTCTTCGGAGTAATACCCTGAGTGTCAGAGCTGCTCGTTTCTTAATTTCTCTGGGTAGGAACCCACAGATTTTCTGTTCTTTCCTTGTTTCCCCAGTGGGCTCAGTGTGCTGCAGTTACGCGGGCCATCACACCAACTGCCGGGAGTATTGCCAGGCCATTTTTCGGACAGACTCGTCTCCCGGCCCTTCACAGATTAAAGCGGTTGAAAATTACTGCGCGTCTATTAGCCCTCAGCTTATTCACTGTGTGAACAACTACACGCAGTCGTATCCCATGAGAAATCCTACAGATAGTAAGTATAAAAAAAAAAATAATAAAGCTTCTTTACCGAAAGTTACAGCAAATGGTTGGAGGTTGTATGATTTTTTTGCATTAGATGGTGTTGTATAAATTGTATTAATTGCATTGTAATTGTAACTGCATGAATTCATACAATAAGTTTTGTAGGAGCGTTACTGATTTTTATTTATTTAACTCCACGTGTTGGCGTTGGACTCTTTCCATAGTCGGTTGTCTTTGTATTTTAAAAGAAACAACGATACTTGAGATTATTTGAGCCTTCTTATAGCACGTTTTCTCCGAGTGCTACTACACCGTGCATCTTGCTTGTTGTTGTGTGCCCAATCGTTCACTATTTCGCCCTTTTCAACAGGTTTGTATTGCTGTGATAGAGCAGAAGACTACGCGTGCCAGGCTGCCTGTAAGAGAATTCTCATGTCGATGAAAACGGAGCTGGAAATTGTCGACGGGCTGATCGAAGGCTGCAAGACGATGCCTCTGCCCCAGGACCCGCTTTGGCAATGCTTTCTGGAGAGCTCCAGATCCGTTCACCCGGGAGTCACGGTGCACCCTCCGCCCTCCACGGGCCTCGATGGGGCTAAGCTCCATTGCTGTTCCAAAGCAAATTCTTCCACGTGTAGGTCTGTATCTCACTGCCCTCGGTTCTAGTTGTGAAAATGCTTCGGGCCTTTGCCCAGAGTTTGCCCCATGCATCGGTTCTGTGAATTCTCACAGGTTTAGCTAACCGGATGGGCGACACCTTCTGCCCAGTGCTTGTAGGCAGAAATCAAAAATGTCAAAAAATCAAAATATCGCTCAATCTCAAAAATACTTTATATATCAAAAAAAGGCTCTGAAAAGAGGAATCGCGCAATTGGCACGCAATTGACACGAGGAATCTCACAGTTAGCACTGGTTTATTATAGCAGATGCACTCACTTAATGAAACCTGTACCTGAGTTGTGCTCGGAATAGCCAATGCTGCAGCAAGTTCTGAAACTGTGTAGACGTGGTACTTCAGGATATAGCTCGGTGGTCGTGGTGGTGTTGGGTTAACGGTTGGACTTGATGATCTTGGAGCTCTTCTCCAACCTGAATGATTCTGTGATTCTAAGATGAAGAGGCCTTAACTAGATGCTAAAGAAATGCAAGGGGACAGTGAGCTGCACCAGCTCTCGGGTACCTGGTTGCTGCATGATAAACCCCTGGAGGTTTTCCTTGCTAGGTGCTACCCAGGTTTTTATCAATGAAAATAAACTTTGATTGTTTAATAACTGAACGGTGGAACTACCTAACATTGAAATAGAAAAGGTTTTTCAGCAAAGACTTGCAAATAGCTGTGGTTGGAGCATTTTTTGTTTAGAGCGTTATCTGTCCACTTTCAGATTAGGTCGTTATTGCATTCTTAAAGTCATTCTGAAGGCAAACTGGAAACCGCGGTGGAGTGATTTGCTTCGAGCACATTTGGATCCTCGGGCAGATTGCCCGGGCGCTAACAGAGTCTTCTGCAGCGAGCGTCATCTGTAGGCTCTGCTGCTGGACCTGAGCAGCTGCTGCTCTCTTAATTTTGTGTTATTTGTCTGGTGGTTAGTTGGGTTTCGGTTTGTTTTTTTTTCTTTTCCAGAGAGCTCTGCACTAAACTTTATAGCACGAGCTGGGGCAATTCACAGAGCTGGCAAGAATTTGATCGCTTTTGTGAGTATAATGCAGTTGAAGTTTCCATGTTGACCTGTTTAGCAGATGTACGAGAACCTTGTCAGCTGGGCTGTAGAAATCTTACTTACTGCACTAATTTTAATAACAGGTAGGAGAGACACTGAATGTTTTATAAAGGAATTCCTGTGCTTTGATTTTTAAAGAATAAAATGTTTTTCAGGCTTATTTTGAGATTGTGTGTAGCTGCCCTTCGGCAAATATTTTGTCAGATAATGTACAAATAGATGGCTTTTCCTTAGAATAAACTTCTGGAAATGTATTTAACCACAGACATAACAAAACTTACAAGAGTTAACCCATAAATTGTAAAATCTCATTGTGTGTTAGCAGCATATTCCTCTGTTTTACTGGATAGATGGGAAAGCCATGATTGCTGCAATGTTGTGTGTTGTAAATAACGTAAGAATGCTTGTTCAATTTACATGTTATCCTGTTTCAAAATTCTTTTTCTTGCAGAGATATTTCTGTGGGTTTTTTTACTCTGTCAGACGAAACGTGTGATTTAAGGGGTGTCTGAATTAGTAGTTTCAAAGTTGCAAATTAAATAGTTGGGAGTTTAAAAAAAAAATTGGAAATTTTATGAGAGATCTCTGGCTTTTCTTTGAAATATTATGTTGTGGCATGAGTGTTATGAGTAGGAGAATCACGTGTGAGAGATGCAGCCTGGGCAAATATAAATGATAAATCAATTTGCGTTAGTGATCAGCCAGGAAACATTGACATCTGAGTTGCTTTTAAGTCAACTTTCTGCAGGTAAAAAAAAAAAAAAAAAGAGGTATTTGATCTAAGAGATGGAGGTACCTCTTATTTGATCTAAGAGGCAGGAGGGGATTTCATCCTTGAGTCTTAAAGAGCTTAAAAACAAAATTCAAATTGATTTTGATCTTACTTAACTGTGGAAGGGATTTTTTTCTTTTATAGCCCATAAAGCAAGGCACGTCAAGGTTGTAGAATTCATTTGGTGGAAGGTGAAATGTGTGGTGTCATCTTTTTCTTGCGTGCGTTCCGTACCTTAACGACTTCTTCTTTTAAGACCGACAGAACTTTTTAGGAGCTGCAATACTCAGTCAGACCAGGGAGCGATGAATGACATGAAGCTGTGGGAGAAAGGGAGCATTAAGATGCCGTTTATAAATATCCCCGTGCTCGATATTAAAAAATGCCAACCAGAGATGTGGAAGGCCATTGCCTGCTCGCTGCAGATCAAACCTTGCCACAGCAAGTCCAGAGGAAGCATTATCTGCAAGTAAGTGCTGGAGAGGGGAGAAAACACAGCTTAGAGGTTCTGCTGAGGATTTTAACGAGAACTGAAGAGCTGTTCATGTATGTAGGGCTGTTTATGTGAGGAGAACATGTCAGGGCAAGCACAGAAGGACTGTGAGCTTGCTTAATTGCAGTTGCTTGAATCTCCATCACTTGAAGTGGAAGATGCGTGCCTGGTAATGAGCTGGATGCATTTGGTTCCGTTGTGAAGTTGTTTTATTGTTGGGAGAGTGGTTTTTTTGGCTCTGTGGCATCTATAAAACCTTTCCTCTTTTTTTTTGGTTTTGTCGCCTGCTGGTGATTTTCAGCTGACGAAAAGGTTTGGGAAAAAAAAAAACCAAAGTTTAGTTTTGTGAAAAAATTAAAGTTTTGAAAGTCGGTGATTGGGCAGAAGGGAGATCAGTTAATAACACAGAGACTGAGACAGAGTTTGACCCGTATGAGACATTAGTAAATCAAGCCCCTGCATATAAAATATAGTGTAAAGGTAGGTGTGTGTGTGTGTATATATATATATATATGGCAAAAGGGGAAGTTGTGGGTTCAGAGAAGGGAAGAAAGTGGAATCATTCTTATGCAAGACCTGTTTTTCTTCAAGTAGTGTTCATGAAACTCTGTTTCTTTCTCTCTCTGAAGATCAGATTGCGTGGAAATCCTGAAGAAATGTGGAGATCATAATAAATTCCCCGAAGGCCACTCAGCTGAAAGTATTTGTGAGCTCTTATCTCCAACAGATGACTTGGAGAACTGTATCCCACTGGATACGTACCTGAGTAAGTACAGTTCTGTTAGGAAAATTTTGTCTTGATTCTAGATTTCATTTAAATGCATCTTTTTATGTTATTTTTCATGTCTGATTTGCCCTGTCACTACTTCCTATTGCATCTTTTTAGGTCCCACTGATTGTAGCAATTCTTTTGACTCAACTGCTGGTCATTGGCAGTTTGTGCTTTTGTCATACAGAGAAAATTATTGAGCAAACAAGGGAGAAGAGATGTATTTTGCTTGTGAAGAGTCATCTGGGTGATTATTTCCATGATTGGGGACTAAACTTTTAAAACAACTGCCTTGCTCTGTCAAGCTTCTGCAGCTGTAGTTAAAAAAATAAAAAATGTGTCACAGAATTGTCAAAAATATAGTTTTACTGAAGTGCCTTATTGAAAAAAAAAAAATTAACCTCATTTAAATCAATACAGATGCTGTGTATTTTGCTTTCAGGCCCAAGTTCTTTAGGTAACATCGTGGAGGACGTTACCCATCCGTGTAATCCGAATCCGTGTGCGGCTAATCAGATCTGTGAAGTGAACAGGAGGGGATGTCAGTCTGGAGAGCTGTGTCTTCCCTATTTGTGTGTGCCAGGTAAGGGCTCCAAGGCTCCTGTTTACCAGAGATTTCCTGACAAACACCTTACTGACATTTCCCTTGTGAGCTTTGAAGTCGATTACTGATATCCCAGAGAGCTCTTAAGCCAAAGTGTCTTGTGTTTTCCAGAGCTGTAGCCTGTCTCCTAGCTCTTTTCATGTCTCAACGTGCTTCTGCTTTTGTTGTCCAGTGAAACACAACATCTCTGTTAGGAGATATATTGCCCGTTTTGCTTCAGAGGGGTTAAATGGCTGTCCGTGGTCGCTGAGCAGCCTGGCTGCTATTTAAAATCACCAGCGTGCAACGCTGCAGGTACAGGGCAGCTCACAGGTTCTGCAGCCGCTGTGTGCTTCCACGTGTCAGTAGCCAGAGCTGCGTTATTTTCCTCACTGGTGAAATAAAGGGACCTCACGTCTTGCTTTGAAACAAATGAAAATCAGCCCGTCGGCCTCAGGGGGGGCACATTTTAAGAGCTCCAAGAATCTAATCAAATGCAGGTGCCCTGGGATGTGTATTCGCATCGGCAGCAATTCCAGGGTTGTATTAGAGTTCAAGAATGTGTCTTACGGGGAATTGTCCAGAAACCTTCTTCATACGCCAGGTCAACTTCTCAAAATCTCTCCATGGGTAACTAGTTCCAATCAGAGCAAATTAATACCCACGTTTGGTTTTTTAAGAGCTTGCCTGTTGGTGCTTAACTGGATTCAGTAGCGTTTGCCACAGTTTTCCCCTCCTTTAAAGCAAAAGCTCACCCACAGCTTTGGAAGAGACACGTTGCTTCCTCTGCCAGCTGGAAGGTGAATCCTCTGTTTGAATTTTTTCTTTTTATTGGTTGAAAGTTTTGGGGTCTTCATTGCAGTTCATCACCTCTAGGGTAATTTTAATCTACTCTTTCTTTTCATTATTTTTGTCCTAGCAATTTTTAAAACCATTTCTTTTCAATTATTTTTTTTTAATCCAGTTTTCCTGCTTTTTCTCCCTTTCTCCTCACTTTGCTTCTACCTATGAGAGTCCTCCAGCGTTCACATAAAAGGTACAAGTAGGGAAGAAAACCACAAAATGTGTGAGAGAGGGGAAAAGACTGGGCTATGCTCGTGAGACTCTTTCATTCAGATTCTGTATTGGGGAGAGTGAAATGTCTGTGGTGTTTGTCATCACGGGTGTTTCATACTACAAAAACGTAGTAGTATGGAAAATGAAATTACTTCAGAACTAGTGGAATGACCCGTGGTTTTTTCTGAAGTGGCGTTTCTCCAGGTACTTCAGAACCTCGTCTCAAGCAAAGTGTCTTCTATTTCTGCTACTTGTTGCCACTAGGAAATGAGTGAATTTGTCTAAAGGGCAAGAGCAAGCTTTTTCGACGGGTTGAGGAGCAGCAGTTGCTTTTGGTAGTGCCAAAGTATTTACTCAACGTGAGCTAAAATTTCTCCTTGTACTTAGGTTGCAAGCTGGGAGAAGCCTCCGACTTTATCGTCCGCCAAGGTACGCTGATTCAGGTTCCATCCTCAGCTGGTGACGTTGGTTGTTATAAGATTTGTACGTGTGGACACAGCGGATTGCTGGAAAATTGCCTGGAAATGCGTTGTGTTGACCTCCAAAAATCATGCATTGTCGGAGGACAAAGAAAAAGTAAGTGTTTAGAACAGCAATTATGTCTTTATAGAGCACCCAGCCTTTCCGTGCTGAATTTGGAGGCACGGATGAAGACCCAGAGGATCAGAAAATACAAAAGTTCATGTTCTTGGTACAATTTTTCAACCAAAAGGCGACTTGGCTCGCCTCACATCCCCTGTGTTTTACGACGCTTGAGAGCGAGTTGCTGCTTTTGCGGCAGAACAGCTCGCTGGTGGGACTGAGGAGGGGAAAAAAGTTCTGAGAGGAACCAGCTCGGGGGAGGCACATGAGAAAGGGCAGAGGATAGAATCATCCTTTCCGTGAATATTCATCGTTTCCGTGAATATTCATCCAGAATCTGTTCGGTGTCCCTAAAGCAGCCTTGTAAAAAATACGCTCAAACTGAAGCCCTAGCATGAATAAAGTCAAAGAAACTCAGTAAGTCCAAAATAAGTCACTTTTTTTCACCGTGTAGTAAAAAAGAGTTATTTTCACATTGAGTAAATCTTAAGAAGCCAAAGCACTTGTCATGACATTTGTCACAAACACAGTTTTCTGATTATGAACCAAACGAAGTTTTGGGCGAGTGGATCAGTGGGATATTTCTGTCTTTGAGAAGACGGCAAGTGATCCGTTTGGTCAGGGGAGCAGAACGCTGAAGACACCTTGGCCTTAGTGACACGTTGGATGGGCAGTTACAGAACGTATCCCGTGAGAGCAGGTGCTGTTAAACCACAGTCATGGGCAAACGTGTTATTGAAACGGTGACTGACACCTTTTATGGACCGTTCTGCCCAGAGACGCTTGCGCTTTTTCAGATTGTTGGTGAAGATACTCACAAAAACGCGTGACGTTGCGTTCGTGGTTGGTTTTGCACGGCGCGCAGCTGTCACTTGTTACGGTAACCGTAACAACGATACCTGTAGCTGGTGGGTGTTCAGTAAGTGTTGTCCTTTTTAAAAGAAATAAAAAATAAGAAATTTTAAAAAAGGAAAATTAAAACAACCACCCTGAAAACAGACGCTTCCTCTCTTTTACCAGAGTTGCTCACTAGGTGTGTGCTGTGATTAAGAGTCAGGTATTATATAATAAAAGGATAAAAACTAACCACGTTCCAGATTTGTTAGATGGTGTCTTGAGAACACGTAATTAAAAAGTGAAGGGCGGCCACATGGACGGTTCACAAAACCAAACTGGAGTTGCTCAGTTGGAGTAAAATTCCTGAAGTTTGCCAACTTTATTTTGGAAAGAAACGAGCGCCCCAGAGGAGCCGTGCGTTATGCGTGAGCCTGTGGCTGAAAGCTTAGCGGCCTCGCCTAAAATTGATTTCGGAGAAGAAGGTATCTTCACAAAAGGTCTGCCTCGAAAAAAGAAATAAAAACCTAGGTAGAATTTACCTACCTCTCCCGGTTTTCGAGGGTATTTCTTTATGCAGCTTTAAATTGTTATTAAACAAAAAAAACAAGGGAAAAAAAACTAAGAGGGTTTGAACCTTGCTTCCTTGTTGACCCCACATGTGAGCAGATTTTTCTGTAAGTGAATAGCAAAACTCAAAATGTAAAAATTATGGAAATTTCAGTGGGAAGATCAAACAAGGGAGATGACAGGAATTAATAACGGAGGTGTGACGTCGTCGTAGTACGTGTGAGCATGTGGTGTTCTGGTGCATTTGCACTAACCCTGTTTGCCTTTACTTAATGTCCTTTCTTTTCAGGCCATGGAACGTCCTTTACTATAGATTGTAACGTCTGCTCATGTTTCGCTGGGAACTTGATCTGTTCTACACGGCAGTGCCTGACCGAGCACAGCTCAGAAGATGAGCGTCGCAAGTTCACGGGTAACTTCTGTGTTTTTTAATTTGCTCTGAGCAACCTGGCCTAGTGGGAGGTGTCCCTGCTCATCGCAGGGGGTTGGAACTAAATGGTTTTTATTGTCTCTTCCAACCACCTGTGATTTTAAGTTTCCAAAGTATTGGAAACCTTAGTTAGCCAGTTAGCTAGCTACCTACTTACTTAGCTTAATATTCTTAGAGCGAGGATTAGCTTCTAAATTCTTTCTAAATTACTTGATAATTTGTTATTAAAATGTTCTTTTCTCTGTTTATTTTCCTGGCGTCTGACTCACGCTTCAGGAAAAGCACATAGCTTTTTAAAAAAAAATAAAAATAAAGATACAAGTTCAAAATCAAAAAGTAATGAACAATTCTGTCGTTCGTGCCAGGTTTGCCGTGTAACTGCGTGGATCAGTTCGTGCCGGTGTGCGGCCGGAACGGACGCACGTACCCGAGCGCCTGCATCGCTCGTTGCGTTGGGCTCCAGGACAACCAGTTTGAATTCGGCTCGTGCGTTTCCAAGGATCCCTGTAACCCCAACCCTTGTAATAAAAATCAGAGGTAAAAGCAAGAATCTCTTTATAAGTTTTCTTTCTGCTGCTGGTGAAGCAGATTCTTTTTTTTTTTTATTGTTTGAATGGATTGGGTGTTGCCATGAACACTCTCCTTTTGGGATACTTCAGTAAAAATACCTGAAGTCACTAAAAGTAACTGTTCAAAGTGTAACTACTTGTCATTTGTCACGGTAATGGACTGTAATAGCTGCCAGCTCTTGACTCCGTGTAGGTAGTGCTGTGGTGTTCAAATTCGTTATGCAGATCTCAGCTTTAGCAGCGGAAGGCAATGGATGCGTAGACTTCCCAGAGAACCAAATTTGACTGAGATGGCCACAAATGTAATTTTACTACTTTGTTTCATACCACCTTCTAGTAGTTTGAAAAATGAAAGTCAGTCTTGCTTATTCAGTCAACGGTCTGAGCTTTTTTCTCTCTAAAATAGGCAAGTATCGATCACTCTGAAACGCCCGTGTTTCTCTTCATTAGGTTGACACGTTGTGGAAACTACGTCTGTACAACCTCTGTTTTTTCAGTTATCAGAAAAAGCAAAATCCGTGTGGGCAAACACATGAAACCAAAAATACGCGCTGTGTGGAAAAAAAGAAAATCTGACTTGTCTTGTGGAAATCAAAGTCTGTGGCTCATAACGTCGGTCTCTGTCTTCAATTTTCTCAGCGTTGCACAACGCTGCCGCCTCCTTTGAATTTGTGCACTTTCCTGTTTTGAAAGAAAGCCGCCAAAGCAGTTGTGTAACGCTCTGCTTTCATGAAAGCCGATTGTAGCTTTTTTTTTTTTCCCCTTTTCCTGCACTTTTGATGCCTCGATGCAGAAAACTGTGGAGAAAACACTCTGATTCTGTAGCTCTAAAAGCCATTGTGGCGTTGCAAGTTGGAATTTCGGAGCTGCCCTGTGGATATATGCCTTTTTACCTCTTACCGTTTTGATTTGGAAGCTCCAGCTGTATGCAGGCATCCCCAGGATCGGCTGGAATGTAACATACTGAGCGTACAAAACCAGACATTTGTAATTGAAACCATATCGTACTGTGGGTCTCATGTTCACTGTTTTCATGTGTGCTCTAGAATCGTGCGTTTACCAGATGAAGTCTGGCAGTGGGCGAGTAGTTTATCCAGGCCTTTTTTTTTTTTCTCTTGTTCAAAAATCCATTGAAAAATACTTGCTAAAAAATAAATTTTAGTGAAGAACCTGAGTTGTGTTCACACACACGTGGTGTGAAGTGTTTTATCGCAGCTCGGCCGAACCACCGTTAGCTCTAAAGCGCGGGACAGGATCGCGCTGAAAATATTTCCCGGGAATGTTTTGAGACCGGTAAAAAAAACAAAATAAAATTCCTATGACATGACGTGAAATTATTATTGCTTCCTGCAGGTGCATACCGAAGAAACAAGTTTGCCTGACTAGCTTTGGGAAGTTCGAATGCAGCCAGCACGAGTGCGTGCCGAGGCAGTTAAGCTGCGACCAGGCGCGGGATCCTGTTTGCGACACGGACAACGTGGAATACAGCAACTTGTGTACTTTGTACCAAAAGGGGAAAAGCTTGGCGTACCGGGGAGCGTGCCAGGTAGGAAGTGGTTCTGGCAAGAAGCGTCACGTCTTTGTTCTTCTGTGTTCCGCTGGCTTGGTTTGGTTTGTGGGGTTTTTTCGCAATATTCTGGGTTTTATAACTTAGAAAATGTTTTCGTTTGAAGTAGGCTTTTAAAAATGCAATTTTAACTAGCATAAAACCCCCCCCCTCTGGCAAAATGATATTCAGAATCTTCTCAAGTGTTTCTCTGCTTTCGTTAACAGTTGTCTCCAAAGTGACTAAAAGCTTTACTTGGGATTTCTGAGGGAGAATACTCTGATATTTATATTAAGTCTTCCTTTTTCACTATTTTTCACTATTAAAGCACGCACTGAGGTACGTTTGCAGGAATTACTGTCGTCCCTTGGTTAGTTAAATGCTAGTTTTTACCAGTTTGAACTTGTTTTATATGAAAATCAGCACCTGCTCATAGAAGGCTTCAGCATTTTGTGTGACGGTGCCCCAGGTTTACCAGGTTCACTGCTGGGGATGTGTTTATGCCTAAATCTTGCTGGAGACTGGACAGTCTGTCGTATTTTCTTTGGTTAGTCTGGCTTGGATTAGGCTTCATATTAGTTGCAGAGAGGGGTGAAAAAACTAAACCTAATCCCAGTGTTGGCCGTTTCTGTGGCTTTACAAGAAAAGTTCCCAGAGTCACAGAGTTGGAACCCCTGGAGATGGAGTCCAACCCCCTGCCAGAGCAGGACCACAGAACCTAGAGCGCGTCACGCTTCCTCTCAAGTCAATGTGTACGTTTCGCTTCTCCGTAAATAACGTGTTGGAAATCCACACGGGAACACTAAAGTTTAAAACCACAGAAACACCCGAGGTGAATGCATGAATTATTAGTAAGTCATTAAGCTGTTAAGAAATACCACACTAGCAAATGTTTTATTGCTAATTTGATTTTATTGATTAAACTCTCTTACGAAACAAAGTTACCATCTTGAACCCAGTGAATTTAACAAATTAGTTTAAATGACGAGGTCATGTTATTTAAGCAGGACAGCAGTTGTTTCCCAAGGCGTGTCTCACTGCACATGTTTCCAGCTCACGTTTTTCCGTCACCTTTAGTCCTTACTTTGCGTTTCCCACCCATCCACAAGCTGGCAGGTGACTTTTTTTGAACGTTCGACAACAGTAGCAGCGACTCCCTGCTCCCTTTTGCTTTCCCTCGCGTCCGGGCTCGCTCCCACGTTTCCGCCGCGCAAATCCGCCGCCCTCGGGGACGACTTCTTGTGCCTTTTTGCAGCCTTTCTGCAAACCCGCAGAACCCGTGTGCGGCCACAACGGCGAGACCTACCGCAGCGTCTGCGCCGCCTACTCCGACCGCGTGGCCGTCGACTACCCCGGGCCCTGCCAGGCTGTCGGTGTCCTCTCCGACCACGGCTCGCACACGGAATGCGCCTTCGTCAAGTGTCCCCAGCTCTCGGCCACCGGCTGCAAACCCGTGGTGGCGCCAGGTGGGTGGTGAACTCCTCACGGGTACAAGGGAGTCTCCAGGCTCTCAGTGCGTGTTCCACACCACCTGTGAGACATGGAAGAGAAAGGATGAGGTAGAGACGTAGAAGACAGCTTAAGGAATCATAAAATCATAGAACAGGTTGGGTTGGAAGGGACCTTTCAAGGTCCAACCTCCCTGCAGTGAGCAGGGACATCTTCAGCTAGATCCTGGTTAAGCCAAGATCTAGTTTAGTCAGGTCCTGGTTAGGCCTAGATCTAGTTTAATTGGATCCTGGTTAATCTAGATCTAGTTTCACTAGATCCTAGGAGTCCTTCGGCCGTCAGAAACTTGCAGCTGGTTTGGCTGAAAGGCGTGAGGGTTAGGACATCGCCAGGAATCGGGCGAGTGAGGATTTTTTTCGGCAGCGGCGGCGCTGGAATGTCAAACTGTCGTTGACACGGAGTTCCTGGAAGGACAAAGATGATGTTTAATTAGAAGGCAGGGTAAGATACCGCATGGCCTTACAGCGCTGTGAAAGAGGAGACAGCAGGAACAGTTTTGCTGTTTTGAACTGGTTTTGTGGGGTTTTTTCTTGTTTTCACAAATTCTTTATGAAGCAGTAGCTAATCACGGAGCGAGGAAAGCTCGGAGTTGTTTGAAGAAGTGTCTCTATGCAATTTTCTACACATTTTTCTCATTGATGACTTCAAAAAACCTTCCTTGTCCTTTGGTATTACATCTGATATTGTAAAAATCACTCTGTGAATGCAAGTTATACATAAGGTGGGGCGGAGAGGTTTGATTTAAGTATAGAGTCACAGGTAAAAAATTTAAATACAAGCCTTCTGGTGCCTGCGATGGTGAGGAGAAAGCAGTAGGAGAAACATGACGTGCTGCTGGTTTAACAGAACTCTTGTTCTGTCCTTTGTCCCCACCTTATTAGATAAAGATCCTAAGCCCCAACGTGGTGAAGCTGCTCACTTAACAACAGAAAGCCTGTTTGCTTTTATTTCTGAGATGAATTTTTAATTTGTTCACATAGGAGCCTGCTGCCCACTGTGTGCCGGAATGCTGAGGATCTTATACGACAAAGACAAGCTGGATACGTTTGCAAGGGTACGCAGCTTAATCGTGCCTATGTGAAATGGGAAATTCCAGTTACCGCATTCTCTGTCCCAAAAAGTCCAGTTCTTTTTTCCAGTAGATACTGTGCGATTTGGGCTTTTTTTCTTTATTTTTTAGTATCAGGTATAGAAATTGAATTGCAGCGCAAAGCGAAATGGAATTAGAGTAGGCACAAACGAGCAGTTGTAAAACAACTTTACAGGTTTGCAGTAAAACGACTTGTAGTAGTAAAGATGAAGCAGAACGCTTCGTTTTTGGCACGACATCATGGCAGAACAGAGCCTGTGACCAGCGTGCCTGGCGAAGCCAAAACAATTCAGGTTTGCATCTCCATGTGGTTTTCTTTTATTTTATTTTTTTAATATTGAGGAGAAAGGGAATTTCACTGAAACAGCATAAAGTCCCATTCGCCTGTTTGTATGCTCCGAGGTGGAGATAATCAGCTATTACTGTAAAAACGCAGGACAATTCAGCTCAGACATGACCTCTGGGTCGTGTTTAGTGGTTTGGGTGTTTTGGGTTGGTGGGTTTTTTTTAGAATCAGGATCCGTTTTGTTAGAACGATGCTTTAGAATCGTAGAACAGTTGAATCATTTAGGTTTCTTACTAGAGATTAGAACTGAGTAGTTCAGTGGTCAAAGCAGATTTTCTGGCGTGGCAGCAGGGTCTTCAAACTGCGGAGGAGAAATGTAATTTCACGTAATATCACATCATCCACAAAACTCTTTGGTTTTTTTCCCAGGTAACGAATAAAAAGCCTATAACGGTTCTCGACATCCTGGAAAAAATCCGCCTGCACGTCTCGGTGCCCCAGTGCGACGTGTTCGGATACTTGAGCATAGAATCCGAAATCGTGATTCTCATCATTCCCGTGGATCAGAACCCCAAACCGCTGCAGGTAGGTCCTGGTGTGATTTTGTTCACCCTCCACTTGTGTGTGCTTCACCATTTTCAACGCCGCAGTTTTGAATTGTGGTTTTTCCTGCACGCTGAATTACCCGGAGATCTCTCCGGTGACTTCAGATATGGAGAGCTCATGTTCTGGATGGCAAAATGTGTCTAGAGAATCCTGCTTTTCTGATAACAGACTGAAGTGTATGTGATGTCAGGGTGAAGCACATCACACCTGTTGGCATCGTCTCCCGCACCTCGATGTTAAGCAGCAGCTCGTACCCAAGAGGATCTGTTGGTGCTACCCTGGGACCACCCTGGTGTCAATATTCCTCTCCATAAAGATTAAAAAGTCCCGGCAGATCCCAAAACGCTGTCAGGACCTAGAAAGGAGATAACATACTGCTTCCACAGTAGTTTTCATGGTACCGAAGTCTATGATAAGAGCTCCAGGATGTTTTCTAAGCAATGCTCCCAAAAATTGCACAGATCTTGTGTGCTGGTGGGAATAACTTGGAATTTCTTTCCTGAATTTTGCTATCCAGCAACATTTCTTGACATTTTACATGGCAAGACGAGAAATAATAACTTGGTTTTTTTTTTTTTTCCCCCCTTAGATCGAAGCCTGCAATAAAGAAGCAGAGAAGATAGAGTCTCTGATAAATTCAGACAGCCCAACGCTGGCGTCGCACGTGCCGCTCTCGGCTCTAATCGCGTCTCAAGTACAAGTTTCCCTCAGCGTTTCTTCTTCTGTTCAGGTGGTGCCTGTTCTGCACTCCCTGCTCATAAGCCTTTTGTTCACCTGGTCAGCACTGACCTGTTACGTCTGACTGCTCAGGAAACACGTGTGAGCGTGGCAGCGGTTCGTGTTGTGAAGGACAGTCAGAATTGTCGGTCGCTCAACCAGAAAACAAAAATTACGGAAGGTCTGATGAACTGACATTGTTCGATGAAGGACTGAAAGTATTTGGAATAACGTGAAAAGAGGATTCCTTGATTCGTTACGACTGTTTCAGCACAATTAGGTCGTTCTCCCTTGATCTTGGAAACATAAAAACACTCCGGCACGTTCCGCTGTTACGGATTTAGGATTTTTGCGAGAAGGGATCTCACAGGGTTTTTCCTCAGCAATGAACAAAACAGTATTTTGAGTTTCTTGAAGAATGTTGATTTTCTGCGACGCGGAGGCGTACCGGTGACAATGAAAAGCACGCACCTATTTGAAACATTTTTTTTTTTTTTTTGTGGAAGAAACAAATTGCTGCTACTTAATTACCTTACCAAAAATTTAAGAGTTTATTCTCCTGTAAATATGCTTTTGTATTTTATTATGAAGAAAACGCGCCAGCCCTGGGTCTGTCTCAGCAGCCGTCTTTGCCTGGACTCGTGAAGATTTGCAGGACGTTGGGCTCGGCGCTCGGGAAATGACAATCAAGCTCTGTGCTAGTACCTGACTTGGATGAAGAAATAAGTTCTTTTTATAGTTTTGTACATTTCAGAATCTCGTATTGGATGCAAAATTATAAAGAGTCTCCGTCTCTCTATTTAAGTGCCATTTAAAATATTGCAGTATTTGCATGTTATCTAATGAAATCTATACTTTAAATGTTTATGCAGACAGTATGGTTTATTCTTTATTGTATTTTATGCACCTGACCTTAGTCTACATGAAGTATTTTATATCAGTATTATGATAGCCAACTTGTGAAGTATACACAGGAAAAAAAAAACCTTATTTTTTGCCAAAATGCTGAACTTTGAAAGAAAGCACTGAAAACTTTTGGAACGTGTATGTTGTCATAGCATGTTTGTAGCAGTTATTTTCTGCTGAATCTTTTAAATGCAAAAAGTATTAAAGCTTTTTATTTTAATAAAACACTTTGGCTTGTGTCCTTCTACAGCAGGCTTCTCTCACGGACAGCTGGAAATCTGCGCTAACATTAAGGAGAGAGATATATCTATGTGTGTAAGAAGATGTAGATATAAATATATAAGGAGATATAAAATATATATATACACTCTCTGAGTGCTTCTGGAAGACACATGCACGTTATCATCAAGGTCTGGAGGCGAAAATTCTGCTGAATATATTGGTAACCCACTAAAAATCAAGAAGAGATGGCACAAGGGCGCCTCGGAGCCTGACCAGCCCGATTGTCGCTTTTATAGTGGGTCCCAGCTGAAACATTTACAAAACATTATTTTCTTGTCTGTTGAGAAACAGAGTTAGTAATTAGCAGTGTCACCTCATACCCTGAGCTGCTTTGTGCTACTTGACCCAGTGACAGAACTTGGAGACTCGGGCGGATCTGCATTGAAAGGTGAATTTTTATTCACACATCCTTACTGATGTTCACGACGCTTTTCCGCATTTTCCTTTCACACAGAGCAGGGTGTTCCAGGAGTTTTCACCACCACCACTCTTTCTAGGATGCCCCGCGACTTGACGTGAGCGAACAGAAATATGTGAGGGCTTTGTTAGATGGTTGTGATGGTTCATAGTTGAAATCTGGGCTGTAAGGTGACCCTCTAGTCAAACGGAGCCCAAAAAGGACAGAAAAGTAGCAGAACAGAATTGTTCAGGCTGGAAAAGAGCTTTAAGAAATTGCACTGGGTTTGCCTGGCCGGATTTTGGTGGCGGGGGGGGGTTGTGGGGCAGGTTCTGCAAGAAGCTGCTTGAAGCTTCCCCTGGGTGTGACAGAGCCAACGCCAGCCCCAGCGCTGGCCACGGCTGAGCCCGTCGGTGACGATGGGACAGGAATACCTCTGGGATAACGTATTTAGAAACGGGGAAAAACTGCACCACACAACAGCTGGCAGAGAGAGAGGACCGAGAATATGTGCAGACACCGAGGTCAGCGAAGAGAGGGAGAAGACGTGCCCCTGCAGCCCATGGAGGTGACAGCGTGACGATTCAAATGTGTTGATTTGATACACGAAGGGGAAAACTACCACGTTGTCCTTTCCAAGTTGCTTGGATTTTTGGTTTGGTTTGGTTTGGTTGGGTTGGTTATTTTTTACCTTCACTACCATAACGTGGCAGAGCTCCTTCCTGGATTCACACTCATGTCTTCGAGAGGGGCTTTACAATGGTCCTTTGCTCTCAGGTACTGCAACGTGACAAGTTAAAAGCTCACCCATTATGTCTTATCAGCAAACTTAGAGGCAGTTAATGTGAAACGGGGAACGTGGAAGCCTTGGAGGGCTTGTTGCTTTTTGTTAAAGGAGAAACTTCAAGTAGACTTTAAGAAGCCAGTTAATGTGCTGTAGCTCCGTCAGTCAAAGCTGGGTTTAACTGTCTGGACTTGAATTCCGTGTAAGCAAAGGATACTTCAGAAACCATCACCAGGGTAACAACGCTTGTAGGGAAGCGAGCACCGAAGCTCTGCTTGGCAGCCTCCACCGCCGGGGATTTACAGCCCCGAGGAGCCTTGCCAGGAATATTTCCCAGCCGGGGCAGGCGCAGAGCTGCCCACAGCCGGGCTGGCGGCCGCAGGGACCGAGCAACTGGGCCTGTCCCGGATTCCTAGAGCTCTCGCGGGGAGGTTTTGAGGGTGGAACCGGCGAGGCTGGGAAAGCCCTTCAGGTGTGCCAGGAGACCTGTCAGCCGTGTGTGCCGCTCAGAGGCAGCTCTTCCTGTCGTGGCAGCTCACGTACAAACAGCGTCAGACCGGACCGGAGCTGGCACTGAAGAGAGCGGTGCTGGGAGGGCTGGGGGGGGCAGTGGGAGGTGTGTGGGGGAGGTGGGGTTGTGTCTCATCTTTAACCCGAGATGACGAGCTCGGTTCCTTCCAGAGTGCTTGGAGAGAAGGGTTGTCGGGAAGCTGGAGGAGACCTGAGGGATAAAAGGGTAAAGGTATGTTGGGGAAATAGATTGGTAACTCCGAGTTGGCAAGTTATAGCTCTTGTGGTATTAAATAAGATTTTTTTTTTATTTTTTTTTTTCCTGAAATAATCTCATGAATGCTAATTAATAGAGCTGTGCGGGTGGTGATCAAAGCCATAACTTGGGAGCTAAAAGATACTCTTCTGCTCACACAGCCTCTATTCTTACATTATCAAGATTTTGGCCTTTAAATATTGAATACTGGACAGCAGCAACATCCGTTAGCTCTTTTGTTTAAAGCTGGTACGCCAGTCTTACTAACAAGATGATACAAAAATTGAACACCCTTCTGAATAACACAGGAGAAACACCAGAAAAGTTCTGCACGTGGGAGTGAGTATCTTTAGCCAACTCTGCCGTCAAGTGGGAAAACAATACGCAGTGGTGCCGATCGATTACTGGGTTTTAAAAAATGGGCCCCTAAAGGGTGTGTCCTTTGGTTTTCTCATTGCTTTTGTAGGGCACGGAGGGTCAGGAGCTGCCTTACGTGCTGATTGACGCTATAGGGGGGAAGAACGGCGTGTATGAAGACCATATCGAATTTCTGGAGAAACATTTTCACCTCGTCACCATGCAGGAGTATGCTGAAAACAAGCAATTCCTCAGCGAAAAGATCAGAGCTATTTACGTGTGGTACCACAAACCAGTTATCAACGAAGAGCTGCTCCAGAGCTTGCCGAACCTGAAGATAGTTGCAAGCGCTGGCGTGGGCATAGATCACCTGGACCTGAACCTCCTCTCCAGCTACGGGGTGAAGGTGTCCAACACTCCCTTTGCCGTTTCCACGGACACTGCGGACTTCGGGATGGCGCTGATGCTGGCGTCTTCCCGCAGACTTGTGGAAGGTAATAAACCAAAATGACTTCAGCTGTTCTGTGGAAAAGGTGACTCTGTGGAATTTTTCACTTCTCGCAAATTATTCACTTTGTGTCCAGAAACACGATGACGTCGAGATGCTCCTGCCTTGTCTTATGATAAAAAGTCAGGGGGAAAAGGTAACCAGATGGTAGGACATCCTGCAGATGACGTATTTTCCTTCTTTTCCCTCCTCCAAGGCTACCAGATGGCGGTCTGCCCCGACACGGAGTATTTCCCTGCTGGCTGGCTGGGCGCTGAGGTTTCTGGGGCGACCCTGGGCATCGTGGGAATGGGGACCATTGGCTACAAAGTGGCCCAGAGAGCCAAAGCCTTTGAAATGAAGATTTTGTACCACAACAGGAATCGGAGGTAAAGCTGGTTGCGGCTCCGTGGGGAGGATGTTCTCCCACTGCTTTTTCACGTTATTCGTACCTTTCACTGGACGATGCGCTCTCTGTGCAGTTATTCAGTGGTGGAGCGTATAAGCTTGCTTCAAGGTGGTCATTAATTTCCCAATTTATGCAGAAGCAAAAGCCAGGGATAGAAGTGAGACATCTCAGTGGTGTGCCCGTGAGTCGGCGCCTTCCTGTCATGTCGGTGCCCTTGCTGTAGATTGAGGGAAAAAAAGGAAAGAAAAAAGTATTTCATTAGGAAAAGCTTCGGCACTGAAAGGGTTATCAAAGACTGGAAGTGGCTGCCCAGGAAAGCGGTGGAATCGCCACCCTTGAATGCATTTCAAAGCTCTCTGGGTACGATGCTCAGGGACATGGTTGAGAAGTTGGAGGGGTCTTGGTTTCCTCAGGGATTTTCAGACGACTTGCTTTTCACAAGGAAGGGAATTCCTGTCAAACGTCAGTCTTGGGTGGGAAAAGAATCCCCATTGCAGCCAGAAGCTGTGACACAAACGCTTTTGTTTCATTCCTCACTCAGCGCGCTGACAGGATACTCGTTTTTCACTTCCCATGCCCACAGTGCTGCTCTTCTGCTTCTCGTGCGCTCGGTACTGTGGGAAACAGCTTCACATTTTCTGTGACTGCCTTTCAGCCGGGTGTCTGGCTGACTGCTTTGCACTACGGAGCGAGGGAAACAATTTAAGGAACCTTTTCTCTCAAGGGGATTTGAACTTTCCCTTGTTGCTTACTAGTGGCGTTTGATTTTGGTTTTTCCCCTCAGAAATAAGGAAGAAGAAAGCGCCGTCGGAGCTATTTACTGTGAGAAGATCGACGACTTGCTCCAGCAGTCGGATTTTGTGCTGCTGGCCGTGATCCTGACCCCTCAGACGCACAAGCTCATTGGGAAGAGGGAGCTGGAGCTGATGAAACCCACAGCCACCCTCATCAACATCAGCAGAGGTAGGGCACAGAAAAAAACCCGCTGCGCTCTGGTTTGCTGGTGTAAAACATGCTGGGAAAATCCAACCTTAATACAGAGTCACTCCAAACTTTCTGGTAAATTCTCTGTTTATTATTATTATTATTATTATTATTATTTAGATGTCCATGGTGGTATCTCAGTGAAACATTTGTAATTACGAGCAATTAGGTCTCTGAATAAAACGCTGGACTGCCTGCGGTGGTCCCCAACTGTCCAACGCCGACGCTTCCTCCTCCCACTTCGCTGCTTCTGCTTGGTGAACGTCGCGAGCCCTCGTCGTTTGCCTGACCCTTGTGCCCGAAAGGACGGGGAGAGAACAGTAGGGAATCTGAAAACTAAGAGTATCCTTATTGTAACCCAGGGCTGGTGGTGGATCAGGACGCTTTGGTGGAAGCCCTTCGAAACGGTGTCATTAAGGCAGCTGCGCTGGACGTGACGTATCCGGAACCTCTGCCGAGGTAGGGCACGCGTTTAAGTTAAACACGAGCGTATGTGCGTGGTCCAAGTTTGTGAGGATGTGACGAGAAGTTACCTAATTTCGTGAGTAAGAGTACGTGGTGTATGTGCACTAGTCCTACTGAAACGATGTCCCTGATCCTTCTGTGCTAGCTAAGCAAAATTCACGACAACTCATTTGGAGGATTTGCGGCGTAAAAAAACCCGCAAGCCAAGCAGCAGTTTGAACTCCTCTGAGTAGGCTTAGGTCATGCAATTAGTTTTCATTTTTAATTATTATTTTCAGTGTTTCCCTGGCTCCCTTCAGGTGACCAGATACCAGATGAACGCTCCGTGAGTGACTACCTCAGCATCTCTCTTGTGTTTTCCAGGGATCACCCTTTGTTAAAGATGAAGAACGTGATAATAACTCCTCACATCGGAAGTGCCACCGGAAAGACACGCCGCGTTATGATGGAAAACATGACGGAAAGCATACGAGCGGGTCTTGCAGGTCTTCCTGTCCCCAATGAAGTGTTGCTGTAAAGCGGCCTGCGTTTTATGTCGATGCCATTGACGCTGATCCTACTGTGAGAAACAGTAATTACAACCCTCTTCATGTAATTATCCCGCTATTTACAAGGGCGTGTAGTGTTAGAGCAATGGTTTTAAACTGCACCAGGGTAGATTTAGATTAGATATTGGGAAGAAATTCTTCACCGTGAGGGTGGTGAGACACGGGAGCAAGTTGCCCAAAGAGGGTGGTGGATGCTTCATCCCGGGAATTCATAGAATCGTAGAATCGTATCAGCTGGAAGATGGAATTGTAGAATCACATCAGCTGAAAGATGGAATCGTAGAATCGTATCAGCTGGAAGATGGAATCGTAGAATCGTATCAGCTGGAAGATGGAATCATAGAATCATATCAGCTGAAGTGTCCCAGGCCAGGCTGGACAGGGCTTGGAGCAACCCGGGCTGGTGGGAGGTGTCCTGGGGTTGGAACCAGATGGTTTTTAAGGTCCCTTCCGACTCAAACCATTCTGTGATTCTACGATTCTTGGTGTGTTACACAGATAAAACACAGAACGCGTGACTTTAATTCACCTCATGGAATGGAATCATAGCCCCGTTTGGGTCGGGGAAGGACTAACGGGTGGACACGAGGTCTGTTCCAGCTTCCTGTGATTCCATGACCTTTGAGGCCACTCCGACTAACCCGGTGCTGCCGGGCCCACCGCCGACCCGCGTCCCTGCGCAAATAACCCAACTCCTTTCCGTGGGGTGTGTGGGGAAAGCCCAGAGCCTCTGCCAGGCGCTGCCAGGGAAAACTCGAGGGGGCCCAGAGCCTCACGCCAGCCTCCTTTATTTCACTCGTGCCCTAAAAACCGCCTGTCAGTGTTAAAAAAAAAACCCAAATAAACAAAAAAATCCCAAAAATAAACAAAAAATCCCAAAAATAAACAAAAAATCCCAAAAAAACAAACAAAAAATCCCCCAAAATAAACAAAACCGCGGTGAAGAACGTTGACACCGTGTCCCGGTGCCATCGAGGAAGCCCCTTTCTGCCCCAGCCGCCCCACTCCCGGCCACCGCCCCCCGGGCCCTCCCGCCGTTCCCCGCCGGGCCGCCAGGGGGAGACGGAGCCTCGGGAGCCCCCGGGAGCTCCTTTCTGTCCCCGTTCCCTTCCGTCCCGTCCCGTCCCGTCCCTCGGTGGCGGGATGTGGGGCTGCCGGGCCGCGGCGGTGCTGCGATGGCGCCGGGCCTTCAGCAGCTCGGCCGCCCTCCTCCGCGGCTCCTCCCGCCATCTGCTGAAGAAAATGATCCGCAAGAACAAGTAAGAGGCGGGGGGGGCGGTCACCGGCGCCGGGCCCGGGGGGGTGTGGAGGGCGCCGGGGCCTGCCCTGCGCCCGGCGGGGGTCGGGGCCGTGCGGGGTGCGGCCGGGGGGCCCGGGGCGGTGACACCGCGGCCGGGGAAGGAGCAGAGCTGCCGTTTATTTATTCAAGGCGCCGGCTCGCACGGGGGATCTCTCCTCCAGACCTGCGCAACTGGTTTGGGAGGTTATTTCCCAGGAGTCCTTCCCACCTGGGTCAGCTGGTCACGGTGGGGGGGTCTGTGGTGGCCTCACGGGGTCTGTGGTGGCCTCACGGGGTCTGTGGTGGCCCCACGGGGTCTGTGTGGTGGCCCCACGGGGTCTGTGTGGTGGCCCCACGGGGTCTGTGGTGGCCTCACAGGGTCTGTGGTGGCCTCAAAGCAGGACCCTTCGCGCTTCCCCTCCCTTGTTAGGGGCACAGTCCCCTGTTGGAGACAGGGTTCGTGGTCACCTTCGCTGTGCTTGGCATTCCGAGCGCTCTCCCAGGCTCAAGCCGAGCGCCAGGTGCCGCCGTGGGTTGCGGATCGGGGTGGGACAGCTTTCTTTCCTGCTTTTACCTAAGTTACACGGTCTTTCGTCAAAGTTGCCAAGTCCTGAATCCTTCAAAGTCGCAGCTTAAAGCAAAATAGACCATTTTCTTCTTCCGTCAGGGCAGTTTGTGGGTGAGATGGGGTCTGTGGGGCGGTTTGGGGGGTGAGACAGGTCTGAGGGGCTCATCTTTTAATGATGTTGTTTCTCAGAGCTGCTGAAAGGTGAAGCTGATTTCCTTCTCTTTTTTTTTTTTTTCCCCCAAAAGAAAGAAGTTTTGGTATGACAGCCCGACGCTGGGATCTAAGATGGTAAGTGCTGCGTTTGCCCGCGCCAAGAGGAACAAGGTTGTGCTTCTACCATTGAGTCTGACTGGGGGAGAAAGAATTTCTGGTGGAGAAACAGCAGAATGTGTGAATGAGCTCGAGGGCTCCGGTTGCACAACGCCGTGCCAGGATTGCTGTCAGGAGAAGCCGCTCGGCTCCCCGTGGCTGCTTCCCCTCCTGTGCTGGTCGTTCGTCTGCACCAGCACCACCGCTCGCTCACACGCTCTTGAGCCTAGAGTAGAGAACTGATCCAGACTGAAACTTCTCTATACTAGCTTAGTTTTACAGAAGGTGAGGTTTTTATGTTTGTTTTTCAAGCAAGCAGTGCTTTTCAGTTAGCATGTGCTGTGTTTTAGCAGATTTTTTGAGCTGTGTAACTTGCTATGAAATGGTGGCAAAGCTAAGAAGCCTTGACTGCAATACGTGAAGGTCAAAGATTCTGTGAACAGAAATATTCTTTACTGAAACACCTGGTACATAAGACCTGTATAAAGCCATCACAGCTGCAATAATGGCAATTCTAAGAGCGTACTTAGCAGAGTGCACAGAAATGTATCTAACTGCCTAAATACAAGTTTGTAACTACTGATTAACGTGTTTGTTTTCTTCTAAAGATGTATAAACCAACCGGGTTGGCCTCTGTAATGAAAGAAGAGCAGACAAAAACTAAGAAAGAAGATAACATACGCCACAGAGTCTTGAACAATCTTATTCACAAAGCTGTGACGGAGATGATGGCCACCAGTGAAGTTAATCAAGAATTTCACGATCTCAAGCTGGAAATCTGCAAGGCAAGTGCCAAAGCTGGCACTGAGTTGCTCTTGCTGCACCTCCAGGTTGGCGTGGCCAGAGGAGCAGCCCTGGGTGTTGCGATGTCTGCAGGAGGAGTTGTTCCGTGTTGTTTCTTTCTGAGACGGGTGGGAGTTTGTGGAGCGTGCTCTCGCAGCGAGAACCCGTTGTATAAGATGCTGGTAGATGCGACGAGTGACAGTTACAGAAATCTTTCAGAATCCAAGTCGCGTTTCAGAAGTTTGTTCTTCAGGAAGTTCGTTGGTCTGTTTCGTGTGGTTCATGCCCTAAATGCCGTGTGAGCTAGAGGTTTGGGTGCAGGAGGTTCTCAGAGCAGGATTCGGAGCTGGAGAGATTCTTCCGTTACGGTGGCACGAAGGGCGTTCTCTTTTCTGTCAACATCAAACCCAAACTCTGGGTGACAACAAACCAGGCAGTGTCTCAGGTCTTTCTTTAGCAGAAGCATGCACTTTCAGCTGGGTTCTAGAACAGCATGCCATGAATTGTCCTCCTGGACTCTCTGTGGTGGTAGCACCATCACATTGACTGAGCGTAGTCCTGTCGGTAACATCCAGGTGTCGACAGACTTCTCCTCTGTTTTATTTCAGTTGAAGGGGAGATTAGGCAGTGACTTGCCTAAATCAAAAATTTGTTCTGATGCTGAACATAAATCTTATTTGGTGTTAAACTGTGCCTCTGTAAAGGCACCATATAATTGTGGTTCTTAAGAGCAGAGATGGAAGAAGAGTTTCTCCTAAGAATTTACATATTTGGGTCACCGTGTGCTTATTAATGAATTAGACACTTAGTTGTATACGAAGTGTGTGTGTATATATACAATTTTTAAAAAACATTTGTCTCTTTGCAGGTGTCCCTGGCATCAAACTTCTCAGCATGTCGTGTGTACTGGAATCCTGCTGCCACTACGGAGAAAGAAAGTTACGTTGAGAGCGTGCTGCGGAAGAGTGCTCCACGTATACGGTACCGCTGTGGGATAAACAGTTAGACGGCTTCCTAAATTCGTAGCCACACACTACTGCCATTTCTTGAGTATTTCTGACAACCTGTATCTGACCCCATTAGGACGCTGTAGGTGTTTAGATCTTTGGAGTCAGAGCATCTTCTGCGATGAGCCTCACGGGGCAGGATGGCTCTGTCACACCAGCTGTGGGTTGTCCTGCTGTGCTGCCCTAGGGTTGGGCTGGGCTGAGCAGGAAGAGAGAGGAGTCCAGATGAAGTTGCACTTCACTGGACTGGTGATGGTGACATCTGAGTATGACGCTGCACGAGAGGGCTGGCAATTACAAGTATCCAGGTATCTCCTGACTGATTCGCTGGCCATTCTGATCGCGAGGGGCAATGTGGACCTCCAGAAGGGATGGCTGATATTACAGAAATCCTTCACAATACTGACACCAAAAAATAAACGTCGGGATGCTGCCGTGGATTATGATGCTTTTGCCCATTTTTGGCAGTGAGTTTTCAGGATGTCATAGAGGTTTTTGTCTCTCCCTTTTTCCTCAGCTTACCTTGGCCTCACCTCACAGACCGGCCGAATCTAACTTCATCAATACTCAGGCCGATCTGCAACTAGTAGTTTCTGTAGGTTACACACTGAGAGTTGGGATTCTGCAGTGATGCTTAGTGCTAACCCAAATGGCTGCCTGTTGGGCTGTAACCTTTGCCAGCCGGTACTGCTGGAATTAATTTGACGTATTTTGTCTGTCCTGGAGGTGGTGTACTGTTGCTCATACCGGTGAATGTTGTCTTTTTGCCAGGTATCTTCTGACGAGTCAGCAGATTGTAGGAAACTTACCCCCAGTAGTATTTATAAAAGACAAAGAAGCTTCAGCTGTAAAAGAGGTAATCATAATCTTTGACTCAATAACAATACGCAGACTTGGCGACTTAGCGTACCGTAACGCTTAGGAATGCAGAGAGACCTGGTTGTTACCAGTCCGTGTTAAAGATCAGTCTTTGTCCATGCCCTTGCCTCTTCATGTTCCAAAGCATTTTAGCAAAGAATCTTGAGTAAGGCTGATGCTTGTAGACAGTGTAAAAGAATCCTCGTAGCTATTGGCTCATGAACTTCTTGTGATGCTACCTAATAGCATGTCTGAAGTGAAGTTTTCAGACAAGCTTGGAGGCCAATAAAGAAATCCCAGAAGAGGAAATTACAGTTTTAAGAGATAATGTAAAATAGACAGCTGTGTGTTGCCTGGTGTACATGATTGTAGAAATGAGGTCTGAGGAGCTGTCTTCCACATTTTAAATGTTAGGTGTTTTTAAAATTCCCTTGAGGTTTTTTTACCCCAACCTTCTGTCTGTGAATTGTTAAGATGTTTCTGGCAAAGTGCAAATCTTTGCATAGGGGATATAAGCTCACTCTTTCAAAATTATATTTAGTATTTCACATTTTCTGTTAAGGTGCTCATAGTTTCAACCATTCAAATACTGCTAGAATAATAATGTTACAGTATCAGTGGTTACACCATCGTTACACCCAATTACTGCTGGTGACTTACGGGTTCACGCAGGGTGTATTAGCAGAGCTGGAAGGGAGAACCAAAACTTTAGACGCTCTGGAAATGAATTGCTTGAACTTTCTGTGGCCAGAAAAATTCTGATTTTCACACCAATGGACCCATCCAGCAGTGCTGGCATCAACAACAGCACAAGAGTAGAAGCGAGCTAAACACTCCTGAAGGCTGTTTGTATTCCTCCAACTTTGTTAAATGACCTCTTACTCTTTTTGAAGACTGGACGACCTTGCCTTTAAGTTCAGTGCGTAGGCACCAAGAAAGTTAACCACAGGAGACAAGGAACAACCCTCCCTGTGTGGCTTCTGGCAGTGGATGGCACTGGGAAGCACTTGGATTGTCTTCTCACACTTTGCAGCTCGTCAGATCTATGTCATCCGCAGAATCAGATAACAGGGCTGGAAATAATGTAGCTGAACCTGAATTTTTTAAGTATTGGAAGACAGAGAAGGCCCCTCCAGTTCAACTCCTCAAATAATAGGCTGAATGAGAAGGGAAGTACTACAAAGAAAAGTAGGAGTAGAAATTTCAAGTGAGAGAAAATTTTCACAATGAGGTACAATCTATAAGCACTGGATATACTTGATTTGTAGCATTTACTGGTTAAGTGCCGCGTTAAAAGGGAGTTGGGAGCTCGATGTTTACATGTAATAGAAACACAAACTTAGGGGCAGAAGAAGTGGAAAAAAAGTCTCAGTGTGAGGTTGTTATGAAAAAAGATTTGCAAGACTTAAGTAAGATGAAATAAAACATCCTTGGGTGAGTTCTGCTATTTGAGACAAACTTCCCAGGCGAGAATTAGAAGCAGTTTTGTGTAGATGGAGAAAAAGGCTATATTTGACATGGTTTTGCTAAATATTCCAAACGTGGAGAGAATCAAATCTTTACTGTTAGATACTTTTCTGGTTTTTGTGTAGGTGTAACAAAGTAAACTCAGTCCAGAACCTTTAATACGTGTTGTCTTTGTGTGTTTACAGGTTGAGGAATTACTGTCAATTGCTGATTTTGGACCTCCAGAGGAAGAAGAAACATTATCTCAAAATGCTTCGAGGTGAGGTTTTTGAATCAGAATTGTGCATTTTCATCTCTGTTGGCCAACTTAAACTGGGTATTATTTGACAGGACAGAGATTGACTATATTTTTTAGTATATTTTGACTAGATGTTGTTATCTCAGAGTTGAGCAAATGGTATTACAAGGAAATAGAAAGTAGAAAATAGAGACTTTTTGGAAGATCTTACTGAAAAGACATCTCAGCTTTTAAAGAGCTCACTTGGGCCCTTTTGATAACAGCAGAGGCTAAAGAACAGCCAAGGACAAAACTTAGAATCAGACATTAAATACAGAGGGTGGCATTTTATTTTACTTGCAGACCCACCACTTGATCCGTGGTATTCGTAGTGTTACTTTGATAAGGGAAATATTTTTAGAATTCCTAAGAATTTTAGAATTCCTAAGAATGTTTGTGATAATTACATTTAAAAAAAAATGCTTTGCAGCAGTAATATTTCTTTCTGGCTGCTAATTTTCTCTACACTTACCAGCTCTACTTTTACCAGTCCTCCCCTACTTGACCCCTTTTTTTCTGGTTACATCCTTGGACTTGTAATACAGTGGTGTCTTCTTCTTAAGACAGGGAGAGCAGTGCTGAACACAGTCTCTTAGTAAAGTCAGACAGAAAACTCCGGTCTGTGTCTGTCTTACAATTAGGATTGCCCCTTCAAATATGCACGAGGGGAAAAAAAACTCACAATATTTGTTTTCCTTTCCACAGCGAGCTGTTGTCTTCGGCAGCTCAGTCTTCAGATTCACCCATGCCATCTAACCTTTTTGGGATCGATCACGAGCTGCTGAATAAGCAGATAATGGACTACAAAAGACGGAAAGTGTCAAGAGATGCAGAAAGCATCGCCTGGACGGAAGAGCAGGAGCAGCAGCTTTCCAAGATTCGGAAAAAAATGAAAAAGAAAAAAGCAAAGGATCCTCCTGACGATGACATTACACCACAGAAATACTTACTGGATAGATATGAAGCCGATCACTGGGATGATAACACCGAATCGGTCTCGGACTATGAGCTGGAGGATGAATTAAAGGAAGAGGTAAACGAATTGGAGGCAGATGATGCCAAAACTCTGAGTCAGACTACTGATAAAACTGAAAAGAAGTGAAAAAGCCACTCGCTTTGACATGGAGGATGCTGATAGCACAAAAAAAAATATAGACTGCTGTCGATACAGAAAGATTAGTTTGGTACAGCCTGTTCACCACTTCCTCTTTCAAACTGCTAGGTTTGCCACACTTGGGGAGGTTCCCTAGCGCGAGGTATGTAAGAGAACCAAAAAAGCTGTTTGTGAAGTTCTCTTCAGCAGCTTTCAAGCTGCTGCAGTTCTAGGACTTGCAACCAGGGAGCAGTTTTGCAATGACAAAATACACACAGTGCAGCACCCAGTTAAAGCTGCCTGCGGTCCTGTTGGTTATTTCCAATAAAACTGTGGCTTCTGTGATGAAATAAAGTTACAACCCTGGAAGAAAATAATTTTATTTATTTTAATATGCAGAAATTTACAGTTGAGCAAAGGGAACCGCAACCAGAAAAGGTTGGGAAACTGCAGCCAGGAAAGGATGGAGAACTGCTCATCCGTTGGCTAAAAAGCATTGACCATCACTGAAAAAATGTATTTAAAACTCAAAAAGGCAGAGAAGCAGCAAGGAAGAATGCCCCAGGAACTGTCTTTTCAATTAGAAGTGGATGTGGGGAATCGTGCAAGTAGAATAAAGCTTTCTGGCTCAAGGCAAGTAAAAACTTAGTGTGTATAAAGTCAGAAGGGCTGAAGCTTCAAAGTAAGTTATAGCTAATAAGGTGGCAATAAGGAATTCTAGCAGAAATAAGGAGCATTTGTTAGTTAATGGGGAAATAAAGAAAGACAATCCAGGGGAGGTTGCACTACAGTGTGCTGCTTTAGTTTTTCAGAAATTTGCAGAAGACAGTGAGTATAAGCTCCAGAATATAAAAAATGAAGGGGTTTTAGGTTGAAGAGAGGAGTTGAGGTCAGCACTGAGCACTGACCTTCGCTGTAGGTTATTTAATAATCGCCTTGAAGCGAATTCCGACGGCGGATTGCCCGTAAGAACACGGGGAGGACACGAGCTATGGATGTCCATGGGGTATTGCTATAAGCTGCTCAGAGCTCGTGCTGAATAAGGGTCAGGATCTTTTAAATGCCCGCATCCTTCTCACTGGGACACGTGCTGAGGCTGTAGCTCACATTGGTACTTCCCTCCCTAGAAGCAGGAGGAGGATCCCACAAATTTCAGCGTGCCTTCTTGGAGCTCTCCAGGAGTTCTTCCTAAATTCCATGGGACCGACGCGCTTTGAGGTAGGCGCTTTAGTTTGTTTTTCGGCGAGTGAAGGTATTTATCGCGTCGGAAGCTGTTCGTGTGCAGCTATCATGGTCCGTCAGAGCGACAAGCTCTGTCACAACTTGGCAACAAAGCTCTTAACTTTTTGAATGAACTACAGGAACCTTTTAATTAGTAGTCGCTAAATGAATCCGCAGAATGCCAATGTCTCCATCCTTAGTTTCTGCTGTATAAAGTGTGGGACTGTCCTTACTCTACCTCGAAAAAAATCTTCATTAACCTAGGAATAACAAGTTGCGTCTGTGTTTTTCTTGCATTCAATCCTTGCAGATGGCACACGGCTGCACTGCACTCGTTTGTGCTTTATAATCTACTGTGGTGAAAGACCGGTCATGCTCGTCAAAATGCAAAGATGTTTGTCTGTTGTGGTAATTACTCCCAACATTTTTTTAGTAGTGTGTTCTTTGAGAAGTCCCATCACAAGATGTGTGGCCAGCAGGGTGAGGGAGGTGGTTCTCCCACTCTGCTCCGCTCTCGTGAGGCCCCATGTGGAGTTCTGTGTCCAGTTCTGGAGCCCCTACTACAAGGATATGGACGTGCTGGGACGTGTCCAGAGAAGGGCCACGAGGGTGCTCAGAGGCCTGGAGCACCTCTCCTGTGCAGACAGACTGAGAGAGTTGGGGCTGTTCAGTCTGCAGAAAAGAAGGCTCCAAGGAGACCTTATGGTGGCTTCCAGTATCTCAGGGGGCTACAAGAAAGCTGGGGAGGGGCTTGTTAGGATGTCAGGCAGTGACAGGACTAGAGGGAATGGATTGAAGCCGGAGATGGGTCGGTTCAGATTGGATGTTGGGAAGAAGTTCTTCCCCATGAGGGTGGTGAGACCCTGGCACAGGTTGCCCAGAGAGGGGGTGGAGGCCCCACCCCTGGAAGTGTTTAAGGCCAGGCTGGATGGGGCTCTGGGCAGCCTGATCGAGTGGGGGATGTCCCTGCGCGTGGCAGGGGGGTTGCAATGAGATGGTCTTTAAGGTCCCTTCCAACCCTGGCAATTCTGTGATTCTATGAAGTCCACTTTACCTGGTGGACTTTGCTCAAACTTACTGGAAAACAAATTCTACCGGAGAACATTTGTAGTTAATTCTAGTTAATTACTCCAGGGACTGGGTAAGGGAAGCAAGAGCGAGCAAACAAAGCTGCAGGAATGGGTATAGTAAAATGCCAGCGCTACAGCGGGGGTGTGGAGATCTGTGGCATCTTGTGAAGGAGAGAAGTTCTGTGGCTGGTTTCCAGCAGGTTACCTGCGACAACCTGGCATCATTTCAAGCCATGGTTATTTCATTTTGCAGGTCCAGGTGATGTTTGTGGCTTTTCAATGACCCATTTGCATTTGCAAGATTTATAAACTTTTTGTTATCGGTGCTTTCCAAATGGAGCAATGTGTGTCTGTTCCTGGCTCCCCCGCTAAAGCCAGAAGTTAGCGTTTACTCTCACACAAAGGTTTCAGGGATGCTAGATGCCTCCTTCGGTGCTAGACCGGGAAGTCCGTGCCTCCACCGGTGTGTGTCTCAGGAGAAGGAGGCTTCTCCACTTCTGCTGGTTCAGGATTTTGCAGTGGTCCACAGCTGTGGTTCGCAAGAGCTTACTAACATCATTGATGTTGCCGACTTGGGATTGAAAGTCATCACCTGGTTCTGAGGAGAGGCTTCAAACAAGAAATGAGGAAGGAGGAGCCGCTACAGCTTGATACATCTTTGGCTGCAATTAGACCAAAAAGAGTCTCCTAGGAACACAGGGTGGCTCCTGGCAAAGAAAACATCGTACAACGGAGCTTGGGTTCTTCTGTTGGCCTGATGACAAGCTGCTATGGCAGCCACAAAATCGGAGACCAGCTGAGGTGGCAGGGGACTCCCATGGGCTGTCTGATCCAACCTTCCTGCTCAAAGCAAGGTCAGCTACAGCAGATTGCTCAGGGCTGTGTCCAGTCAAGCTTCATGTATCTCCAAAGAAGGCGGCTCCAAAACCTCTTTCAGCAGCTTGCTCTGGTGTTCAGTCACGCCGAGGTTTAAGTACTTGCTAAATGAGGAGTCACGCACTAAGTCTGCCCGGCCCAAGTCCTTGGTTGGAGACCGTGTAATTTTTCGTGAGCAGCGATCAAGCCAGACTTAAATGGTTATCCCCAAAACCCGAAGATGGAAGTTGTTGTAGATCCCTTCCAACTCTAGTCTATTTTGTTCAATGCAGTTTGACTCTTCTTCCTCTTTCTTTCCCTACCAGCACATGCTGAGGGAAATCTTTGGTGACATTTCTTCCCAGCCCTGCACTAGTAGGAGGGATTGAACGGGTGACCATGTCCCACCCTCGGCATTGGCTTTGTCACTTTCTGGGAAGGGGGCAAGTACCTTCTGATGAGAGTGTTTCTTCCTTCAGCACATAAACTTCCTTCCATTTTGAAGGTGACAGCCTGTTTGCTGTTCACAAAATCCTGACTGACCAGCCCGTCGGCAGTTCTCCACCCTGAGGTGACCCATCATGGAAGACAATCTGGAATGAGGGATTGCCGCTTCATTTTCTCCTCTAGAAATGGTTATGGTTGTCCAACTCGGATTGAATTTAGAAATAAATCCAGAGTCTGCCAGCCCGATGTGAAGCGTAGCTCCTTCAAGGAGAAGTTCCGAAGCAGCCAGGTAGGATGAGAACTCTTGAGATGCGCGAGGAGGCTGAACAAATGTTATGTCTGGAGGGCTTTCAGATGAGCAGCTCCAAACACATTCCTGGTATTTAAAAACACGATCGAAACTAGGCACCCCCAGGTGCTGTGCTTTGAAGGAGCACCTGCTTCCTAATCATCGCCGTGCCGCTCCTCCTTCGCTGGCGCTGGATCCAGTCGAGTCTGTTCAACCGGATTAAGCCCAACTTGACAACAATCTCCCATTTTTTCCACCTTTCTTGAACAATTTTTTGAATCTGCTGCTGTCTGGGACCTTTACAATTTTCCCGAGATTCCAGCAACCCTCATTGGGACCGCTCTGGCCAAGCCGCCAGGATGAGATACCATGAAGACCCTAATCTTGATAAGGCACTCCTAGAACGTCATCTAGATCAGCCTCTTCGCCCGTCTGCTTTTCCTGCGCTACTCAGAACTTGAAGAAAAGGAATTGTGTGCTCCTCAATTACTCAGAATTTGCCTTGATGCATTGATGGAACCAACCTGTTCTTTTTTTTTCAACCCAGATTATTTCTAGTCCCAACCAGCCACCAGAAAGTTATCTCCTTGCTGTACCGTCAGCTGACGTGTGCACCCCTCACGCTTTGCGTCGGGCTTCGTTTTCCCGGCGATATCTCACCCAACTTCTGAATCCATAAAAAGAGGAGGGATTGTTCAGGGTGTTAAAGAGCTAAAAAAGCACTATACAACTGCAAATTTAAATGTCTGTTCTCTTGTGCAGAGGGCAAAGGAGTTTCAACCCTAGAAATACTCAATTATTATGTTTTTAAAGAGGAACTCCAGAACTTTCCCAGGTTGGCTATGAACACTCCTAGCACCATATTTAACGACGGTGTGTTTGCCAACGGAATTCTCCGAGTACCAGTAGTGGCGCCTACGGAGGGATGGATTTCCTGCATGACTCTGCACATTTTATGGTTAAAATTTTTTTCTGACCAGCTATGTTTAATCTTTGCAGACCTACTTTTTTTTTCCCCCTCAAATTTGGCTAAAATACTTCTAATGAGAAAATTTAGTGATAATTTTTAAAATTCAGAAATACCAGATTCTTCCTAAAATTAATTTATTTTGAGTATGAATCAGTGCCTGAGATACTAATTAGTGAATGGATTTGGAAAGATCCCTCGTTCGTTTCTGCTTACTTTTACTTCTTAGTTTTTTTGCAAGATTAATTGTTTTTCACAACATGGTCTGGATTTTTAAGATCCAGCTTTGTTTTAGCCAAATAAGTCACATAGTTTAACAGGAATTTGCACCTTTGAGCTGTAAAAATGGCCAGAATTTTGGAATACGGTTATTTTTTTTGCAGAACTTCTACTCACTTGGCCTTGTGCTTTGCCTTTCCTTTGTGCTTTGTTTCTTGTCTTCTAGAGGAGAAGCTCCTTCCTTCTTGATAGATTCTTGCTTGAAAATCTGTCACATTCAGTGAAAGAACCTAGACCTCAGAGGAGGTTTCTAGACCTCCGTGGAGTCTGGGGTTGACTTAAGGGAATGGGCTGTGCCAGCTTGCATCACCAACCCCTGAGCACAGCAGATATCCTGCTATTTTAATTGCACTTAGATGGAAATACTTGAGCTCTTAGTGCATGTGATTTTGTTTGAAGTAAGGAATTCAGGACTTGTAGCCGTAGGGTATTGTTGCTGAGGAAGGATGGATTAGAGAAGGTCTCCTGCAGGGAGCAGAAGAATGAGGTGGCAGACTGACATGTGGCTCCTTTGGAAACTCTGCCCAGGTCTTCTGTTTCTCCTCAGTCATGGCCATCCAGGTCAGCACTGGTTTGGGTTGTCACTGCAGGACCTGGAAGGCAGCCCTAGAAGATAATTCTCCAGACTTCTCTATGGACTCTGAGGAGACCTTTCTGCCAACCCAACTGTTGGCTGCACACCCTCCAGTAGATACTCGTTGCTCCTGCTCTTCGGCTTGGCAGGAGCTAATGGGAAGGAGCTGAAGCTGTGGAAAGAAGGAGGAAGACGATGGGGCTCACGAGTCCCTGTGAGCTGCCAAAGCGCGCTCTTCCTCTTGCTGTCACTTCCTCCAGAGCTGAACTGTCCAAGAGCGCAAGCAAAAATAGTACTTAATATGTTTGTTCAATGTGTTTCTGACTTTCCTTCTCTTTGCTCTGTTGGCCTCAAACCTGCTATATTTTATGTTTTGAAAGTGGTGTTGACTTATGGGAAAAACAAATACATAACGTTGCTCCTCCCTTTTAACCTTAGATAACCTCAGATAACCAATAGATGGGGCTCGGAGCAACTTGGTCTAGCAGGAGATGTCCCTGCCCATGGCAGGAACAAGATGATCTTGAAGGTTCCTTCCACCTCAGACCATCTTGTGATTCTACGATGACGTGATTTCACAGATGGGTGCCCTTTTTTGCGTTGACGTTTTTGGGTCTTGACTTAGTTACACCGTTACTGCACATACAACGGTGCAGAAAGAACGTGGCTAATGAGCTTCCGTCAGACACATTTTTAATAACGGGATGTTATCATCTCAAAAAAACTGATGTTTCAAGGTACTTTAGAGGGTTGACTACAAAGGTAAATAATTTTTGTGGTCACTACTGTGAAAACCAGAATAATTTTTCTGCCAACGTAACTATTTTATCAGTATTACCTTTTGAGAAGATACCAGTCAGTCTGCTGTGGTGGCCTTTGATGGGCGTTGGCCAAGACATTGACCTGCGTATGAGCTGCATGTAGACTGAACACCGAAATCACCAAGGCCAGTGGCATCCACATGGTAAAAATTCCATTCGTGCTCAAAGAAACTCTAGTTGCACTGGCTTGGGAACCCTTTGGAGATGGTCTGAGCAAAGCCAGGACCACCTCGTGGGGAAGGAGAAGACGACAAGGTGCCCCAGGAAGATGGCAGAGATGGCAGGAGTAGGTCCCAGCGTGCCCAAGCTGGAATCCAGTGTGGTCCCACGCGCCTCCTGCCTGCTCCGGCCCCAGAGCCACACCGGGACGTCTGCGCCATGAAGGCGCCCGTTGAGTTGCCGTGGCCCTTGAAGCGCGCTCTTCAGCACGGTAGGCACAGCCCCAGGGACAGACTGACGGGCCACTCGGTGACACCCCCCGTCCCCAGAGCGCGTCCCCTGAGGAGGCGCCGGGTGGGGCTCCCCTGGCCAGGGCCTCCTCGCCCTGGTCTCCAGGAGCCCCAGCTCCAGCGTGGCCACCATGGCCTGGCGCAGGCGGGCCCGGGCGGGGAGGTGTGAGACACGCCTGGCGGTGCCAGGTGAGGCCTCCTCCAATGGGGAGCCTGGCTGCCGAGCCTCGCCTCGTCCCATTGGTTGGCGGAGGTGGGTGGGGCCTCCCCAGCAGATGCAAATGAGGCCTCACCCAAGAGCCCTTGCAAGGCAGGAGGGCGCTGCTGCGCTGTCACGTGGTCGCCACCACGTGTCGGGCCCGGCGTCACCAGGCCCCGCCCACCGGCCCGTGACGCCACGCCCCCAGCTCTCGCGAGATGCCCGGCGGAGAAGCACGTGACTGGAGGAGGGGGGGGCAATTGAGCCCCTGGACCTGAGGGGCGCCCACCCCACCTCAGGCCCCGCCCCCCAGCCCCGCCCCCTCCTCCGGGGAGCCAATGGGAGCCTTGCCCTAACTCTCTCCCCATTGGGCGCCCGCCTGGCATGCAAAGGAGCCCGGACGTCACTTCCTGGGCTAAATCGAGCGCCATTTTCCCTTTCTGGCTCTCTGGCTGAGGAGGCGCGGCCGGGGGCTCAGCCCGGCCTGGCCCGGCGGCGCGGCCTGAGCTCAGCCTGAGCTGAGCCTGAGCCGAGCCGAGCCGAGCTGAACCGAGCCGCGCTGCGCGGGGCGGCGGCGGCCGGAGGAGCCCGAGGAGGAGGAGCAGCCGCGGGGCGGGGCGGCGGGCACGGCGCGGCGCGGGAGGGGCGGCGGCGGCGCCGAGGAGGAGGAGGCGGTGGCGGCGGGGCCGGCGCTGCGAGGAGCGGGAAGGAGGCGAGGCGGCGGCGGCGGCGGTGCGGGCCCGCGGCCGGGCGGAGGCGGCGGCGGCGGAGCGGAAGGCGCCGGAGCGCCCCCTGCAGCCCGGCGCCGGTACGTGCGGCCGGGCGGGCCCGCCCCGAGGGGAGGCGGCGGCGGAGGGGCCGGGGGGGAGCTGGAGGGCGGCCCCGCTCTGGGGGCTCGTGGGGCGGGGGCGGCCGGGTCGCTGGCCCGGGAGGGGGTGATTGCCCGCCGGGCAGCCCTCCCGGCCTGGCTACAGCGGGAGAACCAGCGCGGAGGTGCCGAGGGGATGCTGAGCGGTGAGGGAGAAATTGGCCTAATGAGGCGTCTTAGCAGCTGTCGGCCACACTCAGGACCGCTTCTCTTTCTTTTTTTCATTTAATTTCCATCAGTACTTAAGCGATAGGGGTGCCCGAGGAAGGGGCTCGTCTGGGGGCGTTAATTACTCGTTGGAAAGGGGAGCTGCACACCGCAAAGTCAGAGCTGGAGCGTCAAGGGAGGGCGAAAAGATATTGAACATCGCTGTGCCCCAGCGGTGCAGGCGTGCCTGAGACCATCTGAGCTGGTGAACAACACAAACCAGCATCGCCCGTGCGGTGCGAACCGTCGGAACGGGTTGAAGGCGCTTCGCCCTCGTGCTTGAGAGCAGGCGGCGGGAAGTCCTTTTTGTCCCGGTCTGTAAATGGGATAAAAGAGATGTTTGGTGTTCCCTGCGGTGGTTCCTAGTCCTCTAACACACGACTGAGAAATGCTTCAGTTCCCACAGGTAAACTATTGGGGGGAACTTTCCTTAAAAATACGTGTTTGACCCCCTGAAAGTTTTAAAGGCTTATAATGAAACACTTACAAGGGCTCACTCTTGGGATCCTGAATCCAGTCTATTCTGGAAATCTTAGTGCTCTTTTTAACAAATTTTCGGCTTAATTTTCAACAGGAAGAAGGGTTTTTCCTAGAACAGTATTTAGACAAACTACGTAATAAATATGCTGCAGTGTAAGCTGCAATAAGACCTGTAATTCTGATAGTTGATTTCATGAAAATTTTGTAAAAAACCCAAACAAAGGAAAAAAAACCCCAAAACCCAACATCCCAAATTATCGCAACTCATCAGACACAAACAAGAGCACGCAAGCAGAGTTTCATAACGCCTTATGTTTTACCCATGGGAAGTCCTCAATTTGGGTTAAGTCTCGTTGAACGCAAGCCACGTCTGCCAGCGTCCAGACACTTCAGTCCTTCCACTGAAACCAGTAGCAGGGCCTTATTTATTTTATTTTATTTTTTTTTCAATTCTCTCCACTTTCCTGGTTCACTCAGGCTGTGGGTTAGCGGCGCCGCGGGCTGTTCCGTGCATCGGCTTGCAATGTCTTTGGGTCAGCCCGGGCTGACCGGACGGAGCCGTCCTTCTTCCTAGAGTGGCTGAGCTGGGTGGCGACTCCCGCCTGCGTACGTGTGGGGCTGGTGACTCCCGCGGGCTCCACGGAGAACCTCGGGTCATCTGGGATCAGCCTGGGTCCTGCTGGGGTCAGTTTGTGCCTCCCTGGTGCCATGGGCAGTCGTGGTGCTCTAGGAGGGCTCCCTGAGCTTGGGTGGAATCCCTTTTTCTGACCAGTCGTGGGTAGCAGAGGCGTGGTGGGGCGCTAACGAGGCATCAGCGTAGTTAGTTAAACCACTGTAGCTACAGCTCTCGGCCTAAATTTGCTTTTATCTGTCTTGTAGGTGAGATGCGGGTTGATGTGCTGGATCTTTATGTAGAACTTTATACCTTTCGCTGAGTTGGCAGCTGTTGAACGACGGCCGTGTTTGTGTTGGGTTAGACGACCGTTTTCATGAGTGCGGGATTTACAGCTGAGAAGAGAACAAAATTATTACGACTTTAAGAAACCCATAATTCAAGACCCCTAAAGATTTCTGCTTTAGTTTCACACACACACAGAAGGTTTCATTTTTTCTTACCCGAGTTTTCTAGCAAATTGCACTTTGATAGAATTTTGAATTTAAGAAGATAAAGTAGTGTCATTTTATTGACCAGAACTGCTCCTAGTAAGTTTATTAATTTTTTTTTTTTTTCCTGTGGCCAGTTTAGTTTTGATTTACAACAAATGAAACAATCGACAGGAGTAGTACCCGTTCTAATCAACTGACTGTTTTTCTTTCCAGGAGTCAAATCTCTCAAAGCTGTTAAAACACCTAGAGGTGCTGCCAGGGAGCTCTGTGCCTTTCTTCCCCCTCCCTCCTGAGTGCTGGGGCGCACTTAAATCTGGTTGGGAACAGATAAGAGTCCAAGAAATGGAATCATCTGTGTAATATGAGCAGATATTACCAGGTGTGACTTCTTGCAGGGCTTGTAAGCTTATTGGAAAAAAAAAAACCCAAATTGATGAAAGTAAAATTTGGCACAGCCGAGCTGAGCTCACGTCCTTCTGGGCGGTTTCTCCGATGCTGCCTCTGCCATCCATGTGCTTGAGCTTCACAGAGTTACCAGATCACGTGCTCTCATCTGCTGTTCAGGAATTAAGCAATTATTATTGTTTTCTCA
Source organism: Trogon surrucura (assembly GCA_020746105.1). Lineage (NCBI taxonomy): Eukaryota > Metazoa > Chordata > Aves > Trogoniformes > Trogonidae > Trogon > Trogon surrucura. Next base: position 99,055,265 of record CM036619.1, on the reverse strand, counting down.
ACTCATGATGAATTACCAACTTCTAATGAGTTTACTAAAGTGAAAATAACCCTTCAGGGGTGCTTGTCCACTCTGATAACTGCTGAAATGTAAGTTGTGAAACAAACATTTGGAAATGTTTCCCACTCAAATATCCCCAAAGTCCCTATATTAAAAAAAAAAATCTCTTCAATAGTTACTAGTGACAGTTTGCTAAATAAAAAGGTATAAAATGACTGAATTTCTAATGTGAAAGGGCAAAATTCTATAAGCCTTTGGTTATTCCCTTACTATAAGCGGTTCAATGAGTAAGAGACTAGTGAAGCTTCCTGGGAACGCAGCTGGAGATCTGGTTTGTGTGTAGGTTATCGGGTGCCTAAGAAGGATTCCGTCCCTGGAAGGGGCTGCCGAGCCTCTGTCTGCGGAGGCTTTGCTGACGGGCCGGGCCAAGGTGCCGGAGCGCTGGGTGCCGTTCCTTGTCGAGCTCGCTTGGAGCAGGAGACCGGGCTGCGTGTCCTCCTGAGGTCCCTTCCAGTAGATTAAAGGGAAAGCAGACAGGAACCTTCCCATTTTGAGGTGATTTCTCACTTGGAAGAGGTGAAGTGTTGGTGTTTTCACTTTTTTCATTTGGGAAATTGTAGTGAAGTGTTACTTGACGCCTGTGTTTGATCTGTAAGATGCTGTCTGGACCCTTAGCCCCGTTGTTTGTACACCAGAGCTAAAATACTGCAGCAGTTCCAGAAGGCAAGAGCGGCGTTTGCCATCCCTGTTGGAAAGCTGAGCGTAGTTGGATGTTACGAGGTTACAAGTGCTGTAGACGTGAAGGGAACCTTTAGTGTTGCGTCAAAGTCCGGTTTGCTCTGTCCTCGTGGAGGTGTTACTTGAACGAACAGCAAATGCAGGGGCAGGCTGATGGGTAAAATGCCTGGGCAAGGGACGAACGACCTTCTCAGAACTGAGTTTGGGACATCAGCCACCATAATCATTCTTTTATTTTTGCTGTTGACTTGTCTTGGTTCTGTTTATGAAAAGCTGCTGTCCATGAAAAGCCAATGGTTTTTTCTATTGTTTTGCTTTGGTTTACTTGGAAACTACAGTTCAAAGTAGTTTTAAGATAAATTTGTCTTTTAGGTAAGCAGCATGGTAAAAAGATCAAGACTCTTGGTCTGAAGTAACTCAGGTTTAATTTTACTTTTATGTTGAGTTTGCTGGTTGAGAATGGGCTGTGTACCAACAAAAGATCTGCTGTGGTTGTGCAGGAAGACAAAGTTGGCTTGAAGAATGCCCAGAATACATGAGAAACAAATGAGTAATGAAAGCGTGTGGATGATAAACCGCATAGTAAACTGGGAAGTAAGTTGAGAGCTTGAGGGAGTAAGTTGAGAAGGTTGAAATGTTGTCACCTTGCTGATGGGACACTGCTGGTCTGAGGGAGAGTGTTGGGTGAGTAACTCCGAGTCTTACTCCCAGGTTTAAACATCAGCTGCACGTGGTACAGAGATGTAACATCTCCTGGGATTGGAGACAAACTGCTTGAAAAATGGGGAAAAAAAGTAATTTGTATTCCAGTTTATTTTTTGTTTGTTTTTCTTTCTCCTGGATTATTGGCTTCCATTTCAGAAAGATTACTGGTTAAGAAAACTGAGGTACATGGACATTTCGTACTAGACTGCCTTAGCAGACAAATGTTTCCTTTAGACCTGCCTCCAGACGTGCCTGCTTCACCTTCCTCGGTAGCGTCAGTGTGTCAGTTCAAGGACTGAGCTGGAGGAGCTGGTTTTGGAGGAGCCCAACCTACTCAACCACGTCTCCTCTCACCTGGTCCAAGTGTGGTGACATCCTCTCAGCTCCGTGGTTACCCACAGCCGACAGTGGCCTTGGTGCGCGTAACCGGTCCTGGAGGGGCTGATCCTAAAACTTTTAACCGTGGACTATTCCTCCGCTTCTCGTTTTACTCCTTGGATTTTGATAGAATGCAAAAATGGTGACTCTGATTTGTTCCGTTCCGTACAGGTTCCCGTTCCAGTCCCAGCCCAATGGTGTCAGGATGTGTTCCAGCCTTCTTACCGATAACAAATAGTAGGAAACGAGACTAGCGTCTGTCAAATGGGGCTCCCTCTCCATTTCTCTCTACACACCTTTCCTTTGGGGAGAGAAGAAGTGGAGAATAGCATGTGAGTTGTTTTGGATTTTAATTAACAGCAAAAAACCCTCCGTTGTGTTGTGTGTAAATTAAGGTTTGGGGGTTTTGTTTTCTTGAACGGTGATGCACGAAATGGAGAAACCTTTTCTGTTTTTTTGTTGGTTTTCCTTTCTCATTTGTTGAGGCTTGGCTCGCAGCTGCTGTCCTGTGTGGGAGGGCTTTGTGCAACTCTTTGCAGGGAAGTCTGCCTTTTCAAGGGAAAGATTTCACATTAACAGTGATCTTTTTAGTTTTTTGAGTAGCGTAGCTTTTAAACATGTTCAGGACCATCAAAGCTGAAGTACTGTTTGGGGGATTTTCTTTATTTTTTCTTTTTCTTGTAGGAACTTGTCCTGGATGGATGAATTGGTTAGCAATAAGGACCGAGATCTTTTAAACTCTGTTGGGTCCTCTGCCAGCTATTTAACCGCACAGAAATACCCGTGAAGCTCCCAGGGACCTTTTTCAGTGCAGGGTAGTTCCGTTGCATTCTGTGCCTGCTTAAATTGCTTTAATCTCAGCCTAAATTGGGTTTTGCTGTGATCTAGGGAGGAGGTGATAAAGGCTCGTGCTTGTAAAGCTTGCTGTGGGGATAGGTTACGATGCACCAGGAGCTGCTGGGAAGCAGAAACCCTTCAAATAAGGGACCCGTAGCCCCTAATCTGCCTTTTGATAATCCTGCTTTGGGCATCGGCCTCCTCTGTGTGCTGGAGTCCAGTTTGCTGGAGGGAGCAGGGTAGGGTGTAAATCCACATTCTGGAGAAGAACTTCAGAGGAAGAGATGTAAAAGCCTATGAGTATTAAAAAAAATTGTCCCATTTTGGTGTGTTTAGCTGCAAGTGGTGTACATTAATTACACTTTAATGCTGCTGCATTACTACTATAGTAGCTCGTTTTATGCTGAGTTTCGTAAAAGTTTACAGTGGCAGCAGCTTCTGGAAGGAGTTTAGATTTTACTGGCAATCGTATTTTAACCGTGCACATACATGACAACAGACCAAATTATCAGAAGAGGCTTCTCATCTTGATGCCAGCGTTCAAGGGGAAGGGTGTGGGATTCTTCTCTTCTAAATGAGATGATAGTAATTTTCTGGGTAGAAATTAGGCTTCCAAAACAAAAAAAAAAAAGTATAGCTGTCATATAGGCACAAAGAGATCTGAAGGAAAAGCCTGGACTGATGTTCAGATAGAAGTGTAAAGGATTTATTCCCTCCCTGCTCCTTGATCAGATTCTGTTTCCTTTAAGGTGAAGCAAGTGATCTACTGGGAAGTTTCACAGAGTCACAGAATTGTTCAGGTTGGAATTAAGGAGACCAGCTCTTTGGCTTAAGGCTTTTGGGTTTTCATATTTACAAATGTGGTTTTTAGATGTCAACTTCTAATTTTAATGCTGTTAAATGCAAGTGACTGTGTTCCATCATTTTTAATTTGTTTTTAATATTTCTTTTCCAGGAAAAGTGCAAAATGTTTCAAATTCCTGTTCAAAACCTTGATAATATCAGGAAGGCTCGAAAAAAGGTGAAGGGCATTCTGGTGGATCTCGGGCTCGACAGCTGCAGGGAATTGTTGAAGGTAAAGCATTTGAAATGATGTAACCACCCTGAAATGTAAATACCCTTGAGAATATTTCAGTTTTTGGTGTGTGGATGATGATACTCTGCCTTAGATCTTTGTGGTGGGGCCTTTTCTTGAAGGTTGCTCATGACTGGCTACGTGTATATTGGGGCTGGAATTTAGTGCTCTAGTACATAAAATTGGAAGGAACTCTTGTTTCTCAACGAGATGTGTTCTAGGTAGTGCTGCATATTCTCTTCTAGTAATATTGCAACGAAAAGGAGCAGTACAGCTTCAGGAAACCCACCAGACCAGGGAAGTGTTATCGGTGTGCTGCACAGCGGCTTTTTTGTCATCCTTCCAGAATCAAAAGCAGAAAAACTCGCAAGATCTGCGTGCGTGGCTAATGCTGGGACATTCTTGGTTGTTGCAGTTGGACAGCGTTGGGGACATCTAAGTAAATGCCTTAAGAACCCCGGGAGAAGTGTGTGTGTTTGGCCATTTCCATTTTCCTACTGGTTTGGTTGGCTTGTGTGTTATGTAATGGAACCTCTAAGTCAGAAGCTGTTCCTGCGTGAGCCTCTGAAGTGGAAAAGTTTGGATGATGCTCTTTTGTTTATTTTTTTTTTGCTGTAAACTTGATTGCAGCCTAATTTTTCGATCGCTGCACGGGGTTTAATGGCAAATGAGGGATAAAGGTGGTTGGCTGGTTGGGTTTTTGGGGATGGCGTGTGTTTGGTTTTGCTTGATGAGCAGTGGTGGGGATCCCAGGGACCATTTCCATTCTGGAAAAAGCTCTGTGAGATATGGACCAAAAACCCCAACGTTTCAGTTTGCTTGGGTTTGGGATGGGGTTTTTGTTTGGGTTTTTTCCAAACACTTCTCCCTCAATGAAGTTGGTAATTTTCCATTTGCTTTCCCAGGTGATCTTGGGCTGGTTTTGCTATAACTTAGCAGAGTGGTTTTTAGAACTCAGTTTGTGCTTGGCTCGTGTGATGATGTTTCTTTTTGGTGGAACAGCGGGTGAGATGTCTCTGTAGGCGAGAAGGAGCTTATGTTTGGTTGTGATGGTGTTTTGGTCTGTTTTTTCTTGTTTGGTTGGGTTTTATTTGTCAAATATTAAGGTCGTCTTCTGGCTATTGTCCTTGTGAGGAGGCTTGACGATTTAGGAGATGGCACAGAATGTTAGGATAAAAAATTGACCTGCCATTTGGTCGTAAAATTAGTCTTAAACTGTTGGGATAAGGCATGATAAAGGGCAGTAGTCTGAGGAAGGTAAAGGAATTTCAGTCACTTCTAGTATCTCTTTGTAGCTTGGAGACCAGAGGGATTAGTTTTTAGGGTAAAAGTTCTTAATTGATCTCTGCTAGGAAGAAAACGTGAGCCTTTTCTGCTGGATTGTTAGCTTGATTCTCAAAGTGCCCCTTGCAGGTACACTGTAATGTCAGCAGCTTTCCTTTAGGAACCTGTTCTAGCTTCTTCAGCATGGGCCAGACTGTGAGCTTCAGGAAAACTTCTTTAACAGTTTGTAACATGCCCCGGGGTGTTCAGCTGAAAAACGCCTCTGTTTTCTCTCTCAAACATGGGTAAGAAAATCATTGTGGTCTCCAAGGCCGTGGGGTTTCTCTTGTTCCATACGAGAGTTCTTTGTAAGATGTTTTGTTGTGGTGTTTGTTTTTGTTTTTTTTAAAAAGGTCTGGCTGTGATGATTTTCTAAATTCAGTAATTCAGTTTAAATCAGGTGAAGGTAGTGTGTTGTTGAAGGTAGCCTAGGGTCTTCAGAAATGCCTAGTTAACAGCAGTCTCGTTATTTCTTCTCATTAGTTTGTGTTTGCATATGTGTGTGCCTCGTAAAATCGTAAGATTTTTGGAATAGTAGTTGGCTTTTGCTTGAGGAACATAAACTGCTCTGATGGGACTGATTAGAAAGATGCTGCAGGGAAAGTTCTTCACCCTGATGCACTTGTTCCAGACATGATGATAATGTTGATTTTACAGCTCGAGGGGACATCACTGCTGCTCTTTGAAATAAGCCTCTGGAAATGTCTTTTGCTTTTCCAAGTTACAAGTATGGCAGTGCTGTGGAGATGTAGTACTGAAATCTGTTGCACAGTAGGCTGTAGTGGTAAGTTAATGGATGGAAGTAAATAGTGAAACGTTACAGATTTAGGAGGAGGAAGGTACAAGGAGAAAATACCTTTCAGTGTTCCCTGTGAACTTGGCTAGGAGCAGTGGAATGAAAGTGTAAATGTTTTCATTCCTGTATTATTTTCAGTAACTGTGAAGTGTTCAGAATTCCTGCCGTATTACAAGGCAGTCATATGAACAAATGTTTGAGGGAAAACAAATCAAAGAGGGGTCAAAGAAGCAATTTCTTTGAACTGAATTTTGAGTCCTGTATCCCAATACCACGTGGGCTTTTCATTCATCCTCTCCTTGTGGGTTTTCTTCTTTTTCCTTGCTTTGTATTGAGTCTGTTTTTCAGAACAGACTGCAAAAGCAGATTACTTCCTGTTTTCTTCTTTTTTAGAACCTGAAAAGTTTTGACCCAGGTGAAAAACACTTTTGTAACACTTCATGGAGTGATGTCTCTCCTTGGGAGTCTGTGGGCAAAAGGAAGGTATGTGTATTTGCGTTGGTAATTCTGGGCAGATGTGTGGCTGAATTTTATCACTTGCAGAAGTCCTGGAAAAGTTAAAATACACCTTCTTATGGTAAAGAAAAAATGGATTTAACATCTATTTTCTAAGCACTGTTAATCAAGGAATAATCTCTTACTTTCTCTGTGTTCTCCCCTGTAACGCAGCCGGTTATAAAGTCTATACGTGCCATTTGCTGACTTTAAGATACAGCCAGCTAGGATGTGGCACTGCTCTTAGCACTGCTCTTAGCCTAATCTGATGTGAAACTTTAACGTGCTCTTGGGTACAACGCTCTTCTTGTTTCCCTGGAAGAGTTGAAAACGTGATTGCCTTAGATGTGCGTGGCTCGAGCCGGAATTATCCTTAGCAGCTTGCGGTAGGGTCGCGGCGGAAAACACGTCCCGGTTGGGTTTGTGTGTGTGAAGCAGCTTGTAGTTCCTTAGAGCTGGAATCTTGCCTGAAGCTGGAATCTACAAGAAAGGCGGGGTCGAGAGGAATAAACCCCAGGGTTGCTGTAATTGTGTGTTCTAGGGAGTTTCGGGGATGCCCTGTAGATCGTAGGAGTACATCCAGGTGAGAAGGTGTAGTCTCTCCTCAGCCTTGCTGAAGGCTCCTAGGGTTCCTCCTCGCTTCCCTGAGGAAAAATTGTCAACAGTGTCTGAGCGCTGCTGGGACTCCTCCTTGCATCCTCAGGCAAAAGGTGACGGTTTAGGATAGTGCAGTGGTGCTGGTTTGCCAGGATTTAATTATTACTTTTTTAATCTGCCTTTACCATCTCTGAAACAAACTGAGGGTGTGAAAGGGCCGTAGTCACATTTCTTGACAAAGCCCCGACCCAACGAAGCTGCGGAGTCTTTGTCAAACTGTCACTCAGCAGAAAACGACCCTTCCCTCCTGCCGTTGAGGACCTTTGTCTGTTCTGTCTCCTGGTTTGCCTCTCCTGAACTTGGCTTCATCTGCAGGTTCATCTGTTCCTGTGAATTTGTGGAGGAAAGAGTCAAATGTGACTTTTCTGCCCAGGTCTGTAGAGACAGATCGCGTTGTTCTTTCTGAGTGGGACTCGGTGCCGCGTCAGATAAGGTTTACAGTTACCTCTAGTTTAGGTGATGGGAATAAATCCTGTTAATGGTTACTCGCTCTCTTTATTTTCCTCCTCCGTTTTTTTTTTCTTCTTTATGCGCATGGCAAACTTGTCCTTTCGTCAGGTCTCTTGGCTCTGGTCAGTGTGTTATCTGAGCACCATCTGTGCTGATGTTGTCTCTCTTTGCTTTTTTTCTCCACATTCTGATGAAAGGAAGAAGTTCCGTGGTGGGAGATCTTCTGTGTTAGGTGAGCAGGGGAGATTCTGGCTCCTCCCTAGACGTGAAACGGGGAGGAGGAGGATAAAGGCAGAGCAAGTGAAGCTTCAGTCTAAAACTGAAGACGAAGGCTTGTTTTCTTTCTGTCTTCCTTCCCATGTCCTTTAGGAAAAATGATTAGCCATTCCAGTGACAGTAGGGAAGAACTACAAATCGTGCACTGGAGAGAGAATCTTCTTTCATCCTTTTTATCTGGAGAGAGAGACTGGAGAGACCCAATTCCTGACCAGAAGGGAGGAGTACAGGTCCTGACTCACTGGTCAGCGTGACCAGGAGTGTCTTTGCCTGCCCAAAATCCAATTAATTGGCATCTGATCTGATGAGCTTCAGCGTAGAGTTTGTAATGTGTTGCTGTGTAACAAATTTCTCTTTTAAATACTAAACCACTTCCTATCTGTTTTCTTTCAGCTAGATATGTAGTATTCACATACAGCTGCCAGAAAAATTATGTGAACCTTTTGGAATTTTGTGGTGTTCTGCATTAATTTGTCATAAAATGTGATCTAACAGTCTGTGATCTAACTGGAGGATACAACTGGTTTTGTGTTGTTACTTTAGGCAGGTTGTAGTTGTCAGTACTCTTGACTTAGATGACGGTTAGATCACAGTATGTGACACATTAATGCAGAACATCATGAAATTCCAAAAGGTTCACAGACTTTTTCTTGCAGCTGTACCTTGGCATCGTGCTGCCTGCATAGAACCATAGAATGGCCTGGGCTGGAGGGGACCTTAGAGGTCATTTAATCCAACCTCCCTGTCATGGGCAGGGACACCTCTCAACTAGATCAGGCAACACACGGGGACCGAACCCGTGACCTTTGGTGTTTCAGCACCACGCTCAGCCGAGTGAGCTAAACTGCCCCTCGTCTGTGAGAGGAGTTGATCCGTCAGGATGTTCTAGTGCAGGGTTGCCGCAGAGGGGAAAAAGCAGTTGGCTGAGCTTCGCTGGGAACTCGGGAGGCTGGAGAAGGCGTCCGTTTGAACGATTGGTGGTTTCTGCCATGAGTGCTCATTTCTAAGGAGGCGTTGATAGTTCTGGAAGAGCTTTGGCGTTTGGAGGCCACCGTGTCCTTCTGCTTGTCTCTAGGTTGTGGGGGACGTGAGACCACACAACGGGAAGTGTTACTGCCCCCTGGGCTTTGTGCTTTGGAGTGGGACTGAGCAAGTTTTCCCAAATGCCTCTAATAAGCCTTTTGGATTCCGTTTGTACGCTCTAGGCTTCTGTTGGTCAGTCTCCAAGACACTTCTTTTTTAAGTGGCTTAGAATTCTTTTTTTTTTTTTTTTGGTCAAGTTTTCTACAAAATTGAGATGCTGGGAGCACGGAACCTCGTTTCCCCCTGGCTTAGCAAGATGCAGGTACTGAGGCAGCTTCTTCGCGGTGCAACGCAACAGTTACTCGCATAAGAAGTCAAAACATCGTTACTATGGAATAGTAAATTGATTCAGCGCTTGCACCACTCTTAGAGTGTTCTCACTGCACCTGCCAGGCATCGTTCAGATGTGGCAGCAAGGGAATCTTGACAGTGTGTTCTCTGTGGTAGGATTGTCATCAGGAGACACTTTTGCTCCCGCCGGGAGATGCAGTGACGAGCAGCTCACCGCAGATTTTGCTGCGGTTCTTCGTAACCCGTCTGCGACGTGGCTGGTGCAGCTGGGCTGGGCGCTGCAGTGGTGGAGCAGCTCGTTCCAGTGGGTGTTGGAGAGGGCGGGTTTGTCACCTGGATGTTGCCATGACCGATCCTGTAGTTTTTGGCAGGAGCCAGGGTGAACTTCCTAGGAAGCTGATGGGAGGGAAAAAAAGTGGGGCTACCTGTTTATGTGTAAAAAACAAATAATGTTCATGGGGATACGGAAAGCGGTGCTGTCAAGTGATGTGGAATTAAGAGAGCAGTGGAAGACAGTTGAGTTTCTTTTTATACGGTTAAAATATTTTTCTGGGGAGAATCTGTATGTTCTGTACTGAGCGTGCTAGAGAAAATTTCTTAAATTCAGGGGATGGGATATCCAGTGTGTTGGGACAGTATAAAGTGTTCATTGCTCTTTTATCGTAAAAGGGGTTTCTATTCATTTCTCTTCATTTATCTTTCTAGTATTAATATGGTTCAAAAAAAATGTTCTTTAAAAAATCAGTCTTTTGGGAGAGATACTTTTGGAGCGCTTTTAGCAAAGGGCAGGGTATTAAAATACACAACCACCCTCACCCCTTCTACCTTTTTTTTTTTTTTCCCCAGTAGATGGGAGGTGGTGCTGAATTAAATAAAGCTTTAAAAGTGTCAAGGAAAGCACCGCTGGTCCTAAGTGCAAAGGCGTCGCCTCCACTGTACTGCGGTGTACAAATCCTTCTTAGCTTGTGCTGTGATTCCCAGCGTTCAGGATGGGCTTCAGAATTGCTGCTTGTGAACTCGACTAGAAATGAACTCACTGAAGGCTTCTTCAATAAGTTATAAAGAAGCAAAAAGGCCACAAAATGTTTCTCCCTTTTTTAAGTAAGCCGTCTTTCAGTCTGCTTTTCAAATGCAGGAGAAGCTGAGAAAATGCAATGTGTGCATCCAGTGAAGGTGTTTTTGAGCAGGTGATAGTGTGGACTTTTAACTTCCAGGCAGATACCCGGGATTTAGGAGCTGGCAGTTCCTAAGTGGATGTTTTTTGTTTTGTTTGCAGAGATACAGAACGAAGCCGTACTGCTGTAGCTTATGCAAGTTCTCCTCTAAGTTGCTCACTTCCTTCAAGAACCACTTGCACCGTCACCATGAGGATGAAATGGACCAAGAGCTGGTGGTTCCTTGCCCAAAATGTGCATTTGCTTCTGTGCCCAAAATAGTGGGAAAGCACATTCGGATGTTTCATTCGTCTAATAAAAGAATACAGAACTATACGGTCAGCATTTTGGATGGCATGAAACAATTTAGGAGTGACATCATAAACTTTACGTGTCTAAAATGTCACTTTACCGACACGCTGTATTACAACATGAAGAAACATGTGCTGATGAACCATTTTCAGAACTTAATAAGTACGTATTTTGGCCAGAAACCCGATGAAAGTAACGAAAGTTCTGTCGAGCACTACTGTAAAAAATGTAATGCTTCTGCAGTCAGCCAAGATTCGTTAATGTTTCACGTCTTGACGGCCGAAACACACCGAGATCTGGAGAACAAACTTCGGTCTCTGATTTCAGAACACATTAAGAAACCAGGACTCGTGAAACAAATGCATATCGCTCCGAAGCCTCCCCAGGGGGCGGCGGCAGCCGCTCCGCCTGCGGGGCCTGCCCCTGTCCCGGCCGGTTCCGTCCCGGCTCCAGCGTGTATCCAGCTCGCGTTTCCACAGAACAATCAGAACCAGAGCGTGGCGCAGCCAAACGTGGTTCCGAACGCGGTCAGCTCGCTGACTGTCCCAAGTGCCTCTGGTAGCCTTCCGCCTGCGACTTCGGCGCCGGCCGTTACTCTCGTCTCCAGTAATCTCCCCGTAGGGCAGAATAACATCAGCATTCAGCCGCCGCCTCCCCAGCCCGTCATCGTTTCCCATGGGCTCCCCCTTAATCAGACGGTGAGGACTGGAGCTCTCCCTCTCCATCACGCCGTTGGGACTGTAACTAGAGCCGCCGCGCCCGCGGTGCTTCCTCTCAATCAGCCCGTCAGGCCGGGGCTCTTCCCTATCAATCAACCCATCGGTACAATAAACGGTCCCGTTGCGGCCGGGGCGCTGCCCGTGGCTCAACCCGTCAGCCCCGTGAATCAGCCCGTGGCCCCGGGAGTTCTCTCCGTCAACCAGTCGCTCGCGAACGTGAATCAACCCCTCGGCCCCCAGGTCCTGCCCGTGGCGCAGACGGTCGCGTCGGGCGTCCTCCAGCTTAACCAGCCCGTGGCCCCTGGCGTCATTCCTGTCCGACAGCCCGTCAGACCCGGCTTTCTGCAGCTCAATCAGCCCGTTGCCCCAGCAGTTATCCCTGTAAATCAGACGGTTCAACCGGCGGTTTCTCAAAACGCGGCTTTCTTGACCGCTGGCTCCATACTCAGGCAGTTGATCCCCACCGGGAAGCAGGTGAACGGGATCCCTACCTACACGCTGGCCCCCGTTTCGGTGACTTTGCCCGTACCTCCGGGGGGCGGAGTCGCGACCGTGACGCCGCCGCAGGTGCCCATCCAGCTCATGCAGTCGGGGACGGTGGCCCAGTTGTCCCAGTCCCCCGCCGGCGCGCCCTCTCCTCCCGTGGTGTTAACGTCGCAGAACATATCGTTGCAGTCTTCCCTGCCCGCTCCTGAAACGAGCCAGGCTGTCAGGCAGGCGAAGCAGTGGAAGACCTGCCCCGTTTGCAACGAGCTTTTCCCGTCGAACGTCTACCAGGTGCACATGGAGGTGGCCCACAAACACGGCGAGGTGAAAACGGAGGAAGCGCAGGAGCCCGACAAACTCGCCGCCTGCGCGCCCTTCCTGAGGTGGATGACGGAAAAGACGGTGCGGTGCTTCTCTTGCAAGTGTTTTCTCTGTGAGGAGGAGCTGATGAAACACCTCCTGATGCACGGCTTGGCTTGCTTGTTTTGCACAGTTACTTTCCACGACTTAAAAAGCCTCGTGGAGCACAACAAAACGACGCACAACGGGAAGAAGCAGTTGCACGCCGATTACAGCAACAGAGGGTTTCAGCTGGGCAACGACGCTCAGGGCGACCTGGTGTTTCCACACTTCGATTTCAGCACGGCGTTGCCGAAAGAAGACATCGGTGAAAGAGAAGTGCACCTGGCCGTGCTCGCCGGGCTGAATTCGAGGACGCTCGTCCCCGTTTACATCAAGGTGAAACCTCAGGCGGTGGAGGCGGCAAACAACCGGTGCGGCAAGAAGGTGTTGACCTGCCCCTTCTGCTTCGGTACATTCGTTAGTAAAGAGACCTACGAGGCTCATTTGAAAGAGCGGCATCACATCATGCCGACCGTGCACACGATTCTCAAGTCTCCTGCTTTCAAGTGCATCCACTGCTGCGGCGTCTACACGGGGAACATGACTCTCACGGCCATCGCCGTGCACCTGCTCCGCTGCAGAAGCGCTCCCAAAGACACCAACTCGAGTATGAAGATGCAGCTCGAGCGCACCGAGAGGAAGGAGCTCCTCTTCCTCAACGGGGAGAAGCACGACCCCGTCATACCCAAAAGGAAGCAGTCGGATTCCTGCTTCGGCGCCGAAGACCAAAGGAATAAGGAGCAGCAGCCTCTGAGCTTAGGCATGGGCTTCGCTCTGTCTGCAGAGACAGAAATGGGGGCCGGGCTGGTGCCTTTCAAGCGGCAGAAGATGAAGTTTCCTTCCAGCGAGGAGCTGCGCCTCCTCGCTGTGGATCCCAAGCGGTACGACCACAACTCGTACGAGGCCCAGACGCGGTTTCTGACGGACTACTTTCACGAGAGGCCCTACCCGTCTAAAAAAGAGATGGAGCTGCTCTCCTCGCTGCTCTGCGCGTGGAAGATCGACGTGGCGGCCTTCTTCGGGAAGAGGAGGAACCTGTGCTTGCGCGCCATGGACGCTCACAAGCCGTCTGTGCTGCTGGGCTTCAGCATGTCCGAACTGAAAAATATTAAGCACAGGTTGAATATAGAAGATGACCCGTTAGATGTGTAAGCGAGCTTTTGGTTTGGTTTTTTTTCTTTTTAATAACAGCTGAAAGCAACCCGTAACCGCGTACTCACCGATTTAGCAGTTTGTCGTATCGTTGGTTTTAACTCGCAGACCGGCCTGTCGAAGGGCGCAGTAGGACAAAAAGAAAAAAAAAAAAAAAAAACAAGTCTCGTTCCGTTGTGACTGTTCTTGTGAAAGGCACACATGGCTGTCTGTTTGGAAAAGCTAAAACCTTCAGATTTACACGTCTGGAATTTGTTTTAGCTTTTTTACTTTTTCTGCAGTAGTGATTTTTTTTTTTTTATGTGTTTTTCTTTTTTTTTTTTTTTTGGTTGGGGTTTTTTTTATTGTTTCCCTTTCTTCCCTTCCAGGCCCCCCCCGTTACACTTTTTATACCACCATGTAAAACATTTGTCCTGTTAAAAACAAATTTTATTTTATTTTTCTGCAATGTCGTCGTCTTTTCTAAACAATAAAATGTATAATGTTGGTTAAAATGCTGAGGTAAACTATGTGGAAAAACATCTACTCGATTACCTGTGGTTTTACGTCCTCCTAATACGTTTTTTTTTTTTTAACCTATTTTTGGTTTTATCTGCTGAGGAAGTGATTGTAGCCTCTCTCCATCCATGGCCCCTTCAAATTTCCAGTGCACCAGTAGCAATAAAATACATGGCAATTTTTTAATAATTTTTTTTTGGTCTTCTCAGTCAGAATACCTGTGCCAGCTAGGTCTGCTGACCTGTAGTATCTCACGAGTATGGACGTGGCGGGGCTCGGGGCAGTGCCTGTTGAAGCGTTCCGCTGACCTGACTCAAAGTGGTTTTGCCTGACCCGTTAGCTCGATGTCGCTAACGAAGCGTTCGCTCGCCGCGTCGGCGCTGGAGCCTGGCTGCTGGGAAAGCGCCGTCACTCGGAGCTCGGGGACGGCGCTCGTCCTCGTTTCCTTTGCGGGAAGCAAAACCGCGCGCGACTGCTGCCCCCGTAGAAGCCCCATCCGAGCGTCGCCCGGGTTTGGTGGAAATATTTTGTTTTGATTGTTTTCCTTTAACTGAGGCGGTAACTGAGCGGCGCCTCCTCGGCGAGAGGCGAGCGAGAGCCGTGGTTTGAAGTGTCCTTTGGGTCAGAAGCTACGAACCGACACCGCGCTGATCGCTACCGGCGAGACTCGTAAGCCACCGGGTCCCTGAACCGATGGTCCTCACGTGAGCGATGGGTTTGTTGGGCTGTAGAGAAGCGTAAGAACCGTTGCAAACCCAACGGGGCTGTCCTGTTGGTGCTGAGCTCGCGGTGACAGAGAAGCTCTTGGGAAGGGCCCAGGTTGAGGGACAAGCAGTTGTGCTGGTGGTGCTGGCCTTGCTGGTTTCAGCTGGCTCGTCACACGGTGCCTCCAGTACCTGTTCATGGCCACATATAGAATAAATACCCTAGAATATGCTTTTTTTTTTTTTTCTTCATCTTCCTCTCCCCACCCAGGAGAAGAAAAAAAAAGAGCAAGTTCTTCCATCGGGTCACTCAGGCCTTCAGCTCCAGGGCGAGGGGGATGTGCCTGAGTTTATTTCTGTTTTATTAAGCAGTGAGCGCGGTTTTTTGCCCCACGTGGTAGTTTTTAAAGCAGCTCCAGAGTTGGTTCTTTGTGCTGTTTCTGAAGACGTGACCCTTCGGATGGCAGAGTTTGGTGACTAAGCTGTTCAGAGTTCTGTGTTGGCTACGGTTTCGGTATTCTCGTATTTGCTCAGTTGGAACGATTTTAATGTGTATGTAACGGGTGGGTACTTTAAACGGAGAGAATTTGGACAACAAAAACCAAAATAGTGTAAGAGAATTAACACAAGCGCTGTTTGCGGTCTGCAGGCCCTACCCCAAAGCGTGACGCTGGGCAAGCAGTGCTGTGTTCTCCCAGCCTCATAGTTTAATACAATAATTAAAAAACCCCGCAGTTTCTGAATGGGGTGGCAGAGCTCTGGGCGAGGAACGGGGCTGCTCTGGGGAAGCTGGGAGACTGGGGCGCTCGTTTTCCCTCCTGAAGCCCAGGCGCCGGGGGCCCCGCTGTTCCTGGGGGGTTCTGCTGGGTGGGACCTGGCGCCTCCCGGTTGTTGCCGAGAGGAGAGCAGGGAGCTGGGCGGTGGGTCCGGGCTTCAGCCGGGCACGGCGGCGCCCGGGCTCCCCAGAGCTCTGCGTCGCGTCCGGTGGCGATGTTAAAACGTTTTTATTTATTGGATTTTTCGATTTCACGGTTGCAAATAAACCAGCTTTTCTGACTTTCTCTTAGGTGTGTGTGCCAGTGATTACCTGCCCCGGCCCCTCCCCTTCCAGTCTGTTGAGGGAACTCGCTGTGGGACCTTCTCTTGGTGCCAAAGAGCCGTTGGAAGACGCGGGAGGAAGGTTGGACGTGCTTTAGGTAGACCTTGATGCGTTAGAGCATTGGGACAAGCAGAGGGTCTGAAGGAGCTGCCCTCTGCTTCCACGTGCAGGTCCTTGAAGCACGGGGGAGAAGCTCTGGTCCGCCCTAGGGGAGACCCGGTCGGTTTGCAGAGTGCTTGGAGCAAGTACATTTTTTCCACATGGGAACAGAAAAAAACAAAACAAACCCACAACCACCAAACCAAAAAACCCAAACAACTAAACCTGTGAATATTCTGTGCCTGAAGGGTGTTGGTCCGGAGAGGTCTCCGTGTTGGAGAAATACTTTGGTGTGGAGTCTTGAGGGTTTGAGCAGAAAAATAACGCTGTTGACTACGTGAATATGTAGGAGGAAGGATTGTTGCTACGAGGTGACTTGGTCACGTGAGTTACGTTACTATAGGTTGGTAAACAATATTTTTAGAAGGGGTTGAAACCCAAAACCACCCTCGTGTTTGTTTTTCTATACCAGAGCTTTGTGTAGAAGGCTGCAGTTCACCCTTGCATCAGCCTTTTTTATTTCCCTTCACTGTTGAGAAAAGCTGAGGGGCTTGTTTAAATATAATTTGGGGTGTGCAGTCCCCTGGACATCAGCACGTGTTTCGGTGAGTAGAGGATTGCTGCAGCAAAAGATTTTTATTACTGTTTTTAAGCCATAAATAAATAGAAACTTGAACAAAATAAATCCGAAGCTTTCATCCAAATGGCCAGAAGTGAAAGCCCTAAAGCTCAGACCAGGGATCTGGGGGTTAAACGTTCAAAGCGGGGACACCTGAGTTATGGGCTCAGAATCTTTCACTGAGCTGTGAATTTGGGGCAAGACCTTTCATTTCCCAGCGCGGGAAAGGGCTGTAACACATGAGGAAAAATCTATGTCTTTGAGAAACCTGCGGATCGTTTTCAACTCGCTTGGCTCCTTCTGGCTGCGGAGCTATTGTTACTGAGATGTGGCTTGAGTTCCCCAAGTACCGCGCAGAGCTTTCGTTCCTGTCGAGGGGGCAGCTGGATCTTCAGCTGTGTTTATTCTGACACGTAGGGACTGGACAAATCCAACCTTCTTGCTGAGTCAATACTTTTTTTGGGGGGGTTTAGGGTTTTTTTTTTGTTTTTTTTTCTAAGGTGTCTGATACCTCCCTGGTGGATGAGGCACAGGGCTGTGGGATGCAGAAAGTCAAACGTTTCCAAGCGGGGTGATATTTGCTGTGTCGTACCTGTCGCCGCAATGAAGTTCTTGATCTGGAATTAACTTCTGAAGAGAAAACACAGCTTTGAATCCTGGAAACACCCACTCGTTTAAAACCACACAACAAGCGAGAGCAGCCAAACGGCTGGCGTAGGGAAACGTGTGTGGGGCTGCTTTGCGGCTGCTCGGGGCTTTAGGACAGGCCCAGGGCGCGGTTTTGGTGGGTCCCGGTACGCAGTGAAAGGCCGAAGAGCGCTGCCGCTTCCAGTTACGCCTCGGTTTATTTGTCTTTTGGGCTTGTATTAAGACGACAGCGAGTACGTAAACACGACTGGGAGGACAGCAAACTGTTTCCTGCGATGCTTCGGCGAGGTGCAGGAGTGTTCTGCTTAGAGAGAGCCTTTTTCCTGGGGAGTTTGAACGATTAATTACAATACAGGTGCTGTTTCTACTGGAGGGAAGCTGTGGGAATTTATTTATGGGTTTTTTTTCTATAATAATAATAATAATTGCAGTAACAAAACCCATTTGTCTAAGTGTTTGTTTGGTTTTTTCCCCTCATTGCAGTGCTGAACGTTGTATCTTGTTTCAGGTATAAGTATTCTCGCAGATGTCCAGAAGCAGTGATACAAAGGGAAACATACAGACTCTTTATTTTAATGCTGCATCTGGTTTTATAGACATTTGCGTTCCCGCTAATTTGCAGAATGGTGCCGGAGGTTTAGAGGGCTTCAAGTGTTCTAAAGATTTGCACAAAGTTGAAAACCTGGAGGTAGACTGCACATACAGTTGGTATTTCATAGTAGCACGTTCACCTTGAACACTGATTTTCCTTAGCGTTAGTGAATGGTTTTCTAAAAGCCAATCTGCTCTAAATAAGTGTTTCTGGGTATTTTTCTGAAAAAAAAAATGACCTTTGCTTCAGTGGTTTGTGTCTCAGGAACTAGTTTAAATGGAGACTTCCATGCAGAAAGTTAGCATTTCTAGCCAGGTAGCTTACTTGGCTGTTTTTGATAGCAAAATGTAATCTAGAATGGCATTTTCTTTAGGACTAGGGAGCCTGGTACGAAGTGTTTTTTACCCAGAGCCACTTAAGAGTCTGCATCTATCCATGACTGGAAGTGAAAGGTACTCCTCCCATTTGCAAGGAAATTAAAATGTAAAAGCTGGGTTTTTAACCACATGTGGGACCAATCCAGAGCTTTCCACCTCCACTCGGACTGGTTTTGGTTTGGATTTTTGTTTTTTTTTTTTAATGGAGCAAATGTAAGAATAAAAAACCTTTAGAGATGATGAGGGGGAGGAAGAGAAGGATGAAGTGAGAGCTGTGCTGTGCTTTCTTGCACATCAGCCGGGCAGCACTTCGCTGGGCATGGGGAGACCATTAAGAGCCGCTCGGATGTTCTCAACCGCTTCCTCCGTTATCCTGTAGGTGGCCTTGTCCGTTTTAATGCCGAGGTGAGGCGTTATAAGGACGTTCTTTAATTTTAACAACGCGTGATCTCTGAGGGAAAGGGGGGAAAAAAGAGCTAGTCAGGTTACCTCCTGTTTGTCTCAATAAAGGGAGTCCTACTTTGGCTTTTGCACTCTGCTTAAATATAAAATTAATTTAATATAACTTTACAAGCCCCACTTACATCCACAGAACTTGGTTCAAGTGACTTTGGATGTTGAAATGACACGTTAAGAGTTTGCACTGTGCTTTTTTTGTGCAGAAACAGGCTTTTGCAACGATTTGAACCATGTCAGAAGAGAGGACTAAGCCCCCCTGAGATGTTAACCCAGCACCACGGGCTGAGTTATAGTTGGGGGGCTCAGGTAATGAATGGGGATGTCCTGCCACCCAGATATAACGAGACCAAACTCCCTCCGACCCAAAATGCAGCCGGCACAGGTAACTCCCTGAGGCACCATTTGGTTGGATGTGTCTTTACTGAAGCCAAGTAGCCTCTGGGCCCCGGAGATCTGCAGGACTTCAGCCTCCCACTGGGGAAAGGAGCCTGTCCGGGTCCAAGGAGGGAGGAGTTCCACCCATTCCCTTGCCCCTGCAGACCAGTCGCTGTGTAAATGCTGCAGCTTCCTGGGGTGATTCTGAGATGTTCCCTCTTACCAGACCCAACATCTGGGCTGCAGCCCATTCCTGCTCATGGCCCTTTCACACAACCCTCCATCGCCCCAGGGACCTTCCTGCCTCCCCAGGGCTCACCCATCCCTTCGGAGGAAGAAGCTGGCAACCTGGGCAGTGGTTCGGGGTAGGTGACGTCCAAAGCTGCCGCCCTGATAACACCAGCCCGCAGAGCTGCCGCCAGCGCCTCTTGGTCAACTACGGCACCTGGTTGGGAAGAAGAAAAGGGGAAGGGGGAAGGGAAGGGGGAAGGGAAGGGAAGGGAAGGGAAGGGAAGGGAAGGGAAGGGAAGGGAAGGGAAGGGAAGGGAAGGGAAGGGAAGGGAAGGGAAGGGAAGGGAAGGGAAGGGAAGGGCTGGGCTTTTTGCCATGCCTCATCTGTCCTGGGTGCAAGCACCAGCCGTGCGGTGGGACACAGCGCGGTGCTGCACAGGACACAACGGGACCTGGCTTGTTCTTTCTCATCGGGGCCGGCCACAGCTCTGGAGGGTACCTCTGCTGATGTTGATGAGGGTGGCTGTGGGTTTCATCAGCTCCAGCTCTCTCTTCCCAATGAGCTTGTGCGTCTGAGGGGTCAGGCTCACCACCACCATCACGAAATCCGCCTGCCGGAGCAACTCGTCCGCCCTCTCGCAGTAAGTGGCGCCCACAGCGCGCTCCTCTTGCTCCTTCCTGGCGGGGAAGAACAGGATCGCACCGTGTGTAGTTCAGGGCATCAGGCCTGAAAATATTTTCTTCAGCGACGTCACTGGCATGCAAACTAAAAAAAGAGTAGTTGCCATTTCTCCTGCTCTTCATAAATCCAGCTGCCTGAACTGTGGGAACTAAGGAGGCAATGATAGGACAATCTTCTGCTCCAGAGAGAAGGCTTTGCATTATCTCCTTCCTGAGCTAGCGATAAAGAAGTCACACTAAGAAAATAACTTCAGTGTAACTTTGGACAGTGTTTTGTTGGGGTTTTTTCAGCGTACAGGACAACAGAGATTAAGCGGATAAAGAATAGACTGGACCTACAGCTGTTTTTGCATCCTGCTCCAGCACAGAAGCTTGCAGCGTAAAATAAGCAGGTTTTTTTCATTTCAGTTGCTCTGTGCATTATTATTCAACCTTACATAAATACTGCTTTAAAGACTGAAAAATATTAAATGGAGGGAGCTAGTGATGATCTGTGGGAGGGGGAAGTATTTGTGCCTTATTTTATCTTTACTAAGTGTTTAATCACCAAGTAATTCCTTACGAGACTAATCTGAGGCAACAATTCTTTTCTTTTTCCCTTCAGTTTCCATTTTGGCCTCATTCCCTCATTTCCTCCTACATCCCTGGCATAATTCCCTGAAAAAGAAATACTACCTAACAGGGAGTTTCTGCTGTACTTAGGGTCAAGACGTATCTTTACCTCCGGGTCCTGTTGTGGTACAAAATGTTCATTTCGAAGGCCTTGGCTCTCAGGGCGATTTTGTACCCAATGCTGCCCATGCCGATGATCCCCAGAGTAGCTCCAGTCACTTGAACTCCCAGAAAATTGGCTTCACAGTGCCCCGGACCAGAATAAATTGCCACGTGGTGCCCTGTGAGAAAGAGGCTCAGACATGAGAAATTAATGGGATCCAACACAGAGGAACGAGGTAAAAGAGTCTGGGCTCGTTGTGCTACTTTAGCACATTTTTAACAGTTGCAAACACACAATTTAAAATGGCAATTTATTTTTTTTTGTAGTGCCCTAGGTTATCTTCTTTCCCTGCCATGTTTATGTGACGTTCCCATTCCTGCTGACCGCACTACAAAATGCCTTTTGACGTAATCTGCCCTAAAATCCTTTTACTGCTTCAGCCTCCTAAAAATATTGCCCTGTTCTGCATGGACAATCAAAATAATTATTGCCAGTAACGCCACAGGGTTTGGGAATGACTGACACCAGACGCTGGGTTTGCTGTTTAGGATCAGAACGGGTTTCCTGTTCACCTCTGCCACTCTCCTCGGAAAGAAAAGTGCGACTTCTCTAAAAATCTCTACCTGGTGATTTACATAATTATCTGTTAAACCTGCAAAAAAATTTGGGGAGCTTTACAGTGGGGAAAATACACTTGTATACGGCACTTATGAGTCTGCTGGCAAGGTGACAGGCTTCTGATAGCTCAGTCTTCTGCTATTTTGTTCCAAAACATCAGCAGAACACTGTGAAAGTAAAAAATGCTTCAGCATAAAGCTGAACCATGCCAGGGCAGAGCTACCAGAAATGCCACCAGGGAGGGTTTATGTAGGCAGGAACAAGAAGTTAATCTCCCTTTTAATTGGTCTCCTCCTTGTGAGGTAGAAACAGATGTAGGGGGAGATGTCTCCTTTGAGTTTGTATGAAATGTCATGTTTTCGTACGCAGGAGGCACGCTGCAGGGTCATGTTCACCTGAAATTTTTAAATTAAATCCACAGCCATATTTATTCTAAAAACTAATTTCCAGCTTCTACGACCGCTTGGTCCAGAAAGCAAAAAGTTGCATTTGAATTGAATGTGATGGGATTCTGCTCTCTGTGATGACATCCTGCCCAAGTGTTTTCAGCCCAGGGCCGTGAGCTGTGGAAACCAAACTTACATGATTTTATTTATACCTGCTAGAAATATGTTATGTATGTTTGCCTATAATAGAATTATTTAGACATGATATATGAAATAAGTGAAAATAGCAATTGTTCTACCTGCCAAGCCAGCATATTTAGATTTTCACATTGTACGTGACACTAAGTGCGCAGAAGTGAAGGAGAAGTCAAGCTAACGTCAGGTAAATCTTGTCTGATTTTCAGGAGCCACAAAAGAATCGAGATGTTACCTTCCACCAGTCTTCGGGCCGATGCCAGCAGCAAAGCCATCCCCGTGTCTGCCGTGCTGCTGGAAACGGCACGGGGAGCATTGGCCATCTTCACCCCAAAGCTTGCGACAAGTTTCAGGTCCAGGTGATCCATCCCCACCCCTGAATTCGCAATCACTTTCAAGTTGGGCAGGCTCTGCAGGAGCTCTCGGTCAACAACTGGTTTGTGCCACCACAAATAGATCGCTTGGACCTTTTTACTCACAAGCTTCCTGTTCTCGAGAAGTTCCCTCATGGTGACGAGGTAGAAATGTTTCCTCAGGAACGCCACGTGGCTGTCAAGGATCCCGTGTAAGCCCCCGATTTCATTTACCAAAAGCCCAGGTAGCTCTTCTCCTTCCATAACCTGTGCAAAGAACGGCACAAAGTCTCAGAAGGACGAACGTATAATTATTTCCAGGCATTTTAAAGAATAATCACTTGCGCGTCCTATTTCACGGCATCTATGATGAGGCCTTTTATGTCTCATTATTTATTTCTCATTAATTACTTACTTTCAGACCACCAACAGTCAGGCGCAATAAATCGCTTTCCCTCCCTTGAAAACACAAATTGCCACGTCTCTGCAGTTCAGACCGAGTCTAGCTCGTGAAAATAAATGGCACGGCTTCATCGTGAACTTTGAGTCACCAGGTTAATTTTTAAATGCTTCGTGGCAGAGGTTTTTGCAGCCTCCTGTCCTGAAAGGACACCAGTGCCTTCTCCTCAGGCTGCCACAAGTTAACAAAATAATATATGGTTTTGTGGAGGTGACAAACGTTTTGCTGAATTTTCTGACTTTGTTGCTTGCTCGTAGGAAAGAGAATGCAAGAAAAAGCTTGGCCTGGGGCTACGATTTAGGAGCAATCGTTAATTTTCCTGTAGGCGGTGCCCTCACCCGTGTGATGTCAGCGGTAGATCTACCCTTGTTTCATGGCCAGTCAAGAAAAGAAGCATCATTTTTGCCTGCATGGAGGAACTAAATCTCGTGGGATTTACCTTGGTTTTCAGAAGATCCCCTTAGCAAAATCGGAGACACGTCTCCAACGATCGGATTTGCTTCGCTTTAGAATCATAGAACTGTTCAGGTTGGAAAAGGCAACTTTAGGATCATCGAGTCCAACCGTTAACCCAGCAACACCAGGCTGACCACTAACCTGTCTCCCCGAGCACCACATCTGCAGGGCTTCTAAATTCCTCCAGGGCAGCCTCTGTCAGCACTTGACGACCTTTCCCTGAAGAAATTTTTCCTAATATCCAATCTAAACCATCCCCTGGTGTATCTTGAGGCTGTTTCTTCTTGTCCTGTCGCTTGTTACTTGGGAGACCGACCCCACCTTGCTACAGCCTCCTGGCAGGGGGTTGTAGAGGAGGAAGCAATGCTCTTCTTACCTAAGGAAACCTCAGGCCTATGATAATTTCAAATGAGTTTTTGCTTTCTTCAGTGTTTTCATACAAAAATAGAATATTGCAATATAGGCTGAAAAGTGTGTCAGGACACGGTCAAATTGCTGCTGGGAATTAAGGCTCAATCCACCTTTAACATGTTTGAGAGTGTTACACAAACTGCTCGGGGTACTTGCTTATAGCTATGCAGCAGCAAGTGCTGGGAAGAGAACACAGGTAATTCATTGAAATAATGGCTTGAAGATACCAAAGTGCTTAACTCAGCTTAAAATCTTGAAACAAAGCCCTTTTATTGACTTTTATTTATTTTTCAGAATTGTTAGCAACATTACAGATCCAGTCTAGCGAGACGACAGCTTTGCAGCATCACGATAAAAAGCAGCAGTGCAGGAACAGGTTGGGGTTTTTTTTTGTTGTTTTTTTTTGTTGTTTAGTTTAGAAGTGGTAAGAAGCAGTGCTTTCCCATACGTGTGAGATCCAGCGCGCACATCACTTGGGGAACACCTCACTTGGAATGGGCTGGCCATGAAGAACAGCCAGAATATTCGCTATTGCTTCTTCTGCCATCATACGGACGGCCTGGACTGTGGCGGTTCCAATGTGAGGAGTGATGATGATGTTATTTAATTTTAATAAAGGATGATCTCTGCAAGAAACAGAAAGAACAATGTGTTACACCGCGAATTTGCTCTGCAGCTCTGCCATGATAGTTGTTAACAACTGAACCTCAGGAAAGAGCAACAGCCGTTTCTTTTTTCCTCTCCCTTGAACTAGTTCATTTTTGTTGGCAAAAAAACCCAACATATGCGGGAAAGACAAATAATTTGTCGTTGATTTATGCTCGTGCTGAGGTTTTGCCCTTCAACTGTGGCAAAGACTCCCCACGGGGATCGAGGTTACGAGCAGGTTTTTGCACGCAGATCAAAACGTTTCATATTAACAGAATGGGTAATGGCTTTCTTTACCTTGGCAGAGGCTCAGGGTATGTCACGTCCAGAGCAGCCGCCCTGATGACCTTCTTCTGGAGAGCTTCTGCCAGTGCTTCCTGATCAACAACCGCGCCTGCATTGAAAGGAAATCTTGCAGTCGTGACGGGTCAAGGAACCCGGGACAGGTAAAAGGTCTCGGGGGTCCAGTGTGGAAAAATTACAGGATCTTCATCTCGCTAGAAAGCAGAATGTCCTCCTAACAACCACTAACCAAACAAATCAGAAATTTTATTTATTAATCTTTAATTGGAGGAGGATTATGGCCCACTGCAGAAGGCTTTTCCTGGGATGTGACTGCTTTCAGTCTTTTCCCCATTCTGACTCTGCCTTCCTATATTATTATAGACAAATAACTTAATCTCATCAAGCTTTCTACTCTTTTCTCTCTGCTTTGTTTACTGAAACTACAGTCTCTCTCATATCCTTGTTCGGTGCCAACGGATCTCTAGCGGCACGTGAGGTGCCTTTTCTACGCAGCTGCTCCAAACGAAACCTACGTTCTTCCTTGTACCCCCTTCAGCACTGCTGAGGATAAACCTTTCAGTTCGTTCCATATGCAAAAAAAATAAGCCGTCTTTAGAATAAGGCTAAAGAGAGCGGAGCAGCAACCCTGAATTCCAAAGGACGTCTGAACACAGAGCATCTGAGAAGCCACTCATTTGTCTACCGCCAGCTCCTTCAGGACTCGGATAAGGGATATTGCAGGTTGAGGGTGGAGGGGGGAACGTCAACAGAATCAGACAAAACAAAACCTTAACTGTGGGCTTTTTGATGGTCCTACCTCGGCTGATGTTTATAAGAGCAGCTGTGGGTTTCATCAGCCCCAGCTCCTTCTTCCCAATGAGTTTGTGAGTCTCAGGAGTGAGGTTCACGACCAACATGACGAAGTCAGATTGCTGCAGCAGGTCTTCCATCTTCTCGCAGTAGCGGGCGCCGACTGCCTCTTCCTCCTCTTTTCTTCTGAAGGAAAAATGCACACACGCCCCCAAATTGACACAGCTATTTCTAACTGGCTTTAACAATCCATCAACCCTAAGGAGATATCTAGGAGAGAGCACAGAGATCAAGAGGTTTGAAGGCAAGGAGAAGACATGGAAGAAGCGACGTACGTGTGAAAGCAAGCACGTGAGGAAATGAAGTCCAAAAGAAAGGGAACTACAAAACCAAGAGAAATTAAGGCCCTTGTCATTAATGACTGTGTGATGAGTGATCTGGCCGGGCCAAGGAGGGGGGTGACTGCCTGAGGAAGTTCCCGTCACTGCCCCACCGACCTAATCACGTGCAGAACTCAGATGCTTTTACCTCCGGTTCCTGTTATGGTACAGGATCCTCATGTCGAAGGCTCTGGCTCTCTGAGCCACCTTGTACCCGATGCTGCCCATCCCGATGATGCCGAGCGTCGCTCCGGTCACTTCCACTCCGAGCCAGTCAACAGCGAAATGCTTTGTGTCTGGAGAAACCGCAATCTGGCTGCCTGAATATAAGCACACGCTAAATGGGTACAAACCCACCGTAAATGTAGGTTTGGGGGAAATAAAGTTTCTCGCATCGCGCCGGCTCCTCAGGGAATTACCCTTCTGCAGCTGCAGTGTTTTCTTGGAAGATCAAAAATAGCTTCTTTGACGCTTACCGCCCTGCAGACATTGACTCACCTTTAAAGACACGCACTACTGCTGGTGGCACAGTTTGCAATAACTTTATCGAAAGGATTATTGGCTATGTCAGTAAGAATGCTGATGCTCTTCTGGAAATACAACCCACGGGTTTAGACAAAACTCTTCACAGAAGCAGGAAAAAATACGAAGAGTTACACTAATTACGGCTCTAGGAATGGGGACGTGGCCATTAATGCTTTGGACCTTCCTGTAGGTCCTAACACATGTTCCAAGGGGAGACAGAGAGGTGGTGCCATTTGATTTGGATGCATTTTCTGTTCAGTTTCTGTAGTTAGAAACAACCCACCCAGTGAAAACAGAATCCTCCAAATTATTTTTTTCCCCCCACATTTCGATTCAGACAGATCACCAGTATAACAGTAAAAGTGAGATACGCCAAAGAAGCAGCCGAGATCAATCAAAATTTAGAACATTACCTTCTACTATTCTTCTGGCAGAGGCCAGCATCAAGGCCATCCCTATGTCTGCTGTTGGGTCCGCCACGGCCCGTGGCGTGTTGGTCACTTTTACGCCAAAGCTGGAAATCATTTTCAAATCTAAGTGATCGACTCCAACCCCAGAGTTTCCAATTACTTTCAGATTAGGCAGGCTTTCTAGAAGTTCCCTGTCAATAGTTGGCCTGCACTCAAACACGAACACAGATTGGATTTTTTTGCCCATTTCCTTTTTGTTTTCAAGAAACTCCTTCATGGTGATGACGTGGAAGTGTCTCTTCAGAAGAGCTGCAAGGTTTTCGAGCACACCGTGAGTTCCTCCTACATCCAGAATCAAAACACCCGGCAACTCTTTCTCTGCCATGACCTGCAAGAAAGGAATGCGAACAATACCGCTTGGTTTTGGAGAACACCCTCAAAGGAGTGATGCTGTAGTGATCATTTAAATTCACATCTGTAAAACAGGAAACCAAGGGAACTCAATATTCCTTTTAATAACACAGAATAAATCCACAGTCACATGGTACTACCATGGTGCATCAGACAACTTCCCAGGGTTTTGACTAAGTTTAAACCATAACAGCAAGGAATATCCACCCCTTCAGACCTAAGCCCAGTCCTACAAGGTGTTCTTCTCTCGTAGCTCCATTTCAGTCCTGAATCAATATTCCTATAAATTTGGTAGATTCTCAACCTCACTCACAAATTCATTTCTATATTCACTAATTCTATTTCTACTCATTCAAATTCTATTTCAGCAGGATGAAACAGAGGCCTCAAGAAAGTTACTCCAAGTTTCACACTTAATGATTACGGGTCATCGAAGCCACAGGTAGTGCAGGGAGGCACCGAGGCTCAGATGGGTCTGACAGGACTGGTTCAGATCTAACAAATATGCATGACAAAGGGGCATCCTTGCTGCTACGCTGCTTGCCTTCAGTGTATTTAAACACCCAGATCTGTACCGAAACTTAGCACACCCATGCCTATATGCTGAACCAGCGGGGAAGAGCACAAGTGGTGAGCCTGTAAGTCCCACTGGAAACACCGTCCTTCCTGCCAGAATTCATCCTCTGTTCAGACAGTTCTGAGCCCAGTCTTGTCAGCAACGCTGCTGCGAATGTATTTATTGTCCCTCATGAAAAGCAGGACAGTGACCCATGAAGAAGCCAGAGCTGGAGCCAGAGCTGGTTCGGCTTTAAACAAACCAGCTTGTTCACAGACTCGTTGCCCGTAATTAATCTTTTCATTAGCGTGGACGTGCTGAGTCTGCCACAATTTCAGATGGGTCTGATGCGCGCGGGATGCATGAAGAGACTGCAGCTTTGGTTCAACAAGCGGGGTTCTGCTGGTACCAGGTGCAATCTTAAAAAGCTGTTATTGATAGGAGTGAGGTAAAAACACTTAAAGACACCTTGCAGAGGGTGAGGGGCTCTCCAGATACCAACCTTGGTCTGAGGAGCACTTACTGTTTGTCCTCCAGCACTACCTGGGCATGTCCCGTACCTCTGCCTGTTATCCACACTTCTCCTGTGACAGCGATGTCCATGAGAAGCAGTAGCTGGATGAATAAATTTATACGCCACGTTTGACTGGCCAGACATCAAGGGAATCGGTTTTAACAGACTGAAAGCTTTGCTCCTGAACATAATTACTCAGATAGCAGATGTCTTGTCCTGTGTGCTAAATGTAAACCTGTTAAGGATATGAAAATGTTGGGTTTGGACTAGTATCACCTGCAGTATCGCTAACTCTTTTTTAAAATTTTTTTTCAAGCTCTCTCTCCTCACATTCTCTGTTTACATAACATTATTTGCTTCCGTGTATGTACACATCTATAATCCTGTGTAGCGCACTGATAAAATATACGTGTACTAAGTTCTGGTTCGTGCATTGCAGAGAAAACTTGGAAAATATGACTTAGCCTGAGACAAGTGGGAAAATAAAAAGCATGACACTGAATTGCAGTGCTAATTGAAGCTGGCCTTACCTTCTTCGTGGCGCTTGACCCACTACTTGCTTGCAGATTTGCTGACCGGCGCTGCCGTGCGACAAAGCAAACCTGCGCGTTCTTCCCCAGCTCTGTTCTGGATTAAAGTTAACAAATAGTTAATAGTTAATACCCAGGGTGAACTCCTCCCACTAACTTCTCTAGAAAAGAAAACAAGTTACTAAAATGACAACCACAGACTTGATCAGGGCAGGTTTCTTCCTGACTGCTTTCTTGCGAGGCTTTGTCCGACCGATGGGTCAGTCTCCGGTAAAACCACCGGGGAGCTCACGAGTGTTTTCTGCCCGGAGTGGCTGCAGCCCGGCCTCAAATTTATTCGGTACAAATTTCCGAATTTTGTACAAATCACTTCCCTGGAAGTTACGCCCAGGCCAGGCTGGGCGCTTGGGGCCACCCGGGCTGGTGGGAGGCGTCCCTGGGGGTTGGAAGGAGCTGATTTAAGGTCCCTCCAAGGCCAATCGCTCTGAGGGTCTACGAAACCCACCCTGCTGGGCCCGGACTGTTCCCCGCAGCCCCGGCTCACACTGGGGTGGGTTTTTCTCTGGTTTTTTATAGCGGGAAATCCGCGTTTCTCCCCGCCTGCCGCCAGCCGGCCTTTAACCAGCCAGTGTGCGGGGTGAGCGCGGGGCGTTGGGTCACAGAGCAGCCAAAAGCTGGGCACGGGGGGGGTCCCTCCCGATGGCCACCAGAGGTTCGGACCTTCGGGCTGCAGCAGAGCGATGGAGGCGCAGCTGTGACCCCGCTCTTTGGAAGGGGCCTTAAACAGCATCATCGCTCCGACCTCCCCGTCAGGGCCCAGTGGAAGCACGGGGAGGCTTTTTCAAACTCCTGCCGCTGCAGGGGCCTGCACCGAGATGATCCTTCAGGTCCCTTCCAAGCCAAACCGCTCTGCGGGGCTGCGCGCAGGCACCCCCGGAGGGGACAAGGTGCCCCCCCGCCCCCGCCCGCCTTGGTACGGCCCACGCCCTCCTTCCCCCCCTCCCGCTCCGCCCACTTGGTACGGTCCATACCCCCCCCCCCGGCCCCTTCGCCAAGGCCGGGGAAACCCCCCCACCTCCGCCAGGCGGAAGCGCCCCCTGTCAGCGATGGATGTCACTTCCGCTTCTCCGCTCGCTGTGGAGAAGTCGCCCCGTTTCCTCCAGAGCAGGAGCCCCGCGGGGTGCGGCGGGAGGCAGGGAGGCAGGCAGGGAGGGAGGGGGCGGGCTCGGGGCGGGATGGGGCCAGGTGGTGCTCGGCGGCCTGGTGGCCCGGTCTTGGCGCTCGGCGGCCCGCAAGGGCTCGGCGACGCGACGGCACCGCTGCGCCCCGGCAGGCCGCGGCCCGGGCCCAGGTGTGGGCCCTGTTCTGGGCCCGGTTGTGGGCCCGGGTGTGGGCCCGGGTGTGGGCCCAGGTGTGGGCCGGCGGGGCGGTGGGTGCCGTGCGAAGGCAGGGCCGGCCTGTTCAGCTCCCCGGTGGTGGCTGTTGTCCCCGCAGGCCCGCCGCCCGCCCGTCAGGATGTCGTACATGTTGCCGCACTTACACAACGGCTGGCAGGTGGACCAGGCCATCCTCTCGGAAGAGGACCGAGTCGTGGTCATCCGCTTTGGGCACGACTGGGACCCGACCTGCATGAAGATGGATGAAGTGCTGTACAGCATTGCAGAGAAGGTAAACCGGAGCCGTAACGCTTTCTGCGCTCGGTGTTTCAAATGGCTCCTAGGAAGCCTGAAGCACGTTGTAGACTCGGTTTCGGGAGAGGTATTCCTGCTTTAGGAGGCAGCAAGAAAGCTGTTTGGTTTTCTTTTGTGAGTGTCTCCTGAAGTCACCGACTACTCTGATGTTTGTAGTATGTAGTGGGGTGAAAAGACTCTTTCAAGTTCTGAAACCAGAATTGCTGCCTCTTCATAGCCTATCGTTTAATGCACGTCGGTACTCGAGTGATAACGAGTGCTTGGTTACCACTGTGCTGTGGATTGCTGTGGCTGTAGGTAATTCACAGGCAGAGTGTATAGTCAGTTCAGATTTCCATTCAGATAACTTGAAAAGTTACCTTCGTTTTGACTCTTAAAAATGGTGAGATCCTAAAACGTACAGGGTGATGTTGATTATAACCTGTCAGTGATGCCATTCGTGGAGGCAGATGATGTTCCATTGAGTTGCATGGGTGTAATTAAATTTTAGGAGGCAAACTCTAAAGCTGTTCTGCGATTCCTGCCGACAGCTGGTTACTCATTTAAGAAAGATATTGAAGAAAAATTAGGCTGTTAACATGCAGTCAGCTAAAATTTACTTTTTCTTGTATTCAGTAAAGGTTTTGTGTAGTGGTAGATACAGAAAATTGACGGCTCTTTAAATGAACCACATAGAAAATGAAAAAAAAAAAACAAAAAAAAAGAGAAAAAAATCTGAACCAGAAATGTAAACTTGGGTAGGAAAAGGAGTGAGCTATCTTCATGTAAAATTGTGTACGTACCACGTAACTCGATCCCGAGTTCTTTTTGTGGTGTACTCCTTTCTCTTTTAATGTTATTCGTAGATAAAGAACCAATTTGGCAGAGCTGCTGGCAGTTAGGGGTGGCTGGGGGAAGAAAGAGCAATGTAACTTCTTATTTAAAAATCTCCCTCTGCAGAAATGGCAGATTAAAGGGGGAGATCCTTCCTCATCCTCTTGCTTACAAGCCATGTTTGGATCTCTGCTGTTTTAAAGAGTGAGTAAAAGTTCCAATTATCCAGGTGTTTGTGCTAGAGAATAATGCAGAATGTTGACATGTGCTAATTGTGGGCCACATTTGAAGAAAATGAAGCCGTTTGTTACTATGATGTGATAGTCTTTTAGCCTGCAGCGAATTTCTGGGTAGCAACAATATTTATATGTCCTTTAAAATAGTTTAGGGTGGGTTTTTTTTTTTCAAATTAAATCCTTCTGAGAGAATCGTAACACTATAGGAAAATACAAAGCAGTTTATTTTCACCGAGATGTGTTCCAGTTACAGTTGGCTTCCCCCTCCCTGCCCCGTGTTAGATGAAAAAGAAGCAAAGTTTTACCGAGTTTCAAAAACAAGTTATAAGATACTAGATTTCTTGCTTTGTCTAGGTAGGTTTTGCTCAAACGGGTATGAACTGAGTTTCACAAAATTCTTCTGGGACACTTTTATTTTTTAAAAAAAATACACTTTTGTTTGGTTTTCAAAGGAGGCTTGCAGTTATGAAAACCCAACCGCTGAAATACAGGGCTTTGGCTGCTAAATGGCTTTCGTACCCCTTTGTAAAGAAATTTTTTAAAGCCATGATTTCTGTAGGACCGAGTGCTGTAAATCAGATAACCTCTTGTGAAATCAGCTCACTCGCCAACAGGTTGTATCGGGTCAGTGTGGGTTTAGGGAGGGCTGTTCAGATGTTCTGCATTTACTGAATCGTAATCAGAACTGCCAATAGTTGTGGCTTCTGCTTAAACCTTGGTTGGGCCTCTGCCTTTTTGTTAGGGTGACATGAAAAGAGAAGGACGAAAAGAAAGAGGGAGTGATAAAAAACATTGGTATTATAGTTACTGGTGTTTATAATTAAAGTTGAGCAAAGCTAATGCGTTCATTTGCATGTATAGTTTTCAGAATTGTTATCTGTAAGCATTGCTCTCGGCAGCATAAGGTTTATCTCTTTTCCCCAATACATTTATCTAAGTTTACGGCGTAATTAGCAAGAAAAAATTCAAATAAACGTTGGCAGTGCAGCCTTCACATTTGTACTTACTGTGTTTGCAGCTTCTTTTAGTTCAGCAGTGCAAGCCTACCTGGCTTCTTCAGCACGAATGCTTCCTTGCACAAGCTGGTTTCGGTTATTGTGGTTTTTTTCCCCTGATTTCCTTATCTGTAAAGACATCGCAACGTTAAATATATTGTTTAGAAATTGGTTAAGAGGATGGAATCTTAAATCTTGTCTCAGATTCCTGAGGCATTTGCTATATGCACTTTGGACCGTAAGGTGACACAGGGCAGTGAGATTTCCTTCTTAAAGGAAGCTGAAATCTTTAAAAAAATATATATATATTACCCCTAGCATAAATGTAAAGAACCTTCACAATTGTTGCAATTTTTTTTTTAGTCATTGATGATGTTTCTGTGGCAATCTCGTGGAGGAATACATTATTGTTTCTCTTTTTGGACTGATATTATTGAAGTCAGGAGGGAGAACTTTGAAGGACAAATGAGATTTATTTCATCTGGCGTACTTTTTTTTGCCTACCTCTGTGTTTCCGATTTGCCAGCAAGCGTGTGGTATTGATCAAGGTAGAATACAGAGTCTAGATAGAATATAGAGTCTGTATCTCGTGTTATGAGTCCTGTGTATTCCTCTCAGTTATAGTTTTGAGCCTTTCTGTTTCAAGATTTAATAGTAGCCCAGCCAAGCAGATACAGTTCTGTGAGGTATTAAAATAGCCTGTAACTGTGACCAGGCAATAATGTCCTTTTGATTTTTTTGTATATGCCTGTTGAGTGACATTGACTGATCTGTGAAGTTATAGTAATAAAGATTAAAAAAAAAAAAACACATCAAAATTGAAGCCCATTTAATGCAAGTAAGTCTGGTAAAATTTGGAATCTGTGCTGCTGTTTGGCTTTTAGTCTCCTGCTCCATCATGTCCCTGTGGACAGCAGCTACGATGATGTGGTAAGACAGAGAGGGTTTTGAATTGGAAGGTGGATAAAGGAAGTCAGAGTGTCAGGAATAAACACCTTCAGAAGTTAATGTCTGCCTTGTCTTTCTGCTGCAAGTGTTTTTATCTTCAGGTGTTGAGCTGCCCAAAAGGAAGTCTTATGGCTAGAGGGTTTTGTTTGCTTTCTTTTCAGAAAGCAGCTGATGTAGTGCAATGAATTTACTACGTTTTAGTGTGTGTCAGGAGGTTAAGTACTTCCAGAATAAACCCATGTTACTGTGTGTTCAGCTTCTAAAATGCCATAAGGTATTTTGCATGTTGTCTGGACAGTAAAATTTGGCTTCAGGTTAACAACCTCATAGGAGTCTCAGTTGTTACGACTGCAACCGCCTTGATTTAGCGTGGTTCCCTTGCTCGGAGTTGCGTTTCATTCTTGTTCTGAGGTCTCCACCTCAGCAGCTGCTGCCTCAAAAATGACAGTGCAACTGTCGTTGCTTTCACTTCTGTCAGAGTAGGCAGCTGTGCTTTTATTCCCACGGAGAGGCGACAAAGGATTCAGTTAATGTCTGAGGTAATTGGATCATGGTGATAACTTGGTTACGTGCCATCCAAAGGTGATTTGAGTGATCTGGTCCTTCTGAGTAAGGTCTGTGTAAGAATTTAAGACTTGAATAGTCTGGTTCTCTTTTCTAAAATTGTAGACCTCTGATGTTCTTTGCTGGTGATTACCATCTCTGGCTCTGCAACAGCTCAACGGAATTAAATGTATATGATGTAAAGTTCACTTCACAAGTTCATTTTGTTCCAGTACTAAGTGGAGTGCGCAGTTCTTGGAAGAAAAATTTTGGTTTAGCGGTACTTTTGTAGTGGTTTTCTGGTGTGGTGTATAATCTCTGGACTAATCTTCAGTGAACCAAGCAGGTCCTAAGAATGTTCTATTAATCCTTGGTTTAACTAAAAATAATTTTTAATCTCTAAATTAAGTAACTGCTCAGAGGTGGTGTTTAGTTTATCAGAACTGCCAAATGTGTTGTAGAAACTTCCCCATGTGGTGAAACTGTGCTGCTGGTGCTAAAAATGTCAGCAGGATGAAAGACTAAATGATAAGAGGAAATGGAAATGGCTTTTCAGTTTGGGGTTTTTTGGGGGGGTTTTGGGAGGGGGTATTTTTGTTTTGTTTGGAAAAATCCCCACAACCTCCAACAATTGTCTTTTGCCTCCTAAGGCTAAGCAGGGAGTGACTTCAGTCTCTTGGATGTGCATGTGCGCGTTACGTTCTACTATTTATGTATGAGCCAAGTTTAGAAACTAAAACTTCTCCTAGTTCCACTTAAGGTTAAAAGATACTACATCTAGGAACCAAAACCAGACCTGGTGGTTTTCTTTCAGGAGTGAAGACTAACAATAACATTAAAGGGAAGGGATTCTTGTGCATTTAACTTAGTAACTCTGCAAAACAAAAGCCTGTTTTACCAGAATTGCCCAGAGAGAAGGTTCTCGTTGAGGTCTTTTTCTCATTACCAATTGAATTTTTAAGCTCCTGTTTTTAGCTTTACACCTCTCAAATCAAGCTATGTTTTTTTTTAATTATTAAATGTTCTGTTTCGTTTTCATTTCATGAGCCTTGTTAAACAAATTAGATGTTTGGGGGGGGGGAATGCTTTTAGATCATTAATTTTTCTGAAGTTCATAAGCAGCTGACGACAGAGGCAAAATGTGTCAGCTTGGGCTTGCGCAAAGCCTTGCTCTCCTTGTTGAGAGCTGCACGTGTCACTGAGAGCTTAGGTCTTTTAATTGGTAATACATACAGTTAGAGGCTTGGTAACATATTGCTTTTATATTTCCCGTTTGCTTCTGTTTAGGTAAAAAATTTTGCTGTCATTTACCTTGTGGATATCACTGAAGTACCGGACTTCAACAAGATGTACGAGTTGTACGATCCCTGTACCGTCATGTTTTTCTTCAGGTACGCGACAGGTCGAGAATGTAACCTGGTTAATGATTTTTTTTTTTTAATCAAGCCAAATGCAGTGTGGCAGTAGATCCTTTATAAAATCGTATCAATGTACTGATGCTTCTATTTTCATTTTCATTGCTTCGCAGAAGAGTAAACTGATTGAATAGGGAAGTGGTTTGTTTTCCAGTTAGTGACGGTGTTTTGGTAAGAGAGTACAAAACCAGCTTTCATTATCCTTTGGGTTTAGTTTTCAGTCTGAAACTCCCCGTAGAATGCCACAGGAATACACCAGGCAAGCTTGTCAAACTTGCATTAAATGGCATTTTTGTGGGGGATATAGTTTCTTTCTGAATTAAAACACCAGGTTAACTTGTCTGTGGTTTGTTTGTTGTTTATTTGTTTTTTTTCCTCTCCCTTTAAAGGAACAAACACATCATGATTGATTTAGGTACCGGCAATAACAACAAGATCAACTGGGCAATGGAAGATAAGCAAGAGATGATTGACATTATAGAAACTGTTTATAGAGGAGCCCGCAAAGGTCGAGGTTTGGTGGTGTCGCCGAAAGATTATTCCACTAAATACAGATACTGACATTTCTTTCGGGCTGCCTTTTTTTTTTTCTTTTTTTTTTTAAACCCTAAGTCTACTTGAATTTATTCTTGTGTATGTGTGTACATATATATATTAAAAGAAAAAAAAAAGCCTACCAATCTGTCGACTTTGTGCGTATTTTGAATTGAGAGGTTTGAAGTCCATTCGGAAAAGTAGAAGACACGAAGGCTGGAACTGTCTGACCGCAGAAATACCGCAGCTGAATTTTGGGTAGGTTTTTTATTTTTATTAAGTCTGTGCTGTCCTTTTGGTGTGATGTATTTTTCTACATAAAAAGCCCGTTTGCAGAAAACAGTTTCAACTGGTTTGGTTTTGTTACATGAGTATCTGGCCTTTTTTAAAAGAATAAAGCGAGTTCCACTTACTCACCTTAATTTTCTTTGGCTAAGTAAATGTCAGAATGAAAACAAATGCAACTGGATGCAAAATCGTTAAAGATGATGCTGGTGGCACGGTCAGCAGCTGAAGAAAAGATGAGCTGTGCTTTCTCTCACCTGACCTCCCCTCTGTCTAATATTTTAACGCGCATACGTACTCGTGAGGCTTGGGCTGGATTCTGCCACGACACGGTGTTTCAAGTTTTAGTTTCTGACAATTTTTGCTTTGTGGGAACGGAGCCAGCTTTGGGTGGTTGGTTTTGGTTTGTTTTTTAACCGATAGGTGTGTATACAGGGCTTAAGAAAAAACAAACTGGACTATGCATGAAGGACATAGCTTTGATCCGGTTTGTCACAAGACAAAGTAGGATACACTCTTCTTCATGTCAGGGACATTTTAGAATGAGTCAGGAAAGTGAAACTTGGGATCCCAATTTCTGCTGAAGTTAATCTGGTTTATGGGAGTTATTAATTATGGGATTATTTTGGAAGGGACCGCCAACCTCCCAGTCAGAGGTCACGTTTGATGAGGTTGCACAAGGCTGTATCTGGCGTTTTCTCTAAGGATGGAGATTCCACAGCCCTTCAGGAAAGCCTGTTCTGCTGCTCAAAAAAGCTGGAAAAAAATGCCAACATTTTGGAGGACAAGAACAATGAAGTTTTCTTCGACTACTGCGTCATGTCTGGACACATCTGGTAACGAGAAATCCTCATCTGTCTCTTAAGTCCTTAAAATAGGCTGTTTGATCAAAATGGGCTCACGTTAACTGGAATGGGTGCACCTGGGTGATACCACGCGTGCGGGTGTGCGCAGCTTTGGGTGGGCTGTGAAGAACAAACGGTCACTATCTGCAAATCCTGAGGTGTCCTTCAGCGCAGGGCAGCTGGTGTTCGTCAGGCCTGCAACGTTCTGCAAAGGCACCTCCGTAAGAGCGTCGCTGCGGTGCGTTTGGTAACGTGAAACATTCAACGAAGCGTCAAAACGGCACGTGTGAGTGGGAGCGGTGTCAGAGAAGGATGTTATTCTGAGGACGTTCACGTTAAAAAAGCAACAAAGAAACAGGGTTAAAGTTTTAATATTAAAATGAACGAAGTAGATTTTCATACATGGAAAAAGTCTGCGATGGGGTAAGTTTGCTATCTAAGATACTGTTTTCCATCCAAAACGGAGGTTTTGCCTTCCCTGAAACTTAACAGTTCTTTCCCAATTACAGGAAATAGAGCGTCCTGTTTGGGTGAATAAACCCAGCTTCCCACTTTTACCCTTAAAAAAATAATAATTGACATTATATTGCAACATGATGCAAGCATGTCTGTTTTCACTGACGCTTTTTGTGACCGATGACGCCGCCTGTGAGCTTCCAGATGCAGAACTGATCTCTTCTCTCCCCCGACTGCATCCTCGGTTCAGAGCTGCAAAGAAACAGGCAGTAAGTAGGTTAAGTGGTTTAATTATTCATGACGGTGATTCAGCATCACGATTTTACATTGCAGAGCGTTGGATGGCAATGCTAAAGTTATCCTGGCTCCTTCCACCCCGTCTTAGCGCTGCGAGAAGGAACTGCTGCTGTGCTTGGGGTGTGCATATGCTGAGCCATGCTGGGAAGCTGGAGCAGGTTTAGCAGCAGATGTACATAAATTTACACCTGAGAGAACCCTCACTAAGGCTGGTCAGCAGACCTGAGGGACAGGAACAGTGGGCAGGAGTGCCTGAAGCTGTTTTATTAAGAATGTATGGCTTCAGTTTACATATTTGAGATTAACTTGTGTTACTCCTCACGGATGCCGCTGAGCTGGAACAGCTGCAGCGGTCCTTTTGAAAAAGTGGCAGCATGTGGCTCTTGGCAAGAAGAAATCCAAGGCAATTTGAAATTATTCTTTTAAAAAAATTCAGTATACTTTAAACTCCAAGTAAATGCAGGTGTGATAAATATGTAAATAATATTTTCATGCTCGGTGCTGCCCATGGTTCAAAACTAAATGGGAACGTGTATAAATATATAAAACACAGTAAAAAAATTAAGTTTCTTTACTCTCAACTCTTCAGCGGTGTTTCTGATCCCAGCCTCTGTCATCAGGTCAGCAACGTGCTTCTGCATGTCATCAATGCGCTCGCCCATTTCTTCCAGTAAAAAAGTTAAGGATAACTTACAAGTAAGAGCTGCAGGATGCTTTTTACATATTTACGTTTAACGCAAGACAAGGCACGCATGAGGTTGTATTATTACTACAAAACAGTCCCGCTTTAAGCATTCAGGTTCTTAGTATTTTCAAACACCTGCCTGCCTTCCCATGAGTGAATGGGAGCGTTTTCTCTGTAAGAGATTGTTTTCTTTCAAGGAGGTGTTTTAGGTGATACCGTACAGTCACAACCTACACTGCTGCTAAAACATTATCCTTCTCTTGCGCTAAAGCAGACGCCTCTTGAGAGGTTGAAAAAAACAAAAAAAAAAGGAAAGCACAGCAAATTTGCAGTTTCAGAGCACAGAGGTAGCTTTGGTCAGGGCATCTGATGAGAAAGCTCCGAGACTCTTGACGTCTTAATTTCCCTTTTGGAGGGTTCACCTGCCTGCCCATGCTCAGGAGCTGAACCCCACTGGCTACAAACCAACCCCACGCAGCCACACGCCGGTGTAGGTGGTGGGTTTGAAGCCAGTTGCTTTTTTTTTTTGTGCTTCCACACTGCTGACACGCGTTCTGCCGCCGACTGTATCTGAAAGCCAGAAGGAGGTAGCTCAGTGGCGGCGATGCTGCTGGTACCCAAACCCTTTTTTAGCACAGGGAAAAATGAAGGGGCTTGGAGGGAACCAACCGATGTTACTGTTTAGCAACGCCAGTCGTTACCGCTGGGTTTTGGGCAAGAAGCGCGTCCCGATGTCCGAAAGCAAAGCCCATCTTCCCCCCACATACAGAGCCCCCAGCGCAGGGCCGGGGGAAAACCAGGATATTTCTCAGCGTGATCTTTTCGGTCAGAGCCTGGAAATTCTCTTCCACCTGCTGCAGCAGCTTTTCCGCCTGTGGAGGGGAGGAGGGGAATTAATCGGGAGAGGGAGCAGCCGGCGGCAGAGCGGGCCGCGGCCTACCCGGCCCCCCGCGCCCCTCGGCCCGGCTCCGCCCGGGAAAACCGCCCCCCCTCCCCGCTCACCAGCCCCGGCAGGTCCCCGGCGGCTCCCGGCGGGTCCGCGGCCGCCATCGCCTCCGCTTCGCCCAGCCCCGGCCCTGCCCACCGGCTCCGAGCTCCGCCCGCTCGCCCCGCCGCGGGGCTCGGGTCGCGGCAATCGAGGCAAACGCTGCGGGCTTGGGGAGGAGCGGCTGGAAAAGGCGCCGGGGGGGGTGGTGGGCAGCGGCTGAACGGGAGCCAGGAGGGTGCCCAGGGGGACAAGGCGGCCAACGGCATCCTGGCCTGGGCCAGCAGTAGTGTGGCCGGCAGGGGCGGGGCAGGGATTGTCCCCCTGCGCTCGGCATGTTGTTACACGGAATCACAGAATCACAGAATGTCGGGGGTTGGAAGGGACCTCTAGAGATCACCCAGTCCAACCCCCTGCCAGAGCAGGGTCACCCAGGGCAGTCACACAGGAACGCATCCAGGAGGGTTTGAAAGTCTCCAGAGCAGGAGACTCCACACCCTCTCTGGGCAGCCTGGGCCAGGGCTCCGGCACCCGCACAGGGAAGAAGTTTTTTCTAGTGTTTTTGTGGAACCTCCTGTGCTCCAGCTTGTACCCATTGCCCCTTGTCCTGTCATTGGACATCCCTGAGCAGAGCCTGGCTCCATCCTCCTGACACTCCCCCTTGACATGTTTATAACCATGAATGAGGTCATCCCTCAGCCTCCTCCAAGCTACAGAGCACCAGCTCCCTCAGCCTTTCCTCATCAGGGAGATGTTCCACTCCCTCCATCATCCCTGTGGCTGCGCTGGACTCTCTCCAGCAGTTCCCTGTCCCTCTGGAGCTGAGGGGCCCAGAACTGGACACAACATTCCAGATGTGGCCTCCCCAGGGCAGAGCAGAGGGGCAGGAGGACCTCTCTCTCGAGTTCTTTTATTTAGAAGCTTTCTAGGGCAGTAGCACTGCTAGAGCAGTCAAGCTCTGCAACCTTGCCCAGGTTTTAATTCATAGGAAAAAAAATATAAATTCATTCGATGACTGATAAACCATCGTTTCGCTCCTGCAGGTCCTCAGAGGAGAAGCCACGGCGGAAGCGGGCAGTGGGCAGCGACGCTGAGTTTGCTTTGATGCCAGAATCTCACCACAGAGATTAACACAAACCTTCCCAAACCAGGCGGGGAAGGCCAAGAAGGAAAACGATTACGCTTATTAAGAAAGATTCTGAGCAGCAGGCTTATGGGAGATAATCTTCCCAGCATCTGAGGTCACTGCTAAGTCAGGAGATAAACCCTTTGGGGATGAAGGCGCCGTTTTGTTCTTGGTGTAGCTGTAAAGTAACGGACTATGGGAAGGTGCTGCCCGCCAGTGATACTGTCCCACACCTGCAGAGGCACCGTACAGCGAAATCCTCTTCACTTACACCAGGCAACAGTTCCAGCACTCGGGACATCTGGAGAAGACAGATGCTAGAATAGAACGGAGAGGGAGAGGAGAGGCTTTGAAATCCCTCCAGGGATGGTAACTCCAGCACTGCCCTGGGCAGCCTGTGCCAGCGCTCGACAACTCTTTTGGTGAAGAAGTTTTCCCAAACGTTCCGGTCTAAATGAGCGTGACTCAGTAAAGGCGTTTTGGGAACCTCTCCTCTCGTTCGTGAGGCAGGTCTGGGGAGTGGAAAAAGCTGAGCAAAAATATTGTTGTTGTTTTGGTTTCCTTTTTTTTGTTGCTGATTTCAAAAGCAGAGGTTTAGCTGAGAACCAGTAAACAACCAGTGCTACTGGTGCTCCTAAGAGTATTTACTGCAGTAAGTAAAGAATACTGCATTTACCAGAGGGGTACCAAGAATTTCATGTTGGAAATAAATAAATAAAAAAAAAAAGGTCTTGAGGGTGATAGAGAGAGGAACAAAAGAGATTTGACAGTATATATTCCTTTTCCATGCCCAAATATGCTCTGTGCTACTTTCTTTAGGTAAAGAGCTTTGGCTGCAGTCACCTTCAACTTAAATACGTTCCCCCGGTATGAAGTAAAAATAAGAAATAGGGTGACCCAGAGGCTGGGGAGCCATCTGCTCCCACCCTATTTCAGGATCGCAGGCCTGCGCTGTGAACTCCTCACATGGCGCCGTGACACTGAGCTGGTATCCAGAGCGTGTTGCTCTTGCTCTTTCCTAAGGAAATTGCAGTCCCTCCGGCTCTGGAAGGAGAAGTCGGTGTAGCAGGATAGGAAATAAAAGTATATTTAAAGATTTACAGTCCTAAGCTCCAAGCTCAGTGCCGTGACTGCACGATGCCACGCTGTAAAAGCCTGTGGTGTGGAGCCATAAAGGAATTGTTTAGCAGCAATGCTTTACGCTTGTTGTTTGGATGTTACATGGACTCCCTCCCCGCTTTGCTGACAAATGCGGTTTTATATACCAGGGGTCAGGAATCCTTCAGTCATGTACTCCAGGCATGTCTGGCTCAGGGCCACTTTGGAATGGAGGTGAGGACAGAGAGAGGGCATCTTGAAAAAAAAAGCCTAATATTAGTTGGGTGGTAAGACAGAAACCAGGAAGTTTATGCAGGAAGGAGACCATAAGGCAAGTACTCCTGGGCTGGCATGGCAGCTTGTCTGGCTGCAGATCAGAAGGCAGGATGCAAACAGCACTGTAAAATTTTGAGGGGTTTGCTTTTTTCCTTTCTGGCAGAGACAAGGTCAATTGTAAAACCTTCCTCTGAAGAGAAGTGGGCCAGGTACAAGCTAGTTCTTGCACCACAGTTGCGGTATTTCTGCAACCGAATTGTAGGGTTGGGTCTCTGAGTCGACCTTTCCCTCGCTCTTGGGAAGCTTCTCTTGAGTCACTTTGCAATCGTGGTTCAGAGGGACACAACCTGCATAAAAGCTGTTTGGCTTTGCTGGGTCATCAGCTTCTACATGACCATGACGAAATCCCCAGTGGTGCTGATGGTTCCTGTGAGCAAACTATTAACTGGTTCCTCTTGACACAGCATAACTCACCAAAAGCTCGTTCCACCGGAATACTTGCTGGTGAAGATGCCACTTCTCCTCCATCTGGTAACATCAGTAGAAGTAACACACAGCTGTTATTTAAAGGCGTGGAGAGAAGCGGTGAGTGAAATGCAAACACTTTGGGCGTGGGGGAAAGGTGCTCGGTCCCCGGTGTCTGAGGACTGCAGGGCTTCTTTGCAAGACAAGTCATTTGAGGTGAATATGAAAAGCTTCGCTGTTTGTGCCTGGTTCAGATTTCAGGCTCTGTATCTTTGAAAAGAAAAGGGTAATTCCAGGGAAATGTGATCCCTGACAGAGGTGTTCTGCCCTCAGTGGAAGTGTTGCTTTTCGGGACTGCTGCTCACAGACCCCCTTATTGTGAAACTCATAGAATGTCAGGCCCTTTCTGCAAGTTTCTCCGGGAAGAAAATTGCCAGGATTAAGGATGTTCTTTGTCAGAAGTTCCTCGTGTGTGCTATCGGTACCGTGAAGTGGCTGCAACAGAGAACAGGGCACAGTTTTCCCTCTAAGTGTTCTGTGCTGGAGAGGAACGCCGAAGCAGCGGGAGGGTCGCTGCAGATTCCTCCACCCCAGGGGCTGGCGCGGTGGCATCCTTGGGCTCATGAAACCACCCGTCTGGCTGCTGTTGCCTGAATTATAGAATCACAGGTTGGTTTGGGTCAGAAGGGACCTTAAAGATCACCTGTCAAGTGTCACCCAGAGGGCTGGACACTGGCCCCACCACAGCCAGGGGTCGCAGCAGGGTGGCCCGGCCTCATGGCGCAACGGCAGCGCGTCTGACTCCAGATCAGAAGGTTGTGTGTTCGAATCACACTGGGGTCAGGGGGCAGGAAAGGTTGGCTTCAGCCCCCCAAGGCTCTTCTTGCTTTTGGTGCAGGCTGGACAGGCTCAAAGGACATGTAAGGATGTTCAGCCACAGAAACATGAGTCGAAAAGGACCCATCACTGTGGCTCCTTGGGGCTTCAGAAGAAATCAGGCTGCGGTATCTGTGTCCCACCTACAATCTTGAACAATATTCAAGCAATAAAGTTGGGTTTTGTTTTTTTTTCTCCCCCGCCCTGCTTTTGCCCCTGGGAAGGGTGGCATAAAATTCTTTTGTTCTGTTCTTTTGAAGATATTCTTGTGTGTAGCACAGACGCTGAGCTTGAGAAGCAAAACAGCAGCATGCTACAGTGCATAAATGCCACCAGAAGCAGTTTGTCCTTGTCCTGGAACAGAGAAAGAAGAAGCAGTTTGGGTGCTGTAACGCTACTCACTCCAGACCCCACGGTGGTGTTCTGAATCATGCTGAAGCTATAGTTTGTGATTTTTTTCTTCTCTCTCTCTGCTTCCAAGCCACTCCACAGTTTCACAAAGAGAGAGAGAAAATGAATCGGAGAAAGCTGGGTGAGGTGACCCCACAGCCACCAACATGTGCAGCGGGACGTGAAGAGCACATGGGGAACAAACAGTTGTAGTGAGCCAGACCCGCTGGGTAGAAGAAACAGGCTGCTGGTTGAGTGGTCCCGGTTTACCTTCTTGCCTGTTTATTTATTTCTCCACTCGCCTGAACTTTGCCCATCATTTGGAAGCTGCAACGCTTTGAAGAAGGGTTCCTGTCTCTTTGCCAGCTCCCCGGTTGATTCCTGCTTCTCTGGGGCTTTTTTCCTTCATTTGTCTGTGGAGGTGGTAGCAGCCCTAGTACAGAGAGGAGTCTCATTGGCTCAAGCCTGCCTGCTCCAGTTCCCATTCTCTGATGCAGATCTGCTTCCACTGCCCAGAGAAGAGCTTGTAGACTGAGCACCTTTGTCACAGGTCGTCCTCGAGAGCGGGGTGGGAGTTCCTTTGCATGCCGGCAGGTGCTCCACCCATCCTTATGCTCACTGCTCTCTTTACAAAGACCTGTGCAGAAGGAGAAATAAAAAGGCGTTGGAGATGTTGCAGTAAAACCATCTCTCCCACCTGTGCAGGCTTGACGCTGTCCATCAGCTGCAAAACTGGGGACTCACCAGTGTCTGGAGGAGCCAGGAGGTGGCTTCTGCCACCAGCTGCAGTGGGGTTGCTTTGCAGAATCAAAAGTGGAGAGGACAGTTGGTTTAGTGATAACACATCCTGGCAGTAGAGGCTAATTGCAAGGTGCTTCAAATGCGTTCACCTGTTTTATGACCAGTGTGGCGTCACTTCTTTGTGATCTCGCCACGCCTCTCCTTGTAGCATGAGATATCATGTGATAATCGAAGGGAATTTGGCTACTGTAGGAATTCATGTAATCCTTATGGCAACAGTCATTGTGCAATGTGTTCAAGGAGCGACTTGGAGCTTATCTGCGCCGTGTTTTTAGCCTCCACCTTGCAGGGACTT
The DNA here is from genome assembly GCA_020746105.1 of Trogon surrucura. NCBI lineage: Eukaryota > Metazoa > Chordata > Aves > Trogoniformes > Trogonidae > Trogon > Trogon surrucura. The sequence continues at coordinate 99,010,836 of CM036619.1, read as the reverse complement.
CCTACGCCTGCTTCAGTACAGCAGCATTTCTCTGATGTAGGACATAAAATAATTTTAATACCTTCCAAAACCAATGAACGGAACAACAGGCTGGTTAGAAGCCTTGCAGCAATCTGCTATTTGTGCAGCTGTGGGAATAGCAAAGGAAGCAGCAGCCCCCCTGCTCTTTTGAAACAATTCCAAGGGGTTAGCTAAGGCTTTGGGCTTGAAAGTTGGTCCGGCTTGGGTGGTTGATTCCTGTGTCCTGTTGGCCCTAGCGTCCTCCTGCTAGGAATCTGGCTACACGGAGCCAGTTGTAGAAGCGAGCCTCTGCTCGCTCCTCTAATTCAGTAGCCCTGTCTGCAAACCAAAAACCTTACGTAACAATTTTTACGACCTCTAGCAGTGTTAAAATCTCCTTTGCGGACATCCCATGTCTGCTCGCCACGTGCAGCTCGCTTAAAGTGCATCTAAGGATGCTGTGGGAACAGTTCTGAACAAGCATAATCCCTGTCGGATTTCTTAGTCTGGAATAAATCAAAGTCCTCGTTATGACTGGTGGTTTGGAGACTACACTGATACCAAAAAAGTTACCTGCCGGGGGGCTAGAGAAGCCGACATAATGGATTTCAATTCAATTCCAGCAGTTGTCGTAAAAAAGATTAATGTAAGTCTTCAAAGACCCGGTTATGAAATATACTGCCTGCTTCTGATTTCTCAACAGGTAATGCAGCCCTAGAGTTATCATTATTTTTTTTTAAAGGGAGAATTTTCCCAGTCTGTGTGGAAAAAGGAGAACACCTGCTCTTCTGCAGGCCAGCCTGGAGAACTGGCGTCAGCCTGGGCAGTTTCTCCTACGTGGGTAAGCGGCACTTGGAAATGTCTATTTCCCCATGGTATTGCCTTGATCTGTTCTCAAAGCCCTTGTATTTATATGAACAAAAGTTGGTTCCCTAACCTGGGCTACTCGTTTTCAGCCTGGAGGCTCCTTCAGACCCTCGTGTCTAAGGAAAAATAACGCAGTGAGGGCTCCCTAGAAGAACTGGGGAAAAAGTTGGCCTGTGGAACCATACACAAGCGACTGATGGAATGCAAGTCATTAAATAATAAAACACGTTTTAAGTTACGCAGTTTCTCCGCAACTGGGTCGCTACACTCCCTCTGAACCAGCCAGAACCCCATTCCGGCAGCACAGCTACTACTTCCCTGCAGGAAAGGCGAATCCCAGCGCTGTCGCGGATCGCCTGCCCGTCGCAGGGAAGCGTTTCGGGGTGTCGGTGTCACCGCGCCCCTACATCGCCTCTTCCCGACACCCGCTCCCTCCCGCCCTGCCCCTTCCCGCCCCTCCGCCCGCGCGCGCGCACGCACCGCCCCTCGCCTCTCATTGGCTGAGGCGCGGCGGCTCGTGTCGTCACGAGCCGGCCCCGTGCGCGCCCTCCCCGCTCCCTCAGTTTGCGGGAGGGGCGGCGGGAGGAGGAGGCGGAGGGCGGCGCCGGCGGCGAGCGGGGACGATGGCGGCGGCCGGAGCGCGGGGAGCAGGTGGGGTGGCGGCCGCACGGCTGGACGGAGGGCGGCGGTCTCGGCCGAGCCGCTCTCACGACCCATTCCCTTTCTTTTTCTTTCATTTTTTTAATGTATTTTATCCTCCTGCCCAGGTCCCGGCCCTGCCGGGGAAGGCGCAGCCGCCGTGCCGCATCCCATCCGGGGCTGAAAACGCGCCCGGCGGCGGGAGGCGAGCCCGCAGCCTCGGCCCCTCTCTTCCGTGTCCCCGCCATGGAGGCGGGCGGCCTGGAGTGGCTGCTGGTGCCCGTGCGGGAGCTGGCGGCGTGGGGCGCGGCGGGGGCCATGGTGTTCGGCGGCGTCGTGCCCTACGTGCCCCAGTACCGGCACATCCGACGGAGCCAGAACGCCGAAGGCTTCTCCACCTACGTCTGCCTCGTCCTGCTGGTCGCCAACATTCTGAGGATACTTTTTTGGTAAGGCAGCTTCTGTGCCTGGGGAGAGGGGGTACTGACTGGGTGTAAAGGCTCTGTCTCGCTGATGGTTTGGGGTGTTTGAGGAGATAATGGCTTTTATGTGCTTTATCCCCCCCCCCCGAAGAGCAAAACCCATCAGTGGGTGAGGCAGTGCTGAGTGGGTTAGAGTGGGCTCTGTCGCTTACCCTTGCCAGATCTCTTGGTTTTGGTTCCCCAACGTTCCAAGGCGCAGCCTTTGAACTTGTTGGTAAAGCTGAGAGGTTTGTTCGAAGTCGCATCTCCTTTCTTGACGTTCCCCGTGCGCCTCTGGTTCCATTCTCAGCACGAAGGCCCCAGTCCCACACACTTACTGGTACCATCCAGTTGGCACCAGCACCGTTGTCATATGTTCTTGCTGGTTGCAGAGGGGGGGTTTCCTCCTGGAGCTCCACATGCAACTGCAGGAGAAAATATTTGTTCTTTGATAAGCAGGCTGAAGGTGGGCTGTCTTTCAAAGCAGGTTCTTGTGTTTTCCTGTGCAGGTTTTGATAGTTAAAAGCAAGCTCGTTTCTATATTTAGGTCTTGTGCTGCTGGACAAAGAAATTGTTACTAGGGTGTGGTTTCCATGAGTGAATTTTATTAACTTACAGACCTCATTGCTTCTTGCAATATAGGTGCTACGGCATTGCAAATATACTTGAGAAACCAAAGGTGAAATTGCCTGGGAAATTACTGCAATTAGGAACGGTTACTCTAAGAATATTTCAGCTACACAATACTGCTTTGTAGTCCGCGGAGAACTGATAGGCGACAGGCCACATCCTTTTGTTGGCTTCCAGTTTCGTTTTAAAGCTCTTCTGACTCTTTAAGGATTCTAATACAGCAGAACGCAACACGTAAGTGCTGCGCTGGAGTGGAGAAAGCCGGGGATCCTCTCTTGAGACCACAACCAACAGTCAGACCGAAGAGTTGTCACTAACCAGAGCCACTTGTTGCGTTAGACCTGTGTTTGCCGGGGGAGAAGTGTACGGAGCAGCTGCTGGAGAAAGCAGAGAGCAGAAGGGAAGCAGAGGAGCTGGCAGGGGGAAGAGAAGTGAAAGGCCTGAGTTGACAGTTTGAGAAGTAGGAATTCTCTAATTTTTTGTTTCGCTGGCGGTAGTCAAAATGCACAAACATTTTGCGTTGGAATGGAGGTGCTGGCAGTTTTTAGGTAACCCAGGTGAGCTTGGTCTGTGGAAGAACTGAAAGATCTTTAATTTGAATTTATTCTAAATATCTCTGGTTGAGAGACGTGCAAAAGAATCAGAGTAACAGAAAATTACAATCCGTGCCAGCGCTAAAACATTCACCAAAGCTTCAAAAAGAGAGAGAGTGCAGTTACCTTGGTAAGATTATGTAATTTACTTACTATGTTTAAGCCGCATAATAGTGTCTCTCCTTGACACGTACTAGCTCTGCGTAGGCTCTGGTCACCTCAGAGCTGGGAGATGGCACGATGCGACTTCTGCACCCAGTAGGTCTGTCTGGGTGTGTGGTGCAGCCGCAGCCGTTTGGTCTGTGCTTGCAGTGAATTGTCTCTTTCTAGCTCTGTTGAACTAACAGGCAGAAGAGCAGACTTGCAGAACGGTAATTCGGCTTTCCCTCGGACAGGAGAATTTGTTTCTCTGCTTCCAAAGATTAGGCGGCTCGTTATAAACACCGGTAAGTCATGAAAGCAGCAGTGAGGGTGGATATTATCCTTGGGCGTGTGGGTGATTAAAGGAAGATAGCAGAGCAAGAGCCTCTGGTTTCTGTGAATGTGTTTAAAAGGCACCCGTAGAGCAATTCAGTTTTTGCGTTACTCGTTTGATGTCAGCTGTGGCTGATGTGTTATCTGGGACATGACACCCTGGATAGTTGGGCATAAACAGCAGAATTATTTTAATTGTGTATGTAATACTCATTGGTGGGAGTTAGGATGTTTTTATTTTGTCTTAAATTTATTAAATAATCTGATCCATTCTTGTGCTGGAACAGAACTCTTCACGTGAGTAATTTTGTGTGTAATTTTTCCCCCATCTGACTTTCAAAGTATCAGTTGATAAGATTATTCCTCCTTCCCTTCAGCAAACCAGTCCAGACCTTAATCCACGTCTCTTCTGAGAGCTTTTAATTTTTAATTTTTTTAAACGTTGAGGACGTTGCTGTACTTTGTTTCTGTTGTTACTTTCACATCTTCCCTGAATTTCATATATTCTTGAATTTGAGTGGGATGTCAGGTGTGCAGGCGACAGGAACAGACAGCTGCTGTCTCTTATGCCACGTTTTCTCTGTATTTTCACTCTGGAGCAGCACTGCTCTCCCTGGCACTCATCCCAGACCCAGTCCCACCTTTCCCCTGTGGCTCTGCTAAACTTTGCTCACCTCAGCTGCAGGAGGCAATTCCCTCGTTTCCTATTTGTGACTTGGTGGATTCCACACGTTCCTAGAACTGCACTTTATCTCAGAGAGATTTTTATTGCTTTTTAAATTTTTTTTAAATGTCTGTTTTTTGTGGTTTGTGAAGTTTGACCTTCTGTCTCCCCTCCAAATAAGAGTATTTACTTCCTAACCTTCTTGACGTGTTTGATGTGTCAACAGAGTTGCAGCTGGGGTATTGAACAGTGACAGGAGCCAACGAACAAAGTACCACTGAGATCAGGGATAACAGTCTTGTTTTCAGTTCCCCGTTCTCACAATTTCTCCTCTTCCAGTTAGACTTCTGCAGTGCTGAGCCACCTTCTAAAGCCGAGAGGACTTGGTGCGACGCCTCTCCCACGTAATCCCTTAGTTTCAGGGTGTGCTCAAAGAACTTCTGTTTGCTGGTGAGAGCAGGAACGCATCATCCGTTAAGTAATTTTTCATGCTTCTCTGTTTCGCGGTGTCTCAAAATGTCAGCTTTCAAGAGGCATTTCTGCTTTCACTCACGTGTGTTCGGCCTTGCTCTGTTCCAGCAACGAGTTGTATGCCGGAGCTTTGTGGAAAAGCAGTGGGAGAGGGCTAGTCTGCAAGAACGAAAAATGCATAATATGGATAGCGACAGGCATGATTCCACTCTGCTTTGTTTATGCACACGTGGCTTTTGTTTAGGAAGAAGAAAATAGAAGCTTGACCGCACAAACTTGTGGTTCAGTGCCTTGACTGTACGTGAAGTCTGGCCCTTTTAAAAAGGATTCTGGAAAAAAAAATAATCAAATTTCAAGTAGGCCGTCTGCTTGCTGTCACACAATGGGGTCTCTGTTTTCCAGTTTGAAAAGTAGATTTCATGGTGTGACTCGACTTGATATCAAGTTAGCTTTATTTTTAGTAATAATTTAGTGCTATAATTTTATATAATACGTCAAAGCAGTGTTGATTTTGGGGTGCCAGGGTAGCTGTTGGTCAGAATTTATGATTGATACTAGCTTCTCCCTTGTTGTAGTCCTTGTGCTGTTGTCAGGTCTGCTCCTCCATACCCCACAGGTCATTCCCTCTTGCTCCCCACTCACTTCAGGTTCTGGACCGACCTGGAGAAGGTCAGCGCTGTGGGTAAGGAGGAAGAGACCACACAAAAGTCAACGCCTTTGTAATTCTGGTACCTATGAAGATATATGATGTGCTCCAAAAAAACTAATTTTTTTTTTCCCCCTTTGCATTTTCAGTAAAACACTTCATCACTGTTTTTGCCAGCTAATGTCTTGCTGTACTTGCTGTAGTTAGCTCTGATTTCTTCTTGGAGACTGGTTGTTAAAATATCCAAGGGATACCCTGACTCTTACTGAAGCTTGAGCTTGGAGGTGGTTAATTTATCTGGTGAAGCTCTCCTAGGCTGTTTCGGGCTGGCTTCAGGGCGGGCAGTGGCACTTGAGCTTGGCTGTGACCACGCTGGTCATATCCTCTTGGACAAGATCTTCGTGGTTCGTGTGGCAGCAACCTGCCAGCTGAGGAGCTCTGCTTTGTCACGATGGAGAACAGGAGCAAGAAGGCGGGCGAGAGTTGTGTAATCGGTTGGGGGTGGAGGACGTGGAAGAACTTACTCGCAAGTTCTCTCTCAATTCCCCTTTTTTTTTAAAGCAGAGCTTCTGAGGAGATAAATTACGATTTCTTTGAATACTGAAGTCAGAATAAATAGCTAGAGGAAAGGGAACTGCAGATTTCTTAGAAGTCAGCAGTAGGCATTTTTATTTGTATCTGAAGTTTAGCCAAAAATACGTATGCTCCCTGCTATTCCCAAAGGTTTTTGTACTTTTTTTTTTTTTGTTTTGCAGTCCAGAAAACATTTTATGTAGCATGGTTTGTATATTTTCCAGGAAGACTATATTCCTTCCAAAGGCTTTGAGATGCGATTTTTATGGGCCACTGGCCTGAACCTCGTACAGCAGCACCACAGAAATCCAAACAAGAGAAATGAGAAGCGTCCAATTTTGGAGCTGTTCTCACAAAATAGTTGCCTTAGGACAAACTGCGGCACCAAATTCTGGCAGTTGAGGAGCGGATGGAAACAATGGAGTGTGTTATTTTTGAGCAAAGGTAACTTTCTACCCTTTCCACATCAGTTCACCTGAAACAAAGTGGGTTCTGAAAACTGTAATGTCAGTAGAACTGGGAGCTCTCTGTGCTGGAGAATAAGCTCCCTGTTGTGAGTGGAGGTTTGCTGAGACAAGTCTGCAGCTGGAGGCAATTTATAGGAAAACGTTGGGATAAATTCCTCTGTGTTTATTTGTTTTGCCTGCAGTGCTGCTTATGGATCAGGTCCCTGCTGTTGGGTTCAAGTGGTGGGCCAGAGGTGCGTGTCTGGTCGTAGGACTTGCTGTGGGAAGGAGAAACTTCTGCCTTTCAGGCTTCTGTTACTAAAATGAACCTCACCAGCTTTTTTACCATGTGGGGAAGGTGGGATGGTGCTATAAAGCAAGCTGACAGGGCGACTACAACCTTGAAAGATTGCATTACACATGGCCCACTGCTGGAATCTTGCTCAGCTATCGAGAGCAAAAAAGCATTATGCAATTCTTCCTCCTCTTTATAAATAATGCTGGAGAGCGGGAATAAAACGCGCTGCTCTTTTGTAGAAAAGGCAGAGCAGGATTTTGTATGCCCAAGTGAGGATCTTGATTTGGGCGTTCCATAAAGCCCTGGAAGTTGATGCATCGAGGTGAAACTCAGTGTCAAGACACCCTCTTGTAAAACTAGTTTGTTTCTCATTCCTGCTGATGAAATTCTGTGCCTTGAAATTCTTTCGAGATGTGGGCAGGGCGGTGGCGGTCTGGTTGGACCGGCAGCCCTTTAGCGGTTCTCTTGCTGAGTTTAAGGGCTTCCTCAAAATTGTGTCTCCACTGAGATCAAGCAGTGCTAATTACTGCCAATACTGGGGGGCCTGAATCCATAGGGACCATTTTTTGATGTTGGTGGCCTCAAACAAAAATCTATGTTGATTATATTTGGTCCCATGGAAGGGCTGAGTTGGTCCAATAAACTAGATCCTTCAAATCGGGCAGATAACACATTAGGTGATTTAAATGGCTGTTTTTACAGCTCAAAATGGACTTTTTTTTTTTTTCTGGACAGAGTAATGCTTACTAGCTCCAGCCAAACCTGCAGTGCTCTGGTTGATCAATATTTTGCAACAGATGTGAAGGCAAGTTCCTCACCGCTGGAGAGTTTATCTACTCCTGGTCTTAGCAAGAAGAGGAGATAGCAAGTCAAGGAAGTGAAGATGCGGAAGGGGTGATGTTTGGGCTCCTTTGTCATCGCTGGGAGCCGGGAGGCACCTCTGAAGGATGGAGTGGCCCAAGACCACCTTGATTTTCAATCAGTGGTGCCTGTTGTTGCTTTTTCAGCACATCCTTCATGCTGGTGTTAGCTTTTAGTCCCCCCATGCTCACCATTTCGGGAGAGTGCGCTAACAAGGAGAATCGCTGCTGTCTGGTGGTGGAGAGCAAACGGAGAAGAGCAGATGAGAGGCTTTCAGCAGCTCCAGCTTTGGGTGGTATCGGCCTCCGCTGTGCTGGAAGCACAGGAGGCTCTCTACAGCTACTTGAAAGGAGGATGTGGTGAGGCGGGGCTGGTCTGTTCTCCCTAGTGGGGAGTGACAGGACAGGGAAATGGCCTTAAGTTGCTCCAGGGGAGGTTCAGGTTGGATATTGGGAAGAATTTCTTTACTGAAAGGGTTGTCAGCCATTGGAACAGGCCGCCCAGGGAGGGGGTTGAGTCGCTGTTCCTGGAGGTGTTTAAGAGAGGGTGGATGTTGCGTTGAAGGACGTGGGTTAGTGGTGTTGATGGGGCTGGGAAAAGGTTGGACTCAGTCTTGAAGGTCTCTTCCAGCTGAAGCTATTCTAGGATTCTATGATTTGGGCTGCTTTTGCCCGATGGGCATTTTGAGTAAGCTCAGGACTGGATTAACAGGATTATTGCGACAGGATTGAGTCGTACCGATGGAATTGTGTAGTTTTCTTAATGTCTCTGCTCTGTCTTGAACATTCAGTTGCCTTGTCTTCATCACCCTAAAGGTGCACTCGTTTTAAAGCTGTTGAAATACCAGTAGAATGCAAGCCCCTTCCTCCCCTCTTTATTTGCACATTTGACTAGTACAGGAAAAAAGAGTTCCTTTGTTTTTACAGTATTGAGGAAACAGTGAAAAACTCTTTGTAGTCTGACGTGAAGTCCGAGTTCCCTGAATACTGCAAATGTCACTGGTGTTCTGGCTTTGCCTACACTAGTTGCATGGTGGAAAAGCAGGATAATGATGGTGACCCCTCATCCCCAGGACCTGAAAGTTGTTCTTTTCTTCATCTTTCTCTCGTAATCTACTTTAATATTCCTCCCCTCCGGGCTCTTGCTCAGGCAAAGGTAGGAATGACTTTTCTGCAAGGCAGGAAGTTTGCCGCGATGCTTGTTTCCTTTCCACTGAGCTGGAGGTGATGGCAAATTACTCTGATCTGACCATGCTTGTGTGTTTGTGTGTACTGGGAGCAATTCTTTCAGCAGGGAGGAGCTAACCTTGCGTCGACCTGTGGCTGGATTTACCATCATAATAGCTTCTAGCTTGTTGTGCCCCTGGCTCAGCCTCTTTTAAATGCATTGCTCTAGTTTTACATACAAATGCCTTTGTAACTGGGGATGTTTTTTCCCTAAACTTGATGTAGACCGTTTTAACTGCTCTGTAGTTCTGAGTAAATATTTATTTTTCTTTTTATTCTCATTCCCTGGATAAGGGGCAAATAGAAACAGTAGCATGTTCCACTAATTCAGGGGACCGCAGGCTGGGCCAAACTTCTGTTCTTCAACCCTATTTTTTTGAGTTTTTTCCTGAGTGCAGTGAAGGCTTTACCCAGAGTGTGCTCAGCCTGGTTGTGTTCTTTGTTTTCTTTGTAGTAAAGTCCTCTACGTTTGTTTTGATAACAGCTCTCTCATGACCCACCACAAACCCACTGACAGTCGGAAGAAGGGGGAGGACTAAGGTGCACAGAACTGTTGTTCTTCCAGCAGCTACTGGTGGCGTCTGGCAGTGGTGGTGAACCTGGTTGGTTTTACGGGCATGAAGGGAGCTCTGCCATGGAAGTAGCCCAAGAATAAGAAATTATATTTTGCCAGGGTGCTATAGAACAGAAACTATCAAGAAGAGGGCAAGGGCTGCCATGCCTGGGCAGCTGAGGTCTCGGGCACCGTGACGTGCTCAGAGAATGGCCGTAGTCACTGTGCTGTGAGGAAATTTAGGAAGCCCGGGCTGAACGCCTTGGTGAAAACACATTGCTGCGCTTTCCAGCTCCCTTTCTCAGCGTCTCCGTCTTCAAGGCATAAAAAAACCTCAGCAGAACTGAGCCTGGAGAAGCAGTTCACTGTGATGTGCTTGTGGCCTTCCTGGCATAAATCTAATGCAATTTAAGGGCTGCGTGTGAAAAGGTTCCACTCTTTACCCTCAGTGCACTTACTATGTCTCGTGGACTCAGCGGTCCCCACCAAGCACCATCTGTGAGCAGGCAGAAATGAAATTGAGGGCAGTGGGGAGGGCAGGAGAAGATAAATTACGTGTGTTCGGTTCCCACATCTTTTGGACTTCCTTACTTCCCCCAACCTTTGTCCAAATTGACACAAGTTGAGATGAATTAGTTGGCGTGTTCTGCAGACCTGGTCTTCCCACTCCGACAAGGCCAACCAAGCATAACACCTTTATTTCCCTCCCTCCCTGCCTTCTCTGTTGGAAGATGTTATATGGAACATGGCAAACTTACACCTGGGGGTATTTATTTCATGATAGGGCAAGTGTTATTGTTTTTATGACTTCCCCTTAAGAATGAAAAATTGAGAAAGGTAAGTTTTGCACAGAAGTCTTTGCAAAAATCTACTCAGTGTGTGTGTGGAGAGGACACGTAGCTAGTATTAATGCAGCATAACTCAAGTATCTCTTTACTGCCTTGGCTGCTCAACGAATCTGCTTCTCCGTTCAAAATAATAGGTTTGCTGCTGGCCTTGGAAGCAAAGGCTTAAGCTTCTGGTTTCAGAATCCCTAGGATCAGCCCTCGGGGATGTTTTAATAAGGTTCTCAGGTACTCCTGCAAGGGGATTGTGACTGAGCGATTGTACGTGCATCTGGATTTGGCTGATAACCTCTTCTTCAGCTCTTCATAGCTGTAACTGTTAAGATTTCCTCTTTCAGGTGCTTAGATAGGATCAAAGAATGAAAGTAACTGAGTATGTGATTTGTCACCTTTGAGATGTTTTATGTATTTTCTTTTTGCCTTTTTTATTTTTGTTTTTTTTTTAGGTTTGGAAGGCGTTTTGAATCCCCTCTTTTGTGGCAAAGCATTATCATGATCATTACTATGTTACTGATGCTGAAACTGTGCACTGAAGTACGCGTGTCCAACGAGCTAAACATAAAACGCCGCTCTTTTGCAGGTTAGTGACAGGAACTGGCTTTTGCAGGGTAAATCTTTCTGAAAGCATGGTGCACTGTGTTTTGGACAAAAGTTCTGTCTCCATTGCAATCCAGTCTCCTTTCTTGGTAACTCCGCGTTGCGCTTCCCAAACTTCATGTTTGAAACTGCTTTTTTTCCCCACATGAATATGTAAAGCTCCTATTTTGTTTCAGACAGGTCTTGGTTCAGTCTAGAAATCGGAGCTCTCCTTAATATTTCACACCATGCCCTGAATATAGAGCTGGCTGTTATGACATTGTGCTAGCTTGGATTTTTTTTCAAGATCTTGGCTGGAACAAGGAGTTGTTTATTTTAGCTGTACTTTCTGTGAAGTTCCTATCATACGCTATTACCTGAAATTTTTATTTTGCAATTGCAAACGCTTGCATTTGTGTATAATTTATTTCCTACTTACTGGGTTGTTGGCTGTCAAAACAGGAGGTGCTGTCATATCGTAGTTGCAAACCTATTTTTTTTTGTTGTTTGACATTTCCTTTGGATTCAGAGGAACTTTCACAGTTTTTATTGTGGTTATTTGTTAGTTTTTACATATTGACAATACTCTAGACCCAACTGAAATTATTCTGCACTGAATGAAATGTTCAAACTTTGTGGAAAAACCCTGCTCTTTTTTGTTTTCACTCCAGATAAGAGATGTGCAGAGGGTAGTTCTTGTGTTTCTCGATGTTGACGTCGGCTTACAACACTTTGTGTTACAGCTTCTTACCAGCAAGAGCAGAATTAACGCTGTCAGCTTCTCGGCAGTTGTTTTGCCAATATGGACGTATAATTTGTTCTCTCCATCTGTTCTCTTCCCTCACTCCCTAATAATTGAGGGGCTGATCCAGTTCCAGATCTCCTCAGCCATCCTGAGGAGGCAGCAGCAACTGGCTGTGTGCAGTAGGATAACTTATCTAATAGCTAAGGGAGCTACTTCCATTCCTAGTGTGAAGCTCTTGAGGTAAGTGAATTCAGCTGCTGTGTTCACGAGGGCTCTTGCTCTGACAGCACGAGTGACTTAAAAACCCGCTTTCGGTCGGATTTAGCAGCGATTAAAACCCAGGAGGCATTTGGGAGGGGCAGAGGTGCTTTCTTTCCTCCTCTGCTTCTCCCTCTTAGAGCTTTGGGAAGTGGCAGAAAGGTCTCTCTGTTTGCCCTTGCTGAGAGGAAATTACCCTCGTGCGCATTCACAGGCTCTCGTGGGCTCCTTCGCTGACCTTTGGACAGAAGGAGAGGCCGTTGGGTTCAGTGTGTAGCCCTCTTTGAACAACTCTCCCCGAAAGACATGCGGTCTCCTAAAGGGTAATCAGCCTTGCCCTCACCAGGAGATGGAAACTCCTCAAGGTTGCATGGTGCCGTGTGATCCCTTTTCCTGAAACTCACCTTGGCCTGTGTTTAATTAGCCAGAGAGACACTTTTTGCCTACTTGTGGACCATAATGATTTATTTTCATCGAAAAGACTTGCATCCTCCCACAAACTTTGAGAACGGCTACAATCTTTTTCTTACCCGTGACTGACAGAGTAAGGCCAGCTATAACGTGATGGCTCCAAATAAACACGTAAAAAGTGTATGAAGCCCCTTTCCAGTGAGGTAGAAAGACAGGTTTGTATTTCCAGCAGCATGTGACTAGGGTGTGAGATCCGTCTTTCTAATCCTACACCTAATCTTATCTCTTAAGTTTTATGGTGCTCTAGGCAAGCTGATAAATCTGTGTGCTTACTTTCTTTCCTCATAGCTTACTGGGGCAGCGAGAAGCTAGGTTTGAACTCGGGCTTTTGATTAACCTTGTAGAATCCTGAGGGAAAGGTGGACGATTTCTGCATGATAATATATTGCTCACACGCCTGGACTTCAATTTAAACCTTATTCCTTTAATTTCTATCTTCCCTCTGAATGTTGCTGCAAAACAATACAAAATATTTAGAAAGTGAATAGAAATAGAACATTTCTGTGAAAGGGAGCTTGATGTTTTCTTGTATTACTATTAAGTGTGAGGTTTCCCTCTCAGTCACATTAGTATATACTTACCAGGGTGTTTTGAATTATGTGGGACTTGGCTTGTTTTTGTTTTTATTATTCTTACAGGTAAGGTCCCTTAAGTAATAACTAGTTCAGAAGGAATCTGCTTAAAATTTCTTGAAGCATTAAGAAGCAGTCAGTCTCTCCTAATCCCAACAAGCTTGTTCTAAGCCCTTTAGCCTGTTTTGTGGTGGTACTGGGTTAAAATACTTATCAACAGAAATTCAGAATATAGACATAAAACCATTCAGTCCAAGTGCTTCTACTTTCATGTATTTATAGGATAGCTACCATAGCATGAACAAGTCTCCCTGCACTCATTCCAGTAACTTCTGATTATTCTAGGCTCTGTAAGAGAAGTTACAATGAAAACTTGGATGATCTTTTACTTTTTCTCTGGGTTACTTCTCAATTACGGGATTTCCTTCTCACCATTTTCGTCTTGCAATGTGAAAGTGAGTTGAAAATGATAGAACCCATCTTCCTGCTTCTGCCTTCTCTGACTTTTTTTTTTCTGGACACATAAACTTCATCCTTCTATTACATGTGCTGACTGAAGACAGAGTAAGTCCTCTTTTTATACCCAACTCTTATTATTTTTTAAGCTTGGACTGTGTAGCCTGTTTTTAACTGTTGTGAATTGGAAGAAAGAAAACAATCCACCCAAACAAGAAGACGACAAAACCCCCTGACTTTATTTTAAAACCTCCAGTGATATGGTTCTTTCTCCTACATGTGAGTACTTCGAAAGCTGTGTGAAGGAGTCTTCAGATGAAATCAGCAGGCGTGGACGATACCTCCTTATCTTCTCCTTTGCCTCTTTAACTGCATCTTCAGTGCTTTAATGAATCCTTCCTTATTCATTGCCCATTTTTAAATTGCTGGTGGTGCAGCCTCGTGTATGCTGTGCTGTTAGTTCGGCGCAGAAAGGCTCCAGGTTCAGTGGTATTTCTTTTGTTGCAGCTGTTTGGTTTATTTTTTTTTTCCTTTGTTCAAAGCGTCGCAGTGTTTCTGGTGCTACCTTGCTAGAAAAGCGAAATGTCCGTGTGCAGTGTTTTGACTCGAGAATCAAGAGGAGGCTGAAGCAAGGTGTGCTCCCAGATTACACCATCTGGTCACTCTCGAGAAAAAGCAGTCTCACTCATATTCTGGGAGGGACAGACGCTTTCAGAAGAACTCTCTTTTTTCTTTCCCTAAAAAAGGCTTCCACCTCTCTCCCCCCAAGATTCAATTTTGGTTATGCGAGGGATTTTGAGCACCCTGAACTATACTGAAAATCAGGGGGCAGCACTTATTAAAAACGGACTTTTAGATGTCTTGTCTTATGATTGTGCGGCCCAGGCTCTTTGAGTAGAACGTGGGCTCTCGCGTTTTTGCATGTAGATGATTCCTCTGGTCATTCATCCCGTTTTGTCTTCCTTCCAACTGCTGGTTGCCTTAACCTGCTTTATAACTTGTATCTTATTATAACCCTCTAATCCCTCCAAGAGCTCTCTTTTTGGCACTGGAAGGTGCTCTTGCGTAATAGCTGGAAAAAATTCAACAATGCAGGCTGGCTGCAGATGGGGTCCTCTCTATCCCTCCTGATAGAATTGGCTTGAGCTCAGGCTTTTCGAAATGCTTTTAGAACAGCATTTTCCACAGCAATGCACCTGTATTGGCTTAGCTTGGTTGAGCTTACCTCTCTTCATGCTCAATGTTGTTGAGGTAACAACTTTGTTTTCTCTGATGGTGAGAAGTACCTGCAGTAGCAGCGAAGCTGTTTTCTCTTGGGTTTTGCATTGAGGCTGCTGTGGAACTTCCTCCTGCTTGACCCCGTCTTAACATCTCGGGGTGGGAGCCCACTGGAAAGCACAGAGACTAAAATTTCTGGCATGTTTTGCTTTGGCTGTTGGTTTTATAAGCAAAATGTACTAACTGGCTAAACTGTAACTAAAAGACCCACTGTTGCATTTAATCTGTTTGTCTGTCTTTCCTTTTTTTTTTTTTTCTCTCTCCTCAATTGTTCTTTATGTAGCTGCAGATAGTAAGGATGAAGAAATCAAAGCACCTCCCAAGAGATCCTATCTGGGTATGTACTTTACAAACCCGTTCTGCATGAAACTGTCCTCTCGACTCCATATTTCGTGCTTTGCCCCTTCTTGTAACCACTTCTGGAAATGCTTGCATGGTCGTTTCTATAGAGAGTGTCTGCATCACCTTTTCTTGACACACTAAAACTTGTTGCGTGATTATTTTTTTTTAATTTTCCCCTCCTCACTTTTAACTTTCATAGAGGAAAAGATGCTTTCGGCACTACTTCAGAAACCAGTTTTTGGAAGACAGTTGAATTCACTGCCTTGCATGTCTCAATGATATCTTCCTTTTTTCCTTCCCCAAGCTAGACAAGCAAAATATTATGTGATACAGGGATCTGTCTCTTCAGACTCATATTCCTCCTCTTCCAGCTCTGCCTCTGGAGGAAACTATGAGAAATATGGGAGCATCTTTCAGCATCGTTCAGTTAGCGATTCCTGCTAAGGTTAAATAGATTCTTTTGCAGTGATTTGTTTTCTGCATCATCCCCCCCCTTTCAGCTTTAGGGGCAAAATGCAGCCTTTGGGGAATTTACCTTTTTTTTTTTTTGCTCTGGTAGGAGTATTTTGCAAAGCACCTTTTCCTTTTGTGTTTTAAAAAAACTTTTTTTTCCCTGGGCTTGAACTATTTTGTTTTTCTGTTTGACTACAAACTGGAAGTCAAGACATTCTCACTGGCTTGCAGCATTAACCAATGGAATGTAAACTTTGAGCAGTCCTGCTTTCCTTGTGCCTGTGGTCCTGGTGTCTTTTACTGGTAATTCAGCAATGCTTTATTTACAGTGTCAGAGCTGGAAGCAGCTGTCTGTTCTCCCCGGGGCTGTTTAAAAATGCTTCAAGTGGTTCAAATTAAACAGACATAAGTAATTTAATGTGACCTTTTACTCATGTCAAGATTTTTTTTGCCTTTCTTTTTGTTTAAAAGTCACTAGCTTGGTAGTTGATAGCTTGAAAAGTTGAGGTTTGTAAGAAAAAGTGCCGTACCCCTTAATCCAGCTGATTTAAGTCTGAAACGGTTGGTAAATGTTCATTTTGGACTTGCTTGGCAGAACAGGACGTATCGAATTATCATTTGGGAAGAGGAGAATCCAGTGCTACTGCTCAGAAGTTTAAAGGCTGGGGCGGGCAGGTCTGTTGAATTCCTTCCAGTGTGAACAATCGGAAATGTTTTGAGGTGCTTGTCTATAATGCACGTTCAGAATTATGTACTGGTGGTTTGAAGAGGGCGACGGGTGGTGCTTTCCGTCACGGCGTCGGTCGTATTTCGGGTGACAGGGGACTTGGCTGAGCTGTCACCATTTCAGTGGTGTAAAAAAGTGTTCTTCAATACATTTTTAGGCTTAGAAACCATTAAATTGCTTTGTTTTTGCCACCGAAACCGTATAAATGGTGTGTGTATTGCATTTGGGGCTGAAGATTGGCTTTTCATGCACATTGTTTTAGAACTGTTAATGGGTCTACCCATGAATTCCAGGTGAACTTGTTAGATAAATACCAAAGCTTTCGCTTGATGCCCCTCTTTAAATAGGAACCAAACTCCTGCTGGGCTCCCTGGGATTGCTTTTAGGTATGTTTTATTGTCAGTAATCCAACAAAGCACTTAATGCCACTGTTTTTCAACACGTTATCTGGAAAAAGCCTTTATCTGGCACATGACTCTGAAACCCGACCTTGTGGCTGGCAGTGCTGAGGGGGGATGAGGCTATGGGGCAAGTTTGCTGAAGTTTCACTGACCTCAGTACAATAAAGACGATTTACAGCATTTTTTTTTTTACCTCGATGAGATGTTTAAGAGCGACTGTGGATAAATGTCTTCATCTGCTATGCTAAAATACAAGTTTCCTAGCGTTAATATTTTGAGCCCTGTGAGCCCTTGGAGAGTTTTGGTGCAGAAGGGACAAAACACAGAACGAGGCCTTGCTCCCAAGATGCTTTATCTTCTGAAGTCGTTTTGAGTGGTCTTGGCAGGCAAGTGAATGAGATTTGTTTGATTTATTATTTTTTTTCCCCAAGCAGATACTTGAACGTTTTGAAGGACGCTGCTGGTAGATCACAGGAGTTTCCCTTCAGTTTCCGAAGCCGTTTTTAAAACTTACTGTATTGCTGAACCCCAAACAAAAAATTATGCAAGTAACATTAAGGGAGTAATAACGTGGCAAGAACTTAGACTCACCAGCTACCTGTTGCAAAATTTACAACTACATGTTTTATTTTTTTTAGGGGAAAAAACACCTGTGTAGTTAGCTTCACAGAGTTGGCGTCTAGGTAATAATGAATAGAAAATAATGATGGGAATTAAGCAGCTGCAGTCATCTGCTACGTGTTTTCCAGAGCCTGTGTGCCAGCCTGATAAATAGCTCTCGCTTCACCTCCTTTGTCCCCACTCTTTGCTTAACTCAGGGCACCAGCCGGCTCGTGATACACATTGACTTACTCTAGAACAATACTAATACATTATATGTGCCACCAAGGATGGAAACTTTTATTTAATCGGCTCTTGGGCTCGGTTGGGTTCAGCAGGGGTGTCCACCCGGCTCTAGTTTTGTGGAGGGATGACAATAAGCAGGGTCTGTTGGAAAAACTGGACGGCAGCAGAAATACTAATTTCTGGCACGACCGCTGCTCTTCGTTGGCGGTGTGATGGGGGAGATAGACCTGTGAATAAAATGTGGATTTTGGTGTGGCGGGAGGAAGGAGAACTCAATCGAGATCTGCCACATGAGGGTGCTCTTGGGTTTCCAAACCTTGCCTGCTGAGCCGCTCACCCTAGAACCCGGCAGAGGAGTCTCATCTGGCTTTCAGGGCAGTGGTGGTGACTGGAGAAATAGGGGATAAACAGATTTGGGGAAAAAAGCAAGTAAATCTTTTCCTTCGTGGCGGGAGTCAGAGTAATTTGGTGCTTTACTAACAGCAGTGATGAAACATCTAAATGTTCATATGGTACTGATTCGTCTGCCCGTCCTGCCGATCAGGGAACACAGAATCACAGAATTGTTGAGGCTGGAGAAGCCCTCTGAGATCATCAAGCCCAGCCCGTGCTCCAACACCATCGCAACGGCCAGACCAGGGCACCGAGTGCCACATCCAGCCTCTCCTCAAACCCCCCCAGGGACGGACACTCCCCCTGCCCTGGGCAGAGTGTCCCAATATCTGACGTGCAGCAAAGCCGCTGCTTCAGTTCGCAGGTGTGAGAAGCTTTTGCTGTCACCGGCTTCTCGAGCAGGTCACGTGCCGTTGCGTACTCAGTCGTTTCTGGATCCGAGTGGTGAGATTGGTCTTTAAACAAGAGCATAGAATAATTTGCCTTGGAAGGGACCTCTGAGGTTATTTGGCCCAGTTCCCTGTTCCTAGGCACCTTCTTGTCCTTGGAAATGCCTTCCGCGAGTGAGAATTAGTCGTCTGGCTTTCGCTGTGCTATCCTCCTTTGCTTCTTGTCTGGTGCCTTTTAGTTTTTGTCAGCAAAGCAGGCAAGAAATGATCATTTTCTAGATGGTGGCCAAGTTCAGTGCAAAAAACAAGTAACGAAACATTTAAAGGGTAACTCAGCTCCCCGCAGACTTCAGAATAAACTTTGAGGCTGAGGTGGTTTTAGTTGTTAGTGCAGATGTATGGATAGCTCGCTTTTTTTTTTTTCCCCCCTTTTCTTTCCCAAGTGGTTTGTAGCACTGGATGACATGGGGTGTGCTTGTTGTGTGGCACTACCTGCTCAGACGCAGTGAATTGTCTAGACAGCTGTCTAGAGGAGAAAAAAATTCTGGCTGCAGCACGGTTTTAGGATTCTGTTCTCGATTTTGAAGGTTTCATGTATTTTTAAAGAATGTTAACTTTGCATATATGTAGAATCAGCAGCTCACCACATCAGAACGTTTCAGTGAGCACACCCAGAGCTGGGTCCTGCCTGTGGAGCTACAAACCGCCTGTGGAGGTGATGCTCAAGGCACAACCCAGTTGTTGCACGGAGCCTGGTTTATTTTTTCCACTGCGTTTTGTGTCCTGTACGTTTTAGTAGCTGCCTTTTATTTAAAGGGCACTGGGAATATGAAGCTACTAGTTTGTGCTAAGCCAGAAGTAGGAAATATATTGAATGAGTCGAAGGTTCTGAAGCTCTTTTTTATAAATAATAATGACACGCTAACAAGATGTTCCCTTATGCTGGCTGTGGAAAGGCACTTTTACCGCTCAAGCATCAGTGCTTGGGCGTTTTCATTGCTGTCTCAAGGGAAAAGAAACTAAAACCTTCTCTGTTTAGACTCAGGTGTCACACTTTGAACCTGTAACGCATTACACTGACCATCTCTGGCTGAAAACCATTAGGGGCAGCTTTATTTTACTGAAAGATTCCCACCTCCCATTTGGCAGTTTACGGGAAAAAGAGTTTTCAAGATCGCATTGGTTCCTGAACTAGCTTCAGGCTTGTCCAACAAACAAGGGGTCCTGCCTTAAGACCCAAGGGGTCCTGCCTTAAGACCCAAGGGGTCCTGCCTTAAGACCCAAGGGGTCCTGCCTTAAGACCCAAGGGGTCCTGCCTTAAGACCCGGGGGTCCTGCCTTAAGACCCAAGCCCACCTCCCTTTTGACTTCCCAAGGCTCTAGTTCATTGAAGCTGTGATTAGGAGACCTTAGATCATAAAAGATTTTTTTTTTCCTTTGTGAGTGTGGTTGGGTTTGGAGCTGCCTTTGCAAATCATGATTTAAATGATCTAGCCAGAAATACGTGAGTGAAATGAATTATTTCGTGTTTTTCCTGTACTTTGCAAAGGAAAGCTTGGTTCACATGGTGATGTGTGGAAATAGTTGTTACACTGCAGTGGGTTTGGATGCTAACGAAGTGTAACACCCATACGTTTTAGTAATGATACAGCATAATATGTGACCCATTCAAATTACATTTTTTTTTAATCATGTTAAAAATACGTAAAATGGCCACGTAGACTATTTCTCAGGTTATTTCTACTTGTCATTTCTATCAAGCAGTTTTCGCTGAAAATGGATTTCAAACAGAAATATGGAATAAATTATTTGAATAATGTAACTAAACTGCAGTGTTTGTATTGAGGGTCCATTTGGTGGAAACATGCTTTTAAAAAAGCCCCAAACAAATAAAGCGGGTATTATTTTTAGGTAGATTTATAGTAATATTAATTTTTTTTCCTAGTCATCTCATCCTTTTATACTCTGTCACTATTCAGAGACACAGAACAAAGCAGGTATTATTCAGCTCACAATCAGGTTTTTTATTGTTTGAATAAATGAGATCTTTTTATTAACCTAAACTGAAAAAAAAAATTGTTTTGCAGAAGCAGACAAAGCTTTCTAGGCTCTGGTTCCAGTTCATCAGCCCTTTATTCTTTTGATCCAGTGTTTGACTCATTGAAGCCGTGCAGTAGATGCTCAGTGATTTAAATGATATTAATAGATTGGCAAGCGTAGACCTCATTCAAAATGTGCATAATCACATTTTAGAATCTTTGGCTTGTTTTCCAGGATGAATGTTTTTAACTGCCAGATTTGATTTTTATCTCGTTACCTCTGTCTGCGTGAGGAGGTGACGTAAGGCCGAGCGAGGCTGGCGAAGAAAAGGATGTGACTTAGCCGCTTCCTTCGTCTTCTTGGATCGGCAGCAGCCGACAGAGCTTCGCTTTTCGGTGACTCCTGACTTCACGGTGAGGGGCAGGCTCTAGTCGTGCCCCTCTGGACACTTCTCTTGCTGGTAACCTGGGGGGTTCCCTCTTGGGGCAGGGAGCTGCACCCTCACTGTTGAACTTAAAAACGTCTCCTGTGTGCGTTTATTACGTGCCCTACTTTCTCTTTGCTCTGTGATCAGGATGCATCACATCTCCTGCTTCAGGATCCTACATTCTCTCCCCTGGGTAGGGGGGGAAAAAAATTCCAAACCCCAGAATTCAGTTCTGGCAGATTGATATTTTTTTTTTTTTACTTGCATTGTATGTTTCCAAAACAGGACAGTTCCTGGAGACACAGAAACCACTGAAAGGAAGACAGATCCTGAGAACTTCAGGCATATCTATTTTTTTTTTATTTTTAATAGCTGCTTAAGCCTGTCTCTTTTTTCACAATTGCTCATTGCAACTCAAAATTGGGAGATGCAACGTTGCTGTTCCTTTAAGTATACAAGTTCCAGGATATTTTTCCTTTTTTGCTTTGCAAGTGCCACAAATCATGCAGCTCTAAGTGTTTGCTTTTGTTTTGTTTTTTTTTTCCCTTCATCTCCAGTTCTTGCAGCCTTTCAAAATCAACAGTTGCTGGTCTTGAAGTTCCCTGCTTCCTCTTGCCCCCATTGTTTTGTCCATTTATACAAAGCACCAAAAACCTGGAATGACTCCTTGCTTACGTCAACATTTTACGCCGCCACCCTTTCTTGTCTTTGCACCCCTTGGCGTGTAAAAATCAGGAGCAGTTATTTCAGAAAATGCCCTTTGCCTTCAGGTTTTTTTACTGTGTCTTCAGAGATGCTGTTTACTCCCTCGTGCCTTTCTTCCCCTCCTGCTGAGAGTAGGTTGTAGTAAAAGAACAAGTAACTGTGCGCTCGGGGAACAGAGCAGACTTAATACCACAACGGCTTAAAATAGTCTTATCCGGAAACGCTTCATTACATTTGTGTGCAGTAGCTGTCAAAAACTGTGCAGTCTTTGAAAAAATCTGCAATTTCAGGGAAAAAAGGACCCTCTGGTGGCAAAGTCATCTTGCTTGTGAATGCTGCCAGCGCGCCGTCTTCTGCCCGTTGTGGTGTGGTGTGGTTTTATCATCCTTTTTAGAACTAATTATATTTATAAAGGGGCAGAACAGCCAAAACCTTTCACTTCCAGCAGTGGCTGGGTGCTGGGGTGTTTGGCAGCAGAGCCAGCCAAAGATCTTCCTGATCCTCTTTTTTTAACTCCATCCCTTTCCCATTCTTGTCCCCTCTGTTGTACCAACAGAATGGTTTGTAGGATTGTGCTTGGAACCAAACAAGTGAGCAGATCTGGCTTAAAATGCAGGCTTGTTCTTTTTGGCACGTTAGATCTTGTAAAAAGAAAAGTCCACGTTTTGTTACTTCGATGAGAAACACTTTGGGGAGTTAACCAGTTGTCCTGCCATAGCTTGAGGGTGACGAGAGGAGCTTAAACTCCTCCTGGGAAACGCGAACAATTTGGGTGTGCCCACTGGTATCACCACAAAACCCTTTGTGACAGAGCATCTTAAACCTACTGCCATCGCCTTTCTTTCCAGATCTTGAAGCTAATATGGGCTGTGGAGCGTTAAAGCGCAGACAGGAGGTGTTGGGAAGCTGCGATGGCCAGTAGGGCTTCTTGCGTAACAACCACTGCTCCCGTTCAAGCCTGCGGTCAGACGGAACAGCCGAGCAGTCCAGGGGGAGATTCTGTTTTGGGGTAGCTCTGTCTCACTGGGCATCTCCAGTTACAAGTGCTGTAATGAGTGAGGCCGCCTGCAAGCACTCAAGTGAAACTCTGCCCCTGTCCAGGTCTCCCGACCTGTAAATTCTTCCTCCTAATGCAATGAAGTCATTAGTGTGGAAATTCCTCCTGTTTGGTCACTGTGTACAGGAATTTACATCTGGGCAGGCTTGGAAATAGGGTGGGTTTTGATTTAAAGGTGGTGAGGGAACACTGCAGGCACAGAGGTTCTAGAAAAACTTCCGCTATCAGAAATCCTCCCACCCTCCTTTCCCTGGAAAGTCAGGTGGAGATTGAAATTATCCTTAGACTCACTTGCCTACTTTTTAAACAAAAGTGGCTGAGTTTCCATAGTTGACTTTACAAATGTCACTGTGCTTAAAAGATGTTTGCGGTAGCAAATGAGAAGTTTTAAGTTGCCTTTTTTTCCTGCTGCTACTTAGTCCCACCTAAGACTTTTCACAGTCTTAATTCAAATCAGAGACATGGAAAATTTTAACTGGGCAGAGGAGAAAGGCGAGTGAAGAGCAGAAAGTTCCCTGCAAGCTTGCTGTGATTCTGAAGCGTTAAATTATCGATCCTAAAATGGGTTAACTGAGGCAATTGCCAAGAGTTGTTTAGCATTATTTTAGCAAAAGAGGCAAGGACCCAGGGTGTTACTCTCTGTAGATGCTGAATTAGCAGGGCCAGTCTGGGGGCTGGAATTTGTCTTGGCTGGTGGTGGGTTACCTGGGAAACAGGAATTAAACTTTCCCCTAAAACATCCTAGATAGAGGAGTTTATATTTTTAGGAAGAGTGTTGTATACATACTTGTGCATCGTGTGCCTGACTTCAGCTTTGAAAAAAAACCTAAACTAGATCACATAAATGCTTTCTTTTGTGGTGTATTCACAGTAGAGAAGATGGAGTCTCAGGTGAGTCAAGCTCAGAGAAGGCTGAAAAAGATGAGAGATCCTTTATCTTTAGGCAAGTTGGTGGCTATTCAGCGTTTCCCCCGGAGACCTGCAGTTCAGAAGGGGATGAAATATTACCTGACAGTTACTGCCAGCGGTTCTGGGAATGACTCGCTGAGTTACACATGCAACCTGGCATTGTAATCCCTGGCGTGGAGGTGTCCGAGGCAGCCTGCATCTGGGTGAGCGCACAGCTTGCTTGCTTGTGTTTGGAAGAACTTTGGTTTCTCTCTTCAACTGCAGCCTTTGAAAGAGAAGCAGCGTAAGTGCATTTAGTTTCTAATATTGTAGTAGTCTTGATATCTTACGAGACTGAAATTTCAAAGAATGAGTTTCAGTACTATGCAAAATAAACTCTTTTCGTAGAGAGTTGTAACTCCCAACTACAAGAATGTGGAGCCAGGGCTGCTAGTTCTGCAGTGCTTAACTTACTCCATCCTAATTTTTTTGTCTTTGTGCACTGCCTGGTGGGGCAGTGGCTGATGGCTTAGACAGACCATGGCTGACGAGGGTGTAAAATCAGAGAATCATAGAATTGGGTTGGAAGGGACCTTTAAAGGTCATTTAGTCCAACCCCCCTGCAGTGAGCAGGGACACCTTTAAGTAGATCAGGCTGCTCAGAGCCCCATCCAGCCTGGCCTTGAATGTCTCCAGGGACGAGGCTTCTACCAGCTCCCTGGGCAACCTGTGCCAGGGTTTCAGCACCTTCACAGTAAAGAACTTCTTCCCGATATCTAGTCTAAATCTACCAGGCTGTTCTCCTTCATCAGTCATTTGGGAAGTCAGCAAGTAGCTGCTCTTGCCATCCTGCATCCCTTCGTAAGATAAGAGAAAATGTCCAAGATGAATTCAAGGTCAGCCTAATTTCGTGCGTTTATATAACTGCATTTTTCCTCTCAAATGTTGGAGTTTTTTTCCACTTTCCTGTGAGACTCCTGCAAATTGAAGCTGTGCACAAAGCAAATTACGTTGCAGACAGCACAGCGCAGGCTGTCAGCGGCTCAGGAGGTGCCCAGGGTGCGAGGAGTTTGTTGTAGCTTTTCGTTCCTACTTGTCCTGCATGGTGTTAGCAGGGGGGTAAAACTGTCAGAGGAAATACAATTTTGCTCTTCAAGGGTCGCAAAATGGTCAATATAGCCACTGTTGCTAAAGATCTCTGGTCAGGACCACTGTGCTGACTGGCATTCAGAGGTTTTCCTTGAACCAAAGGCCATAAATCAGGGAAGTAACAAATTAACAGGAAGGGCAGCAGTGTGGATTTTTTTTTTTTTTTATATATATATCTCAGTGTATTCGTGTGTGGTTTTTTTTATTTAAATAATTGTAATTAATGTGTCTCTGGACCTTGCAACTTTTAATCTTAACAAAGGTTTTTTTGCATGAGTCTGCAGGGTTTCTTTAGGTCAGACTTTCAGCCTTTTACTCTGCAATTAAGGTTGGACATTTTTCCCCTCTCGTGTGAAAATCTACTGGTTACTTTTTATTAACTACAGGACTTTGTGCTGGGGCTTTAGGGTGAGTCAAATACCGCGAGGATGAGCTCTGTGACACCAGCCTCGATGTGACCAAGGAGAGGCCAAAGGATGTCAAAGATGGATTTCATTAAAGGAGAGTAATTTGCTCAGTAGAGGCTGGGCTGCTGTTTTCAGAAGGTCCTGGAATATTTGGCTCCCGTCTTAACGTGCTTGAGAGCAGGCAGCCACAGTGTTTTTCTGTGACCCAGTGTGAAGGACAGATGACAAGAGCCTGAAGACAAGGAATGTCATCAGGAGAGATGCTCAGGGGCTGTGGTGACAGGTACTTAAAACTAAACAGAAATGCAGAAATGCCCATGTCACAGGCCTGAAGGAATGGAGACAGGGAACGGTGATGTTAACGTCTTTATAGGGACTATGCAAGAGAGTGGAACCCTTAAGTTGTTATTTTTTCAAAAGGAGGGTGGTTTGGGTCAGAGCCAGAAGTTTTATGGTGCTGAGCTCTCGTTTCTTCTCCTTTGTACCACGAGTGAAATATAACAAGTCCCTTTTCAGTCCCAGTGAGTGTAAAAGAAATGCTGGCTTCAGGCAGCGCTTTGCAGGTTTCTTAAAAAAGGGAGAAAGAAAATCTAAATGTCTCGATTCTCACCCTCTGTCGCTAACACTGCTTCCTTCCTTCTCTCTGGAAGGAGAGAACCAAGTGCCCAGCTGGATGTGTAGCTGATGGGAGTGAGAGAAGAAGAAAAGAAAAAAACAAGCGAGGGGGAGCCTGCCGTGCCGCAGCCCCGTGGGTGAGACCCCCGGGCTGGGCAGCGAGTCGTAGGTTCCAGCTCTGGCATCCTCCAGCTGCGTGGATGTTTTACAGTAAACAAGCCACGGATAATAAGCTGAAATAATTCCCAGCCACGGCTGCATTTTGTAACCGTTCCAGGGTGGCTGAATTACCGTTATCAGGCTCTTTCACAGCGTTTAAGCCCTCGGGTTTTGGACTCCAGCGTTGTTGAGGGAGGTGTTGGGCGTCTGACTGCTCGGCCTGGTCTCCTTTGCTGATGTGCAGAAGGAGGCTGCGACGGGAACAGCCCGGTCGCGTGGTCTGGATGGAGCTGGTAGTCCTTGGTGAAGCTACACCAAGGGCTCAGGCGCAAACTCTCCCACCGTGCAAAGACGGGGAATGTAAATGGGAAGCTCTTTGTTGACCTCAAATGCAAGAAAGACCAGACCAGAAAGTGGGAACTGGGACAAATGGCTGAAGACAAGTCCAAGTGAACGTAGAGCAAGACTGTGGGTACAGAATTAGCAAGGTCAAGGCATAAAATAAGATGCGACTAGCAGGAGAAGTTGAGAGCTACAGTAGATAATTTTTAGGATGGCAAAACCTTTGCTTCACTTTCCCAAAAGGAATCGGCGTGGTAGCTGACTCGGTATAAAATGCTTCTTGACTAAAAATAATGTAACTGTTTGGACCTCTGTGTCATCCTCAAGTGCAAGTTGATACTACGGGCTCTTCTTCGCGTCGCTTGGCGTCTGTCCCACACCGGGATCTTGAATTTACTACTTGCGTTTTAGCCCGACTGGTGCTAACCATAGTTACTTGCAGTGCTGTCTGTGCCTGCTTTACATTTTTCGTATCTGACGTGCAGCGTGCTTCCCGGAGGAGCTCTTTTAATCTCATCTTTCTTCACCCTCAAGCCCTGTAGACTTTTCCTCCGGTCAGCACACGAAGAACCTACTGAGCTGCTCCTTCGCCCAGCATCAAGAGGATTTTCCGATGTAAATCTCTCATCTCTCGGTGGATTACCGTGTTTAAAATGCAACTCCCTGGGTGGATGAAAGAGCTCAGGCGGGTAATAAGATACGGCGCCTTGCCCTGCAGTAATGCCACTTCCCATCACTCCGGGATGCGGTGACTGGGAGTAAGCACCTGAACTGCGTCTGTTCACGGTTGGACTCGATGATCTTTAAGGTCTTTTCCAATCTGCACAATTCTGTGAAATCTGAAAAGATTCATAGAAATAAATTGTGGTGCAATGAGATTTCCTGGTTTTTGAAGAAAAGGGGGGATGTTTGCTGGGAGAGGGGGTGCAAAAACCCCAAAGGACTCGTCATTATTTGTAATTCAATTCAAATGCGGATAATATTTGCAGTGATACTTGTAACTTTGTTCAGCTCTGCCCCTCCTCCCTGCTTCAGACTGCTCTGCAAGGAACTGCTTTTAAAACTCCTTTATTTTTTGAAGGGCCAATTTTTGAAGCCATTTGTGAGAGAAGATGAACTTCAGCCTTGATTAAAAAGAATTAATCATGTGGCAAACAGTTCAAGTAAGGGCCACAGAGAGAAAGTATGACCTGTATTAAAGGACATATATAGCCATTCTCTTTTTTTTTTAAAAAAGTTCAATCATTCTTCTGCTTTTTCCTGGAATTTTGGTGATGGGTAGCGTCCTAAAATAGCCATCTGCATTTGGGAAGTACATCTGTTAAGCAGAGCAGTTAGTGATTATGTGTTGGGTTGGTTTTAAGATAATTGACATGTTTTTCCCTAAGGCTAATACCAAGGTTATAATTGTTCTCATCTCATTTTGTCTTTCTTCCTTTCTTTGAGGAAAACATTACCAAGCAAAATTTATAGCAGTAACTAGAATTTACTCATAACCTAGTTTAGTGAAATGGAGAGTATGGAGCATCATGGTAATTCTGAGCAAAAGCAAACCTCTGTCTTGTGCCAGGAATTATCCCTCCTTCTCCAGCTGAGGTCCTGTTTCACGCGGTGGTGTTCTCGTCTCTGTGTGTTACTGTAATAGAAATAATACTTCAGATTCTCAGACAAAAGACGATGAGTAAATTACCATTGTTGCCAGATTTCTTGGCTGCCTAATACTAGGACTGTCTGGAAGAGCGTGCTTTGTGTCTTACTGCCTGCAGCTGCCACCAGCTGCTGGTTTTCAGGTATCGGTCTGAAGCAGCAGCTGTTGAACACTGAAGTTGAATGATCAACGACCCTTGCTGAAAAGCAAATAAGTTTTCCACCCAGACTGTGTGAACATGAGAGCTCTAATTCAGATGAAGCACTTGCCTTTTGAGGGATTGAAAGGCAGTGCTTTAGGTGTCCGGGAAGGAACTAAAAGCTGGGTGAGAACATCTCAGAAGGTTTAAAGAAGGATTCCGAGTAAAGCACAACTGCTACTGCTCTCAGATTCTATCAGTTGCTCTCCTTATCTGGAATGGAGGTTGCTTTTTTAAATGAAACCTCACCAATTTTATCTTTTCATCCCCATTTCTTCCGCTGTTCATTATTCTGGTCCCATTGCAAGCCCAAATGCCTCTGTCCCCAAGAGCATCTCTTGCAAAAGCGAGTTTGTTGTGTTGGGTCAGGCCATTTGCTTGGCGATGCTCATGAAGCAGGCAAAATGAGTGTGAATTTACTCTGCTATGCCTCTTGCTATTTCATGTTGTGTAAAATGAAAGAAATGGGAGTTCTGCATGTCTCTTGTTCCTCCTACTTTGTCAGAGTTCTTGTTGACTATGCTCCTCTCCAAATGCAGCGGAGATAGATTAAAATGGATGATGTTTTTCCTGCCTTTGTGGCTGTCTCGGAGATTTATTTAATTCAGTTCTGGGCAGTGGCTCATGATGCTGTGGGTTGGGGATGGCTCCTGGCCCGTTTTGCCTTCATCTGTGTGGCAAAGTAAAACGATTCCGCTGGGTGCCGCCAGTATGGGTTTGCCAAGTGCAAAAAAGAGGAGACTAGTTCATAAGGAGTGTCTGGGGGTCACACTGGTGATACAGAAGTGTGAAAAGATGCAGAAAATGGAACTATTGTTTGGCACGTCTGTGTGTCCTTAGGCAGTTAAGTGCCTGTATTTCTGCTCTGCTGAATTTATTGCCGGTGTTAGTCAGCGGAGGTCGATGTCGTGCCAGCCTGAGTTAGCAGCAGGACTCTTTTTGTAGCATTCTGTATGTCCGCAAAGGAAAAGCGACAGAAATCTTCTAGGGGTGTGCTGGTGTGTTGTGCGTATTTGGGCTGGTTGCAATAACCCCGTTAGGACAGCGGTTCGTCGTCTTGATAATTAACAGAACCCAGTTGGTCTCGGGTAGGTATTTTTAACTTCAAGTGCTTTTAAGAAAGGAAGACATGAACAGCACCTGTAAATGAATGGTTATTTCAGCGTGGCTCCCTCATGTCTTAATTCCACCATGATTAACTCTTGATTCCACTTTGGAAAACGTCTTTTATTCTTGTTCTGTTCCTGTTCTGTTGCAGATTTCGACTTGAACTACTTCTGGCATTGGAGCAAGTTTACAGACTACGTCCAGTGCGTCCTGACCTTCACTGGCGTGACCGGTTACATCACTTACCTCTGGCTCGACTCATCTCTCTTTGTGGAGACGCTGGGCTTCCTTGCCGTGTTCACCGAGGCCATGCTGGGCATCCCGCAGCTCTACCGCAACTACCAGAACAGGTCTACGGAAGGAATGAGGTACAGTGTTTGTCTTACACCGCACAAATAAGCGCCTGCGTGTAGGCAAATCGTGGTGCGCCGCGCTTCTAGGGAGGGCAGTGTCATCTTTCTAAGTGTTACCCAAAAATTATTAGAGTAGGTTCTCTGTCAGTTTGAGCTGGTGGCAGCGGGAGGCTCCGGTACGCCTTTGGGGTCTGACCCCTTACCCAAGTCAACCTAGACAGTTCCATGTTTTACTGACAGAAGTGTGTAAAGCTGCTGCTGTTGCCATTAGCAACACGGTGCAGTTCAACTCAAGCCGTGCTACACTGGTAATTAGAAATGGGCTAAAGAGATCTTGTGTATCCAAAGTAATAAAGAGGCTGAAAATACTTGGAGACTGCAGCGAGTATCTCCATCAGTGTAACTCATGCATTAGCTCCTCATTTTTTCTCACATATCTACTCATCACATTTTTGTAACGTGTTATTGTGTACGTAGGAAAGGACGTTAGTATTAATTTTTGTGTCAAAGCTTGTGGCTGATGTTTTAAAAAGCTCAAAGGAGGCGTTTACAGGCACAACTAGGAAACCCTCCGTAAACAAGTGCGGGACAGGAAACTTTAATCCTTTGCCCACTGTTGGGGTGTTAAACTAGATTAACTTTTCATACTGCTCACTGGATATCTCGGTGATAACACGAAGGTTTCCAAATTGCAAAGGCAACTTGTCAAGCTTTTTAAGAGAAAAACCATTCGCTGTGGTACATCAGTGCAGTGGTCTGTAGAACCAGCACAGCAGCAAATTCAGTTCGTGGAGCTCTGTGATCGTTTGTGGCTCTGGCTTCTCTTTCACTGGTTTGAAATGGCTTCTCTTTTGTTGCTTTTAAACTCACTGGGATATTTTTTACTTTGATGGAGATGAATAATGTCTTCGTACCACCTACCAAACCAGAGCAGTTCTGTCCTTTATCTGTTGACATTGTTCCCTTTACTTGTTTGGCTTGGAGACATGTATATTAGCTACTTGAAGTTCTTTTCTAGCTTGCAGTGTCGTTGAGGGGGAATGTTCAGAAATGTCCTTCAGTGCTTCGGGCATATTCTGATTGGGACCCCCTTTGCTACAAAGTGAGTCAGGATTTACTTCCAAAATACTGGGATATTTTTTGTGCACGTACTGCCTTGGAAAGCTCTGTACCTGTTTCAGCCAGAAGGCAGTTTACCTGCCAGACCTTCCTTGTGCTCTGGTTTGACTTGTCCCTTCGTACTGTTGGCCTTGGCCCGCTGGGTTGGTGGGCAGGGAGGAGTCACCATCCCTGGTTCAAGGAGAGGCTGGATGTGGCCCTTGGTGCCGTGCTCTGGCCATTGTGGTGGTTATGGGTCATGGGCTGGACTTGATGATCTCAGAGGGCTTTTCCAGCCTCAACAATTCTGTGATTTATGGGTTTTATCTGTGAATCATCATGCTGTGATGCTACATTATGACAGTGCTGCCAGGCAGCGCTTTGCCTTTCCTTAGCTCCTCTCTGGGGACCTGAGTTTCAGTTTTCCCATTTCCTGTACAAGCTATTTAGCAAAGAGGGGAAAAACCCCCACCCTTTTGTTCTTCACAACAACAGTTTCTTTGTAAAGCATTAAGCACAGAATTGCAGAATTCCTGTCTAAAACTGCTTGCCGAGAGAGTGTAACTTGCCAAGAGTGACAACTTCATAAATCACAGTCATTCTGTCACCCGAGGTGCGTGAGTGGAGCCCACGTCCCTGACGACCATCAGAGCCTTCACTGCTGCCAGAGAAGGGGCTGCTTGGAGGTCCTCAGGGCTGGCTGAGAAAAGCAGCAACGTGCATCTGTCCCTGAAGTGGGGCAGAACGGGACGCAGCAGCTGATAACGTTCAGTTTGTTCCTACTTCAGCAAATAATTGTTTCTAAATGCAAACCCACAAAACAGAAATGGAGAATAAGGTCACGGTATGTGACCACATCTGACCGGGGTGTCTTGCTGGAAGTTGTGGGTACAAGGAGCCCTGCACATCCCTTTCCCATTTTATCCAACTTGATGTAGGCCAAACACTTTGTCGGCCAAAGTGAGTCTCTTCTAAGCTCTCCCTGCCAGGCAGCGTGGCGGGGATCTCCCCTTGAGCTGGGACGCCTCTCAAAGCTTGAGATTCCTCACCCGAGACTAAAAGGTCCTTCCTTACCCGAGGCGGTGAGAGCCGTTATTCACAGCAGACCCTCGGCAAGTGACTGGCAGTGTGCTGCGTTAATGGTAACGACACCCACGGGTCAAAGTCCTTCAGACCTAAACCGTTGGCCGTCGGCATTTCTCGTCTCCGAAGCTGCTGGAGCCAAGAGTTGGGGATTTTCAGAACGCTTTGCTGTTCAGGAGTGTTTTATGAGGTGTGCTGCAGGAAGGGCATTTATCTGAAATGCATCCAGTGAAAGAAGCGCGGTGTAAAGAGCTATCAAAGAAAGGAATTCTATTAAATGTATATCCTGAGACGTTATTTCCTCTTTTCCCCTGTAGATACTATTGAAAGTATCTGTTAGGTAGATAAGATTTTGTTGTGGGGTGCTTTTATTTACTGTTGCTCTTGCTTTATGACACGTGCAGCTCTTTAGATCGTTTTGCAAAAGAAGCTTTTGACTTCCAAGGACGATGTTTGTCCCAGAGACAGATCCTGGCTTTATTTGACCTCTGCGAAGATTAGTGGGAGCTGCTCAATTTTTTTCCTGCCTGTGTTGGAGTAGCCAGGTGCTGTGACGAGCAGATGGAGAAGGCTTTATCCAGGGCTGGCCAACCAATGTCTGGTCAACTCCTCCAAGCGAGGTTTCAAATTTAAGGAGATTGGAGAGTGCTCTAAAAATGCCACCGCTGTGGTTTTTTGGCATTTTTTTTTTTTAGCCTGAGGGAAGTTTTGCGTAGTGAATAGGTAAAACAGCTCCAGTGAGTTGCTTCTTGTGTAAAAGAAAACGGAACTGTGCTAGAGAGAGGTGACAAGAACTGTTTCTGCTCAGGCACTAACTATGCATTAGCTTCTTAACTAAAAAATACATTTAGTTCCATTGAAAAAGATGTTAGGTGCAATTGGCATGGGTTACAGCCACTTTATTACATATCTGTGCTTCTTTGGGGGAGTTCAGTAAAGGAGTAAGAGAGATTAGCTGGAAGAGGACTTAAAGAAATGGGAAGAAGAAGGAAAATTAAGAGAGGATGATGGAGGCAATGGCAGTATTGATTTTTTTAATTATTTCTCGCTGCCCCCAGCTGCTCTTTTCTTTTTCCCCTTTTCATTTGTGGTTCTAATAGATAGAGGGAACATCAGATTCCCTTCCTGAATCTGGCCTTTTTGAAGGTGAAGAGGTTGAAGAAAGCAGTCTCTACTCAGAAGAAGATTTCTAGTTTTGTTTCCCTTTGAACCGTTACAAAAATCAACGGGCTTGCTTTCTCTTCAGCATGCTCAGGAGGAGGGCAGAACCCTGTCAGCGTGCGAACAGAGAGATTAAAACCATTTTGTCCTGCTCCCAGGGGGTAAACAGACTCTCTCCTCTTCCCCACACCCTCTTTTCAGCTGCTCTGGGTTCAAGGACCTCGACTCCCTGCAGCCCCGTGGCCTGCGGGGTGCTGTGCTGGGGTCGGCGCTGTGTTCACCTCCGGGCTTGCCTGCAGCAGCACGATGGGAGGCTCCAGAGGTGGTTCTTCGTGCCCTGCGCGCTCCACGCGTCTGAGGATTTCAGGAACCAAAGGAGGAGGCAGGTGGAAAAAGCCAGGAGGAGCAGGAGACCTTCCTTCCCTCACCCTCCCAGCACTTCTGACCCGCGGCGTCCTCTTCCCTTAAGCATCGTCCAGATCGCAGCACAGTGTGTGCTGCTCAAACTCTCACACGTACTCAACTCTCATTTCTCTTCCCCTGGCACCTCATCCCATCAGTTCAAAAAAGCGGATTCAAAGCAAATGACTTCAAACCAAAAGCATTCATCTTTTACAAACAGTTCAAGGCTTCTTTACAGCAAGAGGAATAAAGCACCGCTGGCACGTCTAATCAGTGCTCCCTTCAGCTGGAGCTTTTCCCCGTGCCCTGAAAATCTGAAGTACAAGAGAAGATTTATTGCACTTCTGTTACGAAAACAGCCCTTTAAGTTGGGGCACTCCATTTTCTGCTGGCAAGGTGTTTTGTATAATTAAGGTCAGGTCTTGCCAAGTCACAAAAGGTCAGAACTGAGCTTATCATGGGGAGATCAAAGTTGTCTGAAAATGTCTTTTTTTTTTTCTTCTCTGTTACGCAAGAAATTTACTGTTTTTCTGCCAGACTTTGCTGCAGCCGATTGCATAAGTGGCGAAGTTTCCTACTTCGGGGCTGCAGAATTGTGTCCCTCAGTGCAGCAGGACTGAGTGGGATTAGAAATAGGGAAATGGAAGTGAAATGAAATTTAGGATTGGAGGAAAGTAGGTCGAGATGCCAGGATGCGGGTACCGATCGTGGTCGTACTGACTGAAGACCTGACGAAGAGCGGTGAGTGATTTAAGCGGTTAATAGCTGAGCAGAGAAAAGGAGCTAGTGGAAGTTAGTCTGGGAAGTGACTTTGCAGGGTGGTCGAGAAAGAGAAGAGATTTTCTGGTAGAAGTTGACCTGCGTTTCGTCGCTGCTCACGTGTGGAGGGGCCACCAAACAGAAGAAGAAGAGTGGGAAGCGCAGCGACTGACACGTCCGAAAACTGAGAACAGGGGAGGGAAATGCTTGTGGTGTTCTTGAGTGGGATGTAGAAAGGAACAAAACTTGGTGTCAGGAAAAGAAGCCGTTTTCGACGAGGCTTGAAGGTTTTAATTTGTTGCAGGGAGGATGGCTGGGAGTGATCCACATGCCCGTAAGGAAATGGAGTTACACGCCACGCGAGATGTCCTGGTGCTGTCTGGGCACTGGTGGAAGCTCTGTTCCTTCACACACTAAATTGACTCCTGGAGAATTTCCTAAAACAGGATTCACAGCGTGCAAAGGGGCAGACTCAAGAGGTGGACGTTTGGCCTTTTTGAACTGCAGACTCCTTACCTGGGCTGAAAGGTTAAGATTTGCGTTGTGCTCCTGCGGGATGCTTTCATTTCCTCCCTTGCAGCACTGAGCTCTGCCCACACGCCGAGCTCGCCGCAAACTTCGCTTCCGTACCTCTGTGGGAAGGCTTTGGTGCTGCCCTGCCTTCAAACAGACCTTGCAAGGGATTATTTCCTTCTACCAGTGGAGCGGTTTCGAGCAGAACGTGAGCTTTGTTTCGTGCAGAAATCTTACCTCCGGGCGCTAGGCGGGCGGGAAGGTAGGGCTGAGGGACCGCTTTGATTTCACACACTTATTTTACACACTGGCGTGTTTGGGGTTTTCATTTCTCCAGTGTTTTCTGAGCGTGCAAGAAACATTTTGCTAGCTGAAGGACGTGATTAATTCATGAAAAGTAATGACTCATCATTAGATTTTGTCCGCGGGGCTTTGGAGACAACCCCTGAACGCTGGTGATCGCTATGGCTGGGGCTGGTATCGTGTGTACGTTGACTAAAACTTCTTTTCTGTTGAGCCATACTGCTTTCCGTGCAGAACGAACGCTCTATTTATTATTTTTTTCTTTGTTTTGTTAAAGAAAACTGTGGCATGCTGGGTTCATGTTTTGCTCTTGCAGGCTGGCCAGCCTCTGACTGAAGCGCGGATGCTTGCTGCCTGCTCTGAGCAGGCTATTTTGGAGCTGCAAATCTGAGAGTTTTCCCAGAGTCAGGATGTTACAACTGAATCTGCTTTTCTCTTCCAGCAGTTCCCATGCTTGTGGGAGGTAACAGCTTAAAAGGTTGCAGGAGAAATGCCTTCTGCACCCTCTTCCTCACTTGCCGAAACCGAATGCAGCGTGCAGAATATTCACTGACAGGCTGCTTCGATGGGAACCTTATTCCTGAAGGAAATGGTAGCTTGTCAGCTCTGAAGTTAATTCATTCTGCTTTCCTGTCCCCAGTCTTTTAAAGAACCGCCGTCCTTTTTTTCACATATATGGAAGTCAAGTGCTAATATATGAAGAGGTGTCTGAAACTGTGGCAGTCTAAAAAGTCGGATTTTTTGAATCTGGCATCACCTGCTCGAGCACTTGGCTGTGATGTGAGGAAATTGTCATCAACTTCCACCGATTCTTGAACAAAAAGAGTCCTGGCTAATTCTCCTCTTTTTCTCTCCAGTTGCCTGGGATAGAAAGACAAAAAAAGCCACCACAACAAAAAACTTTCCAAGCAGATAAAGCTCAATAAATAACACTCGTTTTTCTGTTATTGAAAATAATTTGGAATTTTTGACTTGGTTGACTGTCTGAGCACAATTAGCACTAAGCTGGTGACCGCAGGGGGATGTAATTCCATCAGGGCACCGCGTACCTCCTGTTGCTGCTATTTGTGCCCAAGCGTCTGGTCCAACCGCTACAGAATTTCCCAGCGGAAGTCGCTGCCTAATGTCTGATTCTCTTTGTGTCCTCCCGGGTTATTTTTGGGTTTGTGTGTTAAGCTACAAACATGCGGAGTCACAACATCGATGTGACAGAACCGGCGGCGCAAAGGGGAGGCTTTTTTATCTTCTTCTCTTTCCTCTGCTGGCGTAGGTGTTGGGCTAAGTACCAGCCCGTGCGCTGCACGCTGCAGCTGCTCCTCTGCTACTGGTTGTAACTTACTTTGATGGATGGTTGCAACCAGGCTTAAGACAGACTGCTTTACTGAGGCTGCACATCTCCTATTTTTTACGAGATCCCTGGTTTTGGAAGTCGTTGCTCTCCCAGATGAAGGAAGAGGAAAGGTGTAATGACCAGTGTTGAGCTGACTGTTGCAGGCAGGTTTTGAGCAGAAGGCATGAAGATGCTGAAAAGCTTTGATTTGAGTAGCATTACTCCTAGATAAGCCTAAATATCTCTTTAATCTCGTTGTTCTGTAATTTACTCAGCCTCTGGCACAGTTCCTCATGTAGAAGCAACAGCAAGTTGGTTTAGTTTGTTTTTTTCCTTTCAGACCAGCTCTTTCTACATCTGAATAATTTCAGTATTCTGTAAAAATTAATGGTTTGTGGGCTGACTGCAGATACGCTGTACTAATAGGTTGTTTTTACCTCTAGTTGCTGTCGCTTCAGAATTAATACACAATATACGAGGAACCTGAATGAAGCAAGTTGCTCCCTGAGAAAAGCAGATGCTGTTTTCCAGCACGGCCTTGATTTATTTAGCAAGTGAAGGTTGGTGCTGTGCCTGTGTGTGATCTACTGTCGGTGGTAGAGAACAGCAGTGCTGCCGTAGGGCTTTTTTATATTTCTGGGTTGAAAACAGCGTTTAGCAACCCACCCCTAGCCTAGTGTCTGCTCAGAAGCGATGGCGTCTTTCTGAGGATTAATTCCAACAGCAGAATAAATAAGTGCATTTGCAAAATACCAGCTTTTCCTCTCCGTGGCCCACGTGCAACGTGCACAGAATTGACCGTTACTACTTCAGCAACTCGGTGTAATGAGCTCAGCTGCGAGCAAGGCGCTCGCTTTCAGGAGGTTTGTTGTCACTGGGTACCGTGGTACCCACTTACATTCCTGGGAAGTGCTATTTTTGCCCCCAGTCTGCCTCAGCCTCTGGCAATACCAGCTCTTTCAGCACCGTCCCTAACCCTCTGCTTGGCACCTCTCTTGTCACACGACCAAACGCTGCCCTCGGTTGATTTCTGCCCCCTCCCCAAATCACTCCGTGGCACTGCTCACCCCATACCCACCCGTGCTTCTGTGCCAGGAGCTGTTGGGCTGCCCTGCTAGACCTCCGTATCAACAAGAGAAGTATTTCTTGCCTTCCACCCTCTCCCCTGCTTAGGTTTTGGCCTATTTCACGACAAAACCCATCCGTTGATTTGCTCCTTTGCTGCGTAGGCAGCGCTGCACCGAACGGCTCCGCTCGTGTTGGCTTTGCAGGTGCCAGGAAGATGCAGCACGAAGTTGGTTTTGGGGAGGTAGGCGGGGAGGCTTTTCACTGCTGTCCTGTCTTGGGCAGCGTTGATGGTTGGCAGCGAAGCTTCGTCTGTGTTAACACTGCAGTGTTTCCCTGTGCTGGAGCAAGCTGAGACTAGAGGGCCACCAGCAGGTCCCTCTTGCAGGTGGCTGGAACGGGCTCTGTCAGACACAGGGGGAGCTGCTTCTCACAAAAGCCACCCCTGCAGCCCCTCTGCTACCAAAACCTTGCTGGTACAACCCTGAATGCCCTTGTCCCAGGTGTACTCCTCTGCCTGCCCACCCTACATTCAGGTCGTTTCCAAGGACTTGTGTCCCAAATTCCCAGTTCTCTCCTGTTTCTGTCATTCCCTGTCCTGCTCCAGCATCTTTTTCCTGCCCCCTTCCCACCCGAGAACCTTGGGGCAGCAGCAGCACTGACGTTTTGTGGCTCATCGAGTGTTTCGTGTATTTTCGCTCTGCGTTCTTCCAGCACCTTGACGATTTGCAGGTTTTCTCTGCTGCTCTGTCCAAGCTACAGGACAGAGGATGACGTGTAATTTTTTGCATTTCACAGCATCCCTGCATTGCCTTTCTGTCAACAGCGAGCAGTCAGCTTGAGCTGCCTGCGCTTTTGGTTCCCAGCCACGCTGGGACACGCTCACAATTCCATTGTGATCAGTTGCCCAGGAGATAAGCTTGAGAGCAGAGGAGGAGGAATGTTGGCTGCCTGCAAGCAAGGTGCCAGCTTTATTACCCTCAGAGTTTGCTGCTCTTCCTAATTAAAACGACAGCTGTGGGTTCAGCGGTTGTTTTCCTTCTCTGATTACTTATTTGTGTTTGCAGAATCACCGTGGTTGGCAAAGTGACTGCTCGCTGTTCTTGCTTGTCCACACACAGGCTCTCTTTGGAAGGTCCGTAGGCTGCAGACCTGTTTTTCACTCCTGGTGCTGTGACGTGACTTACAAAAAAAAAGGCTTGTGCTTCCATCACACGATAGAATCCTAGAACAGTTTCGGCTGGAAGAGACCTTCAGGATCATCGACTCCAACCTTTTCCTTAGCCCTGTCAGCACCACTAACCCATGTCAACGCAACATCTCACTGTCTCTGAAACCCCTCCAGGGACGGCGACTCAACCCCCTCCCTGGGCAGCCTGTTCCAGTGCCTGACAACCCTTTCAGTACAGAAATTCTTCCTAATATCTAACCTGAACCTTCGCTGGTGCAGTTTAAATCCATTTCCCCTCGTCCTGTCACTCTCCACTAGGGAGAACAGACCAACCCCCTCTCTATAATCTCCCTTCAGGCAGTTGCAGAGAGTGATGAGGTCTCCCCTCAGTCTCCTCTTCTCCAGACTGAACAGCCCCAGATCCCTCAGCCTTTCCTCACAAGACTTATGTTCTAAGCCCTTTCCCAGCTTGGCAGCTCAACTCCGTGTCCTTCCCAGCCCCTCAGTGTCCCTCCTGGAGTGAGGGACCCAAAACTGGACACAGCACTTGAGGTGAGGCCTCACCAAAGCCGAGCACAGGGGCATGATCACCTCCCTGTTCCTCCTGACACCGTTGCTGACCCAGGCCAGGATGCCGTTGGCCTTCTTGTCCCCCTGGGCACCCTGCTGGCTCATGTTCAGCTACTGTCCACCAACACTCCCGGGTCCCTCTCCACCTGGCAGCTCTCCAGCCACTCCTCCCCAAGCCTGTCGCGCTGCGAGGGGTTGGTGTGGCCCAAGTGCAGGACCTGGCATTTGGCCTTATTGAAACTCCTGGGACTGTCCTTGGCCCAGCGACCCAGCCTGTCCAGATCCCTGGGCAGAGCCTCCCTGCCCTCCAGCAGATCAGCACTTCCACCCAGCTTGGTGTCACCTGCAAACTTGGTAACGGTGCGTTCTGTCCCCTCATCCAAATCATTGGTAAAAATGTTAAACGGGAGTGCCCTTGGGGACACCTCTCATGACCAGTGACGGGACAGCGCCTTGGCCACCAGGGTGCTCTTGGTCACCCTTCCTGTATGGGGAGAGAACGGGCTGTGTTTGGCTCGAGATGGCATCGTGTACTCGCATCCAAAATACAGACTGTGCTCGCTCCCTGCCTGGATGTTTGAGAAACGAACATTAAGCCCTGCCCTGCTGCCACAGGCCAGGCTGCTTTTGATGAATTGGGAGGCAAAACATCATCGCTCACAATTATGACAAATCACACGCACTGCTCAGGCTGTGAGCTGCAAAGCTTTTGTCTGCTACTGCTTGAAACCCCCCTCCTGTTTGAGTGCTCAGAAACAGCCTCGGGACCTGGTTGGTCGTGTTTTGTTGAGGGCGCTGAAAAAAAATTGTCTGTTTGAAGGACTTGCTTCTGCTTCCCGGAGTTTCCCCTGCTGGGGGGAGCAGGAGCTGGACTGCAGGGCCAGGGAGAGCTCGGCGGCGCAGCGAGATGAAAGCAAGGAGGGCTCTTAGAAAAGCGAGTCTGAGCGCTGCTCTTGATCTGTGTCCTTGGTAAAAATCCCTTGTGATGTTCGTCCTTCCAGTAACAGCTGCAGGCACATTTCCCTCTTTCTGTGTTACCAGACGATCTTGTCTTTCTGTTGTTTAGGTTTGTTTTTTTTAGTTTTGCGTTCTCTGCATTAAGAAATGGTTCCTTGTCTCTATCAGAAGAGTTCATTTCAGCAGATCCTAAAGAGGCGTGTGCGAGCGAGCAGCCTGTGGGTTACTTCACCTTGTGTGAGCTCACAGCTGCACCTGGGAGTAGTAACGGCCGGGGCGACTCGTCTTTTGCACCGCTGGATATTTTAAAAAGCTGCATACCTGCAGTGCCACAGGCGTCTGGAGCTGTAATTGCTGAGATCAGTGGGGGTGGAGAGTTTGATCCTCCTGTCCAGGCTCAGCGCTCCTCGAGGGGGTCCTCAACCCACCATCAAGAGTAGGTGGGATCCCCTGGCACAGCGGCTCTAATTGCACGCCAAGTTCTCCTCAATAAATAGTCTTCCCTTTTTTTGTTTTTCTCCCTTTCAGCGTCAAGATGGTGCTCATGTGGACCAGCGGCGACACGTTTAAGACTGTGTATTTCATCCTGAACCAGGCCCCTTTCCAGTTCTCCATCTGCGGGCTCCTGCAGGTTTTCGTGGACATGGCCATCCTGTTGCAGGTTTACGTGTACAGCTACTACCCCCAGAAGCCCGCGTCGCACGCCGCCCACCCCACCAGCGCCAAGGCCCTGTGAGGCGTGGGTCCTCTTCCATTTGTAAATACTCCCAGGTTGCCGAGCTGAAAGCAGAAACGAGAACGAGGATGGAAAAATCTGGCCGCTCTTTCCAGCTTGGGAGGTTTTTTATTTTAAATAACTTGCTCTCTGTTTTCACACTGAGCTGTACAGAACTGTTTCTTGGGGAGGGGAGGGGCACATTATTTTTGCAGATTGTACCTATGAGCCTTATCAATTCACAAATGTTTGTATATTTAATCACAAGGGCTGGATGGTTTGTGGTTTTAATGCTATTTAAAGATGTTACACTACAGCAATGACATAGGGTATTTTGTCTGAAACTTTTACGTATTTATATAATAAGTCTGTACGTTGGCAGGAAGCTGGTGACATAGGCTGGCATTTGGTGTCTCCACGACGTAGGAAGAAGTATTGAAGAGCAAATACAGAAAGCAGTTTTCTTTTTGAGAAGTGTGACCTGGTGAGCAATGAGGGTGCAGGGAGACCCTGCAAAGAGGAGAGCGGCCAGAAACAACCCAGTCCCGCAGCATCGAGGTGCTGAAGGTGCCGTGGGATCAGTGTGGCAGGCGAAGCACGTCAGGGAGGTGACAAAGGGCATCCAAGCGTGGAGGGTGCAGGAGCCACGTTCAGAGCAGGCACGGCCGGTCCAGCCAAGAGGAGGAGTGAACAGGTAGATGCGGCTCCACTTCCATTACCTCAGAAGGGGAAGTGAAAAAGTTTTCGAGTCAGAGAAGAAAGCCCTGTGGAGTAGGATGAGCATCTGACAGCTTGATTTGTTGAGGCTGAGATTCGTGTTCCCGTTGTTTAATGCCAGACACAAGCCAGTTTACATTTCAGGGTGTTTCTTGCAAGGAAGGAGTCCACATTTTCCTTTTTCTGCTGCTGAAGGTCTTGTAGGCTCTTTGAACAATCAGCAGCCTGTGCTTGGAGGCACTGAGAAAGCTGGAAGAGCGGAGGGAGTTTATTTATAAGTGCTGATGTTGTCTGTAAGGGCTGTTTGCCAGTGCAGGCTGCCGTGCCCTTTCTGAGAACCCCACGTGTCCAGACCCTTGGGGGGCTTTGAGTAAGCCCCTGTCATAAATTGCCCCCCGTGTGGGTCTGAGGCAGCCCCAGCAAGACCCTGTTGTTCCATAACATACTCTTTCAGGCCTGAAGTGACCTTACAACGACGATGTACCCGGCATGGCAGTCTATGAATGTTCTGTTCCTCTCTTTCTCCAATGTTCTTGTTGTGTTACAGGAACATCTGGGCTTTTGTCTTTTTTTTTTTTTTTTTTAATTGAAAACTTACTTCAGAATTGGCTTCTCTGGTGTGCTGCTTTAATGAGGATTGTATTTCTACTGTATGCAAACAAACACTTTCTTGCGTGTTTTAATGGTCTGAAGGGTTTTTTTTTTTAATAACTTGTAATGATAAGATTTTTGTATATGGTGGTCTTTTTCTAATATTCTATGAAACGGGGATAAAAGAAATAAATGGCTTTTAAGAAATACACTTCTGTATGTTACAGCTTCACCTGGGAGGGCACACTTTCAGCCACCTCTTTGGCTTTGATCTACGGGTGTTACTGAGGATAAAACAACTGTTGTTTTTTCTCCTCTTGGGACTCTTGCCTGAGCAGATTCTTGAGTACCCAAACCAGCGAGCTCTGCAACCCAGTCTCGTTCACACAGAGCTGAAAACACTGGGAGAGAAGCCAGTGAAACCATGTCCCACCTTATCATCTGTGTGTGGCATTTAGCGAGGTAGGACGCTTGGCCAGAAACTTTGGAACTCCATCTTGCAAGAGACTCGAGGGACAAAATGTTACAGAACTTTGGGGTTTGTTCTTTAATTGTCGGGAGGGATCTGTATCAATGGTCACCTCAGACAGTAAGAAATCAACTACTTTAAATACGTCTCTTTGAATGTACGGCACATTTCTCGCAGTTTATTTTCTCTGTCAGTTGCAATGTTGGGTTTTTTTTTTAAATAAAAATTACCGATTATATATAAATCACAGTGTCGCTTTCGTTTTGTTCCAATAGAAGATATCTCATCTAGAGCGTTGTCGGTAAGAATAATCAGCCTGATGGGTGGGTAAGCACAAAGCATCTGTTGTCCTGAAGTCACGATGCACGACAGGGATTCTGGATTTCTGTCCCCCGCTCTTCTGTACACCCTGGAGTAAGCTCACCTTCGTGATCCCTTAACTCTTCTATGCTGAGCCAAGGATGTTTTGCCCCCGTGAAGCATGTGCTGCAGCCCGTAAGAGAGGGTATTTTTTTACTTGGGGCAAACCCACTATGCTACAACCATGAAGCACCAGAGAGCGTTTCAGAGGTGCAGGTATAACTACCTCCCTGCTGGCACCAGCCTGCGTGCAGGCAGCAGCGTAGCATCTGTTATAGTCAGAGATAAATGGCCTTAAATCATGTCAAAGAAAAAAACCCAACAACCCTACGCAGCAAAACCAACCCTTCTCCAGCAGCTGATCGCAAGTAATAAGCGTCACCTGTACCAGCAGCAATGTGGGGTGAAGCTGGCTCTCCTCTGGGTATCTGTTACGTCTGGCGCTGCATGCCTCGCGATTTTATACGGCTTCCAAAAATAATCTGTTTAAAAGCTTCCTGCTTTCTGTTTGTTTCCTCATCCGTCATCTCCGTAGATAAAAATGAAACTTCATTAAAAGCCGGGCCTCGACTAACAGACATAACGAGTGGGTTTTGTCGCTTTATCAAAACTCTGTGCGTGCTGGAATTAATTATGTGCCCTTTGAAAAACACAAAGGACTCGCTGTTGCAGGACAATAGCAGCTTGATGGAGTGCGGCAGGAACGTGGTGTGTGTCATCCCTCTGTTTTTCTACGCAGCTGCCGAGCTCCAGCTTGCCGTCCCGAAGCAGCGTTCATTCATGGTTATCTGCTAGCAGGAAACTCTTCATTCTGCAAGGATGCCCCCTCTAACGTTGCTCCGGGACGAGCGAGCTCAAGCTGCTGATCGTTTCTCATTAGGAAAAAACTTTTCACAGAAAGAGCATCCCTGGATGGCTTTAAAAGCTGTTTAGACGTGGTGTTGGGGGAGATGGTTTAGGGGTGAGCTGTGTAGAGTTGGGTTAATGGTTGGACTCGATGATGCTTTGCAAAGCTGGATTCTTGGTGGCAAACCTTAATAACCCTTAATGCAAGAAACGCCTGCATTAAGAAAAAAAAGGGGAAAAAAAGAATATAATTAAAATCTCTCATGAGTCACAGCAACCCAGGGCTGGTATTGCTTTGCCAGGAGTCTTAGTCAGCCTGGGCACCATCCACCAGCCCTTGGCCCTCCTCGCCTGGCTCCCGGGTGCTGAGTGACAGGCAGAGCCCTGGCACGGGCGGCCGCTTCCCCTTTTCCTTTAGTTCCATGCAGGTCAGGGGGGTTTGGAGACCTAAATGCAGCCTGGCAGCACAGGGGAGCTCAGAAACATCACCCCCCCCATATCATCAGAGACAAGCATTTGGCAACAAAGCTTGAATTTTTATTGAAAAAAAAAGGGTAACCTTATGTTTTTCCCTTGCTCTGTTCCTGTAAGGAATGGTTTAACGGGGTTAATGTACAACTGAGATTACAAAATAAGCTGAAGCAAAAAAAAAACCACCTCAAACCAGACAAATCCCATCTTCGATCTATCAGCTTTTGTTGCCTCGCTGGCAGGAGACAACTATGGAAGGAGACACTGCATGGAATAGAATCTTCAGGTTG
The DNA here is from genome assembly GCA_020746105.1 of Trogon surrucura. NCBI lineage: Eukaryota > Metazoa > Chordata > Aves > Trogoniformes > Trogonidae > Trogon > Trogon surrucura. The sequence continues at coordinate 98,966,716 of CM036619.1, read as the reverse complement.
GAAAAGATCCTGAAGATCATCGAGTCCAACCGCTGACCCAGCACTGCCGGGCCCACCACTAGCCCATGTCCCTGAGCACCACATCTGCACAACTTCTCCAGGGATGGGGACTCCACCACGGCCCTGGGCAGTCTTGTCCAGGGTTTGACAGCCCATTCCCTGAGGAAATTCTTCCTAATGTCCAATCGAAACCTCCCCTGGTGCAACTTGAGGCCATTTCTTCTTGTCCTACCACTTGTTACCTGGAACACCGACGCCACCTCGCTACACTCTCTTTCCAGGTGGTTGTAGAAAGCGAGAAGGTCTCCCCTCAGCTTCCTCTTCTCCAGACTGAATCAACCCCAGTTCCCTCACCCACTCCTCATCCAACTTAAATCTTTTAGGAGAAAGAGCCAGAAGAATACTTCTGATTTTTAGATGACAGGAGCCCACTGAAGGCATCGCCTTGACATCACGAGGTTTGGACGCGACTGCAACCAGCGCAGCCACCACGATGGGGGAAGAGTACGCAGAGCTGGGAGTCGCTGCTGGCTTAATATCACCCTCCCCTGCTTGGGCCGCGTGTAGTTAAACACATTTTTTTGGTACACGAGAGATGGAAACAACAGAAAGCGGAGAAACGGCACAGTTTGTAAAGATATTTGTTATATTCAGTTGTTAGCAAAGGGCGAAAAAAACCCCAAGTTAACGTTCAGTCCTGTAGCCAGGAAGATTATTTCTGTCCCAGGGCTAAGATCCAAAGCTGAGCGTGGTAAATACAGGTATTGACTAAATAATGCGTATACTGCGCTACCCTGCTCCATAAACCAGACACGGACCGAGCCCCCGTGGGAAGCTGAAGGGTTCTTGGTGCCCTTCCTCTGCCTTCCCACCTCGGCTTGCCCGCGGGCAGCGTGCCTCGGCGGAGCTGTCGCTGGGCTTCGCGTTTCCTTCTCCTGGCCGGCCACCTTCAATGGCTGCTCCGCAGGGAGTTGCCAAAAATACTTGTTCCTCGGGAAAAATAAAACCCTAGAAAAAGCGATGGAGCCAGAGGTGGGCTTGCTAGAGGTTCTAGGGGGACGTTTTAGATGGCCCTTAAGATCGAAAAGTTGGTCTTTAGAGAGAAGCTTGTGCGTGTCTGCCCCTCATTTCTACAGTTCAGGAGGTTCTTCTTGCAGAACTGGCCCACCTTGGGCTGCCCACATGTGCCTTGTGTTGGGAGTCAACAACTTCTCTCGGCAACCTGGTCCACCACGGGCTGACCCTCACGCCCAGCAGCATCTGGTGGGGACGTGACACCGAGCCCCTGGGCACCGTCACCACCTGGAGCTTTGGTGATCTCTTCCAGCTGGCGCATCTGCCTGCTCGCTGCTCGCTGCTGCTGCTCCTTCAGCTCGCTGTAGGAGCGGGAAAAGGTGTGAAAGATGGATGTGACCGGGAAAGCCATCAGCAAAATCCCACTCAGGATACTGCTCAGGGCTACCACCTGTCCGGGGATGCTCCGAGGCACCATGTCCCCGTACCCCACAGTCGTCATGGAGATCACAGCCCACCAGTAACTGCTGGGCACGCTGGTGAATTCCTGCTTGGCTCCCAGCTCGCTCTCGGCCAGGTACACCAGCGGGGAGAAGAGGGCCATGGCGACGCAGAGGAAGAGCAGGAGGAGCCCGAACTCCCTGGTGCAGCGTCTGACGGTGAGCCCCAGCGTCTGCAGCCCCAGCGAGTGCCGGGCCAACCGCATCACGTAGAGGATGCGCAGGGCCCGCAGGAACCGCAGCACCAAGCCCACCCGCTCCAAGTACTTGTTGCCGGCACCCCCGCCGGGCTTGCCGCTGTTTTTCGTGGAGGCCACGTCCACGACGAGGGAGATGTAGAAAGGCAGGATGGCCAGGATGTCGATGACGTTGAGCGGGGTTCTCAGGAAGGCACACTTGTTCTCCGCCTGGATGGATCGCAGCAGGAACTCGAAGGAAAACCAGGCCACGCACACCGTCTCCAGCACGAAGATGTCGTGGCACTTCTGCGAGCACTCGCCCTGGGGGGGGGAAGAAAGTAAGTTAGCGAGCCAAAGAAATGGAGACGGCGGTCCTGAAAGGAAAACACCTGAAATCATAGCCATCGAATCATAAAAGTTGGAAAAGACCTCGAATATGAAGTCCAACCATCAACCCATGGCCACTAAACCGTGTCCTGAAGTGCCACATCTATGCATTTTTTTAACTCCTTCAAGGATGGTGACTCCATGTCCTGGTTTGAGAGCACCAGGACCGAAGTTCCCAGAGGGTGCCCAGCACTGGTTACAATCCCCGTGGGGCAGGGGGCAGCTGTGCCAATGGGGAGGAGAGGGTGGGTCAGTCACAGCTTCCTTCCCATGGGGCTCAGTATAAAAGGGTCCCTGAGAAGAGCCTGGGAGTTTGTCTTAGTGCCTGCTGGGCTGGAAGGACTGGCGTCGGCTGTTCCTCATCTCTGCACCTGCTGCTGGTGTTCCTGTCTCCCGCTTCCACCCCGCTGAGGAGCTCCGTTCACCGGGACAGGCTGTCTTCCCTGCCATCCCTGCTGGGTGGGAGAGGTACGGCTCCTGTCCTCTTTATTTTGGATTATCTTCAAGACTCTGTGCTTGGGTGCTCCTGTCTGCTCAGGACCTTGCTGTCATCTGAAAGGTCTGTTTACATATTCTATTCTATCTTTGAGCATATCTGCATTTTTATATATATATGTATGTATGTAGTTTGTATATATATGGTTTATGTATATAGTTTGACATCTTCATTGTGGCTGTTAGTAAATTTTGTTTTTCCATTAAGCTGCGTCAATTTTTTTTTTTTCCAACCTTAAAGTCTCTCTCCCTGGTTCCCCTGTTCTCCTCCTCCCCTGGGAGGAGGGTGGTGAGGATCACAGAGCTCATCTGTCAAGGATTAGTGGCCAGCCCAGCTTTTAACTTTGACAGATTTACTGGCACCCAAAGTGGAGCCTGAACTACTTTCATATTTCAGAGTTTCATAAACTTTAATTGAATATTTTCATATTTAATTTTTGTTTGAAAACCCTGAACCCAACAGTCACGAATACGGTTCTAAGTGAAATACTGTACTATGTCATCAGAGACTTTTGATTACAGGCAACTGTCACATTGTTCCCTAATTTGTCATATACGTCATCATATTATCTGGGCTTTCTTAGTGTGTGTTTATGGTGTTTTGGTCAGGGGCGCTGGGCAAAGGGCATCATTTTTTTGGTCATGTTTAACACCGCTGAGCTATTCTGGAATAAGCTCGGATGGTGGCTCTACCTGGGCACCATTTGCTGAGTCTCATTGCAAATTATATTTTCTTGGGAAATCATACTTAGCTTCTCTTCACCAAACTGGCTCCATCAGAGCTTGGGAGTTCTGGAGATTGTTTTCCCTGTTTCAGTTTGCTGACTTGATTGTGATTATCACTAACGTGTTGTAGGAGGGGCTTATTATCAGTACGTGTAGGTGTAACATGGCCAGTGGTGTCAGCTCCACAGCCCACAACACCCAGCAGTGATGGTCCCTCTGCCTGTACTCATTGGGGTTGCCCCTATAATAACAAAAAAATAGCAAACTCAGCCGTCTCGTACCAAAGCCATAGAAAAAACAGATCCCCCAGGAGAGAGCTCTGATGAAGGTGAGAGACTGGGCCATTCTGTCATGCAAACTCCCAGAGTCCTTCTGAAGTAGCTTTTCCCTCACTGGAAGAAGAGGAATGGGAGCGAGAGGTAACTGCTCAGTCCTGTGCTCTGAAAGGCTTGTGGAGTACAAGGAAGGGCTTTGGCTGGCACGAAGGCAAGAACGGAACGGGTAGCTGAGCCCGGAGCTCCTGGCTGCAGGGCAGGTCGACGATACCCGGGAGCGCTCCTGGGGCTGCCGAGCGTTTGGTGCGACGGCATCGGCTGCCGGAGGAACAGCACGCAGCCCAAAGGCCCGTGGCTCACACCTCACTTCCAGCCAAGCCTTTCACACCATTTAAAAGGGATTAGTAAAGGATTCGTGGATTTTAATAAATGGGTGAGCCCTCCCTCCCATCCCGATCAATAATAAATGGCTCGGCAGCTCGTGGTGGGTATTGACAAGCGGCATTTCTAAAAGAGAAAGTACCACAAGAATAGAGGGAGGGTCCAGAGACGTGAACATTTTTAATTACCTCCCCAACTAATGACCCCCCCGATGCTCTCTGAGGCCCTGGAAGAGGTTCTGGCTGTGCGGAGAAGAAAAGAGAACGCTGGTTCTTGAGTTACGCCGCCCGCGAAGGAGCGAACCTTGGCACAGCCGCGAGCAACGCCGCCGGCGCCGGCTGCTCCCCGATTGTCGATTCCAGAGCACGAACACCACGGCAATTCTCTGCTTCGTCCCTGCGTGTGGCTCCGGCGGAATAACAAACGGTTTCTCTAAATAAACAGCTTTTATGCAGACAATTATAGGGCTGATGCTGTTCCCTCTGTAAAGGCTGATCTGAAAAAAAGCGTCGATGCTCTGGGGGCTTCAAGCGGAAGGCAAGGGTGTATTTATTTAAGGGAAGTGTGTATTTATTTGGTGGGTCTGAACAGCCCCTGAAAGCTCTCGTGAGCACGTAGGAGTTTGTCCACGTGAGCGGGGTGTGTGGCTCCTGCTGGGTGTGACACAGAGGAGGTACCAGGACAAAAAAACCCAACTCATTCCCTCAGCTGAATCGCAGCACTGAAATCCCGCTCCGGAGTGTCAAGGCTGTTCCCTCAACACGGCAACCAAAATGCCCAGGTACCCTCCTCGGTTCATACTGAAGAGATGGAGACAATGATTAGAGAGATCTCGGTAGGAAAAAAAAATAAAAAATAGAATTGAGAAAAGGAATCCTCAGAGCTGGCAATTACAGCACTTGCACTGAACACCACGAAAGGTCATAGTGCTTTGTATTTATCGATTTTTCTTGTATTCCCCTTTCAATTGGCAGATGATGTACTTCTCACTGTGTCCCAGGGGGATAGGAGAGAAAAATGCCTTGTCCCACTGAAATTGCTGTCGAGATTCCAAGCAGGGAGGAAGGATAATCTTGTTTTACTAGCGCAGTAGCAGCTCAGATCACCTCTCTTTAACTTCCTAATTTTGATTGGTGTGAAGACGAGGAGGAGCTTTAATTTCTACCTGCCTCACCAAACCAATAAAAGTCATAAATAAGTATTTTTCTCACAATCATAACGCAGAGGGGCAGAGGATCGGGAAGATGACCCGTAGAAGAAGAGCTATGGATAGGGCAGCAATGGAAAAAAGGAAGAAAAACAAACAAGGGGCAAATTTGCTTTTTCTGAAAGGTAGATCTTGGACTGCCATGTGTGGAATCTTATGATGCAGCTTGCCAAAGGAGCCGTCTGGCAAGAAACGTTCTGGATTCTGCTGTGCGGATATAACTTTCATGCCACTAAAGCTTGAAGGAAGGTCCGTGAAACCTGCAGATAATTTAACCTACAAAGACATTAAAGCATTTAATAACTGGTTTGGCATCTCTCTCTTGGGTGCACAAGGAAAGGAAACTCTCCAAAGTCTTTCTGCGCGTGAGGTTCTCACTGCTCTCCCCCCTCCTCACAGCCGACAGCGGGCAACGCCGGAACGTTTCCTTGCAACGGAGTGGGGGGATAATGCTCTGCTACACGGCACAAATAATCTCCTCTTTTCTCTTTCGCCTACTGCATCGCTATCTGCAGCAAAGCCTTTCTCAGCATCCTTCGTAACCCGCTGCAGTCGGGGCAAGGCACGCTCTGTCCCAAGGCTGCCCTGAGAACAAGAGGGGCTGAACAGGCTTTTAGACTTGTGGGTCAATTAACCTGCCCTGGGCTTTTTAAAATTCTTTTTTCCCTCCCTGCTAATTAAATATCTCCCTGTCCCCTGGACCATCATCTAGGTATGGCCTGCTATTATCCTCACACAAAAATCAAAGCCACCCTTCATGCTCTTTGCTCCTTTCAGCTGCAGCTGCTTTTCCTTGCAGTTTTTTCCCCTTGATTGCAAAAAAACCCCCAAACCCAAACCAAACAACAAGCAATTTTCCTCTTTCTAGAACTTTTAACTACGTATTCGAGTCCAAGCAGATGCTGTAACTCTGCTCAGGCTTTTGGAGTTTGTCTTTTTTTTTTTTTTTCCTGGAAAAAAACAAAACAGAAATGTGCAGGAGGACCCACACACAGATGGAAAAAAAAAAAAAAAAGCAATCGAGAATTAATCTTGGAATATGAGAAAAACAAGTCTTAACAGAGTAGCATCCTGCCCAAAATAGGTCTGTATCAGTTCTGTACGTGCTCAGAAAAGATCCAGCTATACCACCTCACGGCCGTAAACATGTACATTTAACACCTCCATACTGCTTTTTTTAGTTGTCGTAAGTTTGATTTCTTTTTGTCTTTTAGAGGTCTAAGAAAAACCCCGCCTGAAGGGCAATCACAAAGCACACCCCCACTGCACTTTGCTAGTATTAAAAAACTTACATTCTTTTTTCTTATTATTTTTTTTCCTAGTGTGCATACAACTACGCCAGGAAATAAACACTACCTTCAGCTTTTTATTACAAAAAGCAGCGGTAAAATAAAAATATAGGGAAACAGTTGTTCCTTAATGTTTGTTTATCCCTGTCCATATGTTGCTTCCAAGCGAGTTGGTTTCTTTTCTCCTCCCATGCAGATGTTACCTGAGTATGAGGAAATAACCTGCGGTCGCACCAGATTTTTGGGACCCCATATCGATGCCAACCCGGGGCAAGAGCGAAGAAAAGAAGGAAGGTCTCGGCGAGTAATTCCGTACAGCCAAATTAAAGTGAGTCTCTCTCACTAGGATTTATAGAAATCTGCTGTCAAGAAGCCAACCGCAGCCTCTCTCCTCTGGAGAAACGTTTTCTTTGCCAAAGGAAAATCGCAAAAAGGAAGAGCTGGTGTCACTGGCGGACAAATCCAGCCGTCCCCGTCTGCGGGCATCTTTCAGAAACCTTTTGCTTTGCCTTGTGGGGTCCCTTTCGCTGGTCCCTCCCCTTACTGACCCTCAGAAAAACTCCCCACTGGGTGACTTCTTGACCCTGCCTCCATCCTCTGGTCTCCTGAGAAGAAATCCGGGCTCTCCTCGAGACTCTTGCAGGCTTTTGACGCCAGCTGCCCGCCTCGGGCGCTAGAAGATGTCAAAAGGCACCGCCCAGGGTCTGTCATTTCTTCACATTTCTGCGCGGTCAGCGGCCCCGCAGAACTTCCAAGGAAGAAATTTCGACGCTGCCCGCTTACCCCTGCCACTCCGTCGTGATGATTTCCCTCTCCATCAAACGTTACCAAAAAAAAAACCCCACACACAAACAGCAGAGGAACCGCGTAGAAAAACACCGACGTAAGCTTTAAAATCAGGACATTTCTAAAATACTCGTTTTGTTCTCTTCCGCTCGCATTAAAAAAGAACAACTGGTTCTAAACAGCATTTGAAAGTGCATTTTCCCTCGTTTTTCCCCTTCTGTTTCAGCAGCTCTTCTCCTCCTGCCTCCCACTCATTCCTGCTTTTACTTTACTGACCCACATTAGCTTTACCGGTTCTTGTGACCAGCTATGAAAGCTGGGGGGGGCTGGATTTTTCTCTCCTTTTCCTCCGGCATTTTTTTCTCCAGGCCTGTCTTTTGGTCAGGATGCTGCTTTCACTCCGTGTCCCTCCTCTTCAGAAAGCTTCTGAAGTTTGCTGGCTTCCCTCGCCTTTTAATCACAATTATGAATCCCCACTGCTCCGTTCCAACCGATGACTTCAGGTCTGAAGATGACACGAGGGACAAGGGAGCCCCAGACGTGGAGCATCCTCGCTGGCACCAAGTTGGGGACGGGATGGCAGCCGCTCTCCAGAGCATCCCACCACGTGTCTCGCGAGCCGCAAGGACTGACAGAATGTATTTTAAAAATGTATGAGATGTATTTAAGCATCTGTAGATAAATGGTTTCCATTGTTAATTACTCACAGAGTAATACACTTTAATTAGAGCATGAGTTGCAGGTTCCAGTTATTGCTCACTGTTGTCCACAGATGTTCTCTTCTGCTGTTTACCGCATTAAAAACTCTTCTAGCGCCTCACTAGGAAGCAGATTTTTCAGATTTTAAAGAATTCTTTTAACCTTTTTCTTTCCTCTTCCTTGCTTAATGGATCCCAATCTGGACACAGGATCCCCAGCCTCATACTTTGCCTCTTCACCAGCACCTCAGATGGAAAAGCCTTTGCTAAAAGCCTACTGCAAAAAATGTTCTATCCTGTTTAGCCTTTGTGAAAAATCTATTGCAAAAATGTTAACCCTTTTTTTTTTTCTTTCTTTTATATACCACTCTCCTAACTTAATTTGTCTTGGATCTCAATGTCTCCGTGGACACTGCAAGAAGTCTCGTATTTCAAAAACTTCTATATTTCATCTCAATCCCTACATTTTAAGCGATGAAAATGTAAGCATTTATAATGTTAAATGATTTAATGCAATTTTTCTAAGTGCTGGACACATGAATCAGCTCATTACCTCAGCTGAGCTGTAGGAGGTGCAGCCAAACATCAATCTGGCTGCTTTCTTTCATTCCAAACCACCAGAACCGATAGCAACATGCCGTGGAGCTCTGAGTTGACGTATCCAGATGATATTTTTATGACAAATAAATGAGTTCTCTCTTTCAGAACACTAGGACACTAAGCCCAGGGAGCACAAGCTCTCTGCCAAAAGGCAGTGGAGCAATCCATGGAGTAGAGAAGCTACGCCGTGCCCTCGGGATATTAGGCTATACTGAGTAGCTGGAGTGATTTTACAAAAGAGCCTGGAGATTGCTTCAGAGACTCCCTGGGTGGTTCACCGGGAAGCCAGGAGACTAAACCCACTGGTAGGTGCAGATAGTTATGGTGGTGGGACCAGAGAAATATTCAAAAAATAAATAAATTAAATATAGAGCATATTTTGCCGGGTTAGCTACGTCGCACCAAACGTAAACCAGTTCACAACGTGATGAAGTTACCAGTGCTTTTACGGAAGAGGCTTAGCTGTTCAATTATTTATCACCAATGTTATATTGCAGCATATTTATACAATATTTAAAAGAAGACGTGAGCCTGCTATTTATTCATGAGAAGATATCCTGCAGCCTGAAAGAGTTCACTAGCACAGCACAAAGCTATTAACAAGCCAACCGGAATTTTATCTTACTCAACTCTCTCCTCATCCCCAAGCTAACAGTGCAGAGAAACGCTTTCCATTTTTTCCATTCTTAAGCCTAAAACAGTCTCAGGTGGTTCCCAAAGTCTATTTATTGTAACCTACTGCCTACACAACCAATATCAAGAAAAACCAATCATTCCTTCAAACATTTTCTATTCATTAGCAGCCCAAGGGAGCCTTGCAAAGGGGACAGACCTTATTGAGTAAAACAATCCCAACCTCAGTAGGACAAACTGGTCTTGAGATACACTCTAATGCTAACAGCTGGATGTGGACAACCAGTAAAGGAAAGATTTAGATTCAGATCCACAAAGGAAAGATCCATGCACGTGTTTCCTTTACGTTAAGGACTGCATAGAATCACAGAGTCGTTTGGGTTGTAGAAGACCATTATGATCATCGAGTCCAACCGTACCATTCCGATGGCTCACGGAGAAGCACGGTTCCCAGGGAAATGACCAAAAAGGACACAGTCACCACTTCTTGATATTTGCAAAGAACATTTTGCCATTAGTCTTACATTTGCAGATTGCAGGGGAATCGGGTAACAGATGTGTGCCACACAAAAACCTGACAAAACTCAACATTCCAGGTTTAGCTTGAGCAGCTCGGAGGTTCTTGGCTCCTTGATTTTAAAGCTCTCTGTGTGACCCACAGAAGAAACATCACTTTTCTCTTTCATCACTTTTAGCTGACTCCAGACCCACCTGAGCTCTCTGAAAGGCAACGTGCTCGGCAGATCGGTCTGACCAGCTGGGAGACGACGCTACGACAGCTCAGGCTCACACTGCAGGACTCTGCAGCTGCTCCCCAGCCTTTGGACTCTAAGGAGATCACCCAGGAATTGCATCTTGCATGAACTAATTCATCCACAAACGAAGTTCAGGACAACACGAACATGCAGGAGCATGTGAACAACAAAGCAAACCCGTCCTTATTGCTGATGACTAAAGCTGTGGGTGGAGGATGCTCTCAAAGCCTCTGAGTTGCACCGTGTGTTACCATTTTGATTTAAACACCATCGCGGCAGAAAACCTACTTTCAGCTTATGTAAAAAAACATACATTTTTTTAAATTTTAAAAAATTATCTTTAGTTGGAATACAGCTCTGCAAGTCCCCCATCCCTTAAGCACGGGCACGTGAATACGAGCACGAATCTCATGTCTACAGGAACTTCCTTGGGCCCAGTGCTGCAGAAAAGGCAGGTGGCCATCGTCACCGAGTCACTTGGTCTTTCCCTGGCCTCCTCTCAGCTGTGACCTGAACCCCCGATCTGTTCAGATGCCAAAACTGGTGATGCTGTCACAGCTCGTGGGGTTTTTTGGCATTTAAACAGCAGTGCTGAGAGAACGGTACAACGAACTCTTAGCTGATCCCCAGGGAAATTAGTTAGTCCAATTCCCCAAGATTCTTTTTATAAAAAGTCACCCTCGGTGCCTACACACTATAAATAGTTATCTGTAAAGCCAGCAGGGAGGTTTCTCTGAACACATGTCTTAAGTTGACTGTGTTGTGAGTTCTGGAACGGTTTGTTCCACCAGGAAAGAAGGGAAACCACGAATTTTGTTCTTTCATTCACGAAAACAATCCAGGTATTTATGCGTCACGCAAACGTGTGGCTCTAAGGTAAGATCGAGCAGGTCTCAGCACGACGTGCAGAAAGAGAGCTGAACAAAGGACAGACAGTGCTAAAAACGAGCTCTCGAAAGCTTCGAGGCAGAGCCTCAAGCAGTTGCCAGCTTAGGTCAGAAAGCACCAACCGTAACAACTGTTCTACTCACTCAGCTATTCCCCATCCTCACCAAGAAGAAAGTCGAAGCAAAGCGTGTAAATTAAGTTTAGAGGAAGGTTAAATAGTTTCAGGTTTCTTTCTGAGCTATTATTGACTTATTTATGAGTCCCTCTCTTTGTTGCAACATTCTTCAGCTGAAGGTACTGTAACTTCCTATTTTTAATTGCACCAGCTTTTCCCAATCCCCTGGAAAGCACGGTGGGGCAGGAAGGGCTCTCTGATCTCCTTGTCCCCTTTTACACCACATCTGACTGAGCTTCCATACTCAAGGATCACTTTATGCTGCAACAGGGACTGACGTGGAGGTGCTTGTCCCCTAAATCCCAGGGAAGAGCCTCACTTTGGGGACTCAGATGGGCTGCTTTTGCAAGAGCAAGCTTGCATTCATCTTTTTTTTTGGTACAATTCTGCATCTGACTGAAAATGTGCCCCTTTAAACGGCCCCAAGAAATCCAGGCATCTTTCATACGCTTCCTCTATCTTCATTATTACCCTGCTTTGCCCAACAAGTGATACTAAAATCCCTATTTATGTTCAGATCATTATGAGGTGCCTAAACTCTGCTAATTCTGAAAGCAGTTATTCAGCTCTCAAACCCAGGAACGTCTAAACATTAAACACATCTCGGTTTGCAACAGTAAAATAAGCCCTGTGCTTAAAATTCCAGCGTATTGGAGGACTGTTGGGTAATTACAGCAAAAAGCATGTGTTTTTAAAATGATCTTTCTAAAAAATTACTAAGGACAACATAGTTTTCACTAGTACCCGGTACTGCCACCTTCAAATTTTAGATCTTCTGAAATGAAGACCTTATTATAAATCAAATATCAAACAAACTTTGTTTTGGTTTGTTTTTCTCCTGAATTACTCTGATTACTCTGCCGATATTTCACCTGTGAGCAAAGGTTTTAACCCACACGGGGTTCTGCTCTCCGGAGAGCTGAGAGGCAGAACTTGCCAGGGCAAAGCTACCGGCTTAGGAGCTGAAGTCTGTGACCACATTTAATGGCCACGGGGCTGGGAATTAACGCCAAACATTTAACATCGAGCTTGGATTGGAGGCAGCGAACTCTTCGAAATGTCCCCGCCCCCTCCAGCCCCTTGGACTGCATTTCAGCAATTAAATTTCAATTTACTGAAAGTGTGAATGCCCTCCGCCATCGATCTGCAGATGAGCTCTCGCTGGCCTACATACAGCTGATCCTAGGAAGCTGAACCGCTTGCACAAATAAGGGACTAAACCCTTAGGAAATTTGTTGAACTACAGAATAAACAAAATATCCATAAGACTTGATTTTTCAAGGGCACGAAGCATCCACAGCCTACGCTTCAGAATACTGAGTGTGCCTGAAAACTGGGACATTTGCTTCTTTTTTTTTTTTTTTTGCTGTTACATTGCTGCCTCAGCTTCCTTGCCCTTTACCTCACCTCGAGCATCAAAACATTGTTGACGTGGTTTTTACAGCGCGGTAGTGAGAGCTCATTCAAAACGGTGTGTCCAAGTATCTTCAAGGGAAAAAAATGATCTGTCAGCTCTTAACCTAACTTCAGCATCAGCCTCCAGCAAGGCTGACTTTTATACCCGCAGTCGGAGAATTGTTCGGGTTGGAAAAGATCATCAAGTCCAGAAGTTAACTCAGCACTGCAAGGTCCAACTAATCCGTGTCGTGAGCGCCACATCTACAGGTTTGGGGTGTTTTTTTTAAATACCTGCAGGGCCAGCTGGTTTGTCAGGTGGTTAGAGGTGTGAGAAAATAGATCTGCTGGGTGTGAACTGGCAAAGCCTACAAGCAAGGCAGGGTTTGGCCCCATCCTCACAGAATCACAGAGTGTCAGGGGTTGGAAGGGACCTCTAGAGATCACCCAGTCCAGCCCCACTGCCAGAGCAAGATCACCTACAGCAGGTCACACAGGAACACGTCCAGGCGGGTTGGAAAGTCTCCAGAGCAGGAGACTCCACACCCTCCCTGGGCAGCCTGGGCCAGGGCTCCGGCACCCGCACAGGGAAGAAGTTTTTCTAATATTTCTGTGGAACTTCCTATGTTCCAGCTTTACCCATTGCCCCTTTACATTGGACATCACTAAACAGAGCCTGGCTCCATCCTCCTGATGCTCCCCCTTGACATATTTATAACCATGGATGAGGTCACCCCTCAGCCTCCTCTTCTCCAAGCTGCAGAGCCCCAGCTCCTTCAGCCTTTCCTCACCAGGGAGATGTTCCACTCCCTCCATCATCCCTGTGGCTGCGCTGGACTCTCTCCAGCAGTTCCCTGTCCCTCCGGAGCTGAGGGGCACCGGCCCCCTTCCCTGAGGAGACGACACCACCAAGCCCCGCTTTGCCCCGAGAAAAGCTGCGCTCACCCGGTCTTCCTCTTCTCTGACGTCCGGCATGGTGCTGATGCAGAGGCTGACTGCGGTGATGGCCACAAAAGAGATGGAAATGCAAGCAAAGATCTTTCCCGGGATCCCCGAGTGGGGGTTCTCCACCATATCCCTGAGCTTTCGCATGCACAGACTCAGTCGGCTACTGTCCTGGAAGGCACACGGTGTGGGTTCACTGAACACCACCTCCCCTTCGTACAGCCTGGCCTCGGCTGCCTCCTCCTCCTTCTGCCGCAACCTCTTTTTGCAGCACCTCTCCAGGTGGTCCTCTTCTATCCCCCAGTACACGAGCTCCTCCTGAAAAGAAAGAGCGCACATCTCCCTGAGAAGCCTCAGCTTCCCGGCTGTCAGGAAAGTCATGATGGTCCTGAAGGCACTAGGGTTACGGTCAAAAAAAAAATTCGTTGCAGCTAACGTCGTAGTCGTCGCAGACGTTCATGATCTCGTCGTAATTGCTGCAAGATTTCAGCTTCCCAAGCCTGGTCAAGGGGCAGTTCTCCAAGGTGGTCCATGGAACTCTGTATTTAATACCGCCAACGTTGATGATCGCAAACCTGGTCCGGTCATCCAGGCGGGTTAAGCAGCACAGGTCTTCCCCAGAGCGCAGAAGCTTGGCCTTCTTGTAGAAGAATCCTTTCTTGGTTTGCACTTCACACAGGTTTTCCAAGTTATTAAAGGAGTAGGAGCTGAACTCCGGATCCGCATTCCCAGTGAGCAACGCCATCTCGGGATACATCTGTTGAGTCCATAGGGAGGGCGAGGCTACTCAAACATGTGCATCCAGAGCTTGGCCAGAGAGTCAACCTGCAAAACAGATTTTAAAAATTACAATAAAATTAGGGCATCGCTAGATATAAAATAACCTCATCCTCTCATTCCCAAGAAAACTTTCTCCACAGTGCTCTTTTCTACCCTATTATTTTAGGACAACCTTTGCTCGATGGCTGCTTGGGCAAAGAACTTAAGTTGCAATATGGTTAGAAGCCATGTTGATACTTCTGGAGGGTTTAGTCAGTGAGTGAAGGGAAAAAAAACAACAGCGTAGTATCATTTTGAGGAATTTCTTTTCTGGAGGTTCAATCTATATCCTGGAAGGCAATGGATACTGAAAGGGAAAAATGTCTCTTTTCCATAAAGGGCAATTTACATTTTAGCAACTTAATGAAGAAACATAGTCGGAAATGATTTTTTAAATTTTTATTTGATCACAAATTATGCACATTACGTGTCAACACAGGACTTCATTTTTGCCTTCTGCTTACCCCTTCTTCACCACACCACAACCTGCACCTCTCCTGAACATGTATTTTCCCCTGCTGCATTACTTCTTCACTTTCTCCAGAGCTCTCCACCAGGGTTCTCCAAAGCTGTACCACGAAGTCCTGAAATGCTACTATGCCATCGCATTAGTGAGTCACTCAAAAGTTCCCAAATTGCTCAAATACAAAGTGGGGAACAAGTAAAGGGCGTAGGGCTGTTGGGACTCCGCACAAAAGACATGGACTAAGAACGGATGCACCAATGGGAAATAACCTTACGTAGGGGATGCCGAAACCTTACAAGCTGCCAAAAAACAGGAGGAAAAGCTGAGTTGTGAAGGATACTCTGACGTTACTGATGACATGAAGCGGTAGCTCCATAATCTGCCAGCAACATGCTCAATTCCCTTTGAATCTCGTGCCTCAGCCTGGAGAGAACACAGAGTAAGTGCGTGGCGGGAAAAACTGGAGAGCAAACACATTCAAACACACTCCCGGAGCAGCATCCTCCTCTACCCATAATCAACTCACAAGCTCTTAACTCATCACCTCTAGTCAAAACAAGCTCCAACAGAGAGTGGTGAACAAACACTTGCTCCTCACACCACTGAGTCACCCTCGAAATATTCTCACCCATCACACTCAAACGAGGAAATCACAGCAATAGCAGTGGCACTCCTGCTTCAGCATTTCGGGGAGGATCCAGGCACTGAATTTTAAAAAGACATTTACACCGGTTATTTCCAAAAAGTCAGAAAAAAGGGCTGGTTTACATACCAGCCTCTGTTTGCTTTCTTTGCTGGTGCGATAAAATACACATCGCAGAAGTATTCGGAATCTAATCTTCCAAGAAGCAGCTAACTCAGTGTGAAAAATCTGTAAGCATGTTGTTTATTCCAAAACTTCTGAATTACAGAGGGCTAGCCTTCTATTTTGTGGATATAAAATAACTGTGATTAAACATAAAGCTTACAGAAGCAGCTATTCATCTTTTTTTTTTGATAAATAGAAAGCAATAACAGAAGCAGTTACAGATAGTATTGCCTGGTTGATCGTGTCAGCATTGGCAGCATCAGACGCTGGGGTGTAGTTGCTGAAGTGACTTTTCTGATGTGTGGCTGACCCCAGAATCCACAATAATACATGTGATTAATTGGCAGCATCTCTTCTGGAAATCTCAGCTAAAAAGATAAGCACGTGAACGGAGTTGTACGGGTTATTCTCCTTGCATGGGGTGGTTGACCGGAGCTCGGGTGCCAGTGGAGCAGCACGGACGCAAACCTGTGGTGACACTTTCACTGTCCTACGGAGATCCCGAACACATCACTGCGGGCTCCCAATTTGGCACCTGTCCCCAGAAGTAAAATAAGCCTGGAAGGGCTGCTTCTGATCTTATGCGCATGGAATGTATCGCGCCCCTCACTGATTATTAAAGGGCGTTTCAAAATTACGTGGGTCCGAAAATACCCTCTGCATGCCAAGGTTGTCTAATGTGCGCGCATGCCTGCGGTCAAGCATCCCATTGAAGATTAACTTTAAAAGCCAATACTTCCAGAAATGATGCTGCCTTATCATCCAGTTGGCATTTCTACCATTTAATCTGACACATGGGTGCAAGAAAGACTGTTAAACCAGCCTGGAATCAGCTGCCCGTTGCAGGGACGCAGGACAGAATTTCACTCTATATTTGTTGTTCACTGTTTTAAAATGCTCTGGGAGAAGCGCTGCATAGATGCTTTGGTTTAATGATCATACACAGGGTGGGTCATACATATTGTGGATTGTTTTGCAAGTAGAGTGGAACAATTTTTATTCACCAAGAGATACTTTCTTTGGCCATCTCTGTATGTGTATGTGTGTGTCTATCCCCACGCCCGCCAAGTTCAGCCAAATTCTGCCAAGACCACGCAGCCGAGATCTTTAAAACACAGGTATTTCTCAGAGATTTTCATAGAATCACAGAATTGCCAGGGTTGGAAGGGACCTTAAAGATCATCTAGTTCCAAACCTTGCCATGGGCAGGGACATCCCCCACTAGATCAGGCTGCCCAGAGCCCCATCCAGCAGGAGTTAAACTAGATGCTCGGGACACACTCCAGCACTTCTTTCTTGTTGTGAGGGGCTCAAAACTGAACGTGTTTGAGGTGTGGCCCCACCAGTGCTGAGGACAGGGGGACAGTCACTGCCCTGCTCCTGCTGCCCACACCAAGAAGATATGTAAATCCAACTCGTTTGCTATATAGGTTGCCAGCTTCGCTCTCAAAAATGTTCAAGAAAAAAAACCAAAAAATGTTGAAGAACAGAGTAAAACCGCTATCGTCTACAAAAGGATGCACAGGAAAGGACAAAGGGGAGTCAGGCTGATTTCACATGAAGTATTTTCTATGTAATCGATTAATTTTAACTATTTCCTTATTTACTATCTGTAAACTTTAATATCCCCAGCCCGTGAAGCCACCACCATTCCCACTTAGAAAAGGCATGAGTCAGAAGTTGAAAAGGCACTAGAGTATTGAACAGCCCTTCATTTCGTCTATTTTTTTTTTTCTTATGGTCAGCCCAGCCCAGGAAAACTCATGCCGTAACGGAGCTTGTAAAATTCAGCACGTGAAGCTGGACGTTGTTTGCATGCTCTGAGTGCATATTTTCCTAAACAGTTTCATTAATTTAGCGGACGGGAAAAAAAGGGATCGCTTTCTCCTCCGAACATCCCTCGTCGCTTTTATGCCACGCTATGTAATTAGCTGAAACAATTCAATTTGTTAAATGACCAAATCGAATTAACTTGACTCAACACTAATTATTCTGATGTGCGGCCGTAGCTATTTGTCTCCATTAGACAGATTATGAGTTACAAGTGTCGCTGCACTTGCCAGAGCTGTGGAGCAGAAGCACCAACACTCACGACATCCTTAAGAAATCAGAAATTTGGTCCAACTAACTACCTGAAGCTATGGAATCCTCACCTTCATAGCACAAACCAACCTTCTTCTGCACTTCCACAAGCTTTCAGCGCCTGTTTATCTTCGAGCCCTAACTGGGTTTTAGCTATTTTTAACTACTTAACTATTTTAACTCTTTTAAGTATTTTTTTAATGAAGTCATTTGCACAATTTTGGTTGCACGTCAGCTGAAGGAGGTCATGATAGACAATGGACAGACACAAGACACACTGCTTGTGTTCTCCCCAGAATTACCAAGTTCTGAGCAGGCTAGCGAGTTTCAAGGTCTCACAAATATCCTAAAATAATTCAAACTGAACTACCTGTATGCTGAGCGATAAAAAATCCAAGCAGAGCCTGCACAGTTTGGGTAGGTCCTACAAGGACTAGGCAGAAAAGTTTTTCCCCACAGAGTTTTTATGACTGACGATAAAAAACAAATATTGTGTTCAAACCATACTTTGGCTGTATCAACCCTCATCCGGCTACAAGAAAAGGAAAGTGTGTTTCTCAAACATGCTTTCCTGCTGAATATTTGAGCAGAGGCACGCCCAAAGCATCCGATGGACCAGCACGAGCAGAGCTCGGGGCAGGAGCTCTGCTTCCCAGCACCCGTGGAGCTGCAACCTCACGCTGAGATTTGTTTGATCCAGTTCCCGTTGACTGTGGCCGCGGATTAAATCCACGGTCTCAAGGGCCTAAAATTAAATTTTGTTCTGTCTGCACTTGCCTGGTCAGTGATTAAGAGCCCTGTTGGCCCCGCCTGGCAGCTACTACACGGTGAAGCCTCTATCCTTCCATGAATCGTACCCTAGTTTATTTTAGGAGCCTTAACAATTAATCCTTTTAGCATCCTGTTTAATCAACCGTTCTAAGAGACTCAGATAAGGAACAGAGCTTCGCTGCTCGCAACGGTGCTAGCTGCCAACCTAAAATACTTCTCTCCCCGTCCTTAAGACCGCTTCCATGTCAGAATAACCAACCGCCAAAACCCAGCTTGTGGAAGATCTGCTCCAGCCGTGACGGCGCGCCCACAGCTGGCCCGAGGTGCGACGTGAGTGGCACCGTCAAACGCCGAAGCGACAGACTGCGTGGTGTGCTCCAACAGCATTGTTTACTCCTCTCGCCCAGGGAATTAAACAGATTGTCTCGTTTCTGTTGCCAAAATTCTGGCAGCGTGAAAAAAAAAAAACCCCACAACCCCAAAAAACAAACCCCACGCGAGTTACGACGTCGTTGTGAATCACGGAGTTGTCACTCAGGTGGATTTGCGGCTCGCTGCCGGGGGATAAACCCAGAGGAGCAGAGGGAAAGGAGGGCACCGGCTGGAGAAAAGACACTGAAAAGAGTGGGATGGAAGAGCAATAGTACATACAATTCTAGCAGCCTTCGAGCACCTGAAGTTGGGGACTCTTTATCAGGGAGAAGGTCTTCCAGGTCTCGTCCTCTATACATATTGCTTTTCCACAAGCTTCCCTGCCCAGAAAAGAAAGCTCCCCAAGCCCCTTGCTTCTGTTCTGCATAGTCTTTACCCAGAAACATCAACTTTCAGGTGTAGTGAACTGGAAACACTGCAGCAGCTTGAAGGAAATTAAAAAAAAATTAAACTTTTTGCTGAATTAAGTATAAAATGAATTATATAACTAGCAAGCTATCCCTCATGTATTTATATTAATTTTAACGCAAAACTCTGTTTTGAAATGTTAATTTCGTGACAGCTTCTATTCGGAATTCCTCCTCAACAGACGTCCGTGGTGGCAACATCAACCTTCCCAACAAAAGCTGAAGAAGACAAAGCCAGAGCTTCTGGGTGGGAGCAATGATGCTTTTGGAAAGGCAGGAGGTAGGTTTGGATTTTTTTTTTTTTCCCCCTCAAACAGGTCACAGCAGAGGGCTGCCATTGCTGTGCTCAGTGGAGAAACACTTAAGGTCACAAAACACGTTTTCTCACTTAAAGGATCATCTGATAACGTTATCAGAATGGAGTTTGAACGTTTAATAATGAATCAAAAGGATTAGAAGACTTTGCACTTTCTCTAATGCAATTTTTGCAGTCAGCTCACGGAGCAAGGGTGTTTTAGCATTTTTAAGACCTCGCTCTATATAAATTTGTGCTTTCAATGGAGTTATCTCCACAATGGAGCAGGAATGAATGGAGGATGGCTTCAAAAATCAAGTGAAATCTGACTGGTGCGGTTCATAGAATCATAGAATGGCCTAGGCTGGAAGGGACCTTAGAGATCATTTAATCCAACCTCCCTGTCATGGGCAGGGACGCCTCTCAACTAGATCAGGCAACACATGGGGACCCAACGGGGATGGAATCCACGACCTTTGGTGTTTCAGCACCACGCTCAACCAACCGAGCTAAATGCTGAAAAGCCTTCAAAAATCACCCTCCTCCTTCCAAAACCACTGGAACAGGTACCCAACACAAACCCCTCGATGAGGTGAGCTCTTGGGGCAGCTGGAAGCGGGTAACGAAAGCACCTCAACCTGAAGAAAGCAATCCAGGGCATTTATTTATTAACTGTTTTTGCAACCAGGCTAGTGAATGAACAGCTCACACTCGCCATGAGGAAGCTCTCCTCCGCTCCCAGCTCCTTCAGCCTCTGCCAGGCTGCTCGCCGTTATTCTTCTGGCCATACCAGCTGACTGACGGAAATATCAGGACAAAAAGCACAGTTCCGGAGTTCATTTTCCAGCACCGCTACTACTGACGGGGTTTTGTTTCCGAGCAGCTCTTCTCAGGCTGCAAAAGGACGTGTTGTTACTCATAAAGCATACATTATTCTCCAAGTGCCACAAACAATGCGTCGCTCTGCCAGATCTCAGCATCTCTGGCGCGCTCTGAGCCTGCTGGAGTTGTCGTGCTTCAAAATGTTATTGCCATCAGAAAGACGACCAAGAATTTCAAGCTACTGCAGAGGTTCATTGCCACCCAGCCTTCCCCTTGCCAAAGGGAGGCGCCAGGAGCAGCATTGTCTGTGGCGACCATGAGTTAAAAAATGGAAAATTAGGAGGGAATTAACCCAGGGGAGGTGTGGAAGGCTTCACCACAGCATCCAGGGCTTGCTTGGTCCTAATTTCCCACCGCAACTTTCATCCTGCGTAGGTCTGTAGAGATTGGCTAACGACGTAGACCTAAGCAAGCTTTACATCAGCAAAAAGCAGTAAACCCACCCCGAAGCAGCTTACCCTCAGCCTGGACCATGCCAGGTATCTGCACAGAGCCGGTACTCAAAGTCCCTGCCCTGATGACCTTGCTCACAGGGAGATCTACAAAGAGCAACTCCTTTAGCAACAGAAAAGAAGGTGATTAAGACGGTGACTTGGGCCAGCAGAGTTCAGCTGCTTCTGTAAGTTCCCTCTTCTCAACTCCAGGACGCTTTCTGCTTCTTCATCCCACCTTCACCCGACAGGCCAGCACAGCAGCAGCTGAGAGGATCTGCACAATTATTTCAGCGATGGAAAGCTGCTCCAATTTTCTTGTGTTGCCAGAAGCTCCAAGAGGCTCCAAAAGGAGCTGGAGACTGCCAAGCGTAGGAATAACTTTGCACCTCTTCGTCTTTCGGACTATGCTTCCCGACTGCCAAAGGAGGCTCCCGAGAAGCTGCTCCACACCTGGAAGAGCTGGTTGAACCCATCGGGGGCTGGAGCGCTGCATCACTGGCATCATCGGGGACAAAAAGCTTGATGTCGCGCTAAATCGGAAAGAGAATGCTAAAACCCCCTGGGCTCCAGCTCAGCTTCAGGTCTGTGCTTTGGTAAATATTTGGTACATCTCGTCCACTGAAGACTCGAGAACTTGGCCTCCTCAAAGACCCTTTCCTCTCCCTCCAGAGGGACAGCACTGAGTAGAAATGTTTCTACGGCACGGAGCTTATGTGCTCAACATCCAACACCTCGGATTTAGCTACTTTAAGTACTTTGAAAAAGATTTCACTTATCCTAGGGCATTACTTTCAAGCAAAACTTCATTGTTTCATTATTGTTTTCTTGCTAACAAACAACCTCTACCGTTATCACAAAAGACCCATTGAAGAAACATGCACGAAAATAACTTTCATTCTCTCTCCTGCTGAAAATTTTCAATAAATAACATCTCATTAAATATGAATTCATATCCCATTTGCTTGCTCATCGAGTAAGAAGTAAACACGGATATCGGCATCTAAAAATCTGAATAAAGATCAGTAAATAAGTCGCTAACAGCTACTTAATGAGGATGTTTGAGAGGAAAGCATGTAATCTGATTTGTACTGCATAATTCTTTTTGTATTATTTATTTTACACTTTAAGTGACCTCATTTTGTTTAATGCACTCAGCAGTCTCGATAGCTCATCTGACACTGAGCCATTTAGCTTGAGCTCTGATCGAGCAGCTGCTCTCCTGTTCATTCAGTCGCCTTCCCAACAAGAAAATCTGCACTCCAAACTCAAGCCCATCCAACTGCATGAAATAAGGAATTGGAGGGGCTTCCACGGAAGCTGGATCCTGAAGAGGTCAACCCTCGGTGTTTTGAGGGAACCCCTGGTCAACAGGAAAGAAAGATCCTACCAACTCCATACAGCGAGCATGGCTCATAACATAAATCTCTGTATGTCTACAGTCATTACAGGGATGGTGTTTTGTGGCTGTAAAGAATAGCTTCATGATTTAGAAGGGAAACAAAGCGTGAAATAAAGATGAGGACTGAGCAAACACAGATGGGTTTATAGAAAGAGAGTGGGAGAGAGCAAGCACTTAGCTAAGCCTCTTGTGGTCAACTAAGAAATGTAAATTGTACTGTTTTCAGATAAAATATGATAATGAACTAAGATCACTTGGTGGCTTTATGCTTACAACCACCAATAAATCAAAAAAAAGAAACATGTCATTTCCTGAAACACTGTGAAGGAAGAGGAGGAATGAAGGATAAAAGGCTCTGAATATGGTGCAGAGCAGATACTTCATTATTTTGGAGCCTAACGCAAGCACATGCACTTGAATCCCTGCACTTTTCATGTAAGCTGGCAAGTGCCAAGCAGCTTGTGAGAAGCTCTCTGCCTCTCTCTGAACGAGGATCCTAATCTGCTATATCGCCTCAGAAACCCACCACGAAGCCCATGTTTAAGTATATATAAATATATGCAAGCACTCACCTACAACATTTTGTATTTCTGCCCAACAGATATCCCATGTACATACATATACACATACATATATATATATATATGCATATACACAGATACATATGCACATACACATACAAATACATATATGGTGTCTGCCCAGAGGCACCCAGTGCAGCCTGAGACACCCGGGGGTCTGCGGGTGGCAGATGTGACGCAACAGCAACAGCTGGATGCCAAGGCAAGATGTGCTGGTATATCCAAAAGAGCATCTTTGAGCAACCAAAAACTGTCCTAGGTAAGCCAGGTCCTTGGAAAAAGAAAAAAAAAACCTCTGCAGTCAGAGCCTCTGGGAATTTATTTTTAATTTCTTGGCAGCAACAAAAGATCCTCCATATTCATAACTTTTTTTCAAGTATGGCACTCTCACATCAGAAGTCAGCACAGTGCATCAGCTGATCTCTCCATGGAGATGATACTCACTGAAACAGCAGAAGTGCTGTTAAAAAAAAAAAATTAAAAAAACCCCAATGATTTCTACCGTGTTGTGGTGCATGTAAACCTGAAATATTCTGTAATTAATGCCAAGCACTGTTCTGTAAGAAGCATTCTGTAATATTCACATTAGGCAGCTATACTTATCACTAAATGCTTCCTGCTTTATCCAAGCTGAAGACATTCAATGATTTATATTATGGAGCATCATTTTCTAGTTAAAACGTGATGACTGCAGGTACCGGTTTCGCACGTACCCAGCCCGTGCGTGCACGTTTCCAATGTAGCTTGATCAGGTGTCTGCTCATGCAAAGGTGCTTGTGATGGGAAACAGCTGGAAATACGTATTTATAACTATGAATGGGTACTGGAAAACAGAGCACATCGTGCTCACAGCCCAGAAAGCCAATCGCATCCCAGGCTGCATCCAGAGCAGGTCAGGAGAGGTGGTTCTGCCCCTCTGCCCCGCTCTGGTGAGACCTCACCTGCCGTTGTGTGCCCAGCTCTGGAGCCCCCAGTACAAGAAGGACGTGGAGCTGCTGGAGCAGGTCCAGAGGAGGCCATGAAGATGATCAAAGGAGAACAGGCTGAGAGAGTTGGGTTGGTTCAGCCTGGAGAAGAGAAGGCTCAAGGGAGACCTTACGGCGGCCTCTAGATGGTCAGGAACCTGTTACAGCGAGAGGCACGTCAAGGTCATTGAATTCACTGACAGCAAAGCAAACGACTTTTCGTAACGCACGCCCAGGCATCGCGTGAGCATTAAGTGACAGCTCTTTCAGAACGCCTCGGTACCGCGTGTTTGTCACTCTGCCACACAAACTTTCCCAACGCACAGCTAATAAAGACGCCGACGCTGTAGATGCAGTCTTGCAGTACGGACAGCCCACCTCCAGCTAAATTTAGCCAGCTCCGTTTAATTCTGGCTCCGGAACGGCGCAGAACGTCCCTGCGCTCTCTGCATGTAAACCTATTTTTTCATACTGATGATTATTTAGCACACCAAGAACCCCCGCTTCCCCAGCTCCAAATCTTGAGCTCCTCTTTTACTAGAGCACAAACAACCCCCCTACTGGTGGCCTTTCTGCCACCTTCCCAATAATGAAAAGGCCAAGGGGTCACTCGTGGGATCTCATAATCTGGCAAATCTCTTTTTTTTTTTTTTTTTTTAACCCTCCAAGCTATTTTCCACTAAAGCAACACATTTTCCCTCTTTTTATGGATCGTTTCACCCCAAATAAATGTCTCACAGTATCAACTCGCCATGCATCAGTTCCAGTTCCTCCTCACCAGGTCTGTTTTCTCTTACACAGAGACACACACGACGACATTCATGCAGCACAACGACATTCATGCAGCACAACACCACGTATAAATCATCTTGCAAGTTGACCTGCCACTGTTATCCACCGCGGAGCTTCATCCCAACTACTTCTAAACCATCAAATCCAATCCACAAAGTCAAAAGTTGACTGAATATGGATTGCTCAAGCTGGGTTTTGGAAACAGCAATTCGCGATTTATTTACCTGAGCCCTACTTCCAAAGCTATTGTGGCCTCATCCCCTTGGGCATTGAAATCAAGCTTTGAAACCACACTGAAAAATCACCTTTTTATTCTCCTGTCTGGAGAATTTTCCTTCTTTGTGTGGCTCCAAGGCTGGGACCCATCCTGCCCTCTCCACTGTTGCAAATGTCCCTGCTCCCCACCCTCGCTGCAGGGCTGGCGAGTTACTGCTGCATGCAGGGAACATGTAGACAATAAGTGACATTTTTCCCCCCAGCAACTTTCAATAAGCAATAACTAATAGCTTTTTAAATTATCAAAACAGTGACAGAAATAAATGATATTTAAGATTTTCACCGCCTCCTTATTCGTACGTGTAAAATATGCCCACATAATTGTATCAGCTAATTAGCTGTGCAGCCATTCAAACGCCTTTTCAAGCGCAGCTGTATATGCTCAAATTCAGATTTTTCATATCTGAATGACTGTAAACACATAAACCAGAAGCCTGATGTCGATTGAGCTACTCAGTCTAGAGGATATTGCACGTTAAGTAACGCGCTCAAAGTTTTAATATTTTAAATTCCTGTTACGTTCTGCATTTGCAGCTTCTGCATGAAAAGAATCGCCATCTGATTCACTGAAAACAAATCTGAGCAGAGACTATTATAAAACTCAGAGCGTGCAGAACAAGCAAACCTGTGTAATTGGTGCATTCACAATTTATTTCAGAGCCATTCTGTTTTACTGACTTGCATCCCTATTGCTCTTCAAACCTTTCCCTACGAGTTATTTTATGCCGCTAATAAATGCTGCTTTAAGTCCCCTCATTTCTTCTTGTTTAATTCTGCAAGTTTTATTGCTTGAAACTTCCAGTAAATACCTGCAACAGTTACGTTTATATTACTCACACAACCACTTACCTTCTGGGAGAAAGTCTGGCACCACATAACCTTGTCCATAACCTCGACAAGAGGCAATGACAAATTTTGAGCGCACATCTCTAGTCAGCCTTGACTCGTCTTATTTCAATGCCTAGAAGTCTAATTGGGGCATAACACACAAACCATAAATCCCAAAGTGCATTCTTCTAGAGAAACATACATTTCCTTCCCTTTCTTAGTCAAGGAATAAACAAACACTTCTAAGTTTTCCTTCTCCTCACCACTTTTACAGTACTCGGCCTCCCTGGAGTGAAGTCACACCATCTAACTGCTTTCCCTAAGGTAGATGGATATAGATTATTTTAACTGCTCTTTACTTTCTTCTTTTTTTTTTTTCCCTCCTTCAGAAGAGTGAGGCCAGCAAATTCTTACACCAGACCACCAATGCGCTGGAAAGTCCCAATTTGAACAAACAGTCTGTATGCCGATTTTTTTTGCTCCAAAAAGCGGTATTTCTGATGTCGATCCGGAACATGAGAAATAACCATGTGCAGCCATAAAAGGCTCACGAATACCAGAAAAACCAAAAACTATCGGTTACACTGACATATTTTTGTCATATCCTCATATCAGGAGAGTCTTCTGGCTCCAACCGCAACACTCGAGTTACGTTGGTGACTTACTACTATTTGCTCACCAACTCATGGCACCGCTCCATGCCTTCCTCAAGGTGATTCACAGAGAATGAGATGCAGCTCAAGGTACCTTCAAGTATCAGTAAAAGGCACAACTTGCCACACCAAACACAATTTACCTTTCCGCTAAGCCCCAGTCTCCTTCTCTCTCTGCCTCCCCTCCCAGCCCGCAGACCTTTCAGAGCATCTGAGGTTAGACGGAAGAAGGAGGTTATCTGAAGCATCAGCCTGCAGATGTTTCCAAGATGCATCCATGGTTAAGCAAAGATCTCCCTTTGATTCTATCCAGCTCAGGAATGGATGAAAGAAAACAGGCTTTTTTTTCCTTTTTTTTTTTTTTCCTCATGATTCTTCTGCATTTAGTCACTTCTGCAATGCTTTCCAAATGTTTTCTCAGAGCTTGGCTTAAAATCTTGGTCTGCTGCCTTCTGAAACTCTCCTCCAACATATGTTATTTGCCTTCAAGTTGATAGTGTCTTTCCACTTTGGAAAAAAAACTCCACAACCTTCAGTCAGAGGAACCATGAGATTCTCTATTTCCAGCCCTAATCCATTCAGCTATTGAGGAAAGAATTAGGTCTTCTGCAAAATCTGATCTGCTAAATAAGGAGGTTCCATTTTGCACAGCGACTCTTCAGAGCCCGTCCACCACCTGCTGGCGTCTACCCCTCCTTCGTTCCCATCCCTGCCAGAGGAAATCAGCTTTGTGGATGGCAGTCCACCCCAAAATCAGCCTTCCCCAAAATCACGTGGACATGACATGGGTATCTCGTTCCAGGCTAACGTCTTCTCAACCCACACCAGGTGCTGAGATGTTTTCGGTGCCTCAGGCACCCTCGAAAGGAGCAGAAACAACTTTTCCACACAGGTTGCTCCAGGTGATGCAACAGTGACAGAGGCTGTGCCAAGGGTCCATGGTGCTCTGAGTCCCGTCAGGAAGTGGTGGATGAGAAGTGACAGACGCCACCTTTTTGTCTCTGATGCCCTGCAAGCGGCACATGGGGTTGTTTGTGGAAGAGGAGGGAAGCCACAGTGTGTTTCCAATTCTCTTGAGCTCCATCAAGGGAACAGGGCACAGGAGGCAGTGGGAGAACAGCTAAAGCTCTGCTAAGCCCAGCTTAAACAGGCTGCCCAGCACGGTGGTGGAGTCGCCATCCCTGGAAGTGTTCAAAAAACATGTAGATGTGGCACTTTGGGACATGGTAGTGTTGGGTAGACAGTTGGATTAGATGACCTTAGAGGTCTTTTCCAACCTTAATGATTCTATGATTTTAAACCTGCCCCTCTACCAAACCAAGAGCTTCACCACATGTCATTAAGGCTGAGAAGTACCTTCTGCATAAAGACAGGCTCTTCAAAGTTCTCTACACCACCAACATCCATAAGGAGTCAGGACTGTCTCCTACAATAACACCCAGAGCTCTTATAGGTTGGCCTCTATCTTCCGACTACCTCATATGGGAGGTTCTCCAGCCCCCTGGATCACCTTCACGGTCTTCTCTGACCCCTTCCAACTCAAGCCACCCTATAATTTTGTGATTACCTAGCCATGCATGCACCCAACCACTATTTTCCCAGCCCTTCCTGGGTGCAATAAAACTACTGTCCTCAAAAAGCTCCGAGATGGAAGCTCCGACCAAGACGTCCCTCCTGCAATCTCACCTAAGCCTCTTCTCCTACCGCACCCTGCATGCCAGACACTCTTAATGCCACCTCCAAAGGGACTTGGGCATCACTTAGAGGACATCTTGCCCCCCACCAAACTCCAGGGGACTTGCCCCTCTCTCTCACACACCTGTGGCAGCAGCCCAAGCCATACCAGGGCCAGAAGGTGCAACTGCAAGGAAGAAGGTCCTCGGTCTGACACACAAACACGCTTTCCATTAATAACCTTTGTCTCGTTTTCTCTTAAAAGCATTTAGTTTTCTTTAGGGCTATGCATGTAAGAACCATGTTGCTTGCCTGGGAGACACCTGAAGGCAGAACACAAAGTAAAAAACGCGGGTGGGAAATAAAAACTGATGAAGAAAACTGCTTTTAAATAATAACAAAGACCTAACCATAACTGCACTAACATTGTACTTACTGCTGTGTTGCTGAGAACTCACTGGTGGGGCAGAAATGCAACACGGGTGAGTAAGCAACATAATTTTTTTTTTAATCCATCCTTGGATCCCTGGAAACCCACATGCTGTTTTCCTGGCACACCAACGCTCGGATAAAATGATGAAAGTGGCACAGGGACACCCGTTTCCTTGTCACACTCACTCATTATCTTCCACCCTTGCTCTCACTGTATCACAGAATTGCCCAGATTGAAAAAGGCCTTTAGGATCATCAAGCCCCACCATAATTGTGTATGTGCATCATCTATGGACTCAGTAATCTCAAAGGTCTTTGCCAACAAAACAATTCTGTGATTCTATATTATGACTATTTGAATACATTTAATGGTCAGCAAAGAACGGCTCAAGGTCAGACTGCCTCTAGTAGCTTTCATAAATAGAAACAGGATTGAAAAAAGTCAGTGGCCAACAAAACACAACTCACTGGGAGGTTCAGGGAACCTCATAATGTGCAACCATGACCTAACCAGCTTTGAGGAGGTTTGCTTCTAAAGCAAAACTCTGCATTTTCATTTGCATGCTGAAATTAAAGGGTCTGATTTCTTTTCTATGCTACCTAATACAACTGTAGCTGTGTCTCTTCCTTCATTATTTTGCACCGAAATCTCCGGTGATGCGTAGAATAACTTAAAAATTGTAGAACAGGACCTTTCCGTGGTACAATTACTTTTTTTTTTTTTTTTTTTTTTAAATAATGGTCCACTTTTGAGAACACCACGACCGGTATAAACTGACACACTCCAGTGGAATTTCAAGAATCATAGAAAAAGCTAATTAAGAAACTGCCGCTCCCTGTCAGGATTGCAAATTATTTTTGTGAATCCCTCCGAGATCTGTACTTGGTCTCCTCAACGGTTCTGCTTGCAAATTGACGTCGGTCGAGCTCAGGAAGGTACACACAGGCAATAAGTAGGTTATTGAAGGAAAGTGCTATCAAAATCCCCTGAAGTAGGTCGTTATGGGCCTCACAGAGCTCCTGTGACAAAGTTCAAGGCAAGGACGGCAGCGCGTGATGCCGGGACCCTGCGGAGCTCTTGGAAGCGACAGTGGTGAAGAGGACTGGTGAGGAAGATGAAATCTCTCCTGTCTGAGCTGCTGCTAACACCATGAAGGCTGGGACAGCAGTAATTGGCTTCTTCCTTCCTTCCAGAGAGACACAATTGGAGTTTAAACTGATATTAATCTGCCCAGCCACCAAGTGAGCCTGCTGTTTATCTCACTCCTCGGGCTTGTTAGCCTTCTACAGCCAGCAGTACCCTCAGCTTGGAGTTCCAATTGGTTAATTTACCCGTGCTTGCAGAGGGAAAAGAAGAACAGATATGTACTGTCCTTTTTGCAAGGATGTTCAAGCATGAATAGTATCATAGAACCACAGAACCATAGAATCACAGAATGTTGGGGATTGGAAGGGACCTCTGGAGATCACCCAGTCCAACCCCCTGCCAGAGCAGGGTCACCCAGAGCAGGACACCCAGGAACGCGTCCAGGCGGGTTGGAAAGTCTCCAGAGCAGGAGACTCCACACCCTCCCTGGGCAGCCTGGGCCAGGGCTCCGGCACCCGCACAGGGAAGAAGCTTCTCCTCATGGTGAGATGAAACTTCCCCTATTCTAGCTTACACACCCATTATTCCTTGTCCTATCATTGGGCATCACCAAAAAAAGACTGGCACCTTCCCCTTGACCCCCACCCCTCAGATATTTCTCTACGTTAATAAGGTCCCCTCTCAGCCGTCTCCTCTCAAGGCTGAACAGCCCCAGGTCTCTCCGTCTCTCTTCCCAGCAGAGATGTTCAGTCCCTTGATCACCCTCGTAGCTCTCCCTTGAACTCTCTCCAGTAGGTCCCTGTCTCTCTGGAACTGGGCAGCCCCAAACTGGACACAGGGTTCCAGGTGTGGTCTCCCCAGGGCAGAGCAGAGGGGCAGGAGAACCTCCCCAGCCCTGCTGGACACACTTTTCTTGATGCCCCCCAGGCTCCCACTGGCCTCTTGGCCACAAGGGCCCGTTGCTGTCCCAGGGACAACTCACTGCCCACTGGGACTCCAAGAGCTTTCTCCACGGGGCTGCTTTCCAGCAGGACATCCCCAAATCTATACTGGTGTAATTTGTCAATAATCAGAACAAACGACACCGAGGAAGCAAAAAGCAAGGAAGGGAAGAAAATCATGACACCAACGCTCTTTGATCTTTAGATCATACTTGAAAAACCTTCTCAGCTGAGAAGGAGGCAAGAAAAGCCCAAGGAAATACAGACTGCAGAGGTTTTGGAAAAGAATTAGACTGCTGCTATACTACATGACAAATCCTCACCTGATACGTGCATATAGCAATGTGTCCCCCTCGTAACAGTTATAACCAGCTCAATTAATCCAGTTCATTACACCATCCTGGAGTATGTGCTCTTGCATCATACGCTGGTCTTCTCTCATGTAAGCTAAAGGTGGATCCCTTCATTTGGGTAATAAATCAATGCCGGGCAACCTTAAAAAAATTTTTTTTAAAAATCCACCATTCATAACTGTAGTAGGTTGTTGCATACGGGGCTGTGTCTGATATGAAATGAGAAAGTGCATTTCTGAGAAGCACGTGCACACACAACATTTGAACACGTGTTTATCTGCCACCATCTACCACAGATGCTATCAGAGCTTACAGAGAAACACAGCGGCTATTAAAAATGATTCACCGCACTTATTAACACGAGAGAGCCATACAAACTGTGAACTAATAATCAGAATGCGTGAGGTTTGATAAATAAAAGGGGTTTTAAATGCTCTGTAAGGACCCACTCTTGAAACTCCTGACTTACTTGAGTCCATCAGCTTCAGGACGCGGATGCATTCAGTGGGATTGTGTGCATGAGTAAGGATTACTCATAAGGTAATTCTCACGAAGGGTGAAGGTTGGCTTACTGAGTGTAAGCTATTTTCACTTTATTTATTTATTTATTTATTTATACATAGAAACATAGAATGGCCTAGGTTGGAAGGGACCTCAGAGATCATCTAATCCAACCTCCCTGTCACGGGCAGGGACGCTTCTCAACCAGACCAGGTTACTCAAGGTTCTGTCCAACCTGGCCTTGAACACCTCCAGGGAGGGGGCAGCCACAACCTCTCTGGACAATTTATTCCAGAGTCTGGCCACCCTCGGACTGAAGAATTTCTTCCTAAGATCTAATCTAAATCTATACTCCTTCAACTTAAACCCATTTCCCCCTTGTCCTACCAGTGGACACTCTTGTAAAAATTCCCTCCCCAGCCCTCCTGTAGGATCCCTTCAGGTATTGGAAGGCAGCTCTTAGGTCCCCCCGGAGTCTTCTCAAGACTGAACAATCTCAGCTCCTGCAGCCTGTCCTCGCAGTAGAGCTGCTCCAACTCCTGGATCATCTTTGTGGCCTCCTCTGAACTCATTCCAACAGTTCTATGTCCCTCTTATGGTGGGGACACCAGAACTGGACACAGGATTCCAGGTGGGGTCTCACCAGAGCAGAGTAAAGGGGGAGAATCCCCTCTCCTGCCCTGCTGGCCACACTCCTCTGGGTGCAGCCCAGGACAGGGTTGGCCTCTGGGCTGCAGGAGCGCCCGGCCGGCTCAGGGTGAGCTTCTCATCCATCAACACCCCCAAGTCCTTCTCTTCAGGGCTGCTCCCAACACACTCTGTGCCCAGTTTGTGTCTGTGCCTGGGACTGACCCAACCCAGGCTCAGGACCTTGCATTTTGACTTGTTGAAGTTCCTGCAGTTCACACTGGCCCATTTCTCCAGCCCGTCAAGGTCCCTCTGGATGGCATCTCTGCCCTCAAGTGAGGCTACCGCACCACACTGCTTGGTGTCATCGGCAAACTTGGTGAGGGTGCACTCATTAGAAAAGAAATAAAAGTTTTACTCTTCCAAAGGCAATATATTAATTCGTAACTCTGAGGACTTGAACTCCAGACCACAGGCCAAGAACAAAATCACACGAATAAACATCTAGGACCGAGTTGTGCTCTCATTTACACCAAACTAGATCTGGACAGGTTCCTTTGACTTCCCTCAGCACAGCCAAGAAGACCATTTCCACCACAGCCCCCACCTGCAGAACAAACTCAAGCCAGGGGAAGCTTCGCAGCACGAACCCTCATAAACCATCAGGAGAGGCTGAACTCAGAATAAGGGGTTTGGGGAAGCACTACATTTAATACTGAACCGAGAAGCGCCGTTGTGACATTTACATTGAAGAACACACACACGCGAAGGGAGCCCCGCAGCCGGCGATTACGGAACGCCGGGGCTCTCAAAAGCGCGGAGGATGTGCTGCATCGGCGCTCGGTGGGTAAAGAAAAGGTTTGTGCATTCTGTGCGTTTCCCAGCCTCAAAGGACCCGACCTTTTCTTTCTAAAGCAGTAGGTATAAAATGCAGCCTTATACCTGCTTCAAGACTACTTCAACTTGCTTTGAAAAAGACTTTTTAAGCTTCTCTTACTTCTCTCCTTCATACGTAACCTCTGCTCTGCCCTGGTGAGGCCACATCTGGAATATTGTGTCCAGTTCTGGGCCCCTCAGCTCCAGAGGGACAGGGAACTGCTGGAGAGAGCCCAGCGCAGCCACAGGGATGATGAAGGGAGTGGAACATCTCCCTGGTGAGGAAAGGCTGAAGGAGCTGGGGCTCTGCACCTTGGAGAAGAGGAGGCTGAGGGGCGACCTCATTCATGGTTATAAACATGAAGGTCAGAGGACGGAGCCAGGCTCTTTTCAGGGATGTCCAATGACAGGACAAGGGCCAACGGGTACAAGTTGAAACACAGAAGGTTCCAGAAAAACACTAGAAAAAACTTTTTCCCTGTGCGGGTGCCGGAGCCCTGGCCCAGGCTGCCCAGGGAGGGTGTGGAGTCTCCTGCTCTGGAGACTTTCAAACCCACCTGAACGTGTTCCTGTGGGACCTGCTCTGGGTGACCCTGCTCTAGGATGGGGGTTGGACTGGGTGATCTCTAGAGGTCCCTTCCAAACCCCAACATTCTGTGATTCTGTAACCCTGATCAGCTTCCCTAATCCACGCGTCTTTTCAAAGGCTTTCACAGGTTTTAGAGTCATACTCAGAAAAGCCCTGCCTGAAACACCTTTGATGACTTTACAGACATTCTGGGCACCAAACTTAGAGCAAACCACTGGTATCTGAACCGGAATCGGTATGACTGGAGTCTTTCCTGCCTTCTTGTAGGCTGAGGAGCGGAGACATCC
Organism: Trogon surrucura; assembly: GCA_020746105.1. Classification (NCBI taxonomy): domain Eukaryota; kingdom Metazoa; phylum Chordata; class Aves; order Trogoniformes; family Trogonidae; genus Trogon; species Trogon surrucura. The sequence continues at coordinate 98,933,131 of CM036619.1, read as the reverse complement.
CTCAGGCACTGCTACGGTACCACGACCTCCTCTTCCTCAGCCCAACTGAATGACAAGCTAAGGAAGATAACATAAAACTTAGCAGGGAACCAAGAGTGACTCCATTATTGTGCGTACCGCCGCAGGAACTGCCTCCGAGACTCAACGTAACAGGGTCAAGACTTCACCGTGTGCTTCCGGATGTTAGAAGACATCGCGTACGTGGCATCGTTCAAAGCAAGCGCACCCACGCGCATCAACGGCAACCACAACCAAGCCTCTCACGGCTCCACCGACTGCTCAGCTCTGGCAGGTAAGAGCTGTCGTCATTCTGAGCACGGGTTTTAGCTCAGAACTAGGTCGACGCGCGTTACTGCGAACGCATTTAACAGCTCAGCTGGACAACAGCATCTCGCAGCCTGAAAAGACACCAAAAGGTCCAGGGACGGTAACGAAGTGGTGCCAGCTGGCCCCCGGAGGCACAGAGCGAGTCTCTGCCGTCAAAACAAAACTGCAAATTTACTATGAGAAAAAAAAAGGTCAGGAAGCACAAAACAAGGCCAGACAGTATCGATTTTGATGGTCTAGCAGCATCATCTTCACGAACTAGAAGCAGGTTACAGGCACCTCCAAAAGCGATCATTTCTGACCTCAGACACCGAAATTTCTGGGGACGTGCTCCGCAACCTGGGAAACAGCTGCTTTTTGAAGTATTTCCCCCATAACTCAATAATATTATTGCGAGGGAAAGGGAATTCATTCCTGAGAACCAAGTCAAAATTTCATCCTGGCGGGTCAGAATAAAGTAGCATCCTGACCCCTACCAACTTTAGCCTTGGCATACTATTTGAAAAGCTCTAAAAAGACCTGGGTTTCGCTCAGAGGTTTGTTGAATGAATTTATACTGTGATTGGAGAGTCTCCAGCTTGCTGGATTTACCAGCTGAAAAAGCTGCACTGATGAGCTGAAGGAAAACAACTGTTTCTCTCGCTGTCCATCACAACCTGTTCAGCACGGAGGACCCTGCCCTTCGCTAGGAGAGGTTCAAAACTCACTCCTCTGCCCTCAAGCTCAGTCCATCCCATATCTCATTATTTTGACCGTTCGATGACTTCCAGTGCTGACAATGCACTTTCTTGAGCAATTGTTTCCGTCTCGTTTCCAAAGCGCAATGTTCCTATTTTTAAATATATATATAAAAATATATATATATATAAAAATATATATACACAAAACCAAACCCAGAATAGTGTTCTGCATGCTGAAAACTATCCATCACTGTGATACCCAACCTCAGGGTCCAGTTCTAACCGGAGAAATTGGAAAGCAGGTGGAAATGAGCTTCCCATTCAGGATCCAGTTCCATTCAACACCCTGGAGGGACAAAATCTTAAAGTCTTGCAAATGAGCTACACTTGGAAGAGGTTGGTTATATTTTTCAGGGCAAGCAGGCTTTATTCTCATTGCTGTGTCAAATCCCTGGAGGATGGTTTATCCTAAACCTGGTCGGTTCACTTCTCCTTTTTCCTTCATCTGTCTGGTCTCTCCTTACACATTTTAAAATTACATCCGTCTTGTAATTCAGGCAGTGGGGTAAATTTGCAGAAAATGACAACAGCGTGTGAGGCTTTTGCTTCACAGCCAGCACATGATGCCTGCTTTACAGCACATCTGAGAAATCTCATTTTCAGCTCATTCCAATAATGTGTCCGACTAGAAACATTTTAAAGAATAAAATAGGGGGGTATAAAATCTAAAACTTCAAAGCAACACACAAAGCTCTGAAAAAGAAAACGAGAATATTCGCCGTGAGCGCCAGCACGTGTAATTCTTCACCTTTTGGAAGGGTGCGGAAAGGATACATTTTTAATGCTTTATTTTTGTTTCATCTCGGTTGCTTTAATATTCCTAGAATTTCAAGTACAACATTTTTCCTTTCCAATGCTCGTGCTTCCCGTTTGTCTAACATTGGTTTACCTCCTGCCAGTTGTGCAGAACTCCAATTTAACAGGCTTTAGCTGGACCCCTGGTTGTCAACAACTTCACGAATGCTACCAAGGGAGCTCAGAAAAACCAGAGGCTTTAATTAACCAAGTAGCCCAGAGCACAAAGAACCATTATTTGTGGGGAAAGCTTGTAAAATAGTGGCTTCACATTTATTTTCTACCAATAACTGGCATGACAGTGAAGAGGCTTCGTTATCCTTATTTTTAAAGCGAGTTATTCAGAATCCTGAAAGACCACGAGAAAGAAATCATTTGGGACCTTTTCTAGTCAGGAGTAGGGACTTAATCCAAACACAGTAATTCAAATTCTTCTGTGGTTTTCCATCATTTGTGGAAAAAAATACCACAAATCTCAGAATGGCTTGCAAGTTTGGGATTTTTATCACCTAGCAAATTCGTTGGTATAACCTGAAAGATTATCAGAGATGTCAGTTCACGTTAAGAAGCCGGGAGGCTGTATACTTCCCCTCTCCTTCCAGGGTGGAAAAAAAAAACCAAACAACCGACAACAACAAAAAAACCCCACCAACCAACACAAAGAGATTGTAAATATTTAATAAGAACGCTCCAGAGATTGCTCTCCAGTGGAATACGTTCACCTAAGGTTAGTGGAAGCACTCACTGGAAGGTAGAAAACGCAAAGCGCTCTTCCTAAAGCTTTTAGTAAGACGTGACAGAGGACGTGTGAGTTGGTAAGGGCAGGAGGACAAGGTTGAGAAAGCAGAGGGACTCAGGGCCCTTCTCTCGTCTGTAGGAAGATCGGGGTGATCCACCCATTCCACTGGGAAGTTGGGGCAGAGCCACCCAGCACCAGCCTTCAAAACCATCATTTATTTTTATTCTGCTCACCATTTAACCATGCTGCACAGCATCCTGACTTGCCTGGGTGTCTTAGTCCCGTTGGAAAAGAAAAAACAGGCGAGGGGCAAGGAAAAGGTCTTCTTCAGACACCTCCAAGAAGCCACGAGAGTCTGACCTTCCCTCTGGCTGAAGCCCCTTGTGAAACGGGACGCAGGTTCAGCTGTGATGCAGAGGGAAAGCAGCACCAAGCAACCCGAAGTCAGGTTTAATTAATAAGTACGTAATTTAATTTAATTAATAAGTACGCAAAAAACCCTGCCTGATGCAACCAAAGCATGAAGAAAGTCCGTTGTCTGTAAAAGGTGCCATAATCAGCTGGATGAAGGCATTAATCTGAGCAGGGAAACACACAAGTCACACGACTCAATCCGATGCCTTAATTACGAAAAGAAGCGACGCGATGCAATGCGAGGGACACTCAGTATTTAAAGGGGTATCTGGGCAGAGCCTGTGTGGCTTCTTCATTTTTTTAGCAGAGCTACAGAAAATCTGACAAAGAAACAACCGCAATCCTTATCACTTAAATACATCTGAAAGTTTTTGAAGCCCTGGCTCATCCTCATCTGCATCACAAACGTTAACACTTTGTCCCTGGACTACCTATATCACTGCTAAAGCTGGAGAAAGGCTCCTCAAACTCTTCCACCTTCAGAAAATGTTTAAGAGTTTTCACTCCCTCCAGTTTTCTGTTTCCTCTTTCAAACTGAACATTTATTTTTATCGTCTGCTCAGTCTCAAAATCCTGCCACTCTTTCTGCCTTGCCAACAAGCCGAGGACACAGTGATCAGCTCCAGCTCGGTCCTTCCCCCCTCCACTTCCAGCCTGATTGCTCAAATCAAAAAGCAAGTTCACAAGCTAAAAGCCACGCTTGAGCACTGAGAAAACAACTCTCTGGCACAATTCAGCGTCTGGGTACCGCTACCCCGTACCAGCAGCACCCCTGCGCAGCATTAGCTCCAGCACCATCACCTCCCACCAGCTTTTCTGGCTCTGGCTTCTCCAATTACACACATCTTGCGTGTAAAAATCCATCCCACATCGGCTCGATTACTGATCGAGACAGCACTGGGTTCAGCACAAGGCACAATCCCATTACCAGGGAGCAATTTCTTACACTGCCCTGAAATGGTAGCCGGGCGTTTAAAAGGATTTCTCCCAGAATCAAACACAACGACGACGAAGAAAAAGGGGGAGATGAGACGAGACTCGTCCGAAGATCATCACAATCCTGCCTAAGCATCGTGTTTGGCAAAAGAACTGCAACTCTTCTCCTGCCTGTTTTGTCAACACAGAGGGAAATAAAAGGAAAAAAAATACTAAAAAAGGAGCTCATGTTTAAGGACTTCAGAGCTGCAGACAAACAGAGTCAGGTTTTATTGACGGGGACACTGCTGATAGATCCAGGCACCACAACAGTTATTCATACACGGGGCGGTTATCACATCTGAAAGCTGAGCTGAAACTTTCCCCGTGTGTGCCGTTCTAAAACCATTCCGTAATTAAGCCCGGAGAGATGACAGACATTTATCGACGGTTAATGCAGCGCTCCTGCGATGTATTATTAGGCACAGGACCAGAGGCACGAGGCCAAGCGCTGTTCATCTCCGAGCGGGTTGCGGCAGCGTCGCAGATGCCCCGCCGCCAGAAAATAGCTGGGGATGTTGCTAATACTTGTTAAAAGGCGCGAGGCTGGAGTTTTCGCAGAAACTCTGATACGTGGATCAACCCACTCAAGTAAAAGCATCACAGGAGGAAAAAAAAAAATAGAAGAGGCGATTCACCTCGTTTTTGAAGTCCCTTTCGCCACGTAAGGGGCGATATAGAACAAGGCTGCCCCTCCTCTGCCTTACCTCATGTTTTACTTTAGCAGTGTCAACTCCGATCTTTCGTGCTTGGCTAGAAATCCTTCCGAAACAAATGGGAACGTCTTTCAGCGTTTACCCAGGGGGAAAGGAAGTGCTGAATATTCAAATTACAGGTTTCCTTCCAAACGCTCTACTTGTTTGTTTTAGGGAAGCTTTAAGAAGAGCAAATAAAAGAGGTCTGAAACCCTCCGGGCAAAGCTGACTTCTTCCACTGAAGGTCATCTTCAAGTCATTTCAGAATCATGACAACAGCTGGCGGGGCGGGGAGGGACAAACTGATTTGAAAGACACCTTTCCGTGGGAAGTAACTTCGGTGCTGCAAGCTGAACTAAACCCATGCCCTTGGGTGGGGGTTTGCCACTTTTTACTGACCCTGCCAACCTTCCCCCAGGGAGCAAAACGTGATCAGAAGTTCTTGCAGAATTAACTCCAGCATAGGCACTGCACAGAAAGCAGAGCTCGCCTCTTCCGGAGAACTTCAAGGGTCTTAACTGGGAAGAATCTTCCTCCCTGGGACAAATTTTAAGTTTCCAGCACCAGTGCTTGAGCTGGTGTCTCAAAACCTGTGTGGTGTGTTTCTGAACTGAAAGGGCCCCTTGATACCCCTTTGCAATTTGTGGTCTGATCTTACCGAGAACACGCACTTCAATTTTCAGCAACGCGTCTAGCAAACATTAACTCTGACTGACATGCATATTCAGAGCAAATTTTGCTTCGGATCCAAACTGGAATCCATAACCCCATTAGCCACACACGTTACTTTAGGACATACCAAAAGCTGAAGACTTAATTTTGTGTAAACCTGGAGAAACACCCAAGAACCCAGGGCAGGGAAAGGGGAGCTCAGCCCAAGCAAAAAAAAAACCCCAAACTACAGGATTTGGGGCTTCTGTGCCGCAACACCGGGGCTCAATGTACCCCGTTTCCATTAATCAAACAAAGTGCCCCTCCCCAAAAAAAACCAACCGCAAAACACAACAAGCGAGCAAGCTAACAGGCAACAACGACAAAAACCTACTCCCGGGTGGTTCGGGACAGAATGGGACCCCCTTTCCTGGGGCTGCCAGGCTCTCGGGGTGGGGGGACCCCCTTCCCTGGGGCTGCCAGGCTCTCGGGGTGGGGGGACCCCCTTCCCTGGGGCTGCCAGGCTCTCGGGGTGGAGTGAGGGGGGCTCGGTCCACGACCCCAGCCCCCGGCTCAACGCCACCCCCCCCCGCCAATTCCTCTCGTTTCCGCGGGGGGAGCCGGGACGGGCAGCCGGCAAAGTTAGGGTCGCCAGCCCCTCGCCCACCACCGAGGGGGTGGGAAAAAGACGCTCGGCCGTCCCCTCGCCCCCCCCCCACCCCCCTTCCCTCTCACCTCGATGCGGGGGAAGGCACCGGCTGCTCCCGAATCCGCGTCCCGGCTCCTTCGCCGCCGCCCAGCGCCGCCGGGGCACCGGCAGGGGAAAGCGGGGAGGGGGGGTGGGAGAAGGACCGGCCCTTGCACGGTACCTTAGCGGGGGAGGTCCCCTCCACCGCCGGGGGTGTTGGGGTTCCCGGGGGGGGGGGGGGGGGGGGGGGGGGGGCAGGACACAGCGCGGGCAGCGCTGCCGGAGTATCGCTACGAATAGATGTAACCCCCGGTACCTCGGGGCTAAGGGAGCCGCGCTGCAAAGAAAAAAAAAAAACGCAAAAAAAATCCTAATCCTTAATTTAAAGGAGGTTTCAAGCAGGGAACGCGCTCTCCCGCCCGCCGGGGATGCTCCGGGCGGAGGGAGCTGGCGGGACCTCCCCCGCCCCGGCAAAACAAGCCAAGGCCGGGGGTGGGGCTGGGGGCTCCCCAGGGGGCTGGGAGTTCCCCCTCGGGCACGGCCGCTTCCCGGCCCGCGGAGAGCTTCTGCGGACCGGCCCTTGGCACAAAGGCACCGCCGGGAACGCAGCGCAGCCCAGGGCTCGCACGGATTGAACAACTTGGCGCGACGGGCTTGTTATCTTTTTTTTTCCTCCCCTCCCCTTTCCCAGTACGACATCGACTTGCAACTTCTGAGCAAGGGCTGGAATACATTTCCCGAGGTGCTTCCTTTCCCTCGGGCCGGTTTTCTTCATGCTGTCTCTGTGGCTAGTGTCTGGCTGCAGCTTTTTGTCGGTTTTTACATCTTTTAATATCATAGAATGGCTTGAGTTGGAAGCCACCTTAAAGATCATAGAATCATAGAATCCTAGAATAGCTTCAGCTGGAAGAGACCTTCAAGATTGAGTCCAACCTTTTCCCAGCCCCATCAACACCACTAACCCATGTCCTTCAATGCAACATCCACCCGTCTCTTAAACCCCTCCAGGAACAGCGACTCAACCCCCTCCCTGGGCAGCCTGTTCCAATGGCTGACAGCCCTTTCAGTAAAGAAATTCTTCCTAATATCCAACCTGAACCTTCACTGGCACAATTTAAATCCATTTCCCCTCTCCCTATCACTCGTTACTAGGGAGAAGAGACCAACCCCTGCCTCACTACAACCTCCCTTCAGGCAGACCCTTGGGATCATCGAGTCCAACCGTTAACCCTACACGAAAAGTTCACCCCTAAACCACCTCACCCAACACCACATCTCAGCGACACTTAAACACATCCAGGGATGGCGACTCAACCCCCTCCCTGGGCAGTCTGTTCCAGGGTCTGACCACTCTTTCCCTGAAGAATTTCTTCCCAATGTCCAGTCTAAATTTGCCCTGTTGCAACTTGAACCCATTCCCCCTGGTTCTGTCCCTAATGACCTGTGAGAAGAGACCAGCACCAACCTCTCTACAATGTCCTTGCAAGTAATTGTAGAGCACGATGAGGTCCCCCCTCAGCCTCCTCTTCCTTAAACTGAACAGTCCCAGCTCCCTCAATCGCTCCTCGTAAGGTCTATTCTCCAGGCCCTAAGGCCTTTCAAGGATGAAAGGAAGCCCCTTGAATCCTGACTCTTCAGCTCTTGTAGCAGAGAGAAATCCCAGCGCTGGGGATGTCTGCGCAGACTGTGTCAAAAACTACTATTGCAGTATTTTTGATGGTTTGTCACAAAGTATTGCTGAGTGTGCTTTTGAAGGCAGAGGGAGGCAGGGAGCAACATTTTGGTACCTGTCATGGGGACAGTTATTTGTGTAGCTGTAGGGAGGGAAGAGAATGGGCGAAAAACAAGAAGAGGGGGATGAAGCATCGCTTGCTTCACGTAAGAATGTTGTTGGTTTGGGTTTTTAACAGGAAAATAATTAAGCTGAACTTCTGTTTACGTGACTGCAACCAATTCCATTCAGGGCAGCCGATGCAAACAAAGTTCTTGGAGCTGAGGGACTATACTGCAGACAGCAATGCAGTGGGGAAGGATAATATGATTGTATCGGTGACAGCAGTAGAGAAAATACAGTGGTTTTCCCCCCAGGTTATTTGTGAGTAAAGTGGTCACGTGCATGTGCAAAATGTTAATGATCTGTTACAACAGCGGCCACTTTTAAGCATTACATAAATACATCATTTTCTGTGGTTTTATCTTCTTTGGTATAAGAAGGAGAGTTTAGAGTTTTCTGCAAACTATATATAGAAATTATATAACCAGCTGCAAGCAGGATGTACTTTTTATATTAAAGCAAATTCGTCAAATTATTTCAGAGAAAATGTCCCAGGCTGGAAAAAAATCACAAGAGTTAAGGAAGTCCAGAAAGTCACGGAAGATCTCGTGGAGCTACCATGGTGACAGCTTTTATAAACACTCCCTGTCCTTTTTGTGTGGAAGTAATATTGCCGTGAGTTACAGCTCTGATATCTCCTCTTTTATTAGACCCCAGGTTACGTTACGGCAGCTTTACTGAGAGTCACAACGATGAATTTGGGGAGTCTATAATCTTTTGCATCCAGCTGGAAGAGCACAGTCATAACAAGTCCCCTTTTGATTAACGTTCAAGTCAATTTTAAGGTGATATATGCAAAGTGTATAGCCTGCATCAGCAATAGCGTGGCCAGCAGGAGCAGGGAAGTGATTTTACCCCTGTCCTCGGCACCAGTGGGGCCGCACCTCGAACCCTGTGTTCAGTTTCGGGCCCCCTCCCAACTTGTTGTGACACTGAGGTGGTGGAGCAAGTCCAGAGAGGGACAACGAAGCTGGGGCAGGGTCTGGAGAACTTCCCGCAGAAGGACCCTGGGTCGGTCAGCGTGAAGCCGAGCACGGTAAATGAGGAGAATCAAGAAAAGGTTTTCAAAAGCACCGTCCTCATCTGACCTGCAAGGCTGGTGGGGATGCACACGAGCAGAGCAGAGCTCCCAGAGAAGGGGCAGTGTGATGCCAGCCTGGTGCGACCGGCAGCTTGGATGGAGACCTGCTAAAAGATGGCTGGGGGACTCCCCGATTTGGCAGAGGTTGGTATTTTCCATTTATGTGGAAAAAAAAATAATGTATTTTTAAAAAAAGGCGTTTTATGGAAACAAGGCTGCAGAGAAGCACTCTGCATCGTGATGCCTATGGCAGCGTTCAGGCTGCCGCTGCACTTGATGCAGAAGTAAGAGGGACTTTGTTCAGAGCATGCACAGCATCATAAAGGCTGCATTGAGAACCGGCCCCGAAGCTTTTCTTCCCCCAGCCCAGTTTGCCAGGAGTAACAATAAATTAAATAACATCGGAAACGCCGGGCTCCTGTGCGTAATGAGCACTAAAGCAAGAGGTCAGTGGGCTTAGTGAATTTGACTGGGTCTTTTTCAAGACTTTATGTTATTATTGACGTTTTCACCTTCTCTGTGCAAGCTGAAGTTGCTGGGGAGCTTTCGGAAAGAAATGTCCAGGTTGCAGAAGGGATGTGCTATTCTTGATTTGGGCGCTGTATGTCAGCTTTACCTTGCTCTGAGTGTCGTCTTCCAGCCTTGAATCCACCTACCCCCCCAACAGAAAAGACCCAGACACACAATTTGTTTGTGGTGCGATTAATGTCCCATCCCTGCTACGTGTAACATCTTTTTTTTTTTTTTTCGTAAGGAAACAGCACAGCTACTGTTTGAGCAGCTTGCAACATAAATTAGAGAGAACTGCGAGGTTCGGCAAGTGTGCTTTTCCTCTTTACAGAGGAATTAAGTTTGAGAGGAGAACAGATGGTCACGAGCGGGTCTCGAGTAGCTCGTACACGATCCTCAAATACCCACCGAAGGCACAGACACCTTCTGGGATTCAGGTGGCTTTGGAACAACCAGTGTCAATTATTCTGGTGGGTACGAAACCTGTTCCTACACGTGAACGTGCGGGAGGTGGGAACGGGTGCCCCGAAGGTTTGGGCAGCAAGATGCACAGTGTGTTATCCATGAACTCTGTCAGTTATGGATTAAAAAAAAAAAAGAGTTAGAAACAGAGCAGAACAAAGCCGTTGCAGCGAAGAACATGAGTGATTTCGGCCACGGCACCTGCAGAATTATTTAAGCAGATTTGTGTGATATCTGGGGCTTTCCTCACAGTGTTTAGTCGTTGATGAGATCAAGACTGATGCTCTGTCCCCACTGCTTATCACATTTACTGCTTAATAGCAAAGGAGCAGCTGAAAACAAGCAAACAAAAAATTGCCAGGGAAGTCGGGTGATTGCATTACCACGTAATGAATGCCTGGAGTCGCCAGCGGTACTTTTGGCAGGAAAAACAATTATTTTCTGTCCCCAGTTCTGTCTGTGTTTGCTAGGGAAGCGGAGCAAAGGCAGTGGTTTCCTCCCTTCATCCAGCCTCCCAATATTTGCAATTTCTATGTCCACTCCCCAGGTACATTCTTCAGTAGCATCCTTGCAAAAAGTATTAACCTAACACTTTCTGGGTAACAGTAACATCTCAGGAAACATCCTGAACAGTAACTCTGGTATTTTCTCGAGGGAGTGCTCATCAGACACCCTCACCCCACTCTCCATGGGGCTCCCAAGCTGTAAGCAAAGCAGGTTGTAGATCGATTAGATCCATCTTCTTTTTGCCTTCTCTCGCAGGCTGTTCTTTTAGAGCAAACGATTTCACTTAAACCTCTTGGCACGCCCTGACTTTGAAGTTGAACTATTGAGAAAACAAGGCCTGTAAGTTTTACTGTGAGAAAAAGCTACCCCAGTGCAGACCAAAAGATGCTCTTTGCTCATCGCAAGCCCCGCGGAGTCCCTGAGCTGCAGGGGAGGTGGAGGAGCTCGGAAAATTAATTACTACAAAGACCTGAGGGCCACACCTCGTTGTGTGAAAGGGCTGGAAGAAGTCGGCCTTCCCATGGCCAGCAGCTCAACACCGTTGCCTTCCAGGGCTACGATTTTTCCTCCTACCTGTCTTCCCCAGGCGGATTCCAAGAAGAGCCACCATTAATTATGATTTCTATTGAAGAGAAACACAGTGGGGTTTATTATTATTTTTTATGACGTTACCAAAGACGCTGTTCCTCATTCCATTCTCCATTTTTGAGAAAGATACCATCCCCGTGCAAGTCAGCAGGTTTTTGTGAGCTCACACCCAGGAGCTATGGCAGCTCTGTGTGCATTTCTCACCTGGCTGCTCCTCTTGGCCGCTACGCCCTTCCCATTGCTCTGCACTCCGCGTAACTCAAACACCAAATGAATCAATTCCACACGACCAGCTTTTCCCACCAGTTAATTTACGGGCAGTTCTGCCTGAGACACTGCTGTGAGGGGGGGGAAAGAAGCCCTCCCAAACTGGGGCAGAGGGTCCCAGTTGGCTGACTGGAAATTTGTGCCACCACCAGTCTGCCGGCTATTAATCTGCTCCCCGACCTGAAGCTCTAGGCAGAACTCACCTTGGTCAATCCAAGGAAAATCACGTGCCTGAGACTCATCACAGGACAGACTTCACCTTGAGCCCCTACAGCATCTAACAGCTGGCTTGAAGGAGAAACCATTCAGCAGTGGTATCAATTTAAAACCAAAAAATGCAGCAAAATCAAGCTGGAGCTTGTTTTATGTTCTGCGTATGTGAGCAACATCCATCCAAATGCTTTTGTTTCATCCTTTTAATTCAATTTATAACAATATAGCAAATGCCCAGGAGCACGAACACGTTCATATGCAGGAAGCAAATTAACTCAGTAAATTACTGACGAGAACCAAACAACCCAAATGTTTCTTCCCCCCAGAAAAAAAAACATCCTCTCAACCGTTATCAAACAAAAGACACCTGGGTGAAAAGCTTACATTTAAACCACCCTCCCCGGCATGGCACTGCTCGAGACGTGAACCCACACAGTTTAATCACAGCACGCAAGGAAATCATTTTTTCTCTGCAAATATTTTGTAGTAGCTCCTTCTTGTGGGCTACTGAGTAAGAACTATCTGCTCACGTAGGCGTCCCATCAAAAGGGGCTGGGGAAGCACATCCCTAAGGAGGTCACCCCGGGAAATAAATCCACACGGATTCAGGAGACTCCAGTAAGAAGCCGACAGAACCGGGGGCTGCTGGAAGAAGCTCCTCCATCGCTCCTCAGGCGGATGGCACTTTACTCCAAACCGTCCCACTTCGCCTTAGAAAGTGATTTTAAGTCACGAGTTCAAGTTATTCTATTCCAGGCTGAGCATATTCAAGAGCCTGGATCAAAAGAACCTTCCCCAAAAGTGTCGGGACAACACTCGCAGCTTCACTTTTCGCCACAGATCCGGGGAATTACCGTCAGACCTGCTCCTCGCGGGAAGGGTTTGAGGGAAAGGATTAAAATGTGATGGATTTCACGCCAGGATTTGGACACGTAAGCATAGAGGTGTCTCATTTCCTCAGGCACACCTCTGTCCCACCCCATCCCATCCTTACGGGATAAACCCCAAGATTTTGGGTAGAACGGGGAGAAGTTTCTCCAAGGACACAGCTGACACGCAGGCAGAGGCTTTCTCGGGCCTCAGGTTGGAACCCTGCGACTCTCCCATGTTTCCTCTTCCAATTTTCCTCCTGTTTATGATAAAGGAAATAGGAGAAAGTGCCAATGAACCTCAGAAACTCTTAGGAAACCTGTTACAGGTCTAGGTGCTTGGGATTTTACAGTACCTATTTTCTTTCCTGTTACGATGTGGGTTCCGCGTTACAAAATATAACCTACACAATTTAAAACCGATTTTCAAGGCTAAGATGAAGCCTTCTTTTAAGTTTGTTTTTTTTTTTTTTGCACGAGTGCTGCGTAGTCACTAGATTTAATTGATGGAGTATTCTTCAGTTTGTCTTGTTCAGTCATACCTCGCTGTGTAAGGGCTACTTTAAACCATCTAAAATTACAGGATGCGGAGCTTACTGAACAGCAAAATTCCATAAACTGTCATTGGTCTCTGTACAATTAACAGAGACTAAGAAAGTGCTGGCATACAACATGTTTTTTTTTTCAATGTTGTCATTTATTTTACATTAATTCAAGGCCCTTCTGACGCCGGGCTTCTGCTGCGAGTTGGATTTTGCGTTACCTTTGAAAGGTGACGTCTCTTCAGAGCCGCAGAATTTAACTTTAAAAAGTCAATAAGGCAAAGAACCAAAATGTTCCTGTCTTTCTGAGCACCCTTGTTCGTTTTTTTTTTTTTTTTTTTTGTCGAGGTTAATAAATAACAGCAAAATTACAAACCAAACAGCTCTGGGAAAAACAACATCTGTAACACGGACTCTGCAGACAAAAGAGACCGCGATGATCATCTCCCGTGACCTCCTCCTATTGTTGTATTTAGTTATATGTAGAATATTTTATGAGAGCGTCCGATGAGTCTTCATCTCAGCACCATTTAGTAGGGCTAAGAGATGATCACATGCCTCTTAAAAATAAAATTACGCATTACAAGCAAATGGTTGCGGGGATGACTTATAGGTCAGCAGGGACCCTGGCAGAGACATTTGTGTAATAAAGTGCATCTGTTCTTTTATGCTTTTGCTAGTTATCTAAAGTGGAGGATAAAGAACATATTAATGGAAGTCCCAGATATATTAAATAGAGGGAAATTACTAATACAAAAAAGACACAGAAAAAAATAGGAAAGAACTCATCCAGATGGAAAATACAGGGAGAAAGCGAGAAAACGAGATATCATCTATGGAATAAAACCCAATCAAAATGAAAAGCTGTTCTAACTCACGAGGGGAAAGAACAATCTAAGCGATGCATGATCAGATACCCCTGCAGGGAAACAACACGGAAAGAGTCTCAGGGGAGTGTGTTTGCAGTGCAGGTTAGCAAGGGAAAAATAGCCTGAGCACCATATAATGAGGCTGGGATATATGGATGTAATCTTTTCGCAGTCACACGTGGAATAGCCTGTTCGTTTCTTCATCAGGTGGAGATCTGGTAAGAATTCAGATCAGCGCAGCCAACGAGTTCATCAAGGCCCAAAGTCTGATTTACGAGGAAGAACGAGAAGAGCTCAAAAAGTGTTAGGTTAGATTAGGAGACAAGCGCAGCCTGGGAACCAGGGAACAGCCTTGAAATACATAAAACATATAAATAATGTAGATACAGGGACTTATTTGCTAAGCAGCAAATTCCAAGCACACACCAAGGTGAAGCTAAGGAAGGAATCCCGTTCCACAGAGCAGAGGAGAGCAGCAGGTTAAGATTTCAACGGCAAATTTAGGGAGCGAGGAACGATGCTACAGCTCAGCGGTCGTGCTGAAACTGGGAAAATGCCGGTTAAATTGCTCAGCGTTAACGTCCCGCCGAGCGAGCGGTTAATCTGTGCAGCACAGAAAGCGAGTCTCCGGGAGGGGACTCCTGCTCTGCCCAGCTTTCTGATCCAAGGGGATATTTCCCTCAAACTCACTTTTCTGGCGTTTCAGCACCAGTCCTGCCATAAACGAGTATTTGCTTATTAGTCCAGGCAAGCCCATTTCACATCCGATGTGCCCCAACGCACAGCCCCTGCCTCCAGAAAAATCACTTTTCGGTAGCTGTGGGCAAGGATATGGTGTTAATTCATTAAACCTTTTATTAGCACGCTGCTGCCTTCCGTTGCCTAACAGCACCCACTGTGTTAACGGCCGTAGAGCGTGACGTTGGGGACGTACAGCGGGAAATAAAACACATAACACGGGCAGGAGGGCGACTGATGGGATGCTCTCATCTACTGGTTCATCCCCTCCCGCTGCCATTAGGAAATCAATATCGCCGAGCGAAAACACCAAGACCATCGTCTTGCGCAAAAGCCTGCCTTGGGTGGGATTTAAAGTAAAACACTTAAACAAAACTCTTTCAGACCCAAACCGTGCTCGCAGGTGGATGTTGGCTCCGGGCAGCACATCCGTCCAGCAGCGATGAAGAGCCTTCAGCTTCCTTTGCTGAAAAAATGTGGTGACCTGCCAGTGTTTTCTGGAGAAAAGCCCAAATCCGAATCCCAACCGCCCCCCTCCCCCCAAAACACTGGGGATGTTTGGAGCTGACAGACAGATTAGTTAGGTGGTTAGGAATAAGTTTAGATATTTGTGGAGGTGGGAAAAGAAATCTTCCCACGTGTTCCAGCCTGTGTAATCGGAATTTCCGCACGGGAAGAGAACGTGTGTGGCAAGGGGAGCGTGACTGACTGCAACGGAGGGGAACGAAGAAGAACACGCAGGAGATAGAATCCTAGAATGGCCTAGGCTGGAAGGGACCTTAGAGATCATCTGATCCAACCCCCTGCCGTGGGCAAGGACGCCTCTCAATCAGTCCAGGTTACTCAAGGCCTCATCCAACCTGGCCTTGAACACCTCAAGGGAGGAGGCATAAAATCACAGAATCATTCAGGTTGGAAAAGCCCCCTGGGATCATCCAGTCCAACCATTAACCCCTCTGCAGAGCTTATCCCTAAACCATCTCGCCCAACCCCACATCTCAATGACCTTTAAACCCATCCAGGGACTCAACCCCCTCCCTGGGCAGTCTGTTCCAATGTCTGATTACTCTTTCTGTGAAATTTCTTTCCTAACACTCACTCTAACCCTCCCCTGTTGCAGTTTGAAGCCATTCCCTCTCATTCTGTCGCTCATTACCCGTGAGAAGAGACCAGCACCAACCTCTCTAGACCGTCCTTTCAGGCAGTTGCAGAGAGTGATGAGGTCTCCCCTCAGCCTCCTCTTCTTCAAACTCAACAACATCCACAACTTCTCTGGACAATTTATCCCAGAGCCTTTCACCCTCGTACTGAAGAATTTTTTCCTAAGATCCAATCTAAACCTGTTTTCCTTTAACTTAAATCCATTTCCCCTTGTCCTATCACTGGACTCTCTTGCAAAAAGTCCCTCCCCAGCCTTCCTGTAGGATCCCTTCAGGTATTGGCAGGCGGTGATAAGGTCCCCCTGGAGTCTTCTCTTCCCCAGGCTGAACAATCCCAGCTCCCTCAGCCTGTCCTTGTAGCAGAGGTGCTCCAGCCCCTGGATCATCTTTGTGGCCTCCTCTGAACTCATTCCAACAGCTCCATGTCCCTCTCATGGTGGGGACACCAGAACTGGATGCAGGGTTCAAGGTAGGGTCTCACCAGAGCAGAGCAAAGGGGGAGAAGCCCCTCTCCTGCCCTGCTGGACACACTCCTCTGGGTGCAGCCCAGGACAGGGTTGGCCTCTGGGCTGCAGGAGCGCCCGGCCGGCTCAGGGTGAGCTTCTCATCCATCAACACCCCCAAGTCCTTCTCTTCAGGGCTGCTCCCAACCCACTCTGTGCCCAGTTTGTGTCTGTGCCTGGGATCAAGTTTTCTCGGTGCTGGAAAAGGCACCGTGAACGATTGGAGTGTTTGTGGCTGTGATGTGCTTGGCACTGGGGGAGTGCACAGAGCAAGGTGAGCAAAAGCTGGTGACCCCCCCCAAAACCTCCTGTTCAGGAAAATCTCCTGGATATCAAGTTTGCTGGAGGCCACTCCAGCCCAGCATTGCTCTAAGGAAATGGCTGATGTTTGGTTGGATTCTTTCCACCAACTCAGCAAACCATTAAGAAATTTATTGCAAGAGAATACTGAGCAGGAGGGCTTGGCCTGCAGAAGACTTGAGCCCATGGTCTGGGCTCACCAGTCGTGCCGCGTTGTAGTTTTTAGCAAAAGCAGTAGCTGGAGAAAACAGAATAAGACTCAAATCAATTACGCCCGTTCAAAATCAGCCTCCAAATTAATCCAATTACACTGCAGCAACCTTTGCGTAATGCCTAGAAGCCAGGAGACGATTGCTAAAGCAGTGGTTGTGGAAATGAGCTGGTAATGACAATAAGCAGCAACAGATGATGCTATTCTGAAAGTAAAGGTGGTGGTGGGGAGAGAAAACTATTATTCATCCTTCAAGTGAAGTTTATTGCTGAGCTATTACAGGATAATGCACCAGAGCCAACCAAACACAGCGCTGCCTCCAGGTCTTGGTGAGGAAGAAGTGGAAACTTAATTCTCTTTACTAAGGAAACCTCCCAGCACTGTTATTACGGGTGTGCGGCTCGTAATAACCACTGCTCAGCCGTCTGCTGGAACAGCGTGCCCACACAACGTCTCTGCCTCCGTCAGGCAGGCTGCTAAAAGCCTATTTTTACAGTTTCAAAATTTAGGCTTCCCAATCAGCTCGGTGCAGGCAGCTCAGCTTCAGGGCCTTGGTGTTTTTCATGGAATCACGGAATGGTTTGGGTTGGAAGGGGCCTTCAAGATCATCTCGTTTCAACTCCCCTGCCATGGGCAGGGACACCTCTCACCAGACCAGGTTGCTCCAAGCTCTGTCCAGCCTGGCCTTGGGCACTGCCAGAGCTTCCACAGCTTCTCTGGGCAACCTGTGCCAGTGCCTCACTGCCCTCGGAGCGAACAACTTCTTCTTTCTATCTATCTGAGCCTGGGTCTCAGGTCATCTGTATGAGGCCAAAATCCTTCCAAAACACGCAGGATGCTCCTGAGTTTTGAGAGGGCCTTGTATTTGTTGAAGTCATAGGTACCTGGGGCGGTTTGCATGCCTCTCACCCCAAATATCTCTGAATCTTGGTCTAACTTTCTTGTTTTGCAGGGTACCTCACAGCGAGACTTAATTTTTGAGCTCTAAATTCTTTTCAAACTGCATCATTCAGATCCTCTCTGCTGGAAAAAGGACGTATCCTCCCAGTGCCTGATCACACAGGCCAGAAACATAAAGAATAGAACATGCTCTGCTCTGGAAATGCTTGGATGTAATTTCCGAGGCAGGATGCTCGCTGGTTCACGCTGGAAGAACCTGTTCCCAACAGCGCAGCCCACATGCTGCTCAGGAAATGCTGCTTCGAGCTGGGTCAAAATTTCACAAAAGATTTGAGCCTCATTTCAGCCCACTGGGGAAATTCACATTTTTTACACCCTTCCATTGCCTCAAGGCTGCTCTTATTGACAGTCCCCTACATTAAAAATTGCAAAGCCGTGAGGACAGCTTAAAAATCACCACGTTTACTTGTTGGTGCAGCCAAAACATCCTTTCAAACTTTGCCTCACACCCTGAAGGAGCACAGGAGAAAACTTGCATTTTCTTAAAGCGCAAATTGAAATTCCTGTTGGCGGACTCGGTTTTAAAGGGAAAGAGGGCTGGTAACAGGCGGCCTTGTAGCAAAACCATGTCGCAAGAGTTGTGCAGCTCTATTTACAGACACAAATGTATTAATACTTCCAAGAAAGCCAAACAAACATCACAGCATGAGAGCACGGGAGCTGTCTGCTCACAGCAGGATGATTTGCCTTGATGGGGATAAAGCCTCGACCTTTTGCTGAACTTCCACGAGTGAAAAATTAGCAAACTTTCTAGGAGGTCACACTGTCCTTAGTGTTGAAGGCCATTGAGCCTGACTCAGTAACCCCCCAAATAAAACATTCCAAGGTAGGATGTGGGACCAGATGTTTCAGGGAAGAAGAACAAACAATGATCAAGATAAATGATATTTTGCTGAGCCGAAACCACACGGTTTATCTCAGCAACGGCCGACACTTCATCCTTTAAAAGCTCAGTCCCACCTTTGAGCAGGAAGGTCTCTAACAGCCCCTGCCCCACGGAGTGTGCTCGAGCATCCCTCCGCTGAGTGGGGACATCCCTTAAGCTTACCCCATCGATATGGGCTAATAACATCAACTTCTAGGCAAGTGGTTATCAAGCTAGTTTTGAATTACTGACCTTGCAACGGCTAAGCACACTAACCACTTCCTACAGCAATTTTTATCACGCAGCAGATGTTCCAACTCATGTCCTTCCAGCCCAACGCCACCAGCATCAATCACAACAACGCTGGACTTTGCATACGTGCAGAGAGTTTGTCATCACAGCTGCGAAACGCTGTGGCCGGGGCTCGCTCCCGAGAACATTTTCCATTTCCAGCATCCCCATCACTGGGCACTCGGGTTGCCCTCACACTAGCCCATGGGAAATCTGCTAACACTTGAGTAAGCGAAGAGCAGGTGGAGGCTGCCAGCAGCGCCCTAACGAGGTAAATGAGTTGGGGATAAAGCAGGAATTACGACAAGCACAGCCTCTGTCACAAAAGAGGAGCTCTTCTGGCGATGCACAACTTTCAGACCCGCTGACTTTCTGTTCTCTTCTGTCCCACAGCCCACCTGGGGTCTGCTCCTATCTCCACAGCTGCCTTCTGAATTTTAAAAAAAAAGGAAGCGATTGGAGGCGCGACGCAAAAGCAAAGCGCTGGGAAGTGGTTTGAATTACAGGCAGGAGGAGCCGGCTGCGGGGTGTCCTGGTTTAAGCTAAACCAGAACAATTCTGCTCAGCAATTTCACTTTCTAGCTAAGTCTCCTCTGAGAGACTTTGTGAAGTTAACAGCTGTGCCACGCTGGGGTGCCGGGAAGTAAAAGGGTCACAAGGAAGTCAAAAATTCAGACCTCTGGGGAGGAACAGATGGGGCGAGTGACCCAAACCTGATCGAGAAAGTATTCCACTCCATGGGCATCGTATTCAGTAGAAAGCTCTGGGGTGCCAGGAGCCAGCTGGGAACTGGGATCCGAGAACAGAAAGTGAAAAAAACCCAGAGAGATAAAATAGAGCATATTCTTCATTTGGTATTCGGTGTCAAGGAAAGGGAAGCTTTTCTGTGGGCTGCAGCTACAAGATTAGGAGAGGCGAAGTTGAATTATTAAAACATTTATTCGCCCAAGTGGATGTGGAGCTCTCCAAGGACCAAACACATCCACTTAATTAAATCAGAGAACTTCCTAAGGACCATTTACATTGGCACTAAGCAACACATTTAATACTTGTGTCCTGAAAGGGTCGTACGTACCTGGGGTGGTAAAGCTGAAAAGATAAAAAGCTCTTCGGCCTTCTGGTTGTGTTCCCTGCCAAAAAACCACCAGTGCTTGGTCTGAAGGTAGCACGAGGAGGAGGAGGAGGCGGAGGCTGTTGCCTACGGGCTTTGCTGCTGACAGTTGATCAATAGCAATGGTAGGCTGCGCGTTAGAGGGAACAGCTTGCCTGTTGTGAAAGAGCGACAACATCCAAAATCTGACAGACAAGGCAAGCTAAACGTTCTTGGGGGCCGGGAGACGTTGGTCTCCTGTAAAGAAGGGGAAGGAAGGTCCTCGGCTAGGGTTTCTCCCTTATGGTTTCTGTGAGCAGAGACCCGTCACTGTGATTCGCTTTTTCACGACTTCCCATGGCAGATGTGGAAGGGGCAGAGGAGAATACCAAGCAGGATCGCAACCCTGGACTTCAGCAGGGCCAACTTTGACCTTTTCAAGCCATTGCTATGGGAAATCCCATGGGACAGGGTACTAGAAGGTAAAGGGGCCCAAGAGAGTTGGTTAATATTCTTCCAAGCTCAAGATCAGTGTATCCCAAGAGGTAAGAAATCAAGAAAGAGAGTCAAGAGACCCACATGGTTAACCAGGGAACTGCTGGGCAAACTCCAAGTGGAAAAAGAGAGTCTACAGATCATGGAAGGAAGGGCTGGCCCCTCGGGTGGAATGTAAGACTGCGGTCAGAGGATGTAGGGAGGCAACTGAGAAAGTTATGGCCTCCTTGGAACTAAACATCCTGGTGGGCAGCAGGATGGCCATGAGCCAGCAGTGTGGTCCTGAGCAACCAACTGTAAGTGGTCGTCCCTGCTGGAGCAGGTGTTTGGACTAGGTGATCTCCAGAGGTCCCTTCCCACCTCAGCCATTCTATGATTCTCTGAATTTCTCTGCTTAAACACATATATTGACAACAGATTCAGTCTTTATTTTTCCCTGCAGGAGAAAAGTCATGTGTGAGCCCAAGTAGAGATCCAGGAGAGCAGCTGGCCAAGCTTTTGGGGAAAATGACCTGAAAATGATCCAGCTGAGAGTTACACATGTGAGCCCAGCCCAGAAGCAAAGGTGAGTTTCTGCATTTGCGGTTACGACCTGCACGACACTGAGAAATCGTTTCCCTAGATGAAAGATGCTCCTCCCTCCACATGGAAATGCTCACACCCACCCTGCAACAAGGCAGTGGTGCCACCTCTCTGTACTGTCTGTTACTGCTCTGTTACTATAGTTCATGCTTATAAAATAAAGCCAGTCAAACACTCTTAACTAAAACAACCGTGGTTGCTACTTACTCAGCTGGAAAAACCTAAGACTTACCCACAGGGGATTCATGAAGCCTCCAGCACCTCAGGCAATGTCTGTGTGTGCGACCATTGGAGCACCAGATCCTTCATCCTCCTGGTGCTCCAGAGCAGGACCATCTTCCAGTACTTCCAAGAGGGGCTGCAAGAAAGATGGAGACACATTTTAGCAGGGCGTATTGTGACAGGATGAGGGGTGATGGCTTTAAACTAGAAGAGAGTAGATTCAGACTAGACATAAGCTCCCATTGATGAAGCTGTTTTTCTATTCAAAATGATTCACGAGCGCTTTTGGCTAAGCCTGATCTAATAATTTACGGGAGACTTCTCATGCCGAGCTTTCACAGCTACACTAAGTGTGGTTCCTTAACAGGACCACTACATATCCCTTCTCCGACTTGTCAGCTACTGCGATGCTCACTGTAGTAAAATTAGGCAGAGCTGAGAACTCTTTTAAGTATAGCTCCAGGTTCGCGTGTGTGGATTTTCACGCCTGTAAGACAGCCACCTATTCCGCAAGCAGCAGCGCCGGGAAGGAAACTCGAGACTTTCCCCTCCTCCGCAGAGGATGTTGCTCTCGAACACTGAGAAGACGTGAGGGCCCACCCCACAGATGCACAAACCCCTCCAGTGAAGGTGTTTGTACGCTTGGAGCTCCTCGTGTCTCGGTGCTAAGGGACACTGTTCCCTTGTCTTTGCCCTCCATGTGCACGAAGGGAAAAGCTTGGCCGTTACCTGAAGCTTTTTGCTTTTCTCCAGGGTTGCACTACATGCCCTGTGTAGAGCTGCGATGTTCTCCTAAAAACTGCCAACTGAGACAGGAGAAGCAAGGCTGTTCGTCTTTAAATCGAAATGACTTGTCCTTACCTGTTCTCAGACAGCTGTGAGACCTTCGGAGCCATCATTTCCAGGCAGCAGCAGCAGTGAACACTCGAGGAAGACTCATGAAGGAAAATCGTGATGTGTACCCATCCCACGCTGGCTTCCACACCAGAAACTAGCACTGCCCAGTACATTCCACAGCCTCGGTGGGAGCCTGGTCTTTGATTCTGCTCCGAGAGAGCCTTTCCTGGCAGCAGGTCCTTGCCAGCTACCCAACGTACAAAAGCAGCTCGAGAAGGCACAGTGCAACCAGTCAAGAGATTTGGGTCACTTAATAAAGAGTTAAAAGCCATTTCGCACCACTTCCAAGCCATTTTCTCTCCTCCCACCCTCAGTTACCTGCCTGAATCGCCCCATCTGCACCTGCCTTCAATGTTTTTCCTTGTTTTCATGCAGAGTAAAGGGAAGATAACGTGGAAAAGGTGCCTCATAGTGGGTGGAAGCAAAAGAACGGGAAAGGGAAGCAAAGCATACAAAACGAATTTTTATTAAATGAAAGAAAAAAATCTGTTTTGTGGGTCAAATATGAAATAGAATATACAAAAACTTTACAGCAGATCTCTTGTCAAAGAAATTAAACCCTATCTAGACTGAAGTAGCACTCATTCTTTCCAAGACAACACGAACGGGTGAATATGCTGCTTATGGCGGTACAGGATCACACAGTATACGCTGTGCTAAGTTTCTGGTTACAGAGAAGTTGAAAATCTAAATGTCCCTAAAGAACCCAACTATTCCACAAAGTAACTTAAAAAGATGAGTTTTGATCATGGTGTATTCTCTTCGAAGCAAATGACAGGTGGGTCGAGTGCAGAGTTCACAAAAGCTTGCATATCACATTCTCTGTTTCTATACAAATATAAATCCTTCTCTTTTATTTTAAAAATCCTTTTATATTTCATAGCATTTATTTGTGGAAAAAGATGACCAGCTCATCAGGTTCCTGCTGTACTACCCAGCCAATGCCACCTCCTTTATCTCCTCCGTTTTTTTTTTTGAAGACCGTTAACCATAAACCACCAACTGCACTATTTTTAAAAAGCTGCTGCATGTTTAGTGACAAATCTTTGTGTCACTGTCCTGTATGTGAAGGTTCTGCAGAGCTCCTAACACGTCTTTGGCATAGCACACCAAGTCCCATTTTAATACTTCTTTTTTTCGTTTGTTTAAAAAAGTATATTTTCCTTTAGTAAAACACCTTAAAAACATCTATTTCCGATTTTGTAAAATAACGCTGTCACCTCTTGTGTCGCTTCGCAAAATATACACACACATTTTGGAAAAAAAACCACTGAGTACTGACACGAGGGACCCATCCGAAGTCCGACCTGTTTGCGAGAAGTAAAATACAACTACGAATCCTGCTGAGCGTCACATGAAGTCGTTCAACTCGGCCTCAAGCGCCGCTGCCATTTCGTCGGCTTCAGAGCTGCTTCCTTCCTCGTCCTCGTTGCTGGATTCTTTACTGGATTCACTGGCAGCATCGTCTTCATCCAGTTTGCGCTTGTGACCCCTGCGAGGGTAGACAGAGACAACGGCCATGAATCACAGCGTCTCACTGCTTATCAACACAGATCCCTATTATTCAACGCGCGAAAAAACCCCACGAGGCTTAAAGGACTCAACTTTTTTTTCAGGTCTAGACCAAAAGCGCGACACTTCCTTTTAAATGAACCAAGAGCAGTTCAGGCAACTGTTTTTTTTTTTAAATTTTGATATTTTGGCACAAAGAACAAAGTCCTGCTCACGGTGTTCCTCCCATTCTTCCGAACAAGGAATGAAAATAAAGTATGAGACTGGTTAAATTGATCCAACAAGAAAGAAGAAACCCATCGCGTGAACGTGAAATTACCAACATACATGATACGTTGCTACGTGATTTTGAAATATTCAAGGTCCTGCTTTCCTTAATAAAAATAAAACCTTAACCCATTCACCAAATCTCAGTGCAGCAGCTTGTGACAAACGTAGAGGTCTCGTTCTTCCCTTTTACATCTCTTTTGGATTAGTCCTGCCAGGCCGAACACCACATTTCTTACCACCTCTGGAGAATTCCTCAGGTTAGAGGCAGCTGGTGTGCACCAGCCAAAAGGACTCAAGTTCCTGGCTGCGAGAGACCCCCGAGGAAAACCCAACGCTTCCGCTGGGACATAGCCACAAGCAAAAGAATCTGAGTTTGCAGAATCTTTAAAAAAACAAAAAAAAAATCTCTCTTCCTCGCCAAAAGGGCGTTTTGTATCAGACATGCACTTCTGAGATAAAAATAGAGATTTCTGCGTTGCACGGAATTCGTAACGAGCCGCAGAAACGCCTTCCAAATCCTTCCTTGATCATTTGATCAAATGTCAAGTAGAAAAAAATAGATGCAAAGGGGGCAGCTTTCAAAGAACTCTCCTCTTTATCGCCAGGTGGGGTTTCATTACGAAGAGAACACATCCACTTGCAATCACAAAAAGCTAATAAATCTAGCTTTTTGCCAAATTTATCTTTTGGCAAAAAAAGAGCAATTTAACAAGGGCCCCTCTGCTGCTGTCGCGAGCGCGACATGACGGTAGGTGGGTTCTTCTGTTTTGTTCAGGGGTCTAAAGCTCTCAACAAGGGATGGAGTTGAGGCATTTCCAACATATTGAAAAAGCCCTCACCACGTTTCCATTAAAAGCGATGCAAACGTATCAAGTTTGAGTTTCACTTGCCCACTCTGTGGCCGTTTCAGCCTTTGGGGGCACAGCCCTGTTTGAGGAGTTAATGCTATGAGCTAGAGAAAAGCTACTTGGGAAGCAAAGCAAGCCAAACAGCTCTTAGGCAGCAAAAGAAGAAAAAAAAGTTGTGCGTATTTAACGAGCGGTGGATATGAAGTATACACGTAGCGCTAACTGAGAAATAAAGATAAATAAAGGCACGGAGGGAATCCCACAACGTTCACAGCTGAAAACACTCATGGTCACCTGTAACACCACATCTATGGAAACCAATGGTACCGGCCAGCTGAAAAATCACAGAATCACAGAATGTTAGAGGTTGGAAGGGACCTCAAAAGCTCATCCAGTCCAACCCCCCGCCAGAGCAGGATCACCTACAGTAGAGCGCACAGGAACGCGTCCAGGCGGGTCTTGAATGTCTCCAGAGAAGGAGACTCCACAACCTCCCTGGGCAGCCGGTTCCAGTGCTCTGTCACCCTCACAGTAAAAAAGTTTTTCCTCATATTTTTATGGAACCTCCTGTGTTTCAGCTTCCACCCATTGCCCCTTGTCCTGTCATTGGACGCCGCTGAGAAGAGCCTGACTCTGTCCTCCTGACACTCCCCCTTGACATGTTTATAACCATGGATGAGGTCACCCCTCAGCCTCCTCTTCTCCAAGCTAAAGAGCCCCAGCTCCTTCAGCCTTTCCTCACCAGGGAGATGTTCCACTCCCTCCATCATCCCTGTGGCTGCGCTGGACTCTCTCCAGCAGTTCCCTGTCCCTCTGGAGCTGAGGGGCCCAAAACCACCTGATGCTTAGAGCCCCTCTTCTGAATTCAGATCCCCTCCAAGGACAGCACTGCCCACGGCACAAGTGCTCTGAACTCAAAGACAGAGTGAAAGGCTTCTTCTCCTCCTGCGAGCAAACACCAGGAGCTCAAGGTTTTTCTGCTGCTCAGGGTTTCTAGTTCTCCTCCTCTCACGCTGGCAGTCACGGGAGTCAAGCTGGACCTGCTGACTCTACGAGGTGGCAGAACAGGGAACACACCCGTGGGTAGATCAATCCAAGAGCGCCCAACTCATCTTCCATGACCTTAGCTTCTTGTAGCCCTCATTTCTTCAAACCTGACTTGTGTCCTCTGCATTAGTAACAAATACTTGAGTTCCACAGCCTGCTTCTACAAAACCCAGCTGTTGCAGACTGGTGCTCTCCTGCAGATCTACTACAGAAAATGATGTTCCCTCAGGCTCTAGCCACTCCACAGCCCTGGGATGGAAGCTCTTTGTTAATGGCTCTGCAGTGATAAAAGGCAACGAACGCAGAAGGACTTCTACTTCATACACATCGACACATTAGCGAGAAATCTATTTCGTTACTTCACCCAGAACTCCAAGTCACACACAGATTCACTAAATCACTACAGGCAGTAAGAGTTAGAAAAGAGAAAAGTAAGAATAACAGCAATTCTTGTATATACTTCAGCTTTCCTTGGCGCATTTGAGGAGACAAGGAAAACAAGGTAAGTACCCTTATGCCCGACAACTTACATAACAGTTCCAAACTTTTGCTGCTAGAAAACTAGAAAAATGGAGCATCTTAGAGTCACAGTTCGTTTTGCAGATACCAGCAACGCTTCTTATTGAAAGTGCAAGTGAAATCTATTTAGTATTAAAGTGAAATAGGAAATCAACGATATATTTTAACAGCGCCTCCCTAATGCTATATATTTATATACATAAATACATGAAAATATCTCACCCAAGTTCCAAGTACCAACGTTCAGCCGTTAGTGAATGATGAAAAGAAAGATAATTGTAAAACAACATCAACTTCCATCCCTCTTCATACAAAATTTATTAGATTTAGGTGATGAAGTGGGAAGCCCTCACTTCCCCATACCGCCAAATGCTACAGAAACTTGGCAGAAAAGCGACATCGTATCCATATGGAGACTTGAGAAAAAAAAAAAATCTCTTAGGAAAAGGCAGCTCCTGGATATAATATCAAGAACTGCATCTCTTGTTGTTTTAGGACTGTGGGAACGGCCCAGCTACATCTTTAAGAGCTGCCTTGGGTTGACCCCGGGCTCTAGGGCA
Organism: Trogon surrucura; assembly: GCA_020746105.1. NCBI lineage: Eukaryota > Metazoa > Chordata > Aves > Trogoniformes > Trogonidae > Trogon > Trogon surrucura. The sequence goes on along the minus strand of CM036619.1, from coordinate 98,906,295 downwards.
GTCGATGCTATAACGAAGCCAGTTGATTTCTTAATTCAGCACCAAGGTTTGCTTTGGTTGGGCCAGAGAATCCTTAGAGCGGATGGTTCGCTCTCCAAAAGCCTCGAGGAGGATGAGCATCTCTGCTTTAGAGAAGGGGGGAAAAAAAAATAAATAAAAAAAAAAGCTGTAATGGAAATTTAGCAGCTTGACACCTTTAGCAAACGTGCACAAGCTGTGTACTTGCTCCTCGCAGGAAACACGGAGAAAGGCTCCGCCGTTCCGGTCTCACGATCTAAATGTGAGCCAGCACCTTGGGTAATTTTAGCTCTAGTTAATAGTCGGAATGTGTGAACGCTTACACCGCTCTCACTGCTCTCCCCTGTGACTTTTTTTTTGCTCCCCCCTTATCCAGCTAACGACCTGAGGCTTCCCAAAACACGTGCTCCTCTTTAATTAAGAGCTATTTTATTAGCCCTTTGCACTAACTCCTCGCTTTGCAGCTCAAAGAACATAGAAGCAGCACCCATGAAACGCATGATGCCCTTCTGTGATTTCTCCTGACGAATTTTGGCACTGGAAAACTATTTTATCAGGGAGATAAAAAAATAAATCAGGATACAGCTCTGACTAGCAGAAAGAAGAGACTTGTAGGATTTCACGCAAGAAAACAGTAAGAAATATTTATATATGAATTAAAATTGTTTCGCTGTTTTGACAGGAACTGTAAGCCTAGTGCAGTAACTTGAAAACCAGAATTTCAGAGAACTATATCATATTTGAAAAGCTTTACTGAATAATCTCCCGTTTTTCTGATGCAAAAAATTCCCATTCAAGCATATCTTGTACCTTCTCCTCTCAAATTTTCCCTCATTCTCACAAGAGAAACTCGCCTTTTTGCCAAGACACCCAGCCACGTGAAAACTGAGAAGGGATGAAATGCAGAGGGGATCCCAAGCTCAGAAAGACATGTTTATTTTCGAGTTGCTGTAACAAAACAGAGGCTCCTTGATAAGCAGGATGGGTGTCATAGGTATTACACCCTAACACTCACCTCAGAAATTACACTTGTGCCTTCAGCCTCGGGGAAAAAAGCATCAGCTTAAGGCTTTATCTGTCTTCCTTTATGAATCCCTACGAGGGGCTGGAAGGAGAACTTCCAAGAACACAGGAGCCGGTAAGGTTTGAGGGGTTGTTTCTAGTATTAAAAATTTAGCAGTGCTAAAACTCTGCCGAAGGTGAGAACAAACATCAAAGAAAATTCAATTGTGAAGGAAGACTTCCGAGGCTCGCAAGCCTTTACATCACCGTTGTCGACCTTTTTGGGAGGACGGAGCCTTTCTATCAAGAAGAACTCGCTGTTTTCCCTCCTTTCTTCCATGCTTGGCTGGAATCTATCAGCAGCAGGCAGAGAAAGCTGTTTTTATTGGGAACAGCTTTCAATAACGGGCTGCTCTCGATCAATTATTTTCACAGAAAACCGTCATTCCAGCAACGCCGTCACCTGCTTCAAGTCCATCTATGTATGGACAACATGGATTTCCAGTTGTGCTGGGTACATCAAAACCCTGGTGGGCTGCTCACTTGCCTAGGAAAGCATCTGAAACAGGAATATTGTTTATGGAGAACCCACTTTTAATTATTGCAGCTTTTCACCTCTAAGTCTCGCTGCAGGCTGCAAACACAACTCACACACAGAGCCAAGGGGAGACTTTCTAGCAGATTATAAATTTCCAGTGAAATTGGATGACAGGAGATTCTTACAGATGACACATTATAGAATTAAGTGTAAAATTCCAGAGAAAACTCGGAAAAAAACCTGAAGTGAACTGCAACCACTTTCGTCCCCAATTTACTGAATATTCTGACTTATTTTCTCAAGTATTTTCCTTACTGTTTTCTTGACACCCACCTGCACGCTGTGTACCAACAAGACTAATCAGCAGCTGGAAGCACAACTGTAACTTCATCTGCAATTTAACTGAAGTTGTAGTAGGCATATTTTTAGTAACGGCTTGAAAATTTAGGCCATTAAATTAATTAACAAGCTTGAAGATATGAATGTCTCATCTACTTAATTGAGTGCTTTCATGAAACACTGAGCCATGCACTCATTTGCTTCTACAGCTGATTTTGCCATTCATCAGTGCCACTCATAATTTAAGTAATTTACCACTTGAAATTTTAAAATAAAGCAGCGTACTGCGATGTCGCAACATTTGAATGATTTCCTTTAAACGAGGAATGGAGTAAAAAGCTTCTTTACCCCAGCAGCAGCAGAAAACTAAACACAAAAGCTGCTGGTGAAGGACACAGACCAGCTCTGAAGGTTTAAATATTAGCAGGAAAAGAACTTCTCTTTAAAAAGCAAGCAAACTAGTAGGGCTGATATCTGAAAAATCCCCCTGGGGAACAGTTCCCTCAATCAGATAGCATAGGATAGCAAATGGAGAGGAAAAGTATTTTTCACTGAGAAGATAATTTTGAGTGTTTTTTTTACTTGTATTAGAGCACTCCAGCCCCACATTTCCATATGGTTTAATTAGTTCCCCAGGCATAATTTACCTTCTCCTTCGGAGGAGGAGGTAAAAGAAGAAAAAATCCTTTCTAATTTTACAGGGCACTCACTAGAGCAGATTGGAGACCCGAATTAATTTAATATTGGAAAAACACCCATTGAAAAAAATCACATTTTTGGCACAGAAAGACCTACAGAGACCTTTCTGTTAGTGAAAACTTTCCAGGAAGATTAAATAGAAGAAAACCAGAGCATATTAGGTACAATCCTTTCACAGTACTGGAATTCTGAATCACCTGTGAAAAGCAATCCACGAAGCCTTACCACTCCTCCTGTGCCTCTGACAAGGCAAAGAAAGGGTAAAAACCTATAAAATTGGGGCCATCACATCTCCTGTGTTGAGCTTCCTTTACTTGCTCCACCTTAAGAACAGGAATTTCCAGGGAAGTACCTTCAAGCTGACAAATGCCACTGATCAGCACAAATTCCTAAAGAGAATCGGCTCTTCCCACAACTGGGAGAGGAGGCGGCTGCCTGTCAAAGATCTTTAATTTTGTAGAGTCTACGTCTGCTTCTTTCCCTACTCAGTGATTACTCGTCGTCTTCAAGGGCTGAGTGGGTTTCCTCCTTTGGTGAGGAGACCTATCACATCTCATTAAAACGGAGATGCTCATTAAAATGTAGTATTTAAGTAGGAAAACTTATTTATTTACCAAATATACCCAATAATGAGCTGCTACTCCTATCAAACATACGTGGTTTGATCGGGGATTCACGATTTCATTGCCAGTATCAACAAATGGGCCGTATTTGCTCTCTTATTTAAGTTTTCCATCAATCTTACTCTGTGCAGAGATCTTAAACCACCCAAACAAGTGGCAAAATTCAACCTATTTCCCCAGGGCTTAACTGAAAGGTTGCTTCTGCATTCCAAAGAGACACAGAATAAGTTTTGAGAGAACACAGTTTTTAAAGACGAGACGTCTTCCTCTGCAATCCAAGAGCACTGATCAGGCAGGACCTCAGCCGAAGCCACCGTGCGGTTTTAGAAATGGGCTGACGGTCCAGTCGGGGCCAATTTCAGTAATTAACTCCAGTTCTTACAGGGCAGTTCTGAGCAGGAGACTTACAGAAGGATTTCAGCATTACACACGGCTCAGCTCTACTGCTCCACAAGTTTAAGTAGTTCAGAATAACTACACATCATAGAGACTGAGATTAAACATCTGAAGCAAGCACTTGTGGAAAAAAAAGACCCTAAAAGACAACGAGAGCAAAGTAAAGTTATTTTTTAATTTGTGTAAAATTTTCCAGTTACCTACAATGGCAAGTAATCTCTTACTCTAGGATTTGCTCGCTGTGGGATTAAGTATAATGTTTTCTTGAACATCCAGGGTTGACCACGTAGAGAAATATCGATCCCCTTTCCATTTTGCAGTTCACCGAGCGCCCGTTTAAATAAAATCAACTTCAAGGGAAAGGCGTTACCGAAAGATGCAATTCTTAAGATTATCTTCGAGCAGTATGTTCTGCCTAGGCTGAGGCAGCAAGTGAGCCAGGAGGCAAGAAAGGATGAGTTTAAACGTCCAATATTTCTAAATTTAAATTTCTTTTATATATTGTAAAGATCAAATCAACAGTATCCTCGCGTCACTTAGAGAGGAATTCTGGAAGACTACATAGCGTACTAACCCCAAGTCTTGACTCACAGAAACAATGCAATGAGTAGTTTGGGTAAGAAAACAGAGGAGCACTGCCCTTTGGCGAAATGCTTGAATTTCCACACTTGTTTCGTCAGCCTTGAGATGTGCTGTTGGCTATTAAAGCTACTTTCAACAAGACTTTGACCACAGGCCGGTTAATTCCTTAATACATTTTGTACAGACTGGCACTGAAACGGTTTCCGAAAAAATTTCAGATGACTAGAAGTAACAAAAGCAAGGCTGAGAGCCTGGGAAGCACTGAGCTGTAAGAACTATGGCCTCAGCATTCTCAAAGTTGAGCAGCTCAAGTCTGGGAACTGGAGGAAAGGTATAGTGAGAGAGAATATACTGGCTCAGTTACGATAAAAGGTGTCACGAACAAAAACTTGCGCAAAAAGTTTGCAGCAGTCTTTTCTGGCAGCAAGAAAGCAAACACAACTACAATTTCTGCCTTCTGGCAGAGGGGCTGTTAAAAGGAAGCGCTGTTGTATTTGAAAGAAGACCCTTAAATAAGCAAAAATATCACCGTTCCTTTTAAAAATCTAGTAAACGGGTAGAGAAAACACAAATCTATGGGTTTCTGAGATTTCCCAGCTCATTTTTGCATGATTATGAACTAGCAAGCCCTTTCTATAGATAGCTGTAGTTTTACCTTAGATTGTGAATCCTGTAACACGGTTGAACTTTAAATGAAACCACTATTCTCATTTCTTAAGACAAATAACAGACGGATTGACAAACTTTGCTTTGGGAGAACTGAGAACACAGCTCTAATAAGCAGGCTCTTTCTGAACAGAGAGTCAAATTCAACTAATTTGCTTCAATTTCACTCTAGATAGAAAATTTTAGCAGAACGGTGAGGGGGTGCTCAAGCCCAGTTCCTGCTGAAGTGCAGCGGTCTTCAGTTCTTTCAAAACAAGCAACGTCCTGGTTCTCAGCAGACATTTACTATAATCACTTCCATGAATCGATCCTGAAATACTGCAGAGCTAAGCATGACGATTTCAGAGTTGTAGGGGCGGGAAAAAAAAGTTACTTGCATACAGAGGTTAACAACAACATAGAGACTCCATTGTCAAAAAGCAGGATACCCAGTGCACAAACACAATGAAGCATCTTCTCACTTGAAAAAGCTCGTACCTGGGTACGCTGCCCGTTAGGCTTCTGTCGCTTGCTGACGATGATGACGACGACGACGACCCGGGTCTCTGATCCGTTTTCATTCCCAGCGTCTCTGCTGCACTAATCTGAGGTTTTTCACCACCTTCTTCTGGCTTTTTTTTCTCACTATCGCTTTCATCGCTGCCTTCTCCTAAGATGTCATCCACCTGCCAAAGAGCAGACAGTCAGCAGATCCTCCAACAGGCTACTCTGTACCAGTCTTCTGTAATTACTGGATTGCTCTTATATAATTGTTAAGCACATGCTTTAGCTTTCCTTTACCTTCTTGAAAAGGCAGTTTCTGGAACAGCTCTAGCTGCATTCTATTCAAAGAGATTCAGCCTAATTTATACATAAACTCATTTATGTCACATTTGAAAGTGTTTGCACCTTATTGTAAAAACCTCAGGAGCTGTAAACATGAAACTATTATGAAGAAAGCACTGTCTTATGAAATTAAGGGACTAGATAACATTATAGGAATAGATAACATTAATAATATATACTTTATATTATAGGAATAGATGACATTAGTAATATATACTTTATATTATACCTATTTTATACTAACATATCAATTCACATGGGCAAGGCATAAAGTCTCTGGCTCATAAGTATTTTTACATACCTATCAAGGTATTCCTTGACAGATATGTAACTTTAAAAGACACGTATTCCTAAATAACGAACGGAACGTACAGAACCCCATTCTAACCAGACTGTCTGCTCGTGCTAATTAATAAAGGCAAAACTATCAAAATGTTTAAACGTTTCATTAAAGAGTTGTTTGGCCTTTGCTTCTGAAAAGTTGGCATGGGATTTGATGCTCCTCTAAGAACACGCTAACGTGCTCTGACAGGTCTGGAACTGTTGAAACAGTCAAGAAAAGCAACTAATACTCATGAACTGAGCTTCAAGAAGGTTGTGTGCTCTTTACGCCAGCATTCAACCTTCAGAGAGAGATGAAAACCCGAGAAAATAAGTGAACATCCCACAGTCTATTTCAGCGAATGGCAGAGGACGTGGAAAGAAGCTACATGTGAGTATTTCTCTACTAATATTTAAGAATTTTCCTTAAAAGCAGCTTATCTCAGCAGAAGCTGAAATACACTCCAGAGCCGCTCTGTTCCGACACCACACGTGCTCCATCAAGAAAAACAACCCTTGCCTGTGAACGTTGGCCACAAGATTTTATGCTGCTTCTCTGCCACTTTCACACCGATAACCCCAAAAGCCAGAAGAAAGCCGTAAGAAAGTCACTTACATCTAGTCCTTCATAAGCACGTCTCCGATTTATTTATTTTTTTTAATGTGCACAGAAGGAAAGGCAGATCTGCCTTCTGCTTATCAAACCAAATGCAAAAGACCTACACCTTGCCAGCGCTCTGCTGGAAATACAGTCAGGGGAAAGGAAAAATACGGCCGGGGGAAAGGAAAAATACGGCCGGGGGAAAGGAAAAATACGGCCGGGGGAAAGGGAATTCAAGGGAGTCCTTGCAAGCAAGGAGGGAGAGAGGAAACAGAAAATATGGTTGGTCAAAGACCTATTCCATTCCTTTTTCTGGTGTCCTAACAGAGAGTGAAAAGTTGTGAGACTTGAGGCTTCACCAAGCACATTGGTGACTCCCATCACGCTCCTGTTGACTTGAGGACAGAGTGTGTGTGGCATTTGTCTTCGGTCCTCTGCCAAACAGATGGATTTACAGGATTTATCGTCTTTCTACCAGCCTCACTCAGCTGATTTCTGTTTGAGGGTAGTAGCAAATCATTCTTCTTCCTCACCTTGGGCTACTGGAGATTCTGCCAATCTGTACTGTCGCAAAAGAGAAACGATGTAGAAGGAAGAGTAATAATAAAAAAAGCTGCAAAGAAACTAGAATGAAAAAGGAACCACACACGAGCTTAGTGCTTGCAAACAAAGATGACAGTTTCAGGTAGAAACTGTAGGAATTGCTGTGTAAAAATCAAAAATCACATTGATCCAAAAAGACTCTTCCAAGAACGAAGGAATTGCATTCCTCCATTCCCAAAGCAACGCTTTTCTAGAAAGTTATCCACGTTAAGCTGCGAAAGGCGCTAAGGTTTTCGAAGGACAAAGTTCAGCAGAGAAGCCTCTCGCAAACTCAACTTGCACAGTCTTTTAAAATCTACTTTGGGTGAACAGTTTTGACACGCTGCCACGGCTTTTTTCTTTCATTCCGCATGAAAAACGACATTATTCTTTTGAAGTCTGGAATGCCATTTAATATTAGGATTATTTAGTTGTACCCTTTTCTGGGGAAGGGCATTTAAAATTCACGTATGAAACAGCAATACAGCAAATCTTGAAAATCACTGCAATTAGTGTAGGATGGTCTTTACAAAGAATTTCAGGGAGAAAGGCACTTAAAATACATATTCTTACCTAAATACTGACTAAATTGAAAGCTGAATAAAGATTGCCGTCTTCAGCTTCTAGAATTCTCAAAAGAAATGGAAAACAAACTACATTTTCACTGAGACAGTGAGATTTAGGCCCTTCAACTTGAAAAAATTAACAGGTAAACCCAGCGCATTCCTATTTAAGCAGAAACTATATCTAGACACTACTAACTTGAAATAAATACAAAAGCTTCAAGAAGAGAAGAAACTTTCAATCTGGTTCAGAACAAGACAGATACCGATATACCAACTGCAACTTCTGCTTCTAACAAGAGATTTTATACATGATTAATACAAATGGAACACGTAACACAAAAAGAAAATGCCAGCTCCTAGCAAATCTTACCGGTAAGTACCACGAAGGGATGTTTACTGCTTAAACACCACCACAGTATCTATCTTTAAAATACTTAGAGACGTTTATAACACAGCCAGAATGACTAACGTTGAAAAAGAAAAATGATTCATCCCCTGAAGATGACAAATTGTTCTATTCGGCAAGAGAATGAGAAGTCTGACAATTCTTTTAAACACCCAATTACAAAAGCCAGAAAAAAGTTTTCGGCTGACAAAGCTATTTTATTTCTCATTTAGGAGCCGCACAGCATCTCTTCACGCAGACAAAGTATAAAGACCAGAGAACAATGAGGTATCGGTCTCATATTCTCTGAATGTGAGCAGCGAAAGTACCTAAAGCTTTGTTAAAAAGAAAGCTAAAACCTTCTGCAGCGTTAACAGACCAGGTCGACTGGAAACCGTTCTCCCTCCCAAAGTTGGGTTTACACAATCAAAACGAACCAATACACTGAGAAAAAACGAAAAGAGAAGCTGCCATGAGCAACCTCGGTTTGCGAGAAGGGTAACTTAGAGGCAATGTTTTGGGACAGCACCACGGATGCCACAGAGACCCATCCTGATGCTTTATATCGCTTACAAGGAAGCAATTCCATATGTAGTCAGGCAAACTACATACATATATGAAATATATAAAGCTATCAACAAGCTTTGGTTCTTGGTTTTAAACCAGCAATTATTTAAAAACTCAGGTTTTAATATTACTGAGAAACTAACTTCCTCGGACAGCAACAGGACAACCCATGGAACTCCTTCAACGGTCTCTCCTACCAGCAGTGGGATGCTCTGTATCAATTCTTTACTGGAATTACAGAGAATTCTACTTAAAGAACAGGTCTGATGGACAGCTGTTCACTCTGTGCTCCAGTCTGACATGGGAGAGACACGCTTTTCTTTTTTCTTCCCCCCTTCAACAGTCTTTCCCCAAAAAAACCCATTGATATTTGTGCTCCGTTTCCTAAGTTATGGAGAAGATCAGAAAGAAAACCAGGTACTTATAAAGAACCCTTTAGATTTTGTTTCTCCTGCTCTTCATTATTAGCAATGGAAACAACTGGACAGCAAGCTCAGACAAAATCCAACTGCGTTCAGCAGAAAGCCTGTCTCTCCTAAGCATGTATTGGAGATTGGGTTAAATATATTCCACCCGAGGAAGAACACAGAGATACTGATATAATCTGCCATCCGCACGTGCCAAAACGTGCTCCTTATGTTCCCCCTGTGGCATATAATTAATAAAAATAACTGCAATGAAAAGAAGGCGTCCAAGTACACCGGTAATTGCAGGTATCTCCGTGTAAGACACGGTATTACCTCACCGCACCCTTTGCAAATACTTTTAAACGCTGCCGTGATTGGTGCCAGCGAACACGATGCCCTCTTAGCAGTTATTAAACATAAAAACCAGCGTAATCCGATCAGGGGGCGAACTGATGCTCTGCAACCGAGAACAACAACAAAAGGGCAAAGAGATGTCTCGCACGTCAATTCGCATTTCCCTAGCTTTACCTGCGCCGCGGTTCTTTTGGTGTTCTTCCAATTAGCCCGCTAAGCCTGACTCTCGGGGTTTCTGATCAGGCTGATAGAGCAACACCATAAATAGGATCAACGACGACTGCTTTCAGCGCGTATCTCGAACTGTCTGCGTGCAATCACTCAAAACTTAATAGGCTGGTAGTCTCGAAAAGAAATCCATCATGAAACGCACACCACGCTGTTTTTAAATATGTTTAAATACGTTGCTGACATCCTGGAATCCCCGTGGGCTCAAAACGGTTCCCGAGAACCAGAAGAGTTCCGTGCTTGGGGCTGGTTTTGCCTTGACATTTTCCTCTTTCGACCAAAACACATTTTGGGAATGATTTGCAAGCTTGCCTGACTTATATGGAGATTCATTGTCTGTTATTAAAAAGGGAGAATAAGAAGCTGGTCTTTTGGTCTTAGAGATGACTTCTAAACTACAGGACACAAACCGCTCAAGGCTGTCAATTAGTCCACGTGTATTTTCAAAATTATCAAGGAAATGTGCGTGAACAGGCAGAGATCACACCAGACAGTGCTTTTTAACTCTGTCCTCAATTACCTCCAAGGAATCTAAAGCCTCATCTGTGCTTAAAAGCTGTCGCTGAGCCACGGGCACCTTCCCCACTGCTGCTACCACCCTCGCTGCCTTGACAGCACCTTTGCTTCAGGCTGGGACGGAGGAGGATGACCAGCCCTGCCTGTCTTTGGTTGCAGCATTTCCGAAACAACCCTACGCCGACAGAAACGAGAGCTCCCTGGCTGCTCAACCCAACCGTCCTTCGGTTTCGACGGCTGAAAGGGTCCACGCCAAAATTCCAGGAAAGGCTCCAACCACCGGAGCGAAAGGCCAGCCAGCCAGAGGACAACCTACAGTTACCCTTCACAGGAAAAAAAACGTGTTTCCAGGCTCGTGCTGACCCCTGCTTATGACAAGTTTTGGCTTCAGGCAACCCAAAAACGCCGGCAGCAGGACAAGGACCATCCTGGGGTTCTTATTTTTCTATTTTTTCCCCCCTCCTCAATGAATTAAATAGCTATTTACGTATATTTTTACCCTCTGAATGTTTAGAAACAGTTACCTGAGGAGCAAAGCGCTACCATCCAATTCTTCAAAAACCAGAAGGGGTTTAACACGTGACAGGACGGCACAACGCATGGGAACAACTAAAAACTTTGCTGCAATACACGAAGTCTGTGTGAAGAGACTCGGCGTGAATTTAAGCCACTTTGAAACAAAACATTCTATTCCACAAAGAAGTCACCGGAAAGAGAAGCTGGAGTTGGTTAAGTCGTCCTGCAGTGCGTTAAATTCAAGGGAGAAGGCACGATAGATCCTAGTCTTGATTCTCCTGAGTAACCTCAGAACAACTTGGGGTTGGAACAAGACGATCTTTAAGGTCCCCTCCAACCCAAACTGTTCTACGAGGCTATGACTAAAAAAGATATAATTAAAAAGTGTTTTTTCCTCTATTTAAATCTCCATACACTGAAAACTGTCTTTTGTACTATCTTGTTTCTGATCAATGCTTCAGGTTAGAATATCAAATCAGGCAGTGCTGTTGTATCTACTTTGATAAATGAGAAAAAAAACCCCAAATTGCTGTAAACAGTTTTGAGGCATATTACCAAACCTTAGGAAAAAAGCTTTCGTGAGATTTATTTCACGTTATAACTCATTTAGAGATTGACTTTCCTGTCTTGGATCATTAAATTTAAATTAAAATGCGTTCTGCTGAAACAGCTGGGGAAACCAGAAGAAAGGCTGCACATTTACATACTCGGTCACCAACTGCACATTCTTCAGTGCTGAAAATCATAGTGTGTGAGTAGGAAAAACAAGCTCAGTACTCGCAAGCTTGAAGGAAAGTGAAACCACCTGAGTGTTCAGCATTTCCAGGGAGCAGAATGTCACAAAAAAAGGCCTGGTAGAGACTAGAAGAATCCACGCCTATTAAACAACATAAAAAAAAGGTAACATAGGTGGGCACGACAGGGATTTCAGCTCCTGGCTTGTAAACCTTTATAGCAACAGGTTAAAAATGTTGGAATAGTTGGCGGTCGCACCGCTCACCCTTGTTTGAAACAAGACAGTACCGCAACACGTTCTGTCCTCAAAGCCGTGCTTTCCACTCGAGAGGAATTCTGCTGATACGCAGCAAAAAGCGGCTTTGTTGTACAATTTTGCAAGTCCCTCCTGAGAGCCGTCAAGTCTGCCTAGAACCCAGGCACGGCTCAGTCACAACTTGCTTCTTCCTCTTGATTCAGCAAGAGACGCGCACAAACCGTCTGGCGAACGAGAAATGGGTTTTGTTGGGTTTTGTTTTTTTTTTGGAACATAAATTGGTAATGAAAGAACGCTCGCAAATTGAGTTTAAATACTGTCACAAAGTAACACCGACGTATTAATTTAGGAATCCTATCGTACTATTAAAAATGACACATGGCAATTTGAGAGGGCACAGCGCTGGGAGATCTTTCCTGACAGATCTCACTGCCAAGGGGAGACACGTGTAGCAAGATGCTAAGGAAGAGCTGAGGGCAGCGCGGCAGTGTCAAGGCATTGTACCATTCCTGAGCTCCTGGTCTGGTTTTATATTAAATATATATAAAAAAAAGAATCATAGAATGGCCTAGGTTGAAAGGGACCTTAGAGATCATCTAACCCAACCTCTCAACCAGCCCAGGTTGCTCAGGGCTCTGTCCAACCTGGCCTTGAACACCTCCAGGGAGGGGGCAGCCACAACCTCTCTGGACAATTTATTCCAGGGTCTTGTCACCCTCGGACTGAAGAATTTTTTCCTAACACCCAACCTAAACCCATTCTCCTTCAACTTAAACCCATTTCCCCTTGTCCTGTCAGTGGACACTCTTGTAAAAAGTCCCTCCCCAGCCTTCCTGTAGGTTCCCTTCAGGTACTGGCAGGCGGTGATAAGGTCCCCCCTTATGTGTGGGTACAAATCAGTTGGCATAAAATGCTTCGTCTACTCGTATTACTTACAATCCTTCCCCTCGAACAAGTTTTCTTGGGACATAAGCTTCATTTTACGACCAATTCTTTGATCGTCAAAATATGCTGAAGTGCCCTCACGAAGCTCTACTTAAAAACACAGAATGAAAATGAAAAAATCCAGATGCAGAACACTTATTACCGTGTTTATGTCCACGAGCATTTTGTAAAGGGCAGCACATCCATTGCCCAAAGCTAAAAAGCAACAGGATTCCTACAAAAACAGCCCAGGATGGAGCACAACTGACGGCTAAAACTCACTCCAGCCTGCTTGATACCGTGTTCCCTGACACAGAGGCAGCTTTGTGGGCAGTTTCTCTCCATCAGCCCAACCGGTTTTAAAATGAGAATGGGACAGTCCCTTCCATACCTTCGCTGTTTTATCTGGCAACATCTGCTGAACTGAGGGATGAGATTTAAATTCTTTTTTTAAATATGGAACGTGAAACAGGTTTCTGCAGCCTGCAAAAACCAGAAAAAAATCTCAGCTTTTATATAAAAAAAAAGAGTACCAGGATAATAATCTACATATTCTCTTTCAAGTCATCCCCAAAGGTATTAGTTAATGCTGTAGCCAACCTGCAGGTACATTTAGCACATTATTCTTGAGAACTTCTCAGAAGCATTTAGGGCTTAATCCATTTGCTTGCTCCATTAAAATAAGAAACCCAGGAGTGGGAGGGAGCTTGGTTTGAACTCATTTCTGATCACTTCGACACAAATTCCAGATTATTTAGATTAAATTCCAGGCTCTAACGTGCTTCAGCTCAGAGGCAAACACCGAACTTGTGAAACGCTGCAACTAAAAATGCCGTCTGTTACTGAACGCTGTCGTGACAGAAAACGTGGCTTTTGTAGAACAACAGTCACAGGTGTGGACTTTGCTCCGACAGATGTGAGAGTCCAACTCATCTTCATTTAAAAAAAAAAATATATACACACAAGAATAATCAGTTCCTGGCATATACAACACGTGCACAAACCACGTATTTTTTGCATCTTCACTGCTTCCAAGCTTTCTCACAACGAATCCGTGTTACGAGATGCTTTAACAACCCTGCCAGCACCGTGCTGGGTCTTACCATCCCGAGGTTAACTGGAATCGCAGAATGGCAGCACATCTTTCTCTTAGAGACCAAATAAATATTCATTGCTACACACATATCTAATAGAGAAGAAAAAAGGTTTTTTTCCATTTCAAAGGCTGAACTCCCGAACTTCTTGTTCAGCATCATATAAAGCTACCCAGAAGTACTGGTCTACTCAGTGACATTGGAAACACAAGGTGAGAATGAAAAAAAAAAAAAAAAAATCTCCTTTCGCTTATCTGCAAGTGCAGGCACCTCAGCTGCAAAAGGCACTTCAAGTTCTGCAGCGTGGAACAACTGGGACACAGTAGGGCTTAGGAGCTCCAACCCACTGCTCTATCAACACAGATACGCTGTGAGCAGTACAGATTTATTCACTACAATTGAAAGGAAAAGAATCCTGACCCAAGCTAGCTATAATCAGCCTGGATCTCCTTTGACTTGCTCATTTTAACTTTGGTTTAGCATCAGTGTTGCCAGACATCAGCTTGCTTCACGCTGTCAGTGAATCCTCCCTCTTCAAGAAGCCTGATTAGCTTGGTCTCATTATCACAGGAGCCATTTATCAATTTTGTTCAAGCTCACAAAAGCACCTTAAATAATGAATGTTGGGAGAAAGTTAATCTCTGCACTGGCTTGACTAGAAAGTTAAAGACGACAGGTCGATTTTGAACTGTTTTCTGCTGAGCTGAGCGACGGGACTGCAAACAGACTCCGAGCCTGCAGCTTTTAAGTGAAGCTTAAATGAAGAAATAGGAGCGTACGTGGAAGTGTCCTGCATAGCTAGCTCACTCCACAGACAGAGTCAGGCATGGAGTAAGTTAAGGGAAAAAAAAAAAAAGCCATCCCAACCACAGAAAGTTAAGGCCAGCAGCTGAAGAGCAGTCAGTTCCTGCCACATGCTCGCATTAAGGCGCTGAACACTCTGCAGGTTCTGCTGTGATCTCTGCATCGTGCTATGCCAGCTACATCCAGCCTCAATACCTCCGTGATGAAGCGAGGTCGATGCTGGAGCACTAAAATATATCCGAGCTAGGCAGCTGCCTGGGTTCACAGCCAAGGAAATGGTATCAGATTTGCGACGAGAAGCGACCGAGAATGTTGTCTACAGCCCACTGTGACCTCTAGCAAGAAGGAAGTGCAAGCTCATCCACAAAGCCTGTAACAACGGAGAGTGACGAGGACGCTCTCTCCAAATCTAAAATTAATACCACTGCTGCAGACATGAAAATGTGAGAGCAGCATGGCCACTCGGGTAATTACTCATTTTGTGCCTGCACTGCAGCAGGGTGTTTCTTACCTCAGCAGGGGTCTAGCTCTGCAGCTTCTCATGGTCTCTGCTGAGTTGCACCCGGAATGGAAATATCCGTAGTGGTGCTGCCACAGGAGCTGGAACACCTGCACCTGGAGGACTGTCGCACACAGGCAGACCTGAGGGGCTACGTTCAGCGCTCTCTGAAGCTGCCAAAGACTAAATACCCCTCCTTTACCTCAAAGACGTCTTAAAAGTGAGAAACTGCAAATTCTGCGCTATTTGAAATTTAAAAAGAAGTCGCCTCACGCTAACTGATCAAGACTCAGGCCAGGACTTGAGCAGATATTTTGAAACGTCGCTCACGACGAGTATCTGCTCCAATTTAAATGTAAAACCGCGTCTGACACGCGATGAGCCTCAAATCGGGCCCTATATGCAGCTGCTCGGAGTTATGTCAGGGATCAGCTTGCAAATTGTTTAACGTGGCTCAGCCAACTCATTTTTAACTGTGGCCAATTAGTGTTGACAGCCTTGCTGCATTTGATTTAGCACGCGGAGGTAAACATACCTGTTAAAACGAGGTTATTTAAAGGTATTTGGCCCCATTTTCAGCGAGCAGACAGTTGAAAAGGGGTTACAGATTCTCTTTCCTATGGCCAAACAGAGAGGGCTGCAGATACAGAATGTACCATCAGCGTTGGTGGAAGAACCGAAAGACTTTCACTTTTTTAACACCTTGTAGCACCTTTATAGACCTACTTTCCACTTCATATGCAATAACATCAGAATAACACGTTTGCTATGTAACCAGAAATACTTCAAAAGCCAAAGTTGCTCCTATCTGCACACACAGAGCTCCGATTTAATCTTTTTTGCATGATAATTTTTACTCTACGCTTAGCGGAATGATAGCAAAATGCAGATATTTTTCCAGCGGGTGATCAGAATGCCCAAAGGTTCCATTAAATCTCTCGCATTCCCTCATGGTGTATGAACGTATAAAACCAAATCTCAAATAAAAATACGATGCCCAAGTACACAAGAAACTGTGCTTAAAGTTCTCTAAGCAACCTGTGTAGAAAAACAAAGTGGTCAGAACTGACTGCCTACTTGAGACAATACTGAATTGGATAGAAATACTCCTCCTCTCGTGGTAATCACTTGTTTTCTTGAACGATGCGGTAGGAAAAAAAACCAACCCCAATATATTTTTCACATTTTGATAATCCATTCCAATCTCACTAGCCTTACCCACACCGTATTGCTTTTAAGTCCTCTTTCGATGAGCTGTGCAGAAGTCACTGTCCATGCTTTTGGCCAGGATGATTTACTTACAACTTAAACATAACTGACAGCTGGTGGTTTGGTTTGTGTTGTTTGGTTTTGGTTCGGTTTTTTTTGTTTCATAGAATGTCAGGGATTGGAAGGGACCTCGAAAGATCATCAAGTCCAATCCCCCTGCCAGAGCAGGAATGCCTAGACTATGCTACACAGGAACGTGTCCAGGCAGGTCTTGAATGCCTCCAGAGAAGGAGACTCCACAACCTCTCTGGGCAGCCTGTGCCAGGGCTCCGTCACCCTCACTGAGAAGAAGTTTCTTCTCGAGTTTAAGCGGAACCTCTTATGTTCCAGTTTCAGCCCATTACCCCTTGTCCTATCAGTGGTTGTCACTGAGAAGAGCCTGGCTCCATCCTCCTGACACTCACCCTTGATATATTTGTAAACATTGATGAGGTCACCCCTCAGCCTCCTCTTCTCCAAACTAAAGAGCCCCAGCTCCCTCAGCCTTTTCTCATAAGGGAGATGCTCCACTCCCTTAATCATCCCAGTTGCCCTGTGCTGGACTCTCTCCAGCACTTCCCTGTCTTTCTTGAGCTGAGGGGCCCAGAACTGGACACAATATTCCAGATGGGGTCTCACCAGGGCAGAGTAGAGGGGAAGGAGGACCTCTCTCGACCTACTAACCACCCCCCTTCTAATACACCCCAGGATGCCATTGGCCTTCCTGGCCACAAGGGCACAGTGCTGGCTCATGGCCATCCTGCTGTCCACCAAGACTCCCAGGTCCCTTTCCCCTACACTACTCTCTAATAAGTTTGTTTGGATTTTTATTAGGTTTGTACCTTCTGCTATTAAAACCAAGTAGAAATCCATTGCTGCTTCTTAGAATTGTTTCCATTTTTCAGTGTAAAAATCAATTCTTCCAAAGGAAAACAAAGAAAGGCAGGAGCAAATGACCGGTATCTTCTCCTCTCTATCCCACTGCACTGATATCCTAATTCTACACTGCTGGTTCTCAAGGCCAAACTATTAAAAATAGCTCTGGACACCTTTACTCAGTTTCCTCTACTAATCTGATGAGCTGTAGGTGAAATAATTGCTTTAACGTTACAATATTTCAGCCTTCAATGACCTCTGTGTTATTTAACCATATGAGAGACGGGTGAATGTCAAAGATCTTAAAACAGGGCAAAGCAGGAAAAATCCTTTCCCTGTTTAACAACAGGCCCTGCCGACCAACTGTTCTTGATGAAGGAGGAGCGCATTTAAATTTGCTACTTCTCCATATGTATACTCTCACCAAGTTACCTCGAAAAATGTTTTTAAAAAAAAAATAAATTTGAGTAGAAACATTCTAGGAACTGCAAAGGCGGCTTTGGTTCCGAGAGTCAAGGTGCCTGGATGATGACCATGGAGAACAGCAGGTGCACATGCAGGCTTGTCCTTTTAACTTCAAAAAAAAAAAAAGGTACAATTAACAAGAAGAGACTGCTGACTGACTAAAATATATGACGTGCTACCTGTTAAGGCTCTACAGATGCAATTTTGTAGCTGTGGAAATTCAAAGAAATGTTAGCGTGCAACACAGTGTCCGAGGCAGCCCCACGCAGCTATTATTCTGCCCCAGAGACCACATCCTCCGCATTAAATTAGTATTTTTTTAAACTAACCAAGAGCCTAACCGCTTGCTGAGATAATAGCTTTCATTAAACCGAAGGAGGAAAAACCACTGCCTCCTAATTCACTGCCCGGTACAGCCACCGACTTCAAACACAAAGCAGAAATCGAGGGCTAGGTCTGCTTCGACAAAAGCAAAACGCAGAGCGCCAGGACGGCCCTACGCGAGAGCAGAACCTCGTAATTTCTGTAGTTATACACGGCACCGCAATTCCGCCCTGGCTGGGAGGAAAAGAACGTGCAGAAAATATGCACCGAGCCAACGGGACCGCTGGGAAGCGTTAGGCAAGTCCCACTCCAAGGAGAAGCGGTGCGTTTAGAGGCGCCAATGCGCAGAACATACCTCTGCGGTGCGGTCACCCCGCAGCTGCTCAGTGCGCCCGGCCAGCTGGTGGGAATCTCTGCAGCTCCGCCGACCCAAGCCAGAGACGGGAAAGCTGGAGGTCTGCCCCGTATCAGATTCACTCCCTCTCCCAAACGGAGAGGAATTTAAACCCACAAAAAATATTTTTACCTTAGATGGCAGAGACGGTGACGCCTGACAAGATGCAGATGCCGCTCCGAAACGCCTCGACAAAAACACGGCAATAAACAAAAGAAGCAGAAGGAGGAGAGGCTGAGGGAGCTGGGGGGGTTCAGCTGGAGAAGAGGAGACTCAGAGGGGACCCCATCACTCTCTGCAGCTCCCTGCAGGGAGGGTGCACTCAGGTGGCCTGAAACAGCCTCAGGGGAGGTTCAGGTTGGGTCTCGGGCAGCCCTTCCTCACGGAGAGGGTGCTCAGGCACTGGGATGCTCTGCCCAGGGCAGGGGGGAGTCACCGTCCCTGGGGGGGTTTAAGGAGAGGCTGGAGGTGGCACTGAGTGCCCTGGTCTGGCCCATGTGGGGGTGTTGGGGCACGGGCTGGGCTTGCTGATCTCAGAGGGCTTCTCCAGCCTCAACAATTCTGCGATTCTGTGACTGCACAACAAGGAGGCTGCGTGTGCACAGCTGCTCCAGGAGTAACCCCTGGCCATCCTGGAGGAGAAGGCACCACAAAACATCGTTAGAAATCTTTCTGCCTTCCTGAACTCTTACCGCCTTGGGGGAAGCTCCTTTTGGAGCCTCCCATCTGCAAAGCCCACACCAGGCATCTGCTCAGCACTGGCCCTGCAAGTGTTGACAGTGAAAGGAAGAAAGCAACGAAAAGCCTTGACCTCGCTTACTTATCTCACAGGCAAGTCATGTATCATATGCAAGAACGTCACCCTAATTATGGAAGGGACACTGACTAGAACAGGGAAAATCTTTCCAGATTACATAAAGCCGATTCCATTAAACAGTTTTAAAAGAAGTCGACGCTACGCACAGGACTAAAAAAAGAATCATCTTTGGGTCTGCAACAGATAACTGCAAAGAAAGAATAAATTTTACAGAAAAGCAAAGTATATCAGTGTATCCTCATGAGATGATCCACGAGTAACCGCTGGGCAGAACTGCACTGAGATCAGCAATCACGAATGGGAAGACACACGTATGTCTTCACGTGATTTCTATGCCGTTACCTTCCTTTGCGCAACTTGCTTTAGCCAATAAATCGTATTTCTGGAAACGGAGTCACTTGAAGCCTGGATTCCACTCACAGTTTTTTGTCAGTAAACTACAGATCTGTACAACATCGTAGTGACTGGCAGGTCAGCAACTTCCACCTAGCCCCGTGGAAGGACTACACTGCCACATAGACACACTAAATGCATGTGGTGAGCAATCCTGCAGCTCTGCAGTGAGCAGGTGAGCAAGTGACCCTGCTCTAACGAGGAACATATTATCAGATAAACAGGTTTTAAAAATAAAAAAATTACCCAGGCCTTTAAAACCTACTATAAACAAATTTAACCGGCAGCACTTAATTCTGCTTCCCTCTCCCATCCCACAGCAGAGGAACAGCAGCAGCCAGGTGCAAAGCATCCGTGTCCAGCCAGCACGGAAAAGAACTCGGGCAAACACTCTCTCAGCTGTGAGGCAGCAGCACCAGCAAGCTCCAGATTTCCCAGGCAGGGATCCATCCCCGTGCACTGACTCTGATTTGGCGAGTGCCCTTGGAACAGCAACGCTCTTACACTGAACGCTCCTGTTACACTGAACGCTCCCGTTCCTGCACTTCCCCAGAGTTCAAACCGTCCCTCGTGTGTCAGGGAAAAGCAGTTACCGCTGGATGTGGTCTCCCAGATCTCTGGCACCGTGTAAGGTACAAAAGGCCAAGTGACCTTAAGCTGCAACCCAATGCAATTCATTTCCTTTGACTTATTTGGTATCCGTAGCACAGCTACAGCTAAAGCGCTACGAGAAGATAAAACTCTACGTAAGGCCAAATTTTAGCCTATCTGTGCTAGTTTTTCCCTGTGGAGTATCAAAACAGATACTGCTTTTTTACTACAAAAAGTGTTAAACTGATGTTTAAATCGGTTAATGATCGAAAGGGATTTGATCTGGGAATAAATCACCATTAGATTCTCTTTATTGGCTTCCATCTTGATCCTTCTAACAAAACTCTCCCATATATAAGTGACATGCCAAGCAATTCTGTATCGCTTGGGGCTGCGTGGCCTTTTCAGAGATTTCTGCACAGAAACAAGATGATTTCCTTTCCATCTAAGCACAAAGAAGTTACTTATATATACAGTTTCTGTGGATGTAACAAGCAATAAGTGCTTGCATTTCCTATTTAATTTCATTGAAAAAAAACCAGCCCAAACCAACCACAAACAACTCCCAGGGCCTAAAGCTAAAATGCTGCTTTTGATCTAGTAAAAATCCTCATCTGAATTTGCCAGGGAGTTCAGCAGAAATGCTAAGGATGCAGTTTTAAAGCCTGAAGAAGACTTCCTTGCTCCACCAAGGCAGCTACAGAATCACGGAGTGGAGCCTGCAATCAGCTGCAGATCTTTTGCCTGGCATGGCCAATAGAAGTGACACAAATGAAGCAAAAGCATTTTTTTCTGGAAGAAAGCGGGAATTTCCCGACTCCTGCAAGAAGGTTCCTACCACTTAATGTGTTTTGATAAAGAATGAGATGCAGGCAAACACCTTTCTGTGGAGGTTAAACTAGTCATAGTGTCACCAGTGACCTGAAACACCACCCTCGCCCACCAAAGAACCCCAAAACACATCCTCCCTAATTAAAAAAAAAAATAAATAAAATGAAGAGTTTCTACTGCTTCAGCTGCCCAAGGATGAGAAAAATGTGAAGTTAATAAAGACAGGGTGGGAACAGAGACTGGTGGAAGGGAAACCTTTCGGCAGCTTTGGTTCCAGGAGCACGATTTGAGGTTAAGTCAGCCATGTAGAAAAAAAATCCATGGGAATTTGGGCTTCATTTGTCCTGAAGTTCATGTAAGTCTGGTTTCCAACCGTAACATGGAGCTTAAGTAAACGCATAACTTAAAAACAACTCATTGCAATGTAAGATGTTTATACTTCTAGGTTAGAAGAAGTTTAATTTCTTTAGTCTGACTAGCAGCACAGAGAGCAATCAATCCCAAAGCAAACAGTGGCAGAAGATGTAGATTTTTAACGGGTACCCTAAATAGTAGCTTTAAAACCAGAACAATAAATACTTTATGCAGTGATTCTGGAAAACACGCACGCTTTCGTTCGGATCAGCGCACACATCGCCACAGCAATTCATTAACGTTTTCCAAAAGCTACACTGATAGAGAAACACAAAACCAGAAAAACAACCCGTGGCGACAGTTTGCTTGAAGTACCACTGACAACACGGGAGGAAGAGACAGACAGACTGGCAGCACGACCCGAAGAAACAGTATTTCTTGTGAAAGTCCGGGTTCAAATGGGAAAAGTACTTCGGAACGGAAAGCAAAAGGAATCAGAAGTCACCAGCTCCATGAGTTCAGAGTGGATGATTGCAGCGGTTGAAAGCTCTGGGCCCTTTCCCCAGAGTACCAGCTCACGGTCCCGCCAGGATCTCTCCAGCAACGGCGCATCTCAAAGTTACATCGGGCTATATACACGTTCTGTGGTGAAATATGCCACCTCCTGCCCTCGCTTTTATTACATTTTATGGAGATAACTCTTGAGGGGTGTTAAGGCTACAACCTTGTAATCCCCTGGCAAGTTATACGCTCCTGTCCCTACCCCAGTGAACAATCAAAAGATGAAATCAAGCTCCAGGGTCACCAGGTTTTGCAGTAAAGCCACACAGGGCACAACTCCATGCAAACACGATGTGCAGGTATTTGTAAACCAATACATCATTTAACGCTACGCAAGGTGGTGGCTCATTTGAAAAAGGCGCATGCAAGCAAGGGTGAAAAATAAGCAGCTGCTAAAGGTGCACAACAAATTTCAGAAAAAGCACTCTGACCTCCTCTACAGCCTCTGCCTTTCATATCCAGACCTCTCTTCTCCCATCCCACCACTGATTTTGTCCAGATTATTTGAGGATTCACTTAAAAAAAGTCAAAAGTGACACGTGGCAAAGCTAAACACACAACAAATATAACGTGTTTCGCGTGACAACGCTGAACTTCAAAGTTCTACTTTAAAGGCCTACTTGCACTCCCATTCCTTGATTCAAGTTTGCTTTAAAGAGCATTAACTGAATTTTAGACTGACCTGTACCTCTGTGTCTGCTGTAGCTTTTGCTTAGAGTCACTGCAGTGGCATCCAAGGTCAGCGCACGCCCCCCCGGAGTTTAAGAGAAGGCAAAGTGTTATGCAGAAAACTAACAACCGTTGTGTTAGAAACCTGTCAGAATTAGTTAAGCTCACCTCTTTATCCATACTCTCTAAATCCTCTTTACAAAGGGTGTACAGGGGCATTGTCTCAGACATACTTGGCTGGCGTTTCCGCTTAGACGGACCGGGCTGCTCTTCGCTTTCGCTCGCTGGTAGGTCTTCCTCTTCGAACATCTGCTGCTGATGTGGCTGAACAACTCTGAAAAATTTCAGGGGGTCCCACGTAAGAAAGATTTACTTGATTTACAGCTCGTCTAGAAATAAAAATCCTAGACACAATTCACAACTGCCGGATGCGTACGACTTGGCTTAAGCGGGTTCTGTGTTCATCAACAGAAGAAAGATCGAGCCTCCCACAGACTGCTCTGATTTTCAGCCTGATAGCTTTTATTTTCAGTCTGAGGTACTCACTCTCCTGCCTTCACCTTGTTCTCATGAGTAACCACCAAACCCTTCCTGAAGCCAAGAGATGTGTTATCCTTAAAAAAATACTCAAAGGTTTGTCCTCGAGGGGAGTTCATCCGTCACTCGACATTTATCATCTGGGAAAAAAATTCTGATATTCCAATATATTTTTTCCTGATCTACGTTACGCTCGCATGCTCGAGTCTCAAAGTCTGCTTTGCTATTTCTCAACAGACAAGAGGCTTCCAAGCACAAAAGCTCATTTCTGCAGCCTCAATCTTCAGACACTTCCCAGCTGCTAAGCCTGGATGAGATGCAAAACAGCCCACAGTGCGTTTGGCTACTGCACTCCAATACGGTAGCATTTTCTCTTGGTCTATATTTTATCATCTTGTCAGTTACTGTATTTAATCAGAACACACAGACACAAAAATGGATGTCAAAACGTTCATAGAAACTGATGAACTAATCATAACTTCATCAGAATTATTTTATGACATTAAAAAAAAACCCCACTATATCTAGAACAACAGCAGGAGACTTTTGCTTTTCCTGGGTAACTTTTTTCTGTGAATACTACTCGAGTACTAAAGACTTGTAGAAGCTGAATTGCTACACGGTAGAGTAGAACTACAAATACTGGGCTGTCACACTCACCCCCAGGAACCCATTACAACATCCCAGCACCACCCACATTCCCACTCAAAGATCTCCAGTCAGAAAGCCCACGGGTCACAAATTATTTATGTTGCCCATAAGACTGTGCCAAGGTTCTATGAAATTGTTTCTCCTCCCATGAACTTGACAGCTTCAGAAGAGTTACCTCAATATTTTATTTTTTTTTTTAAACATCAGTACTTCAATCCCAGAAAGCTCAAAACCTGAAAACCCCATGAAGCTGGTGATGGAGCTTATTTTGTTAAATACACATCTCTCTCCTCTCAGATCCCATGGAGAGGTGGGGGAGATGCAAATTCTTATTTTTTTCTTTTAAAGTGGGGGTGGTTGGGGACAAGAGCCAAGCCATGACTATGCTACCCCCAGCAGAAGAGCCCCAGGAGCTCAGAACCAGCCCCTTGGCTGCCCCGCTGTCCTGTCCAGGGGATTCCCCTGAGAAGCCACAAAACCAATTTGGGTGTGGAAATGAAGTAACCAAATGATTTTTCTGTTTGGGCTTTTTAGCACAGTTCAACATTCGTTTGGTGTGTGTGGCGCCTCCCCAATATTTTCTATTTTAGAAGACCACACTTTTTTTTTTTTGGCTATTAAACTGCTCTAAACCAGTATTTTTCAGAGGTAAAAGAGGAAAAAACAGCATTCCACTGTATTTTCCAAAAATATCTTTAAAAATAGAATTTCGGTGTCTTTTTAATAAGTACCCCAGCCACAATGAAGGTGGTGATACTATTTACATGGTGAGTAAAACAGAGAATGACAAAAGACATATATATTTTACACGACTATTAAAAACATGCCCCATGTGTAATTCTTGGCGTGATCAAGAAGTTGTATGTAGCAGGTAGCTGAGTAGACTTTCTTAGACTAGAAATGAGTATTTTTAAGAACACAGGCAAGACTCTTTCGCAGAATAGAGATTATCGCTGACCCCATAACTATACACAAATATTAAATGTAAAATAAATTCCAAAAAGGGATATAAAACAGAGACTTAAGTTGGTAAAGAAACATTTTTATTTGCTCCAAGCTGTTTTTCAAGGCTTTAACACTTCCAGCTGCTCATTACGCTGCTCTAAAATTTAAAAAGACAGACACAGGAATTTACATTTCTTTTCTAACCAGGTGAGATTCACAAACACTTTTTCAGAGCTGCCACCACCACGCTCAGCCCCGCGCAGGCTGGTTGGTGCCCGTCACTCTTGCACGAGGACACGCGGGCGCAGGGTGGAAGTCACGAGCATCTTAACACTTCCGTCGACACAGCGCCAGGGCGAAAGCTCAAATAGTGTTACCACAAAGGAAAATGTTAGAAATATTCCAATTCCATCCACGACTCCAATGTGGTGCTTTGGCATTTTTGCTGCCGTGACAGGGTCGATGATACTAGGTAGGAAAAATTGTGGCAAACAGCATGTAAATGAAGACACAGAAATCGTCAGTTAAATTCATAGAATCTTAGAAGAATCCATTCAGCCAGAAACATCTGCTTGGCCTTTTATAGCCAAACACTTGGGGCACCTTGGTATTATTTAAAACCACCATTATTTTAAAACCACCGTTATTTAAAAGCCACTTTTAACTAATCACGTGTAAACTATATCTGTATTTTAAGCCTTGCCTCATCTGTCAGTGTATTATTAGCATTCACTGGAATTAAACCTATTTTTCCTTTACTCTAGTCCAAGATGCCATTATCATTTGCCTTTTTTTTTCCACATTATGCATCTCATAACCTGTCAGGACATCAGCTTTCACTGTAATGTTTGCAGAACACTGTTTCCACATAAAAATGTGAACTGCTGTGACTCCTAGGGAGCAACACAGCTCTGACACGCCACGTGTTTTGGAAGAAGAATCTCTTTCTGAGGCAGAGAACCATGTTCCCCCACCTTCCAGGTCAGCCATGAGCTCTTTGCACCCTTTTTTCTTTTTCTTGGGCTGCAACAGGTGTTGGAGCCTCACGGAGTCTAGCACAACAGCAAGATCAAGGCGTGTCGCAGGGAACGTTGAGTAAATTAATAGAAGCATCTGTAATTTCCCAGAGAAGGTGCCGCTGTACACGGTGTGTAGGAATCTCTACTAATCGTATCCTTTTCGAACCGATGCTTCAAGCTGAATCCCTCTGCAAGAGGTGACCTTCAAAGCACAAGGGCTATTCACGTGGTAAGAGACCCCAAGACCCATCTCCCCAGGGCTTCCTCTTGCAGCAGCACGATTTTGTTGTCCGCTGTCTGAAACTCAGACTCAGGGGAAGTCTTTAGAAACTATCAGAGATGACTATTGGAGGCTTTGACTACAGCCACCCACAGCAGGAGCCGGTGTGAGAGTCAACAGCTCTATCTAACTGCTTGTATTCACTGGCTCCGTTACAAACACTCTCATCTTTCTGTAGGAGGTGAACACAGGAGCACACGAAGCCTGTCAGGACACAAAACACACTGCCCTCTACGAAGAAATCGCTGCACTGAGGTAGTTGTCTCTAAAGTTAAGTATCGCATCAATTTTAAAATGGGACATGAAGCTTTTAAAAAAAAAAAAAGCTATCACGGATGCACGTGACAAAGTGAGGTGACAATACAGGATTTCTGCCTCAGCTCCTGCTCTGTCAGAACACCAAAGCTGTTTCTATTTGGCTTTTTGCTACTTCTTTACAGTCTTCGTGCTCTGCCTGTTCATGAGAAGTGTCTGAAGTGGTATTTGATCCCTGCACTGCTTCCCTCCTCACCTTCACCAAGACGCTCCTCACCCACCCTAACTGAACATATCGGAACACGCAGACGTGCCCCAGCTGAGGTATTGGTGTTCACAGGTCACTAATTTTACCGCTAGAACCAAATCAACAGGAAGTGATGACTAAAATACTATTTCCCAGCGTGTATCTTATGCCAATCTCTTCTCACGCAGCTGCTTAGTTCCAGGCTGAAGGTGCGGCACTGAGTCACTGGATTCACTTGCTTAGACTAAAGCATCTCAAGCCTGAGCACTGACAGTCAAAACAATACGTAAGTGAAATAAAATAAGGGAGCAGACAGGAGATACTGTCTTGTTCCACCCCCAAAACCTGTCTGGGGCTCTGAGAAATTCAGCTAAGAGAGAAGCTGAAGTGTATTTCTCTCCTTTTCCATAAGATGTTCAAAAGAACAAGCACCTCTGCATCAAAGAGGAAGAGGCTTAGGCACAGACAAAACTCTTCATTAAGCTGCTGACAAAAAGGCAAACACAAAAATCTGTTCTTCTTAAAGCACTGAATGATGCATTAATATCAACACAAACCACTCTGAAGCATCTCAGAAGAATCATGACAATTATATATACAGCCTTCCCAGCTGTTTCCAGAGCAATTCCTTTCCACAGTAACTGACCAACAAACCCAAACCCCTTTTCAGCTCCTCTTTGCACACATGCTGACTATTTAAAGTATTTCCTGTGCATTTAACACATTGTAGTAAAGTAAAATACAGACTTTAAAAGGCACAGTTATAAAGAAGTGAAACCAAGACGTCTTCACAAACAAGAGACTCAAAAAACCCTATGTTGACAGAAACAAGGAAGCTGAAGTAAGAAAAAGCCTATGAGAAAAAAGTGATAACTGAAAAAACACAGGTTGAAATAATTTAGCAACAGGAAGATCGAACTGAAACATAACAAGCTTCACTAATACACAAAACCTTTACAAGTAATACACTGCAAACGTGGCAGGAGAGGGAGAAGAAAGGTAGAAAACTGTAGAGTTATTATTATTGCGCTTTGTATTTTTGTAGCTACCTGGAAAATCGAATTGCTTTGGGACAACTGCTGTGCTCTGATCCCACCTGGAGGAATTTCTGATCACATTTTACAAAGATAAAAGCTTCACCTTCAGCCGGATACTTCCCGACCACCGGAGTCAACAAGCCTTGCTGAATTTGTTAGTGTTCCCAAAGGTTAGACCTTTTACGTAGATACTTAGAGATGCATTTTAGGTATTTTATACATCCTCAAGAGACAAGTGTTGTCACTGTAACTAAACCGAACTCACAAATTTCGACAAAGTCCAGGTGCTAGCTTTTGTACGTGAAAAAGCAGGATGCCTCCTCCTCCTCCCGCTGCTCTCATGTCTCCATTTAGGGACCCAAGGATTATTAACCAGCACTCAATCCTCTGGCCTTATTTAATGATACTCAGCTACTGAGTCTTCCACCACTTCTGATACTCAAAACAAAACATGAGGCTCACGTCCCAACTGAAGGATGAAGCAGAGAATTTTATAACTGAAAGCCAAGTCGTACACGATGTATTTTACAGCCAAAAGCCCAAGTCACTCTTCTAAATCTCATTAAAAATCATCAGGCTGCCTCACTTCGGGGGTGAGTAATTCTAGCATTTTTCAGAGCGCACAAACCACACACGTTCTGAGGTGAAATTGTAGCATCCTGCTTTCACTTCCACTCATCTCCTTGGCTTACAAAGAAAGAAAAGGGCTTTCTACAAGAAAGCAAACAAACTACCTAAAGCAAAGATGACGATTTGATCAAACACAAAGACAGCAAGAGCGAAATTCGTGACAGCATCTGAAAACACAGTTGAAGGGAGACTCTCAGCTGTGCTTTAGGTACCTGAAGGAGGAGTGTTCGCCGTGGACCGGTAAGGTGATGGGAGGAGCCGGAGACTGGATGTACATCGACTGGCCAGAGGTCTGGGCTCCTTTCCTGATCAGCTTCCCAGTGTTAGGGTCGTAAAGTCGCACTTCAGGACCAGGCTGAGACTTGGGGTGGATGGGGGTCGGGTGAAAGAGAGCCGTCTGGAACGCGCTGTGCGTGTCGGGAAACGTGGCGGGGCTGTTCTCTCTGTTGGATGGAGTTCAGCAAAAAAATAAAATTTGCTTTGGAAATTGAAATGAGCTATCTAAGCAGAACATTAAAAGAAAAACCCAACAAGCACTCCTTTGCTCTACAGAAGAAAGTGTGCGTGTGGGGGGGAAACTGATGTGGAATATCTCCGAAGAAACATTTCTCCTCCACCCCAATTAAAGTCTCCCTGAATTTAAAGCAGAAAAATGCAAAGACACAGATAATGTCACATTTGCATCATTAAAAAAATTACTAGATGTGCCCTAAAAATTAACAAAAAGTTACTGAAATTGTTTCCAGGTAGTAACAACAGCACGACACTGTAACCTGCATATATGCAACCAAGAGAAAAGCAGGCTGTGGTATCACATCTTAGTATTTGCTCTTCAAATTGGCTCCAAGAGCAAACAAACACATGGTATTAATTCACAAGTCATCCAAACTCATTTGTTAAAATACTAAGCTGCCTATGATCACCCTGCTGCATCTAAAAACATCATTTTAGAAGCGTCAGCACAAACACTCGGAGATCAGTCCGCATGATGGGATTACACTATCCAATTATCAAAGTGCCACAAGAAAAGAGGAAATACACAGAATCATTTAAGAAAAGAAAAATAATCATGAAGTAAACCAGCATGTCATGCACCATGAAGCCAATGCTGTAAAACAAGTTAAAAACTCTTTCGTAACAAATATTAGAAATGCCATAAAATTAGAGTTTTACCACATGCTCTCATAGATGTTCTGAAGTAGTCGTGTAGCATCAAGACTCAAGGTCAATCAATTCCAAGCTGACTTATTCTTTTTTTGGTGTTTTTAAGCTTTTGCTGTTTTTTTAAGCTCATTTTATATGCAAATGTTTTCTCAGAGTTCATCCATCCCCTAGTTCATAAGTGCTTTAGACCCGTAATCACGACTCTGAGCAGCTTCAATATGGACAAAACCCTTTCCAAAAAAGGTGCATGTGTTGGGCTAATAACGTAAAGTTATCTGCATTAAGGTAGATGTCCTTACTGGCTGACAGTTGGGGAAGTGTGAGGAAGAGTATGAAGCTAAGGCATGCTGTACTTGAAACACAGAAGTAGGAAAAATTCTCACCATGTTTCGATAAATTGGAAGAGCAAGTTAAGATGGGTAGAAAGACTAACGTTCATTTAAGTAGCAAAAAACGAGCTTACAAGTCCCTGCCTAGATTTCTACCGAGAACTCGGCAGTGTCGGGAATCTGAGACAAACCTCTCGTGCAAATACTCCAAAGTTGATTAAAAAAAATAATAATCCCATAGCACTTTTTAAAACCCAAGTATTCTAGTCAAGCCCTAAGTGAGTTACGTGTCTTTCCAAAGGTTTCGGGATCCCAGTCTTTACCCAGTGCCCTCCCTTGTAGATATTTCTCCTTTTGGTGTCTCCAGCGGGAATGAGGACATAAACATGCACGTTGTGACTTCCAAGGGCTAGCACCTTCTGAGCAGGAACCAAATCTCTAGCCTGTTCTTTGCATCAGTACCAGTTTAATACCAAAAAACCAATATGCCACGTCCCTTTCCACCTAAACAGAGAAAGGAAGATTCCCTGTTACGCTTGCAAAACCCTAACACGAGTCGATCCAACCCGAGCAGAAGCTGGCTCGACAGTATGTTGTCACAAGTTATTTTAGCCACAGCACCTTCCTAAAGGGCACTGTTCTTAACAGCCCTCTGACTTCCCCCATGCTCCTAAAGTTTTTGGCTGTCCCTTCTATTTGCTGTCACCCCAGCGCACAGATTATTTTTACTCCTTTCTCTTCCAACACTTTTTTCGTACCATCCCAAATCCTCTGCTCCTTTCTCCCAGTTTTTGCTTCTATCCTCACGCCTTCCAGTCCCTCTCAGAATTGTCTGCTGTATTTTTTTTTCCTGTTTCTCCCTTCCTCCTCACTACCAAGTCTCAGAAAACTACCAGTTTTTCACGTTGTGGAAGTACGTATGGTTTTCCCCCCTCCTCCATTTGGCAACATGAAGGATCCTGTGCCTTGGCAGTTGGTTTGTGGATGACTTGACAAGGTCAATGGCTGGAGCTGGAAATGGCTAACGAGAAAAACTGCTGAAGAAACCACTGGTACCACAGGTTTCTCCCGATTCTGCCAGATGCTGAACAGCCTCCTCCATCCCTTAACGGTTTTCAGTTAAAGCAGCGCAGAAATTAGCCTCATCGTATGAGCAACCTGTTTTCACAGCCCCTACTCCCCACCTACCTGTGGGTTTTGATGTAGTCATCCTTCAAGGGAAAGAGCTGCTCCTCAACCTTGTCCCAGCGCTCCAGGCAGCTCCACAGCCAGTCGGGGTTTACAACGTGGAGGTCCTTGCAGTCCTGAGCTTGCCGGACTTTTTCTGTGCCTATTACAAAGTCAAACAGAAGGTTACGGTGCTCCCAGAAATAGTTGGAAGTTGGTTTAGGAAGGGACATTTTGTGATCGAGCTGACAGAAGAAACAGAACAGCCCTCCCCAACCCGACAGATCAATCGCAGCTGATCAAAGCGAGACTCTACATAAGCAGAGAAACGCCAAAGGGGAACAAGGGACGTGAAGTTAAACGTGGCAGGACTAGCACAAAATCCACACAAAATTATCAAGTAACAGGTGATGACCTCCAGTTCCACCCTCCAGAGAAACTAGAACGAGAGAGGAATTCAGCAGAGTTGCTCTAAATCTTGCCAAGAGGCATCAAAAGCAGTAAGCAAAAAAGAAGCGAACAAAATAAACGCTGAAATTAACCTTGAAGTGTAGTCTGTTCCCAGAAACAGCTGACTGTCCAAATGTTCCCAGAACATATTTTTTTCTATTTGACTGGGGAAAATTAATTTTGCCAATCACGGTACCTGCTTCAGCATTTGTCAGAGAGATGTATGGAGGGACTGAGCCCTCGGAGGCAAAATAAAACTGTGTGATCTACCAATAAATCATTAAACATACACGCCATAGAGAAAAGCCTCGCGGGTGCTGACCTGGTGGTATCTATGCTCGACACCTGCACACAGGATTTTTAAACTGCACAGTTACTGGTGTAGCTGGAACGGGATAAAGGAACTCTCACCAACCTGATGGTCTGCCTCAGAGCTGAAAGTTGCTGCTCTTCCCCTTTGCTATATCCCTGTAATTTGTGGCATTTCATCTTATTTACACACTATTTAAAACGCCTGGCAAACCCATCATTTGTCCATACCCAAACATTTGTTCATATGTGCATCATTTGTCCACACTGTCTCTTGGTGCAAAGACTCAAATACACTGAATACTGCACTACATTTTTGCTCAGAAATGCAAAATACAAGAAGACCCATCAGGAACCAGAGGCAGCAGCAGTTCAGTTACCAACTCAGCCCTCTCCTCTAGGCTAAGGGCAGAGCTCTCAGGACTCCAAGTGAAGAATATATCTCTTCAAACACCATCCTCCCCTGCTGAAGCTCAACAACTCCGCGCAAAGACCCCGGGGTTTCTTCCTGCGGATGCTTACACAAAAGCACGCTAATACCTTCGCAATAAAAAGCATTGATTTAAGAATCCAACACAAGCACAACGCTGAGTATTTAAAAGTAAAGCCCTTTCCAAACTATAAATTATTTACAAATGCCACATTTTCATTTTTGCCATGAAATAAAAATGAAACTACTGCTCAACACAGACTCAACGCAAAAAATTTTAGAACTTCCAGCCACGTTAATCCCAGCACACCTCTGCAGTTCAAGAGATTTTAACTGGCTAAAAAGCAAAACTCTACAATGCAGGTCAGTGCACCCACACCATTCATTCCCTGACAGAAAAAAGTCTGTTTTTTCAATTAATCTTTAGTTACAAAAGCAGTGACCCAGAGCACCTTCATGCAGCTGCTGGAAATGAATCAGTTTACAGTGCCAGAGGAAGCCTCCCCAGGAGGTGGTATTATTATTATTAACTACTACTACTTCACTAGGAATTGTAGAAATACCTGCAGTTGGAAACAACTGAATACAAAACTATATTTAATTTACACACAGACTATTTTTAGAAGAACACAAGCAAGTTCTGAAGGAGAACCAGAATAGGAGATCTGGGGGACAAACGATTAAGAAGAGAGAAAGACAAAGCTTGGGAAACACTTTCTTTTGAGGGGAAAAAAAAAAAAAAAAAGGAAAAAAGCCACACCAAGCTAAGAACAAAGAGGATGCTGAAATCAGGGGCAAAAAGCAAGCAGTCCAGTACAAGTTCAGGTACTTGTGCTTTGTATTAAGTACTGGAATAGCAGACATAACCAGTAATTTTGTCCTGCATGTACTAACTCTGGAGCTGGTAGAACACACCAGCACGTGATTTCCCTCGGGAGCACACAGAGCAGTTACCAGAGCTGGTGGTGCTACGGCACATCTGGCCCGTGCTTATAACACCCTGCAGAACAGCTTATCCGACACCGCGGGGCGCCCACTCGCCCACCTCAAGATATTGCTGCTCCTTTGAGCCAGGAAAACCCTAAACCGGTGCTTTCGCCTCATGTGAGATCTGCAAAGCCCCACGAGAAGCCGGCTTCCTCTGGCTATTTTTAAAATCGATGTTTCCGCATTGATGGCTCCATCTCTACCACCTGTTCCCCCCACGTTCTGCGTGCAGGCGCGTCGGGTCGCTCCATAGCGGGCGTACACCAAGGAGTAAATCCCTCCTTCCAGTCAACGGGGTTGCAACAGAAGCCTTGAAGACAAAGCGACACTCTTCTGCATGAAAATGTTACGCTTCAACAGCTCCAACAGGTTGGAGCCACTAACATAAAATTAAAATTGATGACATGAAGACCCTTCCTCTCTCACTGCCACTGCCACGGCTTTCGGCTCCCTCCTCCTCGTTTTGGAAGCACAGGTGCCTCTTGCACCCACCAGCATATGGGGAAAAAAAAATAATTTAAAAAAAAAAAAATCACACGAGGTAACACAACCATCTTGCCTTCTGCTTCTCACTGACATCTTCACGAGTTGAGATTTTGCACGTAGGACGTTCTCAGAGCAAGACTGGGTGGCACACCAAATTTAGCCCGGCACAAGAAAGAGGACTGCAATACTTGATATCCTTGCCTTCTCCTCTCCCTCTCCCCAGAGGAGCTTCCCCTTTCAGAAGGATGCTTATCAAGGAAAAACAGCAGAAAGGACTTTAATCCATTCAACAACAGGACTTCTGCTGCAGCGAGGAATGTTTGAGTCATCCAGCTGGGCTAAAAACCACTTAGAGAAAAACTGCTTTTCCTGGACTACATTTTTGCATTATTATCCTTTCCCTACTTCAAATTCTAGTCTATAATAGTTCAAAAAAGTTAAAGGCACACAAGCCTTTCCACCAGAAGCAGCTAGGTCCAAATTCATCACAGCTACCCAGGCCAAAGCAGACAACATCGGGAAAAGGTTATTCTCCAGTGTGGGAAAGAACTCATCAATTCTACTTTTGAGCTTGCAAACAAAGGTTGAAAACACAAAAAAGCCTCCTATCAATTACGACAATTTCTTACTAAAAATGTGACCAAGAAAGGAAATAATAATGCAACAAAAAAAACTTCTACCGCTGTTCTCCAGGACAGTTTCACCACGGCAGTTTATTTTGTCTCATCCAAACTATGAAGCACAGTAGGCACTTACATTTATATATAAAAATCTCAATTTGTCATCAAATCCTGAAGCTCTTCTCCAACAATGTTAACCTAAGACAAGTCACACAGACCTCCACGGTTCGTCCTACAAGAATTGCTCAGCGTTTTGTCTGACAAAACCAACAACAAACCCACAACTCACACGCTGGTCGGAGGATTTAACACTGCGCTGTGCTTTACCAGTAAAGGCAACAGGCTTACCTGGTCGCTGCCCAACTTCAGACTGGCACAATTGACCAATAAGCAGCAAAAAAAGCCTTTACAAAAAGGCTTCTGAACTGTTTTAGGAAGAATCTTCCCTTTAATTTCAATTCTGATCTCAGTTACATTAAAGCCCTATGCAAAAAAACCCAAACCCAACAACCCCCAAAACATTTCAAGGTACAAACAAACTGTAAGAGGAAAAAAAAAAACAGATGGAAAAATCCATGTCACGTGTACCTACCTGTCCTGGCTGCAATGAGGTGCGTCGCTTTGTCCGGATCATCAGCGCTCAGTACTAGATTCTTCACAATTTTTGCTCCCAGCGCTGTGGCATGATAGTGTTCCCGTGTTTTCTCAATGGGGAAGTTTGTTGGGTAGAGTCCGCTAAATATTATGGTTACATCAGCCAACACTTTACTTTTCAGTTCTGGCACTATTTTCCTGATGTCTGGAATTTCCTCAATCTCCTTTTTCAGGTACTTATCATACTTGGTGTAATAATCAGTGTGAACCCGCACCAGGATCTCTTCGAGGTATATTAAGTGGTCATCGTCGTCGGTATCATCCTCCTCCTCTTCTTCCTCCATACTCTGGTCTAAGGACTCGCCCATTGTAATTCCAGACTGCTCGCTGTTCTGAGACTCTGTCTCAGCTTCTTTCTTGTCCGCACACCCATTCCCTAGGTCACAAAGGCTTTCCTGCTCACTTTCATCCTGCGCTTCCAGATCGGTTTTGTCGTGAATATTTTCACCGGGCAGCAGCTGCGCGTCCCCCGAATGGTTCACCAGACCGTCCTTCTCGCTCGCATCCACGCAACTCCCCTTCTGCAAACTTTCATCCTGCAGAGGCTGTTTGGATTTCTTCCAGCTCCTCTTTTCCTCATTCTCACTATCTGACACAGAAGTGGATGACTTTCTGGTCTCCAATCCACCATCGCTTTCACTGTCGCTAGACAGTTCAAAGTCCAAGTCATTCGTGGCCTTGTCCTGGGTTTGCTGCTTCTCCGGCGCCGTTCTATCAGCTTCTTCTGAAAAAACCCGAGATTCCTTTGTATTTGTCAAACTGTCAGTGGCCTCACTGTCCATTTTGTGACCGGTGCCATCGTTTAAGGAGTCCTGGGCATTAACTGTGTCACGAGAGTTCACATCCCAGTCAGATGTCTCACTGTTCACAGAAGCACTTCCATTTGCAGTGCAAGTGTCCTTCGGAGCTTTGAGGCCATTGCTTTGCTCTTCTACACACAGGACGTTCTTCATTTCTTCAGCATCTTTTGCTGATGTCACTTCCAGTGCCTCTGGTTTTGTAGAGTTGTTTACTAAGACACAGGAAAGAAAGTGTATGTGAGTGTATGTATTTTCCCTTTTTTTTTTTTTAAGCTTAATCAAAATTCCATTCTTTTTTTCCCCTTAAACACATTTTACATGTGCAGTTAGAAGTGACAGCTAGGCTTTTCAACTTTGTACTTGAGATGTCAATGATTACTAGAAAGAATCAGCAAACCTAACAAACTTCACTTTTGTAAAGAAGCTGTGCAGGTAGCTTTGTTTTTTGTTTATTTTTTTTTTTTTTAAAAACACATAGGTCATAAGTAATTATTTGTTAACTATGCAAACACTAAAGGATTTATCTTGTAGCACGAGTTCTACAATTGCATTCCAGGGCAATGAAACTACCACTGAGAAGAAGACAGAATTCACTTCATAAGTTTCTAATCCAGAACTACAACTACAAGAACTTCCTTTATAAGCTTCCATGGCTCTCATACATTTCCTATTTTTCATCACCAAATTAATTGCATTTTAATTGTATTGCTAAAAGATGTAGTAAACTAAGATGCTGACTGAGGTTCACTGGAGGCACTGCTGGAATGAAAGTGAAAGGTTAAGAGATTCTGAAAAAAAAAGTTATGGGATGTGTCTTCAGACACCTGCAAGAGACAACTAAAGGAACTGCAGATATCCAGAAATTTGCCCACAGACATTCATCAGGAGCACTGGATGAAGTCACCCTCCTCTGTGTCTCTCTTTTGCGTGCGTGTCCCCGTCGTGCAAGTAACAGCACCAGTCAAGCGGAGAGGTCCCACATCACAGTGGCCTCATTCAGTCCGAGTACATTATCGTTGTCTCCATACGGGACATCTCGAGTTCAGCACGGGGGAAAAAAAGAAGAGTGATGTCCCAGACATTACAAAAAACCCTACCTTGGCGAAGCCGGAAAACCCCTTGCAATTCTTTTCCTTAGACATCATCTCTCATTTGTATTTTGCCCCTAAATTCATCCTAACCTAGTGACATCCACCTTCTAAATCCAATCCATGTGTTCAAGCTCCTGAGCCTGCCCCAACATCAAGTTCTCATCAAATGCCAGAACATTCCCTAGATATTAAAAATCCCACACAATTTTATTCGCATGATTTCAGCGGGGAGGTAAGTAGAGAAGAAAACATTCACTTTCAGCAAAGAAGAAGTGGAAAAAGTTGTAGAAGTAGTTGAAAAATTATCTAATTACCTTTCTTCTTCATTTGAATTTCTCTTGATCCAGGAGGTGCATTAATATCTCCTATCCCCTGAAAGTACACGTATTTCTTCACAGTTATCAAGTTGGGTGCAAACTTCCAAACATCCTCTCTGTCATCAATGATGCAAACCATGGAATCCCCACATGGGAAGAGATCTCTAAGAGACAAAACGGTTGACAAAATGAATCCACTTTCAGAAATCAGTACTATCAATGAAAGTGGTTTGTGTTGACGTTATGGTTTATTATGAGCACGTCTGCAGGCCATGAACTTATAAGCATTTTTTACAACATTAAAACTGCAGAACTCAAAATACAATATTTAAACTAACTAAAATTAATTTAAAAAAAAATGGAAACACCTATTTTTAGACCCCTGTCCCACTGGTGAGAAGCGGGAACCAGCAAACCTCTGCAAGAATAAAATATGACAACATTTTGGTTTTCACAGTTTAATGTCCCAAAGCCAACTACAACAGGGTCAATACACTATTGGCAGAAAAAAGAGAGACAAGAATAGTTTGAGTAGACTCATACAATCCAAGTCAAACAAAGCAAAAAGTACTAATACTTATATCACCTACAAGGAAGAGGTAGAGTACTTAAGATGTACACATGCACATGAAAACAGAGAAAGAAGAAAAAAAGCTTCTCACTTGCTGTGATTGGACGGGGATGGGGTAATCCTTTTTTATCTAGCTTTACAAAAGACTAAACACACCTTTTAGCAAAAAAAAAAAAAAAAAAAACAAAAAAACCAAATCAATCTTGGCTTTATACTTCAGAAAGATCAGAACATGACTTGAGACCAGAAGATGAATTGAAGGCTCTAGGTGACCTAATTTCAAGAACGACTTGAGAACAGAAGGTGCTGGATGTACAGCACATTTGAAAGCCAGAACACGAGATATTCAAACAGGAACTAACCTAAACCTAAGCATTCTGGTTTAAGTAAAAAAAAAAAAACCCACCCCAAAACCAAACAAAACCACAACATACAAGTCATTACAGAAGATCATGAGCCATAAAGTGGGAATATGGTAAAGTTATCGCAAGAATAACAAGTGTGAGTGAAAACATGATGCTCTGCTTCACATTCTTACTGCTCTACCACCACAGAACACAGTGAGTGGGTGAAATGCTGCAGAGCCTGACAACACGGTTTTATTGGGATGGTGCTGATATTGAAGAGGCAGACAAAGAATGGCTATAAACACGTTGAGTACAGAGGGAGTAATAATATTTAGCATATTCTGTCTCTCTGTTGTCCTGTTTAATCCATATACATACCTAAGGTTCCCAGTTTTAGAAAACGGGTCGATACATTCATCCCTTGACAATATCCGATGGGAAAAAAGCTTCTTTTCGGGGTCCAAAAATCCTTTCGAAACAAGAAATTCAAAAGTTAACGTTCGAGATGTTCGCTCCTTTTTATGTTCTGTATAAAGTAAGTTATTTTAATCTATGCAACAGCAGTTTAAGAGACTATTTTCAAGTGGGAGATACTATACAGGGGAAAGGGTAAGTAAGCACAGTGGATTCAATATTTGTAACTAAGGCAGTGGGCTTAATTTTAGAAATCCCATCTCACTCCCTTTCAACGTAGCAACACAGATGGAGGTGAAAATAACTAAATTTGTGGCAGCCGAATGAACTAGGCTGAAAGAGATAGAGCAGGCAATAGAGGTGTGTGGTTTTTGCAGCTTACATTTCTCTCTCTACAGGTGGTTCTGGAAAGCTCGACACCCTCCTCAGCTCATTATGCCTCGGGACTGCAGAGAAGTCTCACAAGAGTCGGCGACGCGCTGCCGCACTCAAGCACGATGGGCAAGTTAAGGGACGCTTTCAGCCAGAGCTCTTGCATTTGTAGGTTTTAAGTTGTACTCGTAAGAGCTACCCTTAATATATTTACACGTAACGGATACACCCTCGGATCCCTAAAAATACTTTAGGTGCAGCAGCTTTTCTGGCTGCACTCAAGAAGATGAACCAAAAAACAGAAGAGGAGAAGCTGTGCTAGCTGGTCTTAAAAGCAAGATAAAACGCCGTTATTAAGGAAAACGGTGACCCGGGCATACA
The DNA here is from genome assembly GCA_020746105.1 of Trogon surrucura. Classification (NCBI taxonomy): domain Eukaryota; kingdom Metazoa; phylum Chordata; class Aves; order Trogoniformes; family Trogonidae; genus Trogon; species Trogon surrucura. The sequence continues at coordinate 98,867,239 of CM036619.1, read as the reverse complement.
AACACACATGCTTCTGAACCTGCCTTCCAAAAATGAAGTTCATCTTCACAAGCAGATCACAGCCACATCATTTGTTTAAACTGGCATTTTACTGGCTAATCCGAATTTGCTGTTTCACTAAGCTTGTGCTAAAGTTCGCATCAACTTCTCATTATCCTTATGAATAGTACAAGGCAGTTAATAGCTACCTGGGAAAAATGTTTTTAAGGTTTTGCTTTGTTTTATTTTAAACGTTGGCCGTCGCATAGCCAGGACCGGGGTTCAAAATGATTACAGACTCTAAGGACCAGCTTCAAGTTTCTTTCAAGGAGCTCTGAGATTTGCACTCAACTCCTTTTAGAAGCCCAGTTCCCAGGACTATGTTAAGTTGGGTCTTCACAAATAGAGGGTATAAATTAAAAACAAATACGTAAGTAATCCAGTCATCACTTCTGAAAAGTTGATCCTGAATGTATTAATATTAACGTGTAATTGGAATAACTTAAAACCCATAAAAGCAAGAAAATTCCGAGTTAAGGACAGAGGTTCAACCTTAACTCACCCGACTATGCTTAAGAATTGCTGCAAACTCGTAGACTCATCCCCTGTAGTGAGACCCTTGCAGTACCTAGGCATAATGAATTGAGAGAATTAGCTACAGAGATTCATTGCCGTACACACAGATATTTTGACAAACTACATAAGCTGGCACACAAGTCGCTGTGCTCCCCCATCAAACTCTTTTCCACTCGTTCTCCGAGTACACGGCGGGACTCTCTACACCAGCTTGGAGAGGAGCACACCGGTTAAATGGTAAAACCACAACGAGGCCTTCAGCTGCGGGTTTGTCTTGCTAAAACGGTAAGAAAAAGGAAGTTGAACTAAGAAAGCCCAAACACAGAAACCCTGGCTGCCAGGGATTAGAGGCAAGGTAGTGTTCTGGAGCCTCTCCATAATGTTTCGGTGAAGACTTATTAATTTCAATATTTTTCCTCCCCTCAATAAATGGCTAAAAACACACCGAGGACACACCAGAGATGGATAAAAGCCCGTCTTAAGAGAGTCAGGCCTTTCAAAGCTAGGCTAGTTGAGGAGTAATACAGAAAACAGCACTGGTCTTTCTAAGAAGTTCTTTACGTGTCTCAAACCGGTTTCTTTCAGATGTCTTTGAATTGAAGCAAAACAGACATAATCCTCACGTTTTCACATTTCAAGGAAACAGGAGGTAACGTTTCGTTTGTCATACATCATTTATCTTCTTCAACAGCATGTTAACACCACCTTCAAATCTTTCAAAAGGCTATACTGGCCAGTCACTAACCATTTCGCAATCCAACTCCATACGAGAGCAAACAGGACAACTAGTGGCTTCCTCTTTAAGAAAAGTTAACACAGACACACACACAAAAAAGTTATGTCACTTCTCTATGGCGGAATTTTCTTACGACTGCAGAGTGACAAAAAGGTCCATGCATAAAACTCATTAAGGTTGCAGAAACAGCAAGAGTGTTTCCAAAATATGCTCTTTGTTTCATTTATTCCTATCTATCTCCTACCACCGTGTCCTGAAAAGTTATTATGGCCACAGTTTGCTGCCTTCGTGCTGATAATGAATTTTTCTTTTCTTAATAGCATGTTTTTTTTTTTGGAGAAGTATCAGTTTGCACAAATCATTTCAGCAGAAAGGAAAACGTTGATGAATTTCTCATTTTGTAAGCATGTTAAAAGAAATTAAAGTCTTTTGTAGAAGTCAAAATGACTGAAGACAAAGACTTGCTGTTTTAAATCAAAATGGAGCTTCCGTTCCTTCTCATAAATCAGACAATGGGCTGAGTGTGCCTCTAAACAGTTCCCTGAACAAACCAGAGACACTACATTATGCTCTGACTGCCATATTACGACTCAGTAGACTATTCCCACCAACTGTTTGTTTTCCAGTACCTCAGAAAAGCAAATTTCTAAATTTAAAGCCATCACAAGACGCAATGTTCAAAAGCAACTAACTCATATTGGGGAGGTCTCAAATCTTAGAGACAGACGTGAGCTAAACAGCAGCTCCTGGTAGAAGTGTTAACAGTAGAATTCAACATGAATTTGAACAAGTCCTCTTAAAAACAAACCTAAAATGGAATTTCTGAAGAATTAGGTCACCTCCAGCTCTGTTTCAGGTCCCACTTGAGAACCTAGAAAAAGCTGCTGACCCAAGCTTTCAACAGCATTGGAAATCTTCAGACACTGGTGGTTACATACACAGACTATTCTGTCAGTTATTTATTGAAATCCCCAGTCAATTTACTGAACTACTTCCTGTAATACACTTGCCATAACTGTACATATGAATGCCCTCAAGTTAGTCCTACTTTCTAAATTCCACTAGAAATCTTAAGAGTCATTTCATATTGTATTATTGCCACACAGGGGCCTCTGAACTCAAAAGCCTAAGTGGCCGTGATTTGTACAATCAGCATTTCGGCTGACTTCACGATTAAACACACCAAACTTCTCTTATGCAGAGTAGCAAAAAATATTAAATAGCAACTGGTCAAAATACTTATACAGAATAGAAAGAGTATAGAGAGCTCTAGATTACAAAATCCAAAACTTAACTTCATAAACATACTGCAAGGTACGATTTCATAAGTACGCTGAACTAAGAAAGGGTTGAAGACAAATGACTTCATCGGACAAATGGTGTTTGCAAATATCGGTTAATCCCACTTAACAGTTGATATGAGTCAGCTGGGATGAGAGAAGAGTGACTGACAAGATGTCCTGTGTTTGCAAAACGAGGAAAAAGCTCCAGGACACTGAAGGTACAGCTCAGAGTTCCAATTTCACAAAGAAATACAGCACGGACACAAAACACTTCAGAAAAGCTTTTCCTTATTAATAGATTTCTGGCATTTTATTCCAAGTCCTTTCTTTACATAACATAGGGATAAAGGTAAAATATCAAACTGATGACTCTGTGAGAAATCAGTTAGCTAATACTGCCACCAAGTGCTCTCTCGATGTATTAGTCAGATACTTCTGTTCCTGCATCTGAGTTACACAGGTGGTGAGTAGGGGGACCAAAGAGTCTGTCCACTGTTTCTCAATACCAACATATTTAATCTGAAACTACCACTATAAACACCTTCTGCTTTGAAGGCTTTTGCTGAGGTTAGACAGCTTAAGGCAAAAATCCAGAAGACCGGGGATGTTGGGAAGCAGCGACACCCCAAGCAGATGGAGAAGCTCAAGCAGGATGCCCACCAAGGGGCTCGTCACAGGAGCAGTCTGCGCCAGCACGGGGACCGCGGCGTAATCCGAATTTCAGCTCGGAGATTAAAATGAACAAACACGGGACCAAACCACACACTGAGAGCAGATCCATCATTGGGAAAGCACTTGAATGTGAGTTAACTACCTCTGCAATTCATTTCTCTCCCTGGCTCTGAAGCACGTGTGCTCTGCATCTTCTGACTTTACCCGGTGCACATCTGCTCACCTTGGGCTTCTGGCGCACAGACCCAGGCAAGGAAGATTGCTCGCCCGCTCTCTTACCGCCGGGTGCTCAGACCTGGCGTGTAAGAAAACCATTCCCCTTTGGCTCCGGGAGAGGTAACCGCACCGCAAGGCCAGCGGGATGCAGGAGCGTTCACGCCGCAGCACTACGCGACGCATAATCCAACAGGGAGACTGACAAAGCTTTTGGAAGATTCTTCCAACAACTCAGCCAACATACACACTGAGTAACGCAGAAGCACTCACTTGGATGGGTACGCATCTACCGAACTTATCTTCAAGGAGAATTAGGTGGAGACCACAAATAGGGATAGAAATATTTTTGTCATTAAAAGCATCTCCTGTGATTTATTTAATGTGCATGAAGAATTCTCTGATTACACAATTATTTTCTAAACTGCCCTAGAGCCAACTAGGGGAGTTAGCTCCATCGCAGAACCTTCCTTCCACACCAAGGACTGGGATCACTGGGACAGTATCACCCACAGCACTCGCGGCGACACCACACGAAAGAAGAAACTTAAAAACAGCTCCGAGACATGGAACAGCACAGCGAGACAGTTTGACACACGGAGTCATAACCTAAAACATGGTCAGTTACAGTCTTAGTCCCACAGACTTAAAAGAAAGTCTGAGGTGAAACCGCTACTCTAAGGCACACACAGGATGGGGTGAAAAGTTAATTTTAGAGTTTAAACATGGTCATGCTCTCAATGCGAGTTTGACCCATGTGCTTGCCTAATGGGGTAGAAGTTTCTTTCATGGAAAAAACACATTTCAGTCAGTGACTCACATCACAGACTACTCCTGCTATTACCTGAAATGCAGATTTGCAGTTACAAGGAGAAAATATTGCTAAGCTCTTAAGAAGAATATGTGAAAATTCTGCTAGAGTTGTGCTTTTCTTTAAATCAGCACATCTCAGCTCTAGGACACAAACAGAACTGCTGTAAGTTGCTTGACAGAAGTCAAATATCCTTTGATAAAAGGAAACAGTGAGGTGTGGGAGGGTGTTCCCCACAGGAGGATTTAATTTCATGGTTTTTATGGAACTGTTGCTTTAGATTTCTAAGACAAGTGACGCTGCAGATCATTTTGGAGCCCATCAGCATCAATTCAGTGGGAAAGCACTGGCTGCCGTGCCACAATCTCATTTTCTAACCATCAGAGAAGGGAAGAAAAAAAAAAAAAAGCATGTCCGATCAGGGGAAAAAAAAAAATTCTAAAATTACAGGCCATACAGGCACTGCCTTGTAAACAAGCCAAGAATTCTGCTTACAGGACTACTGAGGAAGTGGTTTTGCACACAGAAAGAACATTAGGTACATGACTACCAAGGCTGGTTCCCTAAGTGTTGTTAACTGTAATGTACAACTCACCTGCAATTGTATGCGCGTAAAGTCTGCTGCCAAAAGTAAAAACATGCAATTCATACAGCTTGGCAATTTTTTCCAGGAATTCCTTGCAATGAGGACGCAAACGAGTATGCAGCATCGGCTCACCTCGACCTAACTGGAAATGAAATATTCCCTAGAAGAAAAAAGCATGTTTCATATTATCGAAATACCAAAGTGCACATCGTTTCCATCGTTTCCACTGCTTCTACCTGGTCTGACAAGGCTAAAGCAAGTTTCGGCCCAAGATTTATTATGCAGATGAACAAAACCCAAAGCACATTTTTGCCCTGTGCCAGGCGGTCCCCACGCTAAGTTTTTCAAACAGAGGAAGCTGCATTGAAAAGTTTAAAAGTTTATGAGCAAGGTGACTTTCATTCCAATCTTCGCTTCCGTCAAACCAATCTCAAAAAAAAAGCAACCTGAGAAATTGCTTGGAAAGTTCAGGATCTCGCACCAACCAGTGCTACTCAGCCAACTTCGCTCAGATGAGTTTCAGTACATACAGAGCTCAGAGAAAGACTCTGCTGGATGAAAAGATATTATCGTGTCTCTCCAAGCACACCGTCATACTGCAAACCAGGGCAGAAGCCTGCAGATAAAGATCCCAGTGAAATCTAGAATTTTTTTAAAAAATGTTTTTCTTCATACTATGCGTTTATACAGATGAAGACACAGCCTTTCCAATACACGAGGTTTTTTTAATCTTTATGCCGAATACTCAGTCTTCCCTTTCCTCTCAATTGCAAAGCGCATTTACAGCTTATTTTTTGCTGAACTTAATGGACATGTCAAGAATGGCCAGAGGAACTAACTAACAGCAGTGGAGTTTGCATTTGCCCCCTGCTGTACCAGACACATGTTAGACATACTCCAGCATGCTTCTGGTTTTAAAGTTTCCAAATTAGAAACGTTACAAACCAATAGTCCCTGTCAGTTCACTATCTAGTATTTAATGAAAAAATCAAACTGCAACACCCAAACTTCCTTCAAAATAAGCAAAATGGAAGGAAAAAAAAACCAAACTAGGCACGTTTGTGGAACAACAGATGTAGTAACGCACAGGATTACCCAAAAATGGACTTTGAACAGTAGAAATTCAATGTATTTGTCTCAGACTCAAAGGGGAAAAGAAAGTCTCATTACTGAGTAACCCTGCGTGTGAATTTTAGAAGGAAAGCAGAAATTAAAAATAGCTACCTGAAACTTCTCGCTTAGGGCGACTGGAATGGAGAAGTGCAGGAAAGCATAAATGCAAGACAGAAAACCACCCATTCAAATGTAGAGGGAAAAGGGAACACATTCCAGAAGCCTCGCTTCTCGTTTTCTGTTATTTTTCAACTAGTTTTACCTAGTTTTACTACTAGTTTTACTGCTTTCTTGAAGAACCACCATTTAAACATCACTTCAAATATTCCCGTTGTCACTTTGGCTTGGAAGTTAACGCCACATACTCACCTTATTAGACATCTGTTGGCAGTGCTGTTCCGTAGTGTGGATCAATGTCTGGTCCAAATCTACCATGAGCACCAGCTTCCGATTGCGGTGTAGTCGCTGCTGATCTTCTCTTCCTAGCTGCTCTGCTTGCTGTAACAAAATACGCACAACTAAGCTGAGCTCAGAAGAAATAAAACCAGGTTTATTGCCCTTTGGGCACCGTAAACTTGAGAAGTTCTGCCACAGCCTGACTGCATAAGAAACGATATTTCAACTTCACTGTAGTGATGGCAGCTTTATCAGTAATTTTTCTACTGAAAAAAAACCTTCCCAAAGTCTGCTCTCAGATCTTGGCGCCAACAGTATCTCTTAAAATTGATAAACTCAACACGGCGACGTCTGAATTTAACAACTAATCAACCACTGAACTAATTTAAGGCCGTAAGTCTTGAGAGGAAATAGCAATAGCTTTGGGGTGCACAAAGGACAAGTTCACCAACCGGTCTGAAAAGGTTGGCTGCTACACTTTTGAATCAAGTACAACACACGTGACAACACGAGGTTGAGAATAAAACCGAAGCTGCTAATGACAGAAACAATTATAATTATCAACTTAAGATTAAGGAATGTATGCCTTCAGGCATAAACAGTCAGATTACGCAGTTCTCTGTGGGCACTGGTATCAAACAGCCTACACCCCAGCAAGACCAGACTGAGGTTTACTCCCCTCGCCCATATTTACAGACTTCCAAAGTACCATACGGAGCTCCGAGGGGAATATTTTGAAAATAATGAAATAAATTGAACGTACAAGCAAACTGCAAACAAACTAGCTTTACTAGATTTAGTGAGGCCAATTTCAGTGTGAACGGTAAGGCCAGATTTCAAAGACATTGCAAGCTTTGAACTAGTGGGAACTGAACTTTCCACAAACTGCTCATTCAGAGAGGAAAAACCCCACTCAAGTATCAAATTTTCAGGCTGCTGCCATCTTTTTGGTGCACAGTTCTAAAAAAAAAACAAACCACCCCATTATAAAACCTGGTAACAACCCATCTGCGTTAGGATAAGATGCAGAAACCCTGGGCTACTGAAGTTCAACACAAAACTCCTCTTCAAAGGGAAGCCAAGCTGCCTATGTGAAGCGTATACAACACCGAAGAAGCTCCTACAATTAAGCTACTCCACTGTGGAGCTACAGTGAAGGGTATGAATAAAGAACACCTGATGGTACTCACTTCAGAGCTAACTTTCAGTTCAGGGACACTGTGAACCATGGACACAGTTGCTGTGGATAACGGCACGCTCTGCTTTCCATTCTTGCTTCGTATCCTGGGCACGCAGGGAAAAGAAGCATCAAAAGAGAGAGTAGTAGTTTAGAGAAAAGCTGAACACAGTAAAATCTCTAGTATCAAACTACTCAATGCCAAAAAACTTTGATTAGAAAGAGCTATTTTGACTAATAAGCACTTTCCAATTCTTGCTAATGAAGCGTACTGAACAAAAGGGATACAGAGCTCAGAGCAGCTTGCTATAAAAACCTCGCAAAAAGTCACAGTAATTAGTCAGGCTTCCATATAATTATTTCATGAAAAATGACACCAAGATGAGAGAGTTCTACATACCCATGGGCGTTAGGAAACGGTTATAAACTAAGTGTAACTACCAAGCTGTTCACACCTGAAACTATTCCTTTCCTGTTTGGAATCGCTCAGCATGCAATTGCCTACTTTTCTCCAAGCCAAACTATGAAATAATTTCAGCAAAAGATGGGCAAAGTTACTTGTTACACATAGTGCAGTGACTTACACGTCACTGCTGCTGCCTCAGGAAGAGGTCCCAAAAAATCCCAGTACGTACTTTGGCACAAACAGAATGAGGTACTACATGTATGTGCCTGTATTTTATTTATGTGCATATTATACACAAACACAGACTTATTCATGTACGTATACATGACATATAGACGCAGATACACAGATAAAACAGACAAAATACATATCATCCTCATATGTCTACATATATGTATTTATACACAATTATGTGTGTGTACACAGGTAAGTATGGAACTCAGGGCAGGCAAAGCCTCACTTGCTGTTACCCTAACTTTTCGTTAGGTTTGTTTTTTTGCCAAGTAATACTTGTCTACAAAATATCAACAGCCAACTTTTTAATGAAAAGTTATATCCAACCATTAGCAGGGCTAAATGCTGCATAATTTTTTCAATATTAAGGCCACTTGCACTGGTTTGCGGGGTAATGTTCACCAAAGAATTCTTAATAAAGAATATCGATTAGAATGAAACCAAACTATTTCCTTCCAAATGAAGTGAGCATGCAGCATTCACTTCTAAACTCCAGGCTACTCTACAGTCCATTTTGGAAAACAGCTGTTGAATTAATATTTTGATGTGCATAAGAAACATTCTCTTTACCCACAGCAGTAGGAAAGAGACAGCGCAAAGGAGAAACACAATCACCTTTAGAATTTGCTTTCTTTGTGGCCTAAGGCTTAAATTCCTTTACCTCCCCAGCAGGGTGTTTCATCAAAAAATAAAATAAAACTGAGAACAGCTCTAAAGCCTTAAGTTGACAGCACCGGAGACAAGCTGCTTCCCAGGCAGGCCAACACTGCTCAAATGAAGCAAGGTCACAGGAATGAGACTGGTGTTACCTCACAGCTACTTACACCTGCACAGATAAAACTCTCAGGTTTACTAAGGCCCTGCTCACACACCTGACAACTCTCAACCTCAGTTATGAGCACAGAAGCAGCAAAGGAGGACGCACTGTGACGTGAATTTATGTCTGTATGCACGCGTTTTCCATTCACATTACTCTTTACACTCAGGTGCCCTAAGGGATGACAAAAGCACCTCGTGTAAATACCAAACCAGCAGCAAAGATCTCGTCTCCTTCCTCAGCCTGTGTTAGTTTTAGCCAAAAGGAACACGAGCAGCAGTATTTCAGTAAAGAAATACACTTTATTAAATGATTAGACTATTAACGATGTGATCGACAATTAATATGTTCAGCCCACTCTGAGGCAACAATCTCAATATATAGAGGTATTTTTTAAAAAAAGCAAACACGAAAGAGTGCTTTATGCTGAAATTTAAAAGGGGACTCCCTCTCAGCTTCCCCTGCAGGAGCACTCCGAGTGGACCTATTCATGTCAGGCAGCACGAATACTCTGCTCCCTCCCTGCTACAACTTCACAACTACCCTTGTAGGAACGATTCACAACTACCAGGACTCAGATCAGAGAAGACAAATGAGCAAATGAGAGAAAGAAGAGCTTGTATCTTTAAGTGCAAGCAACAAGAAGTTGCTAATCAATCAATCAATCAATAAAATAATAATAATGAAAAGAAAAAAAAGCCAAGAATACTTACTGAGTCAAGTCCTGGCCGCATTCTGCACACAAGCCTTTCATCACAACAGGATGGCTGCATCCTTCCAGTCTCACCAAGACACCCCTGAAAAAGACATCGGCATTACATTTAGCTACAGGTCGATTTCAGACCTTTAGACTGATAACTGCAGATGGAAAAGAGTTCAAAGAATAATTTTTGGGTATGATTTGAGTGGCAGCCCCCTTAAATATACGCTTCTGCCCCAACATAAGGAAAAAAGACACCAAGGAAATAAATAACCAAATTATTTGGTTTCACATGTTTAAAACTCACTGAAATCCGTATTAATGTCAGTTTCTAACCTTAGTTTAGCAAAGAGCTTGACCACATGGGCAAAATAAGAATTGTTTGTTCGGAAACAGTTTACATTCAGTTTGACACAACTCCCCATTAATCCAGAATCCCAGAAGGATTTAGGTTGGAAAAGACCTTTAATATCACCGTTAACCTGGCAATACCAGGCCCACCACTAATCATGTCCCTGAGCACCACATCTACACGACTTACACACCCCTCCAGGGGTGGGGACTCCACCACCGCCCTGGGCAGCCTGTGCCAGCACTTGACAACCCTTTTGGGGAAGCTTTCTCTAATATCCAATCTAAACCTCTCCTGGTGCAACTTGAGGCCATTTCTCCCTGTCCTACAGCTTGTTACTTTGGCGAAGAGACAGTTCAGGAAAAAAGTATTTTGATGCCAGCTTAGAAGCCAAAACACCTTCAGGCATTTTCTACTTTGCAGCTGAAGTCACATCACACTCCAGGAATGTGACAGGAGGAGCTGGTGCACTCCTGGGCTGAGGTGTGATTCAAATTAGGACACGCAAGAGTTTCCACTCATACAGAGGTCCACATCATCTCATCCTTTTGATTTGAGCAGAGATTCTTGGAAGAAAATTAAGAAGTTGTAAATTATTCACCGGTATTGCTCCTAGACAGCACTCTATCCCATACCAAACAGCACTGCTAAACACGAGTTCTGCCACTGCACATTTAAATACGACCAGAACACCTAATTTTATGATGCCTGTGGGAGATAAAAAGCCCATGACACCAAGCCCTGTCACAACCCACCCTGACTGCCCCAGGACTGCAACAGAGCACATGATCTAAGTAAAAAATACAATGGGATTAAGTGAAACTTGAACAAGCAAATAAGGAAACTCACTCTAGGATCTCATTCACATCTGTTCCAGATGTGCTTGTAAATAAGAAACAGAGAGACTAGGTGTGTCATTACAGCAAAAATCTATTTTGGTTGCAACAATCATGGATGGGGATGGGCATCTCCTAATGGCCTCAGGATGCAGATGACCACAAGCTCATCATTCTTCTTCCAGCACTTCCACATTTTGACCATTTTCAAAACAAGAGGAGGAGGAAAAAAAAAACCCCAAACAGTCTTTCATGAAACCTAATACAAGCATTTGCTTTTATTAACCCCTCTCCCTCCCCAAATGGGAAATGAACAAGGCAGAGGACGGATTTACAGACTGGAAACCTAAAGCAGCTTTAATAAAACAGGTGAGGGTGCAAACGAAAGTTACATGAGAAAACTTCAGTCCCATTCAACTTGAGGCCTGCTTCTACAATTTACTTAAATTTGTGAAACACTGATCTTTTCTGTAAGGTTATACTAGAACAATATTTTGTGGTATATGGCTGCAGCATTTCAAACCACTACAAAGAAGCCTCACATCCTATTTACATCGACCCACAGCCTCTGTTACATAGGATTCCAGTTTTGTAGCAAGGATTTTGCAAAGCCTTAATCACCTTGAAATCGCTATTAACAGTAATTCCTTAGATAATTAATCAAGGGATTTATTTATCTGAACATCATCAATAAGTCTGAAGAAGCAGAAAGAGTCCTCGAATAATTGATCAAAAATACCAGGGATGACAAGTACACAGGGCCCTTGCTGCTGTGGGAAACATAAGACCTACAGATGTCAAAAGCCTCTCCCAGATGTCAAAAGAAACTTGTTGCATCAGTTCTCTACAGAAACCACTTGATTTACTGTCCTGGTTTGAGCTAAATAGAACTGATTCTGTCTAGTGATTTTACTTTTCTGAGAGGTGGCACTTTCTCAAGTCAGCAGCGTGTTTTTGCAGACAGTGTCTGCTACCAGAAGTGGTAACGCTGATGTTGGCAGTCACCGCCAGGGCTGGGGATGCAGAAAGGCTCTTCCTGATCCTTATTCCTGTGGCGACCGAGGTCACTGCTGGGTCTTGGGTAACATGTTGAGGTGCTGGGAAGGAAAAGGGGTTGTAAGGGAGTAAAAAGATCCCACCTCCAGGGAGGAACGGACAGGACACGCGACCCAACCCTGACCAACAAAGTATTCCTTTTCATGCAAGTCATATTCAGGATAAAGCTGAGGGATCACAAGGGTTAGGCCTCCTCTTTGACCATCAGTGTCTGAGGAGGACTCAGTCCAATCTTCTGCCTTCGATCCCAAATCCAGCTCCCCTCTACACAACCAGGTTTATGCAAAACGCATTTGAAAGTACAGAGTTAAGAGCCCGTGCCTTTGACTTTTTCCTTTAGTATGAAGTGGTGCTTCTGACCAGGAGAAAATCAGCTGTCGCATCTCGGTAGCTCACCAGGCGAGCAAACAGTTCTGCAGTTCATGCCCCCCATCATCACTGTCAACTACTGACATAACTTCTCTACACATTCGCATTTCTATCGCCACCTCTTTCCGACTGCAGCATTCGCAGTCACGCAGCACTTCCCAGGACCTGCAGCACAACTTCAGCTGAGAGCTGAGGAACCGCATCTACCAGTACAGGGCCAGAAAGATTGGAAAAATCACCCTTGTGTTCACAGCAGGTATTGAGTAGCACAACAATTAAACACCTCATTCCAGTCCCCCAGTCAGAATTTTTGCCCGTACTTTTTTTTTTGGTCTTCAGAAGACTGTTTTACAATTAAGGAAAACCACATGGCAGCTTCAGGGAAGAAGTAACGTGCACAGTTGCCTTTGAAACAGACTCTGGTATTGAAGTAAAGCTCAAAAATACTGTAAATAAACCAGACAGCAACTAAACAAAAGTCCATTACAATTTGGGTAAAAGCATAACCAATTCCCAGCACAGGCATCTACAAACGTACGCTTTTTTTTTTTTTCAGAGAGGGCTATAAGCAGCTTGTAGTTCTACAAGGGGACAGAGAGAATGGTCCCACGAGCCATCCTGCCCCGTCTGCTCGCCCGCAGGACCCTGCAAACACAGTGGGAAAGCCCTGGAGCTCAAGATGAGCAACTTACGGTAAGAACTCAGAGCAGAAAATCCCCTGGCTTAGGAAAAACCTTGTAAGGATAGGAGTAATGCGTTAAAGACTATCATACAGAAAGCCATACGGGACACACACAACCTCCATAATGTTATTTCCCGGTGTCAACATGTCACATACCCCCCCAGTGACTCGGCTGGCATTTCCACAGGCCCTTTGATCTGACCTAAATACAGGCTACTGCCGAAAGGATAAATCACCCGCCCTTTCCACGCTCCCGTCGCAGCAGCCGAGCGGAACGAGGGAATGGATCGGTACAGATGGTGGGAAGGAAAAAAATATAAAGAACGAGAGATCAAGCCCCCTCTAGCTACATGATTTCCAACACCCCAAGTGCTGGAGGCACACAGAAGCGTGAGCATCCCTTCCAGCCAGCTCTTGCGTTAGCCTGAAGCAAACGCGAAGCGGTGGCCTAAGAGAACAACCTCAGACGCTGTGGATGCTGCGACCACACTGCTGGGGAGCCCCTGTTTAGACCTCAGCGTTTTTCAGTATCTAATTCAAAAGACAAGTCAGAAAGCTGCACACCAAAACTTACTATAAAAAAAAAAAAAAAAATCACATTTGAATGAATCCAAGGGTAAAAAAAGAGTTAGACGAGATGTAGGAAGCTGAGGTTGTTAAGCATTTTCCAATGATCCTCAGTGTTTGGCAACGAGGATTTTTCATAGATTCTAATCAGCTCATGAAATATTTGAAGGATATTATGAAAACATTCGTGTCTAATTCATAGAACCACAGAATTGTCAGGGTTGGAAGGGACCTTAAACATCATCTAGTTCCCCCCCTCCCCGCCATGAGCAGGGACAGTTGAAACAGCACATTGTTTTTCCTGTAGTTTATTACACATCATCACTTCAAAACAAACTGTAATTCATCAGCTTTTTATTCTCCTCAAGGACTGTAAGATGAAAGGTATTGGGGTCCAGGGTTAAGTGTCCTCATCTTGGGTGGTAAACTAGGCCCTGAGGCTCTGTGGCATTAGATAACCAAAGGAAAAAAATAATATCTTTTTTATCAAAAACTTGATTTAAAAAGTCAAGTAACAACATAAAAATCTACAGGTTTAGAGACCAGATTCCCACCTATTTCCTGCCACCTTCTCCAAAAAACCCAAGAAAATACAAGTCTTGTTTCACTAGAATCCAGATAGGTTTAAACAAGATTTTCATCAGAACCATCATATACTTTATGTTCTGGAAGCAAGTTTTAGCAATTAAAGCTGTGTAGTAAGACACAAAGATACTCACTTTAAATGCACAGGTGATAAATATTTTGAGGACATTACTAACACAAACCAAACAAAGGACTCCCAGCAGTCCACCCCATCAGTAGGGCCCTGAAAAGGGACAACCACTTCATTTAAAAAACGCTTATGTAAATCAAAATACTGACCCAACCCAGAATCCTGACATGCCCGTCACGGCTTCGGAGCCATTAACCTCTGCGGGTAACCGGCATTAATCAGACGCGGGGCAGCGCAGCAGTTTTTGACATTTTGTTTGTTGCTCCTGCCACCCGTAGAAATTAAGCTTCATTAGCATCAAAGACCTCTCATTAACTGCTTTGCTGTCATCTCTGCTATTTACAGTCCTAACAGGTCAAACACCTTCCTCTCTCGAGTCCCAGTTTGACATTCGGTGCAAGCCCAACACTGCTGGTACAAGCAAAAGCTGCCTCCTGCCTGCCTGCCTGGGGACAAGGTGCCAATGCCAAAAAGCAGGTAACGAACCTACAAAAAAAAATACTAAGTGCAACGTATGTGAAAAAAATTACTTTCACATACAGAGAGATTTCATCTCATGTCTGATGTAAAAGAGAAAGAACTGAAAGTTAAAAGCACATCTTTTTAAGACTTACTGCCCTAAAAGATGTCTTGATTTCCAGAGATAGTGGTGACTGACCAAACAGACATCGGAAAAAAACAAAACAAAACAGTCAGTCACATTATTTATCCTCAAACAAAAAGGTTTAATCAACTTACAATCTCATATTCTATTGAGAAGGGAAAATATTTGGAATAGAAACACTATTTCTACAATGTTTAAGTGCCGGACAAATATTTGCACACATCTTTGGTTTATAGAAAGTTCAGGGCTAAGCTGACCAAACCCATATTTTAAAGGCAGGAAATGGCACCTACCACCTTGGGTAGTTTGATTTTGAAAAAAATATTAAAAAAAAAATCTTCTGGAGATGCTGAATAAATTTCATCTGTATTATCTACCACAATCACACCTGTATTTTAACACTGCACAACCTGAACATATATTTAAATATTGCTGATAGGAAGCAAAATCTTATTTCCATTCCATGAAATGGGATCAAGTGCTCACAACAAAACCCAAACCAGCTACCAACCAACCAACTTTAAAGTGACCAAAGAAACGCAGTTATGTCTCCAAGAGCTGACAACCTTTACTACCCACCCTTAGGTCACGCTTCTTCCACTTCTTTGCTTGAACATTTACATTCACCCAGTAAATACCATTACAACGTGCAACAGAGAACACATACTGAAAAGTCACAGTTCCAGAGGCATAATGGTCAACAATAAGAACTGATTTTTACTGGTATAAGATACAAACGTTTCAGAAGCCAAGAACAACAGCAATAAAGAACAGTATTTACTTTTTAATTGTCTTAAAGCAAGGACTTGCTAATAAACAAATTAAAAACTACGTGAATCAAGACTAGACAAATCCAATGCATGCACTGTATAAAAATCGGTGCATTCAAGTCCTAAAGCTTAACATTGAGCAAAACTAGGCCTAAAATGCTGCTACATCAGACCCTGCATATCTGAAATGGTTTACATTTACCACTTAAAAAATCTTTGCTGTTTTGGTTTTCCTCCCAAGTGCTTAGCTAACATAACGAAAAAGACAACATAACTCTATCTCCCCTTCTAATCAGCGCTACGGAGATGAGTTTCATGACGCATATGGGGGTTTAAAATTTTCGTTTGCCTTTTTTAAGATGTTCTTAGCCTGACCAAGTACTCACAGTACCTTTGTTCTAAATCAGATATTAAAAGACGGTCCATGTTGCACCAGATGCAACAGCAGAACGCTGATGTGGCACGAAAGGAAAGCCACAGTCTTATCTCCGAGAGAATACTGTAGCAAGAAAAACACTGCTTATATCTCCTTTGCAGCACCTGATATCATCAACCAGTGAAAAACAAATCAGATTGGTTTTTTTTCTTTGAGAGAACCTCCATACACAGATATTTTGCATACACTGTTGATTTTCAATCAAGAAAGCTTAGGCCTGGCTGCACCCATCCCTCAAAAAAAAATAAAAATCAGGAGAACTGCAATAAAAGAAAATAACTGGCTGTCATAAAATAGAGGAAGTGGAGTGTTTCAATCGTTTCCTGTTGAGAGGAAAAAAAAAAAATCTGCTTGAAGTACAGAGTGGCAAGCTATTAGCCCAATTTAACCTAGAAATCTGAGAGGTTCGGTCTGAGTATTGGCCATTTAAGAATTTAGAAGTCGACCAACATTATGGAGACTAAGCCATCGCTAAACTCATTTATTTAACCCTTCGCTCTCCTGGAAGTTCGAATCACATCACCTTGCTTGCATTTGTAAAGTCTTAATACAGAATCACAGAATTGTTGAGGCTGGAAAAGATCTCCGAGATCACCAAGCCCAGCCTACACACTAAGACATCTACACTCCCAAGAGCTCTCAGGCTGCTGATACTTTATACACAGCTCAAACACGCTTTACTGCCGCGCTGGTTCCCACTCCAACCCCTCCTATCCACCAGGAAACGACCCCAAGTTTTGCAACCCCCTGACCGCGAAGCTTACAAAATAAAACCAAATAAAACAACACCACAGCATTTCCAGGTAGTTTTGCCAGCAAGAGCAGCTTTCAGAGAACCCCGACAGGCGCGGAGGGGATGCTCCGAGGCAGAGCTCGCAGCGATGGGCTCGGCTCTGCAACAGGGGAGCCTCATCTCTTCCTCCTCCTCCTCCCCGCCCGTTACCGGCTTCCGAGGACGGGCCTTCCCCCGCCACGGCGGCCAGACACCGGCGGACCTGCCTTTTCGGAGCCCGAGGAGGGGTCGCGTTTCCCATTCCCCCCCCCCCGCCGGCACCCGGCATCCCCGAGGAAGCCGTCCCAGCCCTCCCGGCGGGCTCCGGCGGGGCCGGGCCGGGCGCAGGCCGCGTCGTTGCGGGCGGCGGGGAGCGGGGCCCGGCCCCCACGGAAGAAGCGGGAAAGCGGGTCAGCCTGCCCCGGGCTTCTCGCCGTCCCCCTCCCGCCCCGCCATCCCGGCCTCCCGCACTCACCCGGGGGTGATGACTTGGCCGGGCCGGGCACACAGCTCCCGCACCACGCCGGGCCGCTCCGCTTTCAACTTGCGCTCGGGGCCGGCCCGCTGAGGCCGGGTGCTGGCGCCGCTGGCCGCGGCGGGAGGCGGAGGAGCGGCGGGAGCGGCGGCGGGACGAGGGGCGGGAGGTAGGGGCGAGCAAAGCGCCAGCACCGACCCGATCTGAACCGCCGAGCCCACCGACACCTTCCACTCCAGCAGCCGCAGCGGCCGAGGGCCCGGAGCGCGGATCTCCGTGATCGCCCCCGCCGGGCCCTCCGCCCCGGGCGCGCCACCCGTCTCCGCCGGCCCCTCCATCGGCCCGGCTCGGGGTCGGAGACTCTGCGGCAACGCCCGGCAGCGGGACCGGAGCCACGGGGGGGGGGGGGGGTTGTCGGGGGCGCCTCAAGAGTCACCGGCGACGCCGCCGCCAAGGCAGCGAGGTCACGGCCCTCCGCGCAGGCGCCGAGCCCCGGGCGTCCCGTCGGGCTTAAAGGCACCGGCGCGCCCCGCCGAGGCCGTGGCGGGAGGCGCGGGGCATGCCGGGAGCTGTAGTTGTCGCCCTCCTGAACCCGACGGGTGCTGCGGGAGGCGCGGGGCATGCTGGGAGCTGTAGTCCTCGTCCTCCCCAGCGGGCTGGACAGGGCGGGAGGCGCGGAGCATGCCGGGAGCTGTAGTCCTCTTGCTTCTTCCACGGCCGAGTGGGAGAGAAACGTGGCGGGGCGGGAGCCGGAGGGGAATGGTAGTCACCACGGGGACAGCCCCAGGGTCAACCAGGCCGACTGGTTTTGCACCAGAGAATCATAGAATCGTTCAGGGTGGAAAAGAGCTCTGTTGGTGGGTGGGGGATACCAGAGAGGGCTGTCATGCTTCAAGGAGGATGGATCCACTTACTGGGTCTTTAGGGGCTCCGAAGATTCCAGGAGGACAAAGTCTGCAGGCAGAGGAGACAGAGTGAGCATACGGGGTAGCCACAGCTGGGATGGTGGACACGTGGGGCTGGGGATTGTCCACACAGGGCACCCACCACTGCCGAGGAGCCACTCACCTCTGGCACATCCCTTGTTGCCTCTGTGTCGGCCCTTCTTTAACCTCTTTTTCTACTCAGGCATGGAAAGCAGCGAGTGAGAGGGGAATGTTCCCTAGAGCCCACCAGATGAAGACCTCAGCCTGCCTCGAGCCTCCTGGCTTGGGCTGGACCCCTGCAGCCCACCCCTGGGGTGTTCCAGGACCCCTGTTGACGCCCCAACCAGCCTACCAGGGCTTAGCACCAGCACTGACTCCTACCTGGGACTCGTCCACAGTCTCTCTGAGAGAAAGAGCTGAGGAGAGCTTGAGGAGAAGCAGCAGCTGGACTCAGCTTACAGTCTGCTTGCTCTTCCTTCCCAGCTCCAGAGTCCGTCTCTTTGCTCATGAGGTCTCGGTCCAGGTGCTGCCTGCCCTCGCTCAGCCCCACATGTACGTTCTGCCCATGTTTGTGATGCAGGAGGGATGCGGGGCTGTCACACTTTGACCATCGCTGGCGTTGCCCGCACTGAGCAATGTTTGTGATGCAAGGACAATACGGGGGCAAATGACCTTCCCCAAAGTGAGCTGGGAACTGCAGGAGGTCACGGTCACCTGAGTGTTGGACAATGGCTGGACTGTGGCCAGCCCACCCCATGCCGAGAGCCGGTCCTGTGCAGGGCCATACAAAGCCTCTCTGCCTTTGGGAGGGCCAAATCGCAGGTCTTGGCTCATGCTCCCCCCTTCAAGACCTCATGAACTGGATTCCATTTGCTGGTTCATGGTGAGCTTGATGTCCACCAGGGCCCCCAGGGCTTTTACTGCAGAGCTCCTCAGACCCCAGCCTGTCCCAGTGCCTGGGGTTGTTCCTCCTCAGGGGCACAACTTGGCATTACCATCTCTTGAACGCTGGGAGGTTTCTCTCTGCCCGTTTCTTCAGGCTGTCAGAGTCCCTCTGGATGCCAGCACAGCCATTTAACCTGTCCTGCGCTCCTCCCAGCTTTGTATCACCTGCAGACTTACTGAACATGCACTCTGCCCCCTCATCAAGGTCATCAGTGAAAATGTCAGACAATATCGGCCCCAGAATTGACCCCTGAGCAATCCACTAGTGGATGGGTAACTGGTGAGAGGACACTTCTAGCATAACACGAAGCACCAGGGACCAGCTTCCTATTCATGCAATATCTTTTTTTTTTTTTTTCTATTTCTGCCATAGGCAATTTGCAAAAAAAGTCTGCAAATTTCCCCCAGACTCCTTGAGTGTCATCTTGCCCCGTGTTTGAGGATTAGCTCAGTTAAATGAACTGTATTCATTGGTACAACACGTCCCCTTGTTGTATGTGCAGATGAGAAACCATGTCATAAAAATCATGTGGCTTTGTTCATCCTACAAACATCCCAAACCGTTGGCTGCTCTGTGTTCCCTTTGCCTGCTAATCCCGCTCACCCAGAGATCTGCCCAGGGCTAGGATTGATGATGTTGCAGGTAAGAGATGAAATAAGAAGAGTTCAGCTCACCTTACGAACCCTGACACCTTAACTCTCATCTCTGGAACAAACCAAGGGTGTGCTGCAGCTTCTCCTGCACTGCTGACCTCAGAAAGCCTCCTCAGCCCTTTCTCCCCCAGAAACTATGTTGTAATTTTCCCTGCACCTGTAGGTGTGTGGGTGAAAAGCTCAGCTGGGAGAATAAAAACAGAAATCTACATAATAATTATTATTGTCTCTCGTTACTTTGATTGCACTGAGACGGAGCTTTACAAAATAATTGCACCCATCAATCCTGGGCAGGTGCAAGGGGAAATCCCTGAGATGGTGTGTGACGAGAACGTCAGGGGGAAGAATCTGTAATTCTCTTAAGGAAGTGGAGTTCTGAGGAGCACACTGTGTTAAAGCGCTTGACTTTGTGTCTGGTTACACCAGATGGCTTCCATCAAGAGGCAGATGTTTTCCCCAGTCATTCCCTCAAAAAGGACATCAGAATTTAACCACGCCTTTGTATTTGAATACGTAGCATATGCTGTAGATATCAGCTTCGTGTAACTGCTGAGTAAGAGCACTGGGGTGGCAGCTATAGCCTTGTGGAGAAGCATTTCTTCAAAGTGGTAGATTTTTAAAAATACGTGTTCAGTACGGCTGACCTTCAAGAAGATGAAGGAGATAATCTGCGGTTTATTTACTTAAGGTTGAAACACGCTTAGCTGAAACTCCTTTTGAAATAAAATGCGCGTTACTCTGCCTTGGGTGTTTCTAGCTTTAATGAAAATTCAAAATGTGCTATATAATGCCTCTTAAAGGTGACTTGAGCATTTTCCTCTTCAGACCAAGGACCCTGATGCTGGAAGAGTGTCCCTAAGGCTGGGGCTTTATAGCTACATGTATAAATCCTCAGCACAAGATGTCTGCAGGCTTGAATTTTGTGACTTCAGTCCGGGATATCTTGTGTGAGATAGCTCAGAGCCTTAAGGTCAGTGCTTCTGTGGCAATCCAGGAGAGGTGCAGACCAGCACCAGTTTTCCTTCCTGCCACCTTCTCTCTGAGAGCAAATCCCCCCCCTCAAAAAACCCAAACCACCCTCAGAGGGTGCTGGTTTTGGTTTTATCCACATTTAATTGGGTCAGAGGAGGGTCATGGCTGCATGCAAAGCCCACGCCTTGCTGCAGGTGGGATTTCAACCTCGGGTGGCTCCGTAGCACCAGTAAAAACCCCCAAAATAGCAATACAAAAATCTCTCTATTTGCTAAAAAAGCAAACAACAAACCACCACCCTAGAGGAAGGTTTTTTATTAGAAAGAAGGGAATAATTAGGAACCCGGCAGCATTTGGGCTGGAGGAGCATCCCATATTGGGGGAGGTAATAAAATCCAGCGCCTTGGGCTGGTCCTGGGGCTTAGAAAATGGAACATTTCTAACCTTTTTGTTAAAATTTGCAATAGAAAAATAGGAAAAACTACCGAGTCTTGACCTGTATCAAAAATCACGCAAGTGGCATCGTCTTGTCGGTGACTTGCGGCTGCGCAGGAGGACACGTCACTGCGGCGGGGAGGCAGCCCATGCCCCTCGAGGCTCTTTTTGCTTTTAGCAGCTAAACCTTGTTTCCTAGTTTCTCCACTTTTAAGGACCTATAGTTACGCTGGAGTTTGCTAATCAGGCTAGCAGCCACAACTCTGACAGTCTAAAATTGTTGCTGGTGTTGCTGGGAGTGTCTGGGGAGGAGCGGTGGCAGCACCAGCGTCCCCACCTTCTCTCCTGAGGCTCCTCACTGTCTTATAACCGGGTGAGCGTGGCAGAGAGGTGTCTGGAGAACCATATCCAGGAGGTTTCCAGGGGAATGATGGAGAGAACAAGAGGTCTTCTCTGCCTCCTGCAGCACCATGGGCTGAAGAACGTGTTCCTGCCTCTTGGCTCCTGACAATAGTAAACCCCTTTTGGCATGCCCAGAAATGCTGAGATAGTTTGGCAGCACAGACACCGCCAGAAGCAGCTGCAGGCGTCAGTCCAGCTTGGCTGGGCTCACTGGAACGGGCTTCCTTCAGCTCTGAGAAATGCTGCCTGTGAGGTCGTCACCATCTAAGTGGTGCTTTGGCAGTTTCCCGCAAGCGAAGCTGGTGTGAACTGTGCTCTGTCTGGGACCTTGTGATGCACTGAGATGCTTGAGAGCTAAGAAGAATAGGCTGTAGGTTTGAGGACATTTTGAAACAGGCAGGAAATGCCGGCATGTGGATTATCTGGTTCCTTTGAGCTCAAGAATTAATTTGAAATAAATGTGGATATCTCACTTTTTAAAGAAAAACAAAAGTATTTCAAATTTCTGTACAGTTATAAGAATAAGGGGGTAGATCGGAAAACAATCATGGTGATTTTTCCCTCACACAAATCCTAATTGAGGTGTAGAAAGGCTGTTGCTGATACTTAGTCGTACAGTGACCAAGGCCACTGCTGGCCTTTGTGTGCCACACTGGGGGTACTGAGAGGTAAGAGGGGTCACAAGGAAGTGCAAGGTTGCACCTCCAGTGAGTTACAGACAGGACAGGTCACCAACAAGACTATTCCATTCCATATACGTCATATTCGGTGTAAAACTGAGGGATCACCAGGGTTTAGTGCTCTCTTGTCTTTTCTGCAAAGACTGGCATCCAGGGAAGGCTTTATCCAATCTTCTGCTTTTGATCTGGATCCTGAGTTCCCAAATCCATCTCCCTTTATCCAGCTCCTGCAGCTGTTGAGCCTGGGGCTGCCCCGGTGCCACCTGCTCTGCAGCACCAGTGGGGACAGATACCCTATGCTGTTTCCCAAGTCTCTCCAAAAGTGATTGTCTTTCTCTGGGTTGACACTGATCAACTCCTGTGTGTAATCTCAGCTTGGTGCTGCTGAGTGAAGGCACTTTCTGTGAAGGGGATGAAAACCTCATCTGTCGTGTTGCTCTCCACCAGGACACTGGGGAGCCCTTGGGACAAAAGGGCTCCCTGTGCCCTAGCGCAGAGTCACGAGAGCTGCTCTGCTCATGAGTGACTCATGGTGCTGGTCACCATGCAGGTACCCTGGGCTTGTTTCACCTTCCACAGTTGAGGATGATTTCACTAATTATGTACTTGAAAAAAAAAATAAAATAGATTTTTATGAGCTTAGAAAAGTCCAGTTTCAAAGTCCGTCTCTCCAAAATCTTTTCTTTCCCCTATGCAGCCGAGCAGAGAGGGATGCAGAGAGCTGGCCTGGATCTCTGCTGCCTAGAGCTGTCCCTGCCAGGAGCTACTCCTTTGTGTCCAGGTCTCCTCCCTGTCCCTGCTCGAAGAGTCCATCCCAACCACTGGGGTCTCAGCTCTGCCCTGCAGACCCCTCCTGGCAGCAGCTGGGCACTGCCCATGGAAGCTCTGGGGGTGCCGGGGCTGGGTAGCAGCTCAGACAAGTGCACGGAGAAGGGGAAATCATGTTTTTGCATGAAGAAGGGCAGAGAAAGGATGCATAAGGCTGGCGTGGAAATCGGTGTGTCCACCCCTAGGGCATCCCTGTATGGCTGTTTGTCTGTCTGTAACCACCTCTGGTCAATAATAGCGATCAACACATTCACATGTAGGTTGGACATCAATGGAAGAGAAAGATACAACTCCTAATAATAACAAGCACAGAGCCACAGCAGAAATAAATGCAAAACAAAACGAAGATAAACATGTATTTTAGTTGATTTGTTTCAATCAGCAAACGCCAAAGCACTTTTAGAAGTTTCCCAGTATTGGTTTTGGAGCTAGCCCATGCACCAGGACTGGATTACTTCGAAATGGACAGCAATTTAACTCAGAGAATTCTCTACATAACAAGATAATATTTTAACTCATAATCTTGAAAGAATTGTCTTGAAGTTTTCTTAACTTTGATGGAAAAGATAGAACGCCTGTATCATCTACGCTGATTGGGAAGTTGCTTTAGGGATAAAATTGTTTTTTATAATAAAAACCCAACATGTTTAATGGGCTCCAGCTTTTCTGACAGTTCCTACCTCATGCAAACCTTGCACTTCAGACAGGACAGAGTCTTTAGCAGTGTCTTTTCCAGTTTGGGATTGCTCAAAATCAGAACAAGGGAATGAACAGTTGGAAAAACATACTGAAACACTAAAATGAAAAATGTCACAACTTCATACTTATGTATGGAACCTACCATATTCAAGACCAGACATGTAAAATGAAAGCTGAAAATGAAGAGGAAGGACAGAATATTTTTTATGGCTTTGATGTGGGCTTCTACGCTCAGGTTCTTCACAGAGTTTGTCTGCATGTTGCTTTTGTGTCTCCAGAGAGAAAAGACGAGGAGAAGGGCAGAAAAAATCACTACCACGAATGCAGTGGAAAATATGAAGCCGACGGTGAGAAACAAAGGCAAAAAATATGCATCCGTTCGGGGAGTCGGTTTCCATGTGTTTGCTAGGGTGGTAGAATTGATATTGTCGTAGAGCATTTTATCAGTCATGTTGTAGACAAGGATGCTGAAGACCAGGGATAAAAGCACTGAACCCAACAGCAGCCACAGCACAATCCTGTCAATTTTTACCTTCAGGTACGTGAAGAGGATGTGCCTGAAATTTGCAATTTTTGCACAGTAGAAACTACAAAGACAGGCAGAAACCCACAGGTTGGAAGAATCAAAAAAGCTTTGAAGAGCTGCAAAGAGTTGGGGTATGGGGTGAGCAAAAAAGCACCAGGAATAAATTGTTGAGAGAAACTGAAGTATCCATGTGAAGCACAAATAGCAAAACCTGGAGCATCCCAGAAACAGCAAGATCTTCTCAAGAGAATTAAAGCTTCTCTTTTTGATCCAAGCAATACAAAGCACAGAAACAATGAAAGCGTTTATCCACATGCCAGCAAATGCTTGAAGTGTCACGATTATCACAGCCGTAGTTCTGTATGAAGTGGCATTAACTTCATATGGAGAGTTGCAAACTTTCATCCTCCGAGAAAGGTAGTGATGCTGAGCCGGAGAAGCGGGTTGTTGCACCAAGGCTTAGCACAGGTTGGCAGCTTCTGAGTGTCAGGGATGGAAACAGGAGCTTTATAGAGTTGTTGGTGATGGGGGTTGTGGCGCTGCTCCTATTCAGAGCAGGGCAGGTGCAGGATTGGAAACGTGCTGGGTGTTCCCTTACCTGGTGTTGATGTCAATCTCCAATGTTTGCATTTTGGTTTGGAAGAGCTGCGCCGGGTGGGACAAACAAAGGAGACGTTTTTCTGCGCTGGGCAGTGTAGTGATTTGTGACTGTCCTATGTTTGGTCGCTGCCAGGATTGTTGATCTGGGTTCTCCTGTGGTCTCGGCAAAGCAGCGTGAAGGGAGCTACTCTCTGCTTTCCCTGCAGAGTCCAGGAGCTGTAAAGTTCAACCAAGATGCTGGAAACTTGATTTTCATCCTTTGAGGGCATGGCAATCCCAGCTGAGCCACTGAGGCAACAGCCTGGGGGGACGCATGTATCTGGTGGAGGGTTTGCTGAGGTGAATGACTAATTTAAGGTGGAAAACTTGGCTTTCAAAGCCATGTGCTGGCCTGACTTGCTCCGTGGCTGCATGGCTCAACCAGAGGCATGGCTGGAAGAACTTAAGAACCAGGAATATGCTTTGAATGCCCATGCTAAGGACATTTTAGAAGACAAATACTGCCCGTATGATCCTCTCAGAGCTACAAGAAAGCCTGTGGGCAGCAAAAGGTTTATCAGCTGGGCTCAGGAAGCTCAACCACTCTGATTTCCAACTCAAGTGAACACCTTCACCCTCATGCAGCAGTTTCACCTCCTCATGTCAGCACACTTGGAGTTAACTAGGAGGAATTGCTGGCATGTATAGGATAACAACAATTGCCTTCAGCTCCTAAGTTGTGGAAGCCCGTCCCCCCCAGAAGTATTCAAGGCCAGGTTGGATGGGGCTTTGAGCAACCTGGTCTAGTGGAAGGTGTGTCCATGGCTGCACAGCGGAGGTCTGCCCCCATTCCTGCTGTGGCTGGTACCGGTATGCAAACAGGAGGGATATTTTGTTACAGAGCATCATCATCAGTTTTGAATATTTAATATTTGCCTATCATGAAAAAGAGAGAAAAGGTGTTTTTTTTTTTTTTTTGGAGGCTAACAGCTTGTGCCAAATGCAAGGGTGACGCACACATCTAACCAGGGCTATGAGAAATTAAATCCTTCCTAAATCCCAACACAGTCCTCTCCAGCACCACCATGACCCCTGCACGCTGTGTGTCTGAGCCCGTGCGCCGCCATCTGCATGGACATGGTCCTGCCTGAGCTGAGCCACTGCTCTGTGCTGAGGACTGTTTGCATCCAGGTGGAAATATTACACATATAGATGTGTAAATATTATTAACATGTAAATGTTAGGGATATCCTGTTACGGAGTATGCGTACCACTCGGTGAGATTTGCATGGACATGCAAAGGATTGGAAACAGCCTTCCAAACACAGCTGCTCCTCTGAGGCGGTCGTACTCTTCCCTGAGATCCAGGATTAAACTTTTTAGAGCCAGGCTTAGCTTTAGCATGCAGCCATTCCTTCAGTCAGCTCCAGAGACACCAGCTAATCTTTCCACTTGACACATCCCTAGGTTTTGCATCAGCTTATGTTTGTCTTACTGTGCTGCATACATCTGCATTAGATGATCTAACCACTGATTTTCAATAATTCTTTCTCTTGCTGGTTTTACATTTCAACAGCCTCCCTGTCACATAATTTAGCATGAATGCTCATTACAGGTGTTCTCAATAAGAGTAAAGGATCCAGCAGTCCCTTCAAGTTGCTAAGAGGGTTCTACCTCTCCCATCTCTAAAGTTTTTACAGATGTCTGGGGCCAAATGCCCTGCAAATACAGGTATTAGCTGCATGGTGTCTCCCTCCTTATCGGGATCTATTTGTATTTTGGGCAGCGGACTTTTATCACTCATGACAAACGATTGGTTACCATCTCTGGCCAAGCTTTCTGAGCATATCCAGTCTCAGCCTTGTCTTTAGCCTCTGCTTATACCATAGCTTTTCTATCAAGAGTCAACCAACTGAAGAACCCAACCTGTCGATCCCACCTGTCCTTGCTCCAACCTCCAATCGGTTACTGAAAACAAGGTCAACTCTTAGCAGCTTGTCATTTCCTCCCCTGTCCCATGAGGGGAATGCAGCACCTTCCCCTTCTCTACATGAGATTTCATCCCTCTCCGGGTTCTCCCCAGTCTACTAATAAACCCTCGTTCTTCATCAGTATTTGGGTTACTTTCTCCTTCTCTACACAGCATCTCCCGTTTTGACGGCCTGCGCCTTCTTGCCCGTGTCTTTAAGCGGTTAGGTCTTGAAGCCTGGCTTCCCGTGCCTGTGTGATCTCAGTTTTGACAGTCATTCCTTGTTTTTAGAGTAGCCTCTTGCACTGAGCCACCATGTCTGGCTGTGTTCTGGCGCTGCTCACCGTCACATCCCTGTAGGTCCTCTTGCCCGACCGTCTCAAGAGTCTGTCTCCTCACTGAGAGTTTTCTCTCACCCTTGATATGTGTTCTATGCTGTGTCCGTCTAAGTGTGCTTTTGGCTTGGAGCCGCTCTGCCCGGGGTGTGAGCTCAGGCCTAGGAGGGATAGCTGTGGGAGCCTATGGGGTCCCTAAGTCTATACATGTCGGTATGGTGCTGATCTGCAAGCGAGTGACTCGCCTGACCCTGTTTTTTCGGGTGCTGCGGGACCAGATGAACACCGAAAAGAGGCCAAGGAGGCGAGTGGAGCACCATCGGCAGGTGGGAGGTGCGACTGGTGGCTCCAGCTCCATTACAGGTTCCTTTTTTTTTTTTCTATTTTGCAAGTGTAGGGTGATGCACTGAGTGGGATGTCGTTGCTGGAGGCCGTTAGGACCAGGTGAGCTGATTATTTAGCGGTGGCTTGCTGTATCGCTTCCTTGCTTTGCTTGGCGGTTGTAGACTAGGATAATGGGTGCTTCATGCTTAAGGTTCGTGGTTCTGTGGCAAGGCAGTCGCAGGTGGATGCAGAGCAGCCCCAGTTTGTCTCGTTGCCACCTTCGCTCTTGGAGCAAAAGCCAAATGTTTGCTCTTTCGGGGGGCTTGGCTCCAAAATGAGACAACTCGCGTTGTGTAATACATACCTCAGCATAGACGCGTCCTTTTGGTCCTGCCCTTGAAAGCCCTACAGGTAGCTGTCCATACTCATAAAGTAAACCATTACTAAGTTTGTTGGAGCTACTCCCATGGCACCTTCACAGTCACGCTTCACATCTTGAAGCCCACGTCATTTTGAGACGCATGACTCGGAAGCGTGAATCAACACTTCTCCCTCTCCCTAGCAGTGGAACATCCCTTCCCTCCTCTGCAGGAGGAGAACGTGTCTAAATATTTTCATTTCAGAAGAGAAGCTGATGACAGAGACTTTGGTACCATCACAACACAAGTTCATTCAAGCTCTAGACCATCAACAAGACATGATGGGTAATTTTTATATCTGAAGCTGTCTGCGACTGCAAAACTTCAGAGCAGTGCTTTGCAGCCTGTGCTCTGCAGGCTTTCGGAGCTAGTGAGTCCGTGGGTGGTGATTAAGAATAACACTTTGCTGTCTAGTAATTTAAAGATGGGAAGCTTTTTTCCTCTCACCTCTACTGGAAAATGTAGAGAGATGAAGAAGCAGTAAACGGACAAAAGGCCCTGCCATAATGAAATGAGTGCTCTTCTTACCGGACTTGTGTGAAAAAGTTTATTCACACCAGAACTTTTACCCTGCCCTTCCCTTTATGGAAGACCAAAATAATCTTTTTTTTAAAAAAAAAGAAATGCTTGTATCAGACCAGAACTCTTATGTATGACAACTCTTATTTAATAAATCTAAATAAATCTATTTAGAGCAATGGGGAAAACCCCACTCAACTGGGAAATGAAAAGTGCATTGTCCCATCTGGTAAAATGTAACAGGTAGGATTCCAAGTTCAGAAGAGGATTTAAGGAATGTTTTCCTGCTTATGGTGGATCAGAAGAAGTTCAGAAAACCAAGCAGGAATGTAGGGGAAGAAGGAAGAAGCTGTCTGCAATGATTTTTTTTTTTTTTTATCAAAGAGAAAATCATAACCCTGCAAAGAAGATAAGCAGAATCAAAAGTGATGAAAAATGAAGCTGCTGATGGAAGCAGCAACAAAAGCACCATTTGGTGAGTGACTTGCTGAAGAAAGATGTGCAGGGGGACAGAAGTCATTAGCAGGTGAGAGCAGGGTGAGGCAAGCACCATTTTGATTTGATTTTATTTTTTTCAAAGCAGGGATGAAAAGAAGCACATCTGAAGCACAAGGGGGAAGATGGTACAACCGCATAAAACGATCAAAGGAGGTGTGCTGTGTGCTGTGTTAGCCTAAGAGAGAGGCACGGCAGCTTTACGAGCTGATCCCCAAGCCATAAATGATGACAGGAGCGTTAGTCGTGAGCGTCTGAACTGGTTGCAGAGGAGTTGCGTACGCTTCGCTGGGAAACCCGTAATCATCCACTGAGACACACAGAAACATCGTGGGTGACTGCACACAGCCAGAGCTAAAGTCTTTTCCCCCTTTTAACTTACCTGAAAACTTGCTGTCTGCATGTCACTGAGATTTTTCTATTCCATTATTTCAAGACTATTTGCAGGGAGAGACTTTTATATCCGGTTCTAACGACGGCAGAACTGGGACTCGCCCTGGCCCTGCTGGTGGGCAGTTTTAAAGCAAAGGAAAGAAGCTTTTACAAGAATAGTCTTAGAATCATAGAAGCCTAGAACGGCCTGGGCTGGAAGGGACCTTAGAGATCATTTTAATCCATCCTCCCTGTTGTGGGCAGGGATGCCACCTCTTGACTAGTCCCCCCCAAGAAGAGTAAGAACTAAGAAGTCACAGTGTACTGGGGTACTCCATCATTGGTTTTTGGACAAGAGTGTGCATCTCAGTTTGATAAAAATGCTTCTGTCTTAGAAATGCAAGTGAACAGGGTGTGTGTCCGGGGGGGTGACGTTCAGGATACTAAATGCACGTTTTTACAGTAGTGTAAATCATAGCCTGGTAAGACAAGCTTCATATGAGATAGCACAAGTCAGAACCATCCTCACGTGGAATTCAATTATGATCAAGACTTTCTGGTAAACATTTTACTGTTCAACTGCGTATTTTGCACTCTGTTTGCACCACATCTCCTTTTCTCTCTTTCCCTTGTTGGCTGACTTCATGCCCTTTTGGCTTGCCATTTTTTTTTTTTTTTTGTCTTTTTAAACTGAGTGATGATTCACTGGAAAAAAATCCATTCAGCCAGTGAGCAGGAATTTATGACCTATTTGCAAGTGAACTTCACTATACTTTTCATAGTCCACAGCTGACCCTGAGAGTACCCCCAGACAGCCTTTTAGAAGTCAAGGTCCCAGTGATTCTGAGGACTCCTGGCCTGCTATACCATAGATGCTCGTCACTATTTGCTCACCCAGAATATTTTCTTGGAAAAGAACCAGCATTCTTGGGGCTGGAGTGCAAGGTGCCTAGAAGATATCGCATCACGGGAGGAATAATGTGAAATAATGGCATTCAAGGCCCTGTTCTCTGCTTCCCGGGGTAACATTCAGTGTAACTCCTGACCCTTGAGCTGTTGCCATCTCTGATGCAAAGCCTCCCCAAATCAAAGATAATTGCGTGTCTACGAGCCGAGCAACCGGATATTTTCCATCACCACCGGGTGGCAGTGCAAGACCTTGAGTTTCAGCCTGTTTCTATCATGTGTGTACGTGTCTTGTGCGTGTGACAGCGTAGTTAGACAGAAAATTAAAACCAGTAGGGCTTGGGTTGGGGTTTTTTTCCCATTTTGAAAACAAAGATATATTTCAAAAAGAGCTGGATTATGAAAACACAGAACCAATAAGAACACAATGCTGTTGCAGCACGTGAGGTGTCGTAAATGCCACCGAATTCAGGAAAGTACCTTGGCCCTATTCCTGTGCCAAGTGTGCATTTAATTAATTGCCTTCCCCCCTTATACAACCCAAGGGTCGTTTAGATTATGTATTCTAAGTGGCTTTTTAATTCATGGAGCTCACATCCTAAAATTGCATCTTCAGCCCGTGGGCCAAGGCACGGTGTGGTCCAGAAACCGACCAAGATCCGAGCAGCTGCCTTCCTCCTCTTTCTCTCCAGGCTCACATTCCAGTTTGGTTTTCACAGGGCAAATCGGGGAATTCGGTTTGTCTGAAAACATAGCTGCCCAAACCAAACAGTTCTGAAGCCAATTATCTCCCCTGCCTGCCTTGCAGCTTGGGCGCTGGCACCGGCGAGAGGAGGGAGCAAGGAGCTTGGGATCGTCCTTCCAGCTGCACCTTGTGCCCAAGCTGGTTAACGTGGTGGCAGAGCTGAAGAATGAGGCCTGGATTCTGCCAGTTCTTGATTCAATTGGCTGAATACCATCGTGGGTGCTATTTTCTACTTCGGTGTTCACGGCGAAACGCTGACGGCACGGCTCACTCCACGGCATTTTTTGTCGGGGTGCAACGTGGTTAAAGGCATCATCGGGGCTCGATCGATGCCGAGGGCAATGCAGGATTTAAACAGCGTCCTGCTGCTGAAACACACCCATACACTCAACTTCTTACTGGTATGCGTGTCCCCGCATTTCATTTCGAGGAAATGCCTCCTGCTCTGCACCCTGAGGTGCCCACAGCCGCTCTCCCAAGCACCCCTGAGCCTCGCAGCAGGGCGGTGGCTCTCGCTGGGCTCTGGCGAGGAGGCACGTCGAGCCGTGCAGAGCTGAGAATAAAACCTCAGATTTCCTGCGCCTCAGCTCTATCCACGAGGCCATCGCTTCCCCACGCGCTTAATGTGACATTACAGAACGTATGGCGACGCGAAGCCACAAAGAAACTAAATTAAGAGAGTGGTGGGCGTGCGGCTTGCGTGTTTCCCTTTCACTGCAAATTTCTCATTTACTGTTATTTTTTTGCATGGGCCCGCGTGACTGAATTCCCATAAAGCGGTCTCCCACACCTCAGGTAGTTATTAGAGCAAAAGGCAGTCACTGGGACTGGGAATTAGGGGGAGACGGACACAGACCAGGCATCTGAGAAAGGGACCGCGGCACGGGAAGGGATATATGAACCACTCCGGCACAATTCAGTTGTTAAGCAAATGATTAAAGCTAAAGAGGAGGAAAAAATGAACTGCTTCCCCGGTTGTATATATAAGCTGGACGTTTGTGGAGAGTGAGCAAGTGGAGTTGTTATCAACAATAAAGGAGCAATAAAAAGATAAGATCTTTGCATTCCAATTAAAAGAAAAATCATTGCGATGGGATCAGATGCTTTCCCTGGCAAAGAGGCAAAGAATTTCTCTCCGGGCAAGAGACAAATACCCACCTTTTCCTTTTTATCAAGTGTTAACCTGTAGGCCTCTGATAGAAAAAGGCAGAGAACCACCGTAGGAATTTCTATTGCAGAAAACACTTGCCACCTCCCCCGCCCTTTGCTGAAATTTGAAGATTGGACCAATGAATCAATGAGGTGGAGGGAAACCAAGCTATTAGGAGATTAACATCAGGGGCAACTTCAGAGCAAGGTGGCTTTTCTGATGGAACTACGTAAGAAATTAAAGAAACAAGTATCATCAGCTTTGCTTCCCCTTCCTGCCACCCCCACATTAGCCACATCTTTGCTAAACACGCCACAAGAGCAGGGACCGATTCCATGGCAGTGTTTACTTCGGCGATACAGATTTCGCTCACCGAGGCTTTCAAAGCTCCAAACAATGAAAAACAAGTGTGAGATTTGCCATATTCGGTGCCGAGGTGACATACGTACAAACGCTTGAGTCAATGGAACAAAAGTAGCTTTGCCTTTTCTGCGCTGTTTTTGTCAAGGTTGTTCCAAGGTAATTAGAGTGATGCCTCAAGGTTAAGCCCACGATTTACTGAGGACCTTCAGAGGGCACCTTCTGGGTTGTTTTTTCTCTGTCAGAAAGATAATCAGAGAGAAAGTTGGTTTCACTGATTGACCTTAAGGATCCATCCTGGAGACTGCAGCTTTTTAAAGTCAAGAAGTGTCATTGATTCAACTCCTTAGGAAGCCTGTTAATTGCTCAACCCAAATTTCAGCCAATATTTGAAAAATAGAGGTGCTTCGTAATTTAAATCTGGCAGTTGCTTGAAAATTGTCAAATTTGTTTTCAGCGGAAGATCGAGGTTTTTGTTTTGTGCATGTGCGGTGTAGACCTCAGAAGAGCATCTGCAACATGGAAAATGTTGGCTGTGACTGAAAAAGAGGATGCCTAAAAATGCAAGGAAATATGCCTGAAAATATAAATAAACATTTCAACCGGCATATTCAAGCCAAATTAATTTCATTTTAATGTGGCGCAGTGGCACCTCTTAGAAAATGTAACCAATGACTTGTGTCCCCTTCCACGACCACCCTGGTCTACGGCGGGATACTGTGGTCTCATTTGTAGATGACAGCTTTGACGTTACCACTCCTCTGCTGAAAGATGTCGGTTTTCCAGTGCGAAACCTGTTCTCCAAATTTTCCAGACCAGAACTTATGTTTATCAGTCTCCTAATTCCAAAAGCTCTTCTCCAGCACTCCTTTTCCTTTGACAATCCACTAACAGCTTCATTCCCTTCCCTATCATTGGCTCATCGTTCTTTTTATGTGCAAGTGTAGATCAGCTGAAACGTGTATACCTCTTGTCTCCTGCCGATAGCAATCTGATTCTTTTCGTTAACCTTAAATTTCAAACATATCGGGGAGAAAAGTAAGAGGTTTTTTGCGCCTGCCATTTGTTTCAGTACTGGGATCTACAAAGAAATTTGCTACATCCCTCATTTTTACATTTTACATACATTATAAAAAAATGTTTTAACGGCATTTGGCAGAACGCAGCCAGACCTTAGAACAGACCTTCCTAATAAATATTCACAGATTCAGATCTGCAAGCTGTAGGCTGAATTATTGTCTACACCTATTGCGTACGTTAAGCACGATGTCTTGGGAGTACTTCAGCAAGTTTCTAATATTTAGTGGATGTTTATCCTGCAGTCGCTTGAAAAGAAAGAAAGAAACAAACATATATATAAATCCAGCTGTTGTTACAGAAGAAGATTCCTCGTGTAGGTACCCAAGTGGTGTCTTACACTCATTCCTTGTGGTCAATGAGTACGATGAGTACATCCTTAGTAGCGAGATGACGGCTACTTGCTCGTGCCAGGGGAATACCCAGAACAGCGTTAGTAGATGTCGGTTGCAGGAAAATTGTCTGACCTGCTGAACCTCTGTTTTCTTGCAGCTGTTTATTCAAACAGTGTTAATGCTGCATGTATTCCGTGGGGTATTTAAAAAGTGGGTTTTCAGTACTGCGCAAAGTATTTGTCTCAGTAATCTTTTCCTGTTTTTAAGAGTTGAGGAAGACACCAAGACCCATCCTCAAGCAGGCCAATGACTGAGCTTCTTGAGGGTACCTGGATATTTGAGTTTTGATAATTTGACCCTAACTTGGAACCCTTAGAGCCTAACTTACTCTCCTAGCTGAGATACATGAATGTGAACACTCGCACCCACACAGTTTCGTTTTTTTCGTCTCAAACAGGAACCCAAACTCAGTCTCTCGTATTCTGGCGACCATCTGAGTGACCGAGCTACTGGATAATAGGGGATGAATCTCCCTCATCCTCTCCTGTGAGGGGTGCTCCACTGATTATTGGTTATTAAGGATTTATTTGAGAAGGTATTTGAACTCTAAACTCTGCCGTATTTCCCCACTAACGGGCTAGAGAGTCAGGGTGTTGTCTCTCTCCCTGCTCTTTTCCCTCCACTTCAATTTTTAGACCAGTAGAAGTTAATAATTTCTATGATATGGAACATTTCCAGCAGTAAAGAGGGAAAGAAACCAACCCCTCAGTACCTGTATCAGCCCCAAGTTATGGCCGCTAAACAGAGGTTTGGGAGAAGGAGTTTGGATGCAAGAACTATCTGTAGACAGACAAGAGTTTGGATCTAACACAAATTTCGGATTGAGTTGAACTTAATACTTTACAGGTCTTATCTTCATCTGCCAGTGCCCTTTTACTCCCCTAGCTCTTCCCCATATGGTGACCTTTGGGGAAAATGAGAGAGGCTGAGCCATAAGAAAACCCATTTAAAAATATTAACACAAAAATGCAATACTGAAATACATACTGTGGCTCCGTTGACTTTACCCTGTCTTTGAATATTGCTAAATCTGCTTCCTTTAGTTCATCTTAAATGTTATATTCCTCTGGCTACTTTTTTTTTTTTTTTTTTTTAAAAAAAAAGTGTTTCCCCCTAATTTGGCTTTTAAAATATTGCTTTTAAATTTTAAAAGGTTAAGGTTTCCTTTTAATGCTTCCCTCCCCCCACTTTTTCTGGTCTAGCATAAATGCCAGCAGGAGAAAATGCACTCTCAGACTGAACTCATCCACTAGCTCTAAATATTCCGTACTAAATTAAGTACAGAAACAGATACCTGGTGCCCTGGAAATCTGCCTTTAAGCAGCAGAATTGTGATCACTCGAGAAACTGTGCACTGACAGTCAGCAAGAGCTCCGTCCTCGTGAGTAACGGGGGAAATTTGTCATTGTCCTCTCCCACTGAAGTATTTGCAGCTGAGCTCTACTTTCAGAACCAGGCACATTTTCCTGAACGATACAGGAAGGACAAACTTTTGAACAACAAAAAAAAGAAAAAATAAAAAAAAAAAGGGAGAAGCTCAGCTCAGGTCAGTCATGCTTATTTTCATCTTGCTTTAAACGTGCTGTTTCCTTTTTTTCTTTAAATAGTTTTCTGTGCGGTTGCTGAAATGTCTTGGTAAGAGGAGCTGCAACACTCACACAAGGAAAGTCCCTGGTGGTTTTTAAACACCATTTTTATGGAGATTTTTTAATTAAAAAAAGAGAAAGATCTAATAAGCACGTCAGTCATAGAAACCCCTTATCATTGTGAATACTGCTTAAGCTTTATGAAGAGTAACCAAAACCTCTGTGTCACGGGTTAGTCTGTGGAGGTGTCTAAAGTGATTTGGAAAGCAACGTTCTCAAGGAAACATTTTTAAATGCTGAAGAGTTAGGTCAGAAATTCATCAGACAAGGAGATTAGCCATGCAGGTGGCTATTTAGGTGTGTAATTTTACATTGTGTAATGTAGGCAATAATCACTCATAAGCCAGCAAGTGCATTGATTACCTGCAAGAAATGTAGACCTTTCTCCCAGATATTTTCCCCCAGCACATTAGTTTTCTCCAAATAACGTTCTAAAGACTAAAACTGACAGCTCTGAAGACGGAGGTTTTTTTTAATCAGTGCCCAGTACAGGTAGATATAACATAGATAATGCCATTTGACCATCCTTCTGTATCACCATCTAGTTTTCTCAAGAATTCCCGACTGATCTTTGGAAAGAAGCTTGGAAGAGCCAGAAGAAGAGATTTTTCCTAGGAAGCGCGTTCACAGTATCGCACCAAACTCCCCATAGCGTCAGAAAGGACCTTGAGAGGTTGGTCACGGTGGGCAAATGCTCCGACAGTTGCGCGCCTTCGCAAAGTCTCTGGTGCTCAGGGTGCATTTCGGAAAGTTAAATGCAGATGGCAGTGGGTGGATGAGCCCTGTCAAACCAGAGAGGGCAGAAGGTCAGATTATCCAAGCCACACCAGTTGTCACTTTCCATTGTACAGATCATGGCCGGGTTGGCTGGAGGTGGCTCTGGATTAGGTTTGTGATCAGGAAGCAGAAGGTGCTTAGTTCCAGAAGCGTCTGGACAAAGGACTGTGTGTCTTGTGGGCTTCTTCTCAGACCACAGCCAAAGACAGAAAAGCCAATGACTGAGATAACTTTGAGACCCAGCTTTCAAAGAAAGGTAATACCATATCTGGCAGAGGGTCACCCAGAGAAGACTGGAGTGCAAAGACCCGCGGCTGACTTTCACATGATTTTTTAACTGTGCTTTTTCCGCACACGTGCATGGACAGCGCAAATTCCTTCCTCCTTCCCCATGAACTGCTTGGAGCTGGGGACCAAGGGTATTTAAGGGTGTTGTAGGGTTACC
The DNA here is from genome assembly GCA_020746105.1 of Trogon surrucura. Taxonomy (NCBI): domain Eukaryota; kingdom Metazoa; phylum Chordata; class Aves; order Trogoniformes; family Trogonidae; genus Trogon; species Trogon surrucura. Next base: position 98,830,326 of record CM036619.1, on the reverse strand, counting down.
AGGGGTTTATTTTAAGCAGATACTCTGGGAAGGTTTTACCTACCTAGATGGACAGGATAAATTTATGATCATTCTGCTTACTGGCCCAGCCTGTTTTTTTTCCTTTAAACTTTTGTTTTTAACATTTGAGCTGAGCACTCAGAGGCCTCAAGCCATGAATCCCTTCTTCACTAGCAGTCCTAATTAGCTCTGACTGTTCCTTTTTGCGCTGTTACGAGCAGGAAGCACAGGAGCTCACAACACGTATCACTGCGCGACGATTACGCGGCGTCTTCCCAACGCCAGGGATGAAGCGCAGCCTACTCATGGCCTGTTCCCATATGCAGCGTCGTGCCACCAGAAGAAGTGCTCTTATTTATTATTAAAAGGCAGCAACGAGGCTGTCTAGGTATTAATTTCGTATTCCCCATAATTACTGAGCGCTCGCCTCTGCTTGCAAACAAGGCGGTGAGTCACCTCTCAAGCCTTCCGCTTCCCGTCACTCCAGCCCTGAGCTGCGTCGCCCTGGGTTCGGTGAGAAAAAAAAAAAAAGTTGGCAATTGGCTGTCACGGTCACTTTGTTTCATTGCTTTGCCATCAGCAAATGACAATTATAAACCAGTTTCTTTCACTTGTTCCCCAGGTGCCTGTCTGAGACTGGAAATCCCGTGTTTGAATCAGTAATTATTATTTTTTTCTTAATTTCTAAATTAGCATCCCTAAAAAAACCCCTGAACAACAAAACCACTGCCACGAAACACATGATTTCTGGACCTGGCTGTCCCGGTTTTCATGCTCTGGTAGAGGAGAACTCTCCATCAGGACACAGGGAGTTCAAGACATTAGACACGAACGTTCATGACAAATCAACCTGTTAAAGCATTTCTAGGGTCTTAAAAGACAGTTAATAGATTTTCAAAGGACAAATGAAACAAGTATCATCATCTCATGTAGCCTCTGAGCCACAGATTTCACCTACACCTTCCTGGGCTGGACCTTCAGGGACACCATTTAGCACCTAACTTGGTATGGCTGGGTCAATGGTTAATTACGATTGCCTAATTAATGAAAGCGTTAATTCCTTGAGCTGGCAAAAGAAGAGACAAACAGCAGTCTTCTACTCTACATGATCTCTTCTGCACGAGGGACTCTTCCTCTCGCTAGCTGTGGTATCTGGGGGTGTTGGGAAGGGGAAATACTCAAAATGCAAAGTACATTTAAGCACTCCAACTAGGAAAATGAGACACCTTTTCTAGAGAGTTAACATCTCGTGTTTTCTCCCCACAGCTTCCACACAAAGCACGGGCATGAACCATTCTCTTGTTGGGGCTCCTCCTGTCTTCTTTTTCCTGGATGTGCCACGTCCTCCTCTGACACAGGACAGGACCGTGGCTTTCCTTTTTTTCTTTTTTTTTTTGTCTGCCTCGCCTGTCTTCCTTTTCTCTCCTCTGCAGCAGACAAATTGCCCTCTCCTCTACTTCGTCTTCCTGGTGTTTTTCCAATACTCTTGGTTTCGCTGTTCCAGACAATACTGTGAAATCTCAGGGTGGATGAGGATAACAGTTCTTTAATAGGTCTTTCTGAGCGTCCTCACGCTGAAAAAGCGAATCTCATTTGTGAGTGTTGGTGTAAGAAACATGAATGCAATTTCCTGAAGTTTTGCATGAGACATGTGGGAGCAACAACGTACCTTTCATACCCTGCCAGCTTGATTTCATAAGGTCTTGGAGAATGGCGACCCTAGGGACAGTTGATAGCCAGCTGGTTATTTTGTGTAGCTAATATTTGTTACGTGACCTTTACTGGAGCAGGGATTACTGTATATTTGGGATATGCGCATGCTTTTCCCTCTGCCCATGACCTGTGTGTTCGATCCCTCATAAAGACAGACCCACGATGCTGCATTCTTGCTTTGAAGACAGTTGGGTTTGTGGCAGTTGCTCAGCAGAGCAAAAAGGCCAATTCTTAAACGAATTACTTCTCATTTAGAAGGTTTAATAAGTTTAACCAGGGCTTTTGCCCTTCGCCTGGTACAGGAGAAGAGAAATTACTGTGTGCTAGGAAGGAGATGCTGCTGTTACCGTACTTATAAGCAATACCAAAGCTAGATGAAAAGTAGTAAATTTTGTTTAACATGTCCCTTCCCCCTGTGCCCAAATCCTCAATGCTTTACCATTAATAGAGTATAAATTCTTACAGCATCCTTGTTAGGCAGGTGGGTAGACAAACGTTATTATCCTTATGCTGCAGAATGAATGAAGTGAGGAAGATGGATCTCTGAGACAGTACCTGTGCTAATCACCCTAGAAGTATAAACATGGAATAACAATGCTGTACTTAATTTTGGTATAATCCTTTGCTTTTGCAAAAGCTCACTTCTGCTTCTTCTGCCTCTGTTCCTCTCCTTCTCTTCCAGCCTAGCTAGGGTGGGTTGCCACAGGGGGGCAAGTATCCAGAGCAAACCTGCCTGTTTCTTTCTGACCGGCTCGTTTCTAATGAGGCAAAGAGTCTTCGCAGCAATTTGGCATTTTGCAGATTTTTCTGCACACGTTGAAGTTATGATTAACTGGAGTTCCTGCTGAAGGGCTAAATTCTGTCACTGATAGAGTCTTGAAGCAATGCTTCTGTGTAACGCTCTGTTGAAAGCAATAAGGCAAGATACTGCTCATCGTAAGAGAGGAAAAAAGATTTTGACCGTAAAGTGGAATGTTATAGAGGAAAATAAGACTGCAGGCAGAAGTCAATACAAAGCAGAAGTGACAAACCATCCCTCTGCCACCATTCCTGCAAAGGGCTTGATTTTGAGGAACTAGAAACTGGTGCAGCCCTGTTCTGAGTGTGTAGGAATCCTACGACACTGTGTTATAAGGGAGCTTAATATCCTTCGTTACACAAAGTATGCATAATGTGAGCCAAATTAATCTCTGGCTCAGTTCTGCCCAATGCATTAAAATCCCTTGGTTTATTAATTAGTCCCAGAGCTAAATATTTTTCCACCATTCTGTCTACCACCGTTGAAGCAGCAAGATTTTCATTAATTTTCATGCAACGGCAGCAAATTGCTTCCTAGAATTTAAATCCCCATTTATCTTGTAAAAATCAGGGGCCTTTGATGAACACGGGAGTTGAGCCAACATTAGTGGGGGACATTATATTCCAAAAAAGCTGCATGTAACATAAGATGCACATTTCTATACACAGCTCCTCCACTGCTGTGGGCAACATACAAGTCGATTAGAGCAGACGTAATGTATTGTTTTCCGATTATCTGTTCTAAATGGCTGGAACAATAGTGCTAATCTGCTATCAAGACCCAAACGCCATCCGGCAAGAAAGAAGAAACAGAACATTCACTATCTGTCCAGGGCAGGAATCGGAATCTCTTCGACAGTGAGTTGAAAAGGAAGGGGAAAAGACTGTAGGAACATACAGGCAATGAGGGCAAACTTGCAGCGGTTGCAGAAAAAATGAAAAGCTACTTATTTATTCCTTGGAATGTCTAACATCAGATTGCTTCTACTCACTTAACAGTTGTCGGAAGGCGCGTGTGCATATTAATTTCCACCCCACGATTTGTGATCCACATGGAATTAAAAATAAATAAATAAATAAAAATCCATTCCAAATGGAACTTGCTATGCTTCTTCACAGTCTTGGCTCCTCAAGATTAGCCTCCTATAATATGCTTTACTTTAGGCTATCGCCTGAGATCGCTCGGAGCCTGAAGCCCCCTGGGCATGCAGCAGCCACGCATTAATCCGATCGGAGGTTGGCACATGTGATGCCAGTGCTCTCTGAGCAGCAGGATTCAAGGTGTGGGGGCTGACCTTTAAAATGCACATTATCTCCTCAGAGTGGGGGCATTTGGGTGGGAACTCAGCTGGTGGTGAGTGGGGCACAGTTTGCCAAATCCACCTTGGCTCAGCCCTAAACTGCTGGGCGTGCTGCTTGAGCTCGTCTTCTTAAGAATTTGGAGGAAGATGATTTGGGGGCATGAACCAGCTTTTCCCTTTCAGGAGTTGATCACAGAGGCTCGGTATAGGTGTGCCTGGCTTCACCGTGTTTTATAAATAACCCCACAATATCTGAAATGGATTAAAATCCACCTGCAGTTAGCAGGCTTGCTGCATTTGCAGGCTTGACACACCCATCTAAGCGGGACCTCTGTTTTACCTTGTGAAGTACTAAAAAAGCAAATCTAATTATTGTGCTTCGGTGAGAAATGTCTGTATCAAGTCAATGGGACACGAGAGACAAGCGCCGAGTGCTTGTTCCAAACGTGGCCTGTGGAAAAACAGGACCTAAGCTAGTTAACATGAAGTCCAGTTATAACGCTGTGTTCTCTCTTGGGTGCTAGAAGTGGCTGAACATTCAAAGTATCTGCACCTTGGCAGTGAGTTGTGTAAGTGACCCTGGCTCTAATACTCTCTTTTACCATCCACAGCGCTAATAGAAAATGCGCTGATGCATATTACTGAAAGAGAGTCTTGAATGTGAAGTAGTAACAGAGGTAAAAACAACTCTCAGGCCATCGTACGAGACAGGAACTGATGGTAATAATGGAGATTTCTGCTCCCGGGAAGGGGCTTCTCTTCAGTTACAGGCAAACCTCAGCAGCTGAAGCTTGTGTGGGAACCTAGTTATGATCCTAGAATCCTAGAACCAGTGAGGTTGCAAAAGACCTTGGAGATTGGCACAGTGCTGCAGCTGTCAGAAAACCCCATTTGCAACAAAGCACAATTGCAGTGTGACATTATTTCCTCAGCTCCTCGGATGGTTTGGAGGAGATGGCTTCTGTCACGTCAGGGCATACACACTGAGAAGGCTCCAGAAGTCTGTGGCCATTAGCCTGCCCCAAGCGACCACCAGGTCTCTGCAAAAATAACCACGTATTCCTGCCGAAGGAGCTCTGAGGCTTCGTGAAGGTGCTACAATCTGATAACTTCTGTGCTTCCTGCACATTCGTAGAAGTGTAAATCACTACAGTAAGGAAACACTTGAAGAATGTCTTAATCAACTTTAAAATGCCTGACTAGCAAATAGTTACGTACTCACACGTGAAAGTGTATTCACAAAGCTCTGTTTTCTAGAGAGAGTGGATGAGTGTGATATCTGAAAAATAAAGGCACCCACAGGTAGTTTTACCAATGACTACCTGCTACTAGAAGTTACGTCATTCAAACCAACCTGACAGCAGTGGTGCTGGTGCCCGGCAGATCTCCTTCTGCTGTATTATAATGACCTATTTAATATTTTTCCACATTGTACAAACCCAGTCTTAAAGGCTGCTTAGCTTCATCTATCTCTTCCTGATGCAAAAGAATAAAAAATGGGGAAAACAAGACAAAACAAGCAAAACAAAACCTCTTGTGAAGACTGCCCACCTACAGGTCTCGTAGTTGATCAAGAGGAGAACAGATCTTTCCATTGGTGTTCTGCTGCACGTAGAGCAGATCTCTGCGTAACTCTGGGCAAAACTGTGAAATTTCTCAAGTTTTAGACTGCAGCCTAATTTTTTACAGAGCCGTTTCCCCATTTTCGTAGCTATGGAAACAGCCTTTTGTTTCTTTAGCAGTAAGCCAAGAGTTAGGGGCCAGGCCACAAAATATTTCATTTTATTACAAAACCACCAAAACGTGATTTCTCACCAGTTTAACTGGCAGGAAGGATATTTTGCGCAGCAGTACCACGTCCCGATGCTCTCCTGGGGAAGCTCAGCAACTTTGGCTGAGAGTTAGGACTATTTTTGGAAGCTTCAGAAGTATCTAGGGAAAGTGCTTCTCACTTTTATTCATATAAACAGTATCTCTATTTATTAAAAAAAAAAAAAAAAGTGAGAAATGGCTTCTCTTCAAATGGCTTTGACAATAAAATTCTGCTTCTATCAAGGTCTTGGGAGACACATGAAGCCTTCTGATAAACGGTGTGTTTGGATGATGAAGAGATGACTTGAAGACTCAGGATGAGATGCTTCAGACTCCCGCCCCTGGAGCCCAGTGAAGTAAAGGTGAGTTCACTTCGATCCCAGCACTCTGTCACCTACTTTCCTCATCTCTTACATTGCCTGCGTGGGGATGGAGTACAACAAACTATACAGTCTTTTCTGTCTTAAATTACTAAAAGGCTAGATACATCCTTCCTGCTGTGAAAAGAAGGAAAAAAGACTATCTAGATGTTTAGCTTCCTAAGCACAGGCTTAAATCTTGTTGAAGTCCATAGAATTTAAAGTACATGCTTGAGATGTTTTGCTGAATAGGGATACATTGCTGAATCACGGCCAAGACTTCTTAAGCTGATGTACTATTACCCATGAAATTACTAATATGCTCAATATCACTCCTGTACTTAAAAGCATTGTTAAAGGGGAATAGAACTTTTCAGGGCTTTTGGTGCTATCTCTACAAGAGATCAGGGATTCAGATTAAAGTTGATGAGTAAAAATACTAGAAGATAAAAAGTCCAACCAGAGCAGGAACCTGCGGGATGAGCCAGGGCAAGAATTTTCTAAACGACTAAGCTGCTGTTGACAACTTAAGGTTCAGTACACTCTGCCGTGGAGTTACCTCTCATTCTGAAAGTTACTTTCCAGCAAACAGAAAACAAGATGAGGAATTTTGCTGGAAATGTGTCATCTTCATTGGTAGAAACTCTCTGATTTCCATCTCTGCGTCCGTCACCCAAGGACGTGCCCAAATGTTCGCCCTGGCAGTGGACTAAAGCTCATGGTATGAACAGGAAACAAAAGTGGTTTAGCACTGTCTGTCACTGCATAATAATTTCCAGTACCCTTTTCTGACTTTCTTTTTCTGTCTCCCTCCACTTCTGCAATAAACTCTGATCCACCAATGCGTCAAACTTGCAACGTACACTGAAGCTCTTGTCGAAAAACTGTGGGTCAGTGAATCTGTTGGCTGTTAAGCATATATATATATATATATATGTATATACATATGTATATATATGGGTATATATATGTATATGATGACAGGATTTACTGACTGGGGCTGGAGTGATCAGCAGTGATGAGATTAAACCAAAATTTTTGAACAGAATATAAAAGAGGCTTCAAATATCAAAGATGATCTTAAACCAACCACCTCTAACCCTCAAGGAAGATCAGGTGTGGATTCAAATATTGGTTCCTATGGCTGTTTGGAAGAAAATCCACCATGGGGTTTTGTGTCCATGATTTGTTACCAGCAACACCCCTCTCAGCTGCGTGGTAGCACATTTTCACATTCTGTCGGGTGCTGCATTACCCTTTTCTCTCAGTTTTTCTCCTTTTTAGCATTGGTCTGGAGATCAGGCTCCACAAAAAAAATGGTCAGCAGTTGATTTCTGAATGTGAGCCATTCTTAGATGCGTGAGTAAGTAAAGAGCAAACCCGCCAGTTAAAGCAGTAATTAAACAACATGCATTAGGGATGCTGGGGGGTGTTGCCGCCGCATCCGTGTCCAGCTCCTGCCCAAGATGTGCTTTTGAAAAAGAGCAATGGGAAAAATACGAAATACCACACTTCAAATGCCTGCCAGCCATCATCTGCTGAGTCTAAGAAAGAGGCTCAGTCCAATCCCTTTCTTTCACTGCCTGCTTCTCTGCTCTAGACCCGTTTTTGTTGCTCATTTGCCAACAAATAACAGGCGTTGGGAGTAGGAAAACAATAAAATTATGTGAGGAGAGAACAGCAATCAGGACACAAAGATAAACATCAGCAGTAAACCCTCCCAGCTGCCAGCCCCACAACATCTGTAAATGACAGAGAGGGTGAGGGAAGGGAGCAGAAGCGGTGAGCGCGGGACGGTGTGAAGGTTCCTGGCAGGAGGTCAGGAAAGCCCACGCAGTTCAAAAACACCGGGGCCACAAATAGTTCAGGGTAGGAGAGCCCACGACGGCCAAATGCCACATCTCTGCGTGTCCCTTTGGCTTCCCGGAGTTGAAAATGGAGCTGCCGGGTTGACGTGGTGGGTGTTAAATGTTGATGTGTCCAACATACGGGAAGCAAAGGTGGCACCTGTGCCATAAGCTTGACCTCTGGGAGTCAAAAAGGAGAAAAAAAATTGGTTTTTTTTTTCCTCTCTCCATCGTATTGAAGTCTAGTCTACAAATAGAACAAATAGGTGTATGCTTATGGGGAAAGAGGAGCTCCACTGGAAATATTTGTGGCTCTCCATTATTCCTTTCTAGATGGCAGGTCTTAGCTTTGCCATTCTCCTCCTGGCTCCAGTGCTGCCCAGCCCAATTCCTGAGTGGCTCTTCTTCCGAGAAGGAAAATTTCAAACCTGATCAAAAGAATGTCGCAACAGACTGACTGGAGGGAAGAGCTTGCTCTTCCTCACTGCCTTGGGGGGCTGGGATGTTAGAGGTGGTCCTGCATGAGAGGCATGTGATGGGCTGAGTGTCGGTGCAGCGGCAAGGAGCACACGCTGAATTCAGTTTGCAGCCAGAACCGGAGTCTCTGGGCCAGTTCTCCATTTTCCTTTTATTTTTGCTATTTCCCCCCACCTTTAACCTGCTGACCTTAACACCCAGTTTCACAACTGAGGACAATATCAGCTTGACAGGCGTAGGAAGTGGTGGCTGGCAACAGAGATTCTGATGAGCATAAAACCTCTATAAGCAACTGCTCCCTGAAGCAAAAATTTGAACACACTGGTGTTTTAGCTGCTTCCCTGCTCTTAAAACCAGGCACTCGGTTCTCAACACCACGCTCCCCTCCTTCGCTCCTAAGTTACAGCCCAGGCTCCACACCGACATTTCGCAACCACTAAAGATCATTTTGGCCTGATTAACCGATTAATGGGGTGGTTGACCCTGAGGATCACTGCAGATCAGTGGGGCAGGCTTGGAGATCCTATTGCCCTCAAACGCACCAGACAGGTAATATCTTATTTTCCCAGCATCTGTGAAACTCAGAGGAAAAACAGAACCGTCATCCCCACGACAGGGGATTTGTCATGTGCTCCCTGTGACTTTTAGGCACAACTTGGATGGAACAGCAGGAGGTTTCATCTGATTCAGGGAATCGCGTGCTATGGAAAAGTGTTACAGGTTGCCCAAGTTCAAGCAGTCCTTCCCTGGCTCACGTTGTTGCTTTAATGAAAAAGGATGGATGCAAACCGTGGAACAAACAAAACCTACCATTTACTTGAAAGAAATATTAATACTACTAATACGAAATGAAAAAAACAAACCCAGCAGATTAAATCCAAGGACTGTGATAGTGGGAAAATATTTTCACCTTTGATCAGACAAAACTGGTGCTTTTCAGTGCTTGAGACAGACACAACTAATCTTTCCCAGCAGCAAACTGGACAGTAGTTTTGAAATACTCTAACGAAATGGTCACTGCTCCTTTAAATGTGTTTCTCTATATCGGAAATGGGGCTTTCGTCAGTCCTCGAAGCAGATAGCTTAGAAAAGTCACTTGTTTAGGGTCACTCAATAGATCACCGGCAGAGATGTAGAAAAAACACCCTGGTCCACTGATCTCCAGGTCCGAACCACCTCTCCTGTTCACTCTTTCGTGGTATTACAGCCTCCTAGCTCGCGTGTTGTGCTCATTTTTCTCCAACATTATACAGAGCTTATAAGTATCGTGCTTATGAGCTTATGCTCGGTATCAAATGGAGCCCTCAATACCTCTGGTGAAAGAAATGTAGGAGCAGTAACTCTGTACTATAAAACACCATCCTTAAGATTTTGCCATACTTATTATGGCTATGGATGCACGTGTCATGTGTGTTTCCTTTTTTTTTTTTTTGAATCTGGAAATGGAGAAGTCGATCTAAGGAAAAACCGGGCATGAAACTGGTAGGGTGATGTTTGAGAAAGCCAGCACACACCACCCTGCCCTATTTGTCAGGTCGCAATTAGTAAGAGACTCCAGGACAAGCCGTTGCTGAGCAATGCACACGTGAGGATGCTGGGAACACTCAGCTCTGCCTCATACTTCGCTCTGCACCCGTGTTGAGCGTCGCTCAGCCTAACCTTAGAGAGCCCAGCCTGCAGCACGCTATCGTCAGGCAGCAGGAGCGACCCACGCACACGGAATCTCATTGAACTTTTCAAACATCGGCTTGACGCTCCCTTGGGCTGCGTTTTGCGGTTTGTTCTCTTCGTTAGAGGGAGGCGAGAGGTCCATAAGCAGGCTTAGCCCGCCTTCAAGCATCTTGAGAAGACAACACGAGCTTCACCAGCCACCTCAAGAAGGAAGACCAAGAGTAGCCCACACCTGGCAGTCTCCTCCCGCACTCTGTTGTGTCATCTATGGCATATTAGGAGGATTCATGAGATCAGAGCCTGGCCGGTTGTGAATAGACCATTTGCAAACAAGTTAACAATAGTTTGCATTTTCCAAAGTCAACATTTTAAGAACTGACCCCTCCTCCCAGCGAAATAAGTAAATAAACAGATGGAGCTGACAATGGATGTCTTTTTGAAACACAGAAAGGAAAAAAGGGTTACAGTTTTTGTCAGATACGCTCTTTGCCACTGGGAGCAAAGGCAGAATCACTTTTTTTTTTCTTCTCTCTATGCCGGAATGCTCAGTTTAAACGCTGCTGAGATGCATGATTTAACAAAGTTGGCTTATCCCCATCAGGGAAAACTCTTATCTGTACTGGAGGTCATAACAACTCCTTGAGAAAAAAAGAGACCCAATGTTTTCAAGCTGTGAGAAAACACTAATAATTTCTTTACTGGCTCATCAGGGTAGTTTAATACTGAAGTGATAATGAAATGACCTCATAGCTCTTTGCTTTTCGGTTATGACAGGCCAGCCCAGTAAATTAAATAGTTCTCCTATCGCATGGGAAACTATTCCTGTTCTATGTTAACTGGAAAGTAACACTATTATTAGGGTTCAAATTAGCTGCAGTTCTACAGCAAGGAGAGTATCTCCAGCCATAATGCTTTCCAGCAGAAGACTCCTTGGTGAGTCCCTCCCTCTGGCCTTCTAGGTGGTCCTTCCTACAGATCTAATGATAGGTCTGTCAAAGAGATTTATGGCATTTGTCCATGTCTCTGTGTTGTGTGTTGGTTTTTTTTTTTCGCTCCTCAGCTTCGGGTTAGCTCTGGTCTCCAGCGCTCTGTGGTTGTTCCTAACACGTGTTCAGTAATCGCACAGACCGAGACTGTTCTTCTACGTTGGTGTTTTCTTTCATTCTGCCTGTCTCAGAGCTTTCAGTAACACTCATCGCCACAGGATTCTGCTTCTATATTTCATCTGTCAGTAAAGCTTGAGCTAATTTGCTGCCTCCGAGAACCCTCTCTGCTGGCTTACATTTACACACGTGCCCACAAACCCAAACCCAAAATCTGTGATCACATTCCTGCTAGTGCCAGAGCCTCATGCCTCCCGTGCTTGATCCACATCCCATTAAAACCAGTAGGAAGCTTACCATCAATGTTAACGGGAATTTTAATAGACCCCGCTTTATCTAATGTGGGGATGGCCTGAATTCTCCTATGCGGCGTGCGGAAGGAAATAACACAGCCCAGAAAACCCACTTCCATGCCTCTCCTCGTGTGTAGTCACACTGCAACAGTGCTCATGACCAGGTTTTTTTGAGAGGAAAAACTCCACGGCAGGAAGAAACTCTCCCTTCTACATTCCTTGGGGCACTTTGGTCACCTCCTCACAGTGCAAGGGAAATGCCCTCAGGATTTGAGGCTGCCCACCTCTCTGGGACATGGGAAAGTTAAACACGTGCCAGTGCCCGCAGCCTTAGACTCCTTGGGATGACAAGCTCCGCTTGTACTCGTCTTGCTGGTAATAAATCACACATCTCTTGCTGCAAACAGGGCACCACCCATTCTTCTTTACTTAGCAACTGTTTTTATACAGCGCTGCTTTATCTGATGGTAGTTCTAACAGCCAAACCAGCTCTGAGATAGGTATTTTTTTACAGGGTTGGTAAAATAGTGGGGGTCTACCTAGTGTGGTCTCAAGTATTCCCATTGAAAAACACATAAAAGTCCGAATTCCAGTGAAGCAACAAGCAGATAAAAGGAACTCAGACCGCTGGGTTAGTTTTAATTAAATGGGAGGAAGAAAGGGCTGTTGTATGTGTTTTCAACACAGAATAAAACCCTACAGCTTTTCTGCAGGTAAAAATTAATCTCAGGCCAAAGTGAGTTTTGACCTAATTGCAGATTCAAGCCCATATTTACATTTCTTTGCACACCTCAGTCTCTATTTCATGACTGAGTAAAGTTCCACTGAATATGAAGAATGGAAGCTCTGTCCAAGTAGGAAGCTTCCATTCCTCAGTGGTTACCCAAATTGTCATTTCTCCCCATCATTTTAGAAGAGCAATAATTTTGAAAGTAGCAGCCGTGAAACCAAGTGAATGAAAAAAAAAAGTAAAATTGAAATAGATGAGAACGCAACTTTCCTGGTGTTTTATCCAAGATGTTTCACCACCTCCTGAGACTCATGGTCTACAAGAAATGACACTGAAGCAGCCAGTGTAGAGCAAAGTGCAGCTCAGAGCAAATTATGAGCTGTTGCTGGGCAGCCTGGAAGCAGAACATGGTTTGCAAACACGGGACCTGCTCACTTTCCCTGCACATCAGTGGTAAAACTGCCGTTAACTTCTTGTATTTGCAGCATCTGAACCATAACGACGTGCTGAACTCTGCGCGGTTGGCTCGTGGCAATGAAGACCTTGCTCAGCACATCTGGAAAACACTTCCCTGGAGCACTCTGGGAGCATTCCTTGATCTCACTGAGCCCTATTCTCTGAATTTGCTCCTGTTGTCGGTTGAAAAAAACATCAAACGTGAGGAAGAAGCTACTTTTTCTTGCCTTCCATACAATACGCCGTTGTGTTAAATTTATCACCTTGTTTTAAGGACAATTGTGCTCCAGATGAGACTGACTCTTGGGACTATAAGTCCCCGTTTAGTGAGCTTCTTATAACTACCGTGGGGGCTAAATAACTGCTGTTCTCAGAGAAGCAGGTGCCTGCAAGCAGAAGCGGGAGAGGTTACTGAGAGGACAACAAGTAATGATGGAGCTACTCGAGGACTGCATCTGGCGTATGTAGTCACAGGTTTGTTTTGTTCCGCGCCTTCCTGATTTCCAGGCAGCGCTGGTGTTTTCTCCTCTGCAAGCCAATAATAATGAAAAAAAAAAAAAAATTTGGAAGTTTTCAGCACAACAGAGATATTTTTTTCTGCTTTTCGAGCAGGCAGAGCCCTGAACGTGTAGAGTGTGGCAGGTCACAAGTAAAGAAGCTGCGTGAGCACGCAGAAGTGCTGTCTGTCACGGCCTGAGAGCAAGCTGCCAAGTGCTTATCTGCCTTCAAGTGACACTTCTCCCTGAGAGCAGCCTGAAAAAACATACAGCACTTAGAGTGGAATGAAGGAGGAAACTTTATTTGCTATTTGAAGAGAGTGGTTTAGCCTGGCTGTGAAAGGTGCCCAAACGAAAGGGAGCTTCCGCAGCCTGCAACGAGCTATCGGATTTCCATCCAGCTCATACGCTCTGAAAAAGTGTTTGGGGATGCGCAGGGCTGTGGCTATGCAAGACATCCGCTCCGGGAGAATTTTAATCCTCCTGGAATAGCAAAATCTCACTGGGAACTAAAAGTCCCAGCGTCCAAGTTCCTTGCTGTGGTGTCTGCTTTGGGTAGAGGAGAATTCACAGTCCCTTCCAATGCTGCTGAGTCTAGAACATGACTTAAGGAGACTGCGTGTGGAAGCACGAGTCAGCCCTGGCTGCCTTCCTGTTCAGGATGGAAGAAAGGAAAAGCTGCACAAATCCAAGAGCCTGAAAAAAACGGTTTTCCTCTAACGCACATTTTTGCATCAGGTGGAAAACACCGAACTTTTCCTGGTCTCACTGAGCACTGAACTGCTGCAACCGTAGGCATGAGCGAGTTCGTCCCTTCTCAGACGGTGGGGGTTGAGAAAGCAACCGTGTTTTTGGATTCCTCTAGAACGAAATCTTATTTGTTCCGCTTTGCTTTTTTACAGCCTCGTTAGTGGTCAGATTCCCAATTAAGCAGCATCGGAAATGTAAGGTTAAATGAGGATGTGAAAAGAAGGAAGCTCCAACCGAGGAGGGGGGAAGTATTGATTTTTGTGGCTTGTCACAACGTGAGGATGGGTCACGATGAGTCACTTGATTGTTTATGGACAGTAACGAGTGCAACGCCGGGAGAATACCCGGAGAGACAGTGAGAAAATAAGAGGAGACATTAAGATCAAAAGCAAAGATGATACTGAAGTAGAGGTGGAGGGAATGGATATAGAAACTTCAGAAGTAAAGAAGAAAGGGGGGAAATGAAGTGGAAGCACTGCAAAAGTAGTAAATTAAGTTTTTCAAAAGTGCCTCCCTGGCCTAAGAAGTTGTAATTACTTTCCCATTGATGCTGGCAAAAAAGAGGAGTGGAGGTGGCAGAGCCAGGCTAGCAATGAGCACTTTAAAAAAACCCAAACCATCTCACCTTAGAATTGCATTGCTTTCTTACATCTTCTGCTAAAACAATGACATCAAGCAATACTCATGGCTACTAAATTATAGCCAGCGTCCACTTAGATCTTCTGGGAAACCTCAGATGTCTGTGGCATTAAGACACCCAGGGCAATTACAGCACAGGAACTTCCCAAGGCCCTCAGAGGCTGGTTAGAAAACTCACTTGTTTTAAATGTTTTGGTCGCTACTGCCTCAAACTGGGTTCATCCCAGTGGTTTAGTATCTCAAATTTAAGCCCTGAACTCAAGCGTGCACAGCAAGGGGGCTAGGGTCCTAAGACATAAATAATCTTTCATTTTCTGCATGGATCAAATTGTAAGTCTAACAAATGAACAGACACATTGGAAAGCTCAGATCCTTACGTTCATTAGTTCAGAGTGCAATAATTATTAGCTGGAGAGAAGCACAAGTGCAATCAAGAGGAAACCTAAATAAAACCCACCTACGCAGATTTCTCACACTGGGCTCCGGGCATGACTCACTGGTTATGTATTAGGCGTTGTGGGTGGGTACTCTAATTTGTATGTGTTCCATTGTTCAGATGTGTTTTGTACAGGCTAATTCTGACTTTGTTTTGGCAAAATCTTAAAAAAAACTCCAAACACATAAACAAAAACCCCACCATCTCATCATTCTCTTGGGTAACCCTCCTCAGGCTGCAGGATGGGGGGATGTTCCTTGGCCATGGATGAGCTTTTTCAACCTCTTACCCACAGAAAATCATTTTGCATGCTTTTCAGGCCAGATTTTCAAGATCAGGGAAATATTAATGCATGTGTACACTTTAAAGCTTTCACAAGAAAAATAGCTCGGCCAGTAGTTTGCAATGCATTTCTGAACTCAGTCTAACACCCCAGCAGACAAGGATCTATTAAATGTTAAATGGAGAGGACTTCTCAGACTGAAGAAATACTCTGATGAGAGTGCACACCCTAAGCACAAAGAGGAAATTATTAGAAAAAGCCTCAAGATAATTACTAGAGCTGAAAGTATTTTCTTGGCGTTGGACCACCAGTAAGCGTCTTCGTTTCTGAGAAGAAAGGGATGGTACAAAGCGATGCCCTTGCAGGACTTAACTGCTAGATGATCTCAGAGGTCTTTTCCAACTTTAATGACTCTACGGACATCTGAAGGCCTGAATGGCTCTGACCCACACAGCCTTCGGATGCATCTCTGAGCTTCCCTGTAAGTTGGCAACCCCCGCGTGCCTCAAATCTTCTTGAGACCTCTCTGGCATCTCCAACATTGCTGCTGCCTGACTTTGCAGGAGGCAGAAGCTAAACCAAAAGCTTAAGCCTTAATATCCCACAGTTAGTGAAAAGAGGGACTCAACACACCAACAGTTATTGCTTGCCTTGTTTACTTCACTCACAAAATATGCAACTTTCCTGACCTTCGGTACACTCCTTAGGAGTGTTCAGGCTGAAAGGGGCTCCGCATCAGCCAAAAATAAGTGATGGCTGACCTTAATAACTACTTTCCTTCAATCGCAAGGGAAACACCAATGCCACGCCACTGCCTGCATCGCTTTTCCCCAACGCCTACGTCTCAAGAGAAAGAACTGGGCATGTTAACCCTTCCACTGCTCTTACCAGTGCTAAAGCTCACAGATTTGGGCAGGGTTTGTTTCCAAGGGGGCACCTGGGGAATAACACGAGTCGTTCAGATTTTCCACGACATATCACCAAATGACGCTCATGCCCATTCCCGCTATTGGTTTAAACACAGAACAGCCCTCCCCTTCCCAGCAGCACCTTCCTGTTTAACCTGTGTTTTTGTGAAGGGCTCGGGAGGTTTTCCTGAGCACGTCTGGCAGCACGAGAAGCACACGCGTGGCTCGGCATCTCACCAGAAGTGCAGAAGCACGAAGCCGAGGAGACTGTATGGCCCGAGATGAATCTAGGAGAGGAATGGCAGACTTTCCTCCTTGCTCTCTTTGAAACATGCGTCTAAAGAAGCTGCCCCATTGCTCAGACACCCCGAAGTAGCTGAGTGGAAACAAAATGCTGCCCTTTATCTTGCTGCTCCCTGTTAACCAGGGCCGTTGGCCCCCAAACTGCACGAATCAGGCAGGGGAGGGGTGGACGATGAATTTTGGCTTGTCGGGGTGAGAGCTTTCCCCATTTCCCACTCTTACATCCAGTGTGACTTCTGTGAAGTCTGTGCAATTATGCCAGATTTAAAGAGGCGCAACCCATGGCAGAACTTCGTCTTTACTACTTAATACAGATTCTTCTTAATTAATTCATTATGCCAGGACCAAAAGCATGCTAGGTGGCTATAACACTCTCATTTACTTCTCTATTCCTTGTAATTTTATTTCATACTGCAAAAACATTTCCTGTAATTGGACCTCTGGATACCTATTGACTTTCCATAAAACTGGCTGGAAACTACCACTCTGTTCTTTCGTTTTCACTGGTATTTATTCAACCGTAGGTCCCCTAATGTTTTAATTTGGTTGCAGCAGCTCGTATGTATGAATGACTCTCAGGCAGAAAACGTTTTGCTGATGACATTTCGTATCAGGGAGGTTATGTGCTGGGATGAGATTAGCAGCCTCGTTAGAGGTATGGGGAAGGCAGTTAAATGCAAAATAGATAGAACTGTACTGATTGCTGATATTGCAGGGAGGGAGCACAGCATCCACTTGATTAAATAATAGTAAAGTGGTAAAGAAAAGACCAGCCCAAATTAAGATAAAGTGTCAATTTCTGGCACCAACACCAAATGCAGCACAATACTAACACTAAATGGGTTACGGCCAATTATTGCATTTGTCACTACAGAGTCCGCAGAACTCACCACCTAAATGATTTGCCATCCAACATCCCAGAATGCAGAGTGAGATTTTTATTCCATATCACTATTGACAAACTTAAGCTGCTGAGAAATAAAAGGAACCTATTTGGGAGAGCAGCCATTGATTCTGTTTGTCTCTGGGTTGGTTTGATTCTTCTATTTTGTCAGATATTAGCACTTCTGGGTGCTAAGAATTCCTCCTTCAGTTGCTGGGAGCAAACCGCGTGAGATAGCAAAAATCTAAATGAGATTCCAGGACTCTCGACCACGTGGTTTGAACTTGCAGGAGAGCAGAAACTGTGAGTGGACTTGTCGTTAGCTCTGACCTTAGCAGAGAAGACCTACACCGTCCTACCCAGAAGAAACGGGTACAACCTCGGGTTTTGCGCTTGCAAGCAGCGCGTGGAGGTCTGTGAATAAAAGCAGCAGCACCACCATTTGCCACCTGCAGCCAAGTCCCCCACAATTGGAGCTGGGCTGCTCCAAAGCTTGAATAAAAACAAATGCAAAAAAAAGCAAAGTATCATAGCGAGAGAGGAAAACCAGCCAGCCAGGAACCTCTTGGCTCTTAAACTGGGTGGCGGGAAGAAAAAGCAAACTCCAGGAGTCTCAATGACACTAATTGGATTTGGCTGAGCTTTCCAGGTTGAATCAAATAGGTGCCAATTTAAACTAAATAGAATATAGCAAGAAAGACTTTATGAAAAGCAAGGGCAGGTTTACTTTGTCTACTCAAGTAAAAAATAATGAACAAATAAACACTCCAGACAGGGCTTATGACCAGGTTCATTAGAGTAAGCACACGCTTTATGTTTCCTATCATCTGATACCTAAAAAAACTGGCTTTTAAATTCATTCCTAAAGAGGCTGGTATTTATTAGGACTGGTCACTTTCCTTTTCTTTATAATTATCTCCCAGATAAATAAATAACAGAAAAGGGTTTTATGTTGCTGTCTGCTGACACAGCCAGCACCTGATGCCAATCCCGCAGCTCAGCCGATGTTCCTCTGAGATTACCATGCCCCTTCCTTGGACGTTGGTCCTCCTCACCCGCCTCCAAGCCCTTCCGAGAGGTGGGCACCCTTATCCTCACTCTGCAGGTGAGGAAGAGCTGGAGGAAAGCCAGGCTCAGAGAAATAAGCAGAGTTTTGAGGAGGTGTGGGCTATCTGCAGCTTCCCCGACACCCCTGGGGTGAGAGCTCTGTTTCTGTCACCACTGCCTTCTCACACACGCGTTGAGGAGGTGTGTAATTAGCTCACTTTGTAAATTAAGCCGCAAAATACCACGCTCAGTTACAGCCGGGGTAGCCTGAGTTGCTGAACTGAGGAAGATTTCTGAAGAGCAGAGAATACACCGGCTGCCGCGCTGATACCCTTTGAATTTGAAACCTAACGCTCCGGCACTTCCCAGGCAAAGTGAGTCAACACGCATTCCTAGTTGTCTCTGGCCCAAGCAGAGGGATTGCACATGAATTTGGGGAGTGTAGCAACACCCCCCCAGGGCTGAGGGTGTGTGTGCTGATGTATGTGCTTACATGGATCAGATTCTACACTCTAAAATAACCGCAGGCAGACGCGTATTTCCTTGCCTACCTGTCCAGCAGCTGGCAGCCTCCGAGTCCAATAACGTGAAGCTGAACCACCCAGTGGAAGGGAACTTCCAGGTTTGACCAAGCAAACGCCTCTCCGGCTCGAAATTGTTTTCAGCCAGCTTCCTTTGGTCATAGCTTCCTTGCTGATTTGCCTGCAAAATGAGTTTTATTTAATGTTTTGAAATGCTGCATTAATAAGAAGGCTATAGAACCACATCAGATATTTCTGAATTCCTGCACAAATCTGTTATCTATTATTATTATTATTACGCAAACAGCCCTGTCGAGGCAAAGGAGCGTTGCAATACAACTTGCCAAATGAGTAACAGGTCTCTGCCCTGAGGAGCTTACAGTCTAAAGGCAATTTTGGCAAGGTTTTCAAAGGTGCTGCGTACCCACAGTTTACAGCGACTTCAATGAGAACCTGTGAGTACAACGACAACTTTGAAAATCATGCCAAATATAATTACTGCCCCCCCCCCCCCTTTGATATCTGGAAGTTATTCAACTTTTTAATTACAAACATAACAAATTTTATTGTCGGACTTGCTTAGTCCCATCTCCCCTTCCAGGACTGATCTTCATTTGGCTGATAGACCTTCATTATTTCCTCTACAGTGCATTGGGCAGTTTCTCAGCCATTTCTCATCTACCTTCTGCTTAGCCTGAGCCTATGGAAGAAGGCACAGCTACCACATCTGTTGGAGAGGTGCTCTGTGGTCATAAGGGATGAAGAGGTGAGACAGAAGGGCTACTCAAAATAGAATGCCCATTCCTTTTTACCCTGTTTGCCCCATCTAGAGCTCCCCTCCACTCTCCTTAGGGGTTTAGGGAAAGGTTTTTGAGCACAAGCTAGGGCAGGGGCAGCTCTTTAAATATTCACAATGACCCTCGAATCAGGTCACTCCTATGGCTAAAGTGGGACAACGGCATGGTTGGCAACATTATTGAGTACAGCAAAGTGGACAAACCAATACGGAATGGCTTTGGTGATGAGCTCCTATGTACTTAGAGGTGTTGCCCGCCCAGTATCATAAAAATATTATTTAGTGGGAAATATCAGTCATGAAGAGGACACTTGTGGGTTTAATTGACCAGCCTGACTCGAAGGTATTAAGAGCAAATTTTGCACAGTTGCCTGCCTTCACACCCGGCTGTTGGTCCATGTGGAAGGTACCACCTGGAATCTTGTGACTGCTATGTGAGAGAGCCATCAAGCCAGCATTAGAAACAGCATTCAAGGAATAGAAACACCTCAAAACCTGCCTGTTCTGCACAAGCTTCACCTGCTTCCTGAGGGACTGATGCCTTGAGCCCTGAGGTTCATTTCCCTCCCTACTCGCAGCCTGAAGAAGCAGCCCCCACAGAAAGGACAGGGAGGACAGATGGTGCCTCCAGAGCCACTGGCCCTCTCAGGCAGAAAGCCCCGTGCAGATGTGCTCTGGCAGGGACAGATGCTTAAATTGCCCAATGTCCTGCCTACCAGCATGGAAACTGCCAGTAGAAAAGTTGTACACTCAAAAAAAAACAAAGAAAAAGGAAGAAAAGCATCATGTAAATAGACTCTTCTTTAAAAGCTTAGTGCCTTCAGCTGTTTCTAACTGAAGCATGTCAAGGTGTGGGAGGGAAGCCATAATAGCTTATTGGGAGCTGGGAAACACCGACTTCCATGAAATGCCTGTGGCCAGCTTTAAATATTCTTAGAGGTTTTATTTTTAACTCTTTCAGTAAGAGATCTCAAGTGGTTGTTTGGGGGATAAGTAAATGAAGTGCTGGTAATTCAATATCAGTCATGTACTTGGCCTCATAATTTTTTCCTTCTCTGTCAGTTCTTCATCAAGCCACAGAAACCAAACTTTAATCGTCGTCTCTTCCTCAGAACAAGATTGCTTTTGCAGTTCTCTCCTTGACGAGCTGCCAGCAGTGCATTATCATACATGCAGGACCTCAAAAGTCTTCTAAAAAAGCTACGTATCACCACAAGCTGTCTTTTCGGTAAGGAATAGCGTAGCGTTTGCTCTACTGAAACAGTAGTTAGCTGTGAGGTATAAATTTAGAGATGATGACTGCAGAGTTTGGACGGTGATGTAAGAGCTGCAGAGAAGGCAGTAACTCACTGAGAATGCCTGCCCAGGACTCCTCATCACCAAGGAATGGTTAAATATGCCATAAATTGCAGGCTGATTGGCCGGAGGAGAATTCAGCTCCTAATTATCTCCCACCAACACACACAGTGGAATGAGACATCTAATGGAGTTACTATGATGCACAGGCTCTCTTTCAACTCCCTCCCCCCTCAATTTTTTTTTTTACATCCTGTTCTTTAATAAAAATGCTGACTGTTTTTCCTCCCCGTTCTTGACTTTGCCTTTTTTTTCCATTCCCCTCTCTAACACTCTTTGGAATGGGTCTGCCTGCTGTCTGCACCGAGTCGCTCGACAGATCAGCTTCACAGAAGGTTTCCAAAGGGAAATTGCCCATTGCCTTCATCTGATTGGTGAGGTGAAACTTGGGTCTTTGAAATTTTGTTCGAGCCAATAATACATCCATCCCCTGACACACGTACAGATTTAGTATCTGCTTCCTATTAATGTCCTGCTGAGGTATATGTCACCTGGACTGCTGCTTCTGCTGATACACTTCCATGGGGCCGAGCTATCTGCAGCGTGCTCTAAGGTTGCTTCTGAAGATTACTTGAGTGCGGTAGAAACCTCTTTCTACACAGTTTTCTTCCCATAATGTGGTTCCATCAGTGGAATTCTAGAGAGCACTTCAGGCTTGCTGGATTTAGGTGTTACAAGACAAGGTAATTTGTCCCTTAGAATTTGACAGGATATCCCCTTTTAGAGTTCTGTTACTTTCAGTAATTAAAAACACTGAGCAGTTAGCTATTGCATTCAGTAGAGTAGAAATTTTCTTGCTCTTATATCCCAAATCTTGCCAGTTAAGGTTTCTACTTAACAGTTAATGCCATTCACAATTAGGCTCAGCAAAAACCCTGGTATATCTTTCCTAGTCATCACACCACCAAAGCCACAGACTGGGATCCAGAAGGTAAAAGTAAACAGGCTACATAATGGATAATCACAGGTAACTACAGTGTGGAGAAAGGAGCAAGTGTAAATGTCCTCAAGATATCAGACAACATGTCTTGAGGACATTCATCCACCTATCATTCTCTAAAAATATTACTGAGGTGAGCAATACCAGCTGAGAAAACCTCTGCTTTCTTTTGGTCATAGCTGACAGGCTCTGTTAGCTTTGTCTCATTAACTTATGGCTCAACTTTTTCTGTTTTTCTGTTGTTTCAAAGGAATCACAGAATCACCAAACATTAGAGGTTGGAAGGGACCTCAAAGATCATCTAGTCCAACCCCCTGCCAGAGCAGGACCACCTACAGTAGATCGCACAGGAATGCGTCCAGGTGGATTTTGAATCCCTCCAAGGAAGGAGACTCCACAACCTCCCTGGAAATATATAAGTAAAGGATCATTTTAGCAGTCTGTGCCAGCACATGGCCCTATCTCTTCGTTCAGATGAGCTGCTGCTGTTAACTTACATTTGCAGGATGAAGCTCTTCACTTGTGTCCCAGCCATTTTTCTTGCATTCTCACAAGCGAGCAGGAGTGTGGGGTTCCATGCAAGGACAGACAGCTCCACACCAACATGATGCTCTAAAAGTCACCATCTTGCTGCAAAAGCAGCACACATTTATACTGTTCTTGCTTAGCACCCATCCCATTGTGATTGGCTACAGCTGTTGGTGCACCGTTCTGACTCTGTTAATTGGTAATTGCCTGACAAACATGCATTTCTGCCCTGCCAGCCAAGCCCCTTGTTCTGCACAGCTGACCCATTCAGTTCTTCACCAGTGTATCCAAATAGCAAAACCCAACACAGGGGCATTTTATTTTAGAGGAGGAAAAAACTGGTAATGGAAAGTGCAAAAAATTACATGGAGGGCAGGTGTTTACCACCCGAAGGGACCTTGGCTCATGTCTTCCTTTTTTTTTTTTTATATTAACTTAATCAGAAAGATGAAAAAGTTGTTCCTTTGAGTATGCTTTATCTTGATGGTTGGCTTTCCACAGAAATCTCCTGTTCTGTTTCATGGTTCGATCTGGTTTTAAATGAGTGAAGGAGCAAGGGTTAACAAGTGCTTGGGTTTGTGAATGATATTAGGCCAAATACCATTAGAACATTTTTGCCAGAGGTCTTCATTCAGTGATGTTTTAACAGAGTTGGTGTATTTTCACAAAAAATAAGACATAGTCCTAGTAGACTCTGCACACTAAAATATTCCAAACCCATTTGGCCTGAAAACTTGCTGGTTATGTATACTTTTAATAAAACGAACCAATAGAAATGGCTACTGATTTACAGCAGATATTTTCTGAGAGGGAAACGCTTTGGGAAGAGCTTTGTTAGTTTTCCAAGACAATCTCAAAGAACAAGTTCCGATATTGCTGCCTCTCCATTATTCTGTCGTGACCTGGTGAGCGTGACTAGGATGGCGCGCGGTGCGGCCGGAGAGGAGGCATTCTTGCCTCATTCCCCTTAAATCAAAAGGTAAGGTGGGAGGGAATTCGAGTTGTTATCACCAAGACATAGTTTGCTGGAAAAATATTTTGTATCCAGGATCTAAAGTCGGAGCCAAAATTAAAAACTTCTAAAGTAAAGAACAACAAAAAAAATCCCTCGGGATCCTATCAAAGGTTTTCTGGGAACCAAGTCCACAAATTAGGCTTCTATTTTGTTCCACTAGAGGTAATGAATAATATTTAATAACCTCCTCATGTTAGTGCTGGCCTGCCTCTGGAAGGGTTACTGGTCAGCGTGGATAACAGATGTCAGAAAAGGTGCTAGGCTGTTTGTATACACCTTGGCGAAGATTTTACCATCCTCGTACAGGAGTGATACGGGTCTTTATGAAGTGTACGATTTTACGGTTTCTTTGGAAAAATAGTCATCCACCAACCATCACTGGTCCTTCAGGAGCTGGTGAGTAGAGCCAGGGCTCTCCAGAAGAGTACTTGCTCAGTCCCAGACAGCTGGAAATCACCTGCTCAGCAGCCGTGCAACCAAAACTCACGACTCTCTCTCTCCAAACAGATAAATAAAACCAGTGTTGAGTACCCCACCTGTGGGAGTTGGTGGCTTTACTTGTTATGTTACACCTACTCCTTTGTGTACCAACAATAAGCCGCCCCTGCAACATATTGGTGATTATTAATAAAGTCAAAGTAAAACACAGAGAACAATTTCCAGAAGTCCCAGACCCTGATGGAGTCAGCTTGGTGAAGAGAGAAATAGAATTTTTCCATGAAAAAACTTCAAGTATAACTAGCAAAAGGACTGTGGTGATGACTCTTATGGCTCCTTTTTAAGTTACCCTAAGTCAGCCCTTGGCTTCCCAGACGCGCGCAGGGACTGGGCAGCCAAGTTGGTTGCCCAGCTCGGCACCCTGCAACTTGTAGTTGTTCTTTGGCCACGCCCTTCTGTGAATCAGGTCTTAAAAAATCATAGGACTCACATAATGATTGTCAGATTTAATCAAAACAAAGGCGGGTTTCCTTCTGTTTGCTTTTTAAAATTATTTCGTTGCTACGCTTTTAGGTGGCTCTCAGATGTATTTAAAAACCTTCTAGATACAGTGCTCAGGGACCCTGAATTCCCACCCCTAAAATGTCAAATTTTGTATATTTTGAAGTTTAGGAAGTGATGAAGAAACTGTAGGTGAGAAAATAATTTTCAAGTACTGCCCTAATGTCGGCACAAAGACTGTGATTAATTCACATGGGGAAAAGCAATCTAATTTGAGGTGTGGGGTTTGGTTTATTTTTTTGGTTTTTTTTCCACGTGGTCATTTCCATAATGGGTTAGAAAATCGGCTCTGATCAAGGAGTGTTTTTATTTGTTTTAACCATGTCTTATTTAATGGAGATGTAATAATTCCACACAATTACATTAAGGTAATTATGTTTTAATAAACATAAGCTTGGTGTTGCAGACTGGAAATAGAACCTGCACCCCAAGCCAATTAGGAACTGTAAAATGAACAGGAGACAGCTGATTGCACTTTGTGGGGTGCACTTATTAAACCAGCAACAAATCATCTATTAATCTTTCTCAAAACACCAACAACATGAAAGAGCTCCTCACCTCAAAGTCGGTCGCGTGAAATCATTCCGCGCGCGCTCAACGTGAAACGCCAGAAGTTTGCACGTCGGCATATGATTTATTGCCTGAATTAGTTGCTTCTGTGCGACCAAGGGTAGAATTAAAAAGCTAAATAACCGGTGGGTTGTGTAGCAGGACCCTGCGTCTGCCAGAGCCAGCGTTCACGGTTAACCAAGGTTGGAACCGTATAGAAAAATTGTACCAGTAGAAAAATTGCTGTTTCTAAATATGTAAGGCGACACATTTTCACTGGTAGCTTCGTTTCAAGTGATGGAGTTAAGCTTCAAATTCCCTCTGTAAGTAGCTTTCCTCATTATACTGGTTCTCTCCACTTTTTCCTTCTCCAGCAGACACAGCTGGATGGCCCAGAAGCTGTGACCAAGGTTTTCTTCATCACAGCGTCCAGTTATGAGCCCAGTGGCTTCTGGTAGGAGCTGACGGTACCTCGTGCAAGGAAATGGTTTTTGTGATAAATGGTGGGTTCGAACGGGTGGCTAAAAACTCTGCGACGCAGCTTCCAAAAGAGCTGATCTGAGAGAGAAGGGCTCATTATCAAAATTGTTGTGTGTGGTTTCCTACTCTCTCTTTTAGGTATCTGTCAGCATTTATTGGTTAAGACTTAATGCCTAAAAGAGAGTATAACTTGGCGCTCGTGGCCAGAGCTCCAAAAGCAAATATTGCCACTCTATATTTTTTATTTTAATCACAGCTAGCAAACTTTTCAGGTCCACAGACCTCCCCGGCAAGGCCACTGCCTTCAAGAAGGACTTGGCAGTGGCTTGGCCAAGGTGCCTCCCCTTCACTTCCAAAAAAAGGGGGTGGCCGGACAGCCGCCGGGCTGCGGGCGGTGAGGAAACAAGTTAATTTTGCTCACAAAAGCTTTGGTAGCTCATTACAGAAAAGAAGAAAAAAAAAAAAAGGAGCCTTCGAAAACGTTGCTAAAATATGAATGTTTTGCAGGGGTTGCCACAGAAACACGTAGAGTGTATAATCCAAAATAGGATGTCTAGACAAACTCCTACTGTCTGACCTTTTATGTATTTCCTAATCCAGCCAATCTTGCCAAGCAAATTGGTGACTAAGCAGCAATTCACTTTACACGGTGTCGTAAAGGTCTGACAAGGCCCAGGTCACGGTTATAAATTTCAGTCTGGCTACTTCAGCAACTCTCGGCTTCCTTTACCAGCACGGCTCCCGTGTGGTTTCTGGGCTGTGATGTGTGCTCTGGATCATCGTGAAGTAATTTTGGGGCCGTAAAATCCCAAAGCCGCAGCTCCGCTGCGAAACAGAGAGCTCTTTCAGCCGGCCGGGACCCCAGAGTTTACACAGAACCGTGAAAAAAAAAAAACAACCCAAAAAACCAAACACAAAACGGGGAGGCTGGAGAGAGTCTGGGGTGAAAGAGAAATGGAAGGCGGCAGCAGCCATCTCCTTCCCCCGGCTCCGGGCTCCCCTTTCCTCCTCCCCGATGGAGCCTCTTTAGTTTTCCTTTATTTTCCAGAAGGAAGCTGCTGCCAAAATGAAAAAAAAAAAAAGGAAAACGAGGCCAGCTCCAATCCTCCCATCGTGGCAGAAAATTTGCCAAATGCCCTTCAGTGACGTGTCGTTCGTCAGCACAGTCAGATTCCTAATGGAGCTGAAAAAGCGCTTTAAAAAGAAGGGAGGAGGAAGGGGACCTTTTAAAAATAACAGTAACCTTTACAAAGCTATGTATATCTAGGTATATGCATCTGTGCATATGTGTGTATATATATATATATGTATATTCACATGTATGCATGCACTTATTTGCCTACATACAGATGTAGGGATGCACCAACTCCTAAAGGTGAACAGAAATACAGCAAAAAGAAACTGAAGTAGTAACTTTTGGTGTTTTTTTTTTTTTTTTTACTTACTTCATCCCACATTGCCCGTTCTTCTCTCTCCCACAGAGTGAGATGTGGGGCCGTGCTTTGGCCGAAGGCAGGAGGGCTGCCTTGGGTAGGGGTCGGAGGCAGAAAATTAGTGCTTTTGCATAAGTTCACTTAGAATCATAGAATTGCTTAGGCCGGAAAAAAAATGTGAGATCATCAAGCCCAACCATCAGTCCAGCACTGCCAGGTCCACCACTAAACCACGTCCCTGAGCACCACATCTCCATGTTCTGGCAAGCTTGAGGAGATGTTGTGCAGACTGCAGGGACAGAGCTGCGTAACACAGCACAGAAAACAAGTGAGAGGGAGAAAAAGAGAGCTATTGTCAGAGGGAAATGGGAGGGAGGACCCACAGGTAAGAAAAAAAAAAGGGAATAAATCACAATTTGATCAGCACATTAAAAGAATTGTGTGCTGTACAGTATTATGTAGCGGTAATTATACACTGTGTATTAAACAGCAGTAAGAATTAATGACTTAATATCTGAGCACTCCATATAACTTGTTATAGAGAGGTGTCGGATATTATATATATTTTCTGTGAAGTTTAATTTTCCATGTGGTGCTTGGTCAGGAAATAGAGAGCCCCTCGGGTGGAGCGGCACCTTTCTGAGGAGGACACGTGCTGCAACGCGCAGGGAGAAGATCTTGGGGGGGGGAACACATTTCATCTCCTGAGCCACTTGCTTTGTTTTATGAACAAGACGCCATTTCTACCATAGAGGTTTCATTCTTAAGAAAGATTTTTAAAAAATTTAAAAAAAAAAAAAAGAAGAACTATTTCTGCCATGCATGGTCGTCAATCCATCCAAGTGCAAAAGAAATAATTGTTTGTGATTAGTTAAGAGATTAATAGGAGGGATGTGAAGAAAAGGGCTGCACTCAGCCAGGTCCTGCATCACTGGTAAGTAGCTGCTCCTTTCATTTGGAGTTTTGAAAGTTTCTCCTTCAAAGGGCCTTCTTCTTCTTTGGGATGGGCAGCTCCTCTTCCTCCACACGTGTGCAGTAAGGCTCTGATGCAGAGGATGTCAGGGGCTACCATAGAAAAATGACTGAGCCACCAAGGCAGTTAAAACCTGACAGCTTTCCCAGATCCTGAAAAATTTCTCACCTGGTGGGAAAAATCAGGCACCTGCAAGAGCAGGGAGCTCTTTGCCGGGTATAAGCGTACCAGAACAAAAAAGCCCTCACACAGCCCAGGCAGCCATGAATCAAAATAGAGGGATGGTAATGGGGATGACAGAGGTTTAGAAGAGACAGATACTGGCAGTGCAGAAATATATGAGATAATGAAAGGTGAGCGCAGACACATTAGGAGTCCTGGGTGAAAGCAAACCTAGAAGTCTCTAAACCTAAACTTAACACTCATGACCATGAACCTAGCCCCAACACTAAGCATAAACATAACACTGACCTTAATGACTATAAGCCTAAGCCCTAAACCTAAGCCCAAGCCCTAAATCTGACCCTAAATACAATGCTAATTTTATTGACTGTAGCCCTAAACCGAACCTTAACACCTAACCCTGACCATAACCCTAATAACTCAAACCCTAATGGCTATAACTGTTACCTAAGATAGTAACACTAAGCTTAAAACTAACCCTAGCCCAAACACTAACAGTAGTGACTGTAAGCCTAACTCTAACACCTAGACCTAACCCTAAAACCAAGCCCTAAAAATAACTTTAATGGCTATAACACTAAATCTAATCCTAACCTCTAACACTAATCAGACCACGAAACTCTGATCCTAAGCCTAACCTGAATAAGCCTAACCCTAAAACCTAATCTTAAATCTATTGCTGAGCCTAACACTAACCCTAACCTTAAACAAAACACCAAGCCTTAAATCTAATTACCCACTCCCTGTACCCTGAGCCTAGCCCTAAACCCAAACCTTAACCATAATCAATGTGAAAGGAAATCTAGGTGTTTCCTACCCTAAACCCTCTATATAACTTTCACCCTAATAACCCTAACTTTTAACCCTAATATTACATGACAGCAAATCTAGAAGTGTCTAATCCAAACCGGTGTAAGACTGGATCAAACTTCTCCCATTAGAAATCATACGTTTCAGCTCTTTTCTTTCATAAGGCAAGTAACATTTTTTGTCTTGTAGGAAAAATTGATTTTCCCAATACAGGCAAAGGCTACCCACACCTCAAACTTTGTAGGCTACACGGCAGTCAGCGGCGAGGTAAGACTAAGTAATATTTATGTTTCTTTGGACTAGCATTTAATTTGACAGTGCAATTGTCCAACCAGCAGATGCTGACTCCATGCCCCAAATAAATGCAAACTCCAGGTTGGCTGGAACTTGGAAATCTTATGAAGACACTAACGTTCAGTGCTCCCCTGCAGCGCCTCGACACCGTTTGCGACCGCATCTGGTCTCGCTTTACGTGTCCGTCCCGTGTGAGCAACAGCTTAGCTGAAGGCAACCGAGTCAGCAAAAGGGAAGCCAGCCCTGAAGTGAGCTCACACAGCCACAGCCCAGCACCTGCTGCTGGTTTGTTAAGGTCGCTGCTGTCTCCAGAAGATCATCAGAGGTTCAGCTTCTCTGCTCTGAGAGTAGCTCTTAATCCCACGAGGTGGCGGAGAGCCTCGTGTAGATGACGGGTCGCCCAGTTGAATTGTTCCACTGCTCTCTGCCACGGCGGCATTTGTTTTGCACGCCTTTCACCCCGGTATCTTGAGAAAGACTAAACCCAGGGGCCACAGTGACAAGGCAACAACAACCTTCTTGCCTTGGAAAGATGCAGCATCTCAAAAAACGTGCCTTTCGAAAGCTCTCAATCCAGTCCACACCATCGGGGTGTTCAGCCCATAACTCCCGTGTTACCACGCCAACAACAGGATCATTGTGTTTTACAGGACAATTCCCCGGTGAGGAAATCTATTTGATCCTTGACCTTTTTCTGTGTACAAGCTCAGGATGTTTGTCGTCACTTCACAAGGTACAGCAATGACACTCTTTGGTAAGCAAATACCGCTGCCCGTAAACATGACCGGTGTTACCAAGGGTCTGCTAGCTGAACCTTCTACAGGAAAGCAAGAAAATGAAAGTTAAATATTGGCTTGCTGTTGCTTCTGAGAGTTCAAGACCAGCTTTGATCTGGAAAAAGCAGAAAATGGAAACAGCAACTCTTCTATTTATTTATGAACAAATGAGTCATTTTGACATCTGATACCAATAAACTCATCAAAAAGGTGATTGGCATCATTGTTCGTAGGCTGCAACTACCTACTGTCCAGATGTAAGCAAGGGTTGGCCAAGCTGGATCAGACCTTGTGAATTGTTTCCTCAAAGCATCTTATCATTCAAACACATTTACTATCAAACCTCATTTTTCAACAACTCGCCTTTAAAAACGCAAGCAAATGAGAAAGCATTGCCTCAAATGCTTTCAGATCTTTGCCATTGCCTTTTTTTGCCGTATTGTTTTCCAAAGAATGAAGAAAGTTTGGTGAAGGGAATTTAGATGTCCTCCATACCAAAGTAAGGGCTTGTAGGAAAAGCTTGTGGATAATACCTCGCTGCGTTAGTCAAGGGCAGAAAACTATTTCATACCTCAAAAATAGCCAAAGCAACAATGCTGGTGAACACGCAGAAAACAATGTCCACTGGGACTCGCAACCTTGCTTTTGGTCAAACTGTCCTAGTCCATTTCCAAGCAGGTTTCCTCTGGCAGAGGTTCAGAACACAGCCCCGGGGCTGCTCGCCAAGCTCTTGCTGCCCAGGCTATCTACATTCGGTCTCGGACAGATGCCAAGCCAGGGATTTCTCGCATCCCCAGGCAATCAGACAGCACAAGACCAGAAGAAGCTCCCATAGCCACATACGTCTTATTCTGGGTTTTCACGTAAATGCTTGCATTTAAACAGCAAGCTCCAAAATTCAGTGCCCGCCTCTGTATTTTGGGTAATACTGAGCACACTGCCAGCCCCACGCAAAGAACTTTGTGAGGTGTGGCTGTGTGAGAGAACTATCCAGGTCCTGCTCTGATCCTACCACTTTTACGCTGTGATTACACTCAGTTTTTGAGGGTAACTGAGAGCAGCAGAGCCAGGCACTGCACTGCAATCACAGCACTGTGCTGAGCAGAACAAAGTCATTAATTTTTCCCTTTCCACTTCCCTGTTTCTAATTTTGAATAAGGAAGCTGTCCTGGAGCATCTTCACCCCCTGTTTCTTAGTGTCATAATGTACGTTCCTCTTCGACGGATGAGTAGTTTTCTCAGACTGATGATTTTCTGGTATCTCCCCAAAATTTTATTTCAGAGCTGTCCAAACAAAAGTCACATCCCAACAAACGAGAGCAGTGTGGAACTTGCTTACTTTCAGGATGCTACAGATTCATCTCTCAGATTGTATGAGTTTTTTATTCAAATCTGGAACTCAAGTCAAGGTCGAAAGAGGGGGGAGGCCAATCATACAGAGACAACACCCCTCCCATATTTGCATGAATCACCTTATGCCGAAATAATAGAGTTCTGCATAGACCCAGCTGCTTCTTCTGTTAGGATGTCTCAAAAATATGGCTTTATAATGTGCAATTTTGCCTAGAATGGTGGCTTTATTCTGTTACAAAAATTCATTACCTTACATACTCACCCGTAAAAAACAGACCTTGCACATCCTTCTTTTTCTCTCTGATCTGCCTGAATCCAGCCTACAGGAGATCCCACCAGCCCATAGTGTCCGTAGGGGAGGGAATTGCAGGACTGGAGGCATTCTGCAAGCCAGGTGAGAGAAGGATGATGGCCTGGGATAAGCTGGAGCTCAGGAGGGGCTGGCTAGATTTTGCTGGTGCAAGGTGCCACAGCCAGCTGTTCCCTGGTGCTTTCACAGCCCTTCCCCTGTACTTCTTTGTTCTGTTCTTTCTGTCCGCAGCAAGACATCAGCAAAATTTCCCCTAAATAACCGCCGTATTATTTTATAGACTTAACCTTGTAACTCTTCCCTCTTATTTCCCTCCAAGTCACATGTTATCTCTTTCGCTGCTAAATATTTCCTGTCTGTTCATTCATCGGCTTATTTTAGTTTCTTCCTTCCTCTTTCTTGGCTGCCTGCCCCCTATACGTCTGCCCTACATGTTTATACTCTTACCCATTGTTGCTTGTTTTCTTGGCTGGTATATCGGTTCCCATTCTTTGCCATTGTGAAACTCCCAAAGAATAACTGACTTAACTTCTGACTTATTTCACATTCTTTGTGTGAATCACGACTCTCGCGGCCTCCGCCACAGCAGACCTGTGGCAGCTCTGTGGAGACCAGCAAGCTCGGTCGGAGTGGTAGCCCTTGGTGCTTCATGTGCGTTGAACAGGTAGTTGCAAGTCTCACCCAGGTTTGCTTTAAATTCTCCTACTTCCTTTCTCTTTTTGCAAACAAACAAACTTCTCTCCTTTTACAAAAATCATCCTCGAGGGGACCAAGCTCACTTAAACTTCGGAAGACTTTATTTTTTCTACTTCTTGGCGATGCACTGAAAGGAAGAAATGATTCCCGGATGCCTCCAGCCACTCTCCTCGTGTGCATTATAGACCCAAATAAACAGATGTGTGAATCTTTTTATTTTTTTTCCTAATCCCCATGGAGCAATGTGCAATAGCACACAGTATTACGGTGCTGAGAGCCTCTTCTCTTGATTCATGCAGATCGAAGAAGCACCAGGAGCTCATCCCAACCTAGAATTGTTCAGAAAAAGGCATTTTCTTCTTCTGTGTCTGGCCCCAGCTCTGTCCCCCCTTGCTGTGGCTTAGGTACTCCCTTGTTGTTATTGACATCAGGGATATTAGAAAGAAAAAGCAGCAGGAGAGTGCGTGGGAGGTCTAATGACTCCGAGCTCTTTGATTAGCAACAGGCGTCCACTGGGCTTCTGAGAGCACAACTCAAGAATGAGTGGGATAATCCAGGATTAGATTTCCCTACTGCTTCTCGCTTTATTTATTTATTAAATCAAGGTTGTTGCTGCAAGTACATTAAAATATTGGAAGGTGAAAGAAAATAATATGCCAAATACGCCTCGCCTAGAGACCCCGTGCTGTTAGAGACGAGGAACGTGTGCCCCAGATGATGCGGTGCTGCCGGGGCCACGGTGTTCAGTCCTGTTAGGAAGCAATTCTGATTGTGAATGCAGACTTTGCTGGATTTTACCGTGCAGTGACGAGCAAAAATGGCAACCCAAAGTGCCGTGTATATTTACTTAAAAAAAAAAAAAAAATCAGTCTGATTGTCTTTTATTAGGATTTTGTCTTGTGTCAGATTTGTATTATTGCTGTGGGCTGGCTTTGTATTTATCCAAGTACAAAATAGCTGTAGAAAGGGGAAAAGAACACTCTTCTTACTCCACAGCACCCTGACGCAGACTGTTGAAATAAGTAACCGTAGGGGACAATCATCTTTAGAATCTTAGATGTAGACACAACTTCTCTCAGTTTTAGAAGTTGCGTTTCTCTGTTTTTCCAGGTATATTCCCCAGAAAACAAATAAAAAGAAGTTTCCAAGGCAGACTTCCCATATGCAAGATTTATTGCCAAGGCATACACACACGCATATATATGTTCATATATATCTATATCTATATCTATATCTATATATATATATATCTTGTGAAGTAAGTTTGGAGAACTTCTGGAAAGCTTTCTGTTCCTTCTCTTTCTATGTCTCAACACGGCTTCAGCATCTACTTGCGGCTTTTCTCCCCGTCACTGGATTTTGGTGGTGACGTGACACGTGTTTTTGGGTTTCTTACACATCCGCTGCTCTTCATTCAGATCACCAGAGCCACGTACTGTGTGATTAGTTAGAGAAGCTAAAATCCCAGGTTCGCTAAACCACTGCATGAGATATCATGAGAAGCCAACACATGGCTCCGTCTTTGGTAAGTACCAAAAAAATGCATCCAGTGGGAATCTCAGCTATAAAAGAGCTTGTCAAACACACGCTGTACGCACACTGGAAAGCTTGCATCCTCAGCATTTGCAAACTGGAGAGAAAACTCCTCCTTCCAAGAGATGCTGCTGCAACCCAGCAGCAATCTCTCCTTCCACGCTGATCGGTTTTCATTACAGGAGTGCTTTATCTCACCCTGTAAGGAAACGGTCATTAATAGATACAACAACTTACTGTTGCTTTAAAAGAGCCTCGCTTGCTGTCGAGGTATTGTACAGGTGGAAGTGGGTGTGATGCGGGAAAACAGATTGTCCATTCATTTGGTAAGTTCTGTTTCCTATCTGAACCAGACGTTTCCACGGGCTGTTGCCACCCCTTACTAAAAGCACCGTTTCTGAAACACCTATGGCAGCAGCACTGAATAGCCTCTTTTCTGCCAAGTGGCTTAGGAAACAAGTCGCATAGGGGGAGTATAACCTAAGAGTACAACTTAAGAGTGAACAACATGTCCTGCACGGCTCTTAGCAACCCCTTCCTGCTCTTCTGGTCTGGATGGGAACTGGCTTTACAGTCGAGCAGTTTCCCTCCTCAGACTCCCTTTGTGGCACTTAATATTGGGCTAAAATCAACATTTATTTACTTTCTCGGAGCAAACTAGGGAGGTGGAAAGAGGAGCAGTCCCAAACCTCGAAAACCAATGTGAAAAATCCAAGGAAATTTGAAAATGGTACCAGCCCGTTTACCATGGGTGGGAGAAGAGAGGAATTTTTGCTTGGAGAGAAGGTGGGGTGATGCTCCCATTGCTGCTTCTCCTTTCGCCCTTGGCTTCAGTCCTCTCCCTTGTGCACAGTTAACAACAGTAAGCACCGCGTCCTTGGATCGCTTAGATCCTCTGCCTTCTTAAAAAAAAAGGTCTTCTTGGTATTTGACATTTAAAGTCAGAACTAAGAGCGGCCAAGCCCATTATTAAACTCAGCCTCGATTTCAAGAAAGGGATGGGTGTGGGTGTGTCTGGGCATGATTACACTGAGGAGATAACTGTCTCTAGGAGAAGAGTGTCAGCTTTTATTTTTGGGACAGCAGAGTTGGCAGATGCTCTTGGCTTCCACTGCACAACTCATGTGAAACGAAAAAAAAAAACAAAAAAAGAAAGAAAAAAAGAAATTTAACTGGCGCTGCCCAGGAAAACCAGACAGACACCCCTGAAAAAAGGAATGATGTACCATATAAAGCATTAAATACACACACGCACACACGGGCAGGACTCTGCTTTATAGGATTTGAACCATATGCGCGTACACACACACAGACACGCACCAACTCACACCCGTAAATCATTCAGCCAGACTATCTGTCTGGTGCGCGGAACAGAAACACACTCATGAAATCTATTTTCTTCTTTTAGCAGCAAGCTAATAATTGATAAAGAGCCAGGCGGGGGGAGCTCCTGAGTTTTATGTGACAGATATACAAGGCTGAAGTGCTCGTGCGCGCTTCGCCCGTTCTCTCGACGGTGGCGGCTCCAGCCCGAGAGCCAGCAAAGCCTCTTGTTGGCCGGCATGGACCAGGCTTTTTGCATCCCATCTTCTGTTCTCCCCCTCTTTACACAGCACTGTCCTTCTAACGTGCAGTGAGATTGTGAAAGAAAAAAAAAAAATCAAATGCAAGGCAAACCCTAGACTTATTATTAAAAAAAAAAAAAGAAAGTGAAACACAACCCACTCTGAAATTATTTCCATATTGCTTGGAATAACTGAGGGGCAACTCTTTTTCAGGCAACTCCGTTTTTTAGGGGGGTGGGTACTTCATTCCCTCACATTAAAGGGCCACAACCAGCTCCTCAGACTCTCTTGAGACGTGATGGGGATAAGCCCCGCTCCGGTGGATCTCGCAAAGCAGAGAGAGAATTTGCTTCGGTGCCTGGAGCCTGCCAAGCACGCCTGCCAACGGGAGGTGTTGCTGGCACGGAAAGAGCATTTAACAGACTTCAGAAATACCTGGTGCTTGTCAGGATCTTCCTTCTGTTGGGCTGTGAGGAGCCCAGGGCTCCTGGGAGGCTGCTTTGTTTGTGCCGAGCCCTGCACGAACACGGCCGGAGAGAGAAGCCACGACGCATCTTCTGATTTTTCCCTATTTGTGCCTGCCTCGATTTTTCTTCCCTGCACCACTCCCGTGTAAAAGGAGCGGAGCTGCCTCAAAGATATCCCTCCTTCTTGTACTCTATGGCAGCTGAAGTGACTTCAGGAGTGCAGGTGTGTGACACGCACCCTCTTGGGTCTACGGGCGTTATCAGAAGCACGGCTTCTCCCCTTCCTCCCGAGGTACAAAAACCACCAGTGAAGTAAAAATAAATGAAATTTCACCTTTGCAGTCTACAAGCCACGTTAGCTATCCCATTTTCAGAGAAGCCAAAGAATCGTAGAATCCGTTGGGTTGGAAAAGACCTTTAAGATCATCGAGTCCAACCGTTCACCCAGACATTTTGATATTAAATCATTGCAAGTTATGACAATCACTCTTCTGCAGAGTATAGAACTTGGCATCTGCTTACAGACGGAGGGGAAAGGGTGGAAGTGCAAGGCTCTGTCTTTAGCTGGTGTCCTCTGGGCTGGAGCTTTTCAGCTCAGTTTGTGACAGCAGGGACGTCACGCTGAATTCCCGTAGCTGGTGCGAGGCACACCGCTTTCGGCCAGCTTCAAACCAAGTAACCCTGCTTACGTCTTCCAACTGTTTGAGCCACGAATTTCATGGGAGCTTTACCTTC
This sequence comes from Trogon surrucura, assembly GCA_020746105.1. Lineage (NCBI taxonomy): Eukaryota > Metazoa > Chordata > Aves > Trogoniformes > Trogonidae > Trogon > Trogon surrucura. Next base: position 98,793,708 of record CM036619.1, on the reverse strand, counting down.
TAACTCCAAGCTACATTTAGGTCGGGTTTGGCCCTGCCTGTGGGAAAAGCCCTTTGGAGAAGCACAGTAGTTACTGCGCAGAGACAGCTGCTGTTTTTTTCCAAATGAAACACAGTATTTCATCTGTTTCGATGCTGTTTCAAGGCAAATCGATTTGGCCCGTGACTCGTTCTGTATTTCTTTTGCCAGGTTTGATTCTTGCATTTGGAGTTCGCGCTGGTAAGTAATAATGACAACAACGTGTCTCAAACAAGAAGAAGTTAACTCTGCTTATCCCGGCGCAAGCAGAATTATGAAAGGCTCCTGGTGCCAAATCTCCTGCAGGCTTCGGTATGCGCGGAATACGCTTGGGAGACGAGAGTTTGGCAGCGGAGGAACACCGAGGAGCTGGGAGAGAGGTCGGTCGGAAAGAAGATCCAAGTTCTTGCTGTGGTGGGGAGATTCCACGAAACAAGCCAGCTTCTAAGGAGAGGGCCAGATCCAGTCTAGTGCCGGGACCGGTGATGAAATGTGCTCTTAGCGCAAACCCGGCTGCGTAGCACATTTTCTGTGATACAAGCCCCAGGCTGCGATTGCTCACGCCCCAAAATGAAAGAGTTAACACAACCACGGAGCTGCCGCGGACAGATCGGTGAAGGAGGCGACATCTTACCAGCTGAAATATTTGAGGCCAAACGTTAAATCGTTGTTCATCGGGAGCCCTGCCATTGAGCTCCCTCTTCCCTGGTATTTATGATTAACGCTTCGAAACATCTGCATTGCCTTTTTGACTCAGAAGAATTCCAGTTAAAGAGAACCAATTCTCTGTAGCCAAGTTTCTGACTGTTACAAAAGAGGAGGCTTTCTAGTTCAGCTATCTCTGTCCTTTTCCCAAGGAGAAAGGGAAAGCAAACCTTGTATGAGGACAAAATAGAGGCACCCTCGTGCAGAAGTATATTAAACGCACAGAGTGTTCTTTCTTTCTGCAAACTCTTCCCGGTTAAAAAAGTGAGAAAGCAGAACGTGCTTGGAAATTGGTCCTATGGTCGCAGAACCGCATTTCTGAAATACGGAGCTCTCAAGTATCGAACTGCGCTGCAGAATGACTAATTGTGGGGTGACTAATCCCTGTCTCCCCTCCAAAAGTATTACTTCACTGTGGCCAAGAAAACATACCATAAAGATGTTGTTATTGCATCACTCACATTTACTTGCATTGAGAAAGACTTGAGCCTTTCATGGTACTTGTCTGATTACCGAGACACACTTCTTCCATGTCAAAAAAAAATAGGAAGGACCACTCAGTCTTCATAGTTCATCCTGGACAGTTGTGAAGGTGTTTGGTTAAATGCCCAGGGACTGGGGAACTGGCTTTCAAGCATAGAAAAAAAAAAAAAAAAAGGGGGATTGAGCAGGCAGAGAGATGGCAGAAGCAGATGGATATTCAGGTTGACAGAAAATGAAAACCTGCCTTCGTCTTGCTTTCATTAGTCTTCATTATATGACCACGACAGCTTTAATTGCTGCCCTGCATACATAAGTAATAAAAATGTAAAATGTTTAAATGAACTGTGGCTCCCAAAAGCCATTATAAAAGATTAATGATGAGTACTCTTTTCTACCTCAAATGTCTTCAAGAAACACATCTGAGCAGCCCTTGTGGTTAAGATGATATTAGAACAATATTTGCCGGACCACTTGTCTCAAACCATTATGCACCAAGCTTTGATGGTTTTGATTATTCTGTCTTTAGCTAGTCTGAATTCTAGACATGTTTTATTCCAATTTATTCATTCCTGACAAGTGATCCCACTCCTGCAATCCAAAGAAAGACTCTTCAGGTACTCATAGTTATATTCTTGTCTTCAAGAATTGCTGATGCTTGCTTCAGATGATTTTACTCCTGAAGTCATTGAACATATAATTTACTAGTAGCACTCCAGAAGTTATCACGCTAATTAAAACAGCATCCAGCTGAAGGCAAAAATACACATTCTTTTCCATTGAAATTGGAAGCAGTACCAAGACCCATCTTTGAACTGCCACTTACCCTTGAGGGGCACAGACTCTGTTTGAATTCAGACTTGGGAGTGGAGTTTTACTTACAAAAGGGCATCAAAGCAAAGCCAAGCTTTGGCATCGTTTTGGCCACCCACCTCTAGTTAGAAACCCACCTTTAGGGCAAAACAAATACTTAAGTAGGGGTGAAAGGTACCAGCTCCTGCCTTCTCACTGCTACCACTCAGTCTTTCCTCTGTGTTTTACCAACATATCTACCAACGTATCTACTTGGCACAACGGAGCGCCGTGCGAAGACCTCAAAGTTAGCACCAGCCCACCAGCTCATGTGTCCACGCCCTGCAGAGGTTGCAAAAGTCATAGAATCATAGAATACCAGGTTGGAAGGGACCTCAAGGATCATCTAGTCCAACTCTTCAAGGTAAAGAAATACAGTTTAAATGAGATGGCTCAGCATTCTGTCAAGATGAGCCTTAAAACTAAGTCATATAGCCCTGGTCCACTAAGCCCACCAGAAAAAGTTGCTCTCCATGGCAAAGCTCAGTTTTCTTGCTAGTTAAGATTGAACTAGGATTTTTTCACAAATGCAGGAATTTGCTGATTCATAGAATAGAGTCATAGAATAGTTTCAGCTCGAAGAGACCTAGAAGATCATCGAGTCCAGCCTTAGCCCCAGCCCTATCAACCTACTAAACTATGTCCCCCAATGCAACATCCACCCGTCTCTTAAACACCTCCAGGGATGGTGACTCAACCACCTCCCTGGGCATTGCAGAGCTTCTATGTGCCATTCTTGCCAGTGTTACTCTGTGGAAGCCAAAAACTTGACTGGGGGACCACCGAACTATGTATTTCTATGTTCCTTTCTGCTTTGGTGCTCATCTCGCTCTATTCCACTCAATGTTGACTCTCATAATACAGTCTCCTCTGCCAGGAGTGGCTTATATTGGCTGCTTAAGGTCTCCCAGGCCTTCACCATGTGTCCTGCACAACAATGTCCATATTTTCCTATTTCCTGTTCCACTCCCACCAGTGCTCGCTGGGCTCATTTCTGTATACACGGTCCCATTCCTATTTCCTGACCACTGTTTGGAAGCTGCCTCCCTAGTTAAGTCTGGCTCCTGGGCTCTCACCTCTTCCTGCACAGCCTTCTGGGCTGGTTCCATTCCAACCTCTGGACCAGAAACTTTTCCAAGACAACTATCCCCCCTTCTCAGAGCTGCAAAACCCCCCGCCCTCCAAATCCAAACAACCACCAAACAACTTCTGTTCAGCATCACAGAATAGAGCGATACAATTAGGACCACGGGCTTAATTAGGTTAGGAGAGTGAAGGATAAGATGGTTGCTCCTGAGGAGAAGAGCAAGGTGCTGGAGAAAGAAAAAGAGCGGCTCAGTGCTGCAATTTCACAGCTGGCTGAGCGAGAACTTGGCTCTGCTCTTCCCAGCCTAAGAAGCAGGGGCAGGAGCCCCAAGGCACAGAGCCTGGCTTGCCAGGTCTTTTATATTGGTGACAGGAGGAGTGGGAGGAGCTCCTTCCCCTCTCTGTCTCCTTTTCTTGTCGGGGAAACTCCTCAGGGTGGTTCTGGGTCTCCCTCAGCTCTTCTGTTGCTGCTGCAGCTGCCCTGGAAGCCCCGAGACGTTCCCAGCAGAGTCTGGGCGGCTGCTTCGGTGACAACCTGGGCTCAATTTAATGGGAACGTTCACGTTCACTTGCTACGCTGGCGGCCCGCCAGCATATTTTCTTGAGGCACATAAGAGAGAGAAGGGAAATTGTGATTTTTTAACAGTTTGGGGTTTCTTTTTCCTTTTTTTCTTTTTTTTTCCTTTTTTTTTTTTCTCTCTCATCCAGCCAAACCTGACTGGAATTTCATGGATGAAAGAAAAGGCACTTCTCTAGCCCAGGGGCTTTGTCCCTGCCAAATTATAAGGGCCTGCTGCAAACAATGGAGGTGTTAGAGCTTCTAAAAAAATAAAAATGTTGAAAGAATCTTTTATAACGGAAAATATTAGGCAACCCAAATCTCGAGCCAGCTGGTAGCGGGCAGTATAATATAAGCTCTTTGGAGGAGAGCTGTGCAAATAATGGATTTTCAGAATTTCTTTTGCTCCCACTCCTTCCTCCAAGTTTGAACTATTTTAGCTATTCTTCTCCAGCCGAAATTATTTGCCCAATTCAGCCAGTTGCTGAATTCTCCTCAATTTTTTTTTCGTTTCTCCGTCGACAGATTTCTTGTAAAAACAAACCCATTCATCCCACCTCTGACTTGGAATTACGGCGTTCACCGGTGACACAGTTAGGAAGAAATCTGCCTTGTGGTCAGCTCGTTCTTCTTTTTTTTTTTTTTTTTGTAACCTCCTCATCAGAGCTCACGCGTTGCAGTGACCACACTGAGCCAGGGGAGCTTTTCCATTAGTCTCCACCACCCCTGGATCAGCCCATGCCAGGCCAAGAGCCTTCAGACAGTGTGGGACTGGAGGTCTGTCAGCTTGAAGGTTTTTTTTCAGGCTGAGTATTCACCGAACCAGGTCATAACCATAGAATCACATCAGGGTTTCGGTTGCAAGGGAGCTTGAAGGTCGTCTCATTCCAACCCTGCTGCTATGGTCAAGGACACCTTCCACTAGACCAGGTTGCTCAGAGCCCCGTCCAACGTGGTCTTGAATGATGCTCCTGGTGCTGGTTTGGTTCTTCTCTTCTTGAGCCACAGATCTGGGCATTAACGGTGGGCGGACGCATCCCGACTGCTCCGAGGGATGGAGAAAGCCTCCTCACGTGTGCTGTCTGCCACCTCCCTTGGAACAAGCTCCCCCTCACAGGACTGGCAGGAAGCTGCCCCACAGAGACTCGAAGTGATGCTGCAGCTGTGGGGCACTATAAAAGTATTTAAACAAGTTGCCTGAGCCCTAAAATGTGGTTCCAAAGTAATGAAACGCAGTTGTTTGGCAGCGGCTGCTTTACGACTGTTAGCGTAACATAGCCCTTCCAAAACCTCCCTCTCTTTTTTTTTTATTTTTCTTTTCTTTTTTAAAGAAAAATTTATTAAATCTATCCTCAGAGAGGCTGAGCCAGCTTTTCAAACAGAATATGCGAGTGCCTTTTATTGTAGAGCTCATAAACTGCAGGACCAGACAGATAACGTAGGTACCCGTGCTGGGAAACAGAACACCAAAAACTTTGCCAGGAGGGAACTATCGAAGCAAACGAATCTCTGGTGGTGAGTTAAAGTGAAGCAAAACTCTTTTTGCTGGCAGTGGTGTTGGATCTTGGTTGGGGATCAGCGACCGAGGCTGAAATACTAGTTTTTCACAGTGCCCTCACTCCATAGCCACTTGAAACGTTGCTTCCACTTCTCTTTTACATCTAGGAACCAGGGTGAGTTCCCCGTCTGAAGCTCTGGACAGAAAACTCCTTCTGAAGCTTCCTTTTTGCCATTTGAAATCGCGCTGAGAACTCTGCAGGTGAAGGGACATGCTGTAGCTATGGACCTTCTAAAATAATTGCTTCAAGCACAAATATTGATAGTCAGCACTGGCTTCTATTTTTACACAGCACAACTGAAAAAATATACATAGAAAAACAAATATAAGGAGTGAAACCAACCTGAAGCATAAACAGCAACAAAAAAACCCAGACCCTAACAACAAAATAAACCAAGAATTATATTCAGGCACGTTCCTTTCTATTTTTTTCACCTTTTGTCGTCATTCTATCTGTGAGTAAAGCCTCAGCAAGGATTACACTGGGAACCTTTGGGGCTGCATTTATACTAAATAACTTTGCTCAGATCGACTGCAATGAGCTCGTTGTTTTCTATTCCCTTTACTCCCTCGGCGTTTCTTGCACAACATAATTTTGACGTGCTCTGGGTGATGTGATGATTTGTCCTGGATGTGATAAAGCTCTGGGGAAGCAGAATTTGGAGCTCAGTTCTGATCTCACTTATGCTGGCATAGTTCAGGAGTAACTACAGTTATACCTGCAGGAGATCAAAATCAGCCCAGTTCCTTTTAAACTGAGCAAAAATTCGCGGTCTGCACAAAGAGGAAAATAGTCAGACGTGAACAGCAGAGCCAGCTCCGCTACTGAAGTTCAATATTTCAATATTTTTTGGCCAGCTCTTTAACTAACCGGGCATCCCGTAACACCAGGTACCTCCTGGGTGCAGGAGCCACGTGGGTGGGAAATTAATTCAGAAGAGGTAACGGAAACTGATACGGGCAGCGTTTTTGGAAATTCTTTCCCTGAACTGAAAAAACACACAGAGAAATAAAAAAAAAACAACAAAAAAAAGGGATTCCCTAAAACGACTGAAAATGAATTTACCACATTTGCAATGAGTGGCTTGTGGGTTGCCTGTAAAAGTAGCTGAGGAAGAGCTAGGGTGAGCAATATTTCAGTTTGAATGACAAAAGCTGAGGTGCCCACGGGCGATGGCAAGCGCCAGGTATACGCTAGCGGTCGCCTTAAATCCTGAAAACGCATTTCAGTTGTTAAAGCTCCACAGGCTTGCACAGTCCAAAAATACAGTCTCATTGGCCAAAAAAAAGCTAGTTTTGGATTCGAGAGTGGCCTGTAATTAAAGCCAACAGTACGAGAATCTGTAACTGATCTGCTCTGAACAAATTATTTGGCTACCTGCAAAGAAGAGAATCAAAACCGTTTTATTTTTTTGCAAAGAGGCTCGAAGAAGAGAAACATTAACTTGCTGAGAAAGAGGAAACAATACAAATTAAAACCCTTGACCTCCATAGTGGGCAAGCGTCTGCAAAGGTGAAGTTGTAGTTTGATGGACAGTCCCATCACTGCTTGTGACATAAAATTAGACCATTTCTTTAAAAAAAGAGCTGCAGAGACCAAGAAGATCTTACACCATTGACCTCTGCAATATACTCGATAAGAGGGATTTTTGTTTTACTGTTACTGAGACAAATTCAACAGACTTACAGTGATGAATACAATAAAATCACACACACGGTGAAAGAAAGCTCAGCTTCAAGGTGTTAAAGTTCTAAGAAACTTAACTCCGTGAAAAATTTGGCATTTTCAGCTGGAAAGGAAAAAAAATGGATCTCAAAGGCATGACTCCAGCAAGGCTATTGAGTCAAACAGGACCAGAGGGATGTGTGGGATTCACCTTCTGTTTTGATTGTGAAGGAAAGCGGTCAGCTAGGAGCTTGCTAAAGGCTATTTTTGCCTAACGAAAGCGTGAAAATGAGAGAAAGGAAGCTCAGAGGAAGCCAGGTAGCACAACGACCGAAGTACGCTGCTTCGATGAACTCGGTTCATGACCATTTTGCTTGGGTACAAAATGATGCCGCGGTCTCTTGGAGATGCAGGGAATTTGTGACCGAGTTTTCAGCATTTTCTTTTTTTTTCCCCCCCAGGAATCTCACCACCAACACGGCTCACGCTGCCCGCACGAGGAGTAAATATCACTGTTTACACCCTCCAGACAGGCAAGACGAGAAAGATCGTTTGGACTGACCTCTACAGAGCTGGGCTGTATCTGGGTTTTGGTGGAGCATCTGCCTCTCCGTAAATCACGAGGGATTTGGCTGCAGCCCCAGGGAAGACAGGTGTGACGGAGAAAGGTAACGCGTACGGTTATATTAGCAAGGTGCAAACAGCTCTAAACAGAAAAGATGGAGGTATTTATAAATAGAGAGATGTATGTAATGTAAAATTGCGTATTTTATGCGAGAAAGAGAAGATTTGTCAAGGTAACGTAAAATGAACCACTCTAAGACTAGCTTCCAGCAAAACATTTTGCTTTATTGGGTCTATGTCCTAGCTACAAGTCAAGCTGACATCTGTCAAGCTTTTCAACTTTTCATATGGCAGTCTATAAGAAATGTTTCATGCAACGTCTACAAGGCTAAATACAGGGTAGATAACTGGGATTAAACAGGTGAGGAGTAACAGACTATTATAAGGACCAATAACAGCGTATTATGTACATAGAGCCATATTATATTCTCATGTCTTCACAGTAATGTGCAAATGTGACAAATATGGCTTGCTTTTTTCTTTTTTTTTTTGCTTTTTTCTTTTTTTTTTTCCTTCTCTCTAAAAGAAAGTAAGACATAATTATACAGAATAATGTTTTAAAATGCTTAGGAGGATTTCACCCTTTTGTGAAACCTGTTCAATCGCCATGGCATTAGGGTTACGACCCACCCCAGCACGGAGGTGTAGCTCAGGTGCATTTCCAGAAGGGGGCACAGATTCCTAAGGCACAATATTAATGTTAAACGCATCTAATTTAAGTCATGCTATTTTAGCCTTTTTTTTTTTTTTTAAATTTTCTTTTTCTTCCCCTTAATTATTTTTTGGTTATATGAAATAATAGGATGTTGCTAGTTATATAATAAGCGGCTGATTGTAAAAAATACAATGTTAAAGGCTACACTACATGCCTACCTGTAGCTCCAGGAACATCAGCTACTCTGAAAACACACTATACAGCGCTGCATATCAAACCCCTGTGGGTTCTTTTTGGTAATATTCTTTTCCATACATGTAGCAGAGAGTTATAAGGCTTCTGCGGAATAATAACATTATAACTGAACAAATATCTTACACTCTTCCATAATGGTATTTACAATTACTCTAACTCATATTTTGTCATTTGGTAAATAACACGCATCTCGTATGCATCCTCCTTGCCTATCTAAAGTGCTTGCTTAACTGCATGAGGAAAGAAAATGCATACCTGCTTCAGGTGCAACAAACCCTCAAAAGACGTAGCTGAAATATTCGTGGTGGATCTGAAATGCATTCTCAGAAAATGAAATTATTGCTAAATTCAGTGCCCTCACTAGGCAATCATCTATATTATTTGTCATATATAAATATATGCATATATACTAGTATGTATGTACATGCATACACATTCATCTATCGTGTAAAAGATAGATTTCAGGGTTTTTTTGTCCATCAACCTTTTTTTTATCTTGTGCTATTCAACTTGCTTGTGCTATGACCGAAGCCAGATTAAAATCAAAAATCTTAACATGCTACTACTAACAACCCTATGATTCATTAGCACATAATAAAGACAATTACTCAAAAGAAAGCTGAGATGATGACAAACCAGAAGGCTTTTGAAATGCACCGAGAATAAGGCAACAGGCTGTACGTTACAGCAGAGGGAAAGCTGAAGAAATTCTGGAATTCCGAAACGTGTCTCACCGGAGTAGGGATCACCCTCCCTACCTCGCTGCGGAGTCCTTTGCTTTTTTTCTCCACCATCGAGCTGTAGAGTTTCCGCAACCTACCAACACTTTTACTGGTAGCAACTTCAAAGCTTATTAAAAATGCCCTGATGCCACGACCTGGTAAAATAAGGCACTTCCAGGGCTGTTTTCCAGCGAGGCCAAGCCAAAGGGATCAGCGCTGGGAAGAAGCACGCCGAAAGCTTTGCCAAGTTTCCTAGTCTCGTCCCGTGAAACGCGCAGTCTCAGAGCGTGCTCCTTCCTCCATGAGATGATTTTTCTTCCACGAAGCTGTCGCATCAGCGGGAGTTGAGGAGCTACTTCTTTGTAAGCGAGAGGTAAAGCTTCAGTTCCTGACATCCAGTGAGGCGGAAGATCAGAGCGGTACCGGGCAACGTCCGCGGTTTGTTCGGTATCTCTCCGCTCGAACTGACGCGCCGGCCCAGCCCGACGCCGTGCGGTGTTCATAACCGGGGCCGTATCGAAAGCTACGAATGGACGTTGGTACTGGAGAGGTCATTCCTTATGATTTCATTTACTGCAGAAAAAGAAGATGAGAGAAAAGGGACTGATTAGCATCCCACCACCACAGGCGGGTCTCTTCAGCACACAGCCATCCCCTCACCCCCCCAAACTTGCATCTGCTCCTCCACAGCTTCAGTAGAGCTCCGAAGAGCAAGGGTAACACCTCAAACCAGCGGGATTAACCAGGGTTATTCACATGCTAAATACCGTGTGATGCCCGGCATCGCAAGAACAGCAGCATCCTGGGTCCTCGACAGCATCAAATGAATTTTAACGCTCCGAATCGGTTACAGGTAAAACATTTTGTTTGCTCTAGAACTGCCTCGGTAAACATTAAACAAAGAGAACCACAGGAAATCTGAGAGCAATCAACCTCTTCCTTAAAAAAAGTTGTCTGGAAAGTATGTTGGCCTTGGTAGGTACAGACAGCAGAAAGCTGCCGGCCATCAGCAGTTGCAGTGCCCAGACAGAACACAACCCCAACTGCTGAAAAATCCACAATACAATGATATTAGAGGGGAAAAAAAAAAAAAGGGCACAAGAAACTGCCGTGTCCTTGCCTATTCCCTGGTAACACACGCCAATATATGACCCCGTGCTGGTGGTGACCAACACACGAAGACGTGCAGAATTCACACGGCCAGAAGGGCAAGTTAAAAACCTCGGCCAGAGTCAGAGGAAAGAACAAACAATAAAAAAATAAAACGCTCTCTCAGTATCAGCCGGTCGGACGGCATCTCCACTGATAAGAGCGTTGTTTCCTTTATTTGCGAGTCTTCTTTCACTCTTTTTCCCCCCCCCTTCCCCTGCGGATTGTCAAGCAAACACAGTTTCCCACACTCCAATCATGCGCGTTTATCAGCTTGTGATTTTTGGCAGATGGGCAGGAAATGACTGAACCTGGCAAAGGCCATCTGTAGCGGGCGGACACGACACCCCTTTGATTTCCACCCCACCTCCCCGCAGCGCCCACGGCCACCCGAAGGCAGACAAAAATTTGCCATCAGCAGGGCTGGCACCGCTCCCAAAGTTTCCCTAACACCGCCGGGAGAGGGAAACACGTGCTGCCCACGTCATGGAAGCACCACGGAAAAGCCCCGCGTTCTCCTTTCCTTGTGGGCTGCTGTTGACAGTCATCCAGATAACTCCACGTATTTACCAGAAAAGATCAAGCCCGTCTAAAAAACCAAATTCCTGAAGCGACTGGTTGGGGGTTTCGGGGTTGGATTGTTTGGGGTTTGTTGTTTCCATGGATCTGTTGCCCATTTAGCGATTGCGGCACATAAGTCGGGATGGTTTTTCCATGATGCTTTTGTAAAGGTAGTTTCTTGGATGAACTTCTTGAAGCAACGCCAGGCACGCAAGAGAAAATGTGCAGTGGTATATTGGTGTTGAGCGTGACAACAAAAACAGATCCTCAAATGCGGCAGTGCCTCAGCTTTGCTAACTTTCCCTGTTCCATCAAGTAAAATTAAGATACTCCTCAAGGCTGCCTTCGGTCTTTCTAGAGTGAGTTAGGGCTTAGAAACATTAAATAACGGAACTGCACAGCGCTTGTCTAAAATGCGGACATAAGTATCACTGGTATTGCACAGATGGGGACAGGGAGGTGACAAAGCAAAGGTGGTCCCCGTCTCAGTCAGGTGTCTCCAATCTCAGACTACAGCTGTAGCACATGCTGAGGTTCTCCTGCTTGATTCATTCAGTAAAACTTCCCCAAGTAACATCCCCCAACCTGCCAGCCCACGCTTTTCCCCAGTAAAGCATTTAGGAGAAGTATTTTGGAAGCAACTTGATGACATGAGGGTCTAAGGTCCATCTCCAGAATTGGCTTAGGCACTCAGAGGCTGCGCCTTCCAGCCATGCAGGGTACCCTCAGCTGAATCTTCTGCCACCCAAGTGCTGTAGGACACATGGCTTACCCTAGAGACGATGAGACTTTTCCTTCCAGCTAGGAGACCACCTGCCCTGGCTCAGCCCACAGGACCACCAGGGTTTTTTGGTCACACTCTCTCCAGCTCTCAGCAGCCAAACCAATCCATCCCCAGCTGAAATCTCTCGTAATTTCGGTATTGACTCTAAGAGGATACAGATTAGACCTTCAGCTGTACTGCTTGCATTTATTGTACGTTACCCTCTTAACGGAGGTGGACTTCTGCTACCTTGATGAGTCAGGTCTGGTGTCCTTGTGTAACAGCATCTGACAGCTGCTCAACAACAGTCACTAGACAAGGTCAGCGTGGACTGAGGAGACAACTGAACCTCAACCAAAGCGCTCCCACCGCCTCCAGATCTCACAGTCAAACGGGGCCGTAAACACCAAGAGGACATTCAACATCGCTTTCACCCATGGTAGCCCATGGACAGGGCGTCTTGGACATGCGCCTCTTCATTTCACTGTCCCTTGTTCCCCTTTACCCACCGTCAGAAACGCAGAAATTCCTGATAACATGATGGAAAAAAAACGGCTGAGAGGGACAAGGGCGGAGGCAGAAGGTCCAGGTGGGGGCAACACACGACCCGGCAAGGCAGCCCATGAGCAGAAAGAGGAAGCGTGCCGAGAGCGGGATTCCCCACTGAGGCACCTGAGGCTGGAAGGAAAACCGTCCGGCAGGTGGGAACAGGGAAGAAATACAGGTTTCAGGTCAGCTGAAGCGACACGAAAACACAAATTATGTTTCTCAAATAGCTTCAAATCTCTTCAACGTCAACACTTTTTCATTTCAAACTTCTGAGAAATTTGTTTTAATATTCTGGACCATATTAATGCTTCTGTTTGCATGTCAGGAAATGTTTTATATAGGATCAATGGAGATGTTTTGTTCATCACAAAACTGATTCTTTTCTTTTTGGCGAGACAACACCAAATATTCTTGTTGTAGGTTGACCCAAGACTGACCTTCCCAACAAGTGAAGTGTCCTGTCTGTCCATCCATACCAGTGTCGCGTCTGCCACGACAGCCAGAAGCCAATTCTTCAAGAAAGAGCACAGGAGCCAGGCATAGCTCTGGCGATGCTTTCCCTGGTGCACCTCCACCCTGCCGGAGGGTTCCACGAGCAAGGAGGTCTGCATCCTCATTTCTAGTGAACTTTAATGAACTTTCTTCCATGAAGTTTTCTAGTAACCTTCTGGACCTGTTTCGGTCTCCACAGTTTCCTGCAGAAACGGGTTCTACCATTGAAGGATGTGCTAGTGGAAAAAGTCCGTTTTTTGTTTGTTTTAAAACAGTTTCTTGATAATTTCATTCACGTGTCATCTGAAAGAGCTGTACACCATCTCCTTGGCCATCCACCACACTCCTTCCCCTCGGCATCCTCAGGGTTCCACTGCTGAACTCCCCAAAGAAGTAAGACACTCTGCTCGTACAGTATTTATCTCTCCATTCCCATTTTTCTAACAAAATATTTGTTAGATACTTGAGGAGAGTCAGCTGGTTGTTGTCTTGAATGCTCAAGTTTTGGCTTACAAACCTGGCACTACAAGAGGACAGCGGGCACTCTGCAGAAGAGCAGCATTCAGTGCAAAGCAGGGTTTTGGCCCAGGTTTGAGCTTCATTCCTTCAAGCAAACGCTGGTCTTTGATTCCGCTGCTGCCTGGATACGCGTCCATTGGCGCCTGCAGCCCCGTTCCCAGGAGCAGCCGCGTTTTGAATCGGCGCGATGCTTTCCAAAGAAAAGCTGCAGGGGCTCATTTTCAAAACAACATAACCCGAGTACTCAAAAAGACCCGTTTTACAGGCAGGACAGATGAGACCCAAAGAACGAGGCGGCATGCTGGAGGCTCTACGTGGAGTTTCGTGGCCGGTCTGGAGCAGCACGCAACCTGTTTGATTTTCAACGCCTCAATTAGAACAGCACATCCCTTAAAGCAGCAGGTTGATCCCGATCGGATCAAACAGCCAAGCACGATGATATACAGCACCTCTGTCATCAGATTTTTAGTTTTTGGGTTTTTTTTTTGGTTTACTGCTGGCTTTAGAGGAAGGGAGGGCACTGTCACCTTTAGAGCTAACACCTACGGTTCCCCACAATGTCTTCCCTCAAGCGGTATTTTCCATTGTCATGTTCAGGTTTTCCACTTGACAGAAAGTCAAAAAAACAATAGTGCTGAGAAATGCAGGTAACACGTGACCTTCCCTACCTGTCAAGGCTTCTGAAAGAGGAACCTTTCCTTTGCTGAACAGCAGATGCCACGCTAGCAGGATGTGGTGAGCTGTTACACCGCATTTTAGTTTAATAAGGAGGTTTTTTTTTCTTCTTCTTCTTCTTGTTGTATTTGATTTTGCTTTAAAATGCCCTTGCAATGGAAAATTTTGCTTTACTAATTAGCGAAATCAGTGTTGTACCAATGCAACAGTTCGGGTTCCTGCACGGAACAGGACAACCAGATATATCTGAACAAATGTGGGTTCCATATATAGATGTGAACTTCATAGGAAATGGAATATTTTTAACATTCGGTGGCTGTACATGGATTCCATCGACGAGCAGAACTTTTAAATTTCTGCAGACTTCCGCTCTCCTTGTATCTGATTACGAACATGGATAATAACACTGTGGCCTTTTGCGTTAATAAAATACCTGCTTTTCTGAGATGAAGTTCTGCCTTCCAGCGCAGATATCGATCCCACTCCAATCGAAGTTACAAGGTTCAGGGAGTGGGGAGAAGGCACCTGCGGGGGCTTTCCACTCCTGGAGAGCTCTTTGTTGCTACACACTGGATGCGCACGTGTGCCTGCTCTTGTGTAAAAGCGATGGCATTGGCTCCATCAGGATGGTTTCTGGTTTCCTTATCAATAGGAAGAGCCACCTAACGTGTCCCAAGACATCTCAGCCTTTGGGGGTCACATCAAGCTTTTTCTTCTCCACAGCTGACTAACCAAGCTTTGCTTGTTACTTCACGTCCACCTGTGACTGGGGACTGTCGTCTCTACCGGGGAGCAGAAGCGAAGCAGGAGGCTCATACACCAAAATGGTCCCTTGCCGAAAAGGGACAAAAGTAACCTGCTCTGACCGGTGCACGTGTCACGGAAAATACAAGTAATATCAGCTGCGTCTTTCGAGCTTCATGTGTGACAAAGCCTGTGTGAAATTACAGCCGGATTCTGCCATGGTTGAACAATAATGCTTCATCTTCCATGGGTGTAAGTGCCCAAGCAACACAGTGCCGTGTTTGGACCACGTCTGTCACCCTGCAGAGCTAAGTGTCGCATTTGAGTAACCTCCGGCCAAAGAGTAACAACCCCGAAAGCAAAACCAGTTCAGCTCGGCTCATCCTTTTCACCTTCCAGCAGAATTCAAGCCTCGCAACTACAGCAACGCCCAGGGCAGGGAAGTCTCCACGTACCTCGTCACACGGCGTCGACGCGCCCCTAATTTCTCTGAATTTCCACTGTTGGCCGTGCCTGACTGCTCTCGAGGTGGGAAGGTGCTTTTTCTCTCCATCGAGTATCAGCTCTGACTACTCTGTCACTGCTCAGCGTACGGGAAACATAACCCTGGAGTGAGTCTGATGCTGACACCACGCTACCTGTAGTAACGCTTCGTAGCACGACGTTCGCTTTGCTGTCTGTAATTACTGCCCTCGGGTTTTTCCACCAGTGATGCCACGTCTCCCTCCATCGGGCTCTCGTACGCCCTTCGTTTCAGCTGAAAGGCCACGTATTAGCATCGCTGGAGAGGAATTCAAAGTCGCAAATGAACGCAGACAAAGCAGAAAGACAGGAGGGGAAAAACGTTTTCCCTTATCTCCACATACGGATTTTTTTTTTGAAGAATGGCTACATATAGACACACATGCAGTAGGTAAAGAAACTAAGCTCCTGGTATAAATTGTGTCACATGAGTAAAATCCTGCGGCTTTTCTCATGGTTTCTACTTCCTCACTACTAATAAGCAGCACTCCTTGCTGATGGATGGAAGTTGCAACAATCAACACACAACTATTACTTTTATCACTGAAAAAAGCCCAGGGCTGTCTCAGAGAAATTCTTTTTTTTTCAAAGCTAGTAAGTATTGTCCTGTAAATAAGGAAAAAATAATCAGAAAATAGAGATACAAATTCCCGAGGTGGCAGCCTGTAACGCGAAACTACAGACCACATTAAAGCTTACTGAATTAAAAACCAAACCAAACAAGTCTCGTGAAGCAATGGAAAATATAACTTCACACGTTCCACAGAGAAGTCAGATCTTGTATTACCTCAGGTGTCCTGGATGCATTTAAACCCTAAACTTATTTTTATCTGTTTCATCACAATAAGCAGCTATTTTTGAGAGGCAGCGAACAGGACAGTGCAGGCAAGGAGCAGATTTTGATAAAAAACGATCCTCCCACCCCATCATTGCCTTGGCACGCTGGACTGATGGCACTGCTGTGCACGATGGCCACTGACATCTTCCCACTTGCTCTACCTCCCACCTTAGTTAGCTCAACCACCTCAAATACTGCAAATACCTCCGTGCTGCGGCGGGGAAGGATCCTCATGATGACACTAAGGCTCTTGCCCCGGTGCCCAGACTAAATGAGTCCCAGCCTATCGTACCCGAACTCCTAGGTTTGGATTAATTTATTTTTTTTCTCAGTAGCCCTCGCTGGGGCCAGCCTCGCCTGGAGCATCCGGAGTTTGGGCTGCAGGGTCTGATGTGGAGCCACGTTTGATGCGCACATACGCACACACGTGGAGGGTAAGGCTGGGCAACGGACAAATAAACCGCGTTTTAACCAAAACTATGTGCTTACGTTCCTAAGAGCATCTGTAAGGGAAACAAACCGGACATATTTTACGTTTTACACCAGAATTTCCACACGACAGCAGAACTACGCAGATGCTACTCCCTAAGGCAGCCAAAACCTGAGGTCAGTACTGCTGGAAGCTTTGTGGGAAGGAAGGAATAAGGAAGAGGATGCACCTCTTTGCGAAAGACAACAGAAATTTGCCCCTGCCACAGGAAAACCGGTAATTCAAACTGATCCCCGTGATCACTTTTACTCTCCAGTTAAGCGCCCGAAAAATAGAACAGTGCTGGCAGACTCCGGCATCCAAACATCACGAATCACGCCCTGAAGCACGACGAGAGCGGATTCTAAATCGCAGCAAATTTAAAACAGTTCTGCATTTGCCCGGTTTTTAGCCTTCAGACGTCTCTGGCAGTACTTGAACGCGAAAGAAAACAAACTTCCTTTTTTCTCTTTTTCCCCTCACACGTCCGATCTCACCCCGCAAGGTTTGCTGCACCTCACGACATGCAGGCAGCCACAGCGTTGGGCAACCCTTGAGGCTCCAGGCTCTCAAAGCATCCCATGGCTACAAGAACAGAGTCAAAGCCCACCCCAAGGTGGCCCCAAGGGCTGCCAGCTCCCGAAGCTTTATCTACAACTTACTGACTTCAGAGTATTTAAAAAGCCCAATAAGACTGAATTTCTCTATCGATTACACAATTATTAATCTTTTTTAGAAGCTTTGCCAACATCGCACATAATGAGCAATTCATCAAAGCATATTAGGTGCCACAGAAGTTGCATTCAATATAAAGGGGTCATTAAGTTTCTTGTAATTGCACATTACTGAAGCTTTTGTTAGTTCTGAATCAAATCAATGGGATGTGCACGTATGCTCTTTAATTGACTTTATGTAATAATAGTGTGGCCCCTGGTGATCATCTGGAATCCTCCAAAATGAGCCACCTTGCGCTGCTCTTTGCAAAAAACCAGCTCACGCACAGCTGGGCATATCAAATGAAGCAAAGAAAAACTGAATGGAAGAAAGAAAGAAGCACCTTGGGTCACGCAGGAGTACTTGCCGAGTGCCCTTCTCCTTCCACAGCAAAGAATAGCCAAGAGACTCTTTCTCCCACACAACCAGCCTCAACGTCTGGTGGGCTCCAGTAGGAGTAACGTTGGGCCTCAGCATTAAAATAAGTTAAAACAGGGTCGCCATGTGTTGCCTGATCTAGTTGAGAGGCGTCCCTGCCCATGACAGGGAGGTTGGATTAAAATGATCTCTAAGGTCCCTTCCAGCCCAGGCCATTCTGTGTCTATGTCTATGTTTCAATCTCATCTTTTTCTGGGCAAGGAGGGGTTTTCCAGTTTTGGTTTTTTTTTTTCAAATGGACCCTGCTTGCCCTGTTATCATCACCCTCTTTCCTTCCCAGCCTTCTTCATCAGCAAACCTCAGAGCATGTGCTAAAGAGAAAAGACCAATGCTAGTCAACACCGGGATGCTGCTGCTTATGCATGATGTTCCTAAATGCTGCTTTGGGAGGTGACCACTGCTGTTTGCTAACCACTAATTCACAGGGTTTCTGCTCAGGCAGATAAAATGACAGCCATGAGGTGACTCAGTGAGTGGCCACACGCTGCTTGATGGAAGAGAAAGGTTGGGTGGGGCTAACACAACTTTTAATGAGTTTGATAAGGGAAAAGAAATCCACCCATGAGGTTAGGCTGGGAAAGGTCACATTGGCTGGGGGAAATCCGTAGGTGATGGAACATGGCCACACTCAAGACACAGGGGGAAAGACCTTTTCATAACAAAACCCCTGTCCAGTTTGGCTGGGAAGGTTTGATGCAAAGGCTGGAGCCACACTGGAGGCGTATCAATGCAAGCTGGGCCACGGTGGGGAAACCACCAGTTGGGTGTCACTAGGTGCTCTCCGAAGCACAGAAGACGTAGCTGTGAAAACCACCACATCCAGAGGGTCGCTGGACTCCTTGGATGCCAAAGACACCTACAGCAAGCTTCTCAAATTAGAGCAGCTGGAGGAACACTCTTATATGCGTGTGGTCGCAGCGCGACAGAGATGCAAATACAGGGAAAACGTCCATTCCGTTGTCCCCCTCTCCCATAAGCTGTGGGAGAATTGCTCCTCAGGCTGGATTGACAGAGCAACGTCCACAGAAAAAACCACCAGATATGGCTGCAAAAACTCAGTGAGAATCACAGCCGGGCTCCCAGGGGAGAAGAAACCTTTTCCCTTGCAGCTCAATGCGCAACACAAGGGCCGTGCCGAAGCTCAGTGCTCTCCACTGGAGAGGACATTTATTCTGCCCCAAGAACGAAGCATTTCTGGAGAACAAGGAAAAAGGCACTTGAGAAATGCAGGTGCACCGCACTCATCTCTCGAGCACGCTTAAGGACTTGAAATTTCATTCAAAGTGTTTGCATTACACTTTCCAAACAACCGTTCGCAACGCGCGACAGATGTCTTTTCTTCCTCTTTTTGAAGTACTTAAGTGTCCAAACCCCTTGTTTCTCGACGGCTGAGAAATGTCAGGGTCCTTCCACAGCCCGCGCTGGGATCTGCCAGCACACCCAGGAACCTGGCCTGCACTTTGCGAGGTGCTCCAGGCACTGAAGTGACTGGAAGAACTTTAAGAATAATTCAAGAGTAGCTTTAAAAAACGCCGCAATGAAGAAGACTGGCTGCTCACAAGAGGTTCAGTCAAGCCAACCAATTCAATGAGGAGGTTGATGCCTGGAGCCTAACACGGCAGCTTTGGAAAACCCACCCAACTACACGTTGCCCAGAGTTCACCCAGAAGACGCAGACCCCAGGACTCAGCTGTGGGCACACAGATGTGCAACATCTGGCTTGATCTCCAGAAGCATCCCCGTGATGGGAACAGCCCAGCAAGGGCCAGCTCTTGCTGAAGACCCTGGGGAAGGCACCGCTTTTCTGGCGGGGACACAAAGGACATTTCTCTGACGTGATGAAAGAAAAGAAATGCAACAAAGGTTTAGGTGAAAGGTTGCGCCAGTCGATTGTTGTTTGCTCCACGCAACGGCCTTTCTCGTGCACCACACCTTTTGTAAAACACGGCTACATGAAAGAAATGATTATCTCCAGTAGCTTCCGTCTACACACATTTCTGAAATACTTTCATTCCAAACTGTTTTGAAAGGAAACACTAAAAAGAATGGAAACCTGGCAATTAATCGGATGGAAACCTCCGTTTCCATTTTACGGGATAGGAAAAAAAAAAAAAAAAGAAATAATTATAGAAAGAATACCCAATGTCAACCGGTAAGTAGGGAGATGAAAGACAAGCAGGGCCCTCATGTGCTGCATTTACCTGCATTTGGACATGGTTCTGGAGGGTGGGTCAGACCCATATTTGCCGTTCCCGTTCAAAACCACATAAACACCTAGTTAGGAACAAGGGGTTTTGACAGAGGAAAATTCTGTTTTCTTAAAAACTCAGAAAATAAATACCTTGATTTTTTTTTTTTTTTCCAAAGTATGAAGGAAAAGCTCTTCTGGTCAAGACACAGAGCAAATATTTACAGGTGCTGGGGAGACACCATTTCCTCCCTTTAGGTTTCAACCTAGTGTCTGCCACATAATTTTATCCATTCAATGAAATTTTTTTTTCCAGACATCTGCCAAGAGGAAATAACTTCGCTGTATTGGGAGTCTGGGAATCCTAGAAAACAATCTTAAATCCATAAAATAATTGAAGTGCAGTTTTACTGAGCTGTTCAGTTCGATTCTGATTTTTATTACAATGTCAACAAGAGTTTAATTTGTTTTAAAGTTTAGGTTCTTAAATCTGAGTGATATACGGTAGTTTACAGCTTGCTGGCAATGGCTACTGTGGAAAAAAAAAAAAAAAATGGAAAGTGCATATAAAGGCGGTTCTAAGTTTGACATTGTGAAAGCAGGGAGCAGTGCCAAGAGCAGCAAACAGCATGGCTTTCCCAATCCTGGCTGGCTTTAGGGACTGCTCGCTATTGACATCAGTCGCTCTGGGATACATTTCCCTGCTCTAACAAATCTCATCTGGAGCACCCGTAATTAAAAAAGAAACGTCTCAAAGTGCAATTTCTCTCCCTAAAACACTTGCAGATGTCAGCCCGGCTGCTAATGGTGCGAGATGTCTGTGGGCGGACCTCTTCCTCCTTATCTGCTGTGTCAAAGAGGACGATTTCTTTATTAAAACCAGTTCTAAAGGTAGTATCTTTTCCGTGCATGCCTTTGTGTACGGGGGTGGCGGCGCCTTTTTATTTTCCAAACCGCCTGCCGAACTGAAAGGTTTGGAGGTGTTTTTCTTTATCGCTTCTTTCTGCCCTCCCTTTTCTTGTCGAAGTCATCACCAGAGCCAGCCTGATTTCAAAGGTATTCAAAGTGGCTAAAAGCATCTTTGCTTAGCAGATTAAGAGTATCCTGTCTGAGCTGTAAAATTAATAATAATAGCAGTAATAATAATAATAATAATAATTATTATTATTATTATTATTATAGTAGTAGTAAGCTTCTTGCTCTAGTGAAACATGAGAGTTTGGGGGGGGGTGTTTTTTTTTTTTTTTTTAATTATTTTTTTGCAACCAGCTTTGATCAGAGCCAGAGCCTGGGGTAAATCGGAGGAATTTCTAGATTTTTCTGAGCGCCGCGAGCTCTCGCTCTTTTCCGGTACCTACTTCCTGCCATATCTAAAATAACAGCAGCTGCAGGGCCCTGATAGAGAAGAGCTCCAGGGGACAAATTCTCACAAATGGGGTGGGGAAAAAAAAAAAGAAAAAAAGAAAAAAAGGAAAAAAAAAAAAAAAGACAGTTATTAGGGAGCCGATAACACACAGAGCCGGCATCAGATTCGTTGTTGGAGGTGACAGAGGCGATGTTGTTGTCAGAAGAAAACAAATCCTGTAAAATGGCCATGGGAACGATAAGCCTCCGTGTTCACTGGGATAACAGAGGTGGCTTTACTGCACTTGTCCCATTGTACCGAGTATCGTGCCTCGATTAGCTAATGTCTCCGAGGGCCGGATAAGTGAGGGTGAATGTTGTGCCCCAGAAGCTTTCATGCTTGCTCTTTGTCATGGCTATCTGCGGAGAGGCGCAACAGTAAGCTCCTCGCGCATAAAGAAGGCCACCCCCTGCCCCAGCTTCAGAGAAAAACGTTACAGAAAGCGGAAAATTGCTGGGATTACCCGTTTTCCACGGAGAACCCACGGAGCGGTGTCCTCATTGTCTCGTTACAGACGGTGCCAAAGAGTAGAGCAACTCAGGAGAGCTCCAAAATGACACCAAGGGGCCTTATGTACCTGGGTGACAGCTATTCCAGGAGAGAAATAATGTCTCCTTCCACCCAAAATACACTTTTCCACTCTCTGATGTGCAAGAATGTAGGGCTCCCGGGGATTCCTTTGGCCTTGGCGTTGTAACCAACAGCAACGCCACGTTAAATATCAACTTTTGGAGCCTTAAATCTTCATCCAGTACTAAGAGATTTCCACGCGTTTGTTGTTTGAGGGTATTTTTTGGTTGTTTTTTCTGGAGCCTGAGCCAAAGAGCACGGAAGACAACAGGAGAACTCCTATTCACTTCAAGGGGCTTTGCATCAAGTCCTTATTAAACCCCGGGAGACATGTAAAAGTTGTCTACAAATGCACAGAGTACAGGTCTGGTGGCTTGGCAAGAAAGAATCAGCCACTGTGTTGTACACAGCTTATTCTGCTCAGTATTCTCTAAACCTTATTTGTAATATTTTCACATTGATATGCAAAAAAAAAAAAAAGACAAGTAGATCTGTTCCCTGATTTTGCCATTTCTCTAGGTCTGAAAATCCTTGCTGTGCTTGAGTAGACAGCTCCTCTGTCAATTTTTAGCTGTTAAAACAAGGCAATGTTAAGCTAACTTGGTTCTTCTCATCCCTAAAAGAGGCTCCTTAAAAAACAAACCATTTTTGGTTCACGTTCAGGTAACAACAACTAGAATTACACACAGTAGCCAAGTTTAGACAGACTAGACAACACTCTAGCAGAAACTCGTAAAACCTAAACTGGTTAAAATAATTCTCTTACCCCCCCCAAACATAGCCCTTGACAATATAAAGAAAGCAAGTTTGTATTTCTGCAAGAGCAGAAGTAGTTAGAAAATAGGAGGTATTGCCTAATGCCGTTCTAAGCAGTGTGATGGCTGTGCTGTACTGCATGTGCTTCTGGAGTAGGGCATTTATGGTAAACTGGTTAAGGAATTTGGAAGGTGGATTAATGAACTTTCCTTTCACACTAGACTAGATCAGATTGCAGCCAGAGATCAATCTGTCACAATCCTCAGCTTTTGCTCAAGAAAGGAGAGCACAGCGAAGGTCAGAGACAGGCTAAAGAGCAGCACTGCAATTATTTACTGACATGAGACTGGAAAGAATATCACATAGCTACATGGAGCACAACTTGGACCTCGGAGACATAGGAAAGAATGGTTCATTTTATGCCACTAATCATAGCCAAGGATTAAGATATTTTGGAAAAGCCCTATTATTTCTCATTCTGCAAACCAGGATTTCATTACCGGTAAATCATGAATTTTATGAAGTCCATTCGTACAAATTAATTTCCTTTCCTGATTTCCATTGGCATGTGAGCTACAGATACATAATATGAAAAAAGTCTGTAAAGGGAAAAAAAAAAAGATACACAGCCATGTCTGTTTGTACTTAGAAGTGGGGTAATCTCAAGCAGGGACATAGCTGGAAGAATTACCCCTGCAGCCAGTACATTAATTCTTAAATAAACAGGTTTAGCATCTGAACAGGTAGAAATCAGTTTGGTTGTGCTACATCTAGATGGATCTGCACCGATGTACTCCAGTTGTGTCTATCAAGAATAACCAAGATAAGTCAAAGATTCTCATTTTGCAGCAGCAATGGAAAATCTAGACGCCTCTTCCACGTTACGAGCAATATTCCGACTTAAGACACCTTAAAGAAGAATCCCTGCAATCATTTTGGCGTGTCCAGGAGTGGGGTTTTCCCCCTTGCAGGTGGTGCTTCCCCTCGACGGAACTTTTTCATGTGAAATTTAAATCTGTCTTCAGACCACTTTCTGACCACCGGCATTTTTGACAGAAGAGGCAGGGGGAGGTGGTGGCCTGTGTCGCTCAAGGGACCCTGCAGAGCACAAAGCATCACGCAGCCTCCTTTGGCGTCCCAAGCATCTGCCCTGAAACAACGTCTTAACCGAGAACAGAAAAATCATGTTGGCCCTTTCAGAAATCTACATTACATCATCACAGAAACCATAAATGCAGCCCCTGAAATATCACAGCAGCCCCTAAAATATCAGAGTAAGGACTAATCGACCAAACCCACCTGACCAGAAACAGGCAGTCCTTCCTGACTAAAATAAAATAAAACAAAAAAACCAAAGGTTTGTTTCAAATTTCAAAAGCAGATTTTTTTTTTTTCCCATGAATACTCAGCTAACCACCAAAGAACGGGTCCATCCATTAGTAGATTTCTGGGAAGGAAATCTGGCATCTCCACCAAAAGCCTGCTGCTCTCTTTTCGTACTCTCCCTCTGTGCCAAGTGCTCGAATCCAAAATATTCTTTATAATAATAAAGTCGACCCCACTCTTGGGTGATTCTACTGTTATACGAGGGCAGGTCCCGTTTCAGAAAACTCATTCGCTGGGGCCAAAGGTGCAGCCTGTGCAGTAACAGAACTTAACGAGCAACAAAAAAACTGGAATCGCCCAGAAACATTTTGTGGCTTCTCTGGTTTAAGATGGTGATATTGCCCATAACAAAATTCAGCAGCAGGGAAGGGCTTAGAGAGGAGTTTTCTCTTCTGGTTGAGCAGATGATCTCTTTTTTAAAAAGTACTCGGGTGATTTTAGTCTGGAAATACACATTTTTGATGAGACACCAGGTGCTTTTCCCCAGTTAATATTAAAGATAGCTTTGGAAACTTCAGCAGATGTTCTAAATTTTTTCTAGTGCAAATTTATTTATTTTTTTGCTACTACTCTGCCTTTATTTAAATAGCTGGCTCTAATTGATTCTTTAATACAGTGATTCATAACGTGTTGTGAATCTTCTGTTAATTTACTTGCGAGTCTGTTATTATTTCCTCTGATTTAACACATCCTGTTTCAGAAAGCCCATCGAAGTTAATGGAAAAACTTTTCATGGCATTTGGATCCTATTCTAAGCGTAATTTGAATGCCATCTTTCGAAAGCTGCAAATCAAGGGGATTTCCTGTTTTATTCTTCAAACGTATAACCTTGAAAACGAGTTTTACAAATCTTCCTCTGTCTGGGCAAAGGCTGATCCCTTCTACTACCTCTAAGAAGTATTTTTTCTGGGTGACTTCTAACTGGAGAAGAGCCACTGGATCATGCCCTCTAATTTTTCTCATTTTTACTGGATGCCCTGTTACACTGCAGGAGAAATCTTAAAACTGATATGAAAACGTCTAAGTTCAGGTGCCGTGACTGTATTACTTCAAAGAGCACTTCCCACTCCCCTCTTTTCTATCACAATCCAGGTTTTCCAGAAAGATACGATGAGTCCAAGCCCAGACGCACTCATGAGGTGCCTTTGAAAGGGCTCCTCTGGCTTGAACTTTCTGCTCAGTTGCTCCCTTTCCTCATATATATAGATATAGATAGATATAGATATCTAGATATCTAAGTTCAATAAGCACGTTGCTCATTTCATCATCTCCTACCATTTTTCTCTAAAATATTTTGGGGCAAAGTGGGGTATTCTCTAGATACACTTTTCCACGGCAGTCAAATCCTGGGCTATTGCCACTCATTTGTACCATTTCGGTTTTAAGACAAACTCCTCTTTCTCACACCCACGCTCACCCTTTCCCCTCTTCTTCCAAAATGCATCTTCCTTTTTTTTTTTTTTTTTATGAGGATGTTATATTTAACCATCCTCTCATTTCTCTTTTTCTCAAGCTTTCTTTCACCCTAATCACACCACCAGGTAGTTTCACAGCCACACTCTTTAAGTCCGAAACTTTAAAATGCTTGCTAACTGTGCAACTACATCACGAGAAAGCTTCTATATTTTTTTTTTGTAAATGTTTCCCAAATAGAATAAATGTATATACACACATGTGCTTGCTTGCTTTTATCAAGGGACCCCTTCCTGGACACCCTTTCAGAGAGACCTCGTGCAGTGACCGGGGGAGGTACATCTGGCCAGAGCCCGGTGTCATTTTATCTTTCTGCAAAACCTGAATTTGCGTTGCACAAATTCTAGCAATTTCAGGAAGTTCTGGCCTTTGCCTGCCAGGGCTCAAGGGACAGCTCTCTATCGCCTCGCACGACGTTTAACAGTTAATGAAGAAAGAAAACAAGAGTGTGTGTAATTGAAAAGAAATCAGGACTGTCTTCTCTGCTGACCTCCTTCCATATGACAACTTCACACACAGTCATTTTACATTGAGAAGAACATTTGACCCTTCCAGTACTACTGACCCAGAGACATATTATTACAAGGAGAAGAAGCCTGGAGTTGTTAGAGGCTCATGCAGATGCTCTGCGATGCCAGCCCTCAAGTGAATAGCTGAGTCCACACACAGCATGGATCACAGTAGAACATAGAGGGAGAAAAAAACCCCACAACAAAAAAGTGCCAATTAATAGCAAAGAGATCACCTCCATCAGTTCCTTCAGTCTTTCAAAAGAAGAGCTGGATAGTAAAAGCTCAGATGTCCGAGAAGCTTTTGTCAGCGGTGACAAGAGCATCTCAGAGGCACACAGCAGCTTGGCGCCAGATTTAGAACCACAGAATCATTAAAGTTGGAAAAGACCTCTAAGATGCTCAAATTCAACCGTCAACCCAGAGCTGCGAGAGGCATTTCAGTTCAGAAACCAGCCGTGCACAACAGAAGGTCTACAGGAGGGGCTTCTCCATCTGACCTCATGGTTCTGAAAGGTTTTACTCAACAGGCACCTGCAGAATTTTCAGAGAAGTCAGTCACGAGTAGCAGGGACTTACATCACTCTCACCCACCACAACTTGAAAGCAGAGAAATAATTAGTATACTCAGTCTCGTAGCTCATTACATCTATGTCTGTGTATGTGTGCACTCATACCTTATGCGTGAGTGGATTTGCATATACAGGATCGAAAGAGAAGTTAAAATACATTATTCTTCGGTTTTATATTTCTTGTGACCCCAAAATAGCATTTTGTTTCTACTTCTTAAGTCATTTCCAGAAGATTTTGCTTAAGAGGTGGCAATGAAACATATTTTCCCTGAAGCACTAGAAAAAGAACTGACTGCTGCTCCCGGGGTATCAAAATTGATTCGTAGTATCTGCTCCAATACCCATTCTGCAACCCCAAAGGTACGACAAGAGTTATGAAATGGAACAAATCTTCAGCCCTAGCTCCCACAGACATCTAACAAGAGCAATCTGGACAGCACGGACATGAAGAGTCAAATCTCGTCTTCTGCACTCTCATATGGCTGCAGAAGGGCCAAAATGTAAGTAGAAAAATCACACTTTAGTTGTGCAAAGGCAAGGCCAGCAAGGAACGTTCCTGAGTGCACAGGATGCTCGGATCACGTGAGCTATAACTACATAAAGACCAAAGTATTTCATCCACTAATTACGGACTCTGAGAGCCTGTAGCCCTGCTTTCAAAGACTGTTCAAGTGCTCATATTGCACTTCACGTGCTTCTCAGAGACAATACAGTTTGGGGAATTTTGACACGCTTGCAGCACCATCTCACTCGACTTTCTGATACTTGTCCCTTGTCTGCAGACAACCCAGCCAGGCTGGCCAACGAGGGACAGCACCGTGGTTTTCCTACCGTGATTTCTAACTTGCTGATTGTTTCCAGGTATTTGCAACGCCCAGACTTCGCAGGCTTCCTCGGCGACATGAGGAGGAACATTTCGAGGGTCTGTTTTTTTTCATTAAGCTTCCTCCCAGCCCAGAGATAAACCTGTCGCGCAAAGCCTGTGCCCTGCTTTGGGTGCAATCAGGAGAGGAGGAAAGACCAGGAGCCGGGTTATCAAGCAGCCCAAGTCTCGACAGCAATGGTCAAGCTGCTATCAGGCCCGTGACCGAGCTCCCCGCAGATGACACAATCAACCGAGCCGCGCAGAAATCTGCTGGGAAGGACTCCCCCTCCGCCTGTCTATCGGCGACCAGATTTCCATGAATGCAGCTATTATGTTTTAAGTCCCGGCCACGCGCTTGGTCCCATTCCCAGCAAACCCCGTGGGAACAGCATTATTGGCTTAAGCAGGAGCAGAGGCACAGACCCTTCTGCTCTGTGAGCGGCACTTGGCCCCAAGCACCCAACGTGGAGTAGTCAAGGGGGTTTTTTTAACTCTCAGTCGTTTCAGCCCAGCTCTGTGTGATGCTCTTCTCCCTGGAGAAGAAGGGTCTCCCGCAACGGCTCCCCCCAAGAAGTGTTTTGCCAGGATGGGTTGAGGACAAGGAATCACGGAGGACATCTACCAGCCACGAAGCCACACCTGATGGGCTCCCACCACGCAGCTTCATCCGAAAACGTTTTGAATGGATAGATCCCTAAAACAAATCGCACGAGAACAAAGCTTTCTCATGGAGCTCGTGCTTCTGCGAGCCACGTTATTTTCCTTGGCACTCCTCCAGGTTTAAAAGCAGATGTAAATGTTACCAAGGCTCAGACACAGCAACTTCTTCTCCCCTCCATCGCCAAGGAAAACTTACAGAAAATAACCCACAAAACCTTTGCCATTTGAAACAGCAAGGTCAATGGCCATTACTATGGAAACAGGAGAGTGAATCAGGCACGGGAGCAAGAAGTGCCTTCTTCCCCAGCTAAAAGCACTGCCGGGCTGCAACCTGGAGCTGGCTCTTAGCTGAAAGTCATGGAATCACGGAACGGTTTGGGTTGGAAGGGACCTTAAAGATCATCTCGTTCCAACCCCTCTGCCATGGGCAGGGACACTTCCCACCAGACCAGGTTGCTCCAAGCCCCGTCCAACCAGGGGGTGAAATGGGCTGAACACTTAACGACTCAAAATATTTAACATGAAGGTGCGCTTGCAGAGGTAGATCAAACAAACGCTTGGGTTTGCAACATCAAAACCACTCTCAAGTACCAAACCACTGCAAAGCACTGCCTGATGATCTCGGCAGCTTCCCCATCGCTTGGCCAGCCTCCTCCACCAGCGTCCACCATCGCTGAATGAAGGTGGAGACAACTCAGGACTTCTTTGAAGGGACTGGACACATCCTGCAAAGTCTGAAATGCAAGGAACTCCCCAGAAATCTAAGTTCTGGTGTTGGAAGAAAGCAAAGTTCGCCACTAGATTTCATGGCACACAGCACCTGGGACTGGGGAACGCCTTGTCTGGTCAGCTCCTCTTCTGAGGGCTTCCTTCTGGTGGGCCTTGAGAGGAGACCCAACTCATCAAACCTGCTGGAAACAGTAAAACCTGATCCCGCAGACGTGCACGTCCACGCAAGGTCTGACTCGAGCGCGTTACTCCAACACTGCCTTACTCGTTGCGTACAACCCCGGCCCCGAATGTGAACGACTCAGCATGTTTTATCACGGTAGCATGTACGCTTTCAATCATCGTTAGAGACGAGGAGGGTCCAGGCTCAGGCCCCGTGCCAGATGAAGTCAAACTTTCCATGAGGAAAGCTATTTGTTTTCTCCCAGAGCTGCGAGGCTTGGCCAAGAGGGAGGGAGGGGAAAAGCTCTCCCGAGCCAGACCCAAGTGTAGACAGTGTTACTGGACTTTGCAGACTACCTGCGTGTTGTTCTAATGACATCTGGACTACTGGAAATCAGTGAGTTTTCAAAGGCATAATTGTGGCAGCAGCAGCAGACTAAACTTAATGCCTCGAGAGCCGATCGCTTTAATCATGGGGCCGAGATGTATGGAAAAGGATACATTTCAGCAAAAGAATAATTCTGTCTGCTACGGTTCCTGTTCAAATAAACTATATCACCAAACCACGTGCATCTGAAGAATATAGAGGAGTGAAAAAAAGAACACATGGCGAAAAAAAAACCCTTTCATATATACTGTATAGGAGATATATGGACTTGTCAGACATCTAACAGCTCAACACTGTAACCAATTCATGGGAATGACATTAGCAATAGCTCATATTACATCCAGGAGTTACAGCTTTTACTGCAAAAGTTATTTTTAAAAGAGCCATGTTTAAAATGAAATGGCTGGCAGGGCCGCAGCTTTCAGTAACACTTTACCTGTGGTTTTGCCACTTTTACGTACTTATTGGGGGCTTAATGCTCCCAATTTACCTTTTCAGGGTAAAATAAGTCGCAATGAGTGCATTCATTGGCACGGTGCTATAAAACTCACAGCTGTGCAAAGACAATCACAAGAACAAAAGCCTCCTTGTTTCACAGAAGATGATGATGTGGTTCTGATGCTTTCTGTTAGCCGTAGAGCTAAAATTCAGAGACCCTCCTTTATGGTCTGTGCATTTTCATCCCACTACACTGAAGATTTATAGATCCGAGCAGGACAGAGACCTTTGTGAACGCGTCCGGCGTGGAGAGGAGTGGGCTGAATTAATTAGACAAAACTTCAGACCGGGGATCTGCCTTTCAGATATCATTATACCGATTCTGGCTCCTACACATTCTGGAAAACAGTATTTTTCAGTAGCGGGTGGAACCCTGGGCCCCACTGCCGGCAACGGGAGCATGGCTGGGACTGCATCTCAAAAGTGGAGATCAGAACCCAGGCAAAGCTTGAAGAAACCAAGCTCTTCTTGAGCTTCAGTGCTCAACAGAAGAACGCTCTGGGATGCTGCTTTGCTTTCAATTAAAACCTACTTGTGTAAAGTTCTGTGCATTAATACAACAAATGGGATCACAGCGTGCACAATACAGCTTGAAATCTGTTGAGAACACAAGTCGTACATTTTTTCCTGTTGGTACCAATGTGGTTTTGTCCTTGCTTTTTCAAAACAGCTTCATCTCCATCTGTAATGAAAACTACTTTCTTTGATATTTCTAATGGCAGGAAATAATTTCACAACTGAGTGTCATTCTGCTGCAGGTAAAAAATGTAATAGCTTGTGCAAGTGCCAGCTACAACCTAAAAAATGTTTCTTGGCATTAGCACGCCTAATTGAACTCTCCGCATCCTGGTGAAATAAAAGATTTGGAGCTCAGTTCTGTGTTCCACCCAGGCTATGCTAGGTCCAGGAAAGGGAAACGGGGATGAGGAGGGTGATTTTAAGTTGCCCTTAGCATCTCCTGTTGTGAGGTTGGCCAGTTCCCAGCTGCAGGAACGTCATGAAAAGCTCTGTGAACCCACACTCCACTGCCTCTGCCTTGGAGTTTCTTCTATCACTAAGAAAAGCAGCTAAAAATTGCAAAAACCATCTGAGCGGCCCTCCTCAACAGAGAAGAAGCGTGATTTGATCAAGGACCCAGGACGAGTTCTTATCAGCTTGTGGTTTCCCCAAACTGGCCACTCCTTTGAGCAATGCTAACTCCACTCAACAGTCTGCAACAGCACGTTAGACTCATTGATCCCCAAATACAGTATTTTCTCTTAAAAGTAATTATTGCATGGACTTGCCCTGAAGAGGTCCCTCAAGTCTGCCTGTTTATGAACTTTTCATGAGCACCATTACCCTAGGACAAAGTAGCACTAACCTACCTCAGGTTAGATCCAACAGGGACATGTTGGGAGCCGTCACCAACCCCAGTGTGGTCTGCCAGGGTGCCCCAGCACGCTGCACCTTGCTCTAAGACCTTTTGGTGGTGAGGTCCATGGGCAAAGGACCAAAACCAGGCATAAATCACAGAATCATTGAACAGTTTGGGTTGAAAAGGACCTTAAAGGTCATCTCGTTCCAAATCCCTGTGTCATGGGCTGGGACACGTCCCACCAGACAGGCTGCTCCAAGCCCTGCCCAACCTGACCTTGAACACTTCTAGGGATGAGGCATCTACAACCTCTCTGGTCAACCAGTTCCAAATGTCACACTGCAACCACGATTTTAATCAGATCCTGCTGTGAAAGCAGCAAAGGGAATCAGCCACAATCTTTGGTGAACTCGAGTTCTTTGAAAGGAGTGCTGGTGTACAAGCCAGATACCTTTAAATATCAAGAGCACAGCCATAATATATCAGATATCACTTCGCAGGGCGAGTTTAAATACGCTCTACATGTTGAGTCACATATTCACATACTGAAATGGGCAGCACGTTTAATGAGTAGCCCAGGTGGCTACTGTAGATTTGGATTTAAAATAAGACTGCCAAGACCAAAATTTACTTGCCAAAAGGGAAGTTTCTTTTGGTGTTCCCTTTATATCACTTCAGCTGCCCACCACTACTGAAGCAGAAAAATGTCATATACAGGATATATATTTATATAAACTCACTCGCTGTTTTTTTTCCATCTATACTGCAGAGTATAGATGGTCTATATTTGGAGATACCCTGGACCAAAAGGAATGACTATTGCTTTGATCCCATAAGCTGAAATAAAAAAAAAAAATCTGTTTATACCTGATTCGAGATTGCTATAACATATATTAGATAAGTAAATCAAACCTCCCCAAAGTGGTACACAAGCAACCAAACTTTTACCAAATATAATCTGGCATAACCAGTTAGATATTTTCTTTGTCTGGTAGGCCCATAAGTATGCAAGATGTCTGTATCTCATCCAACGTAATTTCAGGTAAAACTGGAGGTATTAAATGCCTACAACACACTGTGAAGACCCACTTTTTAAATGGAGTGATGCTTTGTGATTTTTAACGTCATTATTATTACATTACTTTTAAATTGCCTTGGGGATGAAGGAAAGAACTGGTGTACTTTTATGTGAAAAAAGAAAAAGCAAGACACGTGGTAAGCAGTCAAGTACACGTGACCTCTCTCTGGCTTTTGTATTGTTCACAGGTGCAAAGATCGAAAAAAGACCGAACCCAGTGTCTGCACTGATGGTGGTAAGGCTGCCTCCATGAAACGCACGCAGCGTAGACCTAAACGGGCTTCCAGCCCGACTCCCAGCTTTGCGCTCCTGTGCCTGAGGCACGCCAGGGCTCCGCATGGTTTGAACAGAAGGTCTTGGCCAGCACAGGTCCCACAAGAAATGCTTCTTGCCACATACTGCCCAAATACCAAGAAAAAGAAGACAGTAGTAATCCACTCAGGGTTTCCACAAGGGCTTCGTTTTCTCAACACAAAGCACAGTGTGGATGACCTCTCCTTCAGTCGGTGGGACAAGGTGCAGATAGGAGAGAGCAGCTCACGTGGGTTACGCTCCATCAGCGTGACCCCTGAGACAGACCTAAATACCAGTTTAGACACAGAAGAGGGACTTCCTCCAGTTACCATTTCTGATTCCCACCCTTAGAGGCAACCGGTAGTGTTTCAACTTTTTGGAACCACGCAAGTTAATTTTTCTCTATGATGTATTGTTGCCATGACTGTTCGGTCTATGAATTGTTTCTTGGCCTACAGCTCTTGTGGTCAGCCACAGAACGATTTTGATAGTCTGCTGGATGTCAAAGGGAAGTATAGCTGGATTTGGCGAGCTGAAGAGATCTTCAAAATATCAATGCAGATGCAACATGGTGGCTTCTACAATTACTCCTGATTATCTGTCAGAGGACTGGGGCTTTTCTAGAAAGACAGCTATAGGCTAGGTTCAGATTTCATCAGTGTTCTCTCCCTTCCACAGATAACTTCTGGTTTCTCTCAAAACCAAAATTTGGGCACCGCTTTTTGATTTGGCTTGCGTAGGTTTCTCCTTTGGTTTGTTGAAATCTTGCTCCTCGCAGCATAGATACGTGGGGAAAACGCACACAATATAAAGAAAACCTTGCCACGAAAGATGTGTTGTGAGGAACTTCAGCAAGCTGAATTTCTAATTAGGAAAAATTCCTTGGACCTGTCTATCATGTAACCAATAATAACTTCTGCTAAGAAAAATCATTTTCCTGGAGTTGACAAAAGCAAAAGGCTGCTCCTCGAGCTCCAAAACACTCATTTGCAATCCCAATTCAGTGAGTATCACGCTGTTTAAAAGAGAATGACTAAGTGTCCTTTTTTTAAAAGCAGGGCAACGGATTGTCTTTAAATTTTCGCCGAAAGACAATCGCATTCAGATGTTCTTTGGCACCAACTAGTTTCAGTGCAGCCATTTCAAAGGCATTTCTTCTTCAAATAGCACGGTATCTTATAGAAAGTTATGTGGCTATTGGAAGGGAACTCACGTACTGCATTAAGGTGAGGGTCCAGAACACCACCAGGATACTTAGCGAGTGCAAAATCACAGTTCAGTGAGGTCACATAATCAAATTCCAGATCGTCCCTTTTATAACGTTTGACTAATAAATCTTTGGGAACTAGAGCCTGACAAGTTCATTACAGCACTTTAACTTTTTAGTGGTGCACACAGAACGTGTATACTTACAGAATCTTACAAAAGAAAAAGAAAAGCAGTAGCAAGGCCACAGTCAGAACAGAAAAAAAAAGCAGTTTTAACATCAGATGCCACCAGATCGAGAAGGCACGCAGAAAGATGTGCCTCCGTTTTTCATTTGAGCCTTCTCAGCTGAAGGAGAGCAGTTTATCATCTAATTCCAGTGAGCAGATTTGCACGCCAGACATCTCACTGCATTATGACTGGGACAATGCCTCATATGTTCTCACTGCAGTTCCACAGCTCACTGGCATGGGCATAAGCTAAAACCACACGGTTAAGATTATTTGCAACACAGCTATCGGTCATGCAGCCAGCTCTATGGCAACTAACAGCATTTATTGCTTAGATAATATGGTTTCATTATCACAAACGAAATTAAAGAGCCCTTTCCCGGTTTAGAGACAACCCAAGCAAAGGTCCGCACCATTCCACCAGGCTGTTAATTGAACTTTTTTTCCACCCGGATTCAAAAGGAAGAGGGTGTTAAGGGAACTCACTGATATAGCAACATGGTTGAACGCAAACCTGTGCCGTGGAAGACTTACCATCGTCCAGGTACATCTGGTCCAATTCCTCAGGTTCTCGCTTGATCGTTACAGGAATAGGGGCCAAATTATGATTACTTTCCTCATGCAACTCTGGCAATGACAGTGGTTGGGTTGTTGGAGACTCATTTCTGTGAACCTTCGGCAGTTGCTGCTGCTGTTGCCCCATTATGGATGAGTGAGTTGGACTGCAGGACTGCAAATAGGTTGGCTCTTGGGTAACAGATGGAACTGGAGAAGAGGGACTGTTGGGATAGAGTGTTTGTTGATAACCAAGGGGACAGCTACTGCTCAGATGTTGACTCACCTGCGGCTGCAGCATGATGTGAGATGATTGCTCGGGGGAGCTTGGGTGCACAACTATAGACCTTGGCACTTCCTGGATGGTGGGGACACCTCCAGTGGGCTGCTGAAGTCCGAGGTGACCGTGGCCCGGGTTGGGGATGCACTTGTAAGGAGAGGACGAAAGGTCGTGTAGCTTGGGGCTTGCGTTGGGTGAAGGTGACATCACGGTGTTTCTCTGCTGGCAGGAGGCAAAGCCAGCCACGAGGCACGAACCAGGATCAGGGGGCATCATGATCTGCTGGCTGTAGTACGGTTTAGAGAGAGGGCTTAAGCCTTGGTTCATTGGTCCACAGGTTTGAGCAGGCTCATAGTCATCTGTGGGTTCTGTTTTTATAATTGGAACTGTTAAAAGAAGAAAAAAAGTTTTAAATAAACACGAGTTGCGTATTGGTATGATCAAGTTGGCTTGTGGCTAGGATACCCTTTGCAAAACAAACAACGTCTTGAATAAGACTCTGTGTCTCTTTTGCCTAGTTCTCCCACCCTATAAAAAAAAATTTGAATGAGTCATCAGCACAAGAAAGTCACAGCTGGTTCTAATATTGAAAAGGACTATTTTCTTTGGACTCTCCTCCAGCACTAATGTGCTATAAAAATCTATTTGCAAATAGCTGTGCTTCAGTGGAAGCTTTGGACCCAAGGGCTCCATGGATTTGTAGCAATCAAAGCAAGAATTTTAACTTGGATATACTACTGCATTTCTACAGCTACCAATGGCCCAGTTGATAAACGCCTGCACATTCGGTAAACTGGAGCACAACAAGGTAGAGATGGGGCTCTCGGAGTTCAGTGTAAGTAAAATTACAAAGATACATGATAAACCCCTACGTGTAAGAAGTTTTCAATTATCAGGCTATTTCTGAAAGACGAGGATTTGTTTTATTTAGTTTTCACATGATTCTGTTCAATCTCACTCACCAGCCAACGAGTGTGAAATATTCAGTGAAGTTGCATACAACTCTGAGCGATTCCAAGTTGGATCCAAACTGCTAATACCAGCTCCTAACAAATGTTAACTCAGTCTCTGGCTACCAAGAAAAACCGACTCCTGTTCTAGACCTCTTCTGGCTCTGCCCACGGCCCCAAAGGAGGCTCTGATGGAGCTGTCCTGTCTGCAAACACCACCAGCACACGGAGAGAATGACTGAGCATCAACTCAGTCATGACAAATGCTGAGCTGCTTTCCCAAATCCTCAAGTCTAAGTGTCTTTTTTACACGGGCTCGCTCTCTCAAACCGGAGAGAGGTGCCTTTGCTGTTTCTCCTACGACATATGCAATGCACAGACAGAAGACACCCACTTTCCCTGTCAGGAAAATTATAAATGATAGAGCCAAGCCAGTCTGTAGATGTATTTCTTCCAGCCAGATGCAACTCTAATGCATCCAGCAATTGAGTATGGATGCAGAGTGGTATTTGCCTTCTTTCCCCAAAACAGATCCACAGGACCAGCCACCGCTTGAAGGCACTGTTGGAAATTTACAGTGACACCAGAGAATCTTTCGGAATATTGGAATAACCTCCCTGTCGCGGCACAAAATTATTAACAAAACGTCTTTGCACAACTCGGCTCAGAGCACGTGCATGTTGCGCGAGTGTCTCGGGCTGCATTTTTATTTGCCTGTGTTTTACAAACACCCTCACGAATTCTCCAGCCATTTATTATGCCCGTGTACGAGCCTTTTGAAGCCCTAAAAACGCACACGTGTGCATGTGTACGTATAAAACCTCTTTTAACACCCACAAATTTTGCTGCTGGTGAATGCACTTCACTACCCTCGTTTTACAGCCCCCTAGCCTCCGGTTAACTTTGCTCCTTTTATGTTCTTTTACATATAGGTGCTCGCAACACTTGCTTCAAGATTTCTAGCACCCCTAGTAAAAACATGCCTATATGTGTAACAGATGCGCAGGTGCTGCTTGAGACGAATGTGCTAAGGATCCTCGTAATCTTGTTTTCACCTGCTCACGTGCTGCACGCTGGCTAGCAGGGCTACTAATGCACTCGGTGCAGAGAAACCGATTCCAGGTTCAGCGACAGCTTTATAAAACCAGTATCACACCCTTCACGAAAACGAGAGACCAAAGAAACGCACCTAGACAAACACGGCGGCTCAGATATTGTAAGAAAATACCTTTAACAAGTTCCTGAGCTAGCAAATATTCTCACATGTTTTATATTAGGTTCACTGTACTAGCACTAACCACAGCACAGCTGGAAATATGATGGTCGTTGAACACTGAATTTTCCCAATATATCACTGTTATAGAAACACCTGTGCTAAATAATTCCAAGCTCAACCACTGGCAATTCAACTCCAATAAACTCTGGAGTTGTCTGACTCGTTATAACCGAGGGGAGGGTTAGAGCCCCGGTGGCAGGCAGGCTTTAAAGGAGGCAGGTTCCTAATCTCAGTCTGATTTTTCATTGCAGCTCTTCTAAGGCACATCTTTGCTACCTGATTCACCCAGCACTTTTTTTAATTATTATTATTTCTCTTCACTTTGAATTTTTCCTTTACAAAAGCAATGTCACGATGTCACCAGCAAAAAAGTCTCCCTTTGCAAACATCACATAGCTGGTTTGTATGCTAATCTCAACACTAGCCTAGGCATTGCACTGAAAGAAAAAGAATTAATGCTGAAATGGTGCTTTTCCATTTTTACAGCCATTTAACACCACCCAGAGTGAACATACGGATCTTAGCAAGCTGAGATGGCAGCCACGCTCTCCCCTTTAAAACCATCTTCACAGGGTACCGGTTTGGAGAAGGAAGACCTACAGGATTTTTAATTTTTTTTTTTTTTTTCCCTGGGGAAACCATTACTAATGACCCAGATGATGTGGAATCAGACCTGTAAAGCTGAGCATGTGAGCAGAAACCTAAGACATTAACACTGCCCTTTCCAGCTTAGACCTCAACTTTTGTATTTCACATGAACAACTATATTACTTGACTTGTGGAGGACAGATACACCACAAATTGCTACGTTATACCAGCTACCAGTTTATTTACGACACCCTGTCCTGCATCTGCTTCTCCCCAGCTTCTGTAACTTCACCAAACAAAGTAACAAAGGCCAAAAAGCTTTGCCAAAGTTTGTATTTCCAAACTCGATTTGGCCGAGCCGTAGGTCTGACCTCCTGGTTGTTCTGAAAATGCTTTGCATGTGTCAAAAGTTGGCGTAAGTCATTGTATATAATCACAGGGGGATGCGACGTGATACAGAGAGTACACTTAATTCTTCTTGGGATTAATATTTCACAGAGAATGGTATTAGCCTAACTTCTAGCCAGACTAACTTCTAGCTCAGTAACTCAAATGTGAAATGGCTTGGGAAAAACTTGCCAGGAGCCACTCCCAGTCATAGAGCAGACCTGGGTGGGCAGGTAAGTGGGAAGCCCTACAGCTGATTAAGAACCCACAAGAAAGAGAAACCAGAAACCAGACTATTTCTTAAATTCAGCAGAGCCCTATGAAACGGCAATAAGGATTCCACCTCGAAGCTGCTCCGGGATGCTCAGACAACACCCAGCCTCGCAGAATGAAAAACTGTGGCTGAATCTGCCGTGTAGGATATGGAAAAGGCTGAGGTGCTCAGGGACTTTTTTGCCTCAGTCTTCACTGGCAAGGGCTCCAGCCACACCGCGCCAGTTGCAGAGAGGATGGGAGGGGATTGGGGTACTGAAGAACTGCCCACTGTCAGTGAAGACCAGGTTCGGGACCATCTAAAGAACCTGAAGGTTCACAAGACTTGACAAGATCCATCCATGGGTCCTGAGGGAATTGGCAGATGAAGTTATTAAGCCACTTTCCATCGTATTTGAGAAATTGTGGCAGTCTGGAGAGGTTCTCACTGACTGGAAAAGAACATAACCTCCACCTTCAAAAAGGGGAAGAAGGAAGACCCAGGGAACTAGAGCGCCATCAGCCTCAGTGCCTGGCAAGACCATGGAGCAGATCCTCCTGGAAACACACGGATATAAAGGAGGTGACTGGTGGCAGCCAATATGGCCTCACCAAAGGCAAATCGTGCCTGACAAACTTGGTGGCCTTCTATGATGCTGTTACAGCATCAGTGGATACAGAAAGTGCAACTGGTGTCACCTACCTGGACTCGTGCAAAGCATTTGATGCTGTCCAGCACACCATCCTGGTCTCTGAACTGGAAGGACATGGGTTTGATGGACGGACCACTCCACAGATAAGGAATCGGCTGGATGGTCACACTCAAAGGGTTGCGATCAATGGCTCGGTGTCCAAGTGGAGACCAGGGATGAGTGGTGTCCCACAAGGATCGGTACTGGGACCAGTGCTATTTAGCATCTTTGTCAGCGACACGGATAGTGGGATAGAGTGCACGCTCAGCAAGTTTGCTGATGACAAACTGTGGAGTGGTTGACATGCTGAAGGGCAGGGATGTCATCCAGAGGGACCCTGACAGGCTTGAGAGGTGGGCCCAGGCAAACCTCATGAAGTTCAATAAGGCCAAGTGCAAGGCCCTGCATGTGGGTTGAGATAATCCCAAGCACAAACACAGACTGGGAAGAGAACAGATTGGGAGCAGCCCTGAGGAGAAGGACTTGAGTGTGTGTGTTGGCAAGACACTCAACATGAGCCAGCAGGGTGCACTTGCAGCCCAAAAATTGAGCCGTGTCCTGGGCTGCATCAAAAGGATCGAGACCAGCAGTATAAAATGGACATGGATCTGCTGGAGCAGGTCCAGAGGAGGGCCACAAAGGTGATTAGAGGATTGGAGCACCTCTGCTATGAAGACAGGCTGAGGGAGCTGGGGTTATTCAGCTTAGAGAAGACTCCAGGGTGATCTAGTAGTGGCCTGCCAATACATGAAGGAAAGTTCGAAAAGGGCTTTTTACATTGGCTTGTAGTGATAGGACAAGGGGCAATGGCCTGTAACTGAAAGAAAGGAGATCTAGATTAGATATTAGGAAGAAATTCTTCACCATGAGGGTAGTGAAGCACTGGCACAGGTTGCCCAGGGAAGCTGTGGATGCCTCATCCCTGGAAGTGTTCAAGGCCAGTCTGGATGGGGCTTGGAGCAACCTGGGCTGGTGGGAAAGAGGTGTCCCTGCCCACAGCAGGAGGGTTGGGACTGGATGATCTTCCAGGTCCTGTCCAGCCTTAACCATTCTACGATTCTATATGCCAAGATTTGTCAATAATAAATTGCAACGATGAAGCCAGGATTTGTGAGATGGTAAACAGAAAGGATGACGTGGTTTTTACATACACACAGACTCATGAGCAAGGCCCTACAATGCTGAAGGATTGAGCCCTTGCCATAAAAGGGAAAAAATTAATGCAAGTTTGGTTAGTATGATGAATTTTTAAACGCTTGTTACTTCACTATGCAGTAGGTTGGATGACAGACAATTTTTAATAAGTCCTCCATTTTTAATATTAAGATACAAGAGAGCTCACAGTTCTAAATTAGCCTGATAAGCAACTTAATCTGCGCTAACTGGTTTTTCAATAGTTCAATGATGGCTTCTTAGACTCTGGACTCACGTCATTATGTCATCTAATTTAATATGAAGTTCTGAGAACTGCGCATTGGCACCAGCTCTGGCTGTAAATCAAAGCTTCTTACTTGGAGAGACCAGGGTTATGACATCATACCAAGGCACTGGGCGGAAGACAATGGTCCTTCTGTGCAGGTCTGAATCTGGGAGAAATATTTCAGCCAGTCCTGCAAACCCACATTTAAATGAAAGGCCTATCTAGCAGGTAAAAAGTTAATATATCAAACCTTGCAGAAAAATAATAAATCACGCACATTCAGTAAAGGGAGTCAGAAAGTGCTTAAATATAAATTACATGCATTTTTTTGACCATTCTAACAAGTCTGTTTGCTTTGCACTTTAGCAATCCAGACGAGTTTTTAAAGTTTTTTTTTTTGGGGGGGCGAACGGTGCTATGAAAATATGTGAACTGAGAAAACATAATCATACAAATTAAACAGATGTTTACCCTGATTAACATTTAACTAATGAATTTCCATTTCCATCTAGTATTATCAATGCAGACATTTATGGCACTATGATATATTTATTTCACCCTTAAGTTTGATTGAACCTATCAAACAAAATAGCCACCTTTCACAGCGCAGACTATGATGTAGTTCCCTGGCATCGGCACACAGATTTTTCTTAGCAGATGAAAATCAAAACATTACTTTTCTCATCATGTGTGCACACACACATTTCTTCAAGTTCTGGCCTCATAATTGGTAAGAATTTGGGATGAGGCTTTCAAAGAAGATTGAGGAGTCAGGTGGCTGAATCTCCGTTACTGCGCTGAGCTCTGAACTGTCGTTTGTGCCTTCAGAATCATAGACTCATAGAACCATTATGGTTGGAAAAGACCTTTAAGATGATCAGGTCTAACCGTTATCTAACTCTGCCGGGCCCACTTCCAAACCACGTCCCTGTGCACCACATGTAGATGGTTTTTAAAGACGTCCAAGGATTGTGATTCAACTGCTTCCCTGAGTAACCTCTTCCAGTGCTTGACAATCCTTTTCCATGTAGAAGTTTGGCCTGTTTCTGACCTAAACCTCCCCTGGGGCAACCTCATGTCCTACCAGTTGTAATCTGGGAGAAGACACCAACCTCCATGTTGCTACAACCTCTTTTCAAGTAATTGTACAGAACAACAAGGTCTCCCCTCAGCCTTCTTCAGACTAAACAACTCCAGATCCCTCAGCCGCTCCTCATAAGACTTGTTCTTCAGACTTTTGCCCTTGCCCAGCTTTGTTGCCCTTCTCTGGACCCTCTCCAGCACCTCGATGTCTTTCTTATGCTGTGGTGCTCAAAACTGAACACATACTCAAGGTGTGGCCTCACCATTGCCCAGTACAGTGGGACAATCACTTTAGAAGAGTACGCCTGTTCAAGCCATGAGCAGCCAGGTTCTCTGGGAGAACGCTACGGGAAACGGTGTCAAAATAATTCTAGGTCTTGGGGAAAGGCAATGGGCTGGCATCTTTCTGCCAACGTGTCTGCTGCAGCGACAAGCTCAGTGACGAGGGATGGGCACCCAACCCCAGGGATCTCATGAGACAGACGCTACAGGAGCCTCTGCAGATGCTGTCCATATTTTGCCCTAGGTCCCAATTCAACCCAAACATTTTCTAAAGGTCAAGCTACTATCAAGTCTTTGCTTTTTAGTTAATAAAACCAGAGCGGGGTGGCTCAGAAACAGAGGGAGCCTCACACTATCAAGAAGGCGCAGGAAACACACACGTGCGATTGCAGTTCTTATCTCCACGAGTATCTGAACTTACTCACACTCTTAGGGAGGGCTACCTCTAACCCGTGCCTCCCGTCCCTCTCTGGGTGTGCACATATATATTTTTACGGGCTGGGATGCACATGTACAGTTTTATACAAGAACAGCTGCCGGGTAGATGGAAGCCTTGTGTGTACACCTCAGCCCATAACCTCGGACAGTGCCATTACCTGATTAGAAATTGCTTTCCAGCTAACTCATTTACTAAATGCTTCTCAACAGCTGTTAAACTATTAGGTTATTCAACAGATATTTATGAGACAGAAGATTATACATGGAAGCTTCGTTAAACTGCGTGGGGAGGATTGCAAGGTAGGTGGAGGGCATTTGGGTTGTGCTAGTACAGAAGAGACGTATTTGCTTCCTTTCAAAAGGAAAGGGGAAATTCTCGAAAGGCGTGATTCCTTTTCCATTGTCACAACTTATTGAATCCTACAATGTTGGAAAGGTTAAACCAAGTTCTGCAATAAGCCTGCCTGGGCTGCTCTACTGCTGCAGTACCCAGCTCTACCAACACCACCTTGAGCTGTAGGTTTAACTGTGCACAACACCCAGACTGCACCGGTCAAGGTTTATCCATATCACATTAAAATTCACCTGGTGAGGACCTTTTCGATGATGCTGACATTACTCCTGCTATCCCGATGAGGGGAGAAGAAAAGGAGGGTGGGGGCTGCAGGCAGAGCCTGATGCTCATCATCCCTGGCAGTCCTGCAGCCACCAAATCCTTTAGGGTCAATCCCCTTTAGGATCGATCACTGGGCTGGATTAATTACAGTGATCAGCCACTTGGGGGAACAAAAATAAGCATCTCCTGTAATCCAGCCCATGTAACTCTAAACCCCATTCTCCCTCTTGGCTTTTAAGCTAATTGGAAGGTCCTAGAACCCAGCGCTTGCTAACACATGCATTTGAAATCACAGAACCATTTAGGCTGAAGAAGACCTTTAAGATGTCAAGTCCAAGCACTAACCTAGCACTGTCAGGCCCACCACTAAACCATGTCCTCAGGCGCCACATGCACACATCTTTGACATACCTCCAGGGATAGGGATTCCACCACAGCCCTGGGCAGCCTGTTCTAGGGCTTGACAACTCTTTCACTGAAGAAATATTTCCTAATATCCAATCTAAACATCCTCTGGCACAATTTGAGGTTGTTTCCTCTTTTCCTATCGCTTTTTCTTTTTCTCTCCTCAAACCCCCCCCCAGGGACGGTGACTCCCCCTGCCCTGGGCAGAGCATCCCAGTGCCTGAGCACCCTCTCTGTCAGGAAGGGCTGCCTGAGACCCAACCCAAACCTCCCTTGAGGCAGTTTCAGGCCACCTGAGTGCACCCTCCCTGCAGGGAGCTGCAGAGAGTGATGAGGTCCCCCCTGAGTCTCCTCTTCTCCACCTGAACCCCCCCAGCTCCCTCAGCCTCTCCTCCCAGGACTGTCCCTCCAGGCCCTTCCCCAGCCTCGCTGCTCTCCCCTGCACCCGCTCCAGCCCCTCCAGGTCTCTCTTGCAGGGAGGGGACAGACCTGCACCCAGGGCTCGAGGGGAGGCCCCCCCAGTGCTGAGCACAGGGGCAGAATCACATCCCTGCTCCTGCTGCCCACCCTGCTCCTGACACAGGCCAGGATGCCACTGGCCTTCCGGGCCACCTGGGCACCCTGCTGGCTCATGCTAAGCCAGTTGTCACCCAGCACTGCCAGGTCCCTCTCTGCCAGGTGCTCCCC
Source organism: Trogon surrucura (assembly GCA_020746105.1). Taxonomy (NCBI): domain Eukaryota; kingdom Metazoa; phylum Chordata; class Aves; order Trogoniformes; family Trogonidae; genus Trogon; species Trogon surrucura. Next base: position 98,749,858 of record CM036619.1, on the reverse strand, counting down.
AGCCACTCCTGCCCCAGTCAGCAGCGCTGCCGGGGGTTGTTGTGGCCAAAATGTAGGACCCTGCCCTTGGTCTGGTTGAACTTCACCCCCTTGGCCTCGGCCCATCCACCCAGCCTGCCCAGGTCCCTCTGCAGTGCCTTCCCACCCTCCGGCAGATCGACACTGCCCCCAGCTTGGTGTCATCTGCAAACTCGCTATAAAGGTAGACTCAAGCCCCTCATCCAGGTTGTCAGTAAAGATGTTGAACAGGACTGGGCTCAGCACTGATGCCTGGGGGGCACCACTGGTCCCCAGACACCAACTGGATGCAGCACCAGTCACTGCCACTCTCTGCGCCCGGTCACCCAACCAGTTTTTTACCCAGTGAAGGGTTCAAGCCATGGGCTACCAGTTTTTCCAGGAGGATGCTGTGGGAGATTGTGCTAAAGGCTTTGCTGAAATCGGGGTAGACCACATCCACAGCCTTCCCCTCATCCACTAGACGGGTCATAGAAGGAGATGAGATTGGTCAGGCAGGACCTTCCTTTCCTAAACCCCTGTTGGATGGGCCAATCCGGGGAAGGAGGAGAGGGAGTCCTTGAAATACTCATGTGGAGAGGTTCAGTGAAACTACAGGCTTGGTTTAGTCATCTGAAGGGGAATGTTTGAAAAGGGAGGTAAGGACAAAAGACAACTTTACAGACTGGATGTTAATTATTATGGGGGTTTAGGGCTGCAATGGATCCCGCTGGTCAGACACAGCTGTCCTGACAGACCAACTCTCTCAGCCTGTCCTCCTAGCAGAATTGCTCCAACCCCCAAATATCTTCATGGCCTGCTCTGGACCCGCTCCAAAAGGTCCACGTCCTTTTTATATTGCGGGCCCCAGAGCTGGACAAAGCAACTGCCCCCAAACTATCATCATGTCAGAGCAGCAATTGCTCTGCAGCCTCATTTTGTTGTTTTCTTCTAAGGTGGCGGATGTTGCCTTTTAACTTAAAAACATGAACTTCTGGGTGGCAGAGCCGAGGTGAAACAGAGGCAACAGCTGCTCAGTGCAATCGCTAGGTCCAAGGACCTCCGTCTCCACCAAGTCACTTTGCCTGTGTGGCCAAGTTTTCAGAGGAGCTCAGCACCGCGGGGCACAAACAGGTGGAGAAACGCACCTCAAAGCAAAAGCTGCCCAGCGTATCAACACTGTTTGCAGTAGTGCTAGAAGTAGTGAAACGATTTTTCTTTAAACAATGCTTTGACAATTAAGAAGCCTGAAACGGAAACTGGAAAAAGTTTATCATCAACTCTTTGCAAAAGTACATTTTTCATTCCAGTAAAAGAAACGCATCAACTTTCTTTTTTCCGCCTTATTAAATATTTCCTAGACAAACTAGCCTGTCTTTGCTTAGTCAAATTTCACTACTTGTCTAAATAAAATTCAAATACATTTTTTCTATGTTCACCGTCCGATATTCATTAGATAACAGAAATCATAGAGAGCATTCAACTACTAGCTGCAAAAACTAATTTCTTGAACACGTTTCCTCTATTTTGACGTATCTACTTAAAAGAAAATTGAATAAACACAGATCTAACCCTTATCATTCAGCACGTTGTTTAAAGTCTTCTGAGCTGAAGAACTCCTTCAGCTTTCTTAGCAGATGAAAGCACAGGATTTGGAGGCAGAGCACGCACATCTGTTTGCTTGTGTGCTTCTTCAGCCTCTCCAGATTAATTTATAGCTCAAAATGCCATACATCTAGTGATTTCATCTAGTGGTTTCAGAAGACTATTCCTGCTCTTCGAAACATACATATGGTCCAACGGTATAATCCCTGCAAAATTATGGTAGGCGCTATAATGTTGGCATTTTGACTAGTCCTAAAGCACGGGTGAAGCAGCTGATGCTATCTGATTTGTGTAAAACCGCCTTACACTCGCTGATCACTTTGACATTTGCTTGTCAAAAGCCTACCCCACCGATGTTATTTGTTTAAACAAGAGACAAAGTGTTACCTGGACCAAAACAGTCCTTATCGCCTTAATATTTTTTTACACTGATCACAGAATAGTTGCTGGCTTGAACATTTTTTTCTTCAGGAGCAAGTAAACTTTGGGTTTCGACAACGTCTTGAGACATTCAAAGAACGTCGCGGATGAAATCAAAGCAGAGCATTCTAAAATGACTCCTAGAAATACAGCAGCTTGACCGATTCAGTCACTGTGCACGGTCAACCAGCAACTTACGGGCAAAACCTTAGAGCTACAACACAGGCATAATAAAAACATGCTATCTGTTAATTCCGATGATGGCAGAAGCACATTCACTTACCACTGTTAGGAGAGAGTTTGCAAAGAATGTAAGTTGTTTTTCAATTACTTATGTGCACATATACATATATACTAAGAGAATGTGAGTGGAGAACCAAACATGAGTGAGGGGAACGCGTATTTACTAGGACTGCCCACTTCCCTTTACCCTACTCTGGTGTTGCCATTTTTTCCTTCAGGTTTCCCTACACTGGAACAAAAAGATTTCACACAAATTTAAATCAGTAGAGCAGACGAAACAAGATTCCCAATGTTTTCAGCAATTACCGTAATTAAAGATGTCTTTGCTGAATAAAGCCTTGGCTGGTTCTCTGGTGCCTGTCACTAGGTAGATATTCCCACCTCCTCACATCAAATAAAACTTCAAATTCAGAATGGCGGTGGCATAAACCAGCTTTACACCAAAGAATACTATTCCCATCCTTTAGAATAAACTCCCAGGGAAGCTGTGGAAGCCTCAGTCCTGAAAGTGTCCAAGGCCAGGTCGGACAGGGCTTGGAGCAACCTGTTCTGGTGGGAGGTGTCTCTCTGCCCATGGCAGAGAGGGGGGCGCAACAAGATGATTTTAAGGTCCCTTTCAACCCCAAACATTCTGTGATTCTATGATTAATAAAATGGTAAAAAAAAATGACCTGTGCGAAGGCTGGTGACTAAAGATGCCGCTTAATAAGCGGCAGTTAACAACAGGTGTGTATCTGAAATACTCATGGGGAAATGTGGATGCAAGGCAATACCTGCTGGCCTCTCCAACAGATTTTTTTTTTGTTGCTGAAAAGTGTTGTGCAAGAGAGTAACAGTTCTTTTTCTTTCCAATTTAAGAGATGAACAGCCTTTAAATACACATAGAGATACCCACTGGGGATGGAATTTGCATAAGTAGGCTGATTCAGTGAAGCACAGCTACGCAGCACATACACAACGAGCAGTCAGATGCCCATGTCGCGTTTCCTGTACTTTTCTTTTAAATCAGAGTCCTGATATAAATCTGGAGCACGTGCAAGTGAACTGGGTGATATTCCAAATGTGCATTTTATGGGATTTCACCTGCAAAAAGCTGGCAGGCCTCTTCAAGTGATGTGACATGACTCAAGTATCGCTTTGTGGGAATTTCCCCCAGAAGGACTATTTTCACTTGGAAGGTCTACAAAAAAGCACGAACCCCATCATTTTTCTAATTCCTCTTCCTTCCAAAACAACAATGAGAAAACAATCGCCCTTTCTTCCTACTTTCCCCAGTAATGTGTTGTCAAAAAAAGAGCCATTTTAAATACAAACAGCCTAAATTTACCTGCTCTTAGCATCTTCATACAAGCCCGCTTGGAATTCAGCTAGCACGAATGACTCTGTTGTCACTTCACAGATACCAACACAAGCTTCCAAAACAATCTGGCATATGTGTTTCCCAACATTTCCTATACATGAAGCATTTTGTCTGAAGCACATTGATATCCACCCACACTCTGCTTTTCATCACTACCCAAGAGCAGCATCAGCCTGGAGCCCTGTTTCCACTCTGCACAAGGATGGCTGGAAGGAGAATCCCCACATAACCTCCAGCTCAGAGCCCAGCACATTTACAGTGCTCTGGTGACAACTCAGAAACGTCATCCAAATCCAAGGTACCCTCCAGGGCCACAAAGTCAGACCGAGGGTTGACAGCAACTTAGTGGAGGCCTCAGCACATTCACAATTTGTGGCTACGCATGTGAGTGTGTGCCCGGGGCTCTTCAGCTCCCAAAACTAAAAGAAATCTTTGTTACAACAGGTCTCTGGCGCCAATAAAAAAGAAAATCAATCTGCAGAGAAAGTTTCTTGTACGGGCAGCAAACAGAAAGGCAGCGTTCATGGTTTGGTTCTCACTCTCATTTTTATAGCTCCAGATACACCTCCAAATTATTCAGGTCACTAAAGAATCATAAGAGCCTCTCTAAGCAATCATTTTCACCAGCAGAGATAAGGAACATGCTTTGTTACCATTAGCAGGAAGATAGGTGAAGAGCTGGTACTGGCTTCTCTTTCTCTTTCCGTTGCAGACGTAGAAGTTGACCTGAACAGGGCTGGTAATTCTCTGATTGCGGAAAGGCGGTATCTCAACCACCAACGAGTTCTGCAGAAGCAACACATCAGAAAGTCAAGCTGTGACCGTGGCAGTTGAGGTATAAAATAAGGTTTTAGCATGGCTCAGGTCTTTACAAAATCACTAGCCTTCACTTCTTCCCTTTGGACAGCAAGTACGATGCCACATATGGACAAGGCTCTGTCTCTCCTGCCTCTGACATGAAACTGGGACCACAATCAAACCTCGGTCTCTAACCTGGCAGGAGAAAGCAAAACTGCTCAGCTGGCAGGTCAGCCCCAATAAATCTCACCCCTAACACAACTTTATTTGAAAGGAGAATTAGGACAGGCATATGATTATTCAAATACGCCCATTTTCCACGGTGAAATGTTGTTTCATATGACAAACCAGGAAGTTTGAAGCATGCTAGCTTGGTAGATCCTGCAAGAATATCTAGTGCTACGGGAAGAAGGGCCAGAGAGCGATCTTCCACGGTCAGAAACCAAACGCTCCAGCACGGGGCTAAGGAACGACTTAGCTGTTAGGGCATCAGCTTACAGAAACGCACACTGAGATCTGCTATGACCATCAAAACCTCCCTTGGCACTTTTTGAAAGAATAAAAGGGAACGCTCGTCTTAGCACTTGGCCTGCGCTCAGCTGAGGCCTTTAAATTGTTTGCCGGCGTGTCTCCAGCTGGTGGTTTGCAGCTAGCAAAACGGTGCATATTCCTGCAGAGGTGGAATAGTGGCCATATTTCCCGCTTATAGCCACGCTTCTCCAGCTGTGGGGCTGATCCCCTGCGAGGGGATTCACATTTCCTCCATCCAGGAAAATGATCAGAAATTGCTTTGGGAGCGGAGCGAAGAACGGACCCAGCAAGACAGAAGATGAGCAGACGGGGCTGGCCCATCCTGGACAGTGAAAAAATATTTTCCAAATGGTCTTTCCTACTTTCAGGATGGCTTCCAACAAAGGCTTTTTACCCCACGCTCCTATTAAAGAAAAATTTCCAGGAGGGGAGGCCGAAGTACTTGTTCTGTTTCAGTGGGGAGACACAGTGCCAAAGCCTTGGAAATCCCTCTTTAGTAACAGTGCTGGAGAAGGCAATATATATTTTTCATCTTGATGTTAAAGTATTTAAGGCAGACTTACTGGCTTGCACATTTCTTTGTCAGTTTTGGCTTCCATTTCCCACACATGGTGACCATCTAAAAGACAAAAGAAAAAGATATCTAGTTCCGTCCTTTTTTCCCCCCCTCCCAAGCCTACAAAAAGAACGACTTTTGCAAAAAAAACAAACAACTCTTTGAGGGGGCACCGCATATATGAAAACCAGTTCTCCAAAGGCGTTGCCCAATGAGGAGGCCATCTGGGTAACCCACAACTCGGCTTTTTTGAAGGTGGGGACACCACAATCCAGAGTACATGATACTGCGATGGGGGAAAAAAACACTGGGAATTCATTCTGCTGCTAATTTGGACAAAATATGCAACTGTCCTACACCTTTGCTTCCCAAACGTTCAGAGAAAAATATTGCTATGACGCCTTTTGATCGCTACCTACGCAGTGAGTTATATTTCAACCTTAATATTAGACAAAACAAAACAAAACAAAGCAGTCTTAAGGAAACTCCTCAGCCATGCAGTATTTCATTTTAATATATTCCCTGTCTAGCTTGTCATAATCCTGCTGTTTGCATCAAAAGGCAAGGCCATAGGCTGGGAAATATAACTTTTGACTCAATTTTTGAAGCTAGTTGAGCTCAACTACAGTGGTCCCACCTAGTTTTCTGGAGCTACTTCTAGTCATGTGTTGGGTCCTCCTAATTTACGACATTTCTGATTTCAAGCAAACACAGATTTAAGGTACGGTTACCACTTTTTCTGGGGACCCCTCTTTCGGAAGGAACAGGTTTTCTCTGGTCATTTTTCCCACACCTCACTGATGCAGAAGTCACCGCCCAATAACAGCGGAGTTTGGGGGGTTTTTTACTTCCTTGTGGCTTTGAAATTCAACAGCAAAGAAACGAGAAAAATCAGACAAAGCATAAGGTTTCCATTCTGCAGGCCTAGAAAACCAAAAATGTGGACGAAAGGCCATGAGCAGCAGGGACACACGAGTCCCATCATAGTTGGGCATCACCAGAACGAGAGGGAAAACGAGACTCCGTGTCATCTCTTTCGCATCCTTATTGCAACGTCGGGACACGCAACCGCAAATATTAGTTATTTTGACCCTCATCACAGAAGACAAGGGTCTGCCTTAGAAAAACAGCTCGCGGCGAGGTAAAAGAGTGAATGCGCTTTTTCTTCTCCCTTCGCTTTCATGGCCAGGATGGAGGTGACGCATTTAGAACCGCCTGATTTATTACAAATGTCTGTAAATAATATTTTTGTGTACAGCTGTCCTACTGGGAAAGGAATGCTGCCGAGGCACTAGCCCCGGCGATTGTTTTAACATCCAAAACCCTCTTTTTTTTTTTTTCTTTTTCCACGTAGGGGAAGAAGCGTAACGCGAAAGCCGCAGCACAAACGGCGGAGTGGGTTTGGCGGGTCTCTCTCGTAGGAAACCGTGAGCTGATTTAGCCTTAGCTTCTTCCTGTGCTTCAAATTGTGACACTGGAAAAAGGAATCCCTTCAACCGGTTCGGCAGCGGGGAGAGAAGGAGCGGCCAGACGGTGCTCAGCTCTTCGTAGAGGGCCATAATTGATGCAGACTTCTTGGGAGGACTGGCGATCACCTCCCAATTTATCCAACAGATGCTTCCCCTGAGCTGTCAGTATTAGCAAAAACAAAAAAAAAACCCTGAAAAACCTGACCGAAATTCAGCAAGCCAGGGCACATTCCACGCCTGGGAGCAGCCTCCTGGCATCTCCTGCCCCCTCCTTACGGAGCCCCTGCAGCCCTCCCTTCCTCCCCTCTCCAATTAATTCAATCAGTTGCAAAAGTAACACAACACCGACACTATCGCACGTCTTGCAAAGTCTGGAAACTCCCGCTTTGTGAGGGTTTTGGTGGTGGGTTTTTCGTGTTGCGTGGTTTTTTTTTTTCTCTGTTAAAAACTACAGACATCCAGACTAGTAGTTAACATGTGTTCAATTTGCCTCTGTAAACGGATTACCAGAAGTTCAGGTTTTTTGCTATGTTTAATTTCTGCTTTGCAAGACGAATGATCTGATTCAGGTTTCTGGTTTTTATTTCCTGCCGATACTTCAGGAAAACTCAGAACGGCTCCATCTCTAGCTAATCTTTCAATTACTTCACGCAGCGCTGCCTTCATGCGCTTTTGAAATTTTTATGATGACAAAGAGAGTTTGCTCAGAAATATTTTAAATGCTGTAATCTAAACTATTAGGAAAATAAAAATCCAGAGCCGGGGCTCGTCTTTGGAAGCTAATAAGAACAATACGGGTTTCGCTCCAAGAAATTCCCTTGAGACTGTCCAGACCATCGCCGCTCAGTGACTGAGGGGATGGGGAAGAGTGAAGAAGTAGGGAACAGACAGCTCATTAACAGCTAGTGACATTTCATTTAACAAAAACACAGGGAGGAAAAGTTGTTATGAAGCAAGAGACGACAGGAGGGGGGGAAAAAAAAAAAAGAAGACAATTCCTCATATTACGTCTGGTGAACCAAGAGGGAAATCTCAACGCCCACGGACTGGGACCAGCTCCAGGAGGGAAACCTTAGACCACTACGTCAACCTCTTACAGTAAACATGTTTTGCAGGTTTATACAGTTCAGCTGAATTTTTATTTTTATTTTTTTAAATAAGGGCATAATGGGTCTGGAACGGTTCGTAAGAGCCCAAAGCACCAACACAATCTGCCTACGCCAGAGAAAGCGGCTTCGCCGACCATGCCCATCCGCCGGGGATCCCGCCGAGCGGGTGGGAGGGAGGGGATGGAGCGGGATGGAACGGGACGGAACGGGCTGGAATGGGATGCTGCCTCCCGTCAGCATGTGCTGGAGGCTGTTCCACCACAGAAGTTTCCACTGTAACTCCTGCCACATCTGCAGCAGCCGCCCGCCTTGGTCCGGGGCCCGAAGGCAACTCCCTCCCTTCTGGCCGCCGGCCAACCAAAGTACACCAGAGCAATTTATACCTTTCCAAAATGCAAATAATTCAAATTACAGACATAACACGAAGCTGAAGCAGACACATTTCAGGCATTCCCGTTAAAGTTTACTCTCTGGAATTACCGTACCCAAATGGGCAGTTGTTATACGGGGAGACGGAGGCTGGAGAGGAAAGAGAGGAGGAGGCAGGGAGGAAAAGGGAGCAAACGGCTTTTCCAAAGGTCTTATTTCATTCCCTTTCACTTTGCTATTTACTTTTACCAAGTAATAAGAAGTGTCTTCTCCAAACCAAACACCTGGCTTTGTTTTGGCATTTTTTAAGATTTATAGCGCAACACTTCGAACAGAAAGACACCTCTTTATACAGCCAAAAAAAAAAAAAGGTTTTGTCAAGGTATTACGCTGGGTTTGTTTGATTTCGCAAGTTTTGTTGTTGGTTTGGTGGTTTTTCCGGTTTTGTTTTGCTCGGGGTTTGTTTTTGTTTTTTTTTTCTAAAGGAAAACAAACCCAAACCATCAGGGCACAAGCCCTGCAGAGCCCCCAGTGCTGGGAAAAGCAGTTGCCCCTTCAAAGCCAAGGCTTCCCCCTGGGGACCTGTGCCAAGGGCTGGGAGAAGAACCCTCGAATCCCTCCTTATCCACCGAAGAATCGTACAATTATAGAACGACCGAAGATGAAGAAGTGGTAGTACAGGGGGAGTGAGAAACCCCCAGTTCCACGCAGGCTCTTCCCCCAGGCTGGGTGCTGAAGACACCGGGTTTTGTCAGGAAGCCTGACATTTACAGCCCCATGGTTGTTATTTATAGCCAGCCCTGCTTTGGCTGCACTTCACTGCCAGCAGCTTCAGCTTTTTTTTTTTTTTTCCCTTTTTTTTTTTTTTTATTTTGGCGCCCTGACACTCGGAGCACCTGGGATTGCTAAGGATGGAAATACCACAAACCTACCCCGCTAGGTGGAGGGGCAAAAAAAGGGGGGGATTTTCAGCTTTGCAAAGCATCCACATCCAGCGTTAACGGGAGTTTTACCCAGTTTTAACGCGCTGGGGCTGAAGGGTGAATGGGGCTTTGTAGTCTGCTCTTATCAGCCACTGCTCCCGAGCTAAAGGAAACTGTGCACAAGTCCAGAAGTAAAAATACTCTAATTCATCAGGGAATTCCCTGCAGTATGAGTCACCGAACGGCTTCCCCACCACACCCAGCTACAAGATTTCCACATAAAAAGGCACTGTAGAGGCCTGTTTTAACACAGAAGCAGCACTAAAAAGTAGTTGTGTAAACCCAGGGGCGTCAGTTATTCACACATTAAGCCCGGCAGCCCACGACATGGGGGTTTTCTTCACCGAAAAGCAACACAACGGGCTGTAAAGACTTCCCAAAGAAATTTTTCTACAGTTTTCCCTCTCTTCGATGCCCCTCAGGACAGCTTCCCCCAAGGTTTCCAAGGTTGGGTTTACCTTCTTCCCCCGGGTGTTTGCAAACTCGGAACAATCGAACCCTCATTACAGAGCCAAGGATGGGAGAGAAGGGAAAGAATATATAGTATCCTCAAAAAAAACCCCCAAAAACCACTCCAAGCCTGGAAACTCAGGAGGGCATAACATCTGGCAGCCACTTAAACCTTGCCTCTATGAAACGGGCGCAATGGGAGCGTTCAGATACACTTAAGTGATTTCACTTTAGTACAGGAGGTTAAAACCATCTATATTATTTAGTAGTCCTGTGTTCACTTGAGATACAAGAAGAACAGACAGAGAAATAGACATAGATATCTGCGATTTCACTGCCTGTCGCATTGTACGTTTTATATTCTTCCAGCCCGTGGCTCAACGGAGTTTGACTGCGCTGGTTGGACCGTAAATCTGTATTTACATTCACATATTGCAAGACGGTGAAACTAGCTCTGCCCTCCCAGAGGGACCCACTGCTTGATTAATGGGTTGTGAGATCACCCTAAACAATAACGCCTATATTACAGCCCAGATTACTTTAGCATGGCCATGACTAGCAGGGCAGAAGGATTATGCAGCGTGATTTTGAGGTGCTCTGCAAAGGCACCAGTCAGTACCTGCTAATGCATATTCATATTCTGTCATGGACACAATGCTCTCAAGTTACTTTTTCTCTCTCTCTCTTTTTTTTTTTTTTTACCTTAAATTCACAATAAAAAGAGTTGTGCAGCAACCAGCTGATAAAAACCCAGTACAAACTGTATCTTAGAGTACTTTGGCATCTGTGCCAGACATGCGCTTCCTCCCTGGTTGCTCAGCCAGGCAAGACAAAAGCTGAGGGACTCGCTTTGCCCAAACCATGAGCCTTTTTAGTTGCTTTCACCACAGTGTGTCTACCAGACTTAATTATTCTGAGCTCAGGTGTTTGCAAATGAAGTGTAATTTTAGCCTGGGTAATTAAAAGGAGGCACTGTGCTGACAACTGACTGATCAGGGTTTGTTTTGAGCCAAAACCATCAGAAGGACCGGCCAGATCCTATTTTCAGCAGAATGGAAGCTGGTTATGCAATTTGTGCTCGCTGGCACCTCCTCCTACTCAAACTACCATTGGTCTGAGGCTTTTATTTAACAACGCTCAGTAATTCCAGGTCTAAGACACCCAACTTCCAAGTAAAACTGCAGTATGACATCCCTGTAAAACCTCTCTAGAGCAGGCAGTTTGAACCAAGCAAACCCAGCTCAGCCACCCACCAGCAGTCATGGCAATACTTCATTCTGTCTTTGCTTACAGTCGTGTCATCTCCTCGTCTTCACAACTTTCCTCTGAAAACCTCCAGCAGGCTGGACCTGTGACTCCGCAGCTGAAAACTGAGTAAAATATTCCTGGTCCATCTTTCTCAGTCTAATCTGTCTCATATTTTCTCTGAGACTATTGGAGTAACAAATCTCACAGCCAGTTTAAACCAAGTTCCAAACTTTCCTTCCATGAACAATTCTTTTCCTCTGCTTCTTCTGTGCTTGATGCCAACACCACCACCTGTACTGCAGCTACTCCCGCTTCCTTCTCATCTTCAGTCCGACCCAAATGCTTTCAATTATTCCTTTTGGATTATTTTTTAAGGCAAAAACTCTTCGGTTTAACTATATGGCCACAAACACGTCTTTCAGAGACATCCCATTATGACGCCCGTGAAGATGAGTCCACGCAGAATTAGGTTTTCTGGCAGGTTCTGTTTTTAATTGGCCACAAACTATTTTCCCCGAGTGGAGTCTGTTTTGCCTGTGATAATACCTGGCAAGCGATCTCCCTGTCTTTAACTTGTCCCATGAGCTTCTCCGTCCCAGGTCAACCCACCACGCTCCTTTCCCCTCCTGTCTTTAGGCACTGATTGCTTCACTAGAGCCTCGGCTTTCTGTGAATTCCTGTGTGTTTGGACAGAGGGTCCTAGTGGAACAGTAAGAGCAAAATCTATCTGAAAGCTTGTGGTAGTTATAACACTTCAGAGACCAAGCGTTGCTTGCACAGATACAGCTGCTTGAAGCCACTCGGTCTGGCAAAGACATGAAAGGATAAACTTCAAGCATTCACTCATGGTTTCTATAATTAAAAAATTTATACAGCTACCCAGACAAGTGACTGCAAACTAGAGACCACGTGGTTATTTCTTATTTCTCTGTTGTCCACAGCCAAGTATCTGTGATTGATTGATCTCATTCTTCACAGTGAGAGCAACCCCCTGCCACCGATACCATCTTCTGCGTATGGCCGCCGTCCCACTCCGTCTTCACCCCTCCCTAGACTGAACAGCCAGGAAAAACTGAAACGCGCTGCCATTTCCTACCAGCTACATCACCGCGAGCGCGTGAAAGGGTTCCACCACCAAACGACTCCACCATCTGATGACGCTATTTGCCCAAAGATATCTATTTCTGGGCAGTGGCCAGAAACCCCTTCAGCTATCAATACATCTCTAGGAAATAAGGTTCAAGTGACCTTCACACGAACTCTGTGCACCCAACTTGTATGCCTTTGAAGTTTCCAGTTCATCTAGTTTCCAGAATTTTTAACCTCACTGCGCATGAGTCAGGGTGCAACCGCTCGCTGCCAGCTGGAACACGTGTCCTCGACTTGGATAAACAGACAGATGAAGACAAAATTATGTACTATCGGTCCATCTGACTAGAGGGGGAAAGGGAGTTTTGCCACTTGCTTATTTATTATGTGAGCTACAGTATGATTACCAGCGTGAAACATGACCCCTTGTTGGCCAGTTGCCCCCCAAACTGTGACTGCTACTGGCAATGGAAAGAGCAATGGAAAGATCTCGGAGAATGTTAAGATCTTTTACCAAATGGAGCTCTGCCAAGACTCAGGTCACCCGTCTCCGCATCGCATCACATCACGTCAAAACAGACTCCAGACCCGGAGCTCAGAAGCGTAGCTGAGTCAAACCAAAAAGGCCACATGCTTCCCCAACGCATCCACTCCGGCCACATGCCACTTGTGTTTCGCCAACACATCGCTTTCCAGAACTTTTATAAGCTCTCCTGAAGCTCAAATGCTGTTACTTGAGTTACCTGCCATGCAACAAGGGAACTTTTAATCACACAACATACGGGAAACAGAGCTGAATTTCTCCGACCGACATTCGTACCTTTAAAGCAGCAACTGCTTGATTCTAATCTTTGCCAGAGACAGTGAAATTTGAGAGGAACAAAAAAACCTGTGAAATGCTTGAGTAGACACTGAAATTCATCCAGCTTCCTTCTTTTCCATATCACATTTACTTTGTGCAAACATTCAGCTGACCAAGCTTGACCACACGTCTATCGGGAGGCAAACTGTAAGTTTTCCCATCTGAAATACTTACAGAAAAGTGTGATTTCCTTTGGCATATACACAAAAAATTCAGTGATTTCACCCAGCTATCTTTCATCTACCCTAGTATAACTATTACCATGCCACGTCAGCGCCTTCATGTTCTAACAGCAAAACCTGTTCCAGCAGGGAAGAGCAACAGTTTTGACAGACAAATCCATTTAACAAAATAAAAACAACAGCAGAATGAACAGTTTGAAGCAACAACTAAATCTGGAGAACTCTTCTAATTGTTTGGAAATACTCAAAAAGCGAAAAATCCCTGGAGGAAATATTGTTTAGGTGCTCTTCATTCCTCTGTGTTTTGGGAACTCGAGTTTCAAAGGGTTTGGGCACAACAGCTGAGGATATTATGCAATTAGGTTACAGAGCATGTAGGTGCTAGGATCACTGTGGATTTGGAGGCTGAGTAATTAACGAAACGCTCAAAACCACCCAAGTCCTCTGCAAGCCTGGAGTTACGCAGAGATAGAGCATTACAAATTGTGAACTCCATTAATGCCCATCAAAGAGAGTGATGCATCTTCAGGGAGGGGCATTTGTCACCAGGAAGCTCCGACACAGGCCTTTGATGAGGGCAAGGTAGCCCTCAACATTACCAGCCCAGAATCAGAATTAAAAAGTCAGTGTTATTTAAGACACCAATCCCGCAGCGGAGTTGGGTGTTACATTTCGGCCTCTTCGCTCTTTAAAACTCCTGCCCGGAGCTCTGGTCACTAAGCACAAAACCAAAGAAATGGGTTTGATGCTCTGACTTAACCAGCAGAAACTCAACTGAGCGATAATAACAATACAACACCAAATACCCATCTCTTCCCATAGGTCACAACCTGCTAATAACGAAAGTTTCAGTCAATTTAACCTGATCCCTTTGGTATGCCTTGACTCGGCTAAATCCATTTAGCCCAGGAACAGCTGAGCTAGTTTCAGTGCTGAAACCATTCTAGCTATAGGAGCAATTTTTGGGCAAGGAGTGGTTTTTCAGGGTAGATGAACTTTTTCAGATCTTAGTGCAAGACCCTTTCTAAATCCCAAAATACCTTGGGCAACTCTACAACATCCAGGAAGCCATATCCATAGCTTTCCTGCTGGGAATATGGGGTTTGTGCCTCAACAGTGAGCTTTAGCTTGGGAGCTACAGGAAACATGTTTGTCAACTGAGTGAAGGGAAACAGATTTTTCTACCACATTCAGTTTTATAGACCAATAATCACAATCTGATACACTAGGAGCCAGCAGTCTGGTCATTGCTGCCAGGCTTTTGTGCCGCTTTGCATTCAGTAACTTGCACTACCTGCAAAAAACTAGCTTTGAAACCAACTACACAGTGTTTGCAGAAGTTGTTAGCAAAAAAAAAAAGGTAGCTGACATATATAGTCCTTAAAAAACCTGTCTCCAAACACCTCTGCGGTTTCTCAGCTTCCCTCAAGATGTTTGTCGCCTGGTACATTTTTAAGCTAGAAATGAACAAAGAGTTTTAAAAAGGGTAAACTTCATTTCATCTGCTTTTGTAACTACAACGCTACACCTTCCCTCCATAGAGAACACCAGCATGCAGACATCAAGGGCCCGTGCCAGTAAGAAGCTGCAGATTTTTTTTTATATTTTAGGAAGTACGAATTCTTCTGATGAAAGCCAGACTGGTATCGGATGTCCTAAATGTAGCGACCAACAGCCGCGATACGCAGGCAGACAAAACCCTTTAGAAACTCAAGAAGGGGAAAGCATGACTACGAAGAGAGACCGAAAGCGAAAGAAGATAAAGAGTTATTAGTGTAATTTGTGAGAGACGAAGTCATAGAATCATAGAGTTATGGTGGGACTCCCTAGTCAAAGGAAATGCCCAACTGAAAAGAGCAAACCTCTCAAATCACAGTCGGCATTCACATTTTTACTGCCCGTTGATTTCTCGGACGGTCATTTTATATCATCATTCATCATTGGGAACTATGGCCTGATGTGTAAGCAATAAAACACTTGACCATATTCCTGTAAAATAAGGACTCGTTTCAACAGACAAGAACTTTTCTTTACGGTCCCTTAAAAAGGCTCACGCAAATTTTAGCCCACTTCAGAAGAGGCTCGTGATTTATTTATCCAAAAGCGGTGCCTGGCCCACGCCGTGAGGGGTTCTCCTTTCAGAGGAGGTCCTTGCCGTGCTCCTCCTCGTGGGTCCTTGCCTTCATCCCTTGGCTGCCTCGCTCCTCCTCCTCTGCGAGATGCAGAGCCACGAAGTACGTTTTGCTCGGTTCCACGCGCCGGAAAGTGGCCGGTAAGGGGTTAAAAGCTGAATGCATGGAGCTGCTGCCTCCGCAGAAGAAGGATTGATTTGATCATTCTTCAGGGATTCCCTCTCGTATGAGTCACTGCTCAGACAGACTCCCCACTGGAGGAGGAGGAGGCCGGGATAATGCCATTCCTCCAGAGACTGCAACAGCTGAGGGCTAGCCCTGAAGACGGAGAGAGCTTGGGACTCATGCTTGGAAAAACACTCAGCGGACCACAATGCGCTCGGCAGACTTAAAGGAATTATTCAGACAGAAGCAGGGGGGAGGGAAAGGAAAAAAAAAGCAAACAAAAAAGCTTCTCGAGCTCTTTGCATTAGTTAATTAAGTATGCAGACCAGCGTGAATGAGACGAGCTCCCGGAGACTGCCTTCTGGCTTGGGGACTGCCCGAGTGAGGGCTGAAGACATGAGCTCATGTAGCATAATATGTAAATTTTATATAAAAGATAGGTCCCCTTTCTGAGCGCAACGATTCCTGTGACCTATTACTTTGTAATAGCTGCGTTTGGCTGCTACCCACAAGGAACGTGATTAACATTTTGAATTCAAAAAACAACAGTGGCAACAGCAGCAAAATTAATGAATGTCTCCAGCTAATCACAAAAGTTCATAACTGGCTTTCTAAGAGAAACGATGCTGGTGTTCCCTCTCTTGACCTACTTTCACGGACGTGCAAGAGCCGAAAGGGAAAGATTTACCAAAGCAAAGGTTGGGGATGCTCGTTCATTTGACATGAAATACGGCGGTTCTGCTCCAAGACCGAGCTGGAGCCATCTGCTCTGGTCCATCCCACCAACCCATGCACCAAAGAATTCACCCTGGGAGTTTTTCAGGGTGACAGGCGAGGCCCTTTGATCATTTTCTTCCTCACCGGTATGCCCAGCATGCAGCAGCATGCTCCTTCACCTCTCAAAATGTTTAAAATCTATCGCTTATATGAATTATTTCCTGCTGTCTACATGCAGCCTCAGACTCCTTCTGCTCAAGGCGGGTATCTGTCTGGTGAAAAAGTACGAGGCTGGCCCCATTTTGCATTTTTGTAATTCAAGGCTACACAGTGAACATCCTGCCTTTGGAGTACGTAACGCTTAAGGGAGATGGGTCCAAATCCACACCTACATCACCATCAAAATCGTTCAGCACGTGAGACTTTAAAATTTGTCCAACTCAATAAAGGAAGAGGAGACAGAATAAGGGAAAGCACCCTCTGATGAGGTTTTCTCCCTGTAATGAGGCAGATCGAGGAATTTGCTCCTGACCTGTCACATGAACACGTGTCAGGGACAGCAGGAACCTCGTGGGCATGAGGGGTTAAGCAGGCGCGGGGTCAAAGCTGGCGCTGCTGGCCCAAGGAGCGCCCAAGACTGTTTAAAGTTCAAGGAGGGGGTTTCAGCCGGCAGCTGAGGAATCCGTGGCTTGTGCCAGTGCCACGGAAACCCTTTCCAAAACAAGACTCAAGAACTACCCTTAACGATCTCGTTTCAGAGCCTGACTTTGACTCACAGCTCCGCTCCCTCCGTCTCTGCGTTATCCATTGTCACCGTGTGCCCACCCCACCGCTCCTGCGGGCACCTCCTACCCAAGCCCCAGCTCGTACCCTGTGCGTTCAGTCCTCCCCTGGACCTCAAGGTAAACCAGAAACACGTCCTTCAAGCGAAGGCGTGTGCGCTGCAGGTCCTCCTCAGCCAGCAGCTTATAAATGCCACCAGTCTCAGCTGCCACAGGAGGACACGCAGGCACGCACGTCCACCCCAAGAAGCATCACTCCCTCTTCCACAAATTACAGAAAGTTTTAACAAGACGGTTGCAACGTGACGTCTGAAACAGGATGCCCAGAGAAGCTGTGGAAGACCCCTCCCTGGAAGTGTCCAAGGCTGGATGGCGTTTTGAACAACCTCATCTGGAGGGAGGTGTCCCTGCCCGTGGAAGGGGCATTGAAATTAAATGGTCTTTAAGGTCCGTTCCAGCCCAAAGCAGTCTATGACTCTATGACACACCATCTTGCAGGTCTTACAAGGACATGCCACCACTCTGAACACCTTTCACAGGTCCTGCACAGTGCAGCTGTGGTTTGCTAAAAAAAAACAAACCAAACACCAAACACTGACTTTCAATGTCACCATTGTCTACCTGAACCTACACACCTGCCATAGTGTGAAACCTCAGCACCAGGCACAGCTCAGATCACTTTCACAGCTTCGCCCGGTGACATGGAAAACGTATTACGTGCAGAAGAAAATGCCATTACTGTATTTATGCTTTCATCATTTGGCAGAGATTTTAAAACAGGGGAAAAAAAGCAGACCGAGTCTAGATTGAAAAGACATACCGGGTGCTTTCTCCACAAAGATGACTTTGGAGTCTTGCAGAAAGTTATGGCCGGTCAGTATCATTTTTTTCCCTCCAGTCACAGGAAAGCTGTCAGTACTTTGCTTCTCCACCAAAGGCAGCTCTTGGGCAGATCTCTGAGCTGGAGAGTTAGAAAGAAGATACCAAAAAAATATTAAAAAAAAGCAATCACAAACACGCAGAAAAATAAGTAAATACTTCATTAGCAAGTAACTTAATGCTTACCCTTATAAGATAAGCTGAGATTGATACAGAAGCAAAGAAAGGTCAGAAGCTTTGCAGGAAACATGGGTGGTTTCCAAGTGCAACAATCGGGTTATCAAACATCGCAGCACAGATTCAAAAGGCTCACAAAGAACAAGCTATTTTAAAACTCAGTTTGGCCCTATACCAAAAAGTATATTTTTACTGCAATTGATTCATTTCTAACATTTTTTTCCTTAGGTGCATCTATGCCACGCATTTACGAGGCACACACGACAAGGCAACCATCCATGTTCCAACCGTGTTTCAGTCCCCATGCGCTGTACGGCCCATTCTGCAAAGTTGTTGTTGTGCAGCAGCCACAGGATCCAGCAGAAGCTCATAGCTCAGAGAGCGCATCTCCACCAGAACCCGAGTGCCAAAGCACACGTGGATCCAGGCGAACGGAATCCGGTACTCTCATGCCACGTATCTTATTCCCCCAACTCCAACACAGAGTGTGGGGACGCACGGAGCGATCGTGGCTGCGCTTCAAAGGATGACATGACATTTTATCCAGATTACACAGTTCCTCCTGGTGTCACATGCACGAAGAGGTGCATGAATTTTTTGGCACCAGCTTATTCCACATTCTGCACTGGAAATAACACCTGCGTTTATTTTTTCTCCCATTTTCCGCTCCTTTCGGGAGGCACGTTACACAGCCCTCAAAAGTGCAGTTCACCAATGCAAATCCAACACTTAGCGGCTTCCCAAGCTTGGCACCTTGGCACCAACCAGTTTGGGATGTGTTCTAATTGTGCCTCGTCCTGCTATAAAGCAAGTGAAAATCTCTCATCCTCTTCAAGAGGAGCAGGGTGAAACCACGACTCCTCGCGCTTTTTGTGTTGCCTGTTGGCCTAGAACTTACCCTTGAATAAGAAACAACGGGGAAACTATTCATCTCTAGACAGAAGACAGGGCTTTACGACAGTCTACCTGCTATAGGGAAGAAGGCTCTGCTATTCTTCAGAAATAACACAAGCTTATCTTAACGTAACTCCCTACCCGCTGCTGATGTTCGTTTGTTTATTTAAATAAACGATAGTGAAGGAGAGAAGCTCTCAACACTTGCCCCCGCTTCACGGATGAAAAGTTACTCCCTAGCCCGTCAGCATCAGAGGAATCCAACAAAACCTTAAAAACCTGTTTCAGTCCATCCAGTCAACCAAATCAGCTGGGAGTTGGACTGAAATTCGATTTCCACCCCTTATGCTGGAGCGTTAAAGCCACATGAAGCAAAAAGGTTTTGTTTTGTAGGGGGGAAGTTGACAAGGTTTACGGAGTGAGAACGATACAGGTGTCTTGGGGTTTTGTTTGCTGGGTTTTGTTTTATAACGGGGAGGCACAAAGCTCCACATTTTTTTCTAAGACCCTAGCATTTTGTCTTCAATATAAACCATGTGCTTCTGGAAACCAGATAATAGTTGACCAACTAGACAGGTAAAACCAAACCGACACAACAGCGTGTCGGTGGACAAAGACGCACGTGGGGTGCCACAAAGGCCAGCAAGAGAAGGAGGTTTGTCGCCTACTTACAGCACTCGATGGGGTTGGAGGCCACTTGCAAGGAGAGGGTCCGGCCGTTGGCCTGTGGGATGTGAACCCTGAAGACCAGCCGCACGCGCGTGTTCTTCCGACCGATGTCCGTCTCGCCCTTGCGCAGCTCGATGTCGGAGTTTCGGAGCTTTAATATCCCTGCACAGTCGATGCTGTCCAAAAGGAAACACCAAGCAATTCGAATCATTTAGAACCATAGAATTGTTCAGGTTGGAAAAGATCTTTAAAACCATCGAGTCCAACCATTACAGATTAACTAAAGCCCAAAGAAACAGCGAGACTGGAAAAGTCAACGGAATGTGTGCAAAGTATAACCAACCTGGCATGCAGGGTTACTTGCAATTTCACTTGTTACAGCTAATTTGGAGAAAAATCTGACACGATTTCTATTCAAGGGCAAAGTCCTGAAAGTGCCTATTAATGAGCACAGCTCTCCCCAAGGTCGGTTCTACTGTCAATGTGTTTGTATTTGAATGAGTTGGAAACGCTCCCAAGCCGAGTGTTGAGCCGACACTCTGCATGAGAAAAACCTAAACTCAGAGTCCTCCCTCCACGTTAGGGAAAAACGTGCTTTTCGTCAGACAGAGCTATTACTATTCCTGACCTCTCTCTCCCTTTTTTTTTTTTTTTTAAACTTTGGTTTCCTCCTGGATGAGTTCAGAAGTCAGGATTTTTGTCAAAGCAAATTTCAACAGAGGAGGCTCCCGAAACGACAGATACGTAAACACACGCCCTCAAAAACCCACCATAAAAATACCTCTGCTTTGGCCACGACTACAAAAGCTACATGGCAATTTCTTCTGGAGAAGAAATGCTCCCCGGCACGCATTTTATTACACTGAATATGCACAGTTTAATTTTATTCTGCATTCAAAGAGTTTAATTCCCCCTCCAGACCTTTGAAGCTCCGTTCTGAAGCAAACTGCAAACAAGAACTACGGCAGCACGGGTTTGATCTGCATTTTTTTGCTCAAGTACGGATTTCAGCATAACAAAAAGGCTCTTGCTGATATGATCAAAGAAACTAATGAAAGTATTAAAGCTTCTCAACAATGCGTATTAGCAGGTGAGGCCATACGAGTTATGAAATATTTGTCAAAATTCTAGGCAAAGATCAGTAAGATACAGAAGCAACAGGGTCTCTCCTATAGCAACACTTGTGAAATAAATAAGAAATACTTCACTGGTTCAGAGCCAATAAAGTTCTGGGGAGAAAAAGCATTTAAATTCAGGCTTGTAGAGTCACGGACATGAAAACCTGAAGTCAGTAGGAGCAGCTACATGTGCAAAAGTTTAAATGTGCTTTACTGAATCCATGCCTGCACACACAAAGTATGTGTGAGACAAGCCCTCGGCTCCAAATTTCAGCTCATTATTAGCGCTACATGAGGTTTTAGACATGTCGGGCTTACATATGCCAAAGCATCGTTCGTGGTTCTTGAGAGAGCTCTATCACGATCTGGCACGCGTGCCACAAAAATATTCAGCTTGGCTCCCAAACTGCCTAACTGCCTTTATTTTCGAGCAAAAAGGTGGCTCAAACGGTGACAGCATTCCGAGACGGCCAAAACTGGGATTCAAACCGGAGAAATAAAGGGTCAAATAAATACCGAGCCGGTACGAATTGGGCGAGATTTCACTAAGCTCAGGGGAGCCGTGCCAGCTTACGACGACGGCAAAGGGGGACGATAATTTTGCGGGCTCGTCGTGACTTTTAACGCGGTGCACTGAGAGAGGTCCTCAGGTCTCCAGTGGTGACGCTAAACCCCACGGGCCATGCAGCTCAGCACATCCCAGCTCTTCCGTTTCCACAAGAGACTGAGGCATCTCGGGCACGACATTGCAAACTGGCTTCTAACAACCGCTACGGGCTGGAGGTCTCCGACACCATTTTTTGCTTCATTAAGGTGCAGAATAACAAAAAGGAGCAAAAATGTGATTTTAGTAACCAGCTCCCCGGGATTTTCCCGTGGTGTTCGGTTTGGTGGTGTCAGGATTTCTCCCTTGCTCTCCATCTACTGACTTATCTTCCTATCTCCCTATATGTCTATCTCCCTATATGTCTATATGACACACAAAGGTGCATGCACCTATATGTAAATAAGATATATTAGGAAGAAATTCTTCACTGTGAGGCTGCTGAGGCACTGGCACAGGTTGCCCAGAGAAGCTGGGGCAGCCTCCTCTCTGGAAGAGTTCAAGACCAGGTTGGACGGGGCTTGGAGCAACCTGGGCTGGTGCGAGGTGTCCCTGCCCATGACAGGGACTTCAGCCGTGTGTAATGGACATCGAGCTGGGTGTAATGGACATGTGGGACACTTAATTATCACTCCCAATAATTCAGAGATGCTAAGACATTCAACACCTGCTTTTCTGCACAGGAGTAAATTTACCCAGTTTAATAACTCCAACCTGTATCACCCTTACGCCTCTTCTTAGTTCGGGAAGCTTTGTTTCTAAACCAATGCCATGAAAAATGCTAATATTTATTACCTAACAACTTAAGAGTAGTGCCACAAGGGTACTTGGAAATGCTCTCTAAGAGTTTCCTTTGACACCCAAAGACAAATTTTAATAGTCCCTGTGCCCTGTGCTAGTGCGTATAGGAGCAAGAGGTGTCATATTTAGAAACTAAATGCAGGAGCTGAGGTAGGAGATATTTACAGCTTGGTAACCGAGATACTTATTTTAAATGGCAAATAAGCACATTGGCTGAAACTCTAGAATGAAAGCAATCAGTCGTCATAAATATTTGTCAAGTTCATTTTGGTGTTAAGCTGATTAGGGGCAATTTGTCCTGGCAAAGTTGTCAAAACCTACTATTACAGAGAGAACTTTAAAAAAATAAATAAATATAGGAAAAGCAAATTTGTGAAGAAACAAAAAAAACCAAATCAAAACAACCCAAACCAACGGAGAAGAAATCAAGTGAGGCGACCAAGAGGAAACGGCTACAGCGCCCCAGGTCTTACATCGCTCTCATGTTGTTCTCGGGGAGAAGTGGGATTTCCAGGACTTTGGTGTTGGAAAGTATCGTTTCGTGGCTGGTGGTGGAAACGGTTTTCCCGGTGATGCGGTGAACCTGGTAGAAAGCGTGGGGTCGCAGCAGGCGGTCGTCTGCCGTCCCGATGAACAGCTGGAGGGTGAGCGGCTCGCTCTCCAAGTAACCGTGGAGCTGGCGAGAGAACAGAAAGCGCCCGCTGAGCACCCCGCGCGTAAACTGTGAGGAGCCCGTTAAATTCTTTATAAGCAGGAGAGCCTAATTCAAGGAGAGAACCTCACGACAGGTGCGATGTGTTAAGTTCCACACACACCCCCCCCCCCTTTTCATTTTCCCTGCGCCGTAATATTGGCGCAATAAAAAGGTGCCCGCAGAAAATGCCTCGTTATCCCGAGGGGCCCGAGGCGCTGCAGACGGGGAGAGCTTTTGAGCGCTCCCGCTATGGCCAAGAGAAAATTGCGCATGAACTCTGCCGTGGCGTTTGGCAAAAAAAAAATGAAAAAAAAGCAGTAAAGTCAACGTTCCCTCCAACAGAGTTTGCAAGTGGGAAGGACATGGCTCATCCATCCCCCCCCGGCCATCCCTTGTGCCGTGGCAAGCCACTGCTCGTGACACATCCCCTCATTAACTGATTTTTACGCTGATAAATAACTCCTGGGACGGCGCGGAGACAGATCGCGTATACATGACCAGCGGCTCGCCATGTGTGTCAAATTCTTGTTATAATCGCACAAAAATCTCATTGAAGCGACCGGGCCTGACTTGAACCTCGTCCATGTTACAGTGACTGCTCTGATGACACCAAGAGTTATTTCTGTCACGGGACGGAGCGGGAGCAGAGCCTGACCTCATCCCCAGCATCTCCTGAAGAAGCCGCTCTGGGTTCACGTCGGTGTGAAGGAGAGGACGGGTGGAGCTGGCTGGGGACAGCTCCAACCTCCACCTCACGCTGCGAAACGAGGCTCAGAGCAACAGCTCTCGCGTAGGAGTCGGCCGCGAAGCCTCATCCCAAGGGATGCACCACGGCTGCAGTGGGACGTCCCAAGAGACAACCCACCACGGAGCGGACCCGCTCGCTCCACTGTAGGTTTGGTTTCCTCCCCAAATGGCTCAGGCGGGGTTTGGCCACGAGGTACCCACCCATCGCTAAAGCCGACGGATCAAAATTAGACCATCCATCGCAATTTGGTGAGGAGCGATGGTTTCAACGAACGGTGCACGCGGGTTCAAAGCTAAAGAAAGATAAAAGCAAGCGGCAAAACCCATATCAAATGTTTTTTATTGGTGTTTTGCTTGCTTACACCTCAAAAAGTAATTTGTGGCTTCACAGTAACACAAGACCTATCTCTCCAGAGTGTTTTACCACCTGAACGCTCTTAAAGAACAAAGGTCTTGAGTCCCTCTTGGTCCTCGAGCATCGCAAAAATTCTGGTGAGAGCAAACACGCCGCTACAAAATACGCTGACAGGAAGAGGAACGCAATGGCTGATCTCACCCCACCTCGGCATCTCCAGAGCCGAGGTGACGGAGGGGACGCCCGGGATCGCGGGGTATTTTCAACCAAGGGTTCGCAGGGAGCGGAAAGTAAGGTGGTGTGACACACCAGCCGACTGAACTTCTACGCGTTACCAGCAGTCAACTTCTCCGACTCGTCATGGATGGTGCTTTTTATGGAGAGTGTAAAATTAAAACAAACGTGTATTGAGTTACAAGGCCGCTTAAAAGGTAAAAATAGACCAGCGAGTAACTCAAACCTCAACCCAGCCAAAGCAGAATCACACACCGAGGTACCCGTATGTCTTCCTGAATTTGGGCAAAGGAGTCAAAAAATGTTGGGCTTGCCTTGGGTTCTGCTATTTTAGGCTTTATCTTTAAATCCAAATTCGACTGCTGCCGCATCTCGTAACCTACTGCCGAGCCTCACCTTGTGCTTTTCCCACAGGTTTCCTACGAGGAGGCAATCCACCACCTAAAGCCCTCGGCTTTGAGCACCTGCCCTCCCCTAAGAAGCGTTTGCAAGCTGGAAAATAAACAATAAGATCACAGATGTGTGTTCTGCATTGAAGTTTGTGATCTTTAAATTTATGTCTGTATTTTTTTAAAGGCTCCATCGTACAGACGGGCTGGGCTTTGCCCTCGATCCATTCCCTAGAGTTACTCGCTGCCCAACAGGTACTTCTGCACTCAGAGATGAGTAGTGGCCACGGCACTCAATGAACATTAGTCTTCAAGACCTGGGAAGTGTCAAAAACACCCAGGAATACTGATGTAATCACTGTACGATTGATTTTGCTGCCCTCAAACCAGGCAAAATTCACACCCACATCACCAAGTTTTATGTCCTATTCTGCTTTCAGAGACGTCTGTATTTCCCCCCAAGTTTTACCCATTGCATCACGTTATTTACTTTTACATTCTGTGACATAACCATGTATGCCAACAGAAGTAACAAAAAGAAAACAATGCAAGGATTAACATTTAAAAGAGCCCACACCACGGACGACTAATTTTAGATTACGCACCCAGTGCACGATTTCTGCGACCGTGCTTTGGGAGTTTTCAGCATGCTGCAGATCACAGAATCCTAGAATGGTCCAGGCTGGAAGGGACCTTAGAGATCATCTAATCCAACCTCCCTGTCACCTCTCAACTAGATCAGGCTACTCAAGGCTCTGTCCAACCTGGCCTTGAACACCTCCAGGGAGGGGGCAGCCACAACACCTCTGGGCAATTTATTCCAAAGTCTTGCCACCCTCGGATTGAAGAATTTCTTCCTAAGATCTAATCTAAATCTATTCTCCTTCAACTTAAACCCATTTCCCCTTGTCCTATCACTGGACTCTCTTGTCAAAAGTCCCTCCCCAGCCTTCCTGTAGGATCCCTTCAGGTATTGGAAGGCAGCTATTAGGTGCCCCCAAAGTCTTCTCTTCGGGGGCATGTCTGGGAAAAAGGGCAAGATTTTGCTTACTCTCAGTTGGGCACAGTGAGAATCCTCAGCAGCTCCCCTGAAATACGGGAGCTGTATTTTTATTTATTTTTTTTTGCTGTCACCTCGTTCAGCAAGATGACAAGGGGAGCGGTGGCAGAGCTGCGGCGCTCCAGGCTGTCGGATCTGTCCGCAGGTAAAGGGAATACCGGACAAGACAGATCTCAAACGAGCCAGGGAGGAAGAAGGGGGACCGAGCAATTTTCTTGGTGAGGAGAGACGTCCCGCGCTCACATCCCTGCATATTTTCCACGCGTGCTCTGGGATACTGTACTCGGCGGTATAACGATTCCGTTTCCTGGCGCGCGACACGGGATGCGTGCGTCAGGCAGCCTATTTTTATCTTTTTCTCGGTCCGGGGCGCTGCTCTTCATAACTCGGGGGGTTGACAAAGGCTGCTCTGGGCTGCAGCGTTCACAACAGAGGCTGTGCCCGCACGCTTTGCCCGGCTCTACGCAGATCCCGGGGGAAAGCGTAACAGCGCCCGGCTGCGAGTCAGCATCGGGTGCACCACGTCGCTGAATGAATTTCCCTTCCTAAATAAAGGCACCGAGACAAAACTTCAGTATGCAGATAAGACCTTTGCGATGTTTCGGTTCTGAAATGGAAGTAGGTCATGTTCTCTTGTCCTGACCAACCACCGGCCACTCCGCTCTTCTTTTTGAGCAAAAACATGCGGACTGGCCTCAAATTATATTTGCATTTATGGTGTCTGAAGCAGCTGAGATCAAAATCGGACTTAATTGCAGGCCTGCGTTCACACTCCTCTAATTCTATCAAAAGCGATGCAGTCACCGGTAATTAACGCAGAACAGGACAGATCACAGTTTGAGCTCTTTTGTCACCATACATCACCTTACGCAAGAGCGAGGGAAAGGCTCCGCCGTGCCGAGCTTTCCCTGGGATTCCTGCCCCGCTCCGTCACCGCTTGCACAACGCCCTCTCTCACCGACACGTCCGGGCTCTCGTCAGCGCATCGCCGCGGGGTGCCAAAGCAAACCCCGGCAATCGGAGCTAAACGGGCTCAAAAAAAGCAAGGAGGTGAGGCGCTTTTAACACGAGCAGTAGAAAAAGTAGGGGGGGAAAAAAAGAAGTCCGAGCAAAACCTTGCCAAGCCTCGCCACAGTTACCGAATTCTGAGGAACTTTTTGCAAAAAGTCACACCCAATAACTCAAACGCTCTTTCAGCGCCGGTGGTTACTCTAGAGCCCGTGAGGAAAACTTCTATTATTTAAGCCACGACATTTATTTTAAGAAACGCGGCTGAAATATTCTGCGCTCTCCCTTCCAAGGGAAATCTGCTGAAATGCTCAGAAACGTGTCTGCCACGGCAAGGAGCCCTACGTGCCTGGAGAGGCTCCCAGGGGCCGTCGAAAGAACCGTCCCAGGTGCACCCACCCCCGGCACCCACCCAAGCTGTCAGAAACAAAGGGAGCTACACTACACGGTATTTTTTAATTGGGATTTCTGAGATAAGAACCTCCAAAAACCCTACACCAATGCACTCCTCCACACTCTGGAAATACATTAAATGACCGTAGCGGCTCATTCAGGGCTTAGCCCGTCCTGATGCACTTGGGGCAGAGCTCCCGCTGATAACGAAGTGGGGCACGACCACAAATTTAGCATTCGCCCTCTAAACTAGGCAGCAGCTTTGGCTTCAGACTCCCCAGGCTATTAGGGCGGCTTCCTTAATGATAACAGCTTGCCTGAAAAATCCACGGGCAACGTCCACATCTGCAAAACACTTTGCACGTTTGGTCCATGACGAGGACAAGCAGCAAACACACCCATTCACACGTCTAAACCTAGCAAGAATGATGCCTCTGTTTTCTTACGTGCCCATGTCAAACAGGGTGAGATAAAAATCTTTAAAATGCTGAAATTTAAGTAATTGCCGCCCGTCTCTCTAAGCTGGAGCTTCAGGAGCTACACACCAAACAGCTTTTCGCTGACTTTCTCGAGCACTAGGTTGGTTTGTTTGTTTTTGTTAGAGTAACCTTACACGATGGATGAGAAAATTAAACAAATTGTCCTGTTTTTAAAGCATACCCAATACACAGCCTGCCTAGGTGCCACGGATGCTCCTGTATGCTCTGGTGAGAGCATAAACCAAAAAAAAAAAGAGAGGAACATCTTATTATAAAAAACAAAACAAGACAAAACACAAAACCACCTCCAAAAACCCAACAAACCAAAATGAACAGAAAGTAAAACACCTCCTTAGGAGCTGATGTGACCCTCTGGCCGTGATCGGTTCCACTGAATTTTATTGGCCCCAGTTAAGCCAAAAAAGTGTATGATTTCTGCTCTGTGCAGCTTAACGTACACATGCTGCTACCGCTTTGTCCTTCACTTCAAACCAAAACGTAGCTGAAATTCCTGCAGTTTTTTGGTGCTACTTATTTTTCCCTTTCTAACTTTCCCCGGATTCACTCTGTTTTAAGATCCAAATGCAGCCAGAGCTGGCCCACGAATAAAAATCCGGCGGCTTGCTCCCGCGAAGGGCTGAGCCTGGGCCGAGGGGGAGAGCTGGGCTGGAGGAGGAGTGAATGGAAAACAGCAGGAGTGTGTTTTATGTGGCACTTTCTAGAGCTGCCACTTGGACTTTAATTCAACAGAGCAGCAAAAGAGCAGCTGTTCACATCACGATGAATAAAGATCTATATAAAACTCCCAGCTGCAAATACGCTGCGAGGAATTATTAATCTTAATGTAACAGAGATGCTGCACACTCAGTCACTGGTTCACAAGTCATTCCGGTCTCCATCCAGGGGAAAAACAGCCTTCGTGGCTGCTGGCTCTCAGCACGGCCATGAAATCTCTCTATTTGATGCTGCTCCTTATTTCTAGGAAGGATGTTCCTCCTCAAAAAAATACGTGCACCTAGAAACCAACCTCAGTCACACTCCTCCTAGAATCATTAGGCTCACAAGGGGGATGCCCATCAGAAAAGGAGTTACTAATAGGAGGAATCTGTAGGTCCAGGGCATCTTGTTCACCGGGACGCAGGGAAATCGTTGCTGCTCTTGTGCCATCTGCTACCCCGCGACCGAAGAGGTGTCCTTCCCCTCTCGGGGCTCCCGTGCGCGCGTTCAGATGGGATCCTTCGCAGCGGCACAAAGCTGGCGCGTGGGAGGCTTGCAAACTACAATTAAGTAAATGCACGATGGGAAGAGGGGCGGGGGGGGGGGGCTCTGGAGGCTGCGGATTAAAAAAAACAAGTCTGGGAGGGAAATCCGATGTAATAGTGCCCTCCCTGAACGCACCCAATCCCTCGATCTACTTGTTTCCCACTCAGAACATTTGCCCTCAGCATCCGCAACAGCGTTCCATTTGGACAGCCATACTCATGGAAGAGCTATAAATAAAAATAAAAGAAAACTAAAAAAAAAAAAAAAAAATCACAGGAGCACTGCAACAGGAATTTATTACCTACTCTTAAGCAGATACCCTAGGCAAGCTTATACTTGCAAACCTGCCTGTCGTCACGCTGCTGACGCATCGCTCGCCCCCAGCACCACTGCCAACACCCATCACCAACCTGGGGCAACCTCCTCTGCACCCCAAAAGCCACCTTGGTGGCTTCACCAGCGCTGGCCGTAACCGCGTGACTTTGAATCGCGACCACCGAAAACGCGAGGGAGACACCCCCCCTCTCCGGGAGTTTCTCCTGGATGGCGGTCACTGTTTTTGAGGTGCATCAAGATGAACATGTACATCAAGATGAACAAGATCCAGGCCAAATACCCCTGGGGTTCATGGACACCGGCAAGACAGTATCACACCAGAAATGGTTGCTTTCCCCTCTCAATTTTAGCTTCTATCCCAACGACATTTATTTAAACAGCTACTGAAGACAGAAAGCTGGGGCTGTGTTTAAAGGCTTTATCTCTGTAAATATTTGGAGAGCTATAAATACTCCACCATATTCATAATATGAATATTGGACTTACCATCCTGTTGCCACGAAAATTACTACAAATGCAACTACTTCCAACCTTCAATTTCACTCATTTGCCAAGAACTCCTTTAAAACAATCCAAAAAAACTCTCACGTAAGACGTCTCGCTATTTAATTAGCCACCAGAGTCAAAGGCCACAGCACAGAGCAGGGTCTGAAATTCAGTGATAGAGGCAGACAAAGCACAGAGTGCACTTGCACGTATGTAGAAATGAATTTAAAAAAAGGAAAGCATTTCAGGGCTCTTCATAAAAGCGCAGCGCGAGGATGGCGCTGCGGCTGAAGGCGCGGCAAGCTGGGCACAGGGTGATGGAGTTCCCATCTCCAGCTCTGCCAGATAAAGTTTTTGCTTCATCACAGATACATGACTCAATTAGAGCAGAGGAAATTTCGTAACGTGGTTTTTTTACATATTTCCAGCCTGCTCGATGTTTAATCAATTTGTGCTTCAGCCTTTTTCTAAAATAAAAGCTGGTAACGGTGCCACATGGCCGGGTAACCTTTTCTTCACCACGGGAAACGCAGAGCTCTGGTTCCAACCTCCTTGCAACTTATGTTCCTTGAGGAATAAAACAGGTTAATGCAACTCTTTTGCTCTTCAGAGCCAGGCAAGTGCTGTCTGCACTTGTATGTTCCTCAAGACAGCTTCTGCCTCCCTTGTCTCAAGCCCCCAGAAGCGTTGCCATCACATGCACAAGATTCATCAACGTGCTATTTGTGACTCCTGCCTCAGAGTAGAAAAGGGCAGTGGGGTTTTGCCAGGTCACCACACGCTTCTGGTCCTACTCTCCTCCCACAAGACACCTTTGATCCACCTCATCCTACAGCTCTGATGACGCTGCAGCTTTATCTGAGACCGTGCCTGCCACGGAAAGCATCTTAATGCAGCAGTAAGAATAGGTCAGGTATATCTTATAGCTCAGCTTCACGGCTTTGACCTCCAAGGCGGTCTGATTAAAGTGGGAAAAATCCAGAGAGATTGGCTTCCACACTGTGAGTTGTCTGAGAACAATGGTGATGCCATCGATGCCACTTGTTTTACCAAAATAAATAAACTGAAGGCAACAGACCAGACTCTCTGACCAAACGTGCACAGTTCTGCCCAACAAGCCACAAAACGAACTGAAATGCCTGTGATCTCCAACAGTAAGTAAACAAAATGTGCGTGAAAGACTTAGATAAGCTTTCTCAACACATATACGGACTATTCCAAATCGATCATTCTAAACACTGTCACATTGAGTAACATTATTTAGCAACAGCTGTTGCACTAGAATTTCAGCCAAACACTGACGAGCTAATACCACATCCCCATTTAAAGCCAGTAAGACAGCCAAACAAGAGGTAGCAAATAACTAAGGGCAGAACTTGCCAATAAAAGCTTTGCAGAGGGGCTTATCTGCTGCGGCAAGCGGCTGATGCCTTGTCGCGGCCGGTGTCAGCGCACGGCCGGAATTGGAGGAGGATGCTGAGGGTAACGCTTTCTCCTTCGCAGGGAGGTACGATGAGCACTGGTGGCCAGGACCTGAGGTTTTACACCCAAACCACGGCAGCATCTCCATCGACCTAGTGACGTGGGGCAAGACCCAAGCCAGAGAGAGGAATGCCAAAATCTCAGTGGGCACCGGTCCTCCCCATCACGCCTTACCTGGGTACCCAACCTAAGAAGTCAACCTTGCTCCTGGCCAGCTGGTAAGATCTTAAAGCCCAGCTACACGTAATAACGCACAACACATCAAGTCAAGAAGAATCAGGGCAAAGCCAGGTGATTCACACCACCTAACTTCAACACTTGCAGGCTGGGAAACAACTGGGTCCAGTCACCTCGGCTGCCTTCACCAGCAGCAAAACGAGCCACAGGCTCAGGAGGTGTGACTGACCTGAGCTGCTTCAGATGTTCGCACCAGAGTGAAATTAATAGCTCCCTAAACTCTACACTGACGAGCCCTCCCCTGATTACAAAGGGGAACTAAGGCAATTAGCTCTGTTGCAGACATCTCCAAATAAACCCAGAACACAGAGTTGCCCCGGGGACACATCTGCTATTCCAACGAGGCTTCGAGGTAAACGCTGCCCTGCGCTTAGAGCAACAACTCGCGCAGAAAAAAAATCACAGAATCACAGAATGTCAGGGGTTGGAAGGGATCTCTAGAGATCATCTAGTCCAACCCCCTGCCAGAGCAGAGTCACCCAGAGCAGGTCACCCAGGAACGCGTCCAGGGGGGTTTGAAAGTCTCCAGAGCAGGAGACTCCACACCCTCCCTGGGCAGCCTGGGCCAGGGCTCCAGCACCCGCACAGGGAAAAAGTTCTTCCTAATGTTTTTGTGGAACCTTCTATGTTTCAGCTTGTACCCATTGCCCCTTGTCCTGTCATTGGACATCAATGAGATGAGCCTGGGTCTGTCCTCCTGACACTCACCGTTGACATATTTATGAACTCTAACGAGGTCACCCCTCAGCCTCCTCTTCTCCAAGCTTCAGAGCCCCAGCTCCTTCAGCCTTTCCTCACCAGGGAGATGTTCCACTCCCTCCATCATCCCTGTGGCTGCGCTGGACTCTCTCCAGCAGTTCCCTGTCCCTCTGGAGCTGAGGGGCCCAGAACTGGACACAACATTCCAGATGTGGCCTCACCAGGGCAGAGCAGGTAAAAAAATAAATCTGTTTTAGGGGCTTCACTTACACCAACGCAACTGCAGAGCCGCAGCCCAACGCCAGCATCGCCTCTGCCATCTCAGTTTGCATATTTTCAGGTTTTCCTCACAACCGGTAGGGATTAGGCAGCAAGGCTTTGATGTGTCCAGGCCATGTGCTTGAGATTACTTGTGTACCTAGAGATGCTCGCACATGTGCCTGCAAGTTGTGGTCTCACGTTTGCTCGTCCGCGGCAGCTCGTGTTTGCAGCTATGGGTGGAGGTTGGGTAAAATTCTATCGCCGTACGCCACTTTGTAGTCGATAACGTGTTATAATCTATATATTAAGGAGTATTATCACAGAATAAGAGCTACGACACATAATGAGAAAAAACATCATTGCAAGAGAAGTGATTTAAAACTAGTTTGAAAGCCATTTGGAAAATTATCACAGGATTATTAGTGAATTATTGATGAATTAATGCCATCTGTTTTTTGGTTGTTTTTTTTTTTTTTTGTTAAAAGCTGCACATTCCAGGCCATTTTATGAATTCCTGCCATATATGGAGAATTACATATTCTGTGTCAGGGTTTTTTTTATTTATTTAGAGATGACAAGCACTATGGAAATGTTGTTACGTATAAAAACACAACTGCTCCACACCGCATCACCTCGTAACCACACCAAATACCCTCTGCAGCACAGGAATTGTCACAAGTTCTTCATACAAAGATAAAGTTTACAAAGAGAGGCAGGATTTTGGGGGATTTTGCCTTTTTTTTTTTTTTCCCCCCCCCAAGAAGCCTTCTCCTCTGGGGACTTCTCCGAGACAAAAAAACCAAACCCACAGCGGTCGCGCTTCTTGAGCGCTTCACAACTTTTCGCTGTGCTGCTCCTCTTCAAGTCAAGGAGCTTTTTACAGCTGGATCTAACCCTGCGTGCTTTGCCAATTTTCTCCGGTGTTTTTCTCCTAGAAACGCAGGCACTCCGTACGTATATAGCAGCAAGACTGTATTAAAAACCACAGCAGGTGGAAAATAATACAGCCCA
Source organism: Trogon surrucura (assembly GCA_020746105.1). Lineage (NCBI taxonomy): Eukaryota > Metazoa > Chordata > Aves > Trogoniformes > Trogonidae > Trogon > Trogon surrucura. The sequence goes on along the minus strand of CM036619.1, from coordinate 98,716,515 downwards.
GGGAAGTTTTTGTTTTTGACTCTCCTCCCGGGCAAAGCTATGCACAAAGCACAATGAGGCACAGTAAATAGAGACGTTTCACACAGACAAGCACAAAAATCTTCCAAAACAAAGAAAATTAAATTATCTTTCAACTGAAGAACGCACTGCAGTGAAAGACTAAACGAGCGGTTCTAATTAAAACCATGCTGCGAATCTCCTACTTGCTGCCACAAAAAAAAAAAAAAACCCCAACAAAAAACACACAAAACCCCCCAGCTAGTGTTTGTGCGTGTACAGCCACCCTCCAGAACCAGTCAAGCAGCTTTCCAGCCAAGCAACGCAAGACACAGCATCTCAGAACTACAAAATATATTGAAATTATTTCCATAGCGATCATAACAACAACACGCCAGGCTGAGCTCCATGGGGAGAACGGCAGCAGGAGCTCAGCCTCTCATCGGTTCCGGTGCCGCCCGGCCCTGGCACCTGTCCCCTCACCCCGTGGCCAACAGTTGGCCTCACCCAAACGGTCACAGAATCACAGAATGGTTTGGGTTGGAAGAGACCTTAAATCATCTCGTTCTAACCCCCAGGGATGCCTCCCACCAGACCAGGTGTCTCCAAGCCCCATCCAATCTTGGGCACTGCCAGAGAGGGGCTGCCACAGCTTCTCCGGGCAACCTGTGCCAGGGTCTCACCACCCTCATAGTGAAGAACTTCACCCTAACGTCTAATCTAAAATGCACCTTAGAATCACAGAATTGTCAGGGTTGGAAGAGACCGTAAAGACCATCTAGTTCCAACCCCCTGCCATGGGCAGGGACATCCCCCACTAGATCAAGCTGCCCAGAGCCCCATCCAGCCTGGCCTTGAAAACTCCCAGGGATGGGGCTGCCACCCCCTCTCTGGGCAACCTGTGCCAGGGTCTCACCACCCTCATGGGGAAGAACTTCTTCCCAACGTCCAATCTGAACCAACCCATCTCCAGCTTCAATCCATTCCCTCTAGTCCTGTCACTGCCCGACATCGTAACAAGCCCCTCCCCACCTTTCTTGTAGCCCCCTTGAGACACTGGAAAAGCCACAATGAGGCCTCCTTGGAGCCTTCTTTTCTGCAGACTGAACAGCCCCAACTCTCTCAGTCTGTCTGCACAGCAGAGGTGCTCCAGCCCTCTGAGCATCCTCGTGGCCCTTCTCTGGACACGCTCCAGCACATCCAGATCCTTCTTGTAGTAGGGGCTCCAGAACTGGACACAGCACTGCAGGTGGGGTCTCATGAGAGCGGAGCAGAGGGGGAGAATCCCCTCCCTCGCCCTGCTGGCCACACACCTCTTGATGCAGCCCAGGACACGATTGGCTTTCTGGGCTGCAAGTGCCACTGACGGCTCATGCTGAGCTTCTCATCTACCAGTACCCCCAAGTCCTTTTCTTCAGGGCTGCTCTCAAGCCAGTCACCTTGCTCCAGCTTAAAACTATTGCCCCTTACGGGTATCCATATCCTGCACAGAACACGCATGATACGCCGATACTGCTATTTTGATGCCGGGACAGGAATCGGCTAAATATAGCAGACTCCAGCAACCAGTCTAAATTAAGGACTTAAATGACACGAAGAAAGGTACACTTTGCCCAAAGGCAGAGGGAAGTAACGGGAAAACTGTGGACGGTGATGGGAAAACCTGGCTCTAGCATCGTTACTCCTGACCCGCTATCAAAGACATCCAGGAAGAGAGACACTGGGACTTCACGCCCATTTGATGTGTGCAGACATCACAGGGGCAGAACAAAAAGCAAACGCAATCATCCCGAAATATCCCAAAATTAAAGGGACTGAAGGCAGAGGAAAAGAAGGATCCAGATCATAGCACTCACACAAAAAACACACCAGAAGGAAGCAGCAACAACACAGGCAGTTCGCAGCTTCGTAGAAAACTTACACACGTGTTCAAGATTTAATCCTCTTTACGAAAATTTAAGGATGTACTTAAGGGCTGTGCTGCACTGTCATAGAAAGACCACATCGCTCAATCTCTTCTGTATTTTTTCCCATTACATTACACAGAATCACACCAGCAATATTTTTACACCAGCAGTGGTGCGGGAGGAACTCCCCTTCTGGTGAGGACGATGGGTTTTCGCCAAGATTTGGCAGCACCACCATGTTAGCATTGCCCCAAAGAGCAAAACTCATTGAGGATCGGACTCTGTGATCCTAAAAGTCTTTTCCAACCTACATAATTCTACGGTTCTATGACAGGAACTCCCAACATTGCGCCTGCAGATGTTGTTTACTGCTCTGAACAGGGCTGCATTTAAATCCCAGGCAGCAGACTCTTAAATCCCAACACACAAACCAAAAGCAGGAGTCCCTCCACTTTATTGGGTACTCAAACATTGAAAACAGGTGCTTAAAAATGGCATTACAAGTCTGCCTGCAACCTGTATTATTTTTACCACGTGCGAGTAAATGGATCGCTAGCCTGCTTCAACTGCTTTGGTGAAAAAAAGGCAACTCCTGCTAAATTATTTCTTAAATACATGGAGGCAGGAGAAGGTTTACTTAATTTTGGTGCTCTGACAGCACGCAACCTATTTTATTTACATGTGTATACAGAAGATGCTGTCATAGATCATCTCCCTTTCATGGCAGATATTGAAGCAGATGTCGAGCTACTCTTCACAAGGAAAGAAATTATAAACCCTGCTCATAACGAAAGCTGCGATATACTTCAACAGAGCAACTGAGCAATCTGACACCGTATTTTCCACTGATTCAGCCTGTTAGTTGGAACAATCATACAATCATAGAACATGAGGGGTTGGAAGGGACCTCTAGAGATCACCCAGCCCAACCCCCTGCCAGAGCAGGGTCACCCAGAGCAGGTCACACAGGAACGCGTCCAGGGGGGTTTGAAAGTCTCCAGAGCAGGAGACTCCACACCCTCTCTGGGCAGCCTGGGCCAGGGCTCCGGCACCCTCAAAGTAAAGAAATTTCTCCTCATCTTGAGGTGGAACTTCCTATGTTTAACTTAAACCCATTATTTCTTGTTCTACCACCGGGCACCACCAAAAAGAGACTGATTAGAATGGAAAATCTACATTACAATCACTATTACTGACATTCCAGATTACAAGGTATGTTACGGATGTGATTTTTTACTCTCCTTACATATGAAAATTAGAAAGTATAAAACCAGAAATTATTCCAATAGAGTTACACTGGTGCGAAAGCGATCCGAATTATGAACCGACTCCCAGTATATCTTCATACAGAATGTACACAATATACATTTCACTATGTTTTATGTAATTTGGAGTACTAAGTAAAAAAAAAAAAAATGCCCTGAGATATTACTTTTAGGAACAGAGGACAGATGTCTAGTTGCCGATGTAGACTTGTAAAAAATTAATCACCTGCCTCATGCAGGTTAGCAGTATTTGGCAGGTAGGTTTGCTCAGCTCATAACGAAGCATCTGGCTCTTGGTAAAGCTGCATTTTAATTTTAACCGTGTTTCATGTCAGCTTTCAGGCACATGTCAACGGGCAATAATCTGGCGAGTCTGAAGGGGATTTGCTGACTGGTAACTTTGGTGCAGGTCTTCTCAACTGCAACCCAAATTAAGTCAAGCAACAACCGTGGTTTGCGCCCAGACCACAGCCTCACGTATCATCTGAACATCCCCGCAAAGCCATTTTAAACCCAGCATTTACCCATTCACAGTCTTATTTTCTTTTAAAAAAAAAAAAACAACTAAATTGACTAAGAGTCAGCAAAGTCCTAAACTTGAGTTAAGCAGGCTAAGCTGCTCCTTCCTGGAGTGCCCCAGTACTGCTTCAAACACGGTTGGGGTTGGGTCTGCTAATTCAAGGCAAGCAGAAGGTCTACCCATGCGGTCCTTTTCCTTAGAAAAGTGGGTGCCCTTTGGTAGCAGCACTGGTGGCCTCTTTTGGCCAGCCAGAAGCATCTGCAACATCTTCTCAGACGCTGGGAGAAGAGCTGCTGGACCTCCCAGAGGTCTGCAGGGCTGTAGCCTTCTGCTTCTGCGACTCTTAATAACTTGTAGGTGTTCCCCTTTGATGTACGCCCTTTCAGTGTGCTTCTACCACAAATTTACTGCGAAAAAAACCCCCACACCACCACCACCAACTGCCTTTGTGAGGGAGCAATCATTATGCAGACGTATTTTCTAACACGAATAGCTGAGGCATTCAAATAATGTTCCCAAAAGACAAAAAAACCTGTTACAGCGTGAATTAAGCAATTGCCAAGTTTTTGTTTTCACATTATGACCATTATTTTAAGCTTTCGAACGTGCCAAAACCCTTGGGAATCTCCCTGGTTGTTGCTTTCCCTCTTCCTGTATCGCTTAAGCTGAACTGTTGCTTTCTAATACTTTTTTCTTAAAAAAAAAGTATAAATATATATATATATTTATATATACTATATAAATATATATAATATATAAAAATATATAAACACATTATATAAAAATATACTTTTTTAAACCAGTATATTTAAAAAAAAAAAAGTAAGAAATATAAGAGAAAACATTACAAGCTCCTGAGCTCCAGTAAACCTTCACAGAGAGCGCAAAGGAAGGAACTGGGAACATTTCACTCTGCAAGCACACTTGCAGCTGCCTCACGACAGCAGGACCACAAACACCTTTGCAACATGTGCAGGTATTTTCCCAGCACGCTGCTGCAAAGCAGTCACCTATTTCAACTGATTATATTAATTTTTTTATTCCCACCTTTGTCGAATGCCACCCACTGACAGAGACTCCCCAGGCCCACAGACATCCCCGCACTTTATTTCATTATGTAAGAAAAAACAAGGCAAGGGGGATTTTTCTTATCTTGCTTAGGACTCGACTGCTTCTAGAAAGAAAATTCTGAGACCGAGCAAGAGATGCAGCGCCCGCAACTTTTAGCAGGAGCGATGCGATATTAAGCAGGGGGCAAAAGGAATGGAAAGGCCAACCATTCACCGAGCAAAAGGATGCAGCAGGACACCTGAGGACAAAGCGAGTGGGGAATAAGAGAAGAGAAAAGTCAATCAATCTACATTTATGTTCTCTCCTGGTCTTGCAGAGACTTCCAGCACGTTTTAGTTTCTAGATGCTCAGAGTGCATGAGCCGCTTGGTCACCAAAACCGGCCAGCCAAGGGAAGCAGAAAGGGTGGCTCTGCGTGCCGCCGTGGAGATAAAGGTGACTCCTGCTTCCTTCCTAGGTCTAACCTAGGTCTTTACCTTATCGACCATCACCAGGGGACAGCTAGAAGAGAGCCCACACAGCCAGAGCAATGCCAGCAGCTCACTTATTGCAAAGCATGAGGCAGAAAGGAAACACGGAGAGGATAAGGAAAACCAGGAGCCGATACGATCATCCCTTTCCCCAAGGGAACGGAGGTGGTGACGGTAGAGGAGCGGGAATCTTTCCATCCCCTCCTCCCTCAAGGCCACCACTAACTTCTGCTTTGTCCAAACTGAAGGCAAGCCCAGGGTGCTGGGCTAAATCCCTCAGGCTGGAAAGCCAGACTGAGTATCTCAGCACCCGAACAGCCGGGATACGTCCTCCGGCGTCCGTCAGGCCAAGCGTGGGCGAGGTATCATTTATTTCTTTTAAAGGAGAGCAGAGCGCAGCATCTCCCAAGTGCCGGCTGGTGGAAATCCCGTTTTTCATTTGGAAAGGGCCGTTGTGCCAAATGGCAGAGGCCTGTCCCCGGGACCGGCTCATAAATCAGAGCTGAAGTTGCATTTTCAGGGTTGTGAAAATCTTGCCAACTGACAACAACATGCTTTCCAGAACAGCTCCCTTCTGGACTTGGCCCTTCCCAGGGAGGGCTACCTATATGGCCGTGCTCATGGAGCTACTCTGTGGGACCAATTTCATATGAAAAAAAAAAGAGAAACTCCCCCCTCCTCAAAATACGATGGGAAAAAAACACGATAAAAAGCTTGCAGTGGGCTTTCTTCCGTTTGTTGGATTTACAGAAGCAATAGCAGCCTTAAAACATCTGGCGAGTCATTCTACTTTTCAGGTTTGATTATCTGTGTGCTAGTTTGAGGTGAGCTTTAACTATACAGATGCAAGAAGTGAGAAAGTCGTTCAGCTTAGATTTACTCTCAAGAAGTACCGGCTGTCTAAAACCAGGCTATAAAACGTAGGCTGCCTGTCTGGTTTGTTGTACGGTTGCACGGCTTCGTGCAATTAGCTGCAACCTGGCTAACAGGTGCTTGCTCGCCAACGTCTTTATATCCTCACCATAAGAAAGGGTTGTATTTCCATCTGGGTAAGAAGGTGACACTATTTTCAAAAAATAATTTAAGAGCAGCATGAGGAGGAAGTCCGCTGCGGCGTGACAAGTTGAATCACTTCTGACTAATGAGAATATGACCTCTTCTCTGCTCCAACAGCCCCAGGAAGGGAAGGGGAGCGCGGCTAACATGATTTCTTTCCACATCCACTCCTCTCAGTCAGGTGTCAGATGGCCGTGAGTTGGACCCACCAGGGACTGTCTTCCTCCTTCCATTCCCTCTACTCATCCAGCAACGGTGGCAGCCCTGAGGGACACCCACCAAGAAAAGCACTTGCACACGCACTGCAGGTTTGTGAGAAATCCTCAAAAACTACCCACAGGCTCACTCCTGCCGCGCAGCATCAGAGCGTTGCCATGAAAGACTTGCCCCGCTCTGTCTGGAAGAGCCTTCTCCTCACCTTCCTTATCCCTCCATCTCTTCCCTGTCAGCACTGGTGAACACCTCTTCCCAGTCTTTTCCTTTAGTTCTTCATTCCTCTCTTCTGCCCATCTTGCTTTCCGCAGCTCGCTGGGCTGGCTGCTGACCCCTGATGTTATGACGCTTTGATCGACCAGGGGTTTGCAGAAGGTATTCATAGATGAAAAGGGCTCTGACAGATACCTGCGGTGGCCAGCACCTGGACCTGGGCCGCTCGAGCTCATTATCCAAAAGCACCGAACCCAAGTGAGCCACGGGAAGCCGACGATAACGTGCTCCACGTGTTACTAGGGCGCCCAAATAGCTCAGAGGCACGTCGGCGCCTAATTGCGGCGATGTGGAGATACACAAGAACTCTGTGGCAGCAATCGCTTTGGAGAAGAGTTTGACACTCGTTAGTCACGAGGGGATTTAAAAACCCCAACATATGCCTCAAGGCGGCTGAAGATCGAGCCCGAAGCGCCTACTTGAGATCTTGCTGAGAAACGACACAGCCAACTCCTGGGAGCGAGTCTCCTGGCACAGGCAACACTTTGACTATGGAAAGCAGCAGACAAACCGTTCTGTTTTGCCTGTAAAACGGGGGAGTTCAGACTAGACATCTGTTCGCAAGCTCAGATCAAATCCTGCATGGGAGCGCACAAGCCAGGCACTACTTCTGCTATCTCACTGCAAAGCGATACGGTGAAAGGCAAGGCAGCATTCACCCTATCTTCAATATTAACTTATTTTTCCAACGGGAAAAGAAATTCTGGCTAGTATGCGTTGCCTAGATAAAAAAAGAAACCCCTTATAGCTCCTTTTCTTCCCTTCTCCATCTACCTCACGTCAAGAGCGATTCTGAAAATTCCTCGCATATCTTGCATCAAAAAACTGAGTAATAACCATGATTTTTGAAAGTGCTTACTAGACTATTCCGTGCATTTGAATATTTTCTTTCACCATTTAGTCCGGTCTCCTATGGGAGTGCATCATACCCTTTAATTAAACATTCCTGAGTATTTGGATTTTATCTCGCAGATACACCGCGCCCTGCTTGTAAAAATTCCATCCCAGGCAGCCAACGCGCTTGGCTTATTCCAAAGATGAGTTATTAGTTAGAATATCTATAGACCACATATTTATAATCTAGTGCCATCCCTCCTCGGGGAGCCCAAGTTTTTATCTGCCAGATGATTTACCTGCAGCTGAAACGGAGCCATGGCTGGCTGGAATGTAACCCCCACAAATCCTCACCACCGCTTTTAAAATTAAGACACATCCAAATGGAAGACATCCTCAGGACGTTCTGGATGCAAAACCCTTTCGAATTAAATTCGCCTCACTTCAGACAGGGCTGTAGCTTCCTAACTCGGTGGGTTTCCTAAAGGCCCCGTTTGCTTCATCTTGCTTCCTTCAGAGCAATCCTGGTCGCGATCCGCAAAGGTGCAGGTGCCAGCAGGACGCTGGTGATTTCGCCCCCCAAAGCGGTCCCAGGTCTCACCCTCCCCTGGCACGGCGTGCAGCTTCGTTAACGCCCAAAATACTTCGTAACTCGCTAAATACTTCCCGAGCCAAGGGGTGAAAGCCAGTTCCAGCCGTGAGCTCACCGGCACCGCTCGCTTGCCAACCTTCCGCGGCGTGTTCAGCCGCCTAGGTGCGCCGGCTCATCCCACCCGCACAAGGTTGAAGCAATCGAGAACAGCGATAGCTCGGGGCTGCCACGGCTGCCCAACACCCAAAGAGGCAAAGGCGAAACGTGAGAGAGGGGGAGATTGCGTTACCGGGCTCGCGAGCAACCTGAAGTGCTCAAAGCCATATCGCCTCCTCCAAGAAAACACGGAGCAGGAGCAAGGAATGTAACGCTGCCCAGAAAGCCAAGATAAAACACGCTCCGGCTGCAGAGAAAGCAACCTCCTGGCAGTTCTGCTGGGGAACCGTGCCATGAGCAGGGGATGCTTTCTGGATTTACTTCTCCTCTGTTGTAGCATGCCCTACAGATACACGGAGGCATCAGTGTGAGAAAACCTCCTGGTTTGGGGAGCAGGACATGGTGGTGAGAGGGGATTTGAAATAGGCAAGGGAGAAAGAGACCCTTTCCGTACCCTCCTCTTGTTGAAGGTAAAGGGGAAGAGCTTTGACAAAAGCAGAACTGAAGCAAGTTCCCCCGAAGCAGCGGCATAAGACCTGACCACTGACACGAGGAAAAAAGTAACACACAAGGGTAGTGCAAGAGGTCAGAGCACTTCTGTGAGCGGTTTCCTTGAGTCAACACAACTGAAAACACTGGGAAATATTAGAGAGAAAAGCTTGATCCAAAGTCTCTCATCCAAAGATACTCACTGTTTGAGTTTACACCTGGGTGCAAGCCTTGAAGCTTGGGCTTCTTTCTATACAACACACTGGACTGAGCAAAAACCAACCCAAATACCTGCAACATCTGGAAATACGTGGATTCAGGGATGCATTTCTACAGCTTTTGTCAGTCACCAATTTACCAGGAGTTACTGTCTAGATTCCCTCCTCCTTTCATTTATAAGTACAAAGCACTTCTTTATAAAGTACTTAATTATTTCTCCTGTAAAAAAAAATATTTATAAGTACTTCCGTTCTTTTTCAAAATACTTTTCAACCATCCATCCAACTCTGGTTTGGGTCAGAAGTCGTTTAAGTATTTTCTCAAGCAGATAACTTTGGCTGGGATGGCAACGTCAGCACGGAGAAGCTTTTTCTGACTCTCTTTTTGCTTCTTTACGTTTCTGGCCCACCTTTTTCAGAGGAAAGGATGTCCAGGTTGTAATAAAAGGACCGAAAAATACATCAATCGTTATTAAACCGGTAGAGCCAATTGACAGGGCTTCCTCCCCTCTGCCTTCATGCCCTTCCACAGCTTCCTCTCCTCTTCTCCGACACTTGTTTGTGTCTGGCAGCGGCATGCTCGCTCCCGACAGACCGGGACAGCGGATGATGAGAAGGGAAACGTCTGGACGCCGTTTAGCCCAATTAAATGTTGGCATCACATTCGGCCTTTCCAAAAAAGCACGTAGGGACATTTAAAAGACAGCCCGGCCGCCGCGAGCTGACGCCTCCCCATTTGCATTTCCCTGCACCGAGCCACAAACGAGAGGGGGTATTAATTGTGATCGAGCCCGTCTGCTGTAAACCCTCTTTTAACGCCCCGCGCAAGCATTCTGCTAAAACCTTTCGACTTCCAGCAGGCGACTGCCCTAATCCCATGTCACTGACGAGTTTTGGCAGAGCTAAAACCGCGTTTGCTGCTGGCAACCGCCTCCCACCCGCCTCACTCTCCTGGTTTTTTGGGGTTTTTTTTTTCCTGGTTTTAAACAACTCAATCTTGTTCTTCCCACGCCCGAGGAAAGTCCTTTAAAAATGAACGAGGCTAGTCATGTAAATGAATTAAGGGTCAGCTTACAGCATTATTAAATTAAATATTTTTCGTACGGCGGCTGCAGAGTTCAGTGGAATTCGCAAACCTAGACTCAGACCTCAGGGTGGTCGGGAGGGTTTAAGGAACTAAACAGAAGAAAAAAAAATCAAAACGGCCTCGCTCTGCTCAGCGCTCGCTGCAACACCCAAAGCAGCAACACGCTTCCACGTCACTGCTGCAGCCCTGCCCTCCAACATGTGTTCACAGCTCCAGGTACAGCAAACCACAAGTCAAGGGCTGGATGTCCCGAGGTTGATTTCGGTACAAACTGTGCGCCTGGAACCTGACTGCACGGAGAGGTCCCCCGCCACCAGCTCAGCGTGCACCGACAGAGCAGCGATCCGCTCGCACCGCGCTCAGGTGGATGCTCTCACCTCATTTTTAGGACCTCGCTTGGTCCATCCCATCGAAAACATGCTCTAAGGCGCGTGCGCATACAGTAATCTTTGAGGACGGGGGAAAAATAATAATAAAAAAAAAGGGAAACATCTCCTGTTGCTTTTTCAGTACCTGCACAATAGGGTGTCCTCCCGCAGATGCCTTCACAGCCCCTCGGCTGCCTTCCGTCTCGTAGTGAGCTCGGTGGTGGGATTTCGGCTGCACTTCGATCCGCAGCTCGTAAGGTCCTGAGTGAGATGGCAGCTGCCAGTCGAGGGCAGGCAGGGATGGGCTACAACGGAGAGGAAGAACTTATTAAAAATTAACATCAACCACACCACCGCAAGCACCCGGCGCTGTTACTTTAGAGACCACGTTTCATCCTTCGTCGTCTACACTTAAAATTTCATCGGTAACGGATGACGCCACGACGCAACTCATTTAGAAGGTCACGGTTGGTTTATGAAGATTTATGGGTTGAGCACACCTGATGGCCCAAATGCTATCCGGTTTGTAAAGGAGATGCAAAAATGTTAAGACACAGCTTACTAACGTCTTAATATATCAATTCTTGAACCAAAAGGAGAAAGGTAGGCAGAAAGATGCAGAAGAATTTAAGGAAGAGTGGAAGCGAATGCCAAACCAGCTCTGGAGTTCTGCGCTTAATGAGTCTAATGGATTTCAACAAATCTGTTCAGTTTACAGGGGGCGGAAAGAAGGAAAAAAAAAGAAAAATTTAAAAAAAAAAAAAGCCATTTCTCAGCTTCCTTCCCAACACAAAACACATCAAGAGGATCTCACAAAGAAGCCGATCTCATTCCGGTCGATGCACCGCAAGCGAGCAAGCTCTGAAGTCAGAACTTGCTTCCAAACCCCACTGACAAGGATGCACAAGCCCGAAGAACATCCAGCTCGCTCCTCCTGCTCTGCACTGACTCTGCAATTAACTAAAATACCAAGGACTCAGCACCATCACACAAGCAAGGCAGGCACTGACGGCAGGGAAGTGTCACTCTTAGAAACCCGCTTCCACTTGAAAACTGCCGGGAGAAGCTCGGCCACCAGAAACGCGAAGCCAACACTTTCAGCTGAAAAAGCTGGCCCCGAGGGTGAGGATCCAGAAGAGCTTCCACGCTGGACACACGGGTCTCAAGCACAAGCTGGAGACTGAACATTTAGTTTTGCCACCCCAGCCACCCACACACCAACCCAACACGCTTGCGGCATCCCCCAAAGCATCTCCCGCTGCAGCACGGAGGCTTTAACTACTTGCACTGTGGTTTTGTCTTGTGTTTTCCCTTTTTTTAAGTCCTTATCCAGCCCTTCATCACCAGTACATTTACCTCGTATCTGCCGGCGCACGTGCACACACACACACCGACGGCACTTGAGGTGGTGCTAAGTTTCTCCACGTTATTTCTCTTCACTGCTCACAGAGCTGAGCCCTGGGATTTGAACCCGGGACAGACGCCCATTGCACCCATGGTTGGAGCTCCAAACCTCCAGGCTCTCTGCTCTCCAGCCCTCAGGACACAGAGCATCCTCAAAAACAACCAAGGAGAGGAGAGAAGAAAGCAGCCAAAATCAAGATGTTGCATCTGGGGGGGCTTCTATGAACATCTGGATGTGGCAGGAGCTGGTGGGGACCTGTCTGCAGAGACAAGACCCTGCCAGGGATAAATCCTGAATTTGGCTACCGTCCCCCGCAACGAGGGGTGCCCCAGGAAAAAAAAAAGAAAGAAAAAAAAAAATCACAGGTGATTGGCCATTGTATACACAGCCACTATTCTTTGCCTAGCACGCTACGTACACATACTTTAGTCTGAAAACCTCAAAAAAAAAAAGAAATATCTGGATAAACCATATTTGACTAATGATAAATGACAAAGAGCAGAGCAAACCAGCTGCGTCTCTCCTGGTGATGATCAGCACACATTTTTAAACAGATGTTTCTGGTTTTAAGTAAATTCTCACTTGATGGATCTTTTTCTTGTTTCTTTCTTTTTTTTTTTCCCCCTAAGACAAAATATCTACGAGATTAGAAATTTTTAACACTTAATTAAAAAGGATAACTGTGACCAGCAGCATGCAGTCTCAGATGAAGGGGGATTTTTTTTTTTTTAAGACACATGGAAGTAAATAGTTCCGTAACTAATCACATCTTTTTAAAAAACAAAGAAAAAAACCCAAGAATACCTTTCAAATCAGCACCTGAAAACGTCAGTAATAATTAAGTTGTAAAATTCACGTTCTAAAAGCCTGAAAATAAAGATACAGTTTGCTGTTAGCCTGCAATCTACCACTGAAATTCCAAAATACCACCAAAAATATAGTTTGCTGTTAGCCTGCAATCTACCATCGAAATTCCAAAATACCACCAAAAATAAAGATACAGTTTGCTGTTAGCCTGCAATCTACCATCAAAATTCCAAAATACCACCTGCCCAATTACAAATTGACAATTAATGGCAGTTTTCCTGATAAAGGAAGCAGAGTGATGCATTTAACAGTGTCACGGGCTGGGGCTGTCAGAGCTATTTCCTATGCTAGGTTATCTTCATCACGCACTTAATTTCCTGCGGTCAAAGGGGAAAAAAAAAAAAAAAGTCAACAAGCCAATGGTGCAGGGGCAAAAATCAGATCTGGCTGCTGCAAATGACCCTTATCAATTCGAAAGCTCATCTAGGCAGCACCACGTGGAGGAGAGCCCCTGCACGGGGGTCGAGAAGAGAAATAAAAGGTCTTCTCGCAGTCTTCCTCTCCAACGTGCATCGGCGCGTTTCCCTCGGATGGGATTTTCCACCAACTGCAAACCTGCCCCTGCAGCCCTAAACCCTGCAGCGAGGGACGGCCGCTTCGAGGCGGCTTCGCAAAAAACCTCGTGTGAGGCTGTAGAAAACCCCGCTCAGACGTAGCTCCATAAATCAGACTACGGACCAGATGAATAGTGATTTTTTTTTTTTTTTTTTTTTGCTATACGCCAGATACACAATATGATTAAATCAAAAACAGATTATCCAGTCTGGCTGACTTCTGCCTTTAGCAGAAAGATTTATCAAGTCACAAAACCAAAAAAAAAAAAAAAAAAAGAAAAAAGAAAGATACTAAGCAGCACACTGGAATATAGACAGGGGGAAAACGAAGCCAACAACTTCTACTAAACTTCACGAAGGTGTCTAAGCCCCATTTTCACGTGGCCATGTATGGGAATTAAATTACCATTACACTTTCGAAGGTACTAATGCCCAAAGCCACTTCAAAAAGCGATTTTTGCAACAATTTTCTGCCACGCAAGAGGCATCAGAAGAATACTCGCCCCGCACAGTGACCGACCTGGCATGAACGTGGCTGAGTCTGGGTGCCTGGCACTAAGCTTTTTTTTTTCTTTTTTCCTTAACAGGGAGCATTCCTTTAGAAGCAAACCCATCGACTGGGGAAACCACAGGGCTGCCGAAAACTTTTACCAGGCTGCTAGCTTGCCCCTGCTCCAACTGCGTGCAGAACGCAAATCTGGTTACAATTTTATTATTTATTACCCCTCTTGCGCAGCGGATGCCTGTTAAAAAGACGCAGGTTCTGGAAGACAATAAGAACGACGACAATATCTACGTGTCCACCAACTGGACCGTGGTCAGAAAAATATACCTGCTTTATATTTCACCTATGAGTTAACGTGGCTAGATTTTTCTCTTTTTTTTTTTTTTCCTTCCATTTCCTGTCTGACAATTGAGCAATCTTGGCGGTGAGCTGTTAAAATAGATGCTCCATCCCACCTCATGCTTGGCTGCATCTCCGCCGTGGAGCGCACGTGAAAATCCGCATCGTCACCCCAGGTAACACCTCACACCCGCTGCCCTAAAATTTCACATTCGGAGATCGGGAAATTTTGCATCGGTTGGCTGAGAGACAGAACAAGAAGGTTCTTGTGGGGAGGGAGGGAGGGAGGTGACGAGCGGCTGGCGCCGCATCTCTGCTCGATCCCAACCGAGGACACCAAAGGGGGCTCGCGATGGAAGGTCACGAGTAAGATGCTCCCGGAAAGAACCGAAAAATGGGCAGGAGGATTAAATCCAACCAACAACAAAACCATCAATTTGGTTTCAAAAAGGGCTTCAACCTGATGGCACAGCAACCCAACGCTAGCAAAAGCTCCGCGGTGTCAAACTCAGCTTGTTGAAGCATCTAAATATCCCCACCCAGTGCGAGAAGGAGAGAGAAAAAGGTTAAGAGGCATTATGGGCTCTTCCCTGTCCGCTCGATGGAACGCTAACGAGTCCCGGGAGTCAGAGTGGTTCCAAAGAATCTTTATCAATATGGTGACAGGTGAAATAATATAAATAATACAAAAATATAAAGAATATATAAATATATATATAAATACATATATATTTATATATCTAGAATATGTACGCATAGATAATATATAAGTATAAATAATATAAAAATAAAAATATAAAACACAGTCAACAAGTCCCCATTTCACTGGGTCTTGCCCGGCCAGCCCTGCCTTTGCTTTGTCTGAGGAGCTTCCTCCCGCTCGCCATAAACACACAAGTTTGCCACAAACGTAGGGGTCAGCAAAACCGGTGCTGCTGCACCACGGATTATCTCATCTCAAGAGAGCTGGTGCCCTTTTTCCACCTTCAGAAAACCCCAGCTTCTAGAGAAACTCAACTTCTCCCAAATAAGGCTGTCCTCTATCTCATCATCTGGACCAAAACTTCCATTTAAAAAAAAAACAAAAACAAAAAACCCCGACAACAGAACACAAAAATCTTCATGAGCATCTGAAAAGTCCACAAATCAAAAGAAAGAAGGAAAAAAAAAAAAAGAAATGTTTTAAAAAATGACAATTTTTAAGGAAATTGTACCGGTTCGGGGTCTCACTGAATAATCTGTGCTTGCCTGAGTTTAACGCGGTCACAAAAGCAGGATCCCCCCAAATCCCCCCAAAATAAACAAGCCCACCGATGCAGATAAAAGCCAAACGTGCTTTTGCCTCATGTTCTCTGGGCGTCTAAAACCACACGACCCCGCGCCGGCGAGGTCAAGAACATAGATGTGTCTTTTTGAGGTTGAAAAGAGTCTGCAGCTAAAGAAAATGTGGCTTTCAGCAGTTACAAAAAAAAATTAAACTGTACGAGAAAAGACAGTAGGGAGCTTTTATAGAGCTACCTGGAACTGGGTGTGTGTTCCTGGAAGCTCCTTTTGGTGTGGCAGACCCCATACGTGTCGTGTACCCAAGCAACAAACCCAACCACTGCTCTTCCCCAAGAAAAAACGCGCGTTTAATGAAAATTCAAGCATTACAAGCCAACGCGCTTCTTGGATTACGCCGATGCCACCTGAAATAAGCACAAGGCGTTCCTTTTCAACGGGGAAGAAACTGCCTCTAAGAACTTTCAGGTTGCGTTCAGCCCAACGCAGCGGCTAAAAAAGGAAGTCATGAAAAAAACGCGTGAGATGCTCAGAAATCTGACACGTTCGTGGGTGCCTGGACTTCCTGGTGCGGTACAGGACGATTTGGGACATGCCACCGAGAGGGTAAAAAATACAAATGGAATCTCAGTTTCGGAAATAGTCATAACCACTGGTCTATACTTGAAGGCAGAAATCCAAACCTTTAGTTTCATTTTGGCTTTGACGTTTTTGTCCAGGAGAGATTCTGCGTTACGTGGCGATGAGGAGCAATGGAGGAACATCACAGAAAGGGACACAAGTCATTTTAAAATTTTAAACTATTTGCTACATTAGCTATAAAAGAGGGACTACAGAGAGAAACTTCTTGCAACAGGGCAAGTTTAGACTGGACATTAGGAAGAAGCTCTTCACAGAAAGAGTGGTCAGAGACTGGAATAGACTGTCCAGGGAGGTGGTTGAGTCGCCATCCCTGGATGCGTTCAAGTGTCGCTTGGATGTGGTGTTGGGTGAGATGGTTTAGGGGTGAACTTGTAGTGTAGGGTTAATGGTTGTAGTGTAGGGTTAATGGTTGGACTTGATGATCCCAAGGGTCTTTTCCAACCTGAACTGTTCTACGATTCTATAAATCTCTGCATTCCCTTGTGCCACGACTTGAAAAGACTAAAGCAGATTGAGCCTTAATTCCAATAAATGAAAAACCATCATCAAACATAGTAACAGTATCAAAAAGAAAAAAAAAATCATTTCCCTTTTAGGCTGATGGCTGCTATAAAACCCCAAGGAAGGAGACAGCATGCAGGCAGTGCTCCACCGGAGTCTGCTCCCAAACAGACGGGGATGCAGGGAGGGAAAGGCGTCGGCGATTTTCCAGGGCACGCCAGCTTTTGATGAAAATCGTCCCGCGGATGCAGGAAGAGGCAGAGGAGGTAATCGGAGCTGGTTATCTCGAAAGCATTGCGACCGGGTAGATCTTTGGAGCCTGAGTTGTTTGTTGGAACCCACCCCTCAACGTTTGAAATAGAACAGATGTGTAACATAACAGGAAAAAAAAAAAAAAAATCCACCTCTGTTGTGACAAATTCTTAACCAATTTTTTTTGGAAAGATTTAAAATAACATAGTTTCTGTTGCGTAGGCTGTGAGACTGTTGACGTCCGCGCTCAGTCACTCAGTGCTGTTATATACATAAAAAGAGATGTATTTTTGGTGGAAGGAAGCACGGTCAGTGTATCTGATTGGTAAAATAACTTAAAATCACATTTAGACAGTAACTTCCAACTGCCCTAGAGCACGAGTTAACGAGATCACATGGAAACATATTGTGAACCAGGAAACATATTTTATAGCAGACCAAAACAGTGGAAAAAAACCACCCCAACATGTTAAATACACAGGCTCCGCTTTGTACACTTCACCCTTCTTGTTCAGAAAGATTTGAAAAATAATAAAAAAAAAAAAAGCAGCTTTGTTTGGTCAAAGCGTCCTATGGATGTAACTCAAATTCTGGCTACTCTGTGGTGCTTTCTACCCAGTCTCCTCTTGTGACAGATAAATGTGACCAGCAGATTGAGTATTACCAGCTGACAAATGAGGTTTTCCTCTTTAAACATAAAAATCATGAGGAAGGGAGAATAAAAAGACAATCACTGTCTGACAAAAATAGGAAAAGAAGACTGATAAGCAGCTTTTGGATGAGGTAAAAGCTGAAATAATGCACAAAAGAATCAGTCACAATAATGAGACCACCTCCTTGTCCTGCAATAACACGGAGACACGATGAACTATTTCAGCAAAGCCACAGGTTTGATGGCACCAAATCATCCTGCTGCTCAATGAGCTTCTCAGCACCCCATTTCCAGACTGCCCAGGCTGGGGCTCATCCTCTGGAAAGCAGGCAACTGCTACAACCCATGCGCTGCCGCCTCCTACAACAGCCTCTTCAACTCTTCCAGGGCTCTACTCGTGGTCACACCACACCAACAACAGAGCGAGCATCACAAGTTCTTCACCATGAGGGTGGTGAGACTCTGGCACAGGTTGCCCAGAGAGGTGGTGGAGGCTCCATCCCTGGAGACATTCAAGGTCAGGCTGGATGGGGCTCTGAGCAACCTGACCTAGTTAAAGGTGTCCCTGCTCACTGCAGGGGGTTGGACTGGGTGACCTTTAAAGGTCACTTCCAACCCAACGCTTTCTATGATTCTCTAAGATACAGCTGAGCAGAATGAATAGATGAGCAGATTTGGTAGGAAGTTGAGTCAGGAAGGTGAAGGAGGAAAAAAATAAAAGAAGAAATTGAGCAGTAAAGATATCAGGATTTCCCTCTAAGTCGGGGTTCCTTACCTCATGTAGGATGTCGGAGACAGGGACTTTGGTTTGGCCCACTGGTAGGGATTCTGTGGCACAGACAGGTACTGCTCACAGAAGTTTCCTTTCCTGATGTGCTGAAAGCCGGAGAAATCTTCCGGCGACAGATCGGCCGTTGGCGATATGGTCCCGTGGTCCTCCCCAGACGGCTCGGTTTTGAGGGTCATGGCTGGTGTGTGGTCAAGGGCAGTCTTCCTCGACTTGATGGGGATGCCGTCGTTCATGTCGATGGTGCTGTCGGTGGTGAGGGCGTTGATGGCGGCCACGATGGCGGAGCTGGTGTACTGGTTGGTGTTCCCCAGCCACGTCTCGTCCGTCACGCTCACCCGCGGCGAGTTCTGCGGAGAAGGCGTCGGGGAGTGGTGCGGGGAGTAGGAGGCCTGACGGCCGTTGAGGCTGTACTTCCTCTTGTTGCAAGGAGACGGAGGCCTGGAGTTGCGAGCCCCCAGCCAGTTCTCCTCCGTGATGCTTGTCCTGGGAGACGTCGACGGGGAGTGCCTCGGGGAACCGAGCAGAGTGCAGGCCACCATGCCGCGCTGGTAGCCCTCCTCCGTGTCGGTGGTCTTCGGGGAGACGCACGGGGACTGCCACGGAGAGGTCTGAGGCGAAGTGTACGGGTACGAGTAGTTGGACTCGTAGGAAGACGCTTCGGAGTTGCAGCTTCTGGAAGACAAGCTACTCGCTGGGCTCAGGCAGGACGGGTCTCTGTACGCCTCGATGTTGGGCAAGTTCAAAGTGGCGGTGGAAGGCGACCGCTTGGCGTTGGGGATGGCCTCCTCAACTTCATCGTGGAAAAACTGGTTGTTGTTATGATGAAGTCCCATGTAAGACGTGATCTCAATTCTAGGGCTCTCCAGCGCTGGAGCTCCATTGGGTCTGATGTTTGGGGGCAGGTAATACTCAGGGGCCCCGCTGTCGATGTGTCCTCCGTACCCAGAAGGATGGTTTGTCGACGGGACAACTGAAATGACGGGATTTGACGTCTGAAGGCCATGACATGGAGTTGACAATGAGGAATGTGCCACATTTAGAGGCAAGCCAGCATTTAGATTTGAAGGCGTGTAATTATACTGCTCTGGAAAAAAAAGACAAACAAAGGAGGAAGGATGATATGAGGTGCTGCATAAATATACTCGCTCAATTACACACCCAGCTGGAGTGGAGGGACGTGGCGCAACACACAAAAGCTCTCCTCAACAACCCAGCCCACAGACATGCCCACCAGGGGAGAAGCTGCAGCCTGGCATCCTTGAAAACACAAGACATCTTGGGAGGAGGGAGATGTACATGGACTGAGTTGGTCTCAAAGACTCTCTTCTTACGTGAACCTTCAGAGGAAAAAAAAAAAAGTCTTCCAACAGCGTTGCTTCAGCATGTGGAGACCGTAGCACTGCTCAAAAGACGTGTTTTTACATAAGTGAGCCTAATTCCCTCCCCGGAAAGCTGGAATACACAAAGAAACACGGGACGAAAAAAAAGCCAACACAAAAGTGGAGGCACACTAAAGCGAAGAACACAATCAACTGTGTTCTGTTAGAAAAATTATACACAACTGAAATTTCCATTACAGCAAGTTTCCAACTGGTTCCAGTTAGCTAGGATTTTGGAACAAGACAGATCTATTGACCTGCTCTGGTTTCTGGGACCACTTATCCTCCAGCCCAACTGGCAGAGGCCAGGTGAAGGATAAACACGGACGTCTCGCCACTCCGCGACAGCTGAAATTCCACTGAAATTGCCGGTTATTACGCACGCCGCGCCGAGCGCTGCCAGCAGCGCGCTCTTGGCCAACAGTCTGACCATTTAACAGCTCCAGGAGTACAAAAAGCAACAGCAGGGCTGCACAGTCGGTGAGGAGAACTCAGAAGGTGACGGATCACATCACGGACTTGTGCTGACAAGGTCCCTGACCCAGCTGCAGGGGAACAACACGCCCTTGGCACGGCTTCATCTCTGCTGTGCCACAAGGACTGGCATCTCGAAGCTGGTCTGTAGGAGACCATCCCTGCCTCACCTCACCGTCAGCCTGCCCGAAGGACTCCTTCAGCTCCACTCTCCCATCTCAGGGCTACATACGTGTCCCTCTTTGCCACCTACAGACACTTGTGGGCTGCTCGTGGGGAGATGGGCAGCCCTCAAGCAAGGACAACGTGTCCCTGATGCTCTGAGCGGTGGTGGGACCAGGCTGAAAGGTGGGGTTGTTCAGCCTGGAGAAGAAAAGGCTCCAAGGAGACCTTACAGTGGCCTTCCAGAACCTGAAGGGGCTACAGGAAAGATGAGAAGGGACTCCTAATCAGGGAGTGTTAGGGAACAGGACAAGGGATAATGGCTTCAAACTCAAAGAGGGTAGGTTTAGACTAGATGTTAGGAAGAAATTCTTCACTGTGAGTGGTGAGACCCTGGCACAGGTTGCCCAGAGAACCTGTGGAAGCCTCATCGCTGGAAGCGTCCAAGGCCAGGTTGGACGGGGCTTGGAGCCACCTGGGCTGGTGGGAGGTCTCGGGGGCGTTGGAACGAGATGATCTTTAAGATTCCTTCCAACCCAAATCACTTGATGAATTCTACGAGTCACCCGCCTTGTGCTTTCTGGTCGAGGGAGCCTCTGTGTCACCAGCACACGGGGGCCAGAGCCCCCAACACCAGCATCTCCTGCTGTACTGGGAGAACAGAGCAAAACCTTTCCACTGGGGACAACAGCCGCTGAACCCAGAGCCCACACAACGTGGCTCCATGGATGCAGACAAAGCCTCCCGAGCCAGTGACGCCGCCGGCACAGGTGGCTGTTCTCTTTCTTTCCTTTCTCAGCTCAGCCCTCTCCGGTGTCACCCCTGGCGATTCCGCGCTCGCCTTTTCTCCACGGCCGCAGCTCCCGGGCAAATGGTGCTCAGGAAAAATTAATGCTCCTGCAATGTTCCAGCTGATGTATGTCAGATGAGGAATGAGAAGCAACAGCACCTTTTGAACTCCCTCTTTAGCCTTCAGAGCCCAGCCATTGACTGAGGAAGGATCATTAAATAAACAAAAAAACCCAACACACAAAAAATAAACCCAAAGTGGTACAACAACGGTTAAGACTTCTCCGTTTCAGAAATCAGCTCACCGGCACCTTCAAGGCAACACCTTCAATCCCTTCACTGCTTCCTCCATCTCTAGAGAAAGGCGATGTCCCCGGCACCACCTTCAGATCTTTTGTTAAAAATAAATAGGTAAACAAACAAAAATAGCAGGGAAAATTATAACCCGCGTGAAAAGCACTGTGATCCCAGCAGTCCTCTTAAAATCTAATGCATGACTAGAGTGAAAATCAAACTGCTGGAGATCCACACCCAGGCTGATCAGGCAATATAAAAGCTCAGAACAGCCTTTGGAAATACAATTTTTTTAAAAAATAATAATCGAAAGGCAGCCTCAAGTGCTCCAAGCAACAAGTTCCCCTACAGCACAGGGCAAGGAATAGCGTCTATTAGAACCATTATGCATATTTTTAAAAAGTCAACTTTTAAAGGGACAAGAAAAATAATGCAACATACAACTCTCACACGATAGTACTCAAAAGCGAACCAAGCAAGACCCAAAGCTTTCCAAATACATCTAGGCATCTTACGTTTCTAGGTAGCGCGCAGAAAATACACCCACCAAACTTAAAAGCCTCAACGCCCAAACTAGGAACACAATCAAGCCCTCGGTTTGTGAACAAAAAAAACACCAGTTACCATTTCTGAAAAAGCACATTCTTCTTCACAACTTCCCTCCTTACAAAATTCACCGAGTGCAAATACAGAGTCAGCACTCATCTTCCTCACCAGGGCTAATTAGGCACATAGAAATAAAGAGCCAGGCTTGAGGGGTGGGACACCCCTGTGTGCAAAGCACACAGTGCAGCTGTGCCAGGTAGAGTCCACAACACAACCTCTAGTTAATTCTGCAAAGATTTTACTTTTCCCTAACGATAACGGGCTGAACCTGCAAGGTACAGGGCACCATCAGGTGTTATTTACATTCTTTGAAGAGGAATGCTGAACACCTGCAGCAGGTCAGAGAGGCTTTCAAGCAGGTGAGGGCTATTTCACATTTCTAAAGACAAAGCCGCTTCTCGGTCTGTGTTTAAATCCACACTTTCAGAACTGTCTAATGGAGCTAGATGCTTTTCTCATTAAGACTCGGATGCTTAATTTACTTAGGCCCCTCCACTTTCCAGGTGTCTAATTACCAGGACAGCCAGCTGAAAACCTTGGTGTGAAACTCTTAAACCCACATTTTTCCAAAAAGTGAGAAGCACCTAACAGCTCTTGGGACACTGACGCTGCGCCGGGCAACCGGGGAGCATCAGGGAGGGAAGCACTAATCCTGGATGCAGATTTGGGAACCTGCTTCAATTTAAAGGCAAAAGATGAAGCACACAGACACAGCCTTACTGTGAGGCTGCAGTAACTCACCTGCTTGTCTGGGAGCTTTTTATGGCCACCAGCCACCACTGACACAGCCAACCTCATCCCAGGAAACGACACAACTTTCTTTCTCCCTCCCTGACAGTTTCCCACCTCAAGTATTGTTAAAAGTCATTAATTAAAAAAAAAAAAAAAAAGAGGAGAGATGGGTTGAGACACCAGAGCTGGGAATAGCGTGCCCCGCGATAAATTCAGGCCCGTTATTTTTATTTATGGATGACCTTCAAGTTAAATCCTGAGCCTAACTAGCTCCAGCTCGCTGGGGGGATGGGAAAAGAAGGGAAGGGGGCAGAAAGAGGTTTCGAACTGGCCAGACCCTGATCCTCATTGCCAGCCCTCGGGGGAGGGCTGGGGGCAGCAAGGGCTGTGCCAGGGGGTCTCCCCCTCCCAAGCAGGGCCAGCCACCCCCGGGGACAAGCTGCCGGCAGGCAGAGCACGCCCGCTTTCGAAAAGCTCAACCAAAATCCCCAACTTTCCACAAATTCAGTCCCTGGTGGGCTCGTCCCGGCGCCACAAGGAGGGATCTCCCACCCTCACCTCATCAAAAACCACCCCCCCGACACCCCCAAGCACCGTCCGGGGCCAGGAAGGGAGCTGGGAGGGGGGGTTGACCTTCCCCCCCCGCCGGGTTGCGCTGGGGAGGGCTCCCCGCAGCATCCCTCCGCCGGCACCCCCCGTCCCCGGGGCCGCCACCCACCTCCTCCTCCTCCTCCTCCTTCGCCGCCGCCCTCATCGCTGTGCTTGAACTCGAAGAGGAAATCGAAATCAAACTCCTGCTCGGCCTCCACGCCCGTCATGGCTCCGGCACACAAGCGGCCGCGGCTCTGCAGCCCCCCCGGAGCCCGCCCCGTCGGGCTTCCCCCCGCCTCCTTCTTTCTCTCGGGGCTCCCGGACACCTGCTGCTGCTGCTGCTGCTGCTGGGCCGGATTCCCGCTCCCCCCCCCCCCGCCCCGGTGCCGGGCTCCGCGCAAGCCCCGTCAGGGCTCCGGACGGTAACGTGAGCCCGGCCCCGACGGGCGGCCCATCCCGCCGCCTCCGACCCGCCCCCCCTCCTGCCCTCCCTCCCCCGGCTGATGTTTCCGGGTCGATGCAAACAACCGCGGTGCCGCTCCCCCCCCCCCATCGCCGGGACTCTGCCCCTGCAGCACCGAGGGGCGGGGGGGCGGCACACACACACACACACACACACACACACACACACACACACACACACACACGCCCCCCAGAGCCTGTGTTTCCCGGCTCCCCGGGGGCAGCGGGGATGTCACCTGCTCCCGGTAACCCAAGTGCCGCCAGCGGGCGGGTTGTCAGCCGGTAGGGGAGGCTTCGAGGAAGGGTGGAGAGGACACACCGGGAGGGGCCCGGCCGGGAAAGCCCCTTTTCGCTGCGGGGCTTCCCCCGAGGGTCTCCGCCCCGCCCGCCGGGAGGCTTCGCTTGCGTTTATTTATTATTTATTTTAGCCAGTTGCAGCACCCACTAGTGCCAAACGCTATAAAAAACACGCGTGAAGACGGAGCTCGCAACGTTACCGGCTGCCTCTGTGCCCCGGGGCGGGGGGCAAGGTCGGGGACGGGGGGGGCTTGCAAAAAGCCCCCGGTAACGGGGCGAGAGGAGCGGCTCTGCCGCTTGTGCGCGTTAAAAATCAATCGGGGGGAAATAATGAATCAGGCTGGTTTGGGGTTGGTTTGTCTGGGTTTGGGTTTTGCTTGGGTTTTTTTAATCCCTCTTTAGAAACGCGCTTCTGTCAGATTTATACCGTCCCGTTTGAAAGTCTCTGCCAGGCACAAGGAGCTTTCCCAGCCGCCCTGAGCTTCAGGACGGATTTCAAACGAAATAGGTTTTGGGGTGGGGTTCTTTTTGTTTGTTTATTTGGGGATTTTTTTTTTAAGGGGCCATGGAAATGGTATTCCCTTATAAACCCAGGGAATACCATTTTCCAGGCTGACGGCCGAAAGCTCCCGTTCCGAAGTGCCAGGAAAACACCACTTTTTTTCCACCAGAGCCCGTGACGCTTTCCCTCGCCCCCTCTCCCCCCGCCTCCTCTCCGGGACGAGCCGCGCTGCAGCCTGCGGGAACCCGCAGCCCCGACGGGGAGACCCTAGAGGACCCTCGGGGCCGGAGTGCCGCCCCCCGCTTTCCCCAGCTCTGCTCTGGTGTCTGCACCCCAGCTCCTGCCGGGGAGCCCCCCGGAGGGGGGAGATGCTCCCGGTACCCGCTGCTCCTTTGCCTCCCCCTGCCCTTGGAGACAAAAACGCACGGCGGGAGGGAAAACCCGAAGTGATGCCACACGTGGGGACGGAGTAACAGCGTCGCGCGTTAATAATCCAGTTTAAAGCAGTGCCACTAAACTGGGGAGAGCGAAACGAACTGGGGCGGGGTGGGGGGAGGCTGAACTTGTACGTGGCGTTAACCCTGGGCAAGGTTCGCACCTTGCTGCCACCCAAATTAAAAAAGCAGGGTCCTCCCAGCGGGACCCTTTTAGAGAGTTTCTTCGCTGGCTAAGCAAGAAACGGAGCATCTTCTGCCGTCAAAGGGCACCTCAACCCGCGGCAGCAATCCTGACCTGCAGGAGGGCTCTCCTACGTGTTTCCTGGATTGGGTCACACTTTCTGGCTGGCCTCGTTTTCTTAGTCCCTCACAAAACGCATCAACGGGGAAGAGAGCTGTCGCTGGGGGACAGCGACATTCTAACACAGGCATCAGAAATGCCACAGAAATAAATAAATTTGAGAAGGCGGGATGGTAAACTTTTTTCTTCTTCATTTTTTTTTTTTTTTTCCAAGAGGCCCCAATACGTGTCAGCTGCCTCTGCGGTGTAATTTTTACAAGTTTCGGTGCCCTTGGAGCGCCGGGTGTGCAGCCCTCCGAGGTCCAAGCGTGTGAAAGGCACACAAAGTGACTGCTATTAAATAAAACCTAATTAACTTTCATCCAAAACCAACCAAACCACCCCAAAACCCGGCGCTCCCAATGGCTTCAAAAGTGGGGGCCGCAATCCACAGCCGCGCTTGTAGCTTTTGCGTTGGCAGGATCCTGTCAACCGAAATCATAGAATAGTTTGAGCTGGGATTTTAAAGACCATCTAGTTCCAACATCCCTGCAATGAGGGGGGGGCGTGTGTTTGAAATGAACCCCTGGAGTGACAACATCTGTGCCAAAACAAAACAAAACCAAAAGAAAACGAAAAGATGGGTCCTGAGCGCCCGTCCAGCTTTCCGGGGACAAACCCGGCAGACGTGGACGCGGACACCCCCATCCTCCACTTCTATCTAACTTTCCCTTTCCCCGACGTGCGGGCTCGGAAGGAAGCTCCGGGGTGGGGCCGGAGGGGGGGGCAGAGGGCTGCCCCCGCTCTCGCACCTGCTGCGGGGGGGCGGTGATGCCGGCACGGCCGTCGGGGCCCCCTCTCCCCCGGGTGCTGCCCGAAAGGCGCCGGCAGAGCCCGAGCGGTGCCGGGGAACGATGCTACGGAGGGAGAAAAAAAAAAACATCCCGACTGGCCCGGCCAAGTTCAGTCGGAGGGAGCAGCTTCCCAGGTCCCCGCGCCCACGATCTGTCTCTCTCTAGAAACTTTTACCGCCGCGGTCTCAGCGCGCCTTTGGCAGCGGGGGTTACGACAGGCGCGGAAAGAAGTCGCGACAGAGAGCCGGAGCCGGGGAGCAGGGCTGGCGGCGGGGGACCCGCACCTCCGTCCGGGGAAGGACACGCTCGGGACCCGCTTTCTTAGGAGGCTCCTTCATTTTCCCAAGAGCGAGGGACGGCTGCGACTACAGGGTTTATCCCGACCTTCCTCCCGCCCCCAATCCAAACCGAACCGAAACAAACCCGGCGAGGGAACCCCCCCCCCAACCCCCTCCGCAGCGTTTCCCCCGCGCCCGGACCCCAGGCGTCCCCGCGGAGCCGCCGGGCCGGCCCCGGGAGCTGCCCCGGGAAGGGGAAACGGCCCCGGTGCTGGCGGGAGGCTGCCGGGAGCGGCGGCGCCGAGCGGGAGGCGGAGGAGAGACCTCTTGGCAACCGGCCGCCGGCAAACCTCCGGGCCGCCGCGGCGGGGAAACACCGGGGGGGACCCCCGCCGCCCTCCCGCCCCCCCCCCCCCCCCCCCCCCCCCCCCCCCACTCCCGTTACCTTCCTCCGCCGCCTTCATGGTGCGGGACCGGAGCTGCGGGGCCGCCGCCGGCCTCTCTCTCCCGCTGGCTGGATCCCGCGACGGCGGCGGGGCAGCGCTTGGCATCCAACCGGCGGCACGGCGGAGCCCCGGCGCCGCGTCCCGGCCCCTCCGTCGCCTGCCCCGAGCCCGCACCCCCCTCCCTCCCTCCCTCCCCCCCCCCCCCAAACCCGCTTTTCACGCCCTGGGGGCCGGGGCCGCGCCGCCCCCGGCGGGGTAGCCGCGCCCGCGGAGGCACCGGAGCTCGCCGCCGCCGCCGCCCCCCCGGGGCCGGGGCATGGAGAGGAGGGCGGGTGTGCGGGGCGGGGGGGTGGAGGACGGGGAGGTGGGACGATTTGGGAGGCACTGGGCGGCGGGAGCTGCCCGCCCTGCCCCGGGCTACGGGGGCGAGTGAGTCCGCGGCGCGGGGAAGTCTCACTCTGACGCGGGGCTGAGCGCCCGGCACCGCCTTTTTAAAGCTGGAAAACACCCCCCGCACACACTCACTCACACCTCCCTTCCCCTGCCGGCCCCTCTCCCCGCCCCGGCCCCGTGATGTCAGCCGGGCCCCGGCCGCGCCGTCGGCGGGCGGCCAGCGGGGAGGCGGGCAGCGGCGGGTCCCGGGAGCGGAGCCGAGGTGTCCCCCCCCTCCTCCCTCCGCGGGATAACGGCGGGGTCCCCCCGCAGCCTGCGGGAGCCGGGTGCCCTCCTCGGGGGGAGAAGTGAAGGAGGTGGAGTGAGGGGAGACGAACGGGGAGACGAGAGAAAAAAAAAAAGAAAAGGGAAAAAAAAAAAAAGCGCGAGGCAGCCTCGCATGCTGAAATCATTATGTAAAAAGTCGCAGGCTTCCCCCGCTGTGGAAATTTGGAAAAGAGCATCAACTGGCAGGCGAGAGAAAGGAAAATCCCATTCTGCTAAATTACTAACAGACCCGGCGGACTCGGTTTCAGTCTATTCAGATTTATTATTATTATTTATTATTAACACAACAATATTTATTATGATGATTTTATTTCCTATTATTGCAGTATTATTCTGCAAATGTCTCAGCAACACAGTTCTGTCTCATCACTTCGCCGCGGGGGGGAAGCGAGGAGGTTTCCGACCCCACTGCGACTCCTCCTCCCACCGCCGGGATGCCCCGGCTCGGCCTCCCCCCGCCGCCGCCTTGACACCCCGGCACCGGGGATGGGGCGGGGGGGGGAAGCTTCGAGCCCCCTGGCCCTACTGTCCCCTCTTCGTCCTCCCTCTGCTCCCCCCCAGCCGGCAGGAGGGGACCAGGCTTTCCTGTTGGAATTGGCGTGTGGAGAGTTGGGGGGTTTGCGAGCATATCTGGTGGACGGAGGGAGAAAAAATAATAATAGTAAAAAAATAATCATAAATCTAGCGCCTGACACCCGCATGTGGTTGAAAATAAACCCAATATAAACGAAATCCTGTCTGCTCCCGGGGAACGGGAGGCCGCAGGCTGAGATTTCGGGGCGAGCTCCTTCATTAAATCACGGTGGAAGACGGTGCCCACCAAAGAGGGGGGGAAAAAAGGGGGAAAAAGGGAAATACTCCCCCCCACAGACGCACCCCAGCGGCATCGTCCCGAACCTTGCACCACCCGAGGTGGGTTCGCTGCTCGACGTGGCGGACAAGGAGCTGCCTCCCCCCCCGCCCCGCGCAGAGGTGCGGAGCGGGATGTGCCCCCTCCCTCCTTCCCCCGCAGCCCGGGGGGCCGTCAGGGGGCGCTGCAGGGCGGGACACCGCCCCCTGCCCCCCCAGCATCCCCTACCCCCGCCCCCCGACGGCGCGGGGAGGTTCCCCCCGCACCCCTCCCGCTGCCGCCTGCGCCTCGACGGCTGTCGCTGCTGCCCGATGAGGGTGTGGGGGGCTCCCGGCGCCTTCCCGGGAGGCCGGAGCCGCTTTCCCCTCGAAGAGACTCTCCTTTCCTTACCCCCCCCGCCCCCGTCCCCGCTGAAATGACGGAATCCCCCGTCTGTTTCCTCCTGTTTAATGCCGTTGCCCGGACCACCGTGGCTCCCCTCCAAGGCGCCGAGCCCGCGCCCCCCCCCTCTTCACGCCGCTCCTCCTCGTCGTCACCCCCCTTCATCTTCATCCCCGTCCCTATGTCCGGCCCCGCCGCCCCCGGTGCCGCCCCACCTCCGCCCGCTGCTCCCCTTCCCCTTGCCCCGCTCCCTCCCTCCCTCCCTCCCGGCTCCCCGCGTTTGTTTACAGCCGCTACTAGGAGAGGCTGCTACAGGGGAGCTTATTTTGGGAGCTGGCGATGACTAACGGAGTTAAAAGGAGCTCGGTGCAGAAAACAACCTTATTTTTAGACGGCTGTTGTTTCAGTGGATTGTCGTAGAGCGAATGCGGCCCCGGCCGTTTTGAAAAAGCCACTTCCCAGATGCCAAAAGGCTTTTTCTTCTGCGCTGCCGCCGAGGGCGAGCACGCCCGGCCAGCCCCGGCGTCCTTCGCTTCGCTTTTCTGCATCTGCTGCCTGAACCCTACCCCTAATTGCTATGCCTAACATCGGTCTTAATTAGTTTGGACTTTCCGACACACAAAATTATGACATTTTCCACGGGTAAAAAAGAAATTTAAAAAAAAAAAAAAAAAAAAAAAAAAGAAGGAAACCCACCCCAAGCAACAAGTCTTGTACTATTGGGAGCAATTTACAGTGTCCTCCAGCGCTGGGTCCTGAAAGGGAATCCCTCTTCCCTTTTCAGGCTGAATTAGCTCTTCTGTAGGACTTTCTCACTTCTCCAGACTTCTCCAGCTTCCCACCCGAGCACTTCTGCTCACTTTTCCTCACAACAGAGACTTGGGTGGGTTCCCCAGCCCTTCTCCATCTGCGCATCCCACAGCGAGGAGGAAGGGGCCAAGCTGGTGCTCCCCTTCCCTGCATGGTGCTTGGAAACAAAGCCCTTGCTGCTTTTAGCCCATAATTAGGTGAATTGCCAGGGAGAGTTCAGCTGCTCTCACCTCCACCGAGAGAGTTTGGGGAGAAGGGGATGGAGCACCGGTCACAAAAGTCTGTCTGAGCTTTTTTTTGTTCCCACTGCTGCACTCCTCCAGCGCTGGAGTATCTATACAGGGTGTTTTAATCACCAAAGAGCCCGACTGATGCTCACTACACTAGTTTCACATTATATTATATATTATACATATATATTATATAAAGTGCTGTGAGTGCATGCATTCCCTCCTGCATTTTTGCTTTCCTCTCCTTTTCCTTCTGGCCTCAGCAGACTGGGAGGGATGGTTTGCAGGGAGCTTTGTACACAGTATTTCTCATGGACTTCTCTCCAACCAAAGTGCCCTGGTTATCCCCTCACCAGAGGATACAGGTTGGTACCACGGCACCACCAACAGGACAGGCTGCTGGACCCGATTTATCCCTCACCTGCTCGAAAGGCGTGGAACAGATTGTTTCTCCTGTAAAATGAGAATCTTTCAGTTGCGTCTGCACAAAAGTGTTTTGAAAGCAGGCTGAGGGTGACCCCTCTCTCCGATGTTTACCAATATCAAGTATTTTCTTACAGTAAATCCCATAACCCAAGATATGGATCAGCCACCCATGCTCCGCACAGAAATATTGTTCTGTTTTGGGCTTCTTGCCATTATATTCTAACAACCTTTTATAGCTCACATATATAACACCCATCTCCTTAGGGTCTGCACGCCCATCTTTTGGGTCTTGGCAGCTTCAAAAGCATCAGCATCTGTTCAGAATTTCATTCATTGTAACCAAAGATTTATAAGCCTCAAGCCTCCCTAAGCAAGTCCCTAATTAAAGTCGCCTCTAATCCCCTTGCTTTGAAAATTATAACGAGAGTCACTGGGAACCGAGGGAGCGCACGGGCAGCGTTCGAAAGTGCACCCGTGGACCTTTTTGGGCAAGGGGGTGAGCTCGCCCGAGCAAGGGCCAGCTCCTGCCCTGAGCCCCACAAAAGCAACTGGTTGGTGCTCAGCTGCCTCCACAGGCTGCCAAGCAGCATTTCACCAGTTCTCGTGTCTTTCGCTTCAGAGGAGGAATCCTGTGTGCTTGAACGATGTTGTAATTTACCTTATAACCGGTCTCATTACGACATCGAGCGCTCTGTTGATTTACCTGGCTTTTGATTTAGTGGACTCTTTTTTAAAACAACTGCTTAGGAATGCAGCCAGGGACTGCGGGCAAAGGACCTCAAACCTTTTCTGGAGCTACAAGTCACCGGTTCAGACGCTAACTTTTTAAAATCAAGACATCAGACGGCCACGGCCAGACTCAAGCTGCGACTGAATTAAACCGAGACATCAGTTCAGAGAAATAATTTCATAATGATACACGCTGCTTTGCTTCCACGTGGATTTGCCCCCTCTACACACCCAAATCATGGATGAGTTCGTGCCTGGGCTCAGTGTCCAGCATCTCTTCTCCACAGTTTGTCCAGGCTGAATCCCACCATGAGAGCTCAGGTACTCCCTTGCCACACCAGAAAAACTGTCACATGTGAAAATACCGATGCTCTGCCTTTCTTCCTGGTGACCACACACTCAATACAACGAGGTGGTTGAAAAAAAGCAGAGCGTGTTTGCAAAATAGCGCTAAGCAATCGGAAAACTTTTATACTCCTGCGGTACAGAGAGGCTTGCAAAGGAGTAAGTGACAAAGTTTTCTACCACCCCATGTATTTTAGCTCTGGAAGTATTTCATGCCTTTCAGTCTTCCCTGCTGGCTGGTGCAGTGGGTGGTAACAGGTTGTTTTGCCTCACTCAGAAAGTGCTTGACAAAGGTGAGGTTGGTTGGGTGCCTGGGGACAAAGCTGGCAGCAGGGCAGACCCTTCTCCGGAGGAAAGGAAACATCAGGTTTACAACGTCTGTGAGATCCAGTTCCTACACATGGCAGGGATGCTGGCTTTCACCTCATCCATCCTCTGAGGTGCTGGGTCACACCTTTATTTTCAGGTGGTGAAAAGCAGTTTATTTTTTTCTCCAGGTGTCTTTTCTGCTGCAAAAGGTGCTCCTTTCGATGAGCCCATAAGCTCTGCATCCCCTGGAAAGTCTGTTTTAAGCAACCCTGTAATTCCACTTTTACCCCTGCAGCCAGAGGAGACCTAGATGGATCTGATCAAAGGCTCTTGTTGAGCTGTGGTCACAACCAAGTGTCCTGAGGGCCCAAGCATCTCCTCAGTCATCTCTGCCACAGATGTGTGCTGCAGTAGCCTCTCCTTTTGGATCTGAGGCTCTGTGTCCCGACATGCAGAGCAGATCCCGCAGCGGTTCTATGCCCTTTGGATCCTTCCTTCCCTGCAAGCGAGCATTGGGCTGCTCCGAGCTCCCAAGCTCATTGCTGAGAGCATCCTGGTTGCCACATGAAATGAGGGACCCAACGTGGAGCTCTGGGCTCCTCAGCTGCAGCATGATTCCTCTTTTCCAAAACCTCAGCCAGGCTGCTGCTATCCTACCACTCCTCTGCATCAGTCAAAGTCTACTTCTTCATTAGTCGCCTCCTGCTCTTGTTCATTACACTTGCATTTAAATGTGCTATCAGTTCTCCCTAAATAAATAACCTTCCGCTATGTAATACTGGATTCATTTGTATCAGCCTGTTCCATGCCCCCCGCTACCTCCCGAGTCCCCAAAATCCTCCCCTAGTGCAGTCTGGTGCATTGAAATTCCGCAGCAGCCTCCCCTCCTGTCATGACATCACCTGCATCTGCACACCCGGCAGCTCACGCCAGCCCCGGGCTCATTTTTACAAAACCTTTAAACAGAACAAGCCCCAGCCCCGAGTC
This sequence comes from Trogon surrucura, assembly GCA_020746105.1. NCBI lineage: Eukaryota > Metazoa > Chordata > Aves > Trogoniformes > Trogonidae > Trogon > Trogon surrucura. Next base: position 98,683,842 of record CM036619.1, on the reverse strand, counting down.
CCAGGAGAGCTGGCCCGTTACCTCTCCTCATCTGCACGGTCCTATTTACTGCCCTTCTTTCTTCTCTAAACCCGAGTTTATCCTTCTAATATTGATACTACAATACTTGCATGCCCTTTACTGACTTAATTTTCTGATGCATGGTCACTAACCTTGTCCAGCTCCAGCAAACACACAATTACTGCTTTAAACTTTCCTGGGCTCACCTTCACCAACTTTATGAATAGGATTAGGACTCCTCCAGTAGCAATTTTGACTACAGCCCCTTGTGCCAGATGCTTGTGAACACCAGTCCCTGCTCCCCCTTCCCTCAGCATTTTCAGCAGGATAGGACGAGCCAGGGGATGAGGGGCAAAGGAAATAATTTCCAGGTGGTGAAATGAGATGCCAAGGTTTTATTCACCCACTTGTGGCTATGCACTGCTGAAAAGCATCCTCTACGTTTCACGTAAAGTAGGCAACGACGAACTACAGCCCAGCGGTGCGAAGCAGGATACTCTCCTCCACTCTTATTTTCACCAAACATTGAGCTCCTTGGTCTTTCCAAAGGCAGTGACCTTGGACAGGGATGACACCGGGAGTTTTTCACACCCAAACCCTTCTATGGCTGAACGGCACCAGCTGCAGGATTGGGGACCTCAGGCGGTTTGATCCAAACTCCTGGTCCAGCTTTGTGCAACCATGCCCGCTCCCACTGTCTGGGGATGCCAAGGACCTCAGCTAAATCCTCTTTCTCACAGAAATGTCCCATGGATGAGGGTTTTCTCTTCCATCAATTTGGCAGAGCCAGACGCTTCTCTTTGCCAGGGGGATCATGAAAGGCTGGCAAGAAATGTGGGTTTTTTTCACACTTTAAATTTTATCTTTCTCCTTTTCACACCATATTTCGCACACAACGGGTGTTTTCTTTAAGAGATGAGGGGACCAGCCCCCTGAAATGCACTTCCAGACCCCTGCGGTTTGGTCAAAGATGTGTTTGGTTCTTCACATAGCAAAATGACGTACGAGCCTTTGTTCTAGGAGCTAATGACAGCGTTCCTGTTTCGTGACACCTCTGCATGCCGAAATAGCTATCTTGAAGAACAAATGCTGAAAATTAAAATCTTCTTGAGTCAAGCTTCCTCATTAGCAGCCTGCCTGGCTAGACTCTACCTTATTATTTTTTGCTGGTGCGTAGCTGTAAAGAGAAAGCCAAGGAGAAAAATAGGCAATTAAAATGCATTAAATTGATTCCAAATGAGTACGCAGAACCAGAAAGACTCGGGAAGAACCTCATCTCTTCTCCTGCATCTGTTGCTGTACGTGAGAGTGCAAAGTCACCCACAACTAGAACAGGGCACGTTGCAAATGTTAACGGGGTCAAACTTCTACCTGGGGTCTCTCAGCCAAGTCTCTGAAAGCCAAATGCGTTGAGCCACTGCAGTCGCAGAGCAGGACTTTTCAAAGGCTGTGCAGAAGGTTTTCAGGGTGAAAAACCTCAGCCCCAGCAGTGCGAAGATGAGACTCTCAGCTCTGCAAAGCCAGAGAATCATTTTCCTCATCGCTAAGAAAAAAAGGCCAGAAAGCACCTCACGATTCCTCTGCCCTGAACCACGTTGCAGTGCAAAAGTGTTAGAAAAGGCGTGAAATGCTCAGACACACCAAATGCAATCCTGGAACAGTTAAATAAAAGCCGTGAAGACGATACAGCTAAATCTCTTCCACCTCTTTGATTCCAGGACTTTCCCCTCCCTAGTCTCTTCCTCCTGAGTCCCATTAAATTTGTTTTCAGGTTTCTTTTTAAGCAGGCAGAGTAAATAAGCGGGTGCGGACCTACCCACACGCAGCCTCTGCTCCCACCCCTGGAAAGCTCCTCCAGCGGTCGCTGAGGTTATTCAAAAATAAACAAGAAAAAAAATTACAATAGAGAATGTCAACTCCAAACAAGACCGTACAGGTTCTGCTGATTCTTCATCAAGTGGCAAGGCTCAAAGTTATCCTTAGGAGGTTTTTACTTTAAAAGTGTCGTCTTAAACTGCAAGGATGTTTGTCAAGCATCACAACTGAGTGTGCCAAAGGAGAAGAAGCCCTGCTGCCAAAACGCCCACTTAACGCATCCTACGCGATGCTACATGGACCACCCCGTCCGGAGGCTTCTGACCCGAGTGTCACCGCTCTCTGGGTGCCACCAGGCATCCCTCTAAGAGTTCTATAGAAACCGCAGCGAAGGCTCCGAACGCCCGAGGCTTTTGTCTGAAGCCAGCCTAGCTGGACCGCTGTCAGCAACCCCTCCACGCCATCCAACACCTCTCTCAGCGGAGAAATTGGCCTGTCAGGCGGAGATCACAGCCCCGGCAACAGGCGTCGGGCTGATGGTGTTCCACCGTGACTGGAAATAAATCCTCTCCACGACAGCGATTTCTGTCTCATCTGGAAGATTTAAAACTGAGCCACTAAGGAAACTTTAGTTTTTCACACTACCGAAACGCAATTTTAGAGAGCGGGCAAGGCGCCCCTCCAAAGGTTTTCTCTTGGTTGTTGAAGGTGGATGCGGGTTTTCTCTGATCCGTTAGCTTGCACCGCCCTCTTCTGTCTTGTGTGAGAAACTGCTTGCAACTCCCTTAAAACAAATAAATAAAACCCAACTCTCGAGTCACAGAACAGTTCAGGTTGGAAAAGACTCTTGGGATCATCGCATCTATTGGTGTTGACCCTGACCTACTTAAACACATCGGGGGACAGAGCAGGAGGTGGGACCCGTTCAAAGCCTGAGCATCAAGCCAGTGCTTTGCTCAGGACAAAAGCTCCTCTAGAGGGATTTCCTGGACTCAGAAATGCAAGTATTTGCCTAAGCAACGAGGAGGATGAGAAGAAAACGGGGCGACAGGTAGGGAATTACACCAAAGTTAACCAGTTTCTAATATAATCACTCATTAATATAGGCAAAAAAAAAAAAATCACACCCTACTTTCATGAAAAATATTAACACAGGTGAAGCAATCCCTAAGGAGAAGTGCCACTCAAAAGTGAGATGATCAAGTCTCATCAGTTTTTTGGGAACCAGGCTCCTACTCACAAAGCAAACACCTTCAAAACAGCAGCGCTTAAAATCACCAGTTGCTTCTGGTGGAGACCCCCTCCAACTGGAAGCAGAAATTGTTGTATGGGCTAAAAAAATGGAAATTATTAGCCCTCCCCCTTCACCTGCCTCATGTCTCTTAAGCTTTCAGTTCCTGCCTGGAGTTTTGATACTGTCATTGAAATCTGCCTCACATGAAGCTGATTAACTCTGCTGTATTCCAGGCTTGCAAGCAGCTCCATTTTTTTCCCCCTTTTTAAAATTTGTCTTAAGAAAACTTCTCATGCCTCAGTAAAGCATCAAACGAGAAAAGGAGGGATGTAAAGCAGAAGAGCTGGGAGACGCCTGGGAGTCAGACAAGACTCCAGGGTAACAGGAAAGACTAGAGAGAGGCTGGTTTTTGTGTTTTCCTTGGGTTGCTGGAGGGTTCTTTATCTCCAGAGCATGTCATGTCCCTCAGCTGCACCGGCGGCGCACGGGCTGGATTCAGCTCAGCCACGAGCAGCTGCTTGGTCACCCTCTTCCACATGATCACCAGCTGAGTCCCTCTCATGGAATTTGTGTCCCATCTTTAAAAATAAATCCGACGCAAACAAACCCAAGTCTTGACTGCAGTCACCAGCCGTGACCCACGTGCAGCCGTGACTGTGCTTGAGTCAACAGCAACAAGGCCAGCAGGCTGCGGTCTCAAAGAGGTCCCAGGCACCCAGGTTAGTCACAGGAGAACGCAAGCAGGGATGGTAGGAAGGTGCTCCTCAGCGTGGCTCAAGCAATGAAATGGTCTACAGGACGGCTTGCAGGAAAGCCAGCTCATGAGGGAGACTTCCCAAGGGCCCCAGGGTGGGTTCAAATGGCTCTGGGGAGGCACCTCCATGCCAAGTGTTGGGTGGCATAGGACCAGGCAGACAAGCCCCACAGATTTGCCTTAGGGCTCCTTCAAGATAATTGCAAGCAGCCTTCCGATGTTATCCTGAGGTGCTGGGAGTCACCAGCAACTTCTGCTCTCCCAGCAGAGGAGCTGGGCACAAGGGCACAAAAGAAGAGCAGGAACCCGGCCCTTTCCTGTCAGGTTGGTGGAAGCCGGGGTGATCTGCATGGACACGTGGCCCGGGTGTCCCACCACGCTGGGGTGATGGCAGAAGGGATGTTTTTGCTGGGTGTCAGGCATGATTCCCTCCTCTCCTCGAGCTCTGGCAGGGGTGTTTGGCTAGATCATTTTCAGAGGTCCCTTCCAACCCTGAACATTCTGTATTTCTCCCTCCAAAGGCAATCCCTGCAGCTCACCAGAGCACTCTGAATTCCGCTGTTCCAGCCCCCAAGGGAGCTGCACCTAGCCAGGATTCGCTTTAAGAAGCCCTTCCAAATCTCCAGCAGCAAATTCCCATCACTCGCTGTGCCGGCACGTCTGAGCTGGCAGAGTGAGTTACCTGCACGTCAAGAAGAGAGACTCCTCACGCCGCAGAGCACTACATCAGCGCCCGGGGCCAGCTCTCCCCCGCGGCTGAGCTATCTCCTTGCCCTCCCGCCATCCCCAGGTAATTGCTTTTGGACAGATGGCGAGCCAGCACCACCGTCACGGGACCAGCAGCTTGGCTTTCCTCCCTCTCCCCCCTGGAAGAAATCTGCTTGGGGTTATACAGAGATGATTCCTCCTCCAGTCCTACAAACCACGCAGGTTTTGCGATCGCTGCGGCAACTGGAGACCTCAAGACATTTACTCCTTAAGTTTTGGCATCCTTCACCGTAACATCCAATTCCTAACTAACGCACAAATGTCCTCATGCATTGCCTTCAACTCTCATTTTTTTTCTAATACCAAAAATAACATAAAAGGACCCAGCAGATTTGTAACTAGCCACGCACAGGTAGGGAGGTAAACTGAAGGCCTCCAGCTAGGATATTTAAAAAAAAAAATAAAATCATTATTTTTTTCAATAGCTTGAAATATTTTACTATTTTCTCACGCGAAGTTCGTGCCAAAAATTGAAAGGCACCTGTAAGCAACGCACAGCAACTACAGCCACGGGGTGAGAGTCTCAAAGCCATTAAATCCAGTTTCCCCTTCATCACCTGTGAGAGACACCTGGATGGAAAAACCACCTCCCGCAGAGGATAAACTCCGTTCCGCCGGCATCAAGAGAGGCCACAGGCTTGTGTTCAGAAGCGCTGGTGTTCCCATAAAGGGAGAAGGCAAACGATGGATTTGGGACTCAAGGGCAGAAGGCAGCAGCCAGCGATCACACGCCAGGACACGACAGCCTCACCTTGCCCTGCAGAGCACACACAACGGTGAGGTTTTTCCCCTAGAGAGCGTCTCGGCTGAGAACCCCCAGATCTCTCCTTCAAACTGGCCACAGTGACCGCAATGAACACCCAACACGTGCATGTGGCACCTGCCCCTCGCAGGGCTGCTCATCCCCCAGTCTTTCAGCCCCAATGGCCAAAGAGTTCGCTTCCAACAGACTTCTGAAGCAGTTACCTGGAATTTGCCTTCACGCAACACTGCAAAATCACTTGGAATACAGAGCAGAACACAGCAAAAAAAAAAAAAAAAGAAAAAAGATGTGTACGTTATAAACACCGGAAAGCAGTTTAGAAGTAAGAATTACGATGTTCTACTCTGTGTACTGCTTGGTTAAAGCTACACAAACATCATAACCAAAGCTCTTTTTATTCTTTTGCTACTTTTGTCACAGGAAGAGGAAATAAACAGAGCCGACTGCTAGAAGAGTAATGGCGGGGCCATAAATACTTGTCATGCATCATAGTTATGGAAAAGAGCATCTCCCTCAGAGCAGATGATCTTTCTTACAGCTCAGTAATGCAAAAAGCTTAAGCATTCCTCAAAGCCGCTTTTTTTTCTGAGCAATTTAGAGGTTTACCATTACAATTTCGGGAGGAGACAACAATAAGGAGAAATCTTGGCTGCAGTTTTGCTAGAACCTGGTCAGAAACAGGGGAATAAAATACAATTTGTCACCTCAACTGCACAGCACGTTCCTGTTATTCTATTCAAGGCAGCTGGTTTTCACCACCTCTGCCGTAAAACATTTTAATCAAAACTACTTTTTCGGGCGAAGAAGTAGCAAATAGGTCTTTTTCAGCACAATTCCCTATTCGAATAGGATTTTGTCAGCGACGGGCTGAGCATTTCCCACTCACACGAGCAGCTGCGAACCCCGCTGAGGGCAGCTGTCGGGTGGTTCGCGCTTCTCGGGAAGCTTCTTGCTTTAAGAGCGTTTTGTTTACAAAAGGAATTCCTCCGCGTCTTACCGCAGCATTAGAGATATTGTGCCTCCTGTCTGTTTACACCCGATGTTGGATCCGTGTTGTCTCACGTTGATTTTTCTCCCTACGGGGGGTTAACGTACCGAAGAGCTTTTCTCATTGCCTTCAAGTTTCAATTGAGTTATAACCCCACCAGCCTGGCTACAGAAGGGTTATTACATGGAAGTGTTGCAAGAGACCCATGGCCCAATTCTTTCACAACGTGAATATTGGGATTCTTGCCTAAATACCTGTAGAACTGGCATCTGAAAAGGTTCCTTCGTGTAGTGCTTTAAAAGCAGCCTGAAAAACATTTAGGCTCCCATTCTCTTGCGAGCAACAAGGGAGGAGTGTGTTTATGATGGGCAGAGCTGCTCATCAAGACAGCACACGTCTCTGAGGTACGGCACAGCATGTTTTCGGACAGGCACTCAGGAACTGCAGGAGGAAAAGCGGAGATACCACACAGCTGAATTTTGATGTCAGCAAGCTCAGCTTGAACATAAAACACACCGTTGTAAGCACTCGCATCCGCGGAAGAGCGTGACGGATTTAACGCTAAGTACGCAAGGATTTAATTTCACCTCGTGTAGTAAAATGTTTTCCAGCAGTTACATGAATATGTAAGTTCAGAACAGCATCAGAAAAAAACAACGTAATAATCACCAGTACTCCCTTCTTTGCAGGATCTCTCCTTTTCCCTGTGTTCTTCCACTGAGCTACACAGGCAAATGGAGCAGATGTTTAGCTCGCACGCTTAATAAACACGGTCCAGACAGGCTGGTGTGGTTCCATGTGCTGCTTTGGTCCAAAGATGTATTTCCTGTTCATATCTTGCTCCTCCATCCCCACCCAATTCTGAAATTGCTTGCCAAATATGTTTTCAAGAGGAGACACAATTACCATTTCAGAAATACACATCTGACAGAGCAGCTCACAGAAGTAAATGTTTATTTCATACCAAAATAAAAGTAAGGTCCTTCTGGGTGTAACTTGCAAATCCAAGGCCTAAACCTGTGCTAATGTCAGATAATGTGGCCTCTGCCGTCTTCAAAATAAAGTGTGAGCTGGAACGAGAGCGCTGCTGCATAATGAAAATGCTCTAAGCAAGCAGGCACGGCCGAGAACCGACCCCGCCTCCGAAAGGCTGAGGTTTGTGTGCAGGATCTGTGCGTTGGCTGCAATGCTGAGGATTAAATATACACACACCGTAAATTCTGTACGCAGGGATAGGACTGCGTTACGGTAACGCCATCATACTGCTGGTTTAATTTCTGATTATTACTTTTTTCCCTTCGTTTTCTGCCTAACAGGAGAGATGTGATGCATAGACGACGGACGACCAACTCGAAGCTCTTGCTCACCTACCGGATCTCACGGTGCGTAAGACAGAAAGGCTGGACAAAAACACCATCAGCATTTCAGAACAAGCACCCGCCGGCGGCTTCTCTTAATTGACTCCGAGCAATCCATGCTTATTTGGGAGAAAAAAAGGAAATTAAAGCAAACCGACAACAAAAATATCGCAGGACCAAAGCGAAAATATTAACCTTGGCAAACGCCACGTGCGATGAAGCGGCTCCTGCTCGCCCGCAGGAACACTGACATCTTGTGGGGTCCTGCAGAAGTGAGTTACCGAGAGACAGAGCAAACTCTGCAATGTTGGGCAAGTAAAAGAAACACTACAGTAAGTAGTTTATTTAATACATATACCATTAATAGTATTTGGTAGAAATTAGGTTTTATTGCTTTTATAATGAGAAATGGAAATAATAATTTAAAAAAAAAAAAAGCAGCAGATAAATAGCTAGTAAGAAAAACTTTCGAAACAAAAATCAATGGAGCGGAGTGGAATCCAAATAGCTCTGCAGCAGTTTCCTCTGCTCTCCCAGAAAGTAGTTATATTTAATCACTTAAATATTACTCATCCAATGCAACAATGACATAGGGCAAAGTTCTGAGACTAAACGAGGAGTTATGTGGTACAGGCATACAGTCAAACATAGAAATGACATCCATATTAAGCATTTTTTAAGAACACGCGTATCAATATTTACTAAAGCATGGGCGATTGTGACGTTTCCTCAATAAACTATACCAAATTTGTTATACGCACTTCTCGAGAAAGCAAAATTTGTATCGTAACGGCAAACTAAAGACCGTAGAGCCTACTTTCCAGCGCAGTGTGCACGATTTGGACCCCTCGGGTTGTGTGAGAGCACAGGAGTTTCTGGAACAAATCTTGAGCTGCTGTGAAGTGTCACAACTCAGCCGGGATACTCAACTCTGACAGTTTACACCAAACAAAAATGTTTTGATTTTTTTTCTTTTTTTTTTTTTAAAACAAGTTTGCACCCAAACTAAGGTATAAAAACATAACATTTACAGCTTGGAAGATGACAGGTTCTCCCTACCAGAGTGTTCATGTGTTCATCTTATTTTCTTTTACCTGAGTAACCTAAGTAAAGAGATTACAAGGCAATTTAAACGTATTAGCTAATACAAGGTTTACTGGACTTCTCATAAATAGAAATGTACTTTGACACTATTTGCAGCTTTACAAATACAAAATGAATACGAATTTTAAAACATATTTACTGAGCAGCCACGTCTTCCATCTCTGTACAGCTCAACGGGTGCGGTGGAATCACGCACAGGGTTTATCGTTCCCTTTTTCAACAGGTTTCGCGCAAGCTGGCTGCGACGTGCATTTGAAGAACCGCTGTCGGTGTCACAGGTCTGGTGCCAGAAATGGAGAGTACAGGACAACAGCTCCTAAAATAATACTGTGCTACGCAGACATCCGTACAGAATTCAAACAGTGCATCTTACTCAGTGTCCGACGAGGAACAAGTTAGCTGCTAGTACAGACGCGGGCATTTACAGGTATTAGGTTCGTTACAGTAAGTACGGATGAATGAGCTTTTCCATACAGAAACGTTAAAGGCAAGGACTTGAATTCAGAAGTTCTGTCATAATTAAAGAATGGAAGTCATGTAATAAATAACGAAACTTTCAACTTGCAGATTAGTACAGTAGGAAAAAGAAAATCCTTTACAGTAGCAAAAATTCTCTTACAGTAACAACGAAACCGTTCAGAAGCACTGCCAAACCAAAGGTCATTCAGTTTTATTATCACAGCAACTGAAAGTTAAAAAAAAAATAAATCTCGACATGAAGAAAATTTAGTTTCTGATAGTCTTGTTAGTGTACTTCTGTGTTATTGTACCTGTCAGACGTTTCCTCCTCCTTTGTGCTCTGTTCACGCCATCACTTTTGATTTTTGATTTGGATTTCTTTAGTCCAACACGAATCCACAGACATTAAAGCACAGCGAATGTGCAATGTGCAGACCGGTGCGAGTGAAAAAAAACCGCAGGAACGGGGTTACTTTTACGAGGTAAGCTTGGAGTAACTCGGAGGAGAGAATTTGCGCTTCAAGTACTTGAGAATGTAAAGTGGAAGACAGCTTACGACAGTGATCGCTGACACTTTCCACAGGAAGGTCACAGTTGTGATAAAGGCAACATCTGCAGAACCAGAAAGGGGAAAATAACGAACGGGAGCTGGCAACACAGAACCTGGAACTCCCAGAGTGCAAAGTCAATAAAGATCTCTTAACTGTTGGCTTATGTTATTGCTCAAGACCACGCCAAATTTAAAAAGAAAAAAAGCACAACAAAAAACCGAAAACTCAACCTCAACGTTTTGGGTTTTCCCAATTATTTTCTTACGGTAGAAACTTCAGAGCTCCCTCATGGTCCTTACACTTAGGGGAAACTATTTAAGAGCAAGATCTTCTCATAACAAAAAGTTGAGGCAGTTTGATCTTCTGGTTCAGGAACTATTTTCACCCACTATAATACAAGTTCTCAACCAGAAATCCTGAGACCACTTTGGATCCTTTATGCCCTACTCAGATTATTTTACTCCGAAACAGTCACAGCAACCAGACTTCACGATTCTTAAAACCTTAAGAGATTAAATCAGAGCCCCAAAATTCAAGGGGAAAACAATGAAATTGTATTGCCACGAGCCACACAGAAAAGTTGTTTTTTTGTTGCAAACATTAACAAGAATAGTGACACACTACATCTGCTGCTGAAATTTTTTAGGCCATATTTGTGATGGCCAGGTCACAACTATCACGGAAAGATCCCAGGACTCAGGTTGGTTTGTTTTGTTTTAGGGTTTTCTTTTGCTTTTTACCATTATTTACAAATGTGTACACTGCATAATTGACTACTTTTTAATGAATTTTCAAACGCTTAAAAAAAATCCTTAAGAAAAGTTAAACTTGACCTACCTAAGAAAGCTCCAAAAGACACTCTGCCTATACCTGTTTCACAAAGAGAGAATGAAAATGGAAGAGTAAGATTTACAGAAAATAACGAAAGTTATGTGTAAAACCCTCCCAACAAGTAGGTTAGCTGCACAAAAAGATGTTAGCAGCAATAGCAGACTTAACTTAGAAACCGAAAAAAAACCCCAAATCGCTTCCCCGAGTCAGAGGTGTCGAGCAGCAGCAAAGATTTTTTGTCTTTCAAACCCAAGTGCCCTTCCACACCTATGGCATCATTTCTTTCTCCCCTCTAGGGCAAGGTTGGCAAGACGCCACGTCCCAGCAGTTTTCACACAGCTGGAAGTTTGAACTAAAGAGCCAGCACCTGTGTCTGCTCTTGTTCATTCCTTTCACCTGTAACCTGGTTGCAGAGATTGAATAATCTCTGTTAATACTCTGCGATAACCTCTGTTAAAGAGTCTGTGCATGGGTGTCGGAGAAAAGGAAGAGGTCCCCTGGCAAACCTGGGAGAGGGTACGAGGACTGAGCCCTGCAGGGTTGTTCCTCCATTAAAATTTGACTCCTGAGAAATCTGGGAAGTAACAGAACACCTGGGACAGGCAGGGAAGCATGTACTGATTTTAAAAAAAATCATTATATAACTTAAATATGCTACAACCTAGTGTTGAACACTTGGGACACGAAAGAGTGAAAGCAGAAACTACAAGACTCCTAAGAAACTACCACGCAACATTTAATTCTGCTGTGGGAAGTGACAGTTGCAAGAAAGGCAACTCCTTACTCAGCAGTTTTTGGAAAACAGAGAAAGGAAGATCTGGATTCTACTTCTTGTGAGCCATCGTCAGAACGGTTTTATATACTTCTGTAGGAGTTACACTTGTAAAATTACACTGAGACAGTTGCTCTTCCTGCAGGGTAATTTGACATCAAAAAAAAAGTATTGTTTTGATGCTCGATTCCCTTTTTGTGAACTATGAACAACCAGAACCTTAAGGCACACTTTGGCATATTGCAATCTAAAGCAAAGCGCGCTCAATATTATCATGAAACGATGATTCATATACAGCATCTATCCTGGCAGCTTTCTGTCTCATCCTCTAGCAACACTTCAGCTCTTTCAAACTCGTGGATTAGCTCTAATGAGGTCCAATTGCTCCGGTGTAACAAGATAATTCACCAGCTCGGCGTAAGAGCTCGATTTTTTTAAAATCATATCCCTTTCAACTGTGCAAATCTCCAAGCCAACGTAAGGTGTGGAGGTTGGACTGCCAAGATCAGACCAAAGATGGGAAAAGGATGTGTGGCTTGAGTAAAATTTAGTGTCTAGGTAAGCTGCACTAACAGGAATAAAGATCATCAAACTCTAGGAGAAAAGAGAATATTTAAATGCGACATTAATTAAGCCTAGTTTCAACTCAGTCATATTTCTTATGGAGGACGCTGTATTTCGCAAATCACGACATCACCCATTCTTACTAAAAAAAATGAGAAAAAGCACACTCAAAACACAAAAGCACAATTCTCCGCTGAGACACTTGTCCCATTCACTCACCAAAGTATTCATTTAGAAATGCAAGGGAGGCCACATAGCAGCCAAGACTGAGGAATTCAGCCACCACCATCAACCAGTGCCACGTCCGTATGGTCAGCGCAACCATCAAGAGCTCCGTCAAGATGAGGGCAGTGAAGGAAATGGCAACGACGTGCACGAACTCGGATTCGAAAAGCAGCAGGGCTCCGTACATCAGGATCCCACCTAGGAGAGACACGCGGAGCTACCGCCACGCCAGGCAAGGTGTTTTGGGGTTTTTTTAATATACATATATAGTAACAAGATCTAAAAGGACAGAAGTGGTATTTCCTGCACTTTGTGCACGTGAAATAAAACAACCAAAGTACACAAGTGAAATGATTAGAAAATTAAACACCCTTTGGTGCACTATAGCTGATGAGCCGTTGATTAACATGATTTTGGCAAGTGTTACCAATAAGTGAGATATTGCTGAAAGTGTAAATACTTTTAACTGATTATATAATTCAGATTTTTTCAGCAGAACTTCTGTCATTCCATAAAAGAAAACTATTGTGTAAATCTATGTGATATGATAAGCACTCATGCAAATTTTTCCGGATTATCATTTAATTAAAGACATGTTCCTTTTTTAGGCAACATGCATCGATAAAAATACCAATCCGTGCTGTGTTTTGAATCGGTCTGGCACACTGCAGGAATATCAATTTACGAGATAAACAGGAAGCAATATATATAACTGCTGACGAAACGTTAAGCTTTGGGAATTCAACCTGCAGCTGAAAAACAATATTGCAAATAGCAGACAAAAATTTCTCAGTTCAGTACAATCAGGACTCTCTCTTACCTTGGTAAATACTGATTAAAACCCAGATGAGGAAGGTCTTAAATGACAAAGATCTTCCCTACGGGAAACAAGGGAGAAGACACTTAAACACAATAAAAAAAAATCTACTCAGTCTGTTTATTTTTAATAGTCAAGCACTAGAAAGACATTTAAAAATCTGAAAAGCATTTTCATCACTAGCGTATCCCAGAAAAAAACCCCACAATTGCCAGGAACATGATTGTAGCCCATGTCAACACGTGCTTGAATAACACCAGCTGAATTTGCATTTAGAGCCCGTAATTTGAGAAACGATGCGTAGAAATACGTAGGCTTCACAGCGCCATGACTAAGGCCGTGTGATCATAAATGGCTGTAACAAACCCTCACAATTAGATTCCCTTGTAATAGCGAAGTCAAATGCAGCACTTCAGTAACTTTTTGTGCCACACTCATCCAGAGTCACCCACTGACCGTCACCCGCCCTGCACTGAACTCTGCTCCCCAGTTTCTCCACATTCCCTTTTTTCTTTTCCTTCTGAAGAGAATTAGTTGGGTTACGCATGTTTAATATTCACAGAGGCGTAACATAAGCTGGGGAAGCCCGTGATTCAGCATCTCCAAGAACTGTCATTTAAGCCTAAACTTATCCTGTATCCACCCACCCACCCTGGGCAGTTTCTGGGCATAAGTTAACTTCTGTCTTCGGAAATCAGACACGTCCAAGGTCCACCAACAGGTTTCCCTAGGCAAGCTTACAACAACCTTAATGGAAGGTGTAAGGCCATGCTTTTTTGAGATTTAGCACAGGTTGACATCTCTGTAAAGGTTCTGAAGAGGAGAAAGGGAATCAACATCTTCAATGAGATGAAAAAAATTTCTCCCAGACTGACATATTGGTAGGCTAATGTCATACAACTAAAAAGACAAAGACTTTGAAAAGTCTGGACCCTCTTTGAATGCGGTCTGCTCTTGAATTTTTAGACACGTCTTCAAAGAATCTACTATCCCTAAAAAGACTGTCTGATTCTGCCTGGGGCTGTAACTTTTCCAGGTGACACTTTGAAGAAGGAGCAGAAGTACGTCTCAAAAAACTTATGAAAACAGAATATTGAGATTTGTTTTGCTTTTGCAGGTCGAGAAATTATACATTTGCATTGTTTGCAGGCATGTGCACACACAGCAGCACCTACAGACAATTCAGTTACCTGTTGATATCTGTTGTTTAAAGAAAGTCAGCTTTTGAGAGGTCAGTAGCTATTTCTGCAGATTAAGGGTGAAAAAATAATCTATACATCATTAATCTACCAGTTAAAAAGAAAAAAGGAGCTGTGAAAAAATAAGCATAAATAACTCCAGATCAGATTTGAATTATTTCAGTGCAACCATTGGTGAATTAACAAACCAGAGCAGAACATTTGCTACTAAGGATTGTTTTTGTAGTACAAAAGCCTGCATTACATTAACTGTGCATTTGTTTTGCATGGAAAACCTGAAGAAAACAATTGTACGAATTCCCAGTGTTGCACACCGAAGATTTCAGCCTCTGTTCGCATCTGAGCACATCCATACCTTTGTGAGATCCTTATAAAGCTCTGGGTACAGCAATGCCATTTCTGGCTTCACATCCTGATCCAACACTAGAGAGAAGACTGGAAACATAGTATATATGGTTGCATACCTGGGCAAAAGGACAGGACAGAAATTTAACCTTTTGTACAACAGGATTTTAAACTGATTTACCGAGTTCAGTCGCGCACCTATTTACAAACATTTTGGAGACGCCCCACTGCTTGCCTCCGCGGTGTAATCAGACTTTGATTTGACTACGAATTAAGGTACTGTTGATTTATAGTTAATATTGATGAAGTTTTCATAGCACACCAGTGATAAATGTACAAAAACCACGTCAGACACCAACTACCTGATGTCACTTAACAGGTTAGTTTGCTGTATTTATTACCAGATACCACAACGGATGGTTTCGACTTACCCGACCATTAGGAATCCTTGGTACAAGGGAACAGATGCAAAATAGAAGACTGATGAAAATACAGCCTACGGAAAGTAGATAATTATATGTATTTAATATCATTCTACATGACAAGACATTAAAAAAAAACCAATGCTGGTCGATTAAGATCTTGTGACATTTCAAAGGCGGACATAATGTTTTTAACTATTCAGGAGACCAAGTTTTAAATACCTGCATAGTTGAAATAATAAGGCCTCGGTGCATGACAAACTGACCAAGCGCTGCTGATCTTTTGTAGCTGTTTCGACCATGTACCATCAGCAGCCTGCCTATGTGTTTGAACTGGGTGATGGAGAAGTCAGCTGCTAGGGAAGCTTGCTTTCCCTCCTAGGGCAAAAGAAAAACAGTCCGCATATCAAACCCAGGGTAAGAGCTGTGTTTCAAATTTCTACAGGATAAATGATTCTAAGAGCCAAGTTTGCTCCTGCTTCAGAAATGAACCCCGCAGGGAGACACGAAGGACAGTATTTTGTGTGTGCTCTAAGATCCTGCTTCTTTGGCTAAATGCTACACAGAAACTACGGCACTCTTGGCTTTTCTTGCTTTTTACGTCTAAAAGGATAAAGCAGAGGACATAGAAGCAAAGAAAATATTAAAGACTAAGCATTTTATATCACATTACAGCATATTTCAATTAGAAATTATTAGTTCACTACTGTTAAAGAATAACACTTTATAGTGACAGGGGCTATGCTGCTACGGCGTTCGTATTTCATGACGAAACTGTTAACGTTACCTTGCCTTCAATTCCAATTCCGCAGTCTGCTGCCTGGATCATGCTGACATCGTTTCCTCCATCACCTGGAAAATGTCACCGCAATATTCAGCTCTTGGGCGGTTTCAGGTTCCTGGCCTGACAGCATTTTAGAAACCTCTACAGACACCTTTACATTTTTACAATTCACCCGTGGGTTACGATTAATTACTTCGGCTATCGAGACTTTTCCCCGGGGCATAACGAGGATACCCACGCCTCCCCCACGGAATGGTCTGCTCTGCCACAGCTACTTCACACCTGCCCGGCTGATAAAGTCAAGTTTTGTGCTTTTGTTTCAGCTGTTTCCCAATGGTGCCACCTACCGCTAAAGCTGATTATAGATTTTAGCTACTGCGAATGACGACGGTGCCAACAGTTACCTATTGCACACGTGCGTTTCCCGGTGTGGTGCTGTAACAGTTTCACAATATGAGCTTTTTGGGTGGGAGAACATCGGCAGCACACTACAGCCGGACACTGACACGCCAGCTCTACAAATTCATGCTCATAATACTTCAGGCAAACCTAAAGGGGACAAAAAAATAAAAATAAATGTTCCGCATTTACTTACGATCGAATACAACTCCTTGTAGTTTAATGCAAAAACACAGCATAAACAAGTCTTCTATGAAGTTTTGCTTGCACAACATCCACCTGGGAGGAAAAAAAAAAAGCCACATTCCCCAGACTGTGGCTTTATTATTTTAAATTGACATTCTTCTTTATTTAGAGAGCCAATGCTGCACACAGATCCCATTGTGTTAGCATATAGGAGACCAAGGAACCGATAACATCTGCCCATGTAGAACATATATCCTCTAACTAGCACAAAAGTATTTCTAAGGGCAGAGATAAATGTAATTTGCCAGCAACCAAGTTCTTACCTCAAGTGAGTCCCCAGATATCACCAAGGCACAGTCATGCTTCCTCCTGAAGGCATTTAGTTCTAAGTGAGCTTCTCCTCGAGTGGTAACCTTCGACAAAACACGCTCGCTTAGAAGATTTATTTATATTCTTAAAAAACCCCAACCCTGCCTAAATTAATGAGGTTTTGAGAACTCATACTCAGAAAAACTTTGGGGATTCAACAAGTGTTTTCTCCCAGTGCAAGCCCAATCCCCACGGGATATTTTGAGTTAGGACACAGAACATGAAAAATTTAAGTTCCAACCAGGTTTCGAGGCGACTGGCAAGCGGGCTGTTGTGGTGTGGTGTCTTGTTTTCTTTTTCTCTCCACTAAAAGATCAAATGATTTTAGAGCTATCACGCAAGACAAAGTTCCAGGCACGGAATTCTAGTTTTGGCTCTGACTAACTAATTTTTAGAGCAGGTAAGTCTGAGCGCGAGGTTTTGTGTGTAGCCTGCTCCTACTCGGAGCGAGACGCAGCCCAAAGCCGCCTGTCAGCACCCGACACACCCTGCTGGGCAGTAACTGCCCACTCTGTCTTACTTTCCACCTAACAAAGTGGTTGGGTTTTTTGGTTTTTTTTTGGGGAGGTCTTTGGTTGGTTCGTTTTTTTGTTTATTTCAAAAAAAAATTGTAAATACTTCTAGAACAACATATCAGTTAATTTCAATACACAACGAAGCAGCTGAGACTTAGAAGAACAAAAAGGAAGAGCATTAAAACCAAAATGCGTCAAGCCCAAGTAGTAAATAATTTTTTTATTTACTAATTTATAACTAAAATGCACTAATTTGTAACTACAATAGGTGTTAGAGTGCTTAGTGTTTTCTTACATTAATCCAGTAGTTATTTCTTTGCAACAAATACAGTCACAGAAAATAATTCCGCGTAAATCCATTTTTCCAACTAATTTAAAACTTTGTGTACTCTAAGTTAACACGGTTTTACGCTGATCTCTTATTACCAGTCGAGGTAATGAAAACCAAAATCTGACTCAACTAAATAGATTTTGTTCAGGAAGACTTAATTTGCGGCATCACAACACGGAAAGGTCAACAAAAATTGATCTGAAGTTTTATCAGAAGCATTAATAATTTAATTGCAAATAGTAGTCTGCAGGGCCTAATTTGCCATTCTGATGCTTCAGAAGAAACGACATTTACATGTAAATTATATTCATATAATTATTTCTGTAGGTGCAAGTGGTTCATTTAGAACAAACACAGACATAATATGTCTGATCACACGGCATCAATCAACGTCTGCAAAAATCTATTTTTGTTTGGCTTCAGTAGAGGGGATGCTCTGCAAATGTCACCAAAATGTATTAAAAAAAGATACTCAGTTTACCTTTCTAACGATTATCTTAAACAGTCTGTTAATAAAACGCAAATATGTATCACGATATACAAAAAAAGTCACCCTAATGCTCTCATACTGATTTGAACTACGTCAGTACAGCAGCTGTTGGCATCACAGCTTAATTTGGGATTAATTCTGCTCGAGTCTAAAGAGTTCTAGTCAGGAAAATGCTAAAACAAGCAAAAACCACATTCGGGCAGCCTGAACTCCCGGCTACCCCTTCCTCCTGGCTCAGCACCTCGCCCAGACCCCTCTCCACGACTACTCAGAGGTACCTTACCCTGTCCACTGAGTATGTGGAGAGTAACTCCTACACTGACCGCGGGTCACCCAAACCTGGCTACGAGCATTTCTTGACCCTTACTACGATGCTCAGTACAATAACCCGGCAGTTTCCAACAAGTAGTTGTCAACTACTAATCAAATAAAGGATCATTGTGATCAGCTGTCCTCTGATGAACCAACAAAAGAGTTGGAACTTCACTTACAGGTCTGAAAATGTGAATGTCTTGAGTCCTAGACACTAAGTGAGAACTTTTTGCAATGCAAGTCGCTGTCTCCAGTTTATCTCCTGTTAACATCCATATCTGCAAAACAATGTAAAAGTTTACTCCACTGGACATTGATATGTCTGTTTTCCATATCTAAATAACATCTCTCTCCAACCTTTTCTGGTACCTTTGGGGGATTAGTGGAGAAAATACACTGACATGCGCACTCTAAACTAAACTCAATGAGCAAGTTGCTTCAGAGGAGGTTTAGGTTGGACATCAGGAAAAACTTCTTCCCCAAAAGGGTTGTCAAGCCCGGGCACAGGGTGCCCAGGGCAGTGGTGATCCCCCCATCCCTGGGGGTGTCTAAAAGTCAGGTAGATGTGGTGCTCAGGGACATGGGGTAGTGGCAGACCTGGCAATGCTACTCTTACAGTTGGACTTGATGATCTTAAAGAGCTACAGTCCCAACGCTCCAAAGAGATCCTGCCAAGGCAGAACGTGGATTAAAGCATCAAAGCTTAAGGAGTAAGGCTGAGGATCCATCTGTTCTTAAGCCAGTTTACTGCAGCCAGTCAGGAGATAAATGGCTGGGAGTCACACACATTTATCCGCCAGCAGTTCTCCTGCAGGTGTAAGCTTAACACCAGGGAAACCTGTGGAGGACAAGGGAACTTTACGCACAAAGTCCTGTTTGTCTCTGCCAGCTCATGCTCAGAATGTACTTAAGGCTTGGCCTATTTCTTTGAATGAACCTCACCACACACAAACAGCTCATGTACTGTTAAAAAAGTTGATAAATGATAACCTGTTACATCAGCAGGATGCGTTTCGTACCTTTATTCCAGCATTTCTCAGCATCTCTAGAGTCGGTCTAACATCTGCTTGCAACTGATCTTCTACTCCAGTGAGACACAGCAATTCCATTTCTCGCTCCAAACTCTCCACAACAGCAGCAACCTTGAGGTTTCTGTCATGTATGCTTAACTTGGCCTGGTTATAGCGACTCTGTTTGCGCAAACACAAAACCACTCGGGGTGTGCTCCGGCACATGAAGTACCCGTTCAGCCTACCCGTCACGCACCTCACGGATTCATCAGGCTAAATGTTTGTCTTCAAACAACAAGATTAAAAGAGTGAATTCTCCTTTACACCTAATGCTATGTATTTTTCTGACAAATCACCTTCTGACAGAACTAATAAGAATTAGGCATCACGGCATCTAAGCGGGAACTGCTCTTATCTTGGAGAACAAGTAGATTCTTTGGGTTATGTTGAAGCTACAGAATTAACGTGGCAGCTTCTGGGAAATCCCCGCCCAGTCACAGAGCGAAGCAAAAGCGTCCTGTGTGTGCCTGCAGACCCATCGCTAACGAATGACAAAACCTCTAACAGATTGCTCTGGATAGTTTAAATATAAATCTCCTTTTCTGCCATCTTAATAGAATAAACAAAGAGGAATGTCCCCCGTGAAGTAACTCAAATATGGTGAAGCACAAGGTTGCTCCCGTCCCTTCGTACCTCAAAATCCTGGTATTGTTCTTCGGTGAGGGATTTTTTGGCAACAACCAGCGTACGCAGTCCTTCCCGTGCCATGTTACCACACTGAACGGACCAAACCACACAACAGTTACGCAAATATTCAAATATATGTACATGTTTTATTCTATATCCTAACAGGGGGTACCTCTGCAATAACTTCTGGTGTTTCTTTAGACTCAGATCATTTTGGAGAAGCCGCAAATGGAATAAAAAGCCATTATACTTCAGTCTCCAAAACGAAGTGGTACGTTATTCATAAAGCAATTAGATTTTTCTTTGCTAGCTTAAAGGAAACAATCCTTTAGGCAGAAGCTTTACAAAAAATTAAAACTGGTTTTGAGGCACATAACAGAGCTAAATTTCTTTTTCCAGGGAACCTACTTCTTACCAGAAAAATATCTACGCATTAAAAATAGCTGTGGAATAGCACGTCTTAATGAAAAACAAGGCTGTCCAGCGCAAAGCACTTATTGATTTGACCTCATAAAGCTAAATAAATTAAACAAGTATTTTACAATTAATTGTGCATCATTATCGCCAAAAGTAATTTTTATGACATTTTGCTAGGTCTTGAGGGAGTTTAATTTATTCATGTCCCCGAATAAATCAAACTGCCCTGCAGCAGGTATTGATTCATATTGCCAATACCATTATGAACATACATGGTGTAATCATTGTATTAACATATTGTCTGTATGTAGGGTCAAAATAAGATAATTGCTGGTACCTACTACAGCCACAAAGTGAAAAACCCGTTTGGAAATCCAGCCATTAGCTATTTTATATTTAAAGTTTAAGAAGTGTGGCAAAAAAATATTTCAATTTGGCTGCAACCCTTATTAAACTTTGTAATTCATAATCGTACCTCACTGCAGAATTGGATGAAACAAGGGCATTTCAGGACAAATATGTTTATAGCGGAACACTTCTCAGAAGTAATTGGGTTTTATGTGAAAGGTCAGTTAATGAAAAAGCTCCTTCTTTTAAGTAGGAAGGTGTTCTGCTATGACTACCAGCTTTGCTTTTCCTGTGGGTTATTCAAGAACTGAAAATAGTTTTAATCCCTTAAAATCCATTCAAGATATAAGGAATGGGACTTTGAAACCCCATTACCACATTGGTTCAGGTTCTCCTGCAAATCTATTCCAATAATATCTTTTTTTTATTATTATTATTTTCCAAGATTTTAGTTTTTATAAATTTCGATTTTGTTTCTTACCTCTTCTTCTAACCAATCGTTGTACTGCACAATTGTGGACATGGCAACATCTGCACCCTTCATGTAAAATGTAATTTCTCCTGAAGATTCATCCTAAAATTTTAAGAAAGAAATGGGGAGGGGGGGGAAATTCTGTTTATACAGTCAAAACAGTTAACTACCAACAACCTAATTGTCCTTTGAAGTAGTCAATGGATTATTATTTATAAAAGACTAAGCCCCTTGCCAAGAGGCGGGTAGGTTTTATACCTGATCAAAGAATCACAGAATGTTTGGGGCTGGAAGGGACCTTTAAAGATCATCTAAGTCAAACCCCCTGCAGTGAGCAGGGACTTTCCTACTTCCAACAACCTCTCTGATGCCATCCATACTCCCTACTTTCCCGTATAAGAGGATCACTTCTAAACAAATTCAATGACATTTTGTATGAAAGAAACAAACAGAAAACTAAAACCCAAGGCTTAAAGGCACTATCAGAGGCGAAGCGTGAAGTAGTGCAATTAACTCCTGCCATGTCGGAGAAGAGTTTGGTCTTTACCAAGCTCTCTGCAACATCAGGTTGGCCTGATTTTTTTCCTACAATTGCTTGCCTAGCATTGCACGTGTCATGGGTATACTTTCCCTCTGAAAAATCTCATGAAACGCGCTCCCTGAAGCACCAAGCCTCTATTAAATTTTATTTAAAAAAGAGACATTCAGCGAAAACATTTCTGGCGAAAGAAAAACCACGAACACCCAGAACTCGCCCGGAATTACCCTGACTATGATCCCCATGCGTTTGCTCTCGGAAGTGAAGGGGAAGATCTGCAGGATGTAGTAGGTGAGGATGTGCCCGCCGGGGGTCTTCAGCTGCACCGAGGTCAGATCCCTGCTCACCAGGGTGAGACCCACACTCGCAGTCCACTGCACCAGGGCTACCTAGAGAAACAGGGGGAAGAACAACAAAAAAAAAAAGTGAAAAAAGAGAGACGTGTTTCACTGTGAAAGGTCTATTATGCTGTTATATCAATTAGGCTAAAGTCAAACAACTGTTGCTAGGGTAAAAGTCTAAATGCTTCCAAGAATCTAGAGAAAAAACAAGTGAATAGCAAACACCAAATGGATATTTTCCTTCAGAAAGCTTGCAAAAAATTCTTACGAAGATTATATTAAAAAACCCACACTTGCTTGAAATTATTCTTGCCACGGAGGTATTCAGAATATGTTGTTCAGATATAAGTTTTAAAAGAAAAATCAGGTATATATTCAACAATACTTAGAGGACATCCAGAAGAAATTATGCAAAATGATAACACGATTTCTGTACCAACAACACCGCTACGCCAGTGAAAGATTTTGGGAGTATCACCACATGAAACAATTTGTTAGACCTACGACTCCATGCCAGTTGAGACACTGTAATATGCAGTAAATAGATGAGCAAAAGATCTCATTTTCAGCTTACTTCCTTCACTTGCATTATTTTATTATTTTGTTTCAACAATATGAGTTCTTACCAAATGAAGACGAGATGACAGCCAAGCTTACAATGCTGCACCCCAGGAACACGCTTCTCAAAGTTCCTTTTTGCAAACCCAGAAATGCCGCATTATACAGAAATCACTACTCGCTACCACTATAGGGCATCTTAAAGGCATGCATTAGATTTGCTATTTTTCTCTTTTTTTTTTTTTAATGCTGCTGCTAAATATTACTGGAAAACAGATATTTAGACAACCAGAAAGACAACTGTAATGAAGTTCACATGATTTTTACGGAACCTGCCTCTGCTATTCATCTCAAGTAAGATTAAAAACCAAAAAAATCGAGCAGTCTGGCAGAAGACATGCAAGTACTCAACTCCCTAGGTAAGCCCAACAGACACGATGACTAATGCTCGCCAAGAATTTCACCCAAAGCAAGTAAATTACCGTAGCTTCTACAAACATTTATAATTGGAAAAGAGAAAAAAAAGTTGCACAAGCCCCTAAGGAAGCCTAGTCGTGCCATCCACGTGGGTAACACCAACCCAAACGGCAGCGAGATGCAGGCACAGAGCAGAAAAGAGCACGCTTGGAAAAGCACCACTTGAAAAACCTCGAAAAAAATCGCAGGAAGTCTTGTCAGAGATTTTCCCTCTTCAATAAAAGTACCACATAAGCTGCAAATGATCCAATACTCCCAAGGTTAATTTTCAATTTTCACAGTGAAAGGTTACTATTACATTCTGACCTGTAAATTGCATCTTTCTACTAATACCCTGTCATCTCATTTGTGTCCCTCTGCAGCTAGGACTTAAGTCTTCTATATTTGGTGACTCACATCTGTTTATTATTTCGTTTATGCTTGGCTTCATCTACCATGCAAATTAGCATTTTGCAGCACAGTCAGTTCGGATTCTTATACCTGGTCTACACACAACTGTGTGTATTTTATTGTTTGGTTTTTTTTCCTTTTAAATTCATCAGTGCAAATACCACAACGAAAATAGCCAATAAGGCTCGAGCCTAAAAGGCAACTGAACAAACTTGAGAGGAAGGCATTAGGTTTGACTCTCGTGATTCATAATGAATCAGAGCAGCTAAACCTCAACAGCATCCAGACCAACAGAGCCAGACCTTGTAATTTAATATCTGAAGCTTTTAGAATATATAAATATATATATATGTATATATTAAAGAAAGTATGTCACAAGTGGCATGAAAATCTAAACCATTATGTCATAGCAAATACATATATCCTGAGTGGTTGGCTACACAGAGTTCAGAAAAAAGATTTCTAGGTAGTTCTCTCTTCTCAAGGTTTCCCCTCTACAAGTGTATTCTCTTCTCCTCAATGCACTTCTGAAACTTTAACATTAAAACAGTCTCGCAGTCTAGCGTGCACATGTCAAGGACGCCTAGATTGCCAGGTAAACGTAGCAGTGGTGGCTTCCAGAGTTTGACATCTTGCATGGAGTCAGATAATGCACTCAAAGGAATGTTTTGTCCAGTTCTGGGCCCCTCAGCTCAAGAGAGACAGGGAACTGCTGGAGAGAGTCCAGCGCAGCCACAGGGATGATGGAGGGAGTGGAACATCTCCCTGGTGAGGAAAGGCTGAAGGAGATGGGGCTCTGCAGCTTGGAGAAGAGGAGGCTGAGGGGTGACCTCATCCATGGTTATAAATATGTCAAGGGGGAGTGTCAGGAGGACAAGTTGGAGCACAGGAGGTTCCACAGAAACATTAGAAAAAACTTCTTCCCTGTGCGGGTGCCGGGGCCCTGGCCCAGGCTGCCCAGGGAGGGTGTGGAGTCTCCTGCTCTGGAGACTTTCAAACCCCCCTGGACACGTTCCTGTGTGACCTGCTCTGGGTGATCCTGCTCTGGCAGGGGTTGGACTGGATGATCTCTAGAGGTGCCATCCAAATCCTGACATGCTGTGATTCTGTGAAAAACCTTTGCTTGTGATGCTACCATTTTGCTTCAAAACAATCCACTCTAATTATAATATTAACCATTAACTTCCTAACACGCACAGACGAAATGCGTCAAGTTTCCTGAATCCAGCTAAGGGACTTATTTGACTATTTGGTGGCTCTTGTCTGGCTTCTCACCAAGCTTCCCTTCCATGGACACCAGCTGCCTAGGAGGCAGAAGTCCCTGGGTAGGTGTGGGGTTTTCCCTGCACCTGAACCCACTGACTCCCCGGTGTTCCTGGGACAGGTGATGTAGGTGGAGTCAGAGAGAGCTTCCAGAGTTTCCAACTTGTCGGCCCTTTTCCTCCTCAATATGAAGCGCAAACACAGGTATCGACCTCTCCCATGACAAGGTTGGTAGCAACTCCCAAATCAGGAATGAAGGTGGCAAATACTTGCATTACGAAACAGAAACAGAACATATCTGACAAAAGCTACGGAGAAACACCTCTTCTTCAGTGCTTCCTACCCCAAATCATTCCGATGTTCCTATTTACCACCTGAGCTCTGGTGCCCGTCGGCAGTGTCTCTCCACTAGAGGCCACCCAACCCTCAGAGCTTCCACCGTTGACAGCCCCAAACTCCTGTTACCGCAGCCCAGATTCCAACCCAAATTTAGAGGCTTCACAAGGAAACTCCTTCAACTTGAGCAGTAACTGCACGACCCACAACCTAACCTTCAGCAGACCCAGCTCAGGAGGTGGAAAGAGCTTCTCCGAGCGGGACGCTGTGACCAGCTCAGCAGCCTGAAGAGCATCTTGAGAGGGCTGTGAAGAGGGAAGACTTCGGAAGCCCAGGGCAGCCCTGCACGCTAATCCCCTGCTTCGGGGACACAGTCACCCGATTTGTTTAGAAGTGCTCATTTACAGAACTAAATCAAAGCAAGCAGTGTATAAACATCTTAAGGAGTTTCTAGAAAGCTCCATAAGCACACAGGGTTGTCGAGCGACAAGGATGCAATTACCTATTTTATCAGCCACAAAACCTAAGCCTACAAGGACTTCATAAACCCCGCATCAAGCAGAACAAACCCCAAACCCATTATTTGTGTTGTGGATTGAAAACTGCCTATTTAATTAGAACATTAGACCGATTTTAACCTAACGTAAATACCGATCAACAATTTAAAAAACCTTTAGGAAACATGTAAGTTGACAAGCCACAAAAACCTTGTTACACTTTATTTTATCGTAAAGCAATTCTAAATGATTTTTTTTTTCATCTATGGTGCCAATATTTAAGGTCAACATCTAAGATGAAACCGACTGTCCATAGAAAGCATTTAAAGGAACAGCCATACCTTTATCTACTTTTAACTCTGAGGATGGAAGAGTTAACTACCTTCCTTCCCCATCAAAAACCAGGAGTTTGCTTCCCTCTGAGTAATGTTGGGCAGCTTTGAGTCATTCAACCAGCACATTCAGGACTGCTCCTCACTCAAAGCCCATCCCCGAATTCTCCGGACCTTTCCCCATGAGGGTGAATGATGTACTCACAGAAGGGCACTCTTGGTCCCTCTCTGATTAACGTCTTCCATAACTTCCTCTCGACCAACAGGAGATACCACTTTTCTCACCCAGCTGTCTTACTCCTCTTCAGCTTGGAGAATTGCTCTGCGGAAAATGTAACTCAGTCTAGTTACTCGTCATCTTGGGAGCATGATGGCGTGAAGAGTTCCCAGTTAAAGAAGACCTGGTATGGTCTGAAGAAACAAAAACTTGCCTTGCCTTTGGGCACACAGTGATACAAATCCATGAAGCACCCTGCTGAAGACCTTCAGTTACTAGAATAACCCTAAAAGGCCGCTACCATTGGGCAGAAGCTCAAAAAATGTTCTCGGTTTGAGAACAAGATGCACTGCCTTGTGGCGGGCGGTGGCAGTTCTCTTCCACCCCATCCAGTCGGGGAGCTCCCCTACAGTTGCGCTGACAGCTCTTCCGGAGCTGTGCTACGGCCACTTAAAAACTACTCGTGTAAACCAAGGCTTCCGAGGTTTTGGCACATATAAGAGAACAATCTGTAGGGTGAGAAAGAAGGACTAGGGAGGGAAATCTTGTAAGCTCGTTTTGCTGCCTAGAAGACTTCTCTTGCAGCCAACTTGCATTTATTTCAGAGTATTTAAGAGCGTCTTCACTCGGGCTAACGGAATCTACTTTCAAAATCAGGTTGCCACGTAAGGAATACAGAGGTTCTAGGCACGACATCTCGAAGTTGAGGCTTTTTGAAGTTCAGGTTGGAGCAGTGAGATTGCTTTTCCCCACTGCCTGAGTGTCCCCAACAGTTTCTGTTTGGATCGCTCAACAACAACTCGCAGATGTTTCCAAGCAGCACTGGCTTGTTTATATCTACAAACAACGATTTGATAACTAAGGCTTGCAGTCCCCCACTTTTCATCAAGCAACTTCATAATTAAAATAAAATTATTAACTTAAAACTACAGCCTGATCACGTGACAAAGCTGCCGATCAATATTCAAGACAAGCTATGGAGTAGTTATTCTTTGTGGGTCTCGAAGGTCATGAAAGCGATGGTTTTATGCTACTGACTGATTTGCTTTTCACAATACATTGACAAAACAACACAATTAGTCTTGCTTCAATAAGCGCACACAATAAAATGAATTAAACAATACAACACGTCTCATACATTACAGCTTCGCTTTTGTAAACACAAAAGCTGCTTCACTAAGGGCATATCGTTTCCCCGTCTCTTTTTAAATTATTGGCTTTGTACCCTTGTAATTAATTTCAGCAACTCTGTTGTGTCTGGACAGAAACGTCGGAATTAAACAACTGACCACACTTTAAGGTGGTATTTCAATATTCAAAATCCAGGAATTAGAAATGCTCGAGATCATAGCAGCGCAGGACAAAGCGTAAGCAATAAATAGCTGGTTTATGAGAGTAAGCAGTCATTAAAAATCCTGCCTGATCAATCTTGTCTGACCAAGGGGAGCAAAGGTCCTCGAAGGCTCCTGTTCATAGCATGCCCCTGCACTGCTTGGGTCTGTGCCCTCTGAACTCCATCGCTTCACCTACTTAGCTTATATCCTTTTATGATTGTTCATTACATTAAGGTAGCTGGCTTGCTGCGGAGGAACCGAGCCCAAACCTCCGACGGCCAAGCAGAGCCGCTCTCCTTTTTTTTTTTTCCAGCGCGTTCCCAGTGAATGCCCATTGTTTGCTATGCTACAGCTGTAGAGGACAAGTGACAGACAAATGAAACTTTCCACTCTTTCAGAGAAAATGAAATATTGATCACTTATCATAAGAAACAAAGAGCCTGGAATAAGCAGGGTTCGCAGTATGAATACCAAATCAGTGACTTATCTCGGGTTACTCCAACGGCAGATAAATACATATTTTATGATGAATGCACCCACTGCTGAATGTGCCTACTTTGTTACGGCTCTGCTTTATCTGTATGTGGATGCACACGTACGCGCACAGATGTGGAGAATTTCAAATGAATTCCTCGAGCCGATTCATTAAAGTGCAGAGCGTGCCAACGTACTGCTAAACTGCTTCTTAGACTTCCCTGCATGGAAGAGTAGTTTATACTTACACGTTGTTCTCTGCTCTTTACACGCTACGGTGATATCACGCAATATTGTACAACGCAACAGACAACTGCGCAAATAACATCGTCTTTTAAAAGACCGCAATCAAGCCAGACCCATAAACAAAAAATCTAAGAGAACGGAGTTGTAATGTTGAGAAAGTACAACGCGTAAAACTGGTTAAGTCTATGAAATGATAATGCTGCTTATTAACCAAATATGTTGTGATAGGTCAGTGCTGAGGTTAAACAGAAAACATCAATTGAACCATTTCCCTAAATAAAGCTCCAGGGTGCAATATTCAAAGCACTTTATTCAATAAAAAATGCTTTTAAAATGGTACTTTGGTGATTGGGAAACATTGGCATCATCCGTCAACCTAACTGCAGGAAAGTTCAATAAGCTAAATAATGAACCATTTACATTATTTTCCTTAGGCTCCAGTGATTTGCAAACATTGCATCAATAGACCTCTTAAAAAAATTATGATAAAGACCTGCTAGTCTTTCAACTCTTAGGCTTTTTTTGCTGTCATCCAGCAATTTTTATGCTGTTTAAATGTTTTTTGTAGCTTCATTTTTTTATAAGACTCCATTTGGCATCAATTTCTCATTATGCTAAGGCATATTTGTTCAATATGATAATTTTACTAGTGTTTCAAGCACTATCTTTGAGAAACAAAAAGGAACCAGCCACTTCTTTATATTCTACAATCCCCTGACACTATGAGCTGTGTCTACAGCATCTGAAACACGCGCAACGCCTGCTAGCTCGGCACTCCGTGAAGACAGATTTAATTTTACTCCTGACATTCCTAAAAATGCTTGTTACAGACTTGCTACTTGTGGCAATTACAGCTTGCAGCTCCAATTCCTCAAGTTTTATTCATATTAGAGGTGGGGATATATTAGCCACGTAAACCACACATCTAGCAAGAACCACGCTGTGGCAAGATGAAGGTTGTGGAAGAAGTATTGGCTTTTGTTAGGTGAACTTGTGCAGCCAGAAAAATAGGCTTTCAGACAAGCCATCTCTTCTCCACATCGTGCAACCACCTTGTTCTGATCATGACAAAGCCTCTGGGGCTACACCACCAACAGAGCACATCCAAACTTCAGATGTGGCTTGAATTTCTTTAAAACAAACATCCCTCAACCTGCTCGCTTCCAGAGGTAAACCAGCCTGGAAATACTCCAATTTCTCCATTTTAGTCTATCAGATATACGTTTTTATAAAGTTTATTCTTTACACTTCGCAGTATCTTGAAACCTGGGTTGTGCCTTTTTCTTCCAGTATCTTTTTACGCCAGCCATTTAGGCCCCAAAACAAAATTATTCGAACCAATAACTCAAAAATTGACTGAAAGCAGTGATATTTGTTTAAAATTTGGATTTCAATGGAAGCAAATGCATGTTTTCATTGAAATACAGTTTTATATCTGTGCCACACTTGCTGCAATTTTGACTGAACCCTGAAGATTTTGAAGCTGCTGAGGGTTTGCGGGTTTTTTTTTTTCCCCTGTTAAGAATCTATACACCTCACCCACTGATAGTGTCTCTGGCTAACGGACCTGGCTGCCCACCGCTCCAAACAGTTCCATATTCCCTTTTGTGTGTATATGCTAATTCAGACATGGATTCATGTTTTGAGAATACACCTAATAACTTTAATTGAAATACTCCACGCAGTGTTGAGCCCAAAGCAGTGACTTCACAGACCTTTTAGTCAAATAATTGAAAACACTTAGGTAAGAATGGGACATCAGATCTTTCCTCCAGCTGTAGAGGAAATAAAACAAGACTACTGCTAATTTTAAAGAAATCCCAGTGCAAAATACTCTTCCTTCACAGTTCTGCTCTTTTTAACTTAGCTTATCCCGTTCTTTACGGGATACATTTTTTATCACCCTCACATACTAACCTCATCGGGGCTGGACGCCTGGTAAGTTCGATTTTCGTCGCTGAAGTCCTGATCCACCTCTGCATATTCTGTTTCTCCAGACACACCAGCCCGGGACTCGTACACGGGGGTGACATTGTGGCACAGGGCGATGGCCTTCACCGCCTCGTGTATCCGGCTGCTCACGCTCTTGCGGACTTTGGGCGCAGCCGACTGAGGTTTCCGAGACGGCGTCGAGCTTGTGCTGTTGCCGCTGCTCTGCGAGTGCACCTTTAAGACCCAATGCAATGAAGAGTAAAACAAAACTCAACAATGGAAGCAAAACATGAACGTTGCTATCTATATATCCATATCTGAGAGCTCCCTTTACAAGGGTTGATAAATGACAAGGACAGTAACGTTTATTTTACATAACCTGCCGCTAACCCATTCAGTTTGATTCAGAAAACCCCTCATCAACTTTTTTGCAGAACCGATGCAGTAAATGGAGAGAAGAGGCCGGCTGGATTCTGCAGAAAGCCCTGCTCCCTCACTTCAGAGTTCACCTTTTTTTGGTCACCTGCGCCAACAGTCCTTTAATGTCCTTCACATTCTACGTCATATTTAAGCCGGCAATCAATTGGATGAGTTGAGAAACACTAAAATAGAACTGCAAGGGTGATGTTTTGGTGGTGTTCTTTAGTCTCCAACGCCATTAAATTGAAAAAACTTTTAAATCTTCACCTAAACCTCTGTGTTTTAAGGATCACCACAACAGTATGGATGAAAAGAACAAAAGCAAGTATCACTGTTAAGTATAAATATTATGAGTCATTAAAATGCAATTATTGCTCATTTTGTTAATAACCCACACAAGTTCTAGTTTTCTTGGGAGCTAATGCCATTTGCACACTTTTGCTGCAGGCTGAAGTTTGTTTGCCCTTACAAGAATGCAACAATCTAATAAAACAATCACACAAAATAAGTTTGACACGTATTTGAAGACGACACTCCTGTTGCATAACCACTCAACTGTCACCACTTGATGTCAGCCTTCAGAAATGCCCAAGCACTTGACTGAATTCATCTTTCAAGAGGAAGCACTATATGTTTATAAAAGAGCTGAAAGTAAACGGGTTGGGGTTTGGTTTGGGGTGGGGTTTTTGGGGGGTATTGGGTTTTTGGGGTGGGTTTTTTTTTTGTTGTTGCTTGTTTTTTGAAGTCAGCACATCAAATCTGGCAGCAGCGCGACCGAAGGCTCTTCCGTTCACTCCGGGGTAACTCAGCAAACCTCTTCAGAAACCATTCTTTTTTCCTCCTGACTGCAGTCTGCTGAACCGTGAACACTCTGCCCATCAAATTACAGTGTTGTCTAATAAAGGGTTTAACTTTCTGCTCATCTGGCGCTGCTTTTCAGCTGCTGCTTCAAACCTCTGCATTTGCATTCTGCTAACGCTGATGCCATTACAGCCGCAAATAAATTAAGCTGATTTACTCCTTCTGAATTATGTTATGTTTATTGATGCTTGTATAATTTAATTTCACACAAATTCCATTAAAGATTATGCCCTCTATCACAAAATGCTTCCAGTGGGGAAATATAATCAGGTTATAATAGATTTGTGTGTTACATTAAGATGACAATAGTCTAGTAGGTCCACTGTAATAATAAAACAGAACACAAACAAGGGATAAAATCAATGTCACACAAGAACCACTGCCTGGCTAACTGGCAGCTTCTATTATCACAGATTAAATAAAAACCTCACCATACTTTCTCAGACTGAAACAATTGTTTAATAGTTGCTCGTTTTGTTACTGAGACTCCTTCATTTTTCTGTTTTAAAGAGCTGCTACCAAGGCGTGCGTAATTAAAGCATTATTTAAACATCAAGTGGTGTTATAGAAAAGCTAATAAAAAAAAAAGGAAGTTCCATGAAAGTTCCTTCCATCATTACTAGTAGCAAAGCTATATTTGGGGATTTTTCTTCCCCACGATTGAGGAAAAAAGCTTCCCTCACATTCCCTACTTTTTTTTTTTTATAACGATTTCGGTGCCAAATATGCCAGTTAATAAAAACAATTAATTAACTATGGGTACCGCTCATTCAAATTTCACAGCAAACTAGTCAGAGCTTGAAGCAAGTAAGAATTCCAGGAACCCCGCAATTCTCGTCACAGAGCTATTTCGCCGCAGAAGACGAAACCCGCGCTGACAAACACGCTGGGGCTCAGCCCTCGAACGCAGCCAGCCCGAGCTGTGCCCCTCGAGCCTGTCAGTTAATATTATTTCCCGCCGCCGTTGTCGCCGGGAACACCCAACCGACCCGTTATAACAAAAATTCTCTTTGGCTGATGTTAATAAACGCCGTCAGGTAGCAATTACTTTCCGTAAACCCATCCTGAACCGAATCCGGGCTGCTGAGCTTCACCTCGACACCTCCGTACCTCGTTTCCAAGGCGTGTTATTTCGTCTCGGTTACTATTCATGGTTCTGCCTACTAAGAATGAAGCTGAACTAGATTCGTCGCAGGAAAAAGAACTGCGAGTGAATTTGCTGATCTGTTTAGATGGGAACCAATACAGAAATTGAAGTTGCAGACTAAAAACCTACAACATACACTGCTTATTCACTGCTTTCGCTCCAGCGTCTCTTCCCAAAGGCTACGCAATATTAACCAAGTCCAGCGTCATATCTAACAGCTACTTTTTATTTTTTACTTCTCTTTTAAGCAAATGAGAAGAGAGACATAGTTCAGAACATGGCACAGCTAAACATTCAAATCAATTCCTGACCCTGCAATCCTTTTACGGGAGAAAATGAGGGCACAGACAAGGAGGTCAGTCCACAAACTTAACTGGGTCAGCCAGTCAGGGCTGTGGATCCAAATTAACCACAGAAAAGAACTTTTACATCAATTTATCATCACACTGTATGCAACGTATGGAAATATTAGTTAACCTATCATTTATTTCCTCTTCTGTCCGTTTTTTTCCTTTCCTTTTCAAAAACAGAAATAAAAAATACAGCAAAAAATCCTTCCTCATTTCAGAGCGGGCTCAGGTGCTCCGAAAGGTGTGCGTAAAGCGCCCCAACAGTTGGAATAAACTGAAGATGCAAGTGATGCTCACGGAATTCCACCTTCCTCCTCCATCCCACAGACAACCTGCAGACAGCCAGGGAGCCACAATCCTCTTGCACAACTTCCAGGCCAAGCACTCATTTATCTCTCAGGAACACTTTGCTCTCAAGCAACACAGTTTACCTTTCTCCTTCAGTCAAAATTTTACACTGTTTGCAATCACCTCAATTTTATTTTTTTTAAAAACCACCTTTTACATATGCCTTTATGAATTTTATTTTGACAACAAATTTTTTACTTGTTGGTTATGCCAATTAACGTGTCTTCTCCCCTTCTATTCTTGATGAATATCTTCAAAGATATAATTACTGTTCGTCTTGTTCTGGACACTTAGGTGTAATTTGTAGTCTCAGTAATTAATAACTTACTCTTGGATGATTTGGCAGTGAAAGCCTGCACTGCACAGACAGGTTAACCCATATTTCTGCTAGCAGGGAATAGAAAAGTAAACTCCTTCAAGTGGGTATTACAAGGAAATTCAGAATCAAGAGAGAACCGTGTCTCACATTTTTCCCCTTGCATCACATCTGTTAAGAGATACCCACAAATGAAAGTACTTCATCAGCATCTCAAATTTCTGGATGTAATCAGTAACAACAGTGCTTCGCTGCCGTTAAAAAAAAAAAAAATCTCAATATTAAAGGTAAATAATTTATGAGATACCTGTGAATAGGAGTTTATAATATGACTCTGAATTTCATCCATCGTGTCTGTTCCATAGGACACTGTACCCAGGTGGAGGCGCTTAAATATCATCTCGTTCTGCGTAAGCGTTCCTGTAAGAAAGAAGCAGCATATCACAGAGCAGCAAAAAAATATCGTGAGGAGGCCGCAAAACCCTTCCCCTCCAAATCTTTGTTTTAGAAAGAAGGAATGAATCATGAGTTAGCATCAGTCTAGTTAATTAAAGCAGTGGTTGTGGGGAAAGATCAGGGTTAGTCACGCTGGAAGAAATCACTGGTTCCACCTTCAAGCTGCCAACATGACTAAATACACAAGCTTGAAAAAAAATAAAAAAGATAAAACTTTTCATACACAAGAAAGAAGAGGCATGGAACTGCCTCTCGGAAGCTAACACAAGAGTTTGCATTGCATATCAGGAAATCTAAAGAAGAAAAACCCAACCTCCACGGAGATGCCCAGAGCAAGCCGTGAAGGCATCCCGTCCAAACCTGACGGGTCTCGCCTCCAGCCGGAATAAGCCAGAACGCAGGAAATGGGCATTTTCGCTTCACATTTGTAAGAAACTACAGGGTGCCAGTCACCATCTGACACTCTGCATCCACCTCTGCCAGCTGGTCACACCCCTCAGCTGGGAAAAGCTCTAACAGGGGGAGGCTTCAGCCTTCTGCCATGGGAACATCAGGCAAAAAGAGGTCACTGCCGCCCACCTGGCCCTGCTCAGTCCACCGAAAAGGGCTTTAAGAACAGTCCTTCCCCAAACTTTTTCTACAGTTACTCAGTCAACATGAAATTAATATAGTAGAAAGTGATTCTTATATTTAACCACACAGTTCCGAGTCACTAAAATACAAACATCTGATGATAAACAAACACAACGTGGTAACAAACAGGATATTCTTGAAGCTTCCACAGTATTTTTAATATGGAGAATATGCTAGTTACCTATAAATAAAAACGGCAGAATAAGATATTTCATATTGATTTTATTTATCTAGACTGTTTTTATATCACGCCTTTGTCTCAGTATGCCAAAATACACAGGAAGAGACTAAAAGCACGACACACGCTATAATTATAACCGGCTGAACAGGAGCCAGCAGGGGGCCCAGGTGGCCCGGAAGGCCAGTGCCATCCTGGCTTGTGTCAGGAGCAGGGTGGGCAGCAGGAGCAGGGGTGTGATTCTGCCCCTGAGCTCAGCACCGGGGGGGCCTCCCCTCGAGCCCTGGGTGCAGGTCTGGGCCCCTCCCGGCAAGAGAGCCCTGGAGGGGCTGGAGCGGGTGCAGGGGAGAGCAACGAGGCTGGGGAAGGGCCTGGAGGGACAGTCCTGGGAGGAGAGGCTGAGGGAGCTGGGGGGGGTTCAGCTGGAGAAGAGGAGACTCAGGGGGCACCTCATCGCTCTCTGCAGCTCCCTGCAGGGAGGGTGCACTCAGGTGGCCTGAAACTGCCTCAGGCGAGGTTCGGGTTGGGTCTCAGGCAGCCCTTCCTCACGGAGAGGGTGCTCAGGCACTGGGATGCTCTGCCCAGGGCAGGGGGGAGTCACCGTCCCTGGGGGGGTTTAAGGAGAGGCTGGAGGTGGCACTTGGTGCCCTGGTCTGGCCGTTGCGATGGTGTTGGGGCATGGGTTGGGCTTGATGATCTCAGAGGTCTTCTCCAGCCTCAACAATTCTGTGATTCTGTGATCATGATCTGGAAAACAGAGCAGTTCGCATCCCGTTTATGCAGCTAATGAGGCCAGAATCATCAGCGATCTTCACAGGCTCGGCAGGGCTGGGAAAGCCTCGTGTCTTCCCCAGTTACGCTTGAGACGTCCGTCACCACTGGTAGTACCTGCTACAGGGACCCTTCATCTCAATCTTTGTACCATCACGTCGCACTATCAAACCACGTCTTCCCCTATTGCCAGCACTAGATAATCATTCCAAATTCTCCCTCTGCCATCAAAATTCAAATGACACTTCCCATTCGTGTTTCCTTACATATTACTGATGATATTTTCTACAGTAATATTGTTTGAATTTAAAGAAGAATATTTTAAGATTTACGTGAAATGCATAAATTCTCCCCTGCATATGCATAACATTATTAAAAAAAAAAAAAAAAAATCACACAAGAGGTAGAATATTCCCAAGGTTGGAAATCAGCTCAGGAAGACAAAGTTCCTGATTTCTAGAATTAGCAACTTGGACATTTGTGGTTACCTTTATACAAAGGATAAGAAGATTATTTTGTTCTTGCAGCAATCATATAAAACCATAAGAAATTATTCCTCCTGCTTTTAGAAGACGTACTTTTATTGAGACTTTTTGGTAATTATTTTAATTATACATTAGAAAAAGCCAATCTCCATTTTGCATGAGAAACATAAAAGTTTCCACTAACAAACCTGAGACTAAAATCTCAATTTCTTATTAAAAAAAAAAACCAAAACCCACTAACCCCAAACCTCACCCATCCTGTTCAATAATGTTTATGCAAGAAATTTCCAAGTAAATCTGCATCACCTTCCTTACTTCCCAAGCATGCTAACATCTCCTCACCACCCCTCAGTCCCGCCAAGCCTTTAAATTAAAATAAACACTCCCTAGGAGTTGTGAAACTAAACGCTACTCAAAATTTGAGACAGCAGGCAACTGTCAAACCCGCTTCCCACTCGTGCAGTAATTGCAGCTTGGGAAAACCGAGCAGGAAACAAAATTAGCCCACTGATTATCATACAGAAAGATTATTTCTTTTGACACCAGTCAAAGAGTCCAACTTCAAGAGGTGCTTGGGAGGGGCAAGGTAGACAGGTGGAAAAGCTGTGTGTTGCCCAATCCCTTCTCAGCGAGCAGAGAAGAAAAGCTTCCGAGTAGGAAAATACGGATTTTCCTCTCTTGCAATGATCAGGAGCAATGGAAGGAGGTTTAGGAAAATGGGTGAGGAAAAAGAATCAACTTGCAAAGACGTGGAAATAAACAGTCCAGCAATCCTCCTCCAGTACTTGCATCTTACACACTACTTACACGATTCTTTCTATCAGCTACAGTAATACAAAACACGTGAAAAGAGGTTGCAAAACCACCTGTGCCTGCCACACAAAATTGGAATAAATAAATAGAAAAAATTAGAATAAAACAAAGGAAGAAAAGAAACAACAACTTCTTGACACTAGTGCGAGGCTTCCAACGGTCACGATAAACCTGGCGCGTTATTAGGCAAACACAGGCAGCTGCATTTAGGAAAGTTCTCCCATTTATGCAAAAAATAAACCCAAAACACACCTTTTTCAGTCACCCACAAGGAAGTTAAGCTTCACCACGTGTGCCAATTAAGAATTTGCTTCTAAACCACCCCAATGAATGAAACCACAAAACTGGACAGAAACCTCCCCGACAGTTTCTTACCGATTGGCGGCGTCACAACTGCAGCAGCAGTTCTGTCTTTAAAATTTAGTCTTCTAGTCAAAAAGTAACGGACCTTGACAAAACATCTTTTACTGTAAGCCCCCAAAAGTAAGCCTTTCCAATAGCTAGAGGTAGATTTTCTAATGTAGCCCACTTCAGGAGGGAAAAATATCCTAAACGTGAGCCTTCTTAAGCTGAACTTACCACCATGAGCAGACTTTAGAACAGCAAAAGAGTCTTTCTATTTGTAGTGATGCTTTTTCAAGACCTACTTATCAATTCCACACTTGCGGGACATTGCTAATATGAAGAATTATTCGATAAAAAAAGAGCTTACTTTAGTAAATCTTCCAGAAATGAAGATGATCTACTGCTATTACGCATTCTTCGAGAAAAAGTTAAGGCACAATCGCTGAAGAAAAATTTTGTATTTTCTTTATTGAAGCCAAGAGTTTGTTTTTTTGGTGATTTTGGGTTAGGTTTTTTGGTATTTTGTGTCTACAATTGTATCATTAAACACAGAGTAAAGCAGGCAAAGAGGAAATGAATTTCTAAGGAAAAAGTCCTGAAGGCATCATTCCCTGGGTGGCAACAGATGTGATTCACAACAGAGCAGCAGAGATTTTATTTTGTATTTTGAGAAGCAGATGCAGATCTTTCTGATCCTGTAGCACTAGACGGCAATTTGAACTAAAACCAACAACCTAAAAGGACCAAAGACAAAAAAAAAAAACGAAGGCAAGAAAATATGTACAAAAGAAGAATTAATAACTTTGTGAGAGACTTAGAAGGTAACTTCTGATAAAAGAGGAGTACTTTGAGCTATTTGCTTAAGCAGGTCACGAGTAAATGTAAATGTTTCTGTGGAAACTAAGGGAGATCCGGCCCAATTCTCCCAATGACCAGTGTTGGCAATAATCTGGAGATGCAAATTCTGTCTATGAACCTTGGAAAAAATGTCCGTCAAAGTGAAGTGAGGAGATATTACTCCATCAGCACTTTTTTTAATTCCTCTTTCTTCGCGGCACCTTACGTTGAACAGGTAAAGACTTAATTAAGTATTGCTAATTACAGAACTAAAACACGAGCGCGTAAGGAACTACGCTGGGAGGACAGTGCGCTCATTTTAGCTGAACGCCCTTGTAGTTGTCGTGAGGGGCAGAAGGTTTCCCACCCCACATCCAAAGCAACTAAAACATCCAATAAATGTTTCCAGAGAGCTGTATTTTTCTTCCGTGGTTTTTGTAGCCCGCGGAGGACGAGATCTCGTGCTCAGCTACCGGTGGAAAATGCTGGAAACTGCTCTCCCCGCCATAACCGATGACGCCTTTCTGTCAAACTTCGATGCGACTCAAGTCCAAACAACGTGGCATTTTGGGTAATGGATGCTATAATTAAAATGGGAGTCCTAAAAAACCCTGTTGTTTTAGCGGGTGTTTTCAGTAATGGCTTTGTTCTACATGAAGATAAAAACTCCCTAACAAAAGGAATTAATGTATTGCTTTAATAGGCTGCACCCCTGAGTTAAGTTTTAAAATTTATGAGTTCTCTGCAGCATTGTTCTTTAAACAATGGCATTGTCAAATGCAACCAGTGAGAAGATTAAAGTTCTCCCAGCAGA
Source organism: Trogon surrucura (assembly GCA_020746105.1). Taxonomy (NCBI): domain Eukaryota; kingdom Metazoa; phylum Chordata; class Aves; order Trogoniformes; family Trogonidae; genus Trogon; species Trogon surrucura. Next base: position 98,644,844 of record CM036619.1, on the reverse strand, counting down.
TTAAGTACAAATTATCTGTCCTCCTGTTTCAGCATCATTTGTTCATTTATCACATAACGTCTAGTATTTCTGGTCAGTGTCAATATGCTCTGCATCCTCGCAGTTAACAGATGTCTTCTCTTGTCGAATGAATTACTTTATGTTTCACGCACTGGTGGCCGCAGATGTGTCACTATAGCAACATCATTAATTTCAGATCTTACCGGAAACATGCACTCCAATCAAACCTAATTATCCCACATCGCTTTCTTGTCCCACAATAAGGAAACTATAATGCAATTATTGGGATACTTCATTTTCTATTCTACTGTGGCAAATGAGAGAGCCACCGTGATGGACGCTTCTTGTCAAAAAGCTTATTGATGAAGCGCAAACCCAATTTACAATCATACAAAGGACTACCTTGCAATTATGTTAGCAAGGCAATGCTCCTTAGACTCAACAACTAATTCTCAATCATTTCCAGCGAAGCCTGGACCGCGGCGTTAAGATTTTTGCAGACAGTTCTCTGGATTCCCTTTCGGTTTCGAGGACCGCGAAAAGCTTTGCCTGTTTAGGTTTAACCAGCCCAGCCCTTTAGCCCTGGTTTTGACCAGCATCCGCTTGGACGGGTGGCTACAAAACGGGCTCTGCTCTTTCTCCTCTGACAGCCAAGTCAAGCCTTGAGTTGGCAGAAGAACAGAATCCACTGGTTTATATGACTACAACTGAAAATCCAAGCAAGAAAGCTCTGAAACCAGCTCTCCCCAACAGCCTATGGCCACGCGACGGCCAGCGATCTTCCAAACTGCAAATAAACATATTTGCTGGTAGAAGCCTTTTAACATTTGTTGATTTAGCCCCTTTAGAGTATGCACTCTGAAAGGCCAGAATACAAGTGCTTTTTCCTAAGCACAACCCCTGTGACTGCAAGCGGCCTCATGGGGGTTGAAAAAAACAAAACCAAAAACTAATTAGAAGCAAATCAGGGTTGTTTCTCTTCATATATGCAAGTCAACAAGATTTAAGCTTTAGACACGCAAGATACTATTTTTGCGTTGAAATACCCAGTATTACTAAATTGTGTTCCCCCCACATTATTTTTTTTTAAGAAGAAAAACTTTGGTTTTAATTACTGTAGCATTAAGCATGCTGTTGTCTTTCTAGAAGTAGAACTGCAGCAGCTATTTCTTCTTTTCCTTCTTTTCCGAATAGTTCTCTACTCCTCAAACAGAGCAGTAGATACACTCAGGTTGAGGCACAGCACACTGATTCTCGTACCTCAGAATATAAACTGGCCACCAAACTCTGCCTTATAAATCCTTCATTGTAGGATCTGGTGAACGAACTGTTAGCATTTCCTTTAGCAAGCTTCTTCAGATTTTCCCTGGAGTCTAAAGCATTCGAGCCACATTTCCAGTCTGGCGTGGCAACTGCATTCTCTAGCAGAGAAGTTCAAGAAGTATACGTTGGTTTTGCCTACAAAGCAGGGCAAATGAACTCTACTGCGCTGTTTTGAAAATTCATTATTTTGGAACATACTTCCCCTTTCTCCAAACATATGCTGTAAATTACATATTTCAAGCCTTTGATGAGACAGCACTCTTAAAGTTACATAAATTATCACAATGAAGGGTGCAATTAAAATCAATACGCCGCTTCAAATAGCATACAAATCATTAGCTAACTGAAATAAAAATGGTTAAAAGAGTTGTTCACTGGCTTCAAAGAGCTACGACACTATAACTAGCAATATACTTTTCTGCACACTGAGAAGAAAAGGTGGCAGTTGTCTTCATCTTGTAGGAAACACAAGAACAGCATTAAGAAGTGTGTAAGATAACACATATACCTATGGAAAATAAAAAAGTGTGTTTTGAAAACGTGACAATCTATTAAATTTACATTTTCTTTCCATATACGCAGTAACGGAAGCGTTCAGCATGGGAGGAAACGTGGAATTATTTCACACAGAGACAAACTGTATTATGCTTTTAGAGCCATGTAACACAGGCCAAGCCCTGCTCCCCCAATGCTTTCTCACCACTGCAAACCATATTTTACTTAAAACCACTAAAAAATGTATTCAGCTGTTTGAGAAACAACTTTCTCAGTTCAGAAATTCAGCTCATTAAAAAAAATCAGCACGTCTACCAGAACAGATTTATTCAATCTCAGAAAGAATGATGAAAAGCAGAAGAAATACTGTATTTGCTACAGAATTTAGCTCGTTATTTATTGTAATACTATCTGAAATAAACTTTAAGATTTCTTAAAGGCATCTAGAAATAAATGGGTGCTAATCCAGAGTCTTTTCAAAGTAGGATACACAGTACTCTTAGTAATGCTGCTCACTGTCCTGGTACTAGAGCAGGAGTATTCCTACTGGGATAAATCAGATTACTACCAACTTCTGACTTCACATCTAAGTACCTAAGCCTACTGGTACAAAGTCCTCAAGCACCCAGTTCAAATTTTACCAAAAAAAAAAATCAAAACAACCAGTAGTCTAAATCCACTCTCATGTTAACATATTCAAATACAGAAGAAAGTTTAGAGATTTTACAAAAGTCCTCACATTTCAGAACTGTAACCTGGCATACCTGTTTTATCCGTTAGCAAATAAACTAATCGTCCCAGCTCTTCTGGTATGGTGCTAGTCCGAACAACTGTTCCAGGAATATTGTCGTCCTTCATGATCATCCACCCGTAGGCTGCTTTACCCATGTCCAAGTTCACACGTAAACTGCAAAGGAAATTTGTACCGTAATCACCGTGAACGTTAGACAAAGTGGAAGTTATAACCACAAAAAAATCAGAAGCTTTTTTTAATGCACTCCCCCAAAACACATCTTAAAAGTACATGCAAAAATCTTGGAATAATGCTTTTGTTATGTGTTTGAAGAGTACATATCACATTGAAAACTCAGGCTCCAGCCCAGACTTCTTGAAGGTCCTGCAATGCAGACAAGGAGGCAGGAGACAGATTGCAACACCTGGTGGAGATTCTTGACATAACTCCGTTACTACACTTACACTGTTGAAAATTCTACAGTGTAACAAGGAGAAAAATACTGGAAGTCACTTGCCTCACGCTAACCAGGCCAGTAAACTACAGGTTTACTCTGTCTTACTCAACCCAGAACCAGCACTGAGGAGCGTTTCTATATTACACTACGTGTGTCCGTTACCTTGCAGAGTCAGAGAGAACAGAAGAGCATCGCACACTTCACACCGACGTGTGTGTTACCTGGCACAGTAAAACACTCAGCTTGGGGGTGAGAACCTGCTGGTTCAGTGCTGAGTACAAATGGGTGCTGTCTCGCTCGAGGAGCGAAACACAAGCACGCCGACTTTATTTCAGAACAGCCTGACACCTCCGCTAGCCAGGAGCAAGCCAAGTGAATCACAGAATCACAGGATCACAGAATGTCAGGGATTGGAAGGGACCTCAAAAGATCATCAAGTCCAATCCCCCTGCCAGAGCAGGAACGCCTCGATAATGCTACACAGGAACGTGTCCAGGCAGGTCTTGAATGTCTCCAGAGAAGGAGACTCCACAACCTCCCTGGGCAGCCTGTGCCAGGGCTCCGTCACCCTCACTGAGAAGAAGTTTCTTCTCGAGTTTAAGCGGAACCTCTTATGTTCCAGTTTCAGCCCATTACCCCTTGTCCTATCAGTGGTTGTCACCGAGAAGAGCCTGGCTCCATCCTCCTGACACTCACCCTTGATATATTTGTAAACATTAATGAGGTCACCCCTCAGTCTCCTCTTCTCCAAACTAAAGAGCCCCAGCTCCCTCAGCCTTTCCTCATCAGGGAGATGCTCCACTCCCTTCATCATCCCAGTTGCCCTGTGCTGGACTCTCTCCAGCAGTTCCCTGTCTTTCTTGAGCTGAGGGGCCCAGAACTGGACACAATATTCCAGATGGGGTCTCACCAGGGCAGAGCAGAGGGGAAGGAGAACCTCTCTTGACCTACTAACCACCCCCCTTCTAACACACCCCAGGATGCCATCGGCCTTCCTGGCCACAAGGGCACGTGAAGGCTGAAAGCTGCTCATCGCTCCACTTCGAAGAAGCATTTGGGCTGTAATATTTTATTTTTTTTTTCTGCCCAGGCTACTGAGACAGGAATCCTGTGAAGGAAGCTCTATGGAAGAGCTGCAATCTCAGGTACGCGGCACACCCAGAGAAAAATCCACACGGCTGCTCCACCGACGGAGACCTACAAAGTCACCCAGGTAGGAAAAACTCTACTTCAGTGAGATTACATCAGAAAAGCCTTTCAAAGCTGAAGTGCAGTTCCTGTCTTCACTGGCACCTTTTACAAGCACGTGCGTTACCTGGGTTTGATGTTCTAAACGCTCTCTATATGCATTTAATCTCACTTAAATGTAATTTAAAGGTAAGAAGAAAAAATGAAATACAGATAGCTTCTCTTGCTGAGCAGTGAGAAGTCTGTATCTCAAAGCTTCAAGGTACTATTTTATTTTTTATTTTAGGGAATTTCCCTAGCTTCTCAGCACGTCCCACTAACTGGAACAGGGTGTGCCTCCTTGCTGCTGACGGACCTCATAGAAAACCAGCACCGGTACAGTCCGAGAGAGCCTTTTGGCACATAAAAAGAAACAGAAGAAGGTATAACAGCAATTCACACAGACCCCAAGCAGTGAGAGTAGCCTGAAAAAATTCCACACATTTATGCCTAAATATGTGTAGAAAAAAATTAAAAAAAAAAAATCAATGCACATCAGCCTCACATTGCTGTGGCGGCACACGTAGCTTTTCAAGGGCCACGTGCAGCCGAGGTAGAGATAATTAGATGTTGTAACACAGGTAGAACTTAAAACCTCAGGAGGAAATCTGGGGAATAATTAATGAGAAAGTTAATCTATGAATTCTTACAGGCTGAAAACACAGCAGAGTGTAAAATACAAATAGAACACATGTCAGACGAGTGCCTTGGCACACGAGATGTAGCATATGCAGCTCGGAATAACAACACTGACTTCTTACCAAAAAACCAAGCAACCCAGCCACAAACATTTCTTTGGTATTGTGCTCTAAATAATAGACAAAATTTAGAAAACTGAGTCCAGGAGAACTAGTGAGACCCATTATGAAACAAACAAGAAGAGATCTGAAGCTCGTCTTGGGAATATCAGACAGATAGTTGAGAAAGTTGAGTAAAAACGTATATAGTGGGCTAAACACAGAAGTGATATATTCAAATTTCCTCTCCAAAGTAGAAAGCAGAAGTAGAAGCAGTGGCATACGTTGAACTGTGAATACAGTCACGTTTACTTACGTCACCTACATGCTCTTAATCCTCTTGCAGCCAGTAACAAAGATCCATCTGTCTTTTAACCAGGGTGGTAAGTTTTGGCTGAGCGGGTTTATTAGGGGAGGACACAGTGACCCACAAGTGATGCTTGACACTCTTAGCTCATCCTTCCCTTCCACTACACGTCTCTGATGAGTAAGGGCACCTCTGAGCAATATGCAGGCTTTGCTTGTCGCTTGGATGCAGCACCTTCTGCCTCCTCACGTGGGTAAGCTGCTCCACCACCCACTGAGTACGTGTGTGTGTGTGTGGGGCACAGGACAACACAACCCGGACAGCAGCATTGCACCAAGAGTTAGGGAGTTAGAGAAATGACAGTCGTGACAAAGACACCACAAAATCACAAGCACGAATGTGTAAATGAAAAACCAGAGCCAGTTACAGGACGTGAAAACTGGTCTAAGATAACCAGTTCCTACTAGGAGGTCCCTTCAACTTCCCAGCACATTTGCTGAAACCTTCTCCTCCAGTTTCCCACCAGAATCAGCTGCTCTTGCAACACAAAGTCCTTTAAGTTCTAAAACCTTAGACAGATACTTCCAGAGTATCAAATATGAGTTTCCTTCACACAGACATGGACTTAAACGTGAACACAGTAACACATAAATCACATAAGCTTAGACTGAAGCAGCTAATGAAATCCTCCTGAGTTTTTTTTGGTGTTTCTTCTTTTTGTTTGTTTGTTTGGTTGGTTTTTTTATACTACACAGATTCAAATATCGTGTGCAAACCCAGGGGGATAGGTCCTACACCTACCTACTGTGTACTTGCTGCTAGCTCTGTGGCTAGCCCTTGGGCTTACCTAATGCTGGTATTTCAAACTGAAGAGCTTCAGGCAGCGCCTAAAACTACCAACCACCTTACTCTAAGCACTGGGTATGCAAACAGGAGAGAGTATTCCCATCTAGCAAAGGCAACACCCACTCAAGGAAAAAAAAAAAAAAAAAAATCATCTCAGAGTCGCTGTTCTCACTTCTGCAGCCACAGAAGACTTGATTACACCCATGGATATTATTTCCCGTTTCAGTTTATCTGCAATTTGAATATACAGTACTCATGCGTAATGAATTAATTCATTCAAGGCAAGTCTCTACTTGGTTACACATGGTAAAAGTCCTCTCACTGTAAAAGTGCACCTACATTATTCAAGCCATTTGATTTAAATTAATCGTTGCTGTAGCAAAAAGTCTGTATTTTAACCGAGAAATGGAACATTTTTCCGTACTTGAGGCATTAAAACTAAAATTGCAAACTATACCCAACGCGCGTTCCAATACGCTCCCTAACACCACGTTCTCAAATATACCAAGCCTGTACCCTTATTAATACATTTATGCTAGCAAAGGATTAGATATCCTGATTGCTCCAGCAAGATGAACATTATACCAAAAAAATACAACCGTATTGTTTTCTGTACAGCGATCCTTCAAGAATCAGCACATTTGTTGGCCCCTTCTCCTTGAGCTTCCTGATAAAGATCGATTTCCTTCGCAACGAGAAGCGAGTCTAAATTTCAAGAAAGCCACATTCAGGGAAGTCAGACCTTGGCGTTTTATTTTCATTCCGATACGTACCTGATGGGGATGATATAGGAAAACAGGAGGAGGAACCGGAAAAGGTTGCGATACCATGGGCCTACAAATCCTTGCAGGGTTACCATAACGACTGACAGGGCAACTAAAGCCAAAAACAGGGCTTTGGTCAGTTGATTCAACTCCAGGTCCAGCAAGCCAACCTAGGGGAAGACGTATAAATCCAGTTAGCCATGAGGTTTTCTTAAATTGACACTTTTGCAGGTCTTTGGAACACCTTTACGTCCGATGCATCCCTTCCAGAACACAGCGGGGCAAGGAGAAAAGACAATTAAAGGTGAACAAACGAGGAGGAATAATCTGCTTTTTTCACACACGCAAAAATACCGGCACTATTATATTTGTAGGGTTGCTACTGCTCATCTGCTACTAGAAGATCAACAACCTGCTCGATGCGAGGATCGAGGGACAAATGTGACAGAGCTACCTGCTCACGCATCTAACTTGGGACCAGACCCACATACCAGTCCCTAAATCTCAACTACTGTCACGGAAATGGCTTTTAATTGCACAAACCTCTCAGTTATTCAACAAAATAATAATGAAACCCCACCAATCGAGTGGGATGCTCATTTTCAAACCAGGAGAGTGAAACAGAGCTACGACTTTTCACAAGCAAAGAGGTACCCAATTTGGAAACCCATTTGCAGAAGCACCGAGAGGCTCTTCCATCTACTGTTTCTCATGAAAAAACATTTTTTTGAGCTCTGTAACCAAGACTCTCACCATTTCAACAATGCATTCTGCAAGCAAAGTATTTACACTTCGCTTTTTAGGATGCTCTCGCAGTCAAGTAAAATACGTGGGAAAATTATGTTAGGAAGGGTTCCCTCTGCCCCGCCACAGACGCCCCTTTTATCTCTAAGTCTTACCAGTACGACCAGTAAAACATAACGCTCCCTTAGATAAGAAGTGCGTTAAATATAGTGCTTCAAAATTCCAGCAATCTGGCTTTTTTACGTGGGCTGTCCCTTCCCTAGAGAACCGGGCAGCTGAAGACCGCGGCGGCTGATTTATCAGCTGCATTTAAAAAGCCGCACAACGAGGACAAATATCTCGCAATTTCCGCTGCTCCAACTACTACATAGTTTATGCTTGAATTATTGAGAAAAATAGGGTTTTTGGATTAAAATGAAGAAAAATTAAGCCGGGGAAGTAGAGCATGTTTCAAAGCCCGGATCTTTTTGCGGTGACAAAGGCAGCCTAAGTTTCAGGCCTCGCTGAGGATCAGATGAAGTCATTATTCATTCAGTCAGGGAAAAAAGACTCAATTACCTCAACCTAAAGATGCTATCAATGAATGCAAAGTGCATATTTTACTCTATTCATCCAAATCCCATTAAAAAGTGAAAGGAATGATTTAATCTGGCCTTCTAGAGTTGGTCTTTTTTTTTTTTTTTTTGTAATAAAATAAAGAATCACTGTCTTGCAATATGCATAACCACTACCTCACACTTTTTTTTCACCCCCGCATCACGGCAGTGAAAGCCAATCTCTCCGCTCCGTGCGTGTTCCCCCTGTAAAAACCCCACCCCAGAGCAGAAATGAAGAAAGCACTTCTTTGGGAAGAATGCCTCTTGGGGGACAGAAACATTAAATTTAGTCCACTGCACACTGACACGCAGCTAATTCAAAGCATTAATACCTTTCTAATTGACGAAGACAGATGTGAAGTTAAGTTTGGAATCCAACAAAAATGCTTTGGGAGAGACACTAAGAGAATAAACAAGGCAAAAAAATTTCACACAGTAAATCTCTTGAGCAAGAACATTTGGTTTCTCACTAATCACGTCATCCTTTTTAATATATATCATACTATCAGCCACAGTAAATTCTAAGATTTTCATTTACCATAGAAAGTAAAAGCTGAAGTAGGCTTTAGCAACCGAACACACACAAAAGTATTCATGGAATTGCGTTTGCCATTTCTCAAAAATTAGTCCCTATAATGTACTGAAATATACTTAATTAGTTGAATTCTGTGCCTCTCCACTTAAACAACTTCTGCACTCAAACCAATGAAACACTGCTGAATTCTCCAGACACATTTCATGTAGAAATTCACCGACATTCTCTAAAATTCATCTGAATATTGGTAAAGTGGGTAAACCTCACCTTAACTGCACTGCAGTTTTCTCAAGGCGTTTCTAAAATACATGACCTTAAGAAAGCACTTTCTTTCCTTATGAAAACAATCATAACCAGAATAATTATGGCAATATAAGAAATAGATGAGTTAATCGGAGTAGTTTTCCACAGTTATTGCTATTTCCCACATTAGAAAAGCAAATTTGCTTTTACTTGTCATAATATTTATTCCATTTGAAACAACCGTGCTAACAAAATTAAACATACCACCGGAAATTTTAATCTCCGAGGGAAAATTTGCACGGAACGCCTAAGACAACCACAGTAGTTTTGCAAAGGGGCTGCTCTACAATAATGAACACAGTAATTGCCTGTATAATCTAAAATGCTACTAATGGCAACAACTGCAAATCCATTTAGCTCCTCTTTAATTCATGCACGAAGTTTTAAATAGCTAATGGTTCTCAGTCAAATAATGGCTTTATACCATCAATAAAAAGTGTGGCGCTGTCTACTTGCACCAAAAAAAGCCTCCAAGTTCTCGAAATACTTCATTTCGAATTGAGGGAATCTTTAAAGATCTACACATTTTGGACTACAAGGTATAAGTCATTATCTTATGAGAAAAAAAAATTTAACTAGCAGAAGCTGGAAGCAACACAAAAACTTCGTCGCTACTGGAATACAACGTGAACAGCGACATCGCTGTTGTTGCCTCTAGACGCTTCACCTTTGGGAAGGGTTACCCTCTGGAGCTATTATTATTGGAATAGAACAAGTCTCCTAATATTATCAAAACTGTATTACTTGGAAAACACAAAAAATGTTATGCCGGAATACTAAAATTTATAATTCAATGTTGCACAGCAGTAAGGATTTCTCAAAATAGTCCAGTGCAGCCATTTTTTATTCAACGACAGTTCAAATTATACTAGAAATAACTGCTCGTAAACAGCCTTTTTTAAGCGCCCCACTTGAACACTGCTGAAGCATTAAAGCCCTTCAAACAAACTCCTCCGCAAAGGTAATTATACATCTGTAACCGATCTGGTTCTTCCCTTGCAAAACTACAGTGAAATGTCACGGTGTGTATGTCTGACATAGGACTTTGGCTCCACTTGGCACCCCAGACACGAAGGTGCATCCCCGGCGGCGCTGGGGCAGCGCGCTCAGTCGCTTGCAGCAAGGCGCTCGCTTCGACAAACACCAGTCAGATTCCACACCCTCCAGCGGGTCAACTTTTTCAGCTGCGTTCTGATTTACCCCGACACCGATTTCCTCCGAAAATTCACAAATCTGAAATGAGAGAAACTGGAGGCGCCCCTCTCCCGATACCCAGTGGACTAGAAATGTGGTTCTTGTTCACACTTTTGCAGCTCGCTCAACCGCCCCAGCATCTCCTAAGTGTTCCTCAGCCAGAATGCTCTCTTAGAATCGCTCTCCACACACGACAGGGAAGCCAAAGCAGCGAGATGGTTTGCCTCGACCTTTGGGCACTTGGCCACGGTTGCCATGTGCGGGCCAGGTGGCAGAGGGGGCTCACAGAATCACAGAACGTCAGGGGTTGGAAGGGACCTCAAAAGATGACCTAGCTCCCGGCAAGGCACGACACCTCTCGGCCCTCCCAGGGGTTTTTGTGCCACAGCTCTTCCCTCCTGCGGGCTGGAAGGAAATTCGGAGACCTTTAGCAATTCAGACTGTGCACAGAAACTATTCCGCTCCCCTCCTGGCAAAAAAGCTCTGCGATTCACGCATCTCCGGGTGCCAGCGCCCAGGTGCCATGTGGCTGCGCAATGTCCAGCTCCGCTGTGGGTTTGTCACACACGAGAACGACAAAAAGGGGCTCAGAGCATATTAAGAAACTGAAAAAACTGATGGTTTCTTGAACTCTTGCATGCATAGAGAGGTTGTGCTGGAGCAGTAACGTATCCTCCCCCTATTAGAAGGTATCAGTTGAAAAGGTTTTCTCCAGACCACCCATCAGTATGGAATAATTACACTTCAATAATCTAACCTAACTAGTCAGACTGGGGATTTCAACACACAACGGTATTCACACAGCAAAACTTCTAAAGATGTCGATTTTCAAAATTTAAAGCAACCCAGGTACACAGGACTTCATACAGAACATAGAATTTCTAAGCACTCACAACCCTCCTTACATCCGACTGAGACTGGCAAAACGGGGAATTCCAGGGGCAAAAAGCTCCGGATTTAAAGATGTTTCTGTACACTGGAACGCTACCTTTAAATTTATATTTCATCCAACTTTTACAAATGTTTGTTATACCTTCTTTAAGTCTGATCATCACCAGCTTCAGCTCGAGACTCTTCTAGCACTGTCATGGAACCAGGTCTTTCAATACAGACTAAGCAGCTTTACACAGGACACATTATTATTAAAAGATGTTCAATGGAGATTGCATTTTTTCTGACCTGAGTAGACTCAGGAAAACCTAGCTCACCCTCTCCCGGGTGAAAAGAATTAGCTCTGTCAAAGTAACTGCAAAACTATCGTTGACAAAACCGGTCCCAAAGTTCTTACTGCGCAGCCTTTGCAGTTAAAGACATATTTTAATATGCAATGTGAAAAAAACCTAAACTGAATAGCGTAGTAAGAGGTACTACTTTCCTGAAGAGAAACAGTCATAAAAGGGACTCGACAAATGGGTAAGAACAGCTCTTTCAGGTGGGTATATTTGGGGAATTCTAACACAGCTGCAACTCCGACCAGGCAGCTGACCGGTCTAAAGAACTTTTCCATACAGGAAAGCTGCACACATTTATTTTTCCCACTGTAAGGACTGAATTTCTATATTTTTTATATATACGTTACACTCTACATTTAATAAGATATCATAAATTAGAGGTATGAGACCCTTGTAGCTTCTTCAAAGCCATTTTTTAAATTAAGCAAACGCCTGAAAACATCTATTTAAAGAAACCCAGCATTTGCTTACTCCACATAAAAATAAGGTGTCAGTAGTAGCCCAGTTCCTCACAGACTATCTAAAAATTAAGCTATTAGGGATTATTAGCTTTTGAAGAGTTTATCTCAACAGGGATAGGTGAAGAGAAGTCAGAGCTAAAGATACCAAAACACATTTGGCAATTTTTTCCATTCAGAATCCAATTAAATAAGCTTAAAAGTCAAGTGTTTTTGGCTTCATTTGTTTTTAAGTTTTACCATTTCATTTTATCCCAAATCCACAGTAAATTCAGGAGATCTAAAAGGTGAGGTTTTTAATCTGACTTTGAGTCAGACAGAAGAGAGAAGCGCATTTGAAAATTTCTTTCCCTACAGATTAGACCTTTTATTTCATTATACCCCACTACTTTAATAAAAGTTACAAGAAAGTTGGAAAAAAACCCCACAACACTTAATTGAGAAACAGTGGCACGCGTTAAGTTGGTGCCTATAAAAATGGAAATCGGAGCTGCAACCTTTCTTCATGGAAGTGTAATTGAACTAACACAGTACATAAAATACACAGATTATTAAAATGACGGCGGCAACTTTCTGAAGAGGGATTCACCTATAAACGCAAGTGAAAAAATAAAAACTGAAGGAGGAATTAAAATTGTCTCCACCGGGAGTGTGCAGCGATTCTCAGCACAGGTCTGGATACAAGCACAATCCCCCAAGTCTTCTTCCCCAGGAAGTTTCCATGGGAAATCAGGTTAAAATTAAACACACATCTCTGAGTTTGTCTCACAACATTGATATTCTGGAAGAAAAAGTTGGACACGTTTTCATTTGTAGTTTTAACGGGAGGAGCTTGAAAGCTCCTTAATACAAGGGAAAGAAGCAGTCGTCCCCGTGAAGATTAATTACATGTCAGAACGGAGGGGAAAACGCCGAAAAAGGGTGGACGGGGGAAGCCTTCAACCCAAAATATGCCACAACCATTTAATGCATGGGAAAACCAATTCTCCTCCGTGAAGAATTCTAGATCAGATTTGACGTACAACTTCTCACTAGTGTTAGGTAAAAACATCAGTTTTGAGACTCAACGACGTAGCAGGAACTACGCCATGAGATCTGGAATTTCCAGGTCAATTTTAATACACTGATGCATTTACAAATACAATTGGCCTTCTAGAGTATAAAAAATTTTAGGAGTATCAACAAAAAGGCTGTTAAGATGGTTCTTAATTTTTTCTCTATACATTTAGCTGTTATTCAGAATTTATACAACTTCTATGCTATTTGTGCCTCCTGTCCTTAAGGAAATACAAAATATGTTTAGAGAGAATTTAGCAGAACACGTCGTCCTTGAATTATTCTTATTGGGATTATGTGAAGAAACGCAATTCTGGAATAATATTGCCCACAATCTTGTTCACAGAGATCGGAGGTAATTCTCTTCAGACGCCTGAAAGAGTTGTAAACATGTACAAATGCATATAACATAATAGATATTTTGATCTTTTACTTAATCCCAGATCAGTTTTTATCAGTAGAGAGAGTTAATACTCAAAAAAAAATCTGCCTTCCTAAGGTTTGAGAGCTGAAACTCACCATCAGGATTCAGTGATCGAGCGCTCTGCCTGCATGTGTGCAAGGTGGTTTTGTTAAAATTTCATGTGCAATAAATAAACTTTATTATATCACTACATTTTCTGACATTCTTACATTTATCAGCTGAAATTGCCTTATTACTATTAAGCGAGAGAAAAAAAAAATCTTAGCACAAAACTCCTGCTTTTTGTGTTTATATTCTTCAAGGCCATTTTATGAACCATTTCATACCTGATGGTTTGCAAGCAATCCCAACAGTTGGGAGTTGGGTGAAAAGTTGCCCAGATTGACAGCGAAAGCGAAAAGGTCTGTATTAATTCCCAAATAAAGAAATGCATGGAGTGGTATTTCACTATGATTATACTCTAAAGTACCAATTAGAATGCGTCAGAAACTAGAGCAAGTTGACACTCTACAATAAAGCAAATAATTTCCAGTTGGAGGGGCAGCAAATGTTAATATGCAACGTTCAAGACGACGAGAATCTTTGTAAAAGGAAGTAGCTAATAAGGTTTAATGATGCATGTCAGGAAGCCACAGTATGTAGGGAAACACAGCTGGCTTCATTTTGTAAACTATTTGATATACACATCCTTCTAGTTCACGATTATCAGCTGTGCAAGTGCCACAGGGGACAGTTTAGCCTTCAGATCAGGATATTCTTCTTGTTCGCTAAATTACAAGTAAAATACATTAATATAAGATGGTGCTGTAGGCTAGTGCCCTGACTAAAGCTTGTGAGCTTACAAAAAAAAAAAAAAGATTAAAGAACTCTTCTGTAAGATGCAGGTGGAACGACCTTCCCAGAACAAACAGGCTGAGGAACACTGAAATAATAAATACGTTCGTAATACAAATCGGTGCGCGTTTTCGGACGGCAAGACCCAACCCTGAAAGCCAGGGAAACAAATCCGAAAGACCATTTATATATTAATTCACGCCATTCCGTGCTGCACATTCCCTCATTTATTATTAAATTAATATTAATACAGAAACCGCAGCGATTACGGAGAGATGGCAGCCCAAGTTGCTGCGTGCCGGCGATGTGCAGGTGACGGCAATTAGCAGCAGATGACAGAAGCACTTGGAATTTGTACCAGATGGCAGCTAAGGGTCATTGGAAGCCAGCAAACCTTCCACAAGGCAACTGTTGTGCAGCGCAACTATAAAACTCCCAAGTACTTGGACGTAATTTATGTGGGTTTGTAAAGAAAACGTAAAGGGCAAAGCCGGATACAAAACTATCACGCGTGGCCTTAAAAGCTCAGCTAATTCTTTACAGAATTAAATGTATTTAAAAATAGAGCAGGGTGAATCTCACCTCGCACTGGGGAGAGTCAGTACATGACTAGTAAGAACAGCAGCTAAAGTATTGGTTAAACGAGCCAAACCTGTGCTTGATTAATTTGCCCCCAACCACACCTGAATCTGGAAATACAAATCTCCTTTTTTTTTTTTAACTGCAAATCCAGGGAGAGCTCTCCTCATAGGGAGCACAGCCCCGCCTGAGGTACTGCACCACCGCCTCAACGAGGCAAGGAACAAGCCAAGTTGGTTCGTGGGTAAGGGAGAACGTAATGATACGGTGACAGCAGAAACAAAAACCCAGAGGCCAGAATATGATGTAGCCAGAGGCGCTTTGGGCAAAGGTGATGGGAGGGAATTTCAAAGGTGTGTTTCAAGGAGCTTGTGGCGAATCTCTTGCCGTGCATAAAACTGGTAAGAAATCAGCCCCCGTGCATCCACTAGTTGAAGCCAACGACTTGATAGCAGAGCGGATGACGGACGCGGAAGGATGCAGGAGAAGCGCACAAGAATCACGATCTCCATCGTCGCACAACGGCTGCAAACGAACCAAGACGCTGTTTTTCAGGGTAAGCGAACTGCGACAGATGGAGAATACTAATGTCAGCTCAGCAAAGAGTTAAAAGTTTCTTCTCCACAAAGGTGCTGCCTGGTCAGAGAAAGAAAAGGATGTGTAAGATTTGTATGGAGATGGAAGGCAGAAAGGGTAGGTGGAGCTGCTAAAAATATTAAGAGAGATCAGAATAAAAGGGGTGGAAAAGCAGAATAAGCCAAGGGAGAAGAGAGTCAGAAGAAAGGGATATGCGATACAGAGCAGAGACTGGTGCTGGCAGAGTCACAACTATACATAGAGCAGGCAATTAAACACAGTGAAGCAAAAAAACTAAGCAGTTTCTTCAAAAAAAAACCAACCCAACAACAAAAACCCCAAAAAACTCCCTAAAAACCTCCCAACCACTTTCAAACTTAGAGAAAAAGTTCTATGTGATAGGAAGAAGAAGAAGAAAAAAAAAGTCTCTCCCTTAAGCCCTGAAGGTATCAGTAAGAATCCTATTTTCAGCTGAGTCACAAGTCATCCATCTTTGCTTTTATAAAGAAAATATTTGCATGGATTCCTCAGAGACCGTGAGATTAAGAAAAAATTCCACAGTGTCCAAACCATAAAAGAAACGGAACTGAATGCTGTTTGGGATAAAGAGCAGTCTGGGATACATTCCAAAAGATACGGCGGGAAGGGAATTAGCTTTAAGAACGTGAAGAACACTCACTCTTTGCAAACCAGCCCACAATTGAAACCAGGTTATTTCCAGCCGGCCGCAAGCTGGGATGCTGATTTTAATGCTAAATCTCTCTGAAGGCTTTTGCTCTGAACTGAGGCAAAAAAGGGCAAAGACCGTGTTTGTTGAGACGACGACAAACGTGTTCCTTTCAGGGTGCAAACAGAACAAAGCAAATTATCTTAATTATGATGGCTCTGTTCAGCCCATATCAAAACAAACGCTGTATCCTGCTACATACAGAACTTTCCCTCTGGATATTCAGCACTAGACTAAGACCTCAAACTGTGTGAATCGTGATAGCTACCGAGCCTCCAGCACTTGGGGGGCCCATCTCCCTTTCACATTGCCTTCTAGAAAACAATGTATTTCATCAAAAAATAATTTAGTTTAGCCTAGTTGGCTACAGGTAAAACATACCGTATTTCTAGGGGATTGTGAAATGACAGTGAGCTGCTGAGCCCAATTCTAGTATATTTAAAACATACTTAGACGACAAAATCCCAGCAACTTTTCATGGGAGTCTCTGAGACACGAAGCCACGTATCTCAGAACATCATCAAGTAAAATTCTTGGTGAGAAACCACAAAAATTTAGGACTCTGAGCCAGACATTGTTTACGGCTACTCATTCACATTCTCGTAACGGGGAAATAATTTAACATTGTGGGAATTTTACAGCTCTGAACGAATTCTTGGGCCTGAAGTCGGATTAGAACTAGGAAGTGGCACCAGATGAAGCAGAAACATGCGGCACACCACGCTGAATTACACGGAGCCAGGAAAGACCCGTCACAGAACTCGCTACGCCAACTGCATAACATGTTTAATTGTTGCTTTCGGAACAAGTCAGAAGTTAATGCACAGGTTATTCTGGGACTTCAGCTTGTGAAACTGATAATTTCTACTCATTTCGATGCATTGCCATGTGCATTCTGAGAGTACATACACGTCGCACAGCCCACGTAATTTTAACCTTTCAATCTGAGTACACAAAATACGTTCCCCTCGAATTTATTTCCATCTCCCTCCAAGTATATCGTGCTCTCTTAATTTTACCCCTCAAATCTGCTGCCATTGATGGCAACGGTTCCCGTTCGCCCAAGGCTGAAACTGCAAAAGCAATTCTAAATCTAGATCAGAAAAAACACCTACTCGGCACTTTAAATGGGTGAGAATGAGAATACTGGGAAATGCCAGACAAAATAAATAAAGAACCTTAGTTTGTTAATTTCCCTCTTGGTTAATTAACACCTATAAATGACCTTTAGCATTGACAAGTCCAACTTCATCCAGAAAGCCAAGGTTTAACAATATCTATCCAGATAGGATTGATTACTGATTACAGCATTGTGAGGAGCACAATTCAATCTGATTTTTTTTTTTTTTTTTAAGGCTGAAACTGCATTCCTGAGTAATCTGATGTGACTGCCAATGAGGTAAAACACAGAGAGTCATTACACTACAATAATGTTGATGTTACCATTTCCACATCTATCTAAAGCACAGAACATACATCATTTTAGAACGAAATTAAACTTTGTCAGAAATATTTTTTCTTTATATCGTTCGGCATTAAAAACGTATTGAATTGATCCATTAAGAGAATTCTCTTCTCTTCGTCTTTGTGTTCTTTCGACTGTTTCTGCATCCTTAGGCAACGCAACAATTTTTATAATTGCAATAAAACCAAGTGTTGACTTTAAGTTAAGAGAATTGTTGCTTAAGTGACTAAACACTTTAGCAAACACAATAAATCCTTCTAAGTTTAACACACAGACAAACCACACGCTTGAACAGGTACATACACACGAAAAATTGCGAAACGTGATTTTGCTTAAACTCATTTGAGTTTTACTTTTCTTCTCAGTGTTTACAGAGCAGGTCCGCATCTCTAAATTTGAATATTGCTTCAGTCAAAAAGCATCTCAGTAAAACAGTTTTTAGCACAAAGTACTCCAGCAAAAAATAAAGCAGAAGCATCTTTCTGTACCTCAATGAGGAGAGGAACGATAAAAAGCATCAGGATCGTGTATTGTTGGCTTATTTCTGGACACAAAAGTCTCAGTTTGGCAGCATAAAGTGAGAAACCCACATCCCAGTGTTTGCCGTCTCTCAGAGCCAGGAGACACGAGCATCGCTGAGCTGTACCCCTCAGTAAGAGCATTCAACACATCCTGCAGGGAAATCTCTAGAGGGTTATTTGATTTGTTCTCACAGAGCGATTCCTGAAGAGACCAGACTATTCCAGTCGTCGGGACCTGCAACGATCATCGAGTCCAACTGCTGAGCACAAGCCAAAGCCCGTTGCCAAGGGCACTGTCCAACAGCCCCTTCAGCAGCGAGGAAAGAACAGGTGAACCAACACTTAATTGTTAGCAGCTGTAACATTAAAGTACTATGTAAGCCAAGGTGGTACCTATATTGTCCTAAGAGTAAACCAGCCTGTTACAGCACGTCAACAGGTTGCTGGATCTTTTTTTGGTACTCACTCGTCTGCTGATGCAGATTTGGAGCGACATTTAATATCAACAGCCATTTTGAAAACATCAGGGAAATTTTCAACACAAAGCCTTTCACCCTGTATCACAGTTTTCTGTGTGAAATATTCATGGAAAAAAAAAAAACAAACCAGCAAGCTTTTAGAAAAAAATCTAGTACCTCTCCAGGATCTGTTGATTTGGGTGAAGCGCGTTACATTTATGCATACTCCCCTGTCAATTTACTATATTAATTTCATTTTAAACGCCTGTGAGCCAGTTGTTCAGTACTCTTAGAGAAAGACAGAGAAGGAATATAAAATAATTACGCACCGCAAACATTCTGGTTCCATTTTACTCTATTATTTCAAAATGTAACAAAGATTAAAATAATAAAAGGCCATCCTAATCCACGTAATGGTACGTATCACCTGTCTCTGTCAATGAGACATTTCAAAGCATCTCTTTATTAGAAACACAAATCAATACTCTCAGGGGACTGCAATAACTGCTTGGAGCAATTTGTATTATCATTTCATTCTTGATGCTCCTACTCAGAGCAACTTATTATGAGTGGCGTGAAAATGGCAACCTGTCACACGTGATTTTTTTTTCTAAACCTCTTGCGAGAATTTTTGCTTTTGTTAATACAATTAAGCACCTTCTTATAGGTCTGGGTCGTAAGATACAGCCTACAACTGAAGTTTCATTTCTCTGTAATTGAGGGCCCTTCCCAACCTCCATTAGAAATGCTACGGGTGAAACAAAGACCTATTTGCTTTGTTTTGAAATGAAAGAACCTTGTACAGAGGGAAGCACTCAAGACTCCGGTATCTTTTCATGAGTCAAATGTCTTTATGATGTTTTCATTGCTTTAATAAAAAAGAAAAAAAAAGCCCTGGAAGAGCATTCTGGGTACTGACACAAACCTGTTATCGTGCTCTGCTTCCTCTGGGAGCCCAAATAGATTTTAGTGGTCTGTTGTAAACATCCCTTAAAACTATCACGTAGCTGTGGCCAAACGCTTTATAGTAACACAATCTGAGAGGAGTGGATGAGGTAGAACCATAAAAGTCTTCTACTTTCAAGACAAATGCTTCCATCAGTACCTGTAACACTCCTTGCTAAAGAAAGAGTAATTTCACTTCTGAAATGAGACCAAGGCAGAATTCACTTTTCATACCAAAGTTCAAGTTAGTCCAGCACGTGCGAAATACATCAGAGTAAGAGCTTGGAGATTTTTGGATTTAGGTACATTTGGGTTAAGTATTACGAAAACCAAAGCAGGAAATCCCGCAGTAAGGCTAACTTACCTTATTTTTTGGATTAGACGTGTTCATTACACTGCGAGTTTCCTTGCCTGTGTAAATGACAACGCCAATTACAGTCCCTGAAAAACAAACCAACAAAAAGGAAAACTGAGGTGCCAAGAAATTAAGAGAATTTTTGTCCAAATTAAAACTTGCAGTAATTTACAGTGCCTCAAACAAATCAATTGTGTGAAAAAGCCCCGAGCGAGTGAAACTCACTGGAATGATGCCTCTAAGTGGAAAAAAAATCAGAGTATTTCTGCCTATCTCACTTATAACATAAAGGATGGCTGCACGCTTTGAACTTGAGTAGGGCTTTCGATTTCCACCCAGCACGATCCTGGCAAATGAGTCTTCGTAGTTTCTGTAGTTGGGATAAACCAGATTGCTGTCAGGGATTTACAGCAAAGGGCAGAAAGCACTTTGGATTTATTAGCAGCAGGAATCCCCTTTTAGGCATCTAAATTATCAGTTCTGAGGGTAGAACATCTGGGTATATAACACGTATCGGGTGCAACGAAACAGTAACTTATTTTCTTTTTCCATTTAGCTTACTGTTATCCTACGGGCTAAGGTGAGGTACTGAGACCAAGGAAAGCAAACACCTTCCCAATGCACAAATTTGAGGAATCTCACTTTCCTGAACTGATCGATACACAAAGGGCTGTAAAACGGTTTTCTCTTGAGTCGTTTGACACTATGTGATTTTGCTGAACCAAAGTTTTGGCTCCCAAAATTCAAAAAGAAAATAAAAAGTCTTACATTATAGCAACTATTTTTCTTGTCACTTATACCGCTCTAGCAACAGGCTTTTTGTTTTGATTTTTTTTTTCCCTACAGAATCCATTATTTTAATATCCAGATACTTTCAGGAGCTTTGGCAATCTTCATCCAACGTGTAGCCGGTAACACTCCTTGAAGCCTGGACACACTCACCTTCCCTGTTACTGATCTGCAAGATGATCGATTTGTGGTCTCTCTCCTCGAGAACTGCCAGGACATCAGCAACCAGAGCTCAAGTTCTCTGAGGGATTCCCCACACAACCCCCAAACGCCTTTCCTCACCTGACCTTGACCCTCTGCATCCCCTGGGCACAGAGCAGTGGCACGGAGCTCCAGGAGAGCGGGCTCTCCCCGCTGACGCTGGGGAGACACATCCTCAGCTGCGCTACTGCGACACTCACCTGAAGCAACAACGGTGCTTGCCCATAACGTATTTTCTATGCTCAGGCTTTCATGAACTGCTGGATCGCTGTCTTCCTGTTAAAAAGTGTGAACAGGGAGTCAACATCACACCAGCCACGGCTCGGAACAGCGCCAAACAACCTGAGCAGCTTGCACAGAGCGCTGCAGCCTTGGACCGACCTGGCATTCGCTGCGTACACTTGTCTCTATACACACACAAGAACAGCTTTCCAAAAGTGAAATATTGATTCAAGTTCACATTGCTGAAAGCCAATTACATTCAAAGAACTAAAGTCAACAAACGGACCGTATTCTTTTCTTTTTGGACCGTATTCTTTTCTTTTCGGAGCGTATTCTTGTCTGCAGAATGGTTCACTCTACCAAGCAGTTAAAGCGAGTTACGAACACCAAGCACCAAAAATTAATGCTCTGTTCTCCACATTTTAAACAACCTCTAATTCATACAGTAAGTTAGGGACATCATTTTGCAACCCAGGTGACACCACATCAACTTCAGGGATGAGTATTTACACTTGTAAAAAAGAAATGCGCACCCGCGTTGTCTTACCACATACTGACCAAATGCCTACCCAGTGGGAAAATACTTCCCATAGGAAACCACTTTCATCATGATTTTAAACTTTTTTCTCCTCCCCTCTCAAGCAATAATGGCCCACAGATTGTCAACGGACTTCATCTCTCATAATCAGTTTGGAGCATGTACGGATTTCTTACTCATTAGCAGCTGTGAAATGTGCTGTTTACAACTAAAGGAGACTTTGGGAGGTGGGATAATTAAGTGTATTTGACCAAATTACAGATTGTGCTGAGCTTTTTGCAGGAAAATGGAGACCACTGATTTACCAAAGTACACGATAAATCCTGCATAACGTCAATAATGAAAACGTGTGTCCATTTCTCATCTCAACTTTGAAACCACCACCAAACACAGGATGCGCTGCTATGAAATCTCAGTTCCCAAGAAAAGAAAAAGCTCGAACTAAACAGATTTGAATGTGTGCTCCCTACATAGCAAGGAAACTATAGCTCTTGTTCTCTTAAGTGAAACAAAATCACTGTTTAAAAGGCATAAAGTACTATTCTGGAAAAAAAAAAAAAGGGGGAGAGAGGGAGAATACGGAATTACCTATAAAAGGAAACCCACGAGTTTTGAATCAAAGTAAAAAATTTATCAAGAATTATCAACATTCCGTAAGATTCGTCTTTCGTTAAGGAAAAGGACAAACATTTTTTGATTCTTACCTAAGGAATTAATACTGCAAGAATTATTTGCCATACTCCTAACAATCAACAGAATGGTTCGGCCACTGGCTCACCTTCCACTTACTCCATTACGATCCAAAATGTCACTCTTCAACTCACCAAATACCACACCTTCCACACCCAACAGGATGGCTTCTTACCCGTATTTTTCATTTGTCATAAGTGACTCAAATGAAAAATAAGAAGTGTATTTATTTTGGGTTCCAAGTTGAGGTGTTTCACAGGTGTTTTATTTCTGCTTTTGGAGAGCTGGCAGGGATAAACAACAAAGCACAGCAGAGCTTTAGCTCCTCCTGACTTGGTTATTGCAAAAGGAATCTTCCGCCAGCGGTCAGCTTTGCTGGGGATCTATTTCTCACGCAGAAGCACCTAAGAGAAGTTGTCCCCCCATAAAAACTCCAGAGCTGTGCACCTAAGTTTCCATTTTGTTTTAGAGTCATGCACTTTTTGAAATCATCTAAGTTTGTCTTCTACATTGTTAGCACTTTGTCTTCATAATGGGGAAAAAAAAAGAAAAGAAAAATCAATGTGCTATTACCCTGTCAACCTACCCTCACAAGAATTCTTTGAGCATCAATGCTTAAGTAGGAAAAATGTATGCATTAGCATCACTAAGCACAATAATTTACTTTTTTTTTTTTTTACTTTAACATAAAATAGAAGTTGGGTGCAAAAACTGATGTAGTGTAAGAAACAACAGCTTACCGAAGTAGAAAGATAAATCAGTAAACAAGTGTCCTAAAAGGACACTTCACCATTAATAGAAAAAAAAAAAGGGTGAAAATCTAAAAATATCTACTGTGAACCAAATCCAAGGGCAATACACACACGAGTTCGGTTTGAAGCGCCCTTAAAGCTGTCAAACCAACGCTTCCGTAAACATTGGGGTTATTTACACCTACTGGGGGTGCTGGAATCCTACAGCTCCCACGGCGGGTACAACAGGGAGCAACCTCTGTGACCGTTTCCCAACCTCTCCGTTACACGTACTGGAGTTGTTACAAAGACTCTGAAGAGGCCAGTTGATGTGTAGGGAAGCACACGGTCACTGGGATGGGAATAACATGAATATTACAGCTGTTATCCTCACGTTCAATTTTGAATATAACTATGGCTGGAAAATCTTAATAAAGCTCCCTTACGTAGCTTTTAGCTTTATTTTAATTTTTTGAGGGAACTTTGGAAGTACGAGCCTTCCCTTAAACAGAACTTTCGTGAAACAAGGCACATTTTTATGGCACATAAACTAGCAGCTGCAGTGTCTCAGGCTACTGAATACAGACAATTTGCCACTTTTTTTGACATATATGAACAATCCATTAGACGCCTGGAGACAAACAATAAATACTGATATGTGTGGTCTCAGATAAAAAAAAAAAAAAAATCAGCGATGTCAATAACTACCCCATTCGCAGATTCTGTTTTTTTTTTCAGATATTCATTTTGCATTAGCTTTCTGCAATATAATGTTATATTTCTATATGTTATGTTTCTATACACTAAGGGTAGGTTTCACTTCCATTAAGAAACAGCAAAGAGAAGCAGAACTATCTCCACACACTACTTACCCGTGTGAAGGTACCCTCAAAACTGTGAATATCCAGCTGTGGCTTCTGAGCATAAACGTAAGCATTGATTGAAAAGAGATCCTGCAAAACAGATTTATGTACTTACTATTATATTTTACCACGTATTGTCAAGAAACTTGAAATGGTAAAGATCCAGTTTATGATGCTGCCCACCCCATGTCAAGCTCATTACATTTTTACCCAGTTAAGAAACATCCAGTTTTTTCAGACCATCTTACTACAAAGGAACCAGATCCAACACGATATTCTAAATGTGTTGATAATTCAAACACTAAATTGCTTCACATTTATAACATAAGAAATGTTATCTATTTTTTTTTTTATATTCTGCAGGCAAGAAATCTCTCCCATCATACCTTAGAGACTATATTTTACACGCTTTTTAAAACAAATCAAATCTGACCATTAACTCTCACAAATTATCTTTATCTTAAACTGTCGGCCATTTGTCGTAGCCTCTCACACGAAGTTCATTCATTGCGTTCTTGTTCTTCCAATCTACTTTCATCAGGTTCACGAGAAATAATTCATATGAAACCAATACACGGGTGGTGTCCTATATCTTCATCATTCGCTTCCTTCCAATCTGTTATCGCCTACAATTTCACTAATCCTGGCTATTATGAGCTTTATTATGCAAAGTAAAATAAAGGGTCTCTCAGTAGTCGATAGCACAGTAGAAAACTAATACCACACACATACGTCCACAATAAAAACTGCCAGAGAAATGCATCAACCTAGAACCCCTCTCTTTGCAAAGAGTGTCTTAGTGGGAAGCAACAGCAGGATAAAAGGAAGCAAAAATATCCACCTTTTTAAGCACTTGTACAGTAAAGCATTTTCCCGATTTCTCATCTATTTTCTTCTGCTTTTGTTATTTCAAATGCAAAAATTTCTGCCACATCTTTGGTGTCTCTTCTCTTTATCCTTCAGTTCTTTTGTACCTCTGATTTACCATCTAAGCTCTCCCGTTTCCCTTTTTTACTCTTCTGAATTTCAGCTCTGAAGCAAACTCACTTATCTCTCCGAAAAAACCGCGCTCCGCGCATTCCCCGTGCGTTCGAGGCTTTACTCCGGAACGCTGCGAACGAGAACCAGCAGAGCATCCCAAAAGCGTGTGCTTTTCTCCTAACCGTGAGAAAAACCTACGCTTTGAGAAAAAAATGGGAGGTGGTAGCTCATCACCGTTTCATTCACGAGTAGCAGACAGAGAAGACATACACGCATATCACACAAACTCAGTTTTCTAGAATATTTTTTACTAGGGTACAGAAAAGGGAGAAGGACTTTTTTTGTATAGCACAAAGACAACTATTTCTTATTAACAATTTACCTAATGAGTGGCTTGATTTTAGTAAAATTCAGCTTCAGTGAAGAATTATTTTCATACTATAAGCACTGAGCTGCTGGTGCACCGCAGTTAAACAGTTCCGGTAATATTTTCAGTGGAGACAGCATTCTACATCTAAATTACAGTGTTTTTAGGAGACTGAGGGCAAGCCTCAGTTATTTTCTCACTGGAGGCAAAGCCCAAACCCAGGGGAACATAGGGACAGGGGAATTGTAACAGTTCTAGATTAAAGAAACCGTGTGAAAGACTGGAATCTCAAGCAATAAATTGTTTTATGCAACAGTAGGTGACTTTTTTTTAAAAAAATCTTGATACACATTTAATTATCTCATTACTGAAAATAACTCAGAAGAATGCACTTCATCCTTCTGCACTGAAAGTCAGGAAGTTACTTGATGATGGTACATTACTGAAGATGTTCTCTTGCATTTCACAATTTAAAATTTGCTGTGAAGTTATCAATAACACAGAAAAATCTCCTCTATTAGGTCAAGGGCAACATTTGTTCGCCTTACTTAAAGATCATTAAAATACATTCTTAATCATAACATGTAGTTCATTACAAATAAAATTGCCTTCGGTTCAATAAAACTAATTAAATGTAAATGGTATTGTTTACTGCCGTATGGATCTTCTGATATAAATCAGCAAGTCACCATTTATTGAAAATTACAGTGACCTCATTGCTGTTAATAAATTTAATTGATCACACAAGAAGAATGCCCCAGAACACGCCAGAAGAACTGTCCCACCTCCAGCTCGGAAGCGGTAAGACACCTCACGCAGGCGTCACGATATTTGCCGCTCACGCGTCATGGGACGACTCGCTGCAATTTTAATTCTCTGAGCACGTTAAGAGACACTTGCTTCCTATTGAGATGGCAGATCGACAGTCCTCTTAAGGTATGCTTGCCTTTAACAAAGCCCCTAAAAAGGATTTAGTCTCAAAATATGAGGAATTCTGCTCAGGCAAATCTCCACAAGCTTGGAACTTGAGTGTGTTTTCAGAATTCTCTTAATGCCAAGCCAACTCTCCTGTAAAACAAAGCTTCCCCGGGACAAGAGACATAATCCAGCTCGAGTGACATTTATGTAACTCTACAAGGCATTTGTGTAGATACATGTCTATTCTGAATGTGCACATACACACAGGGCCTTTTTCACGATTTTAGTGGAGTTACCCACGACACAACACGCACGTGCACTCAACAAATCCACACGCTCAGGCAAGTCGTTGAGAGCCCTCCTTGCAAGAACTCGCACAGCGCGTCCTGTCAGACCAGAAAGCATCTCGACAGCAAAAAGCGCTCTGCCTTCCAATCCCAGGCTGGGACCTGGATGAGGGGACAGAGTGCACCCTCGGCAAGTTCACGGGTGATACGAAACTGGGAGGGGTGGCTGACACCCAGGCAGGCTGTGCTGCCACCCAGCAAGATCTGGTGAGGTTGGAGAGCTGGGCAGAGGGGAACCTCATGGAGTTCAATAAGGACAAGTGCAGAGTCCTGCATCTGGGGAGGAATAACACCAGCACCAAGACAGATCAGGGGACGTCCTGCTGGAAAGCAGCCCCGTGGAGAAAGACCTTGGAGTCCCAGTGGGCAGGGAGTTGTCCCTGGGACAGCAATGGGCCCTTGTGGCCAAGAGGCCAGTGGGAGCCTGGGGGGTATCAAGAAAAGTGTGTCCAGCAGGGCTGGGAAGGTTCTCCTGCCCCTCTGCTCTGCCCTGGGGAGACCACACCTGGAACCCTGTGTCCAGTTTGGGGCTGCCCAGTTCCAGAGAGACGGGGACCCACTGGAGAGAGTCCAAGGGAGAGCTACGAGGGTGATCAAGGGACTGAACATCTCTGCTGTGAAGAGAGACGGAGAGACCTGGGGCTGTTCAGCCTTGAGAGGAGACGGCTGAGAGGGGACCTTGTTAACGAACAGAAATATCTGAGGGATGGGGGTCAAGGGGAAGGTGACAATCCCTTCTCTATGGTGCCCAGCAATAGATATAATGGGTTTAAGTTAGAACATGGGAAGTTCCACCTCACCATGAGGAGAAACTTTTTCCCTGTGCTGGTGCCGGAGCCCTGGTCCAGGCTGCCCAGAGAGGGTGTGGAGTCTCCTGCTCTGGAGACTTTCAAACCCGCCTGGACGCGTTCCTGGGTGTCCTGCTCTGGGTGACCCTGCTCTGGCAGGGGGTTGGACTGGATGATCTCCAGACGTCCCTCTCAAGCCCCAACATTCTGTGATTCTGTAGTAAGTGATCAAAGCAACGGTTCCTGAGGCAAGAACGACTCGTGCTGGCAGCGTACCACTTGGCTGAAAACACTACAACTGGGATACACTTCTGCGGAGCACGGATCTCGGTGATGAGAACCACGAAGTTGAAAGACAAAAGTCCAGTTCTATCTCACTTTCTTCCCAATGTAAAACCAGGACCAGTGGCATAACCAACTCCTTCAGCGTTCAGTGGAGTATCTATCTCCTATTTATTGCGAAAACAGTGACTGCGCTAACAGGTATTCTCCAATGCTTACAATAATTTTGACCATCTTCTAGGTAAGAGATATATATGCATGCATGGAAGATACCTTAAAAGCAAACAGATAAAATGTTTACCCCCAAGGCTGGCAATCTTTGCGTGCAGCTGACAGCAACCTTCAGTTTCCAGTCTGTCTCGCCATCGAGCTGGTCAGTTCGAATGAAACATGAACCTTGAAGTCATAAAGAGACACAAAATTATTTTTTTATCTCAAAACTTCAGTTCAGGTTAAAAAAAATATAGAGGAGTTAAAGTAATTTGCAACAATTTAAAAATAAATAGGCTACATTTTAGAAGATTCAGTATTTTTGAACGTCTGTCTGCTTTCCTACAGGAAATCACAATCCTTCAGGTATCACAATACCACAAAATCTCTGAAAAAAGTTCTTTAACACGTATTCTTAACAGTTTCCAAACAAGTTTCCAAATGTTATCAGCAAAAGATACAACTTCACTGGCAGAAGTTGAATAAAGTTTAATTATTTTTTACCTTTTAGAATTGTGTCACTTGTAAAATTCCAATGCAACAGAATAATCAACTGACACCGGTGATTTCTGTATTTATCCTGGTATGACACCACACACTTACACTGCTTATAGTCTCCTGGCTTCTCCAGAAAAATGCTTTTTTTAAAATCCCTTAACATGCAAACCATTCAAAACAATCTAGGTTCCAACATGTTATGCTTAGAAGTCATTTTGAATAAGCTATAAAGAGCCTTCCCCTGCCCCAATAAGTTGTTCGGCGGATATCAAGTCTGGAATATCACACAGGTTACTAATGCAAGATTCAAAAACAAGACTGCACACGTGCATTGCAAATCTATTACAAACAGATGCAATTAGCTACAGTTTCCATCTAGTTTGAAGCCTTAATAAAAGCAGTAAAACTTTAACAATGCTCTCCACAACTGCTATGTTAAAGAACACTTACATATTTCTAAAGCAATAATTACAATTTTTATTACACTACAGCCTAAGAACAGGACACACTACTGTCACTGTGTGCTATGGCTGTGAAATAAAAAAACATTTTTCTAGTTATTTGTAAATTTTAAACACTGTATATAGACATAGACACATACACACTCGTAATTCCTTCTGTATTTCAACCAACCCAGTAAAAACCAACAAAGGGGTTTCATCGGCAGAAGTGCCACGGCAGCAATTAAACGGAAGGAAACACTGGCAAAGGAGTTTATTCAGGTTTGAGTCTTTTTACACAGACAAAACAACACTGTGCCGGAGGTTTTGCATCCAACAGGCAACACATCAAGAGAAGATACCTACCGGTGACCGCAAAATTGAGAGAGATATTCTTTTTCAGGACACCTGGACCCTAACGTAAGTCAAAAATCTAACAGAAGCTGACGTTCTATTCACCAAGGCATGCAAACGAAGCAGCTCAGCGAGCTACCAAGTCTGAAAGGACACGCCTCGGAGAGAAGCCACTTGAAGTTGCACCTGACCAGAAAGTAGCAGTCTTGCACATGGTCCTGCACATGGTCCTGCAAGCCCTCGTGAAAGAGCTGCATTTATCTTAAGTGCAGAGCAAGTAAATAATCTTTAAATGTTAATACGAACACATTACCACACTCAAGCTGCAAAGCTGTACCTAGAGTTCCTGAAAAGCTGTTTTTAAATTCTTGACAGGATTTCCTTCTAAGAATAAAACACCACAAAGCCCCTTCTGAAGATGCCAGTGACACACGCTGCTCTAGACTGAAGAGTGAGGTACGTTGCAACACCTAGAACCACCACGGCTTCGCCACACTTCCCACCCGTGGCAGAAGCGAGCCTCTCTTCCATCATACTTTTCCTGTACGAGACATTTCATGGTTCTCTTTACCCTTCCTGTCAATGGTTGCTCTCTTCCATCAATTCCATTTAGAATTATACTATAGATCAATGCGGTTCAAGACCGGCGCGGCTCCTCTGAACGGTTGACTGCACATATATTCATTTAATAGAGCTCACACTATGACATGTATTGGCCAGCTGCATTTCCTCTCCACTTCAGCAGTTAATTCCATCAATAACTTATCTCAGAGCCTGTTTCCCTTTTATCCAGAAAAAGGGGCGGCTTTCTGCCAAGTCAGCTTTCAATAATGATCACAACAGCAAAACTGAAACAATACAAACCTCCGCTCCACCTCAGATCCGGCAGCAGATTTCACTAACTAAGTTTAATTACACTATGAGATACCAATTTTAAGCCTGGCTTAACTAAGCTATGAAATCGGGAGACGAATCATATCATTAGGAACAAGGTGTAAAAACAATTCTTCACCCTCAGCAAGCCCTTGGACCTGTGAAAAACTAAATACTCTCCATGAAAGCCACACAGCCTTTACCTTTTAAAGGTGCCTGAGTGAGCAGAACATAAGCTTTTAAGAATCAAAGTTTTCTGACAAAATAGCTGGTGTGACTGCTCCACTCTGAAATGCTTGGAATCCCAACCAAATGTAATAAAAAACTGCTTTATGTGCTTGATGTCAGTGTTAAAGTTTCTTAAGTTTCCAGCCTGAATATGACTCGCCAGGAAAAAAGGTCTCAACACAAACGTCAGGAGCTGCTCGTCCCTCTGAGTGCAGCCTGGCAAAATGATCTGAGAAAGAAGCTCCAAGTCATGAGACGAGATGGAAGAGAGAGGATTCTGAACTCCGGGGAAGGAAACCCTAAGGAACGTCTTATTCCGACTAGCATCAAATAATTACAACGTGAATGACACAGCATTATAAAAATATTTCCACACTTCGGTCCTTCGTTTTTAATCAGCATTTTACAAGTTATTTTTAACAGGAAATCCATTTTTATATTTCACAAGTACATTCCGATCCCCTCCACAGAGCCTTAGAAGCCAACCCTCCCGCAGTACCTGTTACAAATGTCAGGATTCACAGTAAAGAACAGTGTAATAAGAAGCCAATAAACAACAAAGAAGTTCTGAAAACTGCATTTAACTTTCAAAGAACATCAAAGTTCGCAAATTTCTCCTGGCAGATATTTTTGCCAAGTATCAGTAAGCTTAAAAAAAAGTAAGCACTAAAGAGAAATTACAGATATCATTTAAGTATGCCATAGCGCATGTTTTAATGTTATACTGTGCTGAAGATGCATTGGAGGGAAGCAATGATAACTTACAGACAGCAGATATGCAGGAATATACATATTTTACAAGCATATTAAAGACCAACCACCCCCAGCACAAATGTATTGTGCTGTCTGCACAAATGCAGGGTTGAATTCCATACTCCATTACAGATACATCATTGAATAACAACCATGGAGTGTTAGTCTGAAAAAAAATTAAAAAAAAATCATTAAGTTAAATTACGTTTTCCTTCTGTATTATGTAACTGGTAAGAACTCATGTCAGTTATTTTTAAACAGAGATAATGTTAAACCACCAGTAGGTGTCTGGGTTCTTCTCGAGCAAATCTAAATAAATAAAATTATGCCTGCCTTCTCTCTCAAGAGCTGCATCCAATGAATTTTTTACCGATGAGAACAACAGCTACAACTAATGCCTTTCGAGCTCAGCAAAACTGAATTATTAAATCTGTCTGCCTATATCCTATTACAGCCTACTTATGAATACTTGATTTTATTTTGTATAATTGACAACGGTTGTCAGGAGAGGAAGGTTTTAATGGCAATCAAATTAAGATCAACCGGTATAAGTGTCGCAGGGAAGAGCCCGCATCAAGTGTTGATGAATTAATTGCTGGGTCACCGGGAAGCCGGGCACGTGGCACAGCAGCGGCCGAGCCAGCTCTGTCCTGCTCGGTAACGTTACCGGCCTCCCCGCTGTAAGTGAAAAGCACGGAGAGAGATGGGGGTGCTAGGATATCCCCAACAAAAGAGAAAGGGGCTTTGGCTCCGCGCGCCTGACACCAGATCATTTACCGACAACTTCATTTTTAAATCATTTATATTCCTTAAGTGGCTACGTCCATGAAAATTTTAAGCCGATGACATGATGAATAGCGGCACCAAGACGACACGTTGGAGTGCAGAGTTTCACCCGCCTCGATAACAAGAAGCTTTCGGTTATGATGGCTTCTACGGAAGAAACAACCCAAGACACCCGAAACACCCCAAATACTTAAGCTACAGTGGCATCGCAGGGAAAGCAATCGAAAAAAAATGCAGCCGCATTTATCTTAAATTGGTTTTAAAGCATTAACTTCTCCGAAGATCACGAAAGAGCTGTGTGCACTTGAGATATCTGATCTGAATTAAGAAACCGATGGAGCAATTGATTAATTGGAATTTAAGCCATCAGTCACTGGATCCATCAACAGATTCATTTACATTCTGAACAATCAGCTGATGGTCTTATAGGATACCATGTATTAATACACAGTCAATATGATACCCCCAAACTCATCACAGCTCCTTATTGACAAGCGCGCAGATGCTTTTAATCCAAGCTTGATCACACTGCATCTTTTTCTGAATTGTTATATTGATTCAGTACGCTTTAGGAATTTTTATCTCTTTCTATTAAAAACATTATGGAATTCTCCGATAAACAGCAAACAATGTTCCGAGTTAAAAAAAAAAAAGACGTAGCCATTCACATTCTCAAATTTTAACTGAGTGATTCATATTGTTTTCAGATGAACAGAAGGAAATTCAAAATCTTTTGCATTTAGCTGGATTTGCTGACATATCTAGCAATCTCTTTTTGGAGAAACCCAACGGTATAGAAAAAAAAAAGATCATGTGAATTAGTTACATCTTCAGTTTAGCGACTAGATCAAAAACTCGGCCATACAGAACGCTCAAAACATGGAAAAACTTCCTGTTTTTCAAATCAAAAAAAAGGCCAGAACACCACTTTGTAAGGGTATGAAAAGAAGGAACGTACTCGGTCGATGTCAGCTTTACCATTACTTTTCCTACAGTCACCAGAACATTTTTCGCTGACACTGCTCCCTGTTTGTGCACTGCCTCGGTCTGCCATTCTAGTCGTTTCTAACATTTAGAACTGGAGGAGGCAAAATATTTCAAATGGTAAAATATTTCTTCGTTATTGTTTTGTTGGGTTATTTTGCCACAGATCTGACTAAACACATGCATTATGCCATCTGCCCATGTATGCCCAGAAAATAAGAGAAAACATTTAGGGAATGAAATATGTGATCACGCTGGCCAACAACATTTGACCGTGTAATTTTACATCAATAATATAGAGAAAGTAACACTACTAGAAGCTTAATGCCTGCCGAGACCTCCTCCTTCTGCCACATAACACTTCTAGGACCCAACTATATCTTAAACAAGTAGCTGATCACACAGAATCAGGCTTAAAGCAGACACCTAAACGTTTTGAGACCAAATTAAATATTAAAATTGGATCAGGAACTGAAGTATAGGAACGGATTAAAACAGTTTGGACAGATTGTTGGCAGCTACTCATGCCCTGCAGATAAACTTTTCTCCGGCCGTATGTGCAAAGCGTAACTCTGGTCATTGATCATTCTCTGCAGCCACATATTTCCAAAGCATTTTAGCGCTCAGACAGGTAGGTTTTACAACATTTGCTTTCTAAACACAACAGAAAACTCCAGAAAGTGTGACAAATGCGACTCCTGCAGCCTTATTATTTTGCAGTAGCTGGTTTTATAAAGAGAGAAAAAGTGACATCAGCTGCGCCACTGAATTCCAAAGTGACGTTTTTTTTCCTCTGGGTTGATTTTCAAATATCTCAAGTTCCAGAACAGCCCAGGGCCCAGACAAGTAATTTGTTTGTAGGATGCTTATTCCTAGCTGTCCAGAATAAACAGATACTGCTTGCAGCACCTTTACTGTATTTTTACTTGCAGCAAATTTGGGGGTTCATATTAGGACAGACGTGTTCTACAAATAATTACACTTTCAGATCCAGAAGACTAGACCTTTTAAACAAGTAAAACATATTTCCCAGCACAATGCTGCTTCTCTGTGGAAAAATACTTAAGAATTCAACATCAGAACTTAAAAAT
This sequence comes from Trogon surrucura, assembly GCA_020746105.1. Lineage (NCBI taxonomy): Eukaryota > Metazoa > Chordata > Aves > Trogoniformes > Trogonidae > Trogon > Trogon surrucura. The sequence continues at coordinate 98,611,019 of CM036619.1, read as the reverse complement.
GACATTAACTCCACTCAGGATCTAGCTTAATTTCAGTAAGGGAGCTTTCTGCTGGTGTAACACAGCTCCTGCCTTTCCACACAGGCAGTCAGCTGCTGTTGGCCCAATGCCTGCTTACACACCAAGCGCAAATAACCTTTAAGCCACGTTTTGCAGCCAGCTCAGCACGAACAATTCCTTTAACCTGGTAGAAGGCTGATACATGGGACAAATCTTCCAAATTTTCCATCATCAAAGCTGTATGTAATAAGGAAAAAACCCAAGATACTATTCTAGATTTTTTTGCTCTTAGTGTTTCTGTTTCCTTTTTTAAATTTGTTTTATTATTATTTTGGAAGTCAATGAAGATCTTATGGAAACCTCTGTTATATGGGGAGCCTGACAGCAGCAAAGAATTCACATCTGAGGAGAGATTTCCCATCCCCCTGGGGAAGTAATCCTAACTCTTAAACTCAAGCTGCTGCCTCTGTTCAGGAAGGAGTGGAATGAATACCAGTGTTACAGACTGTCAAACACAAATACAAGACAAAAAGACTCGCCTACATTAGTCTAAAGACTAACTTTTCTAGAAGTCTGGTTAGAAAAACACCCCATAGGAATCTTAGAAATTAGCACCAAGTCATTACATTAGACTATAAGAAGATATTCTACATAAGACACTGTGCCTGACAAAGCAAATGAAAAACTAAAGATCTAGTAAGAATAAGCTCGATTCCCTGAAATTCAGCTTCTGCTCTGTAGAGTTAAAAGTATTCTAAAAACCCCAACACTCCTCAGAGGGCATTTGTGGGGAGGGTGGGAAGTGGCAAGGAAGGAAAACAAGCACACGCCACCGTCTCATCAAATTTGCCTGAAAAAAAGCCAGAAGAGTTTTAGGCTGATCTTGGTAAACTACCCATTTTTAACTCGAGCTGCACCTTTTCTTCCCCGAAGATACAGGACACTGCAGTGCTGCAGACTACACGGATATGTAGTATAAATATTGAGGCTGGGAAACAGTCCTTTGCCCCACAAGACGCTTACGGGGTAGGTTGGATTTAAGATTAGTTCAAAATCATGTCTTCATTCTTCATAGATTTATAGCAGCAACCTATAGTTAAACTCTTTTATTGCAAGGGAGATAAAATTACATATCGAACGTAAAACCCTGCAAAACCGAACGTGTGTTACAAAGTACTTAAAGCGTCAACTATGAACTAAGCCATAAATCAGTCAAAACCGCAACATTCAGGAAGAAACAATTACCGATGTTAAGTGTTCGCTCTTTAGTCAAAAAACAATTAGTGCCATATGCTCCAAGCGCAGGGAACTATTTTTGTGGGGTGTTCTCGTGTGTTTGTTCTGCTTTTCAACAAGAAAAACACGAATACAACAAGTTAACCTGTTGCACTCCTACAGAAAGTGCATTTTCAATGTTAAAAATTACATTCCCCGTGTAGCAGAAAAGTATATAAAATAATTTGCATCAGAATTCCGGGAAGATTTCTCTCCGTGCTCCTTTACATCATCATGAGTATTTACCTAGTAGGTGCACAACTCTTCCAAAGTGCTCCCCTTTTTTAATATCAGTCAGGGAAAATATTGTTGCAACACGATACAACTTTTAAAACAATTAGCTTTGTTTTCTGGGTGGCAAACGAATGGAGTTTATTACAGGAAAATTTTCATTACGAGATTCAGATTTCAGTTCTTTTCAATTTAAGAACTGAAATACAAACCGTAGACATTTAAAAGTGTGTTGCAAGATAACGATTAGTTGTAAATAATTTAAAATACCATCCAGTCATATTGAACAAAGACTGTTTTAAATACACGTTTGTCTCTATTTGCTTTACCTAAACATTTTGTAATAATTCATATAAGCCATCTATTTCGAGTAACAGATCTAGGAAGGTCTCAGTTCACAGTAAGACTCCTCCTGGTTTTCCCTGTATTTCTCACATGTGGAGCCTCTCCCATTAAGCTGCTGGAGGTAGAATTTCCCACCCAAACTGGGCAGAACGCACAATCCAAAATTTTACCATAACCACAAACTTATCGGGTAACAGAATCTGAATTATAAAAACATACCAGTCTTTTCCGATGTTCTGAGAAACACCATGTCAGACGGGATTCGCTGATTCTGAGGGGGAAAAAAAAAAGGAAAAAAAAAGGTGTATTTTTTTTGAGTAGGAAAAAAAGTGAATTCCAATCAAATGTCCAGTACGATCTATCACCAAAAGGTCACACTTGGATTGAAACTCAATTAAAATAGGATTTCTCAGAGCACTTTACATTCAGCATTTGCAATTCAGAAATCAATATTTTCAAAAATTATACAATAAGCACAGAACAGCTAATCCTGTCGGACGCTCTTTATAAGCGAATCATAAATACCTGAAGAACCACAACAGATTTACACTCTCTTGACTGAAGACAGTAGCCCAAGAATAGAAAAGTCTAATTGAAATCCCATTCTCTGATTTTTGTTGCCTACAGAAAGGCAAATCTAAACTTTTGCAGATTAAAGAAAATGAAATATACCCTTCTCCCACACCCGTGCTCTCTGCCACTCGACTGCCCAAAACCTTCCTGCTCTCCCACTGCTCGGTCCCAACAAGCTCATTGCACGTTGCCAGCACGGGATTTAAGAATGAAAAACTGGGGGAAGTAAAACTAATCAACATGTCAAAACCTAGAAGAGATATAGGACTGGAAAGGAAAAAAAAAAAAGTAACAGATGAAGCTGGGAACAAATATTTTTCACACAAAGTACTATTTGAAAAAAAAATTTAAAAATCTGGTTTTCCTGTTACACTTGGTAGATATTGCCTTGAAAGCCACTGATTACTTAAAAAAATAAGAGCCTTGAACAGCTCAACTGTCCGAGCAGAAAAGACAAAGCCCACCACAAAGCATTCATGAACCTCACAGATTTCAGCCTCAAAATCCAGACTAAATTTACTCAACGTAAAAAGTTAAAGAGCACATTCAGCATAGGAACATTTTGAAACTAAGCAATCGTTCCCTATTTCAAACTTTAGTTCTAACCAAATTGTAAAATGAATAATCCGGCTATAGAGAAACCACCAGCCATAGAGAAAATGGTTATTTGGGCAGGGAAAAATTTAATGAAATATAACAAGGGTAAGTGTAGAGTCTTGCATCTGGGTAGGAACAACCCCAGGTTCCAGTATAAGTTGGGGAATGACTTATTAGAGAGCAGTGTAGGGGAAAGGGACCTGGGGGTGCTGGTGGGCAGCAGGATGACCATGAGCCAGCAGTGTGCCCTTGTGGCCAGGAAGGCCAATGGCATCCTGGGGTGTGTTAGAAGGGGGGTGGTTAGTAGGTCAAGAGAGGTTCTCCTTCCCCTCTACTCTGCCCTGGTGAGACCCCATCTGGAATATTGTGTCCAGTTCTGGGCCCCTCAGCTCAAGAAAGACAGGGAACTGCTGGAGAGAGTCCAGCACAGGGCAACTGGGATGATTAAGGGAGTGGAGCATCTCCCTTATGAGGAAAGGCTGAGGGAGCTGGGGCTCTTTAGTTTGGAGAAGAGGAGACTGAGGGGTGACCTCATTAATGTTTACAAATATATCAAGGGTGAGTGTCACGAGGATGGAGCCAGGCTCTTCTCGGTGACAACCAATGACAGGACAAGGGGTAATGGGCTGAAACTGGAACACAAACGAGGTTCCACTTAAACTCGAGAAGAAACTTCTTCTCAGTGAGGGTGACGGAGCCCTGGCACAGGCTGCCCAGGGAGGTTGTGGAGTCTCCTTCTCTGGAGACATTCAAGACCTGCCTGGACACGTTCCTGTGTAGCATTATCGAGGCGTTCCTGCTCTGGCAGGGGGATTGGACTTGATGATCTTTCGCGGTCCCTTCCAATCCCTGACATTCTGTGATTCTGTGATTTTATGTAGAAGCAGCAGCAATCAAGGTGGGGTCAAGCTAACCCGAAAACTTCAAGACATTGAGCCACGGAACATCTCACGCACCGAACACAGCCCAGAGACCCTGCGTGTAAAGGTCACAAAGCTGATCCTGGGCACAACACTTTGATTCAAAGTGGAATGTATGAATTCCGTGGGTTATTACAAAGATGTAACTACCAAAGAAAAACGTACGAAGTTCAAAATTATCTTTGCGTGAGACTCAAGCGGATTCAGCACGTAGTGGTTTTGAACATACTTAGCCCAACAGGAACCCAGCCCACACGTTCAAAAACCTCCAAGAAGCATCAGCACAGGCACAGAGGGGTGTGTCTGTCCACTGGAGTCGAGCTGGTCCCCCACCTCAACAGTTAGACACACAACACTGCTATGAACAGAAAGAAATTCAGTCTTAAACTGGTTAGATTTGAAACCAGACTTGTCATTTCTCTGGTTTTAAGCCTGTGCCTCGCAAGGCAGCACTTCCCCTTCACTGCTGCGTGTCCCAAAGAAAATCTCAGAAGTACGTACACTCATAGTCCCCCCCTCCAATAAACAGCTCAAAATTCATCCATCAAGAGAACTAAATGCTGCCTTATGACTTTTAGGTTGCAGGACCTTCAAAATACTATGTCTGGCTACCCAGAAAAAACAGGTGAAATCACGCTGACTCCTAACGAGGACTAGACATGTGCTTACACCAGACAACACCACTCAAAAAGCTGATTTTTTTTTCCTGTATATAACACTCTAACATCTGCCTTAGTTCTTCAGAAGCCACACGTTTCCATGCATGGATACTTCCCAGTTTGCAGCAGCTCCTGCTTATTTGTAAAAGTGCAAGGAGTTAAGAATTCACATGCTTGCCTAAATGTCAACGGTATTCATAGCCTGAAGAGGCTTCTCACCTACAACTAGTACAGTATTTTTGGGAATCTTGCCATATAACAAAAGAAATAATTAAAAACAGTGAAATTTATCACCAATCATGAGCGTGGATTCAACCAGAAATATCTCACATTGAGATTTGGATGAAACTGCAATAAAAACACTAACCTTAATATATATTGTTATGCACCTATTAGAGGAAAGAAAAAAAAAAAAAAGGGGAAATGCAACTACAAAATCAAATAAATCCTTCCTTAAATGACAATAACAATTAAACAGATATCCAACCTTCATATAGATTAGCTATACATTTTTGCAGCTTCCCTGCCAGCCCTGACACAAATCCATTACACAAGTTTCAGTTACTGGCTTCGTGCCTACAAACTTCCAGCTACTTGTAAATAAGCTAAAACACTTGACCAACACCAAAAAAAACCCAATGATCTAATACTGAATTAAATGCAAGTTATGTCTTCTTTATGTGTTCTGTTTTTCTTTCCTGTGTTTTCTGCTTTAACTTATCTGAAGGTATCCTTTCAGGTAGGGAAGACTGAAGATTCTCTTGTCTTTATTCTCTTTCCCTCAAAGAAAAACCACAAGCCAAACACAACGGTATTTAAGATGAAGATCTCATTTTCCACCAGTTTTCTTCCATATTTTGGAAGTGGGCAGTACCAAGAAACTCTCTTACTGCTGACACTGGAGAGCAAAGATGTACCCAGTCACTGTCAGGGTGACTGCACAGAAGCAGATGGCAAGTACGCCACAGAACTCCTTAACGCCTCGTTACGGAGAAAATTAAGTTCTGTTGTACGCTGTCGCAGAGGAACAGCAGCAATATGTCAATCAGCCCTCTCACGTCGTATTTATCAAGGCGGAACAAGTTAAAATGACAATGCACACAACTTCAAGTGTTCAGAAACACACGAAGAAACTCTTATCTCCATTACCAGGGAGATGAAGCTGGAAGTGTTGATTGATATCTAATGCAAATTTGAATAGGGAAGGAATAAAAATGGCCTGAATGCATTGTTTTGCTTAAGTGTGGGCAGAATTAGAGCTTTGGGAAAGGAGGGCTTCCATTTCTCACGGTGTTTGCCTCGGCTGCAGGCTCACAGACTCTTTCTGCGAGATCTACAAGACAAGGTAAGAACTTCTCCAGCTCTTGGGCTCCCCTGGCTGACCCTCTGCCAACCAAGAAGCACCAGCCAGCTCGGCAAACAAACCAACCGACTGGCACACCTATGCTTCCCTGCAACACCGGCTACAATACTCGCTGGAAAAACATCATTTCTTATAGCTAGCAAATCACTTTCTCATTTTTCTCATGAAATAGTGACTTATATGTGTTTCCCCAGCTCCTTGGTCATCCTTTAAATTCCCTGCAACTGCTCGTATTTTGCATTTACTCAGAATTTTGCATTTACTCTCTTCTCCATTCGTGTAACAAGCCACATACTTTTCTTACTGACTAAAGCACTCCTGCTTGCTTCCGAGTTATGAAGAGAAGGGGCACTTCCCAGTTGTCTCCTTGCACCTGCACGCTGCGCGATGCTGCACGCCAGCATTAACTGCGATCCTTGCAAATACTGGATTCACTTCCCTTTAAAGATTAAGAAAAAACAACTGTGTCCCTTTACAGCTCCAAGTAACGCTCTCAAAGTTGTAAGGTAAAGCATTGCTGTTCTGCGTTTTAAAACGGCAGAAAGCACTGCTGCACCACATTCTAAAATATTACTGTTATTATTAAGTAAATGTGCTCTTATTAACTGCATTATTGAGTTTTACGATCTCTTCGCAACTCCAAAAAGCATTCCAAGCTGTCGATAAACCACAGCGTTTAAATAACAGGCAATATTTTCTTCTATTCAGGCTTCTTCTTTCCCTAATATTAGCAAATTGGCAAATTTTCAGTTGAAACAACACATATATTCCTTGGAACTAAGCTGTTTTAAGCACACTGCAGTCACTCAGATGCCTTGAAAACTCATCAGGCCTATTAAAAAAAAAAAAAAGACAATAATCGGGATATTCAAGGTTTAAATATAGAAAAGCCTTTCACTTAGGTTGTTAGTAGTTGTGATGCAGTCACTAGTTAACGTATGGATCTTCAGCTCAAACGAGTCATTAAACTCCCCGCAGAAATGCTGCTGATGCACCTCGCAGTCAAATACAATGTGAACCTGCTCCTTCGCCCCTACTGAGCAATTGAACACTTCACTCCCCACTGGTTCCTCAGCTTAGGAGTCATACTCTGAAATTGAAAACTGCTTGCTCCAACAAAATACACTTCCCAAAAGAATCAGAAAACATTGAACTTCATCAGTCTGAAGGCATCCCCAGCTAGGTCACAATAGAAAAAAAAAAAAAGCTCTGCCGGGCCAAGAAGGAGCCTGATGCTGACATACAACGTTCAATTACAGGCATCTTATCGAGATACCCAAGCAAAACCTTCATCAAAAAGAATTCTACTCACTATTTCCCTAAATCCTTAAACACTCCTTTTCTTTCATTAGAAGCTTCAGTTTCTCACGACATACGGTCTGTAAGCTGCTGCAAATAACGCTGAAACAGCTGCCAATGACCCACCTCATCCAAGCCAGGTTGATCTCCAAAATAATTCCAATTTCTAGCGCAATTCAACGGACTGATGAATCTCAGGAAACACAAGGGAAGTCAGGTTACCTGTGTAGCCATTGGAGCCTTCCCCACACTCTAAAATAATTCATTCCAGGTTTAGAGATTCAGAAGGCCCTCAAAACTTTCCTAATCAAAACCAAATCTCTCTTTCTCAGCTTCCAAGACCCAGAATAGCTAGAGGTGAGCAGCTGCAAGCTCATTCCATCCGCGCTCTAAGATACCAAGGCAAAAGGCAAAACAAATGTAAAAGCAACATATTAGTGCTAATCTTGTCTACGCTAGTAGAGACAAGCCCCAAAAGACATCAGGTACAGACAGTAGACGTAAAAAAAAAGGCAAGAAATAGCACAAACTCCAGGAAAATATATACATTTTAAGCTGAGAACAGCAAACCAGATGAGACTTGGGTGTGTTGTTCTTACTTTGGGCTACAGAAGAAACAAAAATGAAGGAAAAGGAAGTTTTCCAAAGCAAACAGAAGAATGATTTTTTACACATCCAGCTGAAAAGAGATAAACCTCTACCCACCAACAATTTACCAGTTCTCCAAATTCTCCAAGTAAAAGGAGAGGTGTTAACAAATAAGAAAGCACGAAATGTGTCAAGAGGGTGTATTTGCTCTAAGACCTTTTTTTAATTAGAAGTAATTTACTCCACTAAATAGGATGAAAACCACCAAGAAGAGTAGAAAAGTCCATTCATGGACAGCTCCACTCAGCTCAAGCTGCAACTCGTCACCCGGCTTCTCAAACAAACTTCAAGTCTTTATTATAACACTAACACAGAGGGGAAAAAAAAATAAGATCAACAGTTCTCACCATTTGCAATCAAACTGGAAAGCTTTTTTCCTTTTTCAAAACTTTTATACTATTTAATTACATATATAATATTATATACATACTATAATTACATAATATAAATAAAACTTATCCTTGAAGGCTTCAGGCATAGAAAAACGCTGATTTGAGCATCAGAAGGAAGGTACCAATAATCAGACAGTTTAGAACATGCACCAGAGTACAAGCCAGAGAATTTAATTCAGTAACTGTATTCCCTTCACTTAGATTTAAGCATATACCAAATCATAAAATAGAAATTCTTACATTCGATTAAGCTTATAATTAACCCAAACCCAAACTTCCTTGAATATTCTTAAAAAAACCCCTTGAACTAAAACACTAGCTAGTTAGTATTTCACAGATAAGTACCTCAATATACTTTTCTGCAGATGATAATTAGCATATTAATAACCTTTAGGCTCTAAAATATATTTTAAAAGTATCAACCTTTTCCACTATGATGAGGTCTCCAACTTGTATGTCTGAACTCTTAACTTGCACTTTACCTTAAAAAAAAGAAGAAATGTAATCAACTTAGGCAGACATTAACAAAGAGTCACAAGAATATAAATTCCCAAATGCAAGTTATGTTTAAAGATGTTATTGTTGGGTAAAAACGTTACCATTTGTACAACGTGGACCTCTAATGAATACATGGATAGATGGATTTCAACTTTTCAAATAAATAATTTAAATAAATAGTTTAAAAAGTCTAAGTTGTGTCACCAGTTAGCCAATATAGAAATATTAAAGGAAAAAAAAATATGAAAGATATTTGAGTCCAATCTACAGCACCACCAACAACTGCACAGTAGGAAAGTCTTTCACATCTCCTACCAGACAGAATTTCTATTTCTGACACGTGAGGAGCACGGCCACGGAGCGTCCCCACGCGGAGCTGTTGGTCACAGCGCAGTCACCAACGGGGAGCTCTGCTCAGGCGCCGAGGTCACCCACGCCACGGGCACTCTCCCACACTTGCTGGCCATCGGAGCGGAAAAGAGACAAGTCTCTCTAAAGAAGACACGCCTCGAGATTTCACTTGAGAAAAAGTAAAGCATCCAAAGTTGAAACGGAGGTTTTTCATTCTCTAGAGCTGCCCGTTCAGTAACTGCTGTGAACAACCCATTCAAAAATACACACGGCACAGGTACCAACTTCATATGTTTTGTAGGCTACTCATACTTGTAAATCGGCAGAGTTTTGACGTTCTTACTCGATGGACTGAAAAACTGAGACAGAGAGGTTAAGCTACCGCCCAAAATGAGTTATTGTTCATCTCATCGGAATCCAGGAGTTCTAGTCCCAGGCCCTTGCTACTATTCTGGAAAAAGTTGCTTCCTTGAGTTAAACACAACCAAAAAAATTTGTCGATAAGTCATGGAATATGGATACTCTTCTGCACAAGATAAGAGGTGATCAACTCGGAAGCTGTTAACTCCAGCTAGGAACACACACACAGACACAGCCCGACGAGCCGAAACACGCCCATATCAAATATAACCTTTTCCCACCAGAAACACTTTCACAGTCCCAAGCAGCAGGTATCTGAGCAGCAGCTCCCAGGTGACAAGCATGTCAGAACATGGTAAGGTGCTAGGGTTCAAAATAAAAAAAAAAATAAAAAAAAAAAAATCAGACTGAACAAATGAAAAGAAAGGACCGACAAAAGCACAGGATGAGCAGCGATCAGTTTGGAAGTTAATCAAGAGTTCTTATCAACAGCAGGTTTGTCAATGTGCAGTCTATCATCTCGCGAAGTTATACTAAATATAAAACACAAACTAAACGAGGTTCCAAACCCGAGACCTCCTCAGCGGGACTCTCAATGAAGCGAGATCAGGTAGTTAACCTCAGAAAAATCCTTGTGTTTACAGGTGAATTTAGTCAAAGGCAGTAGGACTCGTGTCATGAGTAATTATTTCAAGTTGTTTTATGTCTACTTCAGTCGATAACAAATGCATTCCTATAGCCAATTTTTAATACATTTTCCATGACATTAGCACTTCTAAAACAGGCAGAGAAAAACTGAAACTTCTGTCTGGCCTGTCTGCAAAGTTATTTTCGAAACCTGTCGTTGTTGTCGATAGCAATCTTTGACACCAATTCAATTCTTCAGTTCCTAAAACCACCTCTCCCCTCCCTGCCCCAAGATAAACCAGGATCCTCTCTTCAGTCTGACTCCTGACTCCGCTGTTTGTGAGGGGGAAACGAGAGGCAGAAGATTCAGACATAAAAAGCTGTAGCAAGGAACAGCAGACGTCTACCAGAGTTTCAGGATACCTGTGGAAAGCAACCAACCTCTCAACAGTATTTCTTTTTTTTTTTTTTAAATTTAAAGTAACTAAGACCAAAGCTCAACCACTGAAAGAACAGCTTGATACCAAATCAACATATTTAGCCTGCTCACCTGCACCCACCTAGGAATTCTCTTTCTAAATTCTCAAGTTTTGACTAGAAGTGAAGAGTACGTACCGGAAAACATCACAATGTTTACTGTATTTTCCCAGCTGGTTAGTTTTACCAGAAGGATAGCACATCCTATTTTGTTTTCAATTCCTCTACTACCCATTTTCATCATTATATCAGTACAATAACGAAGCTGGTTGACTGTCTACAGGAACAGGAACCCTGAGTAGCAGCTGCGTTCAGTCCCAGATCTGCACCACCTACACAGTTACGTATGGCCAAAACCTGCCAGGGATACTACTCACATACAACCAGTAGCAATCCAATTTTCCACAGTCACGTTGTAACAGCACCTATGGTAAAGATGAAGAGGTGTCGAGCCCGGGAGGACACGAGAAGGTGGAAGGTTCCTTTGCAACACGCGGCGGGACGGACAAGGAGTGAACGCTCCTATCGCCTCGTCCAGCAGCAGGAACCCAAAGAGCACCTCTCCCTGTACTCAGCCTGGGAGTTTCACGCTTTGAATTGAAAAGTTTCCTTACCAGGCTGCTTCCTAGGTGGCTGAAATACAACATCCCAGCACACCGTCTTTACTACACACTTCTCAGAGCCCCACAGGTAAGGAAGCAGCCTGTGACCTGCCCTTCATTCCACGACGAATCTGAGTAGCGGGACACAGCCCATTCAAAACTAAGTGGTAGAACGTGGCAGTGAATTCAAAAAAGGGCTTAAAACTTCGAAAAGTCGACAAATTACTTTCTTGTAGACTAGCAAAAATGAGAATCATTAGACACCATTCCAGAGAACATTAAAATAATGCGATATCACTTCTTAGTGAAGACGCATTTAGAGAAAAAGAGACACTGAATGTTACTCACTGCATAAATTATTTTTGCAAACTATTTTTTCTCTAAAAACATCTCCATAGCAAAACACTGCTCACCATCTGTGTAATTACCCATAAAAAGTCCAAAGCTGTCACAAGTGGCTGCGCATCCAGACTTTATAGTCCACCAAGGCGCAAGGCTTTTGCCTAAGGCAACATATAGAATTATGCAGAACTGGAACACTGAAATGTGCCTGTAGTAATTCATTATACTCCCAAGATAAAGCCTCTTCAAAGGAATCACAATGATTCGAAAAACTAATAAATACCACATATGTGCTAAGTATTATTTCACACACAGAAAATTAAGAAATTAGGTAAACAAAATGTGGGTATACATTGTATTAGAAATTACCTTTTTTTTTATTTTTTTATTACAAAGCCTCTTTATAACTTCAGTGAGTAGTACTCCTGAAAGACCAGTAACTTCCAAGAGGGGCATACTGAAACTCTTTTAAATTTGCTCTCACATTTTACCTGCAGTACCTTGAGTACTGTCCAAAGTGCTGCTTCTGGAGGTGGTAAAAGAGCTTGTCTCTAACCTGTAAACAGAAAATTCTTGCACGAGAGCAATACAGGTCACATGAAAGTTTTACAGGGCATCTCTTAGCCTGAGTTGTCAGCACAGCTCTTTAAAAATGCATCTGTTCCAAAAGGGTCTAAACACCAGGAATAAATTCCTCAGTAGGTCTGAAATATTGCAAGCAATGAAAACCTAACGTTGTACCTCCAGATGCTTGGGGGTTTTTTTAACGCAGTGGCTTTTTAAAAAGCAGGACAACCTGTTCTTGAAGAGCTGAAATTGTAATGTTGTAAGAGGTTCCAACACAGTTTTCAAGTAACTGCAAAATAATATATTAATCAAGACATCTGATGTGTTAAAAGTTGTGAATGACAGAGGTATATGGTTGAAAACTGGCTGCCCCCCAACAGAGACCATTCTGTAATTAAAAAAAAAAGCAGTCAACTGAGATAGAAACTCAGTAAGGTGGTGTTTTAGGAGCCGAGCAGCTACCACTGCCTAACCAGGAGTTCTAAAGTAAAAAATAAAAAAATAATTAAAAAAAATTACTGTAGCTCTCTCAACCAGACCTCTCAATTCTTCACTTTAGAAAGAAACATGCGAGCTTTCACTCTGTGGTGTCTTCTTTTGTGTAGCAGTTATTGCTAATCTCAATTGCACGCAGTTTTGGCAGATATTTTCAACTTCATTTCATTCTTAAACATCTTTAACGATACGTCTTTGCTCTAAGTTGTTCACATTTGAAGCCTGGATGGAATTATATCATTAATCCCATCTCTCCCCAGACATTTTCTTTTGCTTTGCAGGTTGCGAAGTGAGAGAAAGCTCTGAGTCACTCCCAAAAATCACATTAAACACCAAGGCGAAGCGGCAGACGCTTCTACAACTGTCCGTTGTGACTAACTGAGCTACTTATTTTCTTCTGGATGTTTTTTCTTCAAATCTTCAGTAACACCGCATGGGCAAACCTCACCAGGGAAGGCTGAGGGCTGGACAGCCAACTTGGAGAACGGGAAGGGAAAAAGTTAAATTTGCTTTAGAATTTTATCATCTAATTTGCTTTTGGCAGCTTAATGAAAGATACCGTCCTGCTTACGAACTTGAGGCAATTCTTTAGCAGAATAGCAATATTTTTTCATAGGCACTTAACTGCTCATATCAAAGTGCACAAGACAAGAAGCCGCACCGAAAATATAATGGTTCCCTAGGAAAGAAAACCAGAAATCTGCCCAAACCTGCACTCACAGGGCTAAAGTTTCTTTCATCGTGGTTTCTGCTCTGCAAAAGGATAGGCGAGTGAGCTCTCCAAAGCAGAAAAAAAAGACAATTAAACTGACAGGATCTTCAATAGCAAGATAATTTCAATTCTACAGACAGATACTCTTCCTCCCTCCAAGCTCAACTTGTATCCTGGTTGAAAACTGTCTATTAAGGATTTGCAGACTTTGACATGCAAAAAAAAAAAAAAAAAAAGGAGAGAAGATTTTGCAACAAACATCTCAATAAAATGACAGCAGAATGCAGCATACACCGAACAACTTTAGAGACTCGACACCATCACCTGGGAGAGCACACAGGGGAAAAGATGCACAGGAAAGACACTGAGACGGGCACGCTGAAATTCCTTTTACCAACCTGCATGTTTCATCGCTTGCCACGGAGGGCCAAAAAAGTAGAAACCATTCAACCTTTACGCGTAGCACGTTCACCTTCCCGCTGAGCGCAAAGTTACACGCAGCAGATACACCAGGGGAGAAGAGAAGGCTGAGCTTTGCCAAGATACGTGACAAACAGGAGACTAACACGGGGTATCTCCTGGAGTAGAACCCGTCTACACACATGAAGCCATTCTCCCTCCATTTCTTGCTCAGAACAGCTGATCATTATTAAAAAAAAAACCCTTAAGACTTACTGATTGGAACAAATACCCCCTCAAGGTCTTAAATTACTAAGGAGAAATTCTAAGTCTTCAAGAGTCGCTACTGTGAATTCTCCATCCCCAAAAAGCTGGTACTTGTTACACTAACAACAAGCGGGTCACATAAGACAACATCCACATTTTTTACCTGTTTAGGGGTTCCTGGTGCTAAAAGTGACTCAACCCTGCTACATAGTCAAAGCCTTCCTGATTTTAATCTACTGCAACACCATATAAAAAAATTTAAGCTACGAATCAGCCTACCCACACTATCTTTAGTGATCAATCACAATTCAAGTCCCAATACCTTCTCTTGCTACAAATACATTTGTCTCCCTTTAACAAACAAACAATTTTGCCAAAGCGGTAAACGTAAGTAATTAAATCCTCATTTTTATCTTCTCTAACTGGTACAATTAAACAAAGGGTATCATGGAACCTTGCTAAAGTGAAGTTTTCTTACCGCCCAATTTGAGCAAAGGCGACCTGCTTAACCTCTCTATGTCAGTTTCTCCATCTCCGAGATGAAAAATTACCAATTTTGAAGAAGACACCATAAAACCTACACAAGTCATAACACCACTAGAAGAAAAAAAAAAAATGCTGGAGCAGTATAAAGTGCAGTTCCACTCTGAAAAGTGACTCTTAAGAGTGGCATCGATTTTCAGGCTTTTAATTAAATCAGTATCAAGTTTGTTCATTCACAAGTAACAAAGCCTTCTTTCACCAAACCATCAGCCTGTATGTTAGCATAGCGAGCCCAACTGAATTTTTCCACTTGGAGAATACTGCCAATATCAAAAACTGGGTAGATTATATCAAAAGTCACTTATAAAAATAGTACTTGATTAATCTGCACAGCTAAATGCCTAAATCCTTCTCAAAACCTGTAAAACACTTTGGTCTAATTTTATCATACCAGGAAGTCCCATTTCCTTGCCTCAAAATGATAATTTTCGTTTCAGACTATATTATGGAAAAGGTGCAATCTATTGGCTATTTATCGTTTTATATACACATTGGTGGCAATTTTTAGGACAACTCCAAGCAGAGACTGTAACAGTATTTTCATTCTTAAAACTGGCCTCAACTTGAAGGACTGTTAGCTTCTCGATCACACCACTAGCTTGGGACCTTTACTTATTTCCTGGAACTGTAAGTCTGTAAATGTATATATAAAAATGATGATACATTTTAAGGATTTATACAAATGGTTTTGCTAACCTCGTACTGTCAGCTTGCTATAGCCCTAATAGCAGAGAACAGCTTTGTCGAGGTCCCTAAACCCGATTTTGACAGCTTCTGAATTTCTAGAAGCTACAAAATAAAAAGTTTCTCAAATGCACATAACGTCAAAAAATTTCGCGGACTGAGAAAAAGGAAATCAGGACTTGAAAACTTGTACTTAACTGCTGCTTAAACGCCTCACAAAAACTCCACTGTTAACTCTAAACAAGTGAAAAAAGCAGCACAAAAGCACCAAACATCGCTCTTAAAATAGCAGACGTTGGTCTTGACATTTATGCCACGCTGGTAACTATAAACTCTGCATGTGCTTCCAGAACTAAGAATTTCAGATTAATAACACTCCTCCTGAATAGAATTGTTATTAATCTGTTACAAAGGGGCCTACCACAACACACCCAAGAAATGACTAAACCAACCAGTTGGCTAAATCCTAACTTGAAAGAAAAGCCAGAAGGGAAGCAGAACAAATTCCTCACAGCTCCTAGATTATGTCATCACTAATGACACTCTTGCCTGTTTACTCACCTTCCACTTCCTTTAAAAAACAGGGTACGGCCTCAGGCAGAACACATTTGTGTTACGTTACAATCGCTTCATCCTTTTTTTCTGGAGAGAATATTATCGAGAGCTTATCCAAGAGTTTAGTTTCTAATTCAGACTCCCAGATCTGGTGAGGTTACTCTCCCCGCTGACTCACAGAGGACATTCACCCAGACACGCTAAAAAGCGCATGGAAAGGTATCTTGGAAAGCAGTGAAGAGAATTTACACCTGACACAGCGTGTGCCACGTACTCCCAAGTGCTTGAGATGCACCCTCACATGCCTTAACGACTTCCTACTTCCTCAGATTTTCATGCCATGGAAAATCCTGAACGGAGACTTCCCCAGACAAATAACTTTAAAGTGCGAGAGCACGGTCACGCTGTTTCGTGAGGTTGTTAATTATTTTCTGGCACCTTCCTGTGTGGCACTCTGTTAGGAATCTAAACTATTAAATGTGCTAAGCAACATAAAAGTGGAGAGGAGCACGTAGCTTTTTCTCTTATACCCTGTTCAGAATTCACACTACTCTAAAAAATTTTAATTGTCACTTCACAGCTCAAGGGCTTTATTTCCTCGACAGCCGTCATGAAAAACTGTCAAAGGTTTTGAGTCCAAAAAAAATTATGACTGATTTCTCCTTTTAGTAACTTCTGAAAAGAAAACTGTCTGTTCCTACTGCATGATCACAGAGATTTCAAATTCTATGTAAAAACTGAAATCAATATTTCTTTTATACTGAAGCTGACTCACAATATATCTGCCTTCTCTTAAGCACAAAAACATCCACCAAGTTTGAAAGGCTCTAGTGAATTTTAATTAGATCGTATTTCTTAATTGCAGATCCCTCATTTCCCATATACACTTGATGTAGAGATGACACTGTTTGGTATCAATTTCAGAGGAGAACTGCACTTTAAGTAGTGCTACTAAACAGCAGAATGACTCAAAAATACAGTTGTATACATACTCCTTTCCTTTAGGGACAACAAAAGATTTACAACACTGCTTAAACAGACCAAGCGTAACAGTTGTATTTATTTGAGGGAAACCAAGCACTTGACTTCGCTCAGTATCAGTTTCACTCCGAATAGTGCAGCTTGGGACTGTTATTTCCGTGAACTCTAAGTCTGTAAATGCATACATGAAAGTGATGACATATTTTAAGGATTTCTACAAGTGGTTTCGCTAACCTCGTACTGTCAGCTTGCTATATAACTGTGAGTTCATTTCCTTGTCTCTCTTGTAACGTCGGAATTCGTCAACAGCTTCCCGCACCACCGTGACCGTCAAAACGAATCCCTGTTAAAGACACAATTACACAATTCAGAATTCTCGAAGTGCTGGAATAGCAATACACAGATAGGAGTGCTACATAGGCTAAGAACATGTGCTTAGAATATTTACTCTTTTTCTCATCTGCAGCTTAGTGGGTTTTTTCAATCTGTTCAAATAATACCTCGGTTTAGTCCAAAAAAGGGAAAAATCATACTTGTGTAATTTTATGAATATAAACAGAATAGCTACATCTTCAAATACGCATCACTTAGATACAATTTGAAATTAAAAAAATTAAAATGCTCTGGATAAGCTCAAGGCGGCCTTTACAGTTCTATAAGCATTATTTCCCTATCTTCTGCAAATTCAAGGGCTTTACCAAAAACTTCAGAGAAGTCTCCAATTCTCATGTTGAATTCACGGCCTTTTTTCCAACAGACAGAAAAAGAAAAGCTAAACAGATGGCTAGTTTAATCACTTTTGCCATCTTAAATGTAGCTATTTGCCAGTATGTCACAAATATTGACGAAGAAAAAAGGAGCTGGTGCTCCAGTGCTTGCTCTAAGTGTACTGTTTGCTTGTTTAACAACTACTGAAATAAAAAATAAAACAATTAAAAAAGAAAACAAACAAACAAAAGACCAAAACACACACCCCACCAAAAAAAACACCAAAGTCTTTTAGCACATAGTCAACTTCAATTCAGTTGGTTTTAAATATCAGGCTGAGCAATTTTTGAGAGAAAATACAAGCCAAGTCATAACTACTGCCCTGATTGTTATTGAAAAATCAGCAGCAGCTCTTCAAAGAAAACCAAACTTATCTCTTTAAGCAACAAAGGCAGCCCAGTGGGTCCGACTTAAATGTTTTATATTTCCATCCTACATCCTGAGTCTTACTCAACATCCAATTAATCTCTTTTACCTGGAGGTTAATCATTAGTAGAAAAGCTGTTCAAGTAGAAACAAGTGAGTTAAGCAAAAAAGGCACCACTAGCACCGAGGTATTGTTTGATTTTTGAGCTGTATGTGAAAACTGGGAAACACCATTCAAAATATCCTTGAATAAGACAAGCGTTTCTACACAGAACAGATTGTCAGTGTTGACAAAAGTATTTTCTCCTTTCTTTGACCAGAGATGTTATTTTTTTTTTCTTTACTACCCACTGCTGTAGAGAGCTGTACACAGCACTTCGCCGGGAAGAGACCAACTTCCAAACGAGGCTGAATTCTGCCCTTTCTTACTGGGTCAACGACCAAGCCCTTTGCAAATCTCCATTTCAGATCCCGCCGCTGAACGAGCTCTCCTCCGTCTTGGAAGCATTTCTTGCTGCGGCAGAAGCCAAAAGTTGTCTGGAAGCAGAGGTGTGAAGAACCTCCAGGAGGGTGTCTCCATTTATCAATACTTACAAGGACACACGTTGCAACAGTTAAAACAATGAAATCAATCCAGAATATTTACTCTATTGACTTGTTAAGAACGACCTTTATCCAAGCAGTCAGCCTGTCACTGTTCCTCCCGAATACCACTGAGGATAAATGCTACTGAAAAACACCACGTTTTTATAAATTTGGAAAATAAGGCGTTTGTTCTTCCTGCCTTGCTTTTAAACCTGGATGGAGGGGCCAAGGGGGAAGACGAAAGAGAAGGTAACGATCTGGTTACGAGCAAGAAACTTATTCCAAACCATGGGAATGGAGCTGGCGGACTGCCAAAAGGGCTTCCTCTGAAGAGGATGCAAGTTTCAAACCTCAGGAAACCCGAGTCCGAAGCAACTGGTTTGAAGAGTTTCCCAAGCAAATGCTGCAGAGAGCTCAATAACAGACACACGGAAAGGAAGCCAGTGCGGGTAATCAATTAGGAAAAGCATGTTTAATTAATAACTTATTTTCCAGACCCATTTTTCTCCTGCTTTGTCCACAGCTTAAAATATTTTTATCTCAATTTTTTTATTTTTTTTGGTGGGGGGGAAGAAAAAAGACATGATCAAGAATGCAAAAAAAACATACGCTTTCAATTCTGAAAAAAACATGCGCTTTCAATTCTGCCCTAGCCTGAAAACACAAAATAGCGAGAAAATGACAATAAACAGAAAGAAAACACACAAATTACCTATATTACCAAGTAAGGTTCTCTACAAACCGGAGTTATTTTGGTTTGTTGGGTTTTATTTTTTAAACCTTCTCAAGCGAGCAGCAGCCAGAGAGGAGCACTACTCACTATCTGGTTAAAAAAAAAATCGATGCTGGAGTACCTGCTGTCAAACACTGGCATTTCAAATCAGTATTTCTTTTCCATTACACACCTTCAATTACTGTTATTTACCAGATGCAAACTTATAAAACGTGTATCTACGTGGACTTTGCCAACGCTTCTAGCTAAGAGTATTTTTCCATTTACCAGCGGGGCCCAGTATGTGTACAGGTAGCCAATCTTCAGCGCCGGCACAAACTGCGAGCACGACACAACAAGAAAATAGAGATTCAAGAAAAACTTGAACTGTTCGTATAAAACCTAAAATGAAAAAAAAAAAAGAACAGAAGAAACACAATAAAATCGGTACCCACAATGCACAATGAAATTCACTTTCTCATGATAGTGGATATAAAACCATTACACAGCACTATTACAGTACTATATAGCACTATATGCTATATGTCATCACGAACTACTACATGCACTACAAGTTACTTTAATATTATACTGCTATTTTTGTTGAGAAAAACCCTCTTTTCATTCTGAAAAACAATTTGCTAGATCTCTGATATTTTCAAAATTGGGTAATGGGAACCCAACAACATTTACAAATACTAACGACGGATCAAGATCACTGTGCAAAGGGTTACTCTGCAATTTGAACAGTAAATAGAATTCAGGTGTTTGTAGAAGCATCTTGCAATAATTTTATATCTGCAGTAGTTACCTTTATGGTTATGAATTAAAACATTTCTGTAAGTTTTCCTTTTTATAGGATCAATAAGAAGAGCAAAGTAAGTTTGAGTATCTGAACTTCCATTGCTTATATTAGGGTTTTCCTTTTAGCCACTGAAACTTTTCTTCCTAAAAAACAGGGCATGGAAAGTAAAATTTTATTTTTTCCTTTAGTGAAAATACTTAAATCCTGTTTTATCTGTCTCACAATGACTTCATCTTAAAATTTTTCATATCTTGACCTTACAACAGTAATACTTTTAAAACCACGCTGGCAGAGAAGGAACAGAAATTATTTATAAAAACATTATGCCAGTCTCTGTCAAGTGAGCTTGTACAGACCAACTGAAGTGAGCGGGCTGGACCGTGCTGCTGTAAGACTCGGGCTAAGGCAGTATTCTCCAGGGTCCACAGCAAGACAAGCTTCTTCCAAAAGTGACCACACTTTTATGTTTTTGGAAAGCTCACGCTACAAAAAAAAATGTGTAACAGACCACCGGGGGCTTTTGAGGTAACTTAGAAGAAATGCTCAGCATTAAATTTCCCAACAGGTTATTTTGCAATAAATATTGGTACCTAAGATATGCGTATTAATAACTCAAAGGTTCAGTCTAAACTCCAAGAGAATTGTCCCAGTTTTAAGTGAAGACACAGTAATCTTATCACAGCGCCCCATGTCCCAAAGGCAGCGACAGAGATTCCTCTGGCCACTAAAAGCATCACTTCAGCAAGTGCATGTTCTCAACGCTAAGGACATGAGTTGTTTTACAGAATTTTGACTCTTCAAAGACTTCACACATTTCCTCAGCAGGCCAGCATGACGCCGGCACCTCCTGCAGGACCATCAGAAGCGGCTGCTGGTCCTGGAACACCCAGATTTCACAAAACCAGAAAATTGTTTCGAAGCTAAAAAGATTCAAAATAGATCAAAAAGCCGCATTCGAAGACCATCTCCATCTTTTAATCTTACAATTCCATTAATATCACCATTTCCTCTGAATTAAATTGAAGTTATTGGACAGATATTTATCGCTGCTGTCAGTCCAATATTATTACTCAAGTACGTAAAAACCTATGCTCTAGGGAAAATAATTAAGGGAAGATCATTTTGAAGTGTATTTCTCTCCGGCACCACAAAGTAGCAGTACCTCAAAACTGGCAGTTTCCTGCAGAAGTGCTACATTACTGGTCAGCTAAAGGCTCCCTAAATAGCCTAAAAACATGCCCATCGTGGGTCTTGATGAAAATGCACAGAATTCCTGAGCAGCTGGATGTGTCTGAGGCAGTAAATGGGAATCGAGCAAACTGGTGTAAAGGTAGAAGCCGTAAGTGGTTTATACAAATGTCCAGAAACGTGACGACGTTTCGGAAACGTTACAGCTCTTGTAGCCAGTACGTAAAATTCTGTTAATCTAAACATTATTTTAAGCTTGTGTTTTGGTAAGGAATCAATTGACTATTTTAACATTGCAACTGGCAATGGGTAAAAGATACAGCTCCAGAGAGGAGACAAGACTTCACCTGGTGGATCAGCCAGGGTAGATCATTGCAGTCAATACTTATGACTTAGTTAGAATTGCAGGTTTTACTACTTTAGTAGGACAGCACAGAAACCAGAGAGACACACAGTATTTTTAGTCATTAAGAAGAGTTAATTTACATGCAAGATTAAAATTTATTTTCACCAACTATCGGGGGTGTGACGTTTAAGATCCTGCTTCGTTTTGAGGTTCCTACTGAGCTTCTGACTAGTACCACCAAAATAAAAACCTGATTCTACCTCTACTGTAAAAACCAAGATTTTCGAAAGAACCAGAAAGAACAAACACTCTCTCTCTCTCTCTCTCAACAGGTAATTGCCAGCTATGGCTGATCCCTGCAGGAAACACAAATCTAGCTCAGGATTTGTAATCTACACTGCAGACTTCTAGTCACAATAATCAATGGCTTTACTATATGCTTAATGAATTTTGTGACCTTTAGGAAAGCATACAGGGCTTAACAAATTTTGGTGTATTTAATAATTCAAACTTCGGATGAAAGCATTTACTTTGTTCAACAGAGATGAGAATATTTTATCCACCCGTGATACGTTACATTTTATTTCTTTGACAGGAGATCAGTCTTAATTACAAAGCCATTAATATTTTTTGGTTTAATAAAGAAATGTATTAGAAAGCACCTGCCATTCATTGGACCAAAGAGGGCAGAAGAAGAGAATCAATACTCTTATAAACCAGCTTAAATAAAACATTTAAGACTGACATTTGAATACAGACATGCTTTAAAGCATTCTGGTTTTGCAACAGGACACGGGACTCTCGGGCAGAATTACTAAAAGTATGAGTAAAAGTGTATTAGTAAAATTTATAGTATCATAGCAGCAAGCATTTTTAGGTTAGAACTGAAGCTTCAAAAGTCTTTATTGCTGTATTTCATTACAATAATTTTTTAAAAAAGCATGAACTAGACACAACTGAAATGTCTCGTGTCTTCATATACACTGAAGAGGTGAAAAATGGAAGTTCAGATGTGATACAGTTTCTTAGAACAAAAGTGACAAAAACCTTCCACTCCACAGCAGAAGTAGTGTCTGAAAAACTGTGTTCAAAAAGACACTACTGTTTTTAAAACTGAAATAAGAAATACAACTCCAAAAAGTATTGGTTTACTATATTAGACCTTACCTGTCATATAAATCAAAGAGGTGACTGCTTCAGAATGTGTCATTTGTTATGCTTTCAATGGCAGGGAGCATGAGAAAATATTTATGAGTGCACTGCAATTTTCAACTCTATTTCTCAACGCAAACTTGAGAATTTGTAGTATTTTTCCAACTGACTGTGTAAAAGTGCTTCTGTTTTAGAGGAGGATCACACATTTCTGAAGATGAACAGAAAAGTGCAAGGGAACCCATCTCAAACACCTAAAGGTTCACTGAATACCAACCATTCAAACATACACGCTGCATTTCTTTACTAAGTATCCCTTGAAAACAAAACAATTTAGAAAAAAAAAAACCAAACCAGCCATACTCTCCAGTGTCAACTTTAACTGAAGACATCGAGATAAATGTAAAAGGAAAAAGAACAATCTGGGGGCAAATAAAATTATCTTTTTGCAGAGTTCTCGAAAAACATTACAGACCACATTGTCAGCCCAACACCAAAAAACCGTGAGTAGCCTTACCCCAGGTATAAAGGTAAAGATGTTGTATTTCTGATTTTTTATGGCGTTTTTGGGGTACTTCTCTTCACACTTTTCAGGACACCCAAGCCACACTGTGCGAGCCTTCAGCTCTTTCTTTCTTCGGCAAACGTTTATGAGCCAATCAGAACAACTGTAAAGAAAAACAATGGTTTACTTCAAAGCTAAAAATTGACTATATGTGATTATCCCTTCCAAACCTGGAACCCTCAAGGCAAACACCTACGAAAAACAGGCTTAAAAACTTTTGTCCCATCTAAATAAGCAAGTATGATGTTGACTTGTAATATTCAAGGCTCATTCAGGCATACACATTTATGAACACTTGCACATTCTTTATAGGAAAATCTAATAAAATAATGACAAGTTTCACTACACGTTGCCCTGACAGAGGTTCAAAAAATTCTCCTTACTGTAACTCTGCATTAGCAGGACTAAATTCTCCCACTGTTAAATAATTGACCCATCCATCATACGTTAAGGTCCTTTGGCTAAACCCTTTATCCTGTATTACTGACACTCAAATTATGCTAATGACTGAAGAGGAAATAGAGCTTCTGTTACATAAGGTTAGAAAAACCTCGTACAACTTCTACATAATTTGTAAATCTTGGTTTCCGCCCTAAGACCGCCTATAACAGACATAAGAGGGAAGCACACTTAATGCTGTTAAATGGTTTTTTTGGGGAAAAAAAAACCAAACAAACAAGCCAACAGAAAGGATTTTGCTGAGAACAGGAGGGGAAAATCACGATCCAGTCACCTCAGCATTGTTTCCTGGGTGAATTCTGCACAAACTATTTGTACGTATTTGTAGACACCTGAAAGAAAAAGTCATAACCAACAGTGGCGTGTCAAGAGAAACGCCTAAAATGGAATTAATTTTCCTCTAAGGAGGACCAGATGCATTACTGCTTGAGAGTACATGTCCTCTCTTGTTTCTTGGGGCTTTGAACACCCTAATCTAGTGAAAGATGTCGCTAGCTGTGGCCAGGGATGCTGGACTAGGCAATATTTAAAGGTCCCTTCCAACCCAAACCAGTCTATGATTTGATGTCTCTAGTAAAACTTAGCTCTCAAGATATTTCTCAGAAGGAAAGCAGCATATTCTTGGAACTAAGGCAGTTGGAAAAATCGTAATTGCAGAGAAGCTTGTTACAAAACCAAAATAATTACATTTAAGTTCTGCAAAGGTGTAGCTAGAATTTACTGGGTAATTGACTATAGAATATTTCATTTATCAGACAACAAAAAGCTAAGAGAGACAGGAGTGCATGCAAAGAGATGAGAATTCAAAGCTGTTTTCACAGACTGGAAAAACTACCTGGAAGAGACCGAATGCAGTTAAACACGCAGAGGCACAACAGAGGGCATTTACACAGAAACAACCAGCCACGCAAACACCGAATCGGAAAAGAGTGAGCAGACGGCAGCTCAGAAGAGGACAACTCAGTTACAGCACGAGAATGAAATACATGTGCAAAAAAGGGCACGTCTGCGGTCAGCACAGACAGGCACACGGCTAGCAAGTCATGAATATATTCTTTTTCTCCCCAATCCAGTGCTGGCAAGATCTCAGCTGGCTGCCAATGCCACTGGGAACCCCAAACTTCAACAGGCTGCTTGGGAAAACTGAGACTGCACGCAAGAACGACGAAACAACTGTCGGTCTGGGAGGCAGGGCAGGAGCATCTAGTGGCTACACCGACAGAGCAAGAGCTGCTCAGCTGAGCAGGGGGACCTAGCGCGGTTTCAAGTATGTAGGAACTGGCCACAAAGAGGAAAAGGACAATTATTGCCTAGGTCCACCACGATTAAGTAATGATGGGTTTCAACCACGGTAAGTAAGTAAGAGGGAGGGACAACAGACATTGAGTAAATGCTTCTAACAGTTCGGGTTAGAGAAACACTGGAGGAGGCTGGAATTGCTACTGGAATTGCCACCACAGCTCTTTCAGACCTGCTTAGATCAGACAGGGCTAACTCATCCCAGGCATGCGAGGAAACAACAAGAGCATCTCTTAAGGGCCTTTCCTTTCTGCTTCTCCACAACGACAGAGCCCTGGCACACACGAACACCCAGGGAAGGAAGGCTGGGAGGTAGCTTCCATCTCCACAAACCTACTTGATACATTCCTGTCTGTAGCCCGCATTATCCCAGCCCTATCACAAACTAATTTTGCCAAAGAAAAATGGAATTCAGTTGTAGGCTTTTTTTCAAAGAAAACTGGAAGTGATACAGCAGTAAAATCATTGGAAGTAACATTCAACTTGTCACAGAAACGTCACTACACTGCACACAAGCTGACATTTAAACCACTTCAATTCTAAGTGCTGGACTCTTCAGGTTTCCTCCCTGATGCTTTCACGACAGGATGGACAGCAATTTGCTTTGATGCTATGTAAACATGCATTTTATTTGTTACAAACACAAGCCCGTTCAGCAACTTTCCTCATCTCTTTTAAACAGAAACAGAGAATTTACTCTGTCATCAAAACCGTAACAGCATCAGCTCAACATTCAAAATTCAGCCCCAATATTCAGTAACATGCAAGTCAGAAAAATCAAGTTACCTTGACCACTTCCTAAATTTGTCTTTAAAATTAAACAAGCAGCAGTCTTTCCCTGTCATGGTTTCACAATCAAACAGCTACGACTCACCCTGCTGCTGCAACAGTTGTTCCACCCTCCTGCCGTAATCGAGGTGGGGATTCTCACCCCTTCCCTTGCGCCGACCCAACTCCTTGTGCAACGGCAGGGCTAAACCAGACCTGCCCACTGACCCATCTGTGAGCTAACGTGGAATGAAAAGGGTACTATCTTCAGTTAGATCCATCCTCATCTTTAAAAATCTGAAAAAATCTTAAGAGATCTTAACAGGTCTGCTCGTAGAATTAAAGCTTGAACCATATTAGTTTCCAGGGCAGAGAGGACAAGGTGAATGGAAGAGCCAGCTTGCCTGTGTAGCAAAAAAGTCCCAAGGAGACTTAATTTTTTTCTGAGGAAAGCGAGCAAGCATGACAGCTTCTCTCTACAAGCCCATCAATGGAAATTTCCTGATAGCCTCTGAAATCTCAAATCACTCAAATCAGCTTTGGGATTTCAACGGTAACCAGACTGACCATTTAACCAGGCACAGTCTCTTCCATAGAACAATCTCAGACACTGAGGACTTTTCTCAATTGCTAAAAGTCAACCATTTGGCTAAAGCAACTGAATTATTCTGCCTTCCTTGTCACTGAGTTTCCCCTTCTGGAAACTCCTTTTTCCACTACAGATCAACAGAGGAGCTGAAACAGCTTCATTTAGCAAAATGCCCGAAAGCACAGAGGCACGACGTCCAACCGGGAAACAACCGCGATACCTGTGACAGAAGGGATTTGGCTGATGCAGAGGTAACAACGCGCAACTTCTCAGCCACCAGAAAAATCGCCGATGATGGAAACATGGCAGGTTATGCCCAGGTGAGATGAGTTATACTACCTTCGGAGTAAAAATCGGTTCGATTCTGCCTTCTCCAGACACAGCAGTAACCACTGTTACATCATAGGAAGAATAAAGGATGGATGTGCTGCTCTCAGAAATCCTAATCAACTTAATTTGGATTTTCAAGAACACTGAAGTCTACCCAATGTTTTCAAAATTCAGATTACCAACACCAAACACATACTTAACCTGTTCTAAAAATAAACATTCCCCCACAAAGGAACTATTTTTTGTGCATCACTCATAGGCTTTCTGTACCCACTAAATTTGTGTGAAGCAAACATCAGGAGGTAAATCAGAAGAGCACTCTCCAAGCTTCAAATATCCTAAAAACGTAACGTAAGATGTAGCATGATCAAGACACACTTCAGATTTTCCTGAAATCTTTAATGTAGAGCCACACCCTATGCTATGGCTTCAGCCATTAAAAATCACGTTCTCGTTTATTCATTTAAGCATTTATTTCAAATGCTCTTGCCTAGAAAATTAAATGCAGAAAGCTATTTTCTTAAGCTAGCTATAATCCATGTGGCCTATATCAATACACCAGATTGCATATACAAAGAAATTAACTAATTGAGAAAAGAACTGTGAGGTATGTCTCTTAAATAGCTCCTTTATCAACGTGTTTCCTCACTTTTTCTCTGAAGAAAAAATAGTCTTAATATTAGTAAATGATGTCATATAAATGGAATGCACCTCTCAAAGTCAAAAGCTAAAGTAAAAGTCTCAACTGACTCTGCAGCTCCAATAATAAAGGCGCTTTTTATTTTCTCTTCCCATTACTTTTATCCTACAAGCTTAACCGCCAGTATCTTTCACACAACAGCATTTTCATCAGAATGGAAAGATAATATAAAAGCTCTACATTGTCTGCAAGGGTCAGCTTTTCCTTATTAGGTTTTAAGTAGCAGAAACTAGTTCTGCAAAGAAAACATACTGTAATTATTGTACTCAACAGGTAGCTTCAGTAATCAGGCCAAAAGCAACACAGTGGTCATGTCAATTCTTAAAAGATCAGCATTTTCCCATGCTTCTGCATAACAAACGCAGTGCAGATTAATTGAAAGCGTACAGGCCATCTCAGGGCCCAAATTAATCCGAGCATTTGATATCCCCCTTCACTTCATATGGAAATGCCATTCAATGGCACCATTTTCATAGGGACAAAGTGTTTTTTGATAACAAGTGGAATGTAAATCTCATGAGAAAGAAATCAATCCAGCCCAAAGAACTCCGGAGTATTGATCTATGTGCATTATAATTTCACAAGCTTGAAGAGAATTTGTAAGTTAAAGGGGAAATGATTACGGCCACAAAACAGCTGCTATATCACAAAGTT
Source organism: Trogon surrucura (assembly GCA_020746105.1). Taxonomy (NCBI): domain Eukaryota; kingdom Metazoa; phylum Chordata; class Aves; order Trogoniformes; family Trogonidae; genus Trogon; species Trogon surrucura. Next base: position 98,582,971 of record CM036619.1, on the reverse strand, counting down.
CTCGTTTGACCGTGCTATGAAAGCAAGAAACGAGCATTTTCTGAAGTTAAAAGTTATATTGGTTGAATTAAGTCTTCAGCTTGTTCAAAATCAAAGGCAACATTTGATTGAATTATGACATTTTCCCTTGCAAATGTAAAAACTGCTTAAAGAGCTGCAGATTTGCAAATTAAGTTCACACCAGGCAGTTCTGATCAACGGGTCTATTGTCTAAACAGAAGTTAAAAGCCCAACAAAGGATTTTTACAAAATCAGTTTTAACGCGCATTGAGCTTTGTTAAAGCCTTCCATATTTGCTCCTGACAAAAGGGTTAAACTTTTTCCACTAAATGTACGGGAAACAGAATTCTAAAGCTGCAAAACCAGAGATGGAAAACTTCCTCTCACAAAAATGACATTAATCCTAAAAATGCAAGACCAAAAAAAAAAAAACCCAAACTAGGAGGTATGGGAGGTTTTGTTTGTTTGCAACAAGCAAAGTCATTTTGAACACAAACGCAAGACTTTCACTGAGAACCCAAAAGAAATCAGGGGCCCCCTGAGCTCAGCTCCAGACAGTCTTTCATTGTGTTCATCTTCCTATCACAGCTTTGAAAAAATTACAAGTTAGTTTCAAGCACAGAAGGACAATCTGGATGCGGAAAATGAGACTTCAACCTCAGCCGGTCTCAGGTACGAGATCCTCATTTCCGTAAAACCAGGGTGAGATTTCAAATTCTGCTCAGCCAAGCAGGTTTCAGACTGCTGTGCCGAATTTCATCTCCCATTTCACTTAAAAGGAGGCAGTTTTCATTTGGGAAGTAAGCTGCAGTTGTTTGCAGAACAGGTACAATCCCCCACGAGCACTCATGAAAATTGTTTTCTCACATGTTCCTCTCCATTTCGAGCGTGAAGGCATCCAGTTCTATCCCAAACTGAGATTTTACACCACACAAAACCAGCGCAACTCATTCTACTACACAGTGTAAGTAGCAACTGCGTGTACAGCAATACAGGAGCATCCAGGTTTGCTGTCTGATCTTTTCTATGATCCTAGGCACCTTCATGAACTGCAAAGAGGCATTTCAAGAACCCTGCTATTTCACTGAAGTTCATAAAGTTTTGTTAGAATGAGAGAAAAGAATAAAAGAATAACTTTCACCAGAAAGAATAACTTCACACTGACCCTGCATCCCCAACTTTTACCAGTAACAAAGCCTCAAGATGCTCTCAAGCCCAGGAGAAACCTTTTTTCTCTCTCCGTGAAAAAAGAAAATTATCTGTTATGATGCTCTGGTATAGAAAACACCAATGTGATTACGATGCCTCTAGCTCTAGATACAAGACTGAAGGGACTCTCTATGATATCCAAATCCAGCTGAGGAAATCAGCAAAGCAGAAGTCACACACCTCTAAGGGCTCTTAGTGAAGGCTTTTCTTTACACACCCACATCAGCAGCACAAAGTGTACAAGATGCAGCAAAGCCAGGAACCCGTAACGCAACCTCCTTGCTCTTCTCGTTCTCAGGAATCCATCACAAACAGGGCACAAGCATTTAAAGTTCTAAGAAGTTTGAAAATTTCGAGGCTTGAGCTCCGCTTAAAGCTGAGACGGGCCGATCAATTTTAAAAAGCAAGTCAACACCTGACATTTTGCAATCCTCAGCATTAATGGCACTTCCTTGTGACATTCGCTACGACTGTTGATTAGTCCCAACATAAATTCACCTTACAATTGCCTGCCTCTATCCAAACACTGGAAATTCTCTGTCAGGACAATTCCAAGGTGCAGTCCTTACTGGTCTACTTGTTTTCACGAAGCTTACAGGATGAACTCACCAAGTATGTTGGTTGAAAGGTATCTCAATTTTAAGATCTGTCCGAAAGATTAACAGCCTCATTCAATACTTTAAAATGCAGGTTTTAAAAAAAAAAAATATAACAGTACTTTTGTAACGGAAACATTGCTTCCAAAAACCATTCACGTATACAAACTTTGCCACTTCTTTCCTGTTCCTTTCATAAAATTAATAAAACACAAGACTCAGATCTAGATCAATTCTAAAATCATCTGTCAGAAAAAGCACTCATCATTTAAGTCCACTGAAAGTGCTCTTGGTAAAAGACATCGCTTCACTTGACCGATTCTCAAGTTCTATCACTTAAACAAAAAAAAACCCCACGATTCTTAACCATCCAAGTATTCTCTAAGGCTGAAGCTTTAACTAATCATTAGTTAATTTGCTTTTTCTTTCCAGCAACGTCAACATAACTTCTCTATTGCCAACCTAACACACTAATGCCCCAAAAAGTAAGTTTCAACCCCTCTACTATGGTTTTGAGCAGAAGTGAGGAGCAGGCTTATACGCCACATTATGGACCTCAGACTACTCCAAGTTTACTACGTGATCTCTCTCAAAAGCCTCTTTTTCTTGCAGGTCAGAAAAGCAGCCAGAAGCACCACCCAGCAGCAGCTCTTCAGAACTTTTTTAATTACCGGCTGCAAAACGCAGGCAAAGCAATTAAAAGGCGCACGACAAGCAACTTATTTTGTTCCCATACCCTGCACGTATCACATAATACAGAGTGGCTTGTTACTTATTTAATAAAAAGCACTGGTATTCAACTCATTTAATAAAAAAAGTACAAACCTAGTGCAAAGGAACTTCCAGCCACCACAGACAAACCATTCTAAGCCTCTTCTTCTCTGTGAAATTCTGGCTCTTGGCAGAGTGTGGTAATCGCTCTCATCGTTTTCAAAGCCTTCTTCAGACATCATTAGTGGCATTTCATCCAAATGAGAGGACTCATCTTCCACTTGGTACCTGGCAAAATGAAATGAAGACATTAAATAATTTTTTTTTATTAGTGGGAACCTCCAAAAGTAACAATTTTTGCTATACAGAATTTTATTACAGAGATATTTTCCATGTATTTGTACTAACACATCAACCAGAAATTCTGATTTGAGTTTAAAATATATAATATAGGAAAAAGGTCTGCAATCAATCTTCCTCAATCATCCTAAGGAAATTCTTCATTCTTACATAATGTGGATATAGAGAGCTGAAATTTCATACTTTTCCAAGCTCCTTTGTAAGATTGTTTTTGAACAGAAGTTACTTGGCAAATTTTATAGCAGGTGACCAAGTTTTCACAGACGTGCAGACTAGATTTCCACCAAGCTCCTTCGATTTGCTCTCCTGATGCCCAGTCCTGTGGGGGGGGGGGGGGGGGGCCCTCCATTTGAGACACACTTTCCACACAACTCACCAGTATCTTAATTTTAATTACTAAAATGTTAATTACATCTACAATCCTACACAAAAAAACACTGAGGGACTCTAACCAGATTTGCCCATGGAAAGAGTACTAAGCTAACAATGGTCCTTTCCCCTCCAGAAACTATTCTCCACTTCAGTTCTACATTTCTGGAACACCTTTTCTTATGCCAAGACGAAACACTGGAATATTCGATAAGAATATTGCCCTAAGTGCATGTAAACTGAGTAACTTAATTCATATTTTTATACTATAGGGAAGATGACTGAAAGAAACTGCACTGTTATTCACATCTTTCCCAGACTGTTAGAAGGAATGATAAGAATATCTGTTAGAAGAAAATTTTAAATGGAATTAAATGCAAAGGTCACCTACTGGTCATATGCACAAACTGAAACACGGAAGGTTCCCCCTGAACATCAGGAAACACTTTTTTACCATAAGGGTGACTGAGCACTGACAAGGGTTGTCCAGGGGGGTTGTGGTATCTCCGTCCTCGGAGATGTTTAAAAGTCATCTGGCCATGACCCAGGGTAACCAGTGCCAGGGGGTCCTGCCTGAGAAGGGGCACGTTCTGCTGACACAGAACAGCACCCCGAGCCACAGTCAGTCCAAAACCTTGACAGACAAACCCAACATTTCAAGACAAAAGTGACCAAGCACGACAAAGCACCAGCACTGCATTCGCACATTCTCAATTTCTTGTGTATTTAATACAACAACCTGAAACCATTTCCTTTTCCCCTGGATTTTTTGTGTTGAGCCCTGTTACACACAGGAATATATCAAAGCAGTCATTCACCTTCTTGGATGCCAGGAAAGGGAGACAGGGAGGGAGGGATTGTATTGTAGTACTGGATTTCTATCGGAAAGGCACACCCCATGGGCTGTGTAATAAATTGTTATCAACACAGTTGGAAAGAAGATCTAGTAAGGAAGGAGGGTGGGAAAAAAACCAAACCCAAAGTCACCGGTGGTTATTCAGTCACTAGTTTGACACTTCCGCTTCTGGTTGGCAGGTGATGCCCCAATTTCGGTGTCTCCTTTGAATGACTTGGTGTGGGACATGATTAAGGGATGTTAACAATGTGGGCAGACCAGAAAATAATGCATAAGTAGGAATAAACACACACACTCCTCAGCTGCAAGTCAATTACGTATTGGAACCGTCAGCATGTTAGATCTTGTGAAGAAGTTTTTGTCTTTTCAAATGGCGCAAAAGCTCAACTACACTAAAGAAAACATAAGTTTTGAGCAAAAAAATCCACAAATTTGTTAAAACTTAGTTATGTGAAAATATGGCATGGAAAATGCTTTCAGAATTACTTAAGTACCCACTTCAAAAAAAACCCAAAACAACCAAACAAGAAACAAAAATGAAGCTTAAAACAAACACGACAAGCTTGATCTTCACAACGTTGTTTGCAAAAAGCTGCCGTGTTAAACTAAACATCAGATGCAATCTGACAATATGTTTTCTGTCCCCATTACTATCAATGGTCACAAAAAAAACCCCACTATGCAAAACACTCTCTTCACAAAGCGGAGCAGTTATTACCGGTTAACACGCATATTATACTAAATTATATGGATTACTCTCAGACGAGGCTAAGCTTAACACTAGGCAATAAAACCACGGCTTCAAAAAAACATAGACCATTACTTTATGCTAAGACTTCCAGTAAGACAGGCCTGTGTTTAAACAGATCCATACCCAATGCTTTCATAATCTCTCCTGGTTAAACTTGCAATCACAGCTGGAATACAGAACTTGCCACTGCACCGCGTTTTGCTTTTAGACATCCAAACAATTCACGGTGTATTGGTAACACCAGCCAGTGAAGTGCCAATCCGCGAGCTGTGCTGGAGTACGCAGCGAGAGACGGCAAAGTAACGGGTCCTTTTTAATTCTGTGCAAAGCTAACAACTGTCTGATGCAGAAAATAATATCCTTTACACACACAGTCAATGCAGCAAATGTGGTTAAAGTCTTCTGTGAACAAACATCCTAATGGAAGAGAATTATTAGAGACTTGGCTGAGAAACACGCAGACACACATAATATTGAAATTACTCTTGTAAATGTGGTAATACTTGCAGAGAACGTTGCTGTCCTAATCGTAATTCAGGGTTTTTTTGCTATTATAAACAAGTATTTTTTTCCCCCACAACTAGTATTTAGGTTTGCACTTTTGCACACAGAGCTTCACCAAGCAGTGAAGATAATGAGCACAGGCACCATCACGTTTAGTAATCCCGACTTCAAAATAAAGCCTCTGAACTGGCAAGCAATTTGTTCTGTTTCAAAAGCAATTTTGCTATTGTGTTGGAAAATTGTCCTTCAGTATTTAAAAACAGTAAGATAATGAATAATGGATTTTTCATAACTAGGATGAAGACAAAAATCTTCCTGTCTTTGCTACCTAGTATTTTTCTGCATTTAATTGCTTGAAGCGCTGATTTTCTTTTAGTGACAAACCAATTAAGTATAATCCCAGAAACTTTTATTAAAATAGGGAAGCACTGAAAGCAGCATGAAAAAAGAAGCCGTAGTGAAGACATCAAAACTCTCAGCATGACTGCTACTGGATCAGGTATGAAGACAACTACCTTGACAAAAATATGGTCTCCTAAGGAAAAAAAGAACATTAATATTAAACAACTTTCAGCAACATCTGACTACTATTAGGATTATCATTTAAGTGAAAGGAAACCACACACGATAAACACTTTTAAATGAAATTTTGATATAAACATCTGCTGTGAAAATGATGCCTCCAGTCACCTGCACTGACTTCGTTCTACTTGGATGGCTGGTTGCCAGAGTTCCATGGGTGTCATAACTAGCAAAGGAAATCATTTTAATTCATTTAAATCTAAGCTGCTTACCTATTTAGATCTGTAACAACTTCTGCATTTTCTGCCAGCTTTTCACTGTTCTAAAAGAGCAATGTTCAAGAGTGCAGCAGGAAGATTTGAAGTTACTTTTTCCCCTCATTACTGCCTTACACAGCAGTAAACTCAGCTAAACAACAGAGCAAAGATTTTGTTCCTAAATAACAGAAGGGGAAAACGGGAAAACTCTTCTGTAAGTAAGCGCAAGAAATCTAAAGAATTTCCTTTAATTCTTCAAAACCCAGAAAAGCTATTTCAGAAAATTTTAGGATTAGAGCTTACCACTACTTATCCCTATGTAGCTTTAGTCGTGTCTCTAAAGCAAGTGCACCCCTCATCAGTTATTATTTGCCAAGTTTCTGAATCCAAGTTCTGGCCTACAAAAATACACTCACACACGAGCTAATCCTGACACAAGTTTATATACAATATCAGAGATACGTGTCAGAGATCTCCACATGGAAGACAACACTAACCACAACATTCCAGCAGTTAAAAGAAAAAAATAATAATTCACACAGCTTTAAAGGAAGCTCAAGACTTGTAGAGCTGAACATTTATACGCCATTTCAATAGCTGACTTTGCTTTTGTGTCCTTGCATAACAAGATCTTGAAAAACCTGTTACAACACTCCCATCATAGCACACATTTATCTACCGGACAACAAAACAGAAGGAAGGAAAAAGTACTTCTACTGTAGGCAGGCAAGTTTATTACTGAGTATGTCACTGAGACGAATAACATTTACTGCAATAAGATCAAATCAATCAAGTTGCACTCAGTCTTTTACAAATGATGCAGAGAGATATTCTGGAAAAAAAAACCACAAAGCAGCATTTTTGATCGACTACTACAATTAAAAAAAAGAAAAGCTGGTATCTTCTGCCATGCAGAACTAAGGGAAAAACCTTCAGCTCTGCTGAGATAAAGATCTAAAAGCAGACTACACAGCTATTACCAAGGCAGCTCCCTTTCGTCAGTAGCTTATCAAACATTGCTTAAATCACATACACTAAAACCACAGGTTTCAGCAGACACTCATATAAAGTACGTATTTGCCTTCTCTCCCTCCTAAGCTCACACTTTCGTACCACAGCTGTATACAGATGAAGCAAATTTGGATCTGCATAACAAAGTCTCCATAAAAAAAAAGGCACCCTTCCTCTTTCCCCTTCACTTACCCTACAACACACCACACATATCCTAACGTAAGACCTTTTCCCACCCACGACAAGATGAGTGACCCTGTATTTAACAGACAGGTACCAGAAACACCTAAATGCAGAGCAGGACCAGAGGAAACATCATCTACGTTGACCAAAACCCTATTTTTACTTAGTAGGGGACGTCATTGATCACAACATGGGGACCATTTTATCACTGCCACTGGGTATTGTTATTGACATTGCAGCCCGATCAATTGTTTTCCTTCTCTGCTCTCAGCAATCCAACTGCCTGCCCAAGCAACACAAATCACTGTATTTAGATGCTACAGATACAAACCAAGAAGGCATGCAAACACCAGGCAAGAATACTAGCTTCGACGTGAACAGCCTTAGAAATACATCTACCAAGTTCCTTGCACTGCACACCCAGTCCCATTGCTCGCTGCAAAAGACGGCACCATCTGCGTGGGCAGTTGGAAGTTCTCAAACACTTCTTTTGCCTAACCACTGAAATGCTTCAGATGGGGATATTTATTCTAAGAACAATCAGGTTAAAGATTATGCCTGTCTATAAACCTGTCTTGGTGTCGAAGAGTCTTACAAGTGCAGAAAAAAAAAAAAAACAACACAGGGGCAACTTTTTCCAAACACACAGTTCTAAGTCAAGCTAAAAGCACTACCATTAACTTACTAAAGTCTGCATAACATACAGCTGTGTATTTTAATCCAACCTCATTTCCAGTGCACTTCACCTATATATTGGTAGCTGTATCAGGAATACCCTTTTGCAACCAGACCTGCCTATCCCACATCGGCCTTTTTAGCCATCAGCGCGCTGGTAGCAAGTGTGGGTACAGCCCTTCCCACATCTTTGTTCTCAAAGCCGAGCCATGGCGATGATCAGGAACATCACTTCTGGTTGGGTTCACAACACTTTAGCAAGCACCTGCTGAACCCTGGACTAGATGATCTTTAAGGTCCCTTCCAACCTTTAACATTCTGTGATTCTGTGAACCCACAACACTGGTAATTTTTGGTATCACAGTAACGACCAATAAACCTCGCTCAGAGTTGCAACCTCCAGCAAAGAAACTTTCTGTCCTCCAGAGAAGCGGGCAAGACTAATCCGGTGCGTCCGCTTCACTGCCAGTTCCACATGCATAGCACAGAGGGGAAAATAAACCAAACAAACCACACAAGACAGGGCCTCTGATGTAAACAAAGCACTTTAGGAACAAGGATGATGATTTGAGCTTTCTGCAGGCAGTTAGCAAGCAGCACCCGCTCCCACAGTCGCCCAGATTTCAGGAGTTTCTGTGGCAAGACCCTGAGTAGTTGACGAATGGTACTAACAAGCTATTCCTAAAAACAACAACAACAGGAAAAAAAGGAAGATAAATATTTACAGTTTATGTTAGGCTAGGAACATAAACATTTACAGTTTATGTTCCTAGACTAAATAATTTATTGCTTCAGGTCAAACACCAGATGCCTGAAGAAGTTCCCGTTACGTTGTAGCAGCAGTTTCAAAAACAAAGTTCAAAAGTAAATTCAGTTCCACCTTCAGCGTGCTTTATCACAGAAGCTACATTAAAATTCAAACCAGCGTCAACATTGTCAATCCCTTAAATTCACCTGCCATTTTCAAAAGCATTTTCAGGATGAACTATGTAGAGCCGTTCAATTAACGGGGGGGAGGAAGGAGAGAGCAAAGCAGATTAAAATGAAGCCTGTAAAACTCTGCCCAAATCTTTTAAGAACTTTCTAAACATTTCTAAGGACCCAGGGAAAGAGATTCATAGGAATTCGTGACATTTTAAAAAACTGCAAGAAATACCAAATATCACTGCATACAACCCAGGCAACAGGTAAACTCTACTGATACATCAGGTTTTGGATTTTTGAACAATTATGGACATTTTGCAAAGCTTTCCAGCAAAAAAAAATGTTAGGAGCCTTCTGTAAGCACCGTTCTACACGAGATGTTATTAGGACCAGTTGTTACATGGTCTCAGCAAATAACACTCCGAGTGATCTGGGGAAGTTTTCATTCTTGATTACTCCACTTAAAATACAAGAACCTGGCATACAAGTTGCCACTGGGATAAGAATAATAACAACTGAACTACGAAAATCATGCCGTGGTTCAGAATTGGAACACGCGCTTCTAACAAACAACTGAAAGCAGGCACTGGGTGTCAAAACGCTTAACAAACCTCACTTCAGACAGTACCAGAAAGCAATCACAGAATTGCTCTACACGGATCTAGTATTATCTGGTGACGTCTGTATGTCTTTAGTTTTTGGGGGTTCACTGCGACACGTGGCCAAACGCCTTCAGAAATCGTAACCAGAAGGACTACAAGATTGGTGGGAACAGTTTTATTTAAATAACAAGCGTCAGGACAGCAATACTACATTAAGTTTCTACATATGAAAATTCATTTGACACCTGTAAGTATCAGGGAAGCACGCGAATACTCAGTGCTTCAGACTTCCATCCCATTGGAATCAGAACGGGTTACTTTTTTTCCCCTGTTATACACACTAAAACAGAATTTTACTCTCGGGGAGCAAACCACAGAGCCCTGCAACAGCAGCAGATCTGTTCCACAACCTGCCCTGCTGCAACCACCTCATTGTGTATCTCGTGGCCATTCCTGAGAACACTCCTGCGACCCAAACTATGCACAATCATGCGAGAGGACTCCTCCAGTGAGTCAGAGGTTTTCATGACACCACCTCGGTGAAAACTTGGAGGGCAACTGAATTTATGTAACACTGGACACGGTGAGTAACATCTGATTTTTGGGACCAGCTCAGGAGCCCCAACACCTCACACCTTCACCCCATCAGGCCAAATACATACATACACTGAGAGCAGCCAACACAGGACACCTGAACAAACCAGGCATTTTGCTTATGGATAACGGAGGTTTGATGACTCCTTGAGCTCCAAAATTCAATCAGACTTCTTGCTTTCCTTCCCACGACCTCACATGAACTCAGCCCATCACATCTACAGCATTTTTTAAAACCACCAAAACACTCCTGGGCAGCCTAGAACAAAACCAACTGATAGCTTTCATGGTCTGAACTGGTTTTTGCCTACACAATCCTCTCCTTTCCTGTTTTGTTCCAAAGAACACCCACTGAGAAGCTCGGAGATTCCAGGAAGAGAGTCCCTTGCTTCGATTCTCAGAGGAAGAGGGATGATGACGATAACACCACCTTATCTCAAAATAGAGAACAAACCTACTATAAACTGTCAGACATTCAAGTATGAGTGAGATGGAGAAGACTACTACTACATGAATGTTCAGAAAACTCTTTTCATCTAGTTTAAGAATCAAGACAACATAATTTAAACCTAATTTATTTCACAAAGTTTAAAACTACCTTTTCTGTAGTTTATTTCAAGAAAAATTAATATATTCTATCCGCGACAAAATGGATTTATCACTGCCTTTGAACCTGAACGGCAGCATCAACCACTCTGGTTTCAGAAAGTCAATTTAATTCAGAGCCTTGTGTTCACAGCCAGCATACTGCAAAAACCAAGAGAAGATGGGAAAACCCTCTACTAACTATAACCATACCTCCTGCTCCCAGAGTGCCGTCCAATGGGCGTGCCAAAATTACGGAGCAAAGTTTTTCCTCCCTCTCAACCTAGAAACTACTCAGAGTAACGCAACGCAAAGATACAGTCCTCGCCTGAGAATTCAATTTGATGGCAAACCTCTAAACTGGCTTCCCCACGCTGCTTAAGCCTCCAGTAGGGTTCACTTCAAGAAAGCTGGGGTTATTTTAACCTTCGTGCTCCAAAAGCATGTTAACACAATGCCAGAGCCTCCCCGCGTGCTGCCCGGAGACCCCCAAAGAAGCGTCAGTGTCACAGGCAGACACACAGGCACAGGCAGACGCACAGGCACAGGCAGACGCACAGGCACAGGCAGACGCACAGGCACAGGCACACGCACAGGCACAGGCAGACGCACAGGCACAGGCACACGCACAGGCACAGGCACACGCACAGGCACAGGCACACGCACAGGCACAGGCACACGCACAGGCACAGGCACACGCACAGGCACAGGCACACGCACAGGCACAGGCACACGCACAGGCACAGGCACACGCACAGGCACAGGCACACGCACAGGCACACGCACAGGCACAGGCACACGCACAGGCACAGGCAGACGCACAGGCACAGGCACACGCACAGGCACAGGCACACGCACAGGCACAGGCAGACGCACAGGCACAGGCACACGCACAGGCACAGGCACACGCACAGGCACAGGCACACGCACAGGCACAGGCACACGCACAGGCACAGGCACACGCACAGGCACACGCACAGGCACAGGCACACGCACAGGCACAGGCACACGCACAGGCACAGGCACACGCACAGGCACAGGCACACGCACAGGCACAGGCACACGCACAGGCACAGGCACACGCACAGGCACAGGCAGACACACAGGCACAGGCACACACACAGGCACAGGCACACACACAGGCACAGGCACACACACAGGCACAGGCACACACACAGGCACAGGCAGACACACAGGCACAGGCACACACACAGGCACAGGCACACGCACAGGCACAGGCACACGCACAGGCACAGGCACACGCACAGGCACAGGCACACGCACAGGCACAGGCACACACACAGGCACAGGCACACACACAGGCACAGGCAGACACACAGGCACAGGCACACACACAGGCACAGGCACACACACAGGCACAGGCACACACACAGGCACAGGCACACACACAGGCACAGGCACACACACAGGCACAGGCACACACACAGGCACAGGCACACACACAGGCACAGGCACACACACAGGCACAGGCACATACACTCCCCGCAGAGCAAACCCCGGGCCGGGCCAGGGCAAGGCAGTGAGGGGAGGGGAGGGGAGGGCAGGGCAGGGCAGGCCAGGCCGCGGGGCCGCCAGGGCCCAGCCTTCCCTCCGCATCCCCCGCGGGGCCCTGCGGCACCGCCCGCGGCCTGCCCCGGCCCGGCGGCGGCCTGGAAGCCTCTCAGAGGCCGCCGACAACCCGCCCCTTCCCAACCGCGGCGGGGTGCGGGAGATCAGCCCTTCCCGCCCTCCTCCTCAGGGCCTGGCGGCGCCGGCGCCCCGCGGCGGCCGAGATGGCTGGGGCGCGGGAAGGCCGTGTGCGAGGCCGTACCTGCTGTGCCTCTGCGGCGCGGCGGCGCTGCTGTAATAGGCCGCTCTGCGCTGGGCGCTGCGCGGCACCGGGTGCAGCGGGATCTGGTCCGCCATCTTGGGGGCGATCCCCCCCCCCCCCCGGTCTTCTTCTTTTTCCTCTTCCTCTTCCGCCGCCGCCGGGCCGCGTGACGTCACGGGCACACCCCCCGCGCGGGGCCGCCGGAGGGGCGGGGCGTCGGGGTAAACAAGGGGGCGGGGCCAGGCGGGAGGGGCGGGGCCAAGGGGCGCGGGAAGGGGTTGCCCGCTCCCCCCCCCCCGCCCCGAGCGTGTCCTCACAGTCAGTGAGTTTAGTCACAGAATCACAGGATCACAGAATGTCAGGGATTGGAAGGGACCGCGAAAGATCATCAAGTCCAATCCCCCTGCCAGAGCAGGAATGCCTAGACTATGCCACACAGGAACGTGTCCAGGCAGGTCTTGAATGCCTCCAGAGAAGGAGACTCCACAACCTCTCTGGGCAGCCTGTGCCAGGGCTCCGTCACCCTCACTGAGAAGAAGTTTCTTCTCGAGTTTAAGCGGAACCTCTCATGTTCCAGTTTCAGCCCATTACCCCTTGTCCTATCAGTGGTTGTCACCGAGAAGAGCCTGGCTCCATCCTCGTGACACTCACCCTTTAGATATTTGTAAACATTAATGAGGTCCTGGGGTAGCGGCGTCACACAAGGGTTCGGCTTGGAAGGGACCTTAAATCTCCTCCCACCGGAGCAGGTGGCTCCAAGCCCCGGCCACCCTGGCCTTGGGCACTTCGGGCTTTCCACAGCTTCTCCCGACAACCGGTACCAGCCGCTCAGCCGCCCTCACAGGCTTTGCGGGACGTTTGGAAGGTCACGCTCAGAAATGCCAAGAAAGGAGGAAAAGACGTGTTTATCTTTGTGATGGTCATTATAAAGTTGACTGTAGTGCAAAAAAAAGGAATCGCAGAACCGTAACTGAGGTTGGGAGGGATGTCTAGATGTCACCTAAACGCCGCTGAGGGAAGCACGGCGTTTCCACGGCTTCCCCGGGCCCCTGTCACAACGTTTTCCCTGTGATAAGCTGTTAGTAAATGATCAGCTTCCCACACTCCAAGTCCTTCCTGTTCCCTCGCATCCCATCACCGCGCACCTCTGAGAAAAGCCCAGCTCCTGTCTTCTCCGCCTGCCTCCTGCCCGCTCCGCAGTTACACCAGAGAATCACAGAATCACGGCATGTTGGGGGCTGGAAGAGCCCTCTGGAGATCACCCAGCCCAACCCCCTGCCAGAGCAGGGTCACCCTGAGCAGGTCACCCAGGAACGCGTCCAGGGGGGTTTGAAAGTCTCCAGAGCAGGAGACTCCACACCCTCTCTGGGCAGCCTGGGCCAGGGCTCCAGCACCCGCACAGGGAAGAAGTTTCTCCTCATGGTGAGGTGGAACTTCCTCTGTTCTAACTTAAACCCATTATATCTATTGCTGGGCACCATAGAGAAGGGATTGTCCCCTTCCCCTTGACCCCCACCTCTCAGATATTTTTGTACGTTCATAAGGTCCCCTCTCAGCCGTCTCCTCTCAGGGCTGAACAGCCCCAGCTCTCTCAGTGTCTCTTCACAGCAGAGATGTTCAGTCCCTTGATCACCCTCGTAGCTCTCCCTTGGACTCTCTCCAGTGGGTCCCTGTCTCTCTGGAACTGGGGATTCCGGGTGTGGTCTCCCCAGGGCAGAGCAGAGGGGCAGGAGAACCTCCCCAGCCCTGCTGGACACACTTTTCTTAATGCCCCCCAGGCTCCCACTGGCCCTCTTGGCCACAAGGACCCGTTGCTGTCCCAGGGACAACTCCCTGCCCATTGGGACTCCAAGGTCTTTCTCCACAGGGCTGCTTTCCAGCAGGACGTCGCCTGATCTGTGCTGGTGCTGGTGTCCCGATGCGGGACTCTGCACTTGTCCTTGAACTCCATGAGGTTCCCCTTTGCCCAGCTCTCCAGCCTGGCCAGATCTCTCTGAATGGCACCACAGTTTGCCTGGGTGTCAGCCACTCCTCCCAGTTTCGTATCACCCGTGAACTTGCTGGGTGTGCACTCTGTCCCTTGTCCAGATCGTTGATAAAGATATTGAAGAAGCCTACGGCCGATCTGCTTGTCTCTGCAGAACTTTGGTTCCACTTATTTCATTATATTTCTGGTTACTGACCAGAGGATTTGGCCTGTAACTATCCCGAATGTCAGTTATGGGTCCGTGTTTGTAAATTCCCCGCGTACAGACAGACACATGATCCAGTATATGTAAGAAAAGGTTTATTATTGTCAGACTTGTTAATGCCCCAGCATGGGACAGTCATTAGAAACCATAAATGCCTTTAGGGTCGTGATTTCTCACTGAGTCTCATGTCTCCTGTAAATCATTATTTTATTTATGCCTATTTTAAGGTTTTAAACTAGTAACACTTCACTATTACCTGTGTGCAGAGAGGCTTTGAAGCAGAAAGCCCTCCGAGAAGAGGGAAATGACAAGTTTTTAACACATCAATAGCCAAGAGGGTGGCAAAATGGGCGATTTTTCATTTTAAATGCGTGCAGTTTTGCTTACTTCAAATATACACAACATTGCAGTTAAGACAGTTGCTGGAAATCTATCATGATCTCAGCTTCTTTTTGCATCATAAAATGATAAAAGGTTTTCAGGGCGGGGACTTTGATTGCGTGGCATCTGTCATCATTCAGGTCTTCCTCTAAATTTTCATGAAATCCTATTTTATGCTTTTTAAAGAAAATTCTTAAAATGTACATAAAGGCTTTTTTTAATGTAAAAATTGAGGCTTTGGCATATGATAGTTACGGACTTTTCAAAATGCCTGCAGCAAATGTGCCTGCATTTTGGAAATAATGCTTCTTTTCTTATTTAGAAATCCGGAAAGGTCACAGAATAAACTTGCTTTCGATCTAGCTTTTGCTAGTCAGACGTCTCAGGCAGGTGCTATTTTGCTACATGGGAAAAAAAGCTTTTCACTTCAGGAAAGAAATACTTTTGCACCCGATACTAAGCACTGGCTAAATAACATTTGTCACTTAAACATCAAGCTAGTGCGCATTTATGATGATGAGTAAATAAAACACCGTCCTGAAGTAAACTTCCCGCATCATCCTTTCCATGTTTCTTTTTTTGCGCATCCTTTTGCATTTAGAGCAAGTGGCAGAGATCCAGAAGCTATGATTTATGGGTCGTATGAACTCTCGGTTTAACTAGCAGCGAGCTGGCATGGGAACTGTTTTGCATTTGCCGCATGTATCTGCTACAGGTGCAGAACCTGTATGTACCTAGTTCTGCCTGGTGTCCCCAGAGGGCATTTTATAATAATTTATACTTTCGCTACCGTTCTACTTCTGCTGTAAATGTTCAAGGTTAAGTGCTCCCTCCCTCCTAATCCTGTTTATGGATCCAGTCTGGGCTAGGGCGAGGAGGGGGGAAGTGAAAGACAGTCTGAAGTTAATTCATTCTTCACTATTCGTGGAGCCAAACGATAAAATGGGTTGTGCTGGAGTAAATCTGTGGAAATGGTACTAAAATCAGTTGAATAGAAAACTAAGAAATGAGTTTCAGTAAGCCTCACGTGCAAAATTTACATTACTTTTATACTAGGTATTTTCTCACCTCATACTTCAAAACACGTTTCCATTTTAATTGTGGAACTTCTTCCATCAATGGTGAACCAGCTCAGTATATATCTTCAAATTTTCAGCAAATTGCAAATCAGTTCAAGACACCTAAAGGTTTAAAATAAAAAAAAAAAAAAAAGAAAAAGAAAAGTCACTGGCAAAACCTGAGCACAGCAACACAGGGAGAGTTCTGCTGTTTTGAAGAGCTGGAGGCTGCAAGGAAAACAAAATCAAATAAATTCTTACACTGTCAGAGAGAGGGAGCAGAACAAATGCAAAATGAAGGGGCCTAAACCAGCTACAATGTGAGTTTTCATAATTCTAATAGTGCCTTCATGTCTCCAGTCCATATCAGTAGGATGTAACAAAAGGTTGTCTTGCTACGGGAAGGAACAAAATTGGAGATACCGTTTTCTCTGAGAGGGCACTTCTTTGGAAAGATTCCTGGGGAGAAGGAAGCCGCGTGCAGTTCAGTTACACACCAAAACCAATGAGGTTAAAAACACCAACAAGAAGCCAAAAAAAAAATCATGCAAGATATTGCTACATTATAAAAACAAACTGGAATAAGCACTGGAAACGAAACGCTACTCAACGCCAAAAAAAATTGCCGTTGTCAACATAACTACAAGGAGGAATTCTGTTTCTACACACATTTTATTTTTAATATTCAGAGCATTCAGTGTTTGTCGATTAATTGTGCTCCCAGCTGTTACATTTCTTTCAAACCTTCCTTCAAGGTCTTCTCTTTGGTAAATGTCAACTCTCTGCAGCTCTGCAGGATTTACGTATTGCTAAATCTCTGCTCCTCCTTCCGTAGTCCATCCTCGCCAAAGAGTGGGGCTCGCAGCACCGGCTTCAGACCAGCTGCGTGCCCCCCTCACCTGCATTTCTTGTAGAATAAAATACCTAAAATATCGCCTCCAATGAAATCAGCAAAATTGGGCATATGTTGTGGTTTGGATTGTGCTAGAGTTACATCGTCTAGCTGATAACTGGCCTGGCTGAAGAGGTTTTTTCTCCTATTCTCTTGGCAAAAAAAAAAAAATCCAAGAAAATCCCAGAGAACGTAAATCAAATTGGTTTGGGAACAAAGTTACGCTGCAGTCACTTCCGATACAGATAACAGTTGTGCCTTCATTTAAGCTATTAATTGTTGATTGTGGCTAAAGAAAAGGAGAAAAATTAAAATACAATGCTCATTGTTTTACTGAGCTTTCACTAAGACTCTTCAGCGTGACCCATCTAATAAATGTTCACAGTATCTCTTCAGTTATGTTAACTTCTAAGTTAAAAATTGTTTCCATATACGTTTAAAAATCCTTTTCATTTCTAGTTAGCTTCTGTGATAACCTTTCCAATTCTCTTAATGTATCTAAATTCGATGCAAGGTGGGTTTTTGGTTTCGGGGTTTTTTTTTTGTAATTAGGGAAAAAAAACCTCGTGGGCTCCAAAGCTGTTTTGCCAACTTTTGATCTTTTAAAAATCAGAGAGTATCCAATCAAATATTTCCACAATCCGTGGTGCAAAATCCACAGCAAAGCACACCAGCACTTTGAAAGGACACAATTGTTTTGAGCGTTCTCAGTGGGTTTATTTTAACAAATTCCACACGTTGATCTTTCGAATAAATAAATACAGCTGCTGTAACCACTCCTTGAAACTGAAAGAAAGCTCATCCATGGATTAATTACAAATTTTATGTTGTTTCAGAGCTTCTGAAAAGGTCGTGGAAGGACAAACAAGGCCCAAGTGTAAACTGGAGTATCCAGTTGTGGTTGCTGGCATCAGACTCGGTGGATCTGATTTCTTTTTGCATTTTCTCTTACAGCAGCGACCAGAGGCTTCAAGTGGGATTAGGGGGTCTTTGTTCCGAGAGCTGCACAGAAGCTGATGAAGAAAAAAGTTCCCAGATGATCAGTGACAAAATACTTGGTGTCTTGGTTAGCACATCCTTCAAAAGCTAGAAATCACTTAAAACTTCCTCCTTCTCTGATATCTCTATATCCACCCCAGCCATCAGCTAAGGTTCATAGCAAAAAGGTTTCTTGTTTGCATGAGACCTGCTTCTGAAACTCCTTTTCTCTGTCATTTTAGCCAGTCAGATCTTGTTTCTGTTACAACTTAGACGTCATCTCTTCCTCTACTGATTTCACTCCAAGCAGCAGTTTGAATCTCACAGATTTTCTGTGTGTAGCATCCCTTATCCACGCAGGAAACATGATTTTACACATTCTCAGCCTCGCAACTGCTACCACGCCCTTTTCCTGGTGTTCAGGACGTGCATAAAGGAGATGCGAGAACCAGGAGCAAACATTTCCTGTAACAGTGTTTTACATATCTCCATCTACACGTGCTGGCTGAGAAACTTCGCTAATTAAAACTTCCCGTTTCTTTCCAGTATGACGAGTTGTAAACTTTCAGCTGCCAACCTGATGGAATTGAGAAGGTTTTCTCCAAACGCCTTCTGATGAATAGGTCTTCCATTTGTAACTGCCTCTCCCCTATCAAACCCACTAGGAGAGAAAAAACAGCAATTATTTATAATAACTTTATTGGGTATAATTTCCATCTGTCTTTGAAAGCTCCGCCTGCTGTTTTCAGGCAGCGCATGTTAAACAGAAGTGCTTACACTTGACCTTGCTCTTGATCCACTCTTTGTGCGCAGCAGTGCCTTTCTTCTTCTGAAAGATAGGTACAATTTGCGTCCACATAAATTATACTGTACTCGCTATTAACATTCTTTTATCTGGTAAATTACTTACACTGATTATGTTGAAGACTGTTCTATGAGCTGTTGATAACGCAGGTCTATGATTTGGATGTAATATGTCATTCTTAATTTAGGACAAGGCTGAAAGGAGATGACAGCTTGCTGTAACACACGCCAAAAATTAGGTCCTGGCCACATGCAGTCAGGAAAGGATCCACGGTAGTGTTTGCAGCAGGAAACGTGTTCAGCCTTGGCATCATTCCAGCTTCGGTAATTATTCTGTCTAAATCCCCCTGCATTTCCAAACGGGTGATTATGGTATTTTCATTTATTTCATGCCTCAGATTCATGGAGCACATTAGCATAGGTACCCTCTATCCTATATTGCGTTGGAGAAGTAGCGAAAAGGAATAATTATCCTTAATTCCTTCTCTTATAGAACAGTTAAGACTGACATGGACTCATCTGCTTTAGCTTGTCCGGTCGGTCGCAAGCCTGGAAATGCCACAGCACTGATTGACCAAATGGTAAAGAGTCTTGAAATCGTGATCTGGAGTAAGTGTGCTGTACATCCAGGGTAAACGGAGCCTGCGAGGAGATTAAAATACTGCAGGGCTGCACCCTCTTGACGAAGGGAGAGAAGGTGAGAGGGATCCAGCCTTCCCTTCCTGCAACCACATCTCTTAACAGCCGGCAACTGATAATTTGATGGTGAATAAATCTCGCAGCACATGTATGATGCTGGTGTCACATCCCTTTTTCGTGCAAGGTCCCAAAGGAAAGCATAGATAACAAGAATATGTGGTAAATAAACAGCAAAGATGAAGCAGGAAAACTCAAATGCGTTGGGCAGATTGCTCTGCCTTGGTGTCTGTTTCTGCACAGGGCTGAGGTCTTCCTCGAAGGTTCTCAGCACTCTCACTGATTTCAGAAAAGAGATAGAGAATGATGCTCTGGCAAAGTCTCTGAGCACCCATCCCTGAAAGAAGCTCCCGCATTTCCTGTACTCCAAGGTCACGGTTCCTGCCTGTCACTAAGGAAAACCTCTAAGATATTTAGGCAGATTTCTTCCACTAAGTGTAAACATCTCACTTTTCCAAGCTAAGATTTTTTCTGAGGGTAGACACTTGTTTTTCAAAGTAGCATGAAAAAAAATACCGTAAATAGCGAAAAAAAAAAAGAAAAGTTTTTATAAACTGTGTATTCCTGAGCCATTTTTATGGTAGTAATAATAAACAAATACATATGGCTAATTATTATTATAAAGCCATACAACAATAACGGCAAAAAATAATTGCTCGACGTGACCAAAAAAAAGCCGTGTTCTTTTTAACGCAGTTCAGCAAACAGAGAGAGCCCCAAAGCACCAGCCCCATCGTGCTGCTGCAGAGCTCTGGCAGCCAGTGGTTTTCCAGTGCCTGGGTCCCAGGAGGCAGGAAACAGCTTTGCCGCGCTGAATTTTGTGCTATTATTGTTTTTAGAGTTTCGGTATGCTGCAGACATTTGCTTGTATTCTCTGCTTCTATTTTCCCCAAGAATGAACTGGTTTAAAATGAAATGTCCATTTGCTAAGGACAGATTTATAAAATACCTCATTCTGGATAAAGTACAGACAACACTCACACGCCGCTGCAGACCGTACCCTTCTTGCGTCCAGCCCTGCCACGCTGAAGCCACCATGTGTTTGGCCAGAATTTTTTTTCTCTTGGGGTTTGTGTTTTCACAAATCATTTTTATGCTACGCACAACTCTGCGGAGCACGATGTTCCACCCTCACCAAAAGAGTAGCTGAGACAAACTACGCAGACCGAGAAGGGGTAAGCAGAGCCAGCAGGATTCAGCCCTTGTCACCGAAGGACCATGCCCAAGGCTTGGACATGAGCCGTGCTTCCAGGACTCGGCTTCAAGAGTCAAGGAAGAAGCAGGATGAAAGTTTGGGCTCCTGTTGTCATCAGAGTTCTGCCTCTGCAAACAGAAATATTAGCTCAGTCTCCTTCAGGAGAGAGGAAAATATGACAGTTTGTGGTTCTAAGCTAGGCTGATCAAAAGCCTACAGCCAAAATTGTCATGATGGAAAACTGGTTTCTCAATTAAATACATATTTGGAAAAGCCTTTCCATAGATAACAGGGAAGAAATGATGCCCCTTGCGAAGAGCTTTGAAAAAAACAAAAGAAAAATCAATCTGCCTTCAGCCACACTAATGAAGGTTCTGACAAAGTGGAAAAAAAAAAATCCAAGTGAGACATTTCTAGGTTTACTAAGATACTTCTGAGATAGCACAGCTGTTCCTCTGTCCCACACTGAGCTTTTATTGCAAAGCCACAGTGTAATGTAGCAGATCTTTTAAATGGCATTAATACCCTCTACTCCTCAAAATAAAAAAATGGACTCTCTAGATAAGAACAAATTAATTTTGTCATTTTCGTCAGTTAAGCTTCCAGGAGCATGTGACACAGGAATAAGTTTATTTTCATGTGGCGATGCTGAGATCCTCATTGAGTTTGCTCTGTTAGTTGTGGCTGCATAGTTGAGCGCACAGTCTCAGCAATAAGAAAATCTCGTTTAAAACACGTGCCCTAAACTTATGTTTTGAAATCACAAAACCCAAAAACTTCAGCTCAGACCAAAGAATGGACAGGGAAGGCGAAACGAAATTCTCCTGTGCTTGGTGTGACACAGAGCTGAGGTACCTGTGCCGTGAGGTCACGTAAGAAAAAGCAGATGAAGCACATCGGATCAGCACACCTGCAGTGCCCCATCAGTCTTGGAAAAGGACATTCTGAGCTCAAGATCTGCCTTTGCAGCTTATTAACTCCTGTAGATATTCTTCCCTCACCATACTTGTAAAGGGCAGTAAATGGTCGAAGATGCTCTTTAGAAACACAAATACTTTGTCAAGGATATCTAGATATGTATTTTTCTGAACGTCATCTTTGAACCATAACATCTGCTGGGGCTTTGAAAGCATCCCGATACCATTAGCAGCTGTTATATTCAATCAGCCACCACATTATTTATCTCAGTCACTATTTATTTTTGGTTCAGAGAGCTTATGCAAAGATGGGTTGAATTTTAATATTAGCAGTGTAAACAAATAGCTAAGAACAATAAAAATTCCCTTTCTGTCATAACTCAAAAATATTTCCACAGGCATTCATTAAAAGCGTTCGGTATGTAGTTTTCCAATGTTTCATGAAACTAGACAACATTTACTTTTTCCAGATGTTGCCTACTATTAAAAATCAGAAACAAAGCAACATTATGAGATTATTATTTTACTCCTGCAACGTCCTGCACTGGATATTATGCTTGCCTCTCAAATAATGTAATTAGTTCTCCGATACCAAATAATGATATAAGTCAAAACCATGTAGCTACATGGTATTTTTATTATTACTTGCAAAATTTAATGTCAGTGCATGACTGAGACTCTGACTCAATATAAAGCCGTATGCAAAAGGCAGCAAGCTGCATACCAACAGGAGAAAACCTCTTAATGTTACAGAGTTTTTTGGGGTGTGCCTTATTTAAATGACCCAATTGTTGACCACATTCTTTGGTGCTACCTCTAGTCTTGGGTTTTTTGCCACATGGCCACACCCATGAGCATCGCCCACGACAGGTCAGACAGTTCTCAGAGCTGCGAAGCTCCAAGCTGGGGCAGGAGGATTTGGGTACTGCAAAGGACATCCCTCCCATCCCCACTGGCTCAGCTGTCCCAGATCATTCAGTTCATGGTACCTGGCACTGCTGTGAAAGCTTTCAGGAAGTGGTAACAAAGAAATATTGTGGGTATATAGGCGCTGTATCTTCATTCCGATGAGGTTTCAGAACCTCTTCGGGCACTTTTTCAGTTTCCTATGGTTTTGTCCCCATCCATTTCCCTTTGGTTGCGATCATTACGTATCACATCCACTGCTTGAAAAAAAGAATTAGGAGAAAAGAGATTCCTTAATAACTGCATATTGTAATGAAAGGACCCCTTACGAGTGTGAAACAAAGTGAACTTCCGCAGGTGATGTTGGCTTTTGCTGTTATTCTCAACCTCCTCCAGTCTAAAAGAGCAGCAGTTCCTTGATCTTTCCTCTTTGTAATCCGCTCTTCTGCCCAATTGCTCTTCCCATAAAGGACACTTTTTTGTAATGGCAAGTCTAAATGTTTCCTCTCTTAGTTTCAGGCCATTGCTCCTTATTCTACCAGAAAGTATTTTGATTCTGTGATCATTTCCCCCTTGAGTATCTGTGTTTTCTAGGCTGTATAAGTATCAGTAGCGACGACACTGCAGGGTGGCAGTGAATGTGCCACGGCGCAGCACTCCTCGAGATGGTTTGCATCACGCAGGGCGTAACACACGCTCCAAGGCAAGCACTATAGGTGTTCCGAGGCTTTTTCAGGCTCTTGCTTTCACCAAGTCCTTGTAAATGCTTGCACTTTGAGGGGCAGGACTTTTTATGCTTGTCAGAAAAAAAAAACCAACTAATTCCCTTTCAAAGTTGCCCAAAGAGAAAACAAATAAACTCAAAGGTGCGAAGCTCAGCGTTTCTCCATTAGTCTACTTTAGCAAGACAAAACCAACATTGACTCATCTCCCAGCCCAGTCTTAATGCAGCTCTATATACTTTATGATGTCATTTAGCTACACTGAATCCAGACTTTTTTCTTAAAACTCCTGCCTTAGCTAATGTCAGGCAACTCCGTTAGGCACTCCAGGGTGACCTTCACTTCTGACGTGCCAGTTCTAGCCCCCCACGTTATGGGGATGGGACGCTCTCCTTCGTCCTGCCCCTGAATGCATTATCAAGCCTCCAGCCTCCTTTCTGTCCTCGGTCTGAGTCCCAGACTTCCCACCTCAAAGTCTACTCCAAGAGCTGCCAGCTTAATTTTTCCGATCCTTAACTCTTTTTATTTCCTCTTTATCATCCTAATCTAGGTCTTGTTCTTTCTTCCTCCTCTTCGACTCAGGCATCTTTCTCCTCTGTACGTAGGAAGCCCTGAAAGAGCCCTTGGTCTGAAAAGGTGACACGTATTTTTTTTCCCCCTGACATAGATATTTCAAGATAAGTAGCTGCTGAAAACAAGGGTGCTGTAAATATCCCTGTGCTGAAGAATATGACACTGTCACTAACACAATTCAGAAAAAATATACAGTCCTCTCTTTTAGGATGATTTTACAAGATTTCCCCCAAGCTAGCCATCTCAATAAAAGAAACCAAAAGGAGATAATCTTTTTCTTAAATAATGAAGTAGCCTTCATCGTCATTCTCCTGAGAATATCTTCCTTGTTATATGATGAACAAGGGTTCCTACATAGAGAGAATCTTTAGGAGCCTCACAGAAATTTTATTTCTTTTGTAAACATGTACTGACCTCTGACAGCTGGTCATGGAATTCTCTGTTTTTTCCCAAGCAAATTCCTGTTGCGGAAGAAATGTTATGACAGCAAAAATCCCCATAGCAAGGATAAATATCAATGAACATATAAGCTCGCAAAAATAAATCTGTCAAATTATTCATCACCACACACAGAGTCAGTAAGTGAATATGGTTTTCATAAATTCCCTAATGGATTTTTAAGAAAAATATCACTTCCAGTAAATAATGCGTATAAGTAGTTGTCCTTAAAGCAATCTGCATAAATTACTTGCAGGGCAACTAGAGAAATAATAGGACTTCTTTGCAATGCCGAATTATTTCCAGCAGACAACTGCAGTTCGTACCTGCACAACAAAAATGTAATAATACACCAAAGCAGTATTCTAACTGCACAGGTTACATTACTTCAGCAAAATGTTAAGTTCATGCATATTGGTTCCACTTACCATTTGGAAGAGATTTATATTGCCATGGAAAATCATCACAGAAAGGAATGGTTCTTTAGAAACACAACGGCGTATAGAGACCAAACACCAGAATACGATAATAAGAGTTTAGTGGAAGATAATACACTTAATACAATAATAAAAGGAGTCATTGCCCTCAGTGACGTTGCCTTTAGACCCAAGGGAAAAGACCTCAAAAAGCCGAGTACCTAAAGCAGATCCTGATTCCGTGCGGAGTCACCTCAGTAACGATGTGATTCTCGACGAGGCCAAGCACCACAGGAATGCAGAAATACCCAGCTGTGGTAATTCTGTCCTAAATCCTTCTGGTCTGTGGAATGAGGAAAAAAGTTTTGTAGCCTGTTTATCATGTTTAATACTCTAATTACATCGTTTTTCTTCCAAGGAATAGACAGCTCCATCTCACACCACTGGTTTTACCTAAAGAAAACTATTAGCATTATCACTTTAATAAGCTCAGGAGGAAAAAAAAATAAATCTGCTTTTTTTTTTTTTTAATCAAGTTACACTCAAGACTGTGAGTTTGCAGTATCCTGTCTGCCTCTGGGCCTTCCTCAGCAGTTCTTATTTATTTTCCCCACTGACTTCAGTGGGAGTTTTAGGCTGTTCTAAATTAACTGTAAGCATTCAGGAAAAAGACCTAGACAGCATTGTGTGTGGCTCAAATGAAGCCATCTGCTCAATGTGCAACCGTAAGTTAAAAATGAAAATAAAACCACTGCCAGCAAACTCAGAGCATTTTAGGAAGTATTAAGAGCTGGAATAGAAGATGCTTTATGGAAGGCATTTATCATATGGTCCCATAAATCAATAGTCACCCTTCAGTTTTGATCTCACTCACTGTCTGTCAGCACTTCCCACCAAACAAAGCAGAAATACGAGAAATTGGAAGGACTTGCAGGCAAGTAGTGAGAGGCCAGGAAATAATTTCACATGTGGAGAGATTAGGTCTGGTTATAAGGTAGATGAGTAAGAGGTGACATATTATAATTACTGGAATATCGTAATGTAAAGCCTATCAATACAAGATCAAAGAGACATCCTATGAAATAAAAAGAACACATTTAAGATTGTTGCCACCATTTCCATACCGTGTAGCTATCCTTTGGGTCTCCGGGTCAGAAGAGACCGTTGAAGTAAACACTTTGTAAAAATCAAAGGAGATTTAGACGTGCACACAGTGCACTTCCTACTAACCTGTTATAATGGGAGGTGGTGCAGGACCAGCCAGCCCTCACTTCATCCAAGTCAGAGGCATTCCCTGTGCAGAGCGTCATGCCTAGAGCAACGTTTGTCCTCCGCCTTGCCCTCAAACATCCTTTCCACCAGAGCTGCTGCACTGCAGGGACCACGTCAGCCTCAGTTAATCCACCTGAATGAGGTGACCACCGCTGTCAAGTGTCCTTGTACTGATGTATTTGGTGGTTGCCTCATCCCTATCGCTGATGTACAGGTTGAGTTTTTCTTCTAAATTTTATGTAGGAATTAAATAAAGGTACCACATAAAGAAATATGCCCACTCTGCATGAAGATGGTTTAACTCTGTATTTTGCAGCTTCATCGAGAAGCATTCTAAGAGGACAATTTTTTATTTCTTCATTTCTGCATTCCTGCAAATACAGCGATTTGGCTTTCACTGATCGTGGGCAAACACGCTTGCTTCATCAGGAGTTAAAAGCTGTCCATATGCCTATTGCCTTGTACCCAAAGTCTGGCTGAGTGGTGAACTGCAACAAGAAAAAAACCCACAATATATTGAAATATGTTTCACAGCCATGAACATCTGTCTCCTCTTCAAAAGTAGCACAGTGTAATCTCGATATATATTCCCAGAGTGGAACTTTGGTAATTCAGATTAGAAGCAATTCTTGATGTTTTAAGGAGCCTGTTTATCACAAAAACAATTACACACCCCACCAGCACAGTACACAAAAAGGGAGAAGTAGAAGTTTATTTAGCAAGAAGCCTCCTGGCAGATGCAAGCACAACTGGGGCAACTAAATTGGCTTTGTATCAATAACACTTTCAGCCAGCGTGTGAAAAACCTTCTGGGTCTAAGCCCTTTGCTTATTCATTCATACCAACTGCCCCAACATTTCATACCTGGCTTAAGCGTACTAGTTCTTCCACTTTTTTCCCCAAAGCTTCATTATCTTTCGGAATTGCTCTTCATTATTGCTTTATCTCCTGCATAGGGACCGTTGAGATCAGGAAATATTTTTCATTTCAGTCCCATTTCCCATGAAGTTCAGTCACTTTAGAACAGTGTATTGAATAATCTTTGCACTCCTTGGGCCGAATGGTTGGGCACCAGCATTGGCGTATCTCCAGGTTTTAGTACAAGAATTGTGAGTTGAACGTTTTTCCACGTGGACAGGAATGCCTTGAGCTTCCTGACTTGGAATGAGTCGGCCCTTTGTAGAGGAAGATGTTCAGGTTAAAGTATTGCATCAAGAGACAGAACAGGGTCAGGGAGAATTGTGCCAGGTAAACATGGGACAGGCAGGAATTAAAATCCATGTGGAGGTTGAGGAGTGAAAGGCTAGAAAAGCGAGAGAAAGGCAAGAGATGGGCTCAGACAGTTAGCGTGCACATTTGCACTGAACTATGGTATTAAATCTCAAAGACGTTAGTGACTAGGTGGAAAAATCTGTCTTTTACCTGTGTTTCATGTGCCTCAGCCTTGCAGCATTAAAGTCCTAGAGGTCATTCAGTGCTGAAAGTGGGTGGTGATTATGAATGGACCTGATGGACATGGCTCGTGGCCCTTTTGGTTTAAAACATGCAGACCCAAACGTATGTTGAGCCCATTCACTGAACCTCTGAATTAAAACACGCAGCCGTAGTCTTTACTTTAGTTCAAGCCGCCAAAAAAGTCCAGTGAGTTTCTAAGACACCTCTACTCCATCACACCTTCCTCCCGTGAGAACTCGCAAGTACAACACTTCACCCCCTCCCCAATCAAGATAGATTTATCATGAAAATGTCCCCGTATCGTGGGACATCTGGGGGACTCCGCGCACTTCCAAGCACCAAAGTTATTTCTGAGAACGGAGCGCAGCCCTTTGCACTCCTTTGACCAAATCCTGACAGCTGAGGTCCGGCAGTGCACATGAACAAGCTGTATTTTTGTTACGTAAAAGAAAGGCTGCCATACTTTTTATTGGACTAGGATATCAGTTAGATTCCTGAGAGCCGTTATAATAGAATCAAGTTACAATGTCAGTGTGATAAAAGGTATCGCATCATTACTCTGTCCTTTTTTTTTTTTTTTTTACCTTATTCATTCACAGGCTGAAGTTTCCTGGATTTCTGTCAAAAGAATTAGTCTTTCAAGAATAGAAAAGACCAATGTCATCTTTATACAGTTTGGGAATTCATCTTGAGCAGCCCAGAGATTAACAATATCAGTGATAATTGAGTCAAAGGCGTCTATGGAGTACACTAACAACAAAATAGACCACGGAACAAAAGACGGGTAATCCAACAGCGCGCAACTGCTGAATAATCATTTTAACCTTACCGAGGGTCAGGATGGCAAAGAAAATAAATAAAAAATGAATGGGTTTAAAGAAAGGAGGAGAGAAGGAACAGCAATGCATTCAGAGAGAACTAGGCAATTTTGAAGAAAAATGCGCACAGAACAGAAATCGTGCAGCTGTTAACAGCAAAGGAAAATCAATTTTACACCATATAAAGGGATACATTTACATCATTATGATTACGTTGGAAAAGGATTCGAGTTTCACTTTCTTCAAAGCATTCTTGCAATGAGTCATATGATTCTTCCTTATCTGATGATCACGATGATGCATAAAGAATAGCACCTCTCAAGCATCACTTTATTCAGTAACAGACCACCTTGTCTCCCTGAGCTCCCTGGCTGCCAGATCTCACATCCTTGTTTTCCATAGGTAAATTTAATTAAACCAGCAGAAGCAAACTTATAACGGCTCACAAACAGTAATTCCAGGGGGAAGAAAGCGTGGGGGAGGAGAACAGGAAATGTGCATGTATTCAGGAGCTCCATAGCATTAGACAGACAGCTCAATCCTAAAATTGGGATAAGCAAGTGACAGAGAAGAAAGCAAAACCCAAACAGCTGAATTCAGATGCTAGCGGTGTAGGAAAAACACAAGTCATCATTGTAGAAAAAAATTGGCGTTTCAGAAATGGGGTAGTCAAAGAATTATCTGCTCTTTCTTTAAATAGAGTTATGTATCGTTCTGATTTGAGTATGGGTACAAAATACACTTGCTCATCTGCAAGAACAGGGTCGGCCAATACCCATAAGTAAATCCATTCTGTCTGCTCAGACTAGAACACTTCCTCATGTGCTGCTTACTGCCCTCGCTCAGTGTTTGGCTAAGATGCACTTTCTATGATCAGAACAAACCCATGCAATTCAAATTATTGTAACACTGTACCTTGCAATTGGCCAAATAATAGTAACAATAAAAATGAAGATGCTAAACTATATGCAGATAGATACAAGCATGTAAATATATTCAAAGATAAACACATATGTCAATACAGAATCCACACCTTCCAGATAGCAACTAGGGTACATGCTGAGAAGTCTCAGGCTGGACTCAGCAGCAGACGGGAGCACCCAAGTGCAGAGTCCTGCTGACAGCCCCCTAGAAGGAAGAAAAAACCCCACCCCAAACCCAAACAAAACAAAAACCACACCAAAAAAAAAACAACAGGAAGGCAAGGGAAGGTGACCTGTCCTGATGAATGGTGCAGCAGGAAAACAGGAGGCAGGAACACCGGCAGCACAATGGAGAGATGAGGAACAGCCAACAGCAACCCTGCCAGCCCAGCAGGCACAAAAAGCCCCAGAGCTCCATCCAGGGGCCCTTTTATACTGAGCCCATGGGAAGGAACGCTGTGCTTGACCCACCCTCCCCTCCCACTTTGCACAGCTGCCCCCCTGCCCCACGGGGATTGCCCCGTGCTCCAGCAGCCCCAGAGAATTTCATCCTGGGGGGACCTCAGACCAAGACAGGACTGCACACAACATGTATGTGCTATGTATTACTTCTGCTGTCTCGTATGCTTTATAGCATGTATAAAAAAAAGTGCTTTTTTTTTCGAAATGCATAACAGCCCAGATAGTTCCACATCACTTCTTTGTATTAGCCTTGTTTCCTTCCATCTTTTCGTCTGTCGCCTCCCATGCACGAGCCTACCTACGTCACTTTATGCCAGGTATTGCCTCCTGCTGTAACTTTAAACAACCTTTTCTGATCATTTCGATAGTAAGGTTTTAATTAGTAGCTAAAATCTCAGGATCAATCTGGGAGAAAAGCACACCCTCCCAATTCCTATGTATTAACCGCAAAAGAACTCCTGGAGGAATATACGGTGTGGATGCATCCCTCCAGGAGAAATCCAAACTTCAAGCTTGGGCACAAGCTGGTGGGAGTTTGTTTGGTTTCGGAACGGAGGATCAGCTATCAAATACGAGGTCAGTTTAGGGGCCATGCCCTACTTAAGGGTGTACACTGAATGAAAAAAAAATGGAGAAAACCCTACCCTGTTCAGCCAAAGGTAAGAAAATAAAGGAGTGAAGTATCGGGTGTCTAAATAAAACCCGCAATGTGATGGGTGTTGGTTGTGTCTCTGAATGCTTCCCCTTACATTACAGCTGGTTCTCCAGTAATACACGCTGGGAACACGAAAGTACAGCTCACCGGGGTACAAAACAACATGAAAAGCAGCCAGTTATTAGAATAATGATAGCAACAGTCAAATATAAGCCGAGAAAAGCTTACCTCGGGGTAAGGAACTGGCATATAGATGAGTGAAAAACGAAACACGGAAAATCCATATTGAAATCACTGGCAGAGCCTCAGCTCTAATCGTGAAAACAATAGCACATCAGTTTGAAGTGCCCAGGAGAACAGTCCTGTCTCTGTCTCCCATTGGAGTTAACGGGAGCTTTCTTTTTTTGTCTGTTTTCCAACACCCTGCTGAGGTCTTGTTTCACCGGGTGCTTTGCTCAGCAATCGGGTAGGGTACCGCTCGAGGATCCCAGTGCAGAGGCCAGGTTCTAAGTTTTGCAGCCCACGAATGGTATCTCAGCACGGATTCCCTAGCTGTGGGATGGTCCCAGCTGCTCAGATCTGCTTTTGGCTCTTATTTAATTAGCCAGAGCTTTCCTTTGACTCCGTGACTCAGGACAACTGAAACAAGGCAATTCATCTGAAGCGTTTGGGTGAAACTTCACATTTTCATGTTCTGCATAAAAGTCAGTGCTAAGAAATCCGCGCTGATATCTCAAGCCTCCAAAGACCTAACCCCCAGCAGGAGTCAGGAGGTTTGACTGGCAGCCACCGCCTCAGAAACCACAGAATCCCTTTGCTATCACAAAACCAGAAGCTTGACGAGCAGATGACTCCGAGGTATTGGCATAATAATCTTTCAATTCCGCATTATTTTAGGGTAGTGTCACTACGTTCTGGGGTTTGTTTTCATTTTTCCTCTAAAAAAAATGAGCAAATGAGCAATGTCTCTACGTTTTACGAGGGAGGTTCCTCAAGAGGAGATTGCACTTGAAGTAGGAACTGAGAAGAGTAGTCTCACTGGGCTACAAGCAGAGCCAAAGAAGATTTCTAGGCTTTTTTGCAATGTTTTATCCTCTCAAAAGAATATATAGTGGAGGTATATAATTTTAAGAACATGGTATGGCGTTTAGCCCATTTAAAATGCAGCTGACAGACCCTCTCCGAAGAAATATTTAAACGTTTTAACAGTGGGAATGAGAAAGGCAGACTAAATGCTGACTCTATTGTAATTCCCAAGTCAAATCTGCAGATTTTGAGAGCGTGGTGGGTTGGGTTTTTTTTAAGTTATAGTTCTGAGTCCAACGGCCTGTGTTCAGCGTAGTGGATTGGTAAATTAAACTGTCTATTGACATTCTTTTAGGCAAAAATGGAAGATAAATTGATTTTCTTCGATGTTGGTATTCTGTAAGATTGAACATCCCCAAAGAGATTTCAAACGGAGCCTGCTGTCTTACTAATTTGCACACCACGCTTTCTTTTTTTTTTCCTTTTTTTTTTTTTTCCCCTCTCATTTAAAACCTTAGTAAGGAACTGCTCCAACCTTGGGCAGTTGCTAGGCGTTAACCCGAGGCCAGCAGGTGCCAAATATGCCCCAGCACGGAGCCTTTAGTTGCCATCCAGCACGCGGTGTGCAAACAGTTGGCCAGCTTCTCCCCCCGCCTCCCAGGACTTCTGTTATTGAATCGCTGCGTAGTGTATCTTAGCCCAATTGAACTCATTACTTAAGGGACTGCTCTGCCTACACGAGCGTTCGGGAAATATTACTCCTGAATAACCACATGTATGTTCTTGCACTGGGACAAGAACGCGCTAGATAACACACGCGGGAGAAATAATGGACGTACTGAGCGTAATGAGCGCGACCAGTGAGACTAACATCGCTGAGGACACCTCGAACAAAGCTAAACTAACACCTCGCCTTCCATTAGAATAAAGGACTAAGCATGGAATTAATTGAGCCAACACATTCAGCGCATGGACAGCTGCTAAAGAGGTTGCTTAACTTGGTGTTGGAAATCGGGTTAATTCTTGCCTGTAAAAAAATATTTAATAGTTTGCCAATCTGGGAGAGAAGTTACTTTGTGTTCAACATCCAAATGATAGCAGGCATTACCTTTGGAATTGTTTCATTATTTATTTTAACATATACAGTGAGTGACTCATCCTGATGTAATAGTTTGTTTCAACATAATCTCAGGCTTTTATGATTAGTGGGTTTTAACGCATTTGAGACTTAGAAACTTTCCTCACAAGCCTTCATGAATATAATCATAGTGACAATATGTCCTTTGTTGTCATGATTTCCAGACTGTGTGTCTTTACTGAGGGCCAACACCATTTAACAATGTCTTAGTTGCACCTTAAGTTGGTAATGTTTGAGCAGAATACGCAACAAACAGCTTGAAATTAATTCTCAGCAGCTAAAGAAATCTAAACCATACATGTTTATAGCCACATGTGTATTATATATTGGTGTATAATAATATACGCACACACATTTATTTTAACGTTTAGCTTTAATAGCAAAAAAGTACAGTAGAATCCCACTGATAGCAAGATTTGATTCTAAATTATCCATAGAAAATTGGTGCGTTTTGTTCTGAAAATCAATACAAGCTCAAACCAAAAATGTGATACCAGATAATTCTCTGCTGTGGTCTAAAACCACAGTCGATTTGAACACCTAAAGAATTGAATTAGACCCTACAGTAAACAGATACTCGATAATGAAATACCTCCATTGGAATTGGAAAATGTTACCAAGCAAACTTCTGTAGCAATCCTGAGCAGGTGAGTGTACAACAGTTAGGATAAGGCCTCTCAGTCCTGACTGGAGCCCGCAGGTGCTACTGAGTTCAAATAATAAATAATAGTACATTACTCTCTAAAGTCGGCTATAATACCAAGCATTTCCCATCTCTGAAGCACTGTACAAACATAAAACTATTCCTCACAACACCCCTGTGAGGTAGGTACAAAAGGATTGCCCCGGCTTTGCCGACGGGGCGACTCATCCCAACTCTACAAGGTGCTGGCTGACTCCGCTGGGAGGGTGCTTTGCTCCCCAGTTCCCAGGGGCCCCCCAAGTCTGGAACCCTCAAGCAGAATCAGAGACTAATTAACGACTTGCTCACATCCCTAAAACACGTCAGTGGCATGGCCCGAAGTTGGTGGCTTCCACCTGTGTCGCTCTGTCAATGGATTGAGACGTTCTCCCTTCTGAAAAAATAAAATACTATATATTGGTGCTGTGACATGCACAAACACCTATTTTTTTCTTCCCATAGATCTGCTGACACCCTTAATGTCTGCCAAGGGAAGGCATTTCCCCGTGAGTTGTGTAGCAGAGCCGTAGCAAGGTCCTCACATTCTTTTACGTGTAAAAGTTACAGGTTCTTTCACTCATTTACGTAAAAAACAGAGTCTGGTTCTTCACGTGATGACATCAAATTCTACATCAAGGGGCACGGCCATCTCTTCTTTTTTTAGACTCAGCTTTCAGCACGATCCTGCGGTAGGTACTAAAATATACGTATTCTCTTTTTCCTTCTTTTTTAAAAATAAAGTCCAGGATGCTTTTTACCTGGACATCCTTTGAAATATACTCTACAGCCAGCCATCGCTCGGACGCCTCGTAAAGCCAGACATCCCGGCTGGGAAGCGCTCCCTCTCGCACCGCTACGAACCCCGAGTATCTCCACGGGAGCCCCGGGAGTTTCGGGGCTGGGGAAGCCAAGGTTGGAGGAGGACGCGCATCCTCCTGGACATCCGCGGCCACCCTGCGCCAGCACCTCTTGCAAATCCCACCCCAGAGGTGCAGGGTGCCAGCGGGAAACCCTGCCAGCTGTGCACGTACCTGGTGGCATCGCTGACGACTGCGTCGCTCGTTACGCTACTGCTACGGAGAGACGTACAAAAAGAAACCAACCAAGTGGCTCTTTTTGTCTTCTGCAGAATTAGAGAAAAGGGGCAAAACCTAAAACCCACCCAAAACCAACCAAGGCGGCTTCCAAATGCACACAGAGGGGTAGATCGAAGGCAACGCAAACGCAGCTTTGGAAGAACAAAGCGTTTGCCAAGATGGAAAGGACAAAATAGGGAAAGGACTAAATGATATATTGAGGGCTAATATACGGGAAAAAAAAAGGGGGGGGAAGAGTAGTTATGTCAGTAGTGTCACAAATATTCTCTTTCTAATAACTCATAGAAAAATAGGAGTGAAGAGTTTGAGAGCCTTGCTGGAACGTTGATGTTGTACAACAACCCTCCCCTCAAAAAGTGGTAACTGGCCTTTTTTCTGTGGATGGAGTTCCTACGTGGCTCCATTTTTAAACGTTCAGCGTTTGCCCTTCCTGCACACTTTATTTAGTGTCTTCCGCCAATTAAAAAAAACCTAAAAATAACCCATGCGTATTTCAAAATAGATGCCATTCTGTTTCCATCCTTTTTTTTTTTTTGGGGTGGGGGGGAAAGGGGGAAAGGCAGAGGATTTTCCTCCTGTGTTTTGACCAGACCCGTAGCTATCGGCATTCCCTTGCTCCCCGTCCCTTCCACACACCGCGTTTTCTCTCGGCGAGGCTCAGAGGAGCACAAGCTGTCGAGTCATGGGGGGAAACTGAGACCTTCTTTGGACACATAAACCAGAGCATCTTCACAACGAGGCCACCGAAAGATCAATAATTCAGAATTCTCTCATTTATTTATCTTTTGTCCATTTTAAATGCAGCGGGCACTCATCACCAGATTCTAGCAGCTTGAAGGTTACTCAAATGTACATGCCTAACCTTAAGGATGTAGATACTTCCTTTTAAATCAATGTGAAAAAATAATTTGGTTAAAGTTAGACCTGCTTTGCTAAAGTAGGGAAATTTTGGAAAAGAAATTTAAGAAAAAAAAAAAAAAAGCAGGTACAAAGCCATGGCTTTAAAGCCACAGGTTACGTCATTTGGAATGAATGGATGGGAGGTGTCAATTTTCTCTTTTATTTTAGAAGTTGAGCTGCTCCTGACAAATTTGTTCCCAAATTTCACCGGGCGGCGTACCGTGAATATCAGGCAGACGTTTAACCAACACAAAAATGAGGCTTTTTGGGTAGACAGCCCGCGGTAAATGTTCAGAAAGCAGTCAATTTGAGAGAGTAGTCCTTCCAAAGGCTCTTCTCCCCCCTCCAAAATGTTGCTGTTGTTCTGGTGCCTTGCAAGGAACGCTCCTGCGATTTCTTCTCACTGGAAAAGACTTGAATAATTCTACCCCTTTGCATTGTTAATATATTATTAGAATAGCATCTGAATATAAGGTGTCGACCTTATTCTGATTTCCAGATGCGACGATTCAAAGTCATCGTCACCAATCTGCCACGAGCGACCTTAGTCTCGGATCTTGCTCCGCCATTAGAATAATCAAGGAACGCGATTCAGAAATAATATTACATCCTGCATTTTATTCAATTCCATATGACAAAAATAGGAACCTAGACTAAGACATCCATTTCAATCAGTAGATGTGTCAAGCCAACAAGATTTAATAATAAAAAATATCGGATCTAGGTAACAATTCCCAGCTGGTTCAGGGAGGCTCCTAGCCCTACATGGTATCACAGTATAAAAATAGTGTCTCTCTTCACCATGCAGAGAGGAGTGACCTAACCCTGAATACAAAATGGGGTCAGTCTTACTGTACCATCATCAACCATCTTATTTACAACACTTTACATCTTTTTTTTCTTTTTTTTTTTTTCCTTTTTCATTTTTTCTTCTTCTTTTTTTAAGTTATGCGCATCCTTTAGGGAACAGAGATAACACTACATGGTACCAAATACTAACAAAAAAAGAAAAAACTCACACCAAAACCGACACAGATAAATAAAAACATTCAATTGCTGAAATACAGCAACATTAAGCCACCTCAAGTTTTCTTTTTTTTTTTTTTTTCCAATGCTTGGATACACCCCTAACCACCCACACGCCATGACAAAAAAAAAAAAAAAAAAAAGAGATGTTCTATTGTAGAGGTGTTACAGATATATAATTTTGCTTGTATATAGATATCTAGATATCCATATATCTCATCACTGTAGAAAATGGAGCTGCACTGTTCATTTCCAACAGAAACAAACAGCTAAGAAGTCTCAGAACCTCTTTCCACTCCATTACACGATGGCAAGAATAGTCCATCCTCTTACAGCAATGGTTTCTGCGTAATAGTTTTCTTAGACCAGTAACGGTCTAAGAAAGATTGTCCTATTTTTCACTTTTTTTTTCCTTTTTCCAGCCTCGACTGAAGACCTCACTGTCTGATTCGTCCTCCGGGGGCACGGTAACGCTCCTCGTGCTCTTCCCAGCTACCCAGAACGTCCCTCGGGCGGTTCCAGAAGTCCAGAGCGTCAACTCCGCCGTGCTTCGCGACGCACAAAAAAATGAGGTAGTACACAGAGCGGTCACTCTTCAAGTTTTGATCGAGCCCCAAGTCTCCTCGGCACCCCCAGCCCCGCGGAACCTTTCATTACTCGGTGTGGCTGGAACAACGCGACCGGCAGAAGGTTCTACCCGATTAACTGGGGAGTAACATCGTGCTTTGGAGCTGGTTGAGGAGAGATCGGAGCGAGAATTGGGATTAAATCCGGAATTTTGGGGTGCACCTGCTGCTCGTGCTGCCCGAAAGCGACCGGTTCGCTGCCCCGTTCGTCAGGGCTGTCAACATCTCTCTCGTGGGAACGCGCGAACGGGGCTCGCAGCAAAATTGAGCCCACGCAACGTTCTCCTTCCCCTACCCCAGAGCTGGTCACAGCACCCTTTGAGATAAAGGTATCGGAATCCTGTCGGCGCCGGTCACGCTTTTCCGTGGGCTCTGCGGGAAAGGTAAAGGAATCGCTTCCGTGTCGGAAACGGCAGCCCCGGGTTTCCTACGGATCTGACAATTCTGTGGTTTTTCTGCTCAGTTAACGGAGATCTCTCCTTGCCTGCCCTCACACCAGCACGAGAAACTGCAGCGGGGTTCTCTCCTCCTCCTTCCTCGAGTCAAAGGACTATTTATAAAATAGTTGACATCTTTGCTCAGTTTCAAATTATAGACAAACCTCCCTAATACAAAAGACTAAAAGTGCAATAGTATAAATTAAGAGTTTGCGACCACATTATACAAACATTACCATTTTATTGTACAGCTCTGATAACATAGAGTAGTTATTCACAACTGTTTATAATGTTGTGAATAATTTACGGTCCTAAGGTTTGTCTGTAACTTGTTTTCCAGTCATTGAGCTACAGTCCACACTACATTTTTTTTTTTTTTTCATTTAATAGAACAACTGTCCACATAGCAGCTACAAATATTTAAATAAAAAAAGGTTTGTTACTGACAGGTACTTGCACATGAAAAGCATGCTATCTTTCCCAATAAAACTTCACAAATTTGCCTGCATTGAAATAAACCACTTATTTATAGTAAAACAAAACTCGCTTTTTAAAAAAAAAAAAAAGAAAAAAAAAAAAGAAAAAAAAATCACATAGCCAGATGTATTTTGCAGTACAAAAGCTTCATTTAAGTTTGGGGCTAGTATATTGTCTGTTACCCGCATAATCTTAACATTATAAATACTACAGACAAGGATACTGTAATAATACACAGCATTGGGGTACTAAATCACTTATTTAAGATTAAGATTCCTAAAAACATAGTCCGAGTCGCTAACTAATCTGAACAAAACCGGCAACCGAGTGTGACAGAACGCCGCGGCCAAGCCCCCCTCTCTTGGGCGACGATCTCTACCAACGTTATCCCACCTCCCCGTTTGCTTCCTGTTAAATTAAAAAGGGTTTCAAAGTTCTCGGCAAGAGTCACGCTCACCGTCGAAAGAAGTACCATGCAGATCTTGCAAGACAACTTTTCAGCAGCCACAAAAGTTACGTATTCCTGCTATGGGTAAAAGTGGAAAAGGGAACCTATGCGTTTGGGTCGGGAAACTACCGCTTAGCCTCGGGAGCTGTACACGGAACGGGACAAGCGTCGCGTTGAGTCGGGACGAAACGCTTTTAATTTATGCCAATCTCTTTATTATCCTCAATAAACCTGGTGAAGGGACGACTGGCTCCTGTTTCGGGACTCGCTTTGTCCAGACCGACAATGGGAGGGCTGCTGCCCGTGCGAGCTTTGTCCATGCCACCGGTGAGGTTACTCAGCGGAGGGATGGCACCTCCGCCTAGACTTACGGGCAGCTGGGGAATGCCTCCGTTCTGTATGACAGAAATCTCATTGTTCTTCATAGCGAGTCCGTTGGTGATGGCCGCGGCGTACTGGTTCCAGAAACTGGGGTCGACGTTCATGGCCCGAGCCGCCAGGTCCTTCTGGAACATCTCGGAGAACTTGAGGGCGTCGCCGCCCAGCAGGGCCATGGGGTTCTCCACCGAGAGGCGGCGGCCGCGGCGCGCAGGGGCGTTATTCCACATGTGCGTCCCCATGTGAACCTGCGGGGCCAACAGGGACAAGAAGCAAGCCCAGGTTAGCACGGACCAGCGAGGCGGCCGGCCTGAAACTTACAGTGGTTTATTTTCCTTGTTTGTTTTTTTTTTATTTTAATTTGCATTGAAAACAAACCAATTCCATTTAAGGCACAGTTCTAGGACCCAGTCAATCTGTACTGAGAAAACCCAGCTCCGCGGTAATTTTTCAGTGCACATTTGTTTCTTCTCAGTGCCGCAAGAGTAAGGAGCACGGAGCAACTTGTTTTCCAGCCGTTTTCCAGTCAGACAACTTCCCAAGCGAGCTGGAAGCCCTCAGGTGCCGAAGGATTACCATGGGCATTACCTGTACTAGGAGATGGGTGGCTTTTGGGTTTTTTTGCCCTTCCCCTTTTAATACTTTCTCTGTTTTCAGACTGTTTCACCCCATACGCCACTGATTATTTCGCTACATTTAATGTTTTAAAAAAAAAAAAACAACCAAAAAGACATTTTAAAAATGTATTCCCTGGTCCTGCTGTTTAACCAGGAGTAAGAGGCATCAGCTGGTCCTGCAGCATCCCGCTGCAAATCAGGGGCAAAGGAGCTTTCCAGCCTGCGACGGCTGCAAAGCAGCGCAGAAAAACGCCAATTTGGGAGGCACCCAAGGAGCCAGGCGAGCTTGGCGTTTCTGGTTTATCACGAGGTTATTTCATGCTGACGGTCCCGCAGAACCACCGGGAACGTGTCCGTTGGCTGACAGCGTGTGCCGTCACGACCGTCAGGACAACGACGACGTGTGTGCACCTACGCCCGGAACCAGCTTCACGCGCCGGCCGCGTGGTGCAGCTGCTCCCCCGCCCCTATCCTCGACGTAGTGGGAGCCAAATAAGCACTGCTCACACAGCAAGCGTCGCCTCGAAGCTCCCTGCTCTCCTGCCCTCGGGACAAACGGCGCCGAGACCTGCCGAGCTCGAGCGCGGCGCCTCAACCCCCCCTGCCGCCGAGCCCCGAGCCTTTACGGTTTTCATGTGGCCTCTTACCTTCAGATTCCCCTTTGTGGTAAAAGCTCTACCACAGATTGTGCAACCAAACGGTTTTTCACCGGTATGGGTGCGCTCGTGTATCTGCAGGGCGCTTGCTGAGGAGAAGGTCTTCCCACACGACTGACAGTTGTGCTGCTTGGGAGTCCGGCGAGGGGGGGGTGCCAGCATGGGGGTGATCCCCGGACTCATCACTGTCTGTGGTGCAGCAGGAACCTGGATTCCAGCTGGAAGCGAGGGAACCTCACCCAAAGAGAGCGGCTTGCTGTGACCATTCACTTCCATTTTGATCATGGTAGGTGCTGTACTGGTGACCAGGCTAGGAGTACTTTGGCTGGGACCTAGAGTAAAGTTGGGTTCAAATAACTGAGAAGGCAGCTCTTTCAATTTGTGCGTCAGTAAGTGCTGTTTTAAATTACCCATAGTGGAACACCCACGACTGCAGACTGTACAAACAAATGGACGTTCTTTAGTATGGCTGCGGTAGTGAATTTCCAATGCACTCTTACAAGCAAAAGGCTTGCCACAGATATTACAAACAGTGCTTTTAAACTTACCACGTTCTCTGTTCAGGAACAGCAGGCTAAAAGGAGCCTCCTCTTTGATGACCGGCCTCCCCGGGTTGGTGGATGTCAGATCTAACGCACCTCCGTTTTCAGTCGCGGGCGGCGGACTGTCCGGTTTCTCTGTCTTTAATTGGATTTCCTGTGGCTCTTCCTGGTTACTGAGACCCGGGGACTTGGATCTGAAACTTTCGCTATTGCTATTTACAGGGGACAAAGCTTGCATGGAGGAAGAAGACTCTGACATGGCGGGGCTGCCCGCACTCTGGCTTTCGAGGTCGCCAACGGCTGAGGAGGAGTCGTTGCTCAAATGGTCACTCTCCCCCGATCCGTTTTCTATGGATTTCAAGCTGGCCAGCTGCTGGCAGTTCATGACGGAATCAATCATTTTCATTTGATTCTCCAGAGCAGCAATACTGGAGATCACAGAAGGTGGCGAAGAAGGACACGACCCAGAGTAAGAGATAAGGGGCTTGGACGAGTCGCTCGCCGTCTCCTTTAGCTCCGGGTCCTCTTCCATAGAATTTTCGTCGATGTCATCATCGAAGTTGCTCAGCGTGTCGACGTTCTTCTCGTCGTAGGAAAGCTCCGAGTCCATGGCGTCCTGGAAGCCCTCTGGGAGCGGCGTGTTGGGAATTTGCCCGCCCATGTGCATACGAATGTGCTGCTGGAGAACCACCGCGTTGGTGAATTTCTTCTGACAAATGGGACACGAGTGCTGTACTCTGAGCGGGGGCTTCGCTCGATGGACTCCAAAATGCGTTTTGAGATTGCCTTTCGTAGTGAAGGCACGTCCGCAAATTTTGCATTTAAATGGTCTTTCTCCCGTATGCGTCCTGTAATGCATCTTGAGCGCGCTCTGACAACTCAGCACACGGTGACAAATGACGCATTGATTCGGATCTGTCATCTTCTTATCAATGTTCTCCACTAGCTGCTGCAGTTTTGAGGTTTCTGACGTTTGCATAGAGTCTAGTAGACCACCGAACGGAAACTTCGCCTTGAACTGGTCGGACACTGCTGGAAGCACGGGGTTTGGGAGGCTCGTCGCTGCGCTGCTGTCCGTGACGGCGGTGGGAACTGAAGACGTGGAAGCTGCAGAAACCTGCCCACCCGCGGAAAGGTCCCCGAGCCGCGTGTTCGTGGGAGGCAGAGCGACAGGTTCCGCCTTGGCCAGGGACGAGCCGCTCTGGAGGGGCTGCGGGGACTCGGCAGAGGCGGGAACGCCCGACTCTGAAGTGTTGAGGCTCGGGGACAACGAAGTGCATTCGCTGGAGGCAGGAGAAGGCCTCTGGGGTGACCTGCTCATGGGAGTGATACTTGGAGAATCTCCATAACTGTTCACGCCGGGTATAGTGGGGGGCAGCTGGAGCCCAATGGAAGTCGGGACAGTGGGTAAAACGGGTTTGCTGTCCAACCATGTCGTGACCGGCTTTTCAGGGGGCAGCGACATCCCGTATGGGATC